>OY720135.1:4023474-5306424 GCA_963082685.1 Cyclophora albipunctata | reverse complement strand
GGAGACGAGGGCTCTGACCGACTCTCTGGGGCACTCGGGAATCGCCCGTGGTGTCGCTACTCACCAACAGCTCGCCACAAGCTGCCCTGCGGGCTTATTATTATTATTATTAAATGTGCTCCAACAGGCAGTGCCGCTAAAAAGGTTAAAAAATATGTTTATGCAGATCTGCTTTATTTTCTTATACCAGTCTTTGATAAAAGAAATACCGAAGGAAACTATCAATCCGATGATTTACAAGATAATATTTCACAAGAATCCCTAGAAGAACACAGCGTGGAACAAGTGGATACAAATATATTACAACTTCCATCACCTATATCAACTCCGCCTGCTAAAAGTTTAAAACGAAACAAAAAAGATATCCCCTCCGAAATACTCAGTATCCTACATCAAAACCAACAGAAAGCCAATCAGAAACAACAAGAAGTAGAAATAGATGACATGAAATTTTTAATAAGCTTTAGAACACATATGAAAAATATGAATGAACATCAAAAAATTGATTTTAAATTGGGAATGCTGCAGTTGGTAAAAAAAATTAATATTGAGTACAATTCATCTCCATCTTCTTCACTGAATTATGATAACTTCAGTCAACGTTCAGCTACACCAGCGTCAAGCCGTGGTTATTCTCCCTGTTATTCATATATTCCTGTACCAGAAACTTCACCTAATATGTTATATCAAACGCAAACTCCATTGCCAAACTTTAGTTCATCTTCTTCTCAAAATAAAACCAAGAATTATCAATCTACCCCAAACAATTCCAGAGTGGTTATTAAATCTATTACACATCTGCCACCGCTAAAATCACCACGTCATCTCTACACATCACCTTCCAAATCTCTCCATGCAGAGGATACCGAAGCAGCAACTTATTTAGTACAATCTCAAGGACAAGAAGAGGAAAATAATATTGAAAAATACCTATAGTTTTAAGCAATAAATAAGATTGTTGATTTGTTTTTAGTTTTAAATAAGAACAGATAATAAATAAGATTGTTGATTTGTTTTTAGTTTTAAATAAGAACAGATGTAAAAATAAAGATAACTTACCTTAATGTTATGGTTAGTTTTTCTTCCGTATCCAAAGATAATCTCATGCAGGTATTTCGCTTGATTAATTTATCACGTATGCCATTATGAAGTTCATCAAAAGAATTTATTGACATCCTGTAGAAATCAAAGAATTTATCTGGGTGTGCTCGTAACTTAGCTCTCTTCAAATAATACGGACTCTCATAGACTCTTCGAGTATTTAGTGGATGTATCCAATACCGACGACGTTTCTTTTTCTTATTTATTAATAACAGAAATGCAATTGCTAATAAATCGTCGTCCTCCATCGTCGTGCGTTCGCCACGCTATCACTATCCGTACTGAAGTAGATACATTCCAAATGAAGAAAAACGAATGTTGCGCTAGTCTCACGGAATTCCGATTAGGAATTACGCATTCGGAAAACGAATACCGGCCAGCCCGAAAAAACCTAATGACGTCATGCGGAACGCAGCATATCCATACATTTGCTATGTACGGTCGCATACGTTCGGAAATTTCCGTACGGAATTTAAAAAAAGTCCCCACTAAACGTACTGGCAGTTTACAATTCCTAATGCAAAAAAACGAACGTCTGCGCTAGTTCCACGGAATTCCGCATGCGGAAAACGAATGCGGAAAACGAATACGTTTTGTTTGTGCCGGCGCACACATTCGGAAATTTCCGTGCGGAATTAAAAACAAATCAAACCAATTCCCCACTGAACGTACTGGCAGTTTACAAATCCTAATGCAAAAAAACGAACGTCTGCGCTAGGTCCACGGAATTCCGCATACGGAAAACGAATTCGGAAAACGAATTCGGATTCCGCACGTATGCGGCCAGGCTTAATGTGTTCATCTCATCAGGTGTTCGATAAATTATAAAAATACAGTGAAGGTAAGTGAGAATCCTATATTATAGTTCTAAAACATTTTAAAATATCAATATGTGTAAATTTATCCTACTAATATTATAAATGCGAAAGTTTGTATGTATGGATGTATGGATGTATGGATGTATGGATGTTTGTTACTCTTTCACGCAAAAACTACTGAACGGATTTGGATGAAACTCTACAGTAATGTAGGTTATACATCAGAATAACACATGGGATATATTTTATCCCGAAATTCCCGCGGGAACGGGAACAAAGCGGGTAACACCGCGGGGCGCGGCTATAGACTATATAATACTAGCTGCGCCCCGCGGTTTAACCCGCTTTGTACCCGTTCCCGCGGGAATTTCGGGATAAAAATAGATGTTGGCCGATTCTCAGGCCTAACCGATATGTACACAAAATTTCATAAGAATCGGTCGAGCCGTTTCAGATGAGTTCAATTACGCACCCCGTGACACGAGAATAATATTAGATCCTACTACTATTATAAAGGCGAAAGTTTGTAAGTATGGATGTATGGATGTTTGTTACTCTTTCACGTAAAAACTACTGAATGGATTTGAATGAAACTTTACCACAATATAGCTTATACATCAGAATAACACATAGGCTATAGCTTATACATCAGAATAACACATAGGCTATAGCTTATACATCAGAATAACACATAGGCTACAATTTTTGAAGTTTCTAATGTGAGGTCGTAAAAAACACATTTTTTGCGCTTACATTGCAAAGGCATATTTACGAAGCGATTTTAAGCAATACAGTATTAATCCTTATCCAATTAAGTATCTTAAATACATTGTGCATTTAATAAAGATCAATATGGCTTTTTACAGCATGTAAATTAAATAAATATTTTCGAAGATATCACAGATTTAAAATGCAGAGTCATAGCAATTTCGGCGATAAATACCGTTTCGGTGATAAATACCGGCAGCGGTGCCAGGCGAACGGGGCGTGGGGGGAGCGGGGTAGGTGCGGTGGGGAAGAAGTGGCTCATCGCTGAGTGCGCGACCCGAACGCGGGCAGACGCGTGAGGGCAGACGTCGTTGACGGTTGTGTCCGTTTTTCGAATTTTCAAGGCACTAGCGATTTGATAAAAACGTATGGTCGCCTACTTTAAGTAATATAGGCCTAAGGTTAGTTATTGCCAGGTTTCTTTTTGGTTAGGAGTTACACGTACAAAAAGATACTTCATTTTTACGAATTACTTCATTGATAATTCAATTACTATATAGATAGGTTACTTACAGTTAATTATAACAAATTATATAAATAGGTTAATTATAACGAATTACTTCATTTATAATTCAATTACTATATAGATAGGTTACTTACCGTTAATTATAACAAATATAAATAGGTTAATTATAACGAATTACTTCATTGATAATTGAATTACTATATAGATAGGTTAATTAAATAGGCAAGGATTGCATTAAAGTACAATCATAACAATAACTACCGTACTGTATTTTTTGGAAGTATAGAAACAACACGTACTTAAGAATTATGCCGCGAAAGCGTAAGTCTAATCTTTCCCAAAGCTCTAATAAAGCTCGAACTATGAAAGTAGCTAGACTTAACGAGACGTTTCCACAAGCCGAACTGCGAAGGCTTAAACAAGCAGAGCGTGAGGCAGCTCAAAGAGCTGCTGAGACACCAGAGCAGTCCCAAGATAGACGTCGACAGCATGCTGAGTATCTAGCATCTCAACGGGCTGCGGAGACACCCGAACAGTCTCAAGCTCGACGTCAACAGAACGCTGAATATCTGGCATCTCAACGGGCTTCTGAGACACCCGAACAGTCCCAGGATCGACGTCGACAGCATGCTGAGTATCTAGCATCTCAACGGGCTGCGGAGACACCCGAACAGTCTCAAGCTCGACGTCAACAGAACGCTGAATATCTGGCATCTCAACGGGCTTCTGAGACACCCGAACAGTCCTATAGACCTATGATTAGGGCTCTGCAGTGCTTAGTTACCGTATTTCTTACTTATTACTAGACTAGACTAGACGGGACGAACCTGAAGTCCACGCGAACGAAGTCGCGGGCAAAAGCTAGTTGTATATAAGGGGTCAATAGAATCTATTTAAGGGTGAATAGAACTGTAGTATGGGTTTAATGGAAACCTAGTAGGGAATAATAGAAACGCTTAATGTATGAATAGCAACTGATGAGGGGTCAATAGAGATAAATAAATAGGGTTGTCAAATCCTTAATAACTCCGAAATAATAGCCTACTTTCATAGTTTCTGTTTTAATTGATTGTAAGTCCCTCCGTATTATTCAGATGAGATCGTTCTGTAAGCTTCCGTAGCGTGATAATAATTTGCAGCGTAATAGTTCCGAAACTTTCAAAATACCTATAACCTACGTATCTTTAATTACAATATGTGATATGAGTTCTGCGATTGCAAGGTAAATTTTAAAAAGTTTATGTGTTCTCCATATTTGAAGACTTACGATTTTCACATACACAAAACCAAAAGTATTTAAAACATTCAGAACGCAGCGAGAAGGCCCACGGTTTATGTCGTTTTACGTTGGGGAAATCCCCGATTCGTTTGATACTATCAGGCAGGAGCGTTTGTTTTTGTGTAGAAGTAGACTCGACTCGACTGTTGAGTATTAGTTGTTTTTATGACAGTGGTCTTGAAAACTTGACGAGAAAATAAATCTTCTTGATTATAAAACAGGATTAAATAAGGTAAGTTTATTTATTTTTTCTAATTGTTTGTGATATAATTATTTGGCCAATAATATCTTTACTTTTCTGAAAATTTAACCATTTCTCTGTCTTAGTTTTTCATTTACATCTTTCTTTTAAGGAACAAAATGTCCGATGAGCCCGTGAAAAAAAAGCATTTGAGCGGTGCAGAAAAACGTAAAAAGCGGCTAGATCAACAAAATAAGCGTGATGAGGTATTAAAGAAGACGCAAAACCTTTTCCAACTTGGATTTGTTCGCCAACCACTCGAAAATCAACCTTTTCCGAGTACGGCTACGTCTGCTGCTGATCAAACCGGGAGTTTGGAGGCGGACTCAGGAGACATTCCTAGCGAGTGTTCTGAACAGGCCAACCAGGATCAAGAAACAGCTACTTTAACAGGTGCCGAGGTAAGTGAGGCAGAGAACGAGTTCCAATCACCAGTACCACAACAAAACGCAGCCTATCAAGATGTAGGATACCAGAACGACATTGGCTTATGGAAAAATATTACCAAAGAAATACAAGATTATTGGTGTATCAGAGATTTTAACGAATGTCAACACTTTGACTGTGATTTTTCTGCTTCAAGCCGTCAATACGAAGACAGCAAAAGATTTTTTTATAAGAGTTATAAGAGTTTTCAGAGAGCTCTGCAGTCTATTGTTGACGATAAGACGCAGACACCGCAACTAATTCACGAAGCCAAATGTTTATTAAAGGATTCTGAAAAAAAAGAAAATGCCATTATGTCAGTATTCTGGGCTGCCATACTGGATCGAATCAATGGTGTTAGTATATCACTACAAAAAGCAACCATTGAACTTCGAATGGCAGTTGATCTTTTAAAATCGCTTTTAGATTTTTTGCTTTCGCAAAGAGATTCATTTAACGACTACGAGTTGAAGGCATCTGAGATAAGTGGTACCAATTACAGTGATGAAAATCAGCGCGTACGAAAAAGGAAAAGACACCATGATGACGGACCTGCAGAAGAAGCTATACTCAGTGGAAGAGAGAAGTTGAAAATCGAAACTTATTTACCTGTACTGGACGTGCTGCATTCAGAATTGACACGACGACTAGAAAGCTACCAGGAAGTTAACTCTCTATTTGGATTTTTAACAGATTTCTTAATAAAGACGGACGATCAAATCAACAACAATGTCTCAACATCGTTTAAATTCATTGTCGATAATGGCAATTGAAAATGATATATTGGATAAGGTCCACATCGAAGAAGTCGTAAACGACTTTATATCTAAGAAAGTTAGAAAAGTCCCTATTTAGATTAACAGAACTGTACTTCACTTTTTCCTTTGTTTATTGCGTTTGGCTAAATATATATTATAAATTAAAAATTATTGAGTAGCGTTTAATTTTTCATGTACTTATACATAGAAAACACATAGGAGTTAGGACGTCATGTCATCCATGCCTATATCTGGAATTATATTCAGAAATGTGGGTAGAAGGTAGAGTTGCCAACCGGACTATAATATATAGTATTGTACTATATTTCGGGACTCCGTACTATATACTGTTGAAGAAATAATTATATAGTACGCGAAAATACTATATTTTATATCAATGTTCTGCGTTCTGTTCCCGCTATTTCGGCATTCATAGAAAGGATTATGAATTCGAAATGGTGTGAAGAAAGAAACAGAGCACATATATCTTTTATACCTACTAAAAATGAGCTTTTGATTTATAGTAATTTAAAAATTTACTGCGATAAACCTTCTGCCAGTTTTATTGGAGAGAAAAAATTGTTAAAAAAATGCAAGAAGTGCAAAAAAATATAGTTTTTGGCCAGTAAAAAATAAAAAATAAATTAGTAAAATGTAACTTAGGTTATTTTTTATTGTTCCCTACTAAAATACTATATTTATGTGCAAGGTACTATATTTTTAAAAGCTTTTCTTAAAAAATACTATATTTTGACACTAAAATGTTGGCAACCCTAGTAGAAGGCAAAAAAAATACATCACATGATTTAGTCAGTCAGAATAGGTAAAGAAAAGGGGCCCGAAAATTGTAGTGCCTACAGGCCCA
Source organism: Cyclophora albipunctata (assembly GCA_963082685.1). NCBI lineage: Eukaryota > Metazoa > Arthropoda > Insecta > Lepidoptera > Geometridae > Cyclophora > Cyclophora albipunctata. The sequence continues at coordinate 5,299,702 of OY720135.1, read as the reverse complement.
TGACAGGGTTAATCCGGCTCTGGTGTCTTCGGTGTGTCTAGTATTCAATTTCTCGGCTACGAAATCTCTGAAAGCGGCACCAAACCTCTGGACAGCAAGGTAAAGGCAATGTCTGATTTCCCTCCACCAAAAACCGTCCGAGAACTCAGACGATTTTTGGGCATGGTAAATTTTTACAGGCGATTTTTACCCAACGCCGCTCAAATTCAAGCACCCCTGAATGCCTTACTGTCCGGATCGGTTAAAGCATCCGATCCGATTGTTATGACTAGGGAATCATTCCTCTGCATTATACCACTTCCATGTAGATTGTTCCTCATGTTTAAGAGAAATAACTGAAGTTTATTTAGATTCCGGATATCTTTACAATCATCCAGATGTATCTGATGTTTTGAATTCATGGAAGCCTACAGATGTGAATTGGGTTACAAAGAAAACCAAACTAGAAATATCTACCGGAAATTGGGAGAGACTAGATGTTCAAGAGAAATCATTTCATATTGGGAAGATGCAAGGATTCCTCTATGGTTAAATGACTTAGAGACACCGACATGCACAGGAAGATTCTAGTTTGTTTCCGTTGATACTAAGAAAAAAACTAATCCCCAAGATCTATATGCAGGGGTTAGTATATGGATTAATACATGCTTCTGCAATTGCTGCATTATATCGTCGAGCGATACAGGACTTGAGGAGACCTGACGGACTATTACTAGGGCAGGTGTTATTCCTAATCGACAACATAAGTTGTAACGATGGATTAATAAATATGTGGAGGAGTCCAGGATTTTTAAAAGAATTTATAACAATTCCTCACAGAATTCCCCCATCTTATCCACTAGACAATAGTGATCTGGGACTATTAGGGAAAAATTACCTAAGAACAGTCTTCACAGACTTTAAGAGAACATTTTCCAATATGTCGCTTTCTTATGAACATCTTTGGATATTTGGAGATTTTCAAAGGAAAATTTACCACTCTACCATTTCAAAGCCAAAAAGAAATAATCTCTACCGAACCATTGCAGATTTGCAGATAATTCACAGCGATGTATGCGGCCCTTTTGAGAATGAATCATTGGCCGGGTCAAAGTATTTCGTTACATTCATTGACGATTATACGAGATACTGCTGTGTTTACTTCTTGAAAGAAAAGAGCGAAGTACTCGAAAAATTTAAGGAGTATAAAAACAATGTTGAGCTGTTTCATAAAAGGAAAATTCAAAACTTGCAAAGCGACAATGGTGGCGAATACAGGTCGAAAGTTTTCGACAAATTTCTCATCGACAATGGTATAAGCCGAAGACTATCTGCACCGTACACGCCACAGCAAAATGGCTGCAGCGAGAGGAAAAACAGATCGCTGATGGATAAGGCAAGATGTTTGATGCTAGATTCAAATATCCCCGCAAACCTTTGGACAGAGGCAGTGAATACTGCAAACTATCTTATCAATAGAAGTCCGGCGAGAGCTCTTAAGGGAAGATCACCCTATGAGAAGTGGACGGGAAGAGTACCATCAGGAAATCATCTACATGGGTTCGGAAATAAGAGCGTTTGTGATGAATAAAAACCGAAGAGGGAAATTCTCAGCCAAAGCCATAAGCTTTGGTCTGGTGATCATGACGCACAACGCTGCGGTGTGCGTCGCAACGCAGCGTCAAGCTTTGGTCTGGTGATCATGACGCACAACGCTGCGGTGTGCGGTATGCGATGCCGGACACTCAATCATTATGAAAAACGTCGAGAATGGTCTCTTGTTCCGTCGCAGTATGCGTCAGCGGCGAGGGGCAAGCCCGGTGAAGTGGGGAGGTGTACTGCCGCACAACGCGGCGTCATTCTCGGTTCAACGCTGCGGTGTGCGGTGTGCGTCACGGGTATGCGTCACAGTTCATTATGGAATTGTATGAAGACAATTTAATAGAATTAGTTCGCAGATATCCTGCATTATATAAAAATAAAGATAAAAACACAAAAGTTTAATAGTTAAAGAAAATTGCTGGAGGGAGATAGCGGAGAAGTTAAATAAAACACGTGGTATTTTGTATATTTCTAATTGTTTATTCGACAGCGGTAGGTACCTAAGTTTACATACAAAAATGGCAAACATTACATTACACAACTGACCACCTCTCCGCAGGGACGCTTGCGACGCACACCGCAGCGTTGTGCGTCATGATCACCAGACCAAAGCTATAGAAGGAGTGTTCCTGGGATATGCGAAAAATGGAAAAGGCTTTAGAATATACATACCGCAGAAGAATGATGTTATTATCAGCAGAGATGTGAAAGTTATTGAAAGGATGCACTATGATAATACTCCTAATGTGAAAGCCAAAGATTTTGATCCAGAACCAGAAACAACAGAAATTGAAATAGAAATGTCAGAAGATAATACTAATACAAACTTACCTTTTCAGAATCCAAACCTCCAATCTCCCAACTCCAGTCAAGATCCAGATGAGCCACCTCAAACAAGTGGAAGACCACAGAGAGAAGTGAGGCAGCCAGCATGGACCAAAGATTATGAGTTAAGTCGTTGCGTTACTATGTATATGTCTGAAAAGGATGATGACTACGACTGCTCTTTACTAACATATAAAGACGCTGTGACGGGCACCGACAAACAACATTGGGAGAAGGCGATACAATCTGAAATGGACTCGCTACAGAAAAACAACACATGGGTACTAGTTGACAAGTCAGAAGCCAAAGGACATAAAATTCTGTCGAATAAATGGGTATTTAGGATAAAAGATGACGGAACTTACAAGGCCAGATTAGTAGTACGCGGCTGTGAACAGAAAGGAAACTTAGATTTTGAAGAAATATATAGCCCTGTTGTAAGTCAATGTGCCCTAAAAACTTTACTAGACATTGCCGCATCTAAATCTTACTACTTCATGACTTTTGATGTCAAAACAGCTTTCTTATACGGCGAGTTGACAGATGAAGTATATATGAAATTACCTGTTGGTTACAATACTGACTGCAAAACAAACGAAGTTGTTTGTCGATTGAAAAAATCGTTATACGGATTAAGACAAGCACCGTTCACATGGAACAAGACTTTTACCCAAGCGATGTTTGATTTGGGATTCAAGACGATTAAAACCGATCGATGCGTTTTCATAAACGGAGACAAGTCTATAATAATCGGACTATTTGTTGATGACGGACTTGTCATTGGAAAAGACAAGAAAAAGATCGAGTGTATAATAAGAAAACTTGAATCAAAATTCGAAATGAAAAAGAATGAGAAGCCAAGTACCTATCTGGGAATGGAAATAAATAACTCGGAAGAAGTCATTAGGCTTACTCAGACTGGTTATATAAACGATATACTGGAAAAGTATAGTATGAAAAATGCCAAGTCTTGTGACACACCTGGAAGTAGCGATGCGAAGTCGGTACAACAAACAGCCCAGGAGAAGGACTACCCATATAGAGAGGCAGTGGGAAGTTTACTGTACCTATCCACTAGAACTAGGCCAGACATCGCACAAGCTGTCAATCAAGCTAGCAGAAAGATCGAAAATCCCACTAAAGATGATGTCACAAAAGTGAAGAAGATATTTAAATACTTAGTTGGGACCAAAGATAAGGGAATTATGTTCAAAAGAAACAGGCCGATAGAGATTATCGATGCCTTCAGTGACTCGGACTATGCTGGAGACCCGTTAACGAGAAGAAGCACATCTGGTTTCGTGCTAAAGATAGCCGATGGACCAATATCATGGGCATCCAAGAGACAGCCTATAGTGGCCCTATCGTCGACTGAAGCCGAGTACATAGCCGCAGCTGACTGTTGTAAAGAGGCACTGCATCTCAAATCCCTGTTAAAGGAAATAATCGATTCGGACGTCATTATTAATCTTCATGTTGATAACCAAAGTTCGATTCAACTTATCAAATCTGGATCCTTTAACAAACGGTCGAAGCACATAGACGTGCGATACCACTTTATCCACGAACACTTCGTGAGTGGACTGATCAATGTCAGCTACTGTCCAACAGAGATTCAGCTTGCTGATATAATGACAAAGCCACTCTGTAAAGTGAAGTTTGCAAGACACTGTGCAAGTTTGATGCATGGATAGAGACGTGTCTCAGCTCAGCCACATGTGCACATCAGGAGATGGTGTTGGAAGGTTGTGATGAAGTATGTGGACCTTAAGTCTTTGTCTATGAATTAAAATTTAGTTTTTTAATTCTTGACGGATGTACCTATGATGTGATTGCTATTGTTTTTCTCACTTGAAATAAAACGTATTGTTTTATATGTTTTTAATGCTGCAGTTTTCTCTAACATTTTATAATTGTTTTGTGCTGTAAATTGAGTGAAATAAGGTAAAAGTATACTCTTTTTATAATTTTTATGTTAATACATTGCATAAAACTTAATTGTAGACATAATTATAGGATTATTATTGCATGAACATGTTTTTTGCTTTGTAAGGCACTAGTTATATCTTTATTAAACTGATCACTTTTATAGGATGGAATCTAGACCCCGAACTAGCCAGGAGCAGTCCGTGGCTCTTATTGAATTCATGGAGAGGTACGTAGATTACAAGCTATAACCCAAAAATCTTGCTCTGTTGTTAAAATCTTTCTATTACTGAGGAACTTGAAACATATACAATGACGTGATGCAACTTGGACTGCCCACCTTCTTTCTCTATTATAACATTTTACCATTTTTTAGTCGAGGTGATATCGCGAGGCCCCAAAAAGGACCACAGGGGCGATTAAAAGCTGACCGTCTGTGGCACGAACTGACTGAAATATTGAACTCCATTGGTGGGGGGGTAAATAAATCAGTGGAAAAATGGAAAAAAGTGAGACACCATACATATGTATTATAGTTATTCAATAACTCATTAAATACACCAATTAAATCATATTGAAATAGGATGTAAATTATTATGTCTAGCCAGCTTTGAATTAACAAAACAAACTAACCACACTCATTAGCTCATCAGCAGGCTTTCTCCTATGTTAGAGATACTTTGGAGGACATGCAAACAAATACAATAATAGTAGAAATTTGATTTATTACTTACTATAAGAATATAACTAATTGGCACACAAAATTAATACAAACATTATCATTCAGGTGTGGGCCGACTGGAAGACCAAAACCAAAAAAAAGCTTTGGGTATGCGTCGGGAAGCCAGTGGGACTGGTGGCGGTCCCAGCAGCAGACTAACCCTCACATCTCTTGAACAGAGAGTGTTGGGTGTGATGGGGTTAATGGCTGTTGTTGGGCAAGTGGGAGTCGAAGAGAGAGGATTTGATGTTAGATTTTTGTCTGTTTTTGATCATTGCTTTATAGAGTAGTAGCACAAGTTTTTTCTTCTAATTCACGTTAATTCTAATTCTAGTATTGTCAGTAATCATATATATACATTTTTCAGGAGGCACCATCTCAAACACAACACCAAATACCCGCCATTGAAGAGATTGAGTTGGAACTTCCAACTACTCCATTCCAACTATCTCCGCCGCCGCCTGCCCCTGTGTTCACCCAGATGCCATCAGCTCCGTCTCCCATGGCAACCACATTGCAGCAAGGAGCACCTCGACCACGACGTTCAGCAACCCCTTCGCCTGTGGCGTCGCCCACTACATCTACGCCGCGACGTCACCGGTTGTTTCGAGGGCTTCTCAGTTATTATTTTAATACGATATTTAGTCATTAATAGAAGTTCTGGAAAGTAAAGAATGTAACAGCAGGATATGATCACGTATATATCGGGACTTCCAGATTTAAGAAAGTCAATTGATTACGAACACCGAGCTCTGGTAGGGCGGCCATCTTGTAGGGGAGTGGCTAAAGGCTAACAGCGGAGGAAGGAATGACCAACCACGAGCTCGATGGACGTTAATTTCTAATACTAACTAATCTAAATAATCTTCACTGATTTTGTGAAATTTATGATAGTGTCTTTGATAATTATACGTGAAGTAACTATTTGAATCATAATTTTATTGGAAGCTGCCTCCCTACCCGGTAATCCACGCCTACTACGAACATGGAAGAAGTATCTGATATAAGTCGATTTTTTTGAGAGTGATGCTAATCCAAGTATGGAAGTAATGGTGTCTCGTATGGCTTCGATGGATGGAATCTCACTAAGAACATTTATAGCATCTCAAGATTTAAGGTACCTTTTTGAAAAAAGCGGCAATAAATTACCCAAGACTGCGGATACCATTCGAAACAAGATTATCAAGGAAAGTTAAAAAAGAAAACTAGAGGTGATTAGTGAGATTAAAGCGATTCTATCTCATGAAAAGAAGTTTTCAATATCATTCGACGAATGGACATCCAATCACAACAGAAGATACATAGGTCTTACATTGCATTTACCAGATTTTGCTAGAAATGCTTTTCGAAACCTTGGTCTAATAAGAATCTACCGATAGTTCGCACTTCTTGCGCCGAGTTGGATCCGGCTCCGCATTTTCCGATCCGGCGTTACAGCCCCGCATCTCATCTTGGCCCGCGAATCCTTACCCTGGATGCAGCACAGCGAGTTGCCCCCCAGGAGATGGCCGTCGTTCCGCTCGACATCGCTATACAAATGGGAATCAACAAGATCGAGCCCGGACCAAAATTTTGCTACCATCAGATGGATCAAGATTGGGCATTTATCCCTATCCGACAGGCAGCGCTGAATAACTCGTGGGCTCTGGCGTTTATTGTGGCCCACCTGTCCACCGAGTACACGGCCGGGACTATCAATCACTACTCCCGCGGCACTTATCTCAACGCCGATTGGGCCCCACACGCTGCAGCGTGCATCCGTTCCGTTCTCAAACTCTGTCTCGGTCTTAGGCCCCTGGCTTCCTGTCCTAGTGTTGGTTGATTGCACGGCCCAGTCATGCACGTGATTTTTTGGACTGGACTTAACTGACCAGTGTGACGCTGTTTTATCCAAAACGCCTTCCCTAAGACAAGCTCTCGACCGTTCTCGTACAAGTCTAGGTATTTTTCTACCAAAACTTCATACAGGCGAGAGTAACAAACGGCATTCAACTTTATTTAACATCTCACGCAGAACCTTGGAAAAGCAATTGTCTTTAGCCAGAGAATATAAAACCTTTCGTCCCTATTCAATCAATATCGGCACGCTAAACATTCGCTCTGTAAATAAAAATTATTGAAAAATATTTCTAAATTAATTTCAGTGAGTAAAAGTGGTTTAAGTGCTTGTTAATAGTGTTGTGTAGCTGTGGAAGTGTTCGCGAACATCCAGAACATCAGGATCACAAAACGGGAACATTCGGAACTTTGAAGCGGTTCTAACTTGCCAAAGGTCAGTGGGAATATTCCATCGTAAAGGACAGGTTGCGCCGAACTCGAGGACATCACAAAGTTCGGCGGCGCGTGTAACCTAGATAGAACATTGGTAATTTTCCACTGGCTTACGGCGAGAATAACAACTATCGTCACCGAGTCGTCACAGCGAGATATCACACCAGTCGGAGGATCTACGAACTGACGCAGACCAGGTCAGCCCTACTTCAAAGAGGAACTCCAGCATCGCACGTAACAGGACACTCGTGCTTGGGTTCGTTGGAATCGGGACACCAACGAGTCGAGATCGAGTTACCATTTAGCATATATCATATCAGTGACAACGAAGTTGTTTATATAGCAACCAATTTTAATTCAATATAAAAAAATAAAAATAAAAAACTGTAAGTAACTTCAACAATGGACAGCCCAAACAAGCTAAATAAAACCAGTAAATATTCTCATTGGAGAAAATTAACGAAAATTTTCCTAGAAGCTAAAGGATTCAACAGCGAGAGATTATAAGACTTTCTGCATTTAAATAAAATAAGTACTTATTTACTTCCAGTGGCATGCAATTTTTGTAATACAAAAATATTATTTTATATCTTTTTATTTATGCATGTGCTTTATTTGACTGTTAGTGTAAGACGAGTACGTACACGAGGTGGCCGACCTGGACGTGGAAGGGGTGTACGTACGCGAGGTGGTAGAGGCGTTGGGGCCATGCCGGAACCCAATTTCTGGAATGGTGGTTGACGTTGATGGACGTGGAAGGCGAGGTTGGACGTGGAAGGCGAGGTCGTGGCCGGCGTAGTGGCCGTGCTGCTTCTATTGGTCGGGCGAGGCCCAATATAAGACCCCAAACGCTTGACAAGTTAGTTTTTACTTCTTTTTTATTCATCTATTTTGTTTCTTTCATTCACTTTGGGATAACATACGCTTCTAAAAATACATTTGTTATATATATTTATATGCGTAATTGATATAAAATTTGTTACGTGTGCCGCTTGTCCCACACTTGAACTTTAGTTAAACGTCTTATTCAGCAGTATATAAATTAAATAAATATTAATTCAACTAATGCTGACTTGGTTAAGTTATGGGAACTATAAATTAAATAATTATTAATTTAACTAATGCTGACTAGGTTAAGTTGTTCAATATAAATACTCAGAATATTCAGTTCGGTCACTTGTATTCCTAACTTCGGAACGAGTACACCATTATAATTAGATTAGTCTGTAAAACTATTTTAATTATCAATTAAATAATTCCTAATGCTGGGGCCACATTTACGCTTAATGTCAATGCTACGTCAATGCCCATTGTCTCAATTTATACGCAATAATTTTTAGTGGGTGGTTACACTTAAACTGTCAATGTCAATGCATCGCATTAATTCTCAAATAATCTCTTTGATGTACCGCCACTCGAGCTATCGTCTACGGCATACGGCATTGTTAATGCTATTGTCAAATTATCGCGTATAGTCGTGTCTACATCTACGGTATACGCCCATTTTCTATATAATTAATGGCATTTCTCGTAAGTATGGCCCGGGCATATGTAACTTTGAGATCCTCGGCGCGACCATATATTTTTAATTCTTTATTGTTTTTGTTTTAGCTTTATTATGGTAGAAATTGGGTCTTTACCAGAAGGCAGACCATTACTCATTAACATGTTAAAAAACTCGCCCGATGCTAATTGTGAACTTGATATATGCCAAATTCTTTTGAAAGCTGAAGACATGATGAAATTGAGAGTCATGAGTGAAAAAAACAATGAGAAATTATGTAGGTTTGCAGTGTATTTGGAGGGTGAATCAGACTACAGAGAAGTAGACTTACCAGAAGAAAATGCATTGACCTATGTCTCGGGATACCTTATGTTTAAATGTATAAATAAGCATAAGTGCGTGAATTTAAGCGAAGTTTTGAAAACTGTTCCTGAGTTGGGGAAAACAAATTTGTTTACCCGTTATAAAGCCTTCAACAAGAGTTCTTCATTCTACGGAAGTTTGAAAATGCCCCCAAAAGAATTTATAGACTATATACAAAACTTAGAATCAAGTTTTACCCAGAATTTCGAAAAAGTAATTCAAACGAATCCAGGAAAACAACTTTATAATTTATTCAGAACTATTGCTGCGCTAGTACCTTGTTCGTGTTTTCCAACTGAATATCTCTTGAAATTGTTTACCAGATTGCGTATATATGCGACATTGAAATTTAATAACCGTCATTTTAAAGACTCAAAGAAAGAAATTAAGAAATATGTAAGAGTTAGGCATCAATGATAAAGATCTATTATCGACATACATATTTTTTAATTCCTATTCCGCCCTACCCCTACCCTACCTTAACCTACCCCTACCCAAAGTTTGATCAAAATCGGTTAAGAAACAACCATATTAGAATTTCCTGCCTACCCCCTAAGTGTGCAATACAATGGGAATAATGAGTCAAACGATACAACAGGCGATACGCAGGTAAATAATGGTACTAATTTTAATATCTATTTTGCCAAGGTATTGCTCCGTTGGTTGCAAAATGTTGAGCGAGATGTAAACGTATTTCCTTTACGTCATTCCCACTTCTACGTGGCGCATTAGTGAGAGGGAGTAGTGATGAATGTTCACCCTCATTTCTCCAACTACCTGGTGTGATTCCTGTTTCTGTTTCCGTATCAAAAGATCCATTTGGTGTGTATTTCTGGCTAGACCTCTTTCGCAAAAAATTGTGCAAATGTACAACAGCTAAAACTACTTTTGTAGCTTTACTGGGTGATAGTAAAATAGGTTTCCTTAAAACCCTGAAAACCGAGCTTGCGATTCCGAAAACATTTTCCACTACTCTACGTCCTCATGACAGACGATAGTTGAATATTCTTTCTAGAGACCCCCTCTCTGGCTCCCCTTGGAACGGTTTCATTGTGTATTCGTTTAGTGCAAATGCTTTGTCTGCCAGAATAACGTATGGAACTTTGAGGGTATATGGTATTTGAAGTATCGATGGCTGAGGTATTTTCATGGACTTTTCTTCAAGTCTTTTGTATAATGAAGTGCGTTTAAAGATCCCCCCGTCCGAAAGTTTCCCCTGGGAACCAATGTCAACGTATCTAAAACAGTAGTCGAGCGAGTAGAGCGAACAGTACGATACTAAAAAAGTGTTTGTAGTTATAATATTCCGTGCCGCTGTTACCAGGTGCTTGTATCATTACGTGTTTTCTATCCATGGCAGCTATAGCATGAGGAAAATTCCATTTTTCTTGAAATTCTTCAGCAATATCCAACCATTCTTTCTCGGATGTGGGAATCTGTAAAATTACAAATAATTATAAAATACAATCTAAAATAAATGCACGTTTATATTGCAGGACTCTACATTGCAAAATGAAGGCAAGTCTTCCCAAAAAACTTCAAAAGAGTGTAATACACAAGAACAATTTAATGACACTGTTAAAAAAGCACCGGAAAAAACTACAAAAAAGACCCCGAAGAAAAGGAAGCTGGAAGATGAGGACGATAAAATATTGACAGAAGCGTTTAAAATTTTAACTGAAACGTCTCAAGCTACTGATTCATATTTCAGTTATGGCCAGCACATAGCAAATGAATTAAGAAAATACGACAGCCATACTCTAATATATGTCAAACGGGCAATAAATAGTATTATTTTTGAAGCCGATTTAGGCAGATACAGTTATGGGTATAACACAACACAAGAACCTCAAAATCTCTCAAATTCAAACAATGAGAGCGTTTGTCCACCGCCGCCGGCACCGGACCGTCACCGGTAACGAGATTATTTCGGCCCAAGTTTATTATGACGTGACGGATGTGCGGTGGACACGCGGCTAAAGCAAAACGCTCTAAATGTATCTACCGCTACTTCGGCGCCGTCATCTCGTTCCCGGTGCCGGTCCGGTGCCGGCGGCGGTGGACAAACGCTCTAATTCTATGGCCAGTACGTCAATAATTTAAAAAAGTTAAATAAATATAACACTAATTAATGTAATAATAATAATATTGCGTGTTTCATTTACCTTTACCCAATCTTTTAAAACCTCACTGATAGCATCACAAACCTCTGGGACTATCTTAGATATAGTTTGCTTTGAAACTCTAAACAAGTACTGCAAGCTTGTAAACGAGTCTCCAGTGGCAAGAAATCTCAAAGTTATAGTCAGCCTTTCAGTCACTGTAATAGCTTCGCGAAACCGGGTGTCAATTTTTTTCACCTTTGGCTCTATCAAATTTCTCAAGTAATAGAAATCTTCTGTCGACATTCTTGTGAAGTTTTATTGTGTCTTCTACCACTTCGAACTGCATATCTCTGATAAGTGTCACTCCATACTGCATTCTTTTTCGGTACAGCTCTTTCGTCCACCAACGCACTTTTCGTTTTTCCTTTTTCTTCTTTATAATACTGAGAATAATTACAAAAGCTGCTGCTGCTCGTACACGACTGGCTTCCATGATGAACGGTCAAACACTGGAACGTTTGCCACGCGCGCCAGGCGCGCTTAGTTGTGATACTTCAAAAGTTTGGAACGCGTTCCGCGGAACGCACTCTCGGCGCGGTCATTCATGGCGCGCGCGCCAGGAGCGCATAATCGATACGCAGCTTAATGCATATGGCAAAGCGTTGTGTAATAAAAATAGGCCTACAACAAGAAACAGCCGAAGATATTCGTTCAAAGACGTTGACGAAGAAGAATTTTATAAATTTATAGGGTTGTGTTTGTTACAAGGGCAAATATCTATACCTAAAAAAAGGAAACTTTTTACTTATTCCAACATTTTATACTATCATCCGATATTCCCTTATACTATGTCACAAAGAAGATTTGAACAAATTTTGAGATGTATTTGCGCTTCCGATTTAAATTAGAGATGAAACGGATAGCAGTTTGGCCGGATACCGGATATTCGGCCTACCACCTGGCCGGATAGCCGGATATCCGGCCGCCGAATATCCGGCGGAACTTAGCCGTTTGGTGCAGCGCACACACACTTGGCGTAGGCGACGCGCGAACGATCGGGTGGCGTCGGTTTGATTCGGGTCTTTTCGTTGATGAGCGAAGTTAGCAATTCTTTCATTCATTGACTTATTGTGTCGATTGCAGTGCAACTGCAGACACGTGCGTGATTTTAGGTTATTAATATTATTTCATTGTGCTATTGTTATTTGAAAATTTCAAGTTGAATTTTAAAAGATTTAACAACGAGAAATGGCATCGGCGAAGAAAAAGTCGCCCTTATGGGAATACTTTGACATAAACAGTGAAAATAATAAGTTAGCTGTTTGTTTATTATGCAATGTTAACATTTCACGTGGCGGCGAAGGCAAAAAAGCAGGTATGTATCTAATAAATCTAATAGTCCATCCATACTTCCATACTATCCCTACTAATATTATAAATGCGAAAGTCAGTTTGTTTATTTGTTTGTTTGTCCGTCTTTCACGTCGAAACGAAGCAACGGATCGACGACGTCGTGTAGTTCACGCGGGCGAAGCCGCGAGCGGAAAGCTAGTAATAATCTAATTGCAATTCTTTATTTATCGAGTACAGTATCTTGCATGTTTAAGTGCAAGTTTAAAGTATTTATTTACATTAAGTATTTAATTTTTTTTTCTAGGTACTTCTGCTATGAAAAATCATTTAAAATCAAAACATCCAGATAAATTTCGTGCAGTGAATAAAGACAAGGCCGCTGTCGAGCCTACTACAATTTCTTTAGCCATTGCGGAGACAAGTTCGTCGTCATTTGCAAAAAAGCAATTGACTATGACAGAATCTTTCGAAAGGAAATTGCTCTGGGATATAAATGATGCTAAAGCCAAAAAGTACCATTATTTAGTAGCCGAAATTATTGCACTCGACAACGAGCCATTGTCCATAGTGGAAAGAACCGGATTTACCAGACTCTTAGAACAAGCTTTACCCCGCTATAAATTGCCAAGCCGGACTTATATGAGCCAAAAAATCGTTCCTGATATATATGACAGAATTTACGAGAAAATCAAACGTAACATTGCAAGTGCCTTCGCTATTTCAGTGACTTCTGACATATGGACTTGCTTACACAATAATGCTAGCTTTCTGAGCTTCACAGCTCATTAGATATCATCTGAATTTAAACTAGAACACGGAGTTCTGGCAATGAAGCCTTTCTCAGGGTCACACACAGGAGAAAATACATCCATGGAACTTAACACTGTCGCAAACCGCTGGGATATTGAGCACACTAAAATACATTTGTTAATTCATGATAGTGGTGCTAATATGGTGAAGGGTGTCCGTTTGGCTAAGTACGATTCTGCTAGATGTTTTATACATACACTTCAAAGAGCAATAAACGAGTCACTCAAAGTGCAGACTGAAGTGACAGCAATGATTGCTGCTGGCAGGCGACTTGTAACGCACTTCAATCACTCAGGTTTAGCTCAAGAAAAACTGCTGACGATTCAAAAAGAGCTAAGTTTACCCGAGCATCAATTAGTGCAAGATATTAGCACTAGGTGGAATTCCACTTTTTACTTGATTGATCGTTTGTTAGAACAAAAGCGTGCCATATCATTGTATGTTGCTGATCACGATACACTCGTAAATTTGACAGCTCCACAGTGGAGTTTAATGGAGCAGTGTATCAATTTATTAAAGCCCTTCGAAGAAATAACAAAAATAACAAGTTCTGGACTATCCTGCGTGTCGGAAGTTATTCCACACGTAACTGCTTTAAAAAAATACTTAGATAAAGCTGAAACTGAGCAAAGAACTCCTGATTTATCACATATGCGCGCCTCGTTAAAAGCTGAATTAGAAGTTCGTTTTAACTCCATAAGTCAATACTCAAACTAGGTACTTGATTGCAACTTACCTAGATCCGAGATTTAAAACAAACTACTTGGGGGTGATTGACGCTGAAAGAGCACGCCAGGAGATCTTGTTGGAATATTTAAAAATGTCTTGTGAAGAGTCCTCAAGTAGCAGTTCATGTTCAACACCGGCTAAAAAGAGTAGAGGATAGTTCAATTTGAAATATTTAACAATGGTGGCTAGCTCTGTTCCATCTGAGCGACTTTTCTCAAAATCCGCACAGGTTACCCTTTAGCTGGTGGTGGCAATATGTGTGCCACCAATTATTTTAAGTAATTTTTTTTTTACATTGCAACACACTCTTGAGAAAAACATTTTTAGCTGTGGTAAATAAATGTGAACGCATCTTAGATGGAAAAAAAAGTTATTCCTGTCTACGTCAAATCTGTCAATGTCACCTTTAGGGGGTGTGCGTGGTAATATTGGTTGAATTAAACCACAAAGATGAATTGCCAAAGTTTATTAGCCACACACAACACACACTATTTTAGTTTTTAGAAGGATAGCAAGACAGGATCAATGTAGCACATAATACATATCATGTAATTAATCAAAGTAGTAAGTGAACAGTTCACGCGTGGGCAAAACGCGAGTGCGCGTGAGAACGAGTTGTATGTGTCTCTCGTAGCATACGCTGTGATCGACTGCGCGCGCGCGATGCGCCTCCGCGTGGCTTCACATTCCACAATTAACTTAAATGCAAGATTTGCACAAATTCGGAACAACGCATATCGCGCGGGTTTGCTTGCCGAATTATTGTTTGTTTACATTTGGTTAGAAATTATTTATTTGTGTTATGAATGTTATGTTACTGGGATATGAATGTGTGATGTATGTAAGTGGTTTTTAATATATTATTGTGTGTAAATAAAATATAATTATAATGTATGTTTAAGTGGAGGTCACCTACATCATCCCCCTCCAGAGACCGACTAAGGGCGATAAAAGTCAGGGAACCGTACTGTACGACCTGAACGCGTAGTTGTTAGCGCGGTCTTTTCCTGCGGTGGATGAACAGGGACACGTTCTGTCTGTCGTTCCGTGCCCGGTGGAACCCCGGGAACCCGCCAGTACAGGCACCCCCTTAATCTCTCCAGTACAGGAGAGCAACCGTTACGACGAACACATCATCGATGTCTACCACGGACGATACAAAAACATTCGCCTCAAAAGACGAATCAAACGGGCAAACCAAGACCACTGCCCCAAAGACCGTAGCTGCTCTAGCCCACTGGGTGACGAAGCCGCTACATGTTGTATCCGACAATGGAGCACCACTACGTGCTGCACCCTCGGGAGTCGACACAATCGCACTGGCCACCACAAAGGCTGTGCCCTACACCACCTTTAACACGATCGCCCGGTCGTTCATACCCGCAATACGTTACAGACCGGGCCACAACTCTTGGAATGACGCAGCCCCCGCCGGACGACTCATCGTCCATGAGGGGCTTATTATGGACTACGCTGACCCGCGCGTGGCCCATCTTTCACAGACGGAGAAACGACGCATTTACATGCAGTCGCATGGATATGACATTGACGCTAGACGACTCCGCCGCGTACACACTCGAGCAAGACGCGACCTCGAGGACGTGCCAGTCGCGATCGTCCGTGATGTGTCAGCGGCGACAGATGCAGTCCAGGCAGCCTCTGTTCAGACGGCTGCTCAGGCGGGCCCGTCCATGGCTGCGTCTACCGCATCTGTGGCTGCCTCTGCTGCTAATGTTCCTGCTGGTTCTCGTTCTGCTGGTGGCGCACCTCGTCAGGGTGACCCTCCGGCCCCGCCGGCCGACGTTGCCCTTGCGCCCACCTTCACGTACTGCCGATCCTTGCCCGTCAGGTCCGTGCAGGCAACCACCTTCGCCGACCCGTCCGATCCCATCCACCCAACATACACCGCACACTTCGAGCAGTTGTCCCAACGTCTCTCAGATACCAACGCCTCCGCCGCAATGGCGTCAGTGGTCCGCGGCCCAGCGGTGCGCGACGCGGCCTCGATTGTGAGCCTTGCCAAGTATATTCGTCAGCACCAGTCGGGGTACAGAGACGTGGCTCCCTTGGTCCGTTCGCTGTTGATGGTCCACAGTCTGGACGTTTCATGTTCATCGCTAGACACGGCTCCGTATTTCCCAATACGACGTCTGGAGGTGTGCGGCCGTCTCGAGCCACGTATACTATCCTTGGACAACGCTGAGAGAGTGCCACCCCAGGAAATGGCAGTAGTTCCTCTTGACATAGCTGTCCAGATGGGGATCAACAAACTAGAGCCAGGTCCAAACTTCCGTTATAACCAGATGGATCATGAGTGGGCGTTTATTCCCATCAGGCAGGCAGCTCTCAACAATTCGTGGGCGTTAGCGTATATCATAAGTCACCTTTCTACCGCATACACGTCAGGAACTGTGAACCATTACACGCGAGGAACGTTCTTGAACGCGAATTGGCAGCCGCACAACGCCGCATGCCTTACCTCCATCCCGTTCTCGAACTCTGTCAGCATTGATGGACCCGTCCGTCCTGTGCTAGTATTGATTGACTGTACCGCGCAGTCCTGTCCAAGGGCGGTCAACCTTAACGGCGTCCAGTTTCCAGTTTTCACAGGACAGGACGACTACGTACCACAGAACATAGTTAATGTGTGGTATCAGTACTATGCCCAGGCTAACATTCATAACATCCAGAGGGACTTTTTCGGTGCGTTTACAGAGATATCATCAACTCGTGCTTGTGCCGATGCTGTCGGCCGCGCCCTGTCTCTTGCTTCAGAACTCAGCGCTGGTTACCCCGTCGGGCTTTACACGAACGTGAACGCAGAAGGTGTATGGGATGAAGGTCAGGCGCTGGCTGGTGCTTGGACCTTCGGAGGCGGCACGATCGATTCGTTAAATGGGCGAATAAGATCTCAGCCTTGGCCTGAGAACGCCGCGGAAGATGCCGCTTATGAACAGCTGGAAGGCCAAAACTTCTCTCAGTTGTCACCACTTCACCGACTAGCTTCCAGCCGAGTATCCGCGTTGGTCAGACAGGTGGATGACGAGGGATGGCCTAGGACCGAGGTCGTGTGGGGAACCCGTCGACCTGACATCGAGTTTTCGGCCTACCGGGCCGAGACGGCCACATCACTCGCTCGTCTTGCTATTGCTGTTGAGTTGTTAGACACCTCGAACGCACAGTATACTTTCACCTTAGCAGCCGGCCTCGCCGGCTGGCTTAGTATGTGTGCATGCGCAATAGGGTTGACCGCTTCAAACATGCTTTGCCAGCAAAACATCAATGTGCGTGACTGGACATATATCGAGGGCCGTTGGCGCGACACCACCCGTTCGGCCAACACCGACTTAGTCGCCGCGCTGGCCACCTCACGCACTCTCATCCCTGTGTCGGCGTGCATGCTAATCGAAAACCACAGAGGCACTGCCTGGGATAACATAGCTCAATACTACCTAATGGACCCTCTAGTTGACAGGGATATGTATTCCCACTCCCCCGTCCCCCTCATAGCCTACCTACAATGGCGGGACAAACTGGACCTCGGCACCGGAACCGCACACATAAAGAACGAACCCGTCCTATTGGGACCCGGCATACTTATGGGCGCCCTACTCCTACCTGACACGCGCGACAAGAAAGCAGATATCATATGTACTTCCGACTTCCTCTCATACCGCACGGAAGTACTAATGCGCGACCCTGGAGACATGTGGAGCGGCGTCCAGCATAACATCGAGTGCTGGGCCCAGTTTTCAAACTTGCCGTATGGTGATCGCCGATTAAATGAACGGTGGACCAGCTTGATACCCACGTACGCTCCAATCAACATTCCCTATAGTATCAACGAAGCGTCTCGCGTCCTTGTCCGCAACAGCTTGATTTCACAGGACGCCACAAATATGAGCTACAGAGCCTCCGTCATTCAGTACCCTGATCCACCCAGCGGTTTTTTAGCGATGACCAAGGACTACATCTTGTGGCCGGGGCTGTTGGCGGCGTTGGGTTACTTGACGGGCGGTCCGATTGGCGCCATAGGGGCGGGCGCGACTGGGCTCTTGGATGCAATACGAAAGAACCACCCTCACGAACCCGTCAAGGAAGGTCAGTTGCCGTCGGCTTCGACACTGCTATCGTCGGCGGCGACGGGCGTCTTGACGCCACTGGCCCAGGTTGCCCCCGTGGAGCCGGTACCAAGAGCACACACCCCCCCTCCAATGCCGACGACGCCCCTACCAGCCTCGGAGGCAAAGAACGATTCGGAGGAATAACCGTAAACGGGCGGTTTGTCCCGACGCCGGACCCAAACTCCTATGGGTCTTGGCGCAATCGCTACCATCGGCACAACAGGCGCCGACGCCTTCCACTAGCATCGTGTAAGCTCCAGCCATCACAGGCGGTCTTGTACAAAGTGTCCTTTGATGACGCCTTCCTCAAGGATATGAATGTGTGATGTATGTAAGTGGTTTTTAATATATTATTGTGTGTAAATAAAATATAATTATAATGTATGTTTAAGTGGAGGTCACCTACATCATCCCCCTCCAGAGACCGACTAAGGGCGATAAAAGTCAGGGAACCGTACTGTACGACCTGAACGCGTAGTTGTTAGCGCGGTCTTTTCCTGCGGTGGATGAACAGGGACACGTTCTGCAGTTGCAGTGTAGGATCGAGGAACGGGTACACGAACGTCTAGTATATAGGCTGGCTTAAGGCGGTCTATAGTTACTGTGAGATCTTTGTTCCTAACGCGAATAATAAATGTTTTACTCCTTCTTTTGAGCACTTCGTATGGACCAGTGTAAGCAGGCTGGAATGAGCCACGCATCACTTCTTCCCTAAGGAATACGTGACTGCATGTAGCTAGATCTTGGAATACGAAAGCTCTGCGATTTGAGTGGTGTTGGGAGGGAACCGGACGAATATTTTCCGCAAAGGACTTCAACCGAGCCGCGAAATCGGTGATGTCGGTGGTGTAGTACGCAATATCGTGACCGAAGAATTCGCCAGGGAGACGAAGTGGTTCACCGTACACCAACTCAGCTGATGAAGTCTGGAGGTCTTCCTTAAAGGCACTCCTAATGCCTAGCAACACAAGTGGAAGTGATTCGGTCCACTTGGTGTCTGCATGACAGGTAATTGCAGCTTTTAGTTGCCTGTGAAAACGCTCCACCAATCCGTTGCATTGCGGATGATAACTCGTTGTCCTACGGTGATCGTAACCGATGGACTGAGAAAGCTGTTGAAACAGTGCCGATTGGAATTGTCCGCCTCGATCGGTTACGATCTCGGTAGGACAACCATATCGTGCCACCCAACAGGAAATAAACGTTTTGGCCACTGTTTCCGCGGAAATATCGGTAATAGGCACAGCTTCCGGCCATCGCGTAAAGCGATCGACGGCTGTGAGGCAGTACCGATAATTATTGGATGATGGTAGTGGGCCGATTAGGTCTAGATGTACATGTTTGAACCGTGCTGAAGGTAAATCGTGCGTACCTAAAGGTGAGGCAACGTGTCTCGTTACCTTCGAGCGCTGGCATGCCAAACATGACTTAGCCCATTCTCGGCAGTCCCTTCGCATCAGTGGCCAAACAAAACGTTGTGCAACGAGTTTGGCGGTAGCATTTGCACCGGGGTGGCTGAGGGAGTGGAGACTGTTGTAAACTTGCATTCGAAGTTGTTTAGGGACGAAAGGTCTGGGTGTCGGTGTACTGACGTCGCAGTACAGAACGGTACGACTCCCAGGTATATTCGTCTGTGTAAGGCGAAGTGAAGTGTCACCTTTGAGGTGTTCCGCAAGGTCTGGATCTGAACCTTGGAGCTCAGCCATCACTTCAAGGTCAACTGGTACCTGCAGTTCATCGACGCGTGATAGTGTGTCGGCAACCACGTTGTCCTTACCAGCAATAAAAACGATATCGGTGGTGAACTGCGAGATGAAATTAAGGTGTCTATACTGACGTGGTGAGCAGTTACTTTTACGTTCACTGAATGCGTAACAAAGAGGTTTGTGGTCAGTATAGATAGTGAAGTGAGTAGCTTCCAGCATATGGCGGAAGTATTTTATACTCTCGTAAATGGCAAGGAGCTCACGGTCATACGGAGAGTATTTCGTTTGTGACGGGCTTAACTTGCGAGAGAAAAATGCTAATGGCTGCCAGTCTCCATCCTTGAGCTGTTGCAGGACACCACCTATCGCCGTGTCTGAGGCGTCAGTGGCCAATCCTAATTTAGCTTGCGAATCAGGATGAGCTAAAAGTGCTGCATTGCACAGACTCTTCTTGCAGTTTTCGAACGCTTGCGATGATTCTTTAGTCATAACAATCGGATCGGATGCCTTAACCGATCCGGACAGTAAGGCATTCAGGGGTGCTTGAATCTGAGCGGCGTTGGGTAAAAATCGCCTGTAAAAATTTACCATGCCCAAAAATCGTCTGAGTTCTCGGACGGTTTTTGGTAGAGGGAAATCAGACATTGCCTTTACCTTGCTGTCCAGAGGTTTGGTGCCGCTTTCAGAGATTTCGTAGCCGAGAAATTGAATATTAGACACACCGAAGACACACTTGGCCGGATTGATTAATATACCGAATTCTCTCATTCGCGTAAAAAGTTGACGCAAGTGTTCTTCGTGCTCACGTGGCGTGCGGCTGAACACAAGAAAATCGTCCTGGTAAGGCCAGCAAAAGTCTAAGCCACGAGTAAGCTCATCAACAAATCTCTGAAAGGTTTTACTTGCGTTACGAAGTCCAAATGTCATGACTAAAAATTCAAACAATCCGAAGGGTGTTGTTATTGCAGTTTTCGGAATATCTGCCCTATTAACACTAATCTGATTATATGCTTTCACTAAATCGATACTCGAGTATACAGTACAACCCGACAGGTTTTGCGAAAAATCCTGTATATGACGAATCGGATACTGATCTGGTATAGTACGAGCGTTTAATTGGCGGTAATCGCCGCATGGACGCCACCCATTATCTTTTTTAGTCACGAGATGAAGAGGTGATGCCCAAGGGCTGTCAGAAGGACGTGCGATACCGCTAGCAATCATAGCGTCAAATTCTTGACGAGCTACCTTCAATTTATCAGGCGCGAGACGGCGAGGAGAACATGATACAGGTGGACCTGGTGTGGTGCGAATGTGGTGTTGTGTATTGTGTTTTGCGATTTGAGGAGTTCCA
Organism: Cyclophora albipunctata; assembly: GCA_963082685.1. Classification (NCBI taxonomy): domain Eukaryota; kingdom Metazoa; phylum Arthropoda; class Insecta; order Lepidoptera; family Geometridae; genus Cyclophora; species Cyclophora albipunctata. Next base: position 5,278,330 of record OY720135.1, on the reverse strand, counting down.
AAAGGACGTGTAATTTCCGGGAAATTAGACAAAATTTTATGATACACAGTATCACCATTAAAACTAGCTACCTTAACACTTAAAACAGCATTGTCGCTTAAATCTAAACAAGCTATAGTGCTAACATTGGTTAGACTATCGATAAGCTTCTGTTGGCCAACATCAACAACCAAACGATAGTGAGAAAGGAAATCTACGCCTATGATTGCTTTTGTGACGTCAGCAACAACAAAACGCCACGGAAAATCACGCCGCAGACCCAAATTCAAATTTAATTGCATGTAGCCGTAAGTGTCGATAGTCGAACCATTGGCAGCACTGAGCTGATATGTTGATTTACAAAGTTGCCTTTTAAGGGCTGAAACCGGGTACACACAAATGTCACTTCCAGTGTCTATTAGAAACTGTATCTGTGAACCACGATCCGTGATGAAGAGGCGACCTGAGCTGGGGTTGTGGCAATCATCAGTCGCCATCACTGACTGCCTCTCTCGTTTCCCTGGTTGTAGTCGCACGGCTGGATACACCGACGAGCTTTGGAACCATGCCGTGAGTGGTACCAACAAACTGGGTACTTGCGGTAGTTCGACGCTGAACGTCGTGACGTCGATCGGCTGCGTTGCGCATCTCTGCGGCGCTCGGTGGGTCGAGGTCGATGTCGCGATTGGATAGTTAAAGCGCTCACCTGGCGCGTCAGCTGAGCTACCTGGCGTGTGAGCTCCTCAACAGCTATTGATGATGACGGTACCGTTGAGGTTGCAGCAACTTGATGAGATGGCACTGCGATGTCATGGACGCGGTCAGCGAGTTCAGCGAGTGCGTCAAGACCCAGGGTAGGCTGTGACGCAACGATAGGCTGAAGTGAAACGGGTAGTCGGCTCGTCCAGATTGTTTGGAGAAATTCTTGAGGGATATCTGGACCGGCGAGATGTTGAAGATGCCGAAGGAATTGTGACGGCTTGCGATCACCTAGCTGCTCGTAGGTCAAAAGTTGTTTGACTTTATTTTCTCTCGACGCAGACAACCTTTTGATTAACTCCTCTTTGAGGCGTTGGTAATTGGGAGGACCAGTGAGGATGTCCTCTATTTCAGCAGCATACTGACGGTCGAGCGAAGCCAAAATGTGGTAGAATTTGGCTGCTTCGTCTGTCACGCGCATGATTGCAAACTGTCCTTCTACTTGTGCGAACCAAATTGCTGGTTTTTCAGGCCAAAAAGGTGGTATTCTTATGCTCACTGGATTACTTGCAACTGTTAAAGCGGGCACGACGGGAGACGCCATCTTGATTTTGGAGTGGCGTCGTGGACGCGTGTCCACGTTACCGGTGGTATCTGAACCACTCGACGCCGACATCCAGGCTGCGAATTGCTCCTTGTCTTCCGTGTTCCTCAGTTTGTTCCGGGGTCACCAGTTTTAGGGGGTGTGCGTGGTAATATTGGTTGAATTAAACCACAAAGATGAATTGCCAAAGTTTATTAGCCACACACAACACACACTATTTTAGTTTTTAGAAGGATAGCAAGACAGGATCAATGTAGCACATAATACATATCATGTAATTAATCAAAGTAGTAAGTGAACAGTTCACGCGTGAGAACGAACGGGAGGGCAAAATTAACAAGCAACATCTATGTTATTAATCATGGTGCATCCCGCTGGTTACCTTTGGACGAAGGGGATTACCAGAGATGTCTGAACAACCCATTTAGTGTATGCAAATTGCCATTTGCATGGAACACAGATGCCATGCAAGACTGTGGGGCACATATTCTACTAGGCGGTTCTGGCATAAAGGATATTTGCAGCATGCAACAGATACCTAATGAAGATGTTAGGGAGGTGTTTGTTACTCCAATATTGTCGAATGGATGGTTGGTTACCCACAGTTCTGAAACTATGGATATGGAACTAGTATGCCGCAACGGATCTACATCAACTAGTAACTTAAGGCCGTTGAAGGGACTAACGCGTGTTACACTCCCTCCTAATTGTTGGGCGAGTATTCATCGCTTTGTTCTAATGCCGCCTCTACTAACCGATGATGCACTCAACAGTGCTTCCACAATTAAATCCCAGTACTCATTCCCGGATTTACCTGCGGTAAATTTTGAAACCGTGGCCTTTAACACCCATTCAACTTTCCGACTCAAGCGACAGACGATCTCCAGTTTAATGAACACGACGGATCCCCTACTTGTTAACGGTATAATAACTCTCCGCAAACTGTCTGAAGGAATCTCAGAAAATGAGACACAGTACACCAATGACATTGATCTATTGGCTCATGAGATAGCTAAATTGAAAACACACATACAAGTTGAGTCATCAGGAGGATGGTCATTCTCTGGCATGTTCTCCGGCATTAAAGGGACATTGGTGTGGACTTTTGGTGCTGCTTTCCTTATTATCATAATCCTAATTATTTGGAAAGTATTCGCCAGATCGTGCTGTGCTCCTGCTGCCGTAACTATGGCTGCAATGCCTTTGAAGGGCTACGCTCTTCCTATTGAAACTACTAGCACAACTTTAGGTCTAAGTGTCACCGGGATTGTAGTTAACGCAACGACTGATGTGATTAATCAAACAGCGGGTAATATGACAGATACCGTATCTAGAATCTATCTAGAATCAGTCAGTGATAGTGATTTCCATGTACAAACTGCATGTGCTATCCTAATCCTGATTATTTCGATTATGTGGACGAAATCGTTTATATTAGCTGAACACCGGGATATGCTTGCACGATTGGGGGTCTTTACTAGAAATGTAAGAACGACACATCATGTTGGGGAATGCAGCCTAGTCGCATTTATACTGGCACGTAGCAAATCTATGTGTGGTGGGTCCTATCGAATGTTTGAGATACCTATTGAAATATGCACAATACCGGGAGTAGCCGCTGAATGGTTTTGCGCCCCCAGCCAAGGTCTCCGCAATCTAATAAACAGATCAGAAGGTTGCGTGTTCATATCACGTCGGGGTCACCAGTTTTAGGGGGTGTGCGTGGTAATATTGGTTGAATTAAACCACAAAGATGAATTGCCAAAGTTTATTAGCCACACACAACACACACTATTTTAGTTTTTAGAAGGATAGCAAGACAGGATCAATGTAGCACATAATACATATCATGTAATTAATCAAAGTAGTAAGTGAACAGTTCACGCGTGGGCAAAACGCGAGTGCGCGTGAGAACGAGTTGTATGTGTCTCTCGTAGCATACGCTGTGATCGACTGCGCGCGCGCGATGCGCCTCCGCGTGGCTTCACATTCCACAATTAACTTAAATGCAAGATTTGCACAAATTCGGAACAACGCATATCGCGCGGGTTTGCTTGCCGAATTATTGTTTGTTTACATTTGGTTAGAAATTATTTATTTGTGTTATGAATGTTATGTTACTGGGATATGAATGTGTGATGTATGTAAGTGGTTTTTAATATATTATTGTGTGTAAATAAAATATAATTATAATGTATGTTTAAGTGGAGGTCACCTACAGGAAGCACGCGGAGCACGGCACACGTATCATAAACAATGTTTCATCACCTATGTTTATGAACTGTTTACTGAGATGATGAAACATTGGCTTAGTGGTCGTTATTATTTTCGTTATTATTTTGGTTGATGATGAATTTAATTCAAGTACATTCGATAATGTTTATTTAATCTTGAACAACTTCTCCGATTGACTAATGACTCGTTTTCCTGATAAAGCTAAAAGTTTACAGCTCAAACTGATAAGTTTAGGAAATTCAATCGTCTTGTAAAATCAGTACACCATACAAAAATATTTGTATTTACATGGTATTTACCATGTATTTACGTATTTTTCTTTGATTTGTTATGACAGTATTTTCATTGTCAGGAGTGACAATGATAGATAAGATGCGAATTTGGGAACGACCACAGATAAAAAGCTAAATTATATGCATATTCTATGATTTTATGACGTCATCGATGACGTTTTCCCTCGACTCGACTTTGCTTTTTCCTCACTCGAGTGTCCTCAAAGTGAGGATTGAGATACAACTAAGAATACCAATTTTGAGGAATTCTTGATTCTTGATTGAGTGAGAGTGGAGTTTGAGGAAACGATTTAGAATATGGGTGTGAGAGTGAATGAATCTTTATTCTAGAACATATTTCTTTACATACACAGATAATATATACTTTCTAGATACAACACAGATAATACAAATGGCATTACTGGTATGTTGATACAATACCAACACACACAAACTGAAAAATTATAAAAGGAATAGAACATTGCTATTAAAAAAAACGATTCAGTCCACTACTTCTTCTTCTCCTTCCTCTGTGACGTCTGGCTCCAAATTTCTGTCTACTACGACTTTACTTGTTGGTAAAGAGGTACCACAAGTGCAGCTCTTGTAGGATTATCCCCTTTGCACATAAATTATTGAGGTCCTTCTTTTTTGCTTCTGATATAGGCAGTGGCGAGGAGTAAGCTACTGGTATTTTATAATTTTTCAATTCTTGCATCAGTTCTTCTGTCCCTTGTCCATCCGTTAGTTTTTCTTGTTTCCTCCTCTTTCTAGTAATAAGTGTAGTTTTTGTCGTACATTCTAAAATATTAAATTCTAGGTAGGGACCATCGTGTTCATATCTAAACTTAATGAGACCCGGGCATTTTCTCTCGAAACGAAGACACTTAATTTTTAGCCATTTAATTTTAATGCCTTCATTATCTCTGCTTGTATTTTTTGCTATTTTTTCATTAAGAGCTCTTACATCAACCATTTCCGTATATTTTAATTCCTTAACAATATACGGCGGTGCTGAATCTCTGTTTCTTTTAGAGCGAGCACGTTCCATGATCGACTTCCAATCATGGAATAAACTGGCGTATGTCTTAGCTGTCTTTCTATAGCACTATGCATGGAGTCCACTTCCATATGAGTATGACCACTCTCTAAGTACTTTTGCTCAATAACTTGAATTAAATGAACCAAAAATGCCGTGATAAATTGGTTTCTATTTAGTTGATTCGGATGGGCCAAAATTATTATCCCCTGTTCCACATATCCCTACTGCTCTATTTCTACTGGTAGGGAAGAAAGGATTTTTTTCCACATTTAGCTACAAGGGGGGACTACTTTTCCGCTTATCTCTACTGGTAGGGAAGAAAGGATTTTTTTTCCACATTTAGCTACTACTACTTTTCCGCTTATCTCTACTGATAAAATAATTCAGGAAAGTGGTATCTTCACAATCAAAATGTTTAAGTGCTTCTATAAGTGTTTATTGTAATCATTCTATTTTAAAACTATGCAAACTCCTTCATTACGAGCTGTGTAGAATCTTTTTTCATTGTGAAGTCTAAGAAAATGTCATGTTGTGTCATGTCATTTGTTAAAAATACAACTGAAAATCGAAAAAATATAACTGAAATAATTTTATTTCAATAACTAAATATGAGTGAACCTATTTTTTAACCAGAGGCCGAGGATCTGTTTTACTTTACGACGGTTACCAATATCACAGAAAAAAGGTAATGCTAATGGACAAGAGTATTGGAAGTGTGCTATTACTAAGAAGAACAAGTGCATTGGATCTCTCACAATCAGAGTATGTACCGGTGCATATTAAATTATTAATATCGCTATTTTTCATAACGTTGTCAAGCCCTGGTGGAAATCCATGGCGGGAGGCCTATATGTTTCGCAGTGGAAGTCTTGTGGCTAATATGATGATAATGATGACGATTTCTCGGAATTATCAGAATTTATGGTATGGGGGGCATGCAACGATGGCACGCTCATTAGTGTATAATGGCGGACTTAATCCCGTAGGTATTTTTTGTCAGTCAACCTTAGGGTGAAGTTATGGTGGTATTGTTTATTATTACAGGATAGAAGTATTATTGAGAAAACAGTGAGCCATTCGGAATGTTGTTTACGTGATATAGCCAAAAACGAAATTGATATGCGGCTGAATGATTGCAAACGAAAATTTATTGCTGACCCTACACTTCCGATTCCCAAAATTTACGAAGAAACGCTTGATGGAATATACAACGATGGTTTGGATTTGATAGCAGCAACACCAAATTTTAGAAATGTTGAGACTGCCTTATACAACTCAAGAAACAAAGAGGCAGGAACGAGTAAAATGTTTTACACAGATTTTGAACTGGTGGAGGTGCCATCGAATTATCAGAAATTTCTTTTAGCTGACTATAGATATAATGGTGGTCGTATTTTAATATTTGGTGATGAATGGTCCAAAAATATGTTAATCGATGGGAAAGTTTTATTTATAGATGGTACTTTTAACATTTGTCCAAAACCTTTCACTCAGCTAGTTACAATTCATTGCGACATTGGAAGTACCATAGAGTGTACGAATATAATCCCAGTGCTTTACGCACTTCTCCCAGACAAAAAGACTGATACTTACGTTACATTGTTCAGACTCATTAAATCACAAATAAAACAGAGCGCTCATAAAAAGTGGGATCCCGATTACATTATGGCTGATTTTGAGGCAGCCATTGCTAAAGCTATGAGAATCGTATTACCAAAAACTGAAAAGGGAGGGTGTTACTATCACTTCCATAAAGCGATATGGAAAAAAGGGAGACAACTGAAGCTAACGAAAAACAGAGACACGAGAAGAATACTAGCATTAATCGCAACGTTACCTTTGTTGCCATTGGATAAAATACAAGAAGGATGGTCATTTACTGAGAGTCAGATTTTAGACGAGTTTAAAATGGATGCATTTAATAAATATTTTGTAAGAACATTGCTAAAAAATAAACAATTTCAGGAACAGTGGTGCGTGTCCCTTCGGCGCATAATGTACAAAACGTAAAATGAACACGACACGCAAAATGTACAAATCGCAGAATGAACAATACGCAAAATGTACAAAACGTAAAATGAAGACAACACGCAAAATGTACAAATCGCAAAATGTGCAACACAGCCCACGTTCACACAAACGAAAAAATTATTGAGTGTCTCCAGTCGCTCCCTGCGGAAAATGAATAAAACCCAGTATTAGCCGTAACATATATATATGTCATTTTAATGAAAAGAGAGAGAGAGTTTAAACATGAAAAGAGAGCGAGAGTTTAAACATGTAAAAAAAAAATAACCCTAACCTACCGAATAGTAAGTAATTAATAAAACTCTCTCTTTTCATTAAAATGACATATATATGACACCTAGTTCTAACCGGCTAAAACTAGGTGTAGGCTCTAACCGTAATGTTAACCGATAACTATGGACTAGTAAAAAAAAAATAACCCTAACCTACCGAATAGTAAGTAATTCGGTAGGTTAGGGTTATTTTTTTTTCATGTTTAAACTCTCTCTCTCTTTTCATTAAAATGACATATATATATGTTACGGCTAATACTGGGTTTCTGTAAAAATGGGAATCTGGAGAAATGGGTTTCTGTAAAAATGGGAATCTGTAGAAATGAGAATCTGTAAAAATGGGAATCTGTAGAAATAAGTTTCTGTAAAAATGGGAATCTGTAAAAATTGGAATCTGTAGAAATGGGTTTCTGTAAAAATGGGAATCTGTAGAAATGGGTTTCTGTAAAAATGGGAATCTGTAGAAATGGGAAAATTTGATTTAGACACCTGGTCTAAGTGAACAAAACATTGTGAATCAAGCCTTAGACGTTCTTGCACATTTTGCGATTTGTACATTTTGCGTGTTGTCTTCATTTTACGTTTTGTACATTTTGCGTATTGTTCATTCTGCGATTTGTACATTTTGCGTGTCGTGTTCATTTTACGTTTTGTACATTATGCGCCGAAGGGGTGCGTGTTTGGAAAGAGGCACAGAACTAACAATTTCGCAGAAGCCTGGCATTTTAAAATTAATAACAAGAGTAACAGAAAAAACAGTTTGTATGCTTTATTAAAATTATTATACAACCAATCAATGGTTATGAAAAATCGGATGAAGTCCATCAAGAATCCGCCAAAAAAGAGGGCGCAAATATATGTGATCCGTGACCGCGTCATTCAAAATGCACAACTGCATTTAATCACAGGAGATATAACGGTGGGTCATTTTTTAGATATGCTAAGACAATTATTATTTATTTGTTGATTTCAAAGAAGTTTAATTGTTAAATTTAGTACCGATATAATATAAGAATGTTTTTTTAAGATACATACCTTACTACCTACAATAAATGAATTTTCCATCTGATTGTACTTTTTCTTAGTAGAAATATGTGGAAGTGAAATATCATTGTATCCCTCCTAGTAGCTAAATGTGGAAAAAAAATCCTTTCTTCCCTACCAGTAGAAATAGAGCAGTAGGGATATGTGGAACAGGGGATTATTATTCGGGTATTAGACTCGTCTTCATAATCATACAATACAAAATCTCGAAATTATGAAGGGATTTCTACTTCGTCTACTGATTTGCATTTTATTTTAGACACACCAGCATCCTTGTTTCTTGCTACATACAAGTTTGTTTTCAGGTTTTTGAACGTTGGATTTTTTTTTTACCAAATTCGGTTCAGCTTCAGAGAATTGGGATTTAAATGTATTATAAATCTTTGGTATCGGGGTGAAATCAGACTTTAATACTGTTTCTCGTAATTTAATTATTTACTTCACCATCGAGTTCTTTACTTCATTGGGCTTGCACTTATGATTTTTCTCGTTGGAAATATTCTACTTAAGGCATTTATAGGACTTATGTATTACTCTTCTGTATTGAAACGCAATGATGCAGACCTTCGTGTAATATTTGCCACTGATGGAACTGGTCACGAGATATTTCGGTGTGTGATGTCGAAATGGCGGTTTTCTTGTTTGATCAACTGCCTTCGATTTGACGATTCCACCACCAGAATAGAACGTTTGAATGTAGGCACCACATAACAACACACCTCGGGCGACATGACCTAAGCAACTGACTGTGTGGACGGCAGAGTTTCCGAAACATTGTTCCTGGAAACATTTACGTGATGTTTCAGAAACTGTGTATCCGAAACATTGTTGCTCAGTGAATACATACATGGCTTTAAATTTAATTTGGCAAGCATATTAATATTTTTGGTTTTTCAGATGCAGTAATTGAAAACCTGCAAGCTACAGAACTTGTGACCACTGTGACAACTGTAAGTACCTACCTAAACTTGGTGAGATAATTAATTTTTATTTATATAGATTTTATAAAGTTGTGCTATAAATATACTAGTGGTTTGCTTTGGGCCCCAGGTCGGGTTAAAGTCCAGATCTAACTGTGAGTCTAAACCATCCAGGATCACTCAACAGCCCTTACGGAACAGTTCACAAAGTACAGTTAGAAATAAAAATAATTGTAAAATTTTGATTAAGATTTCTATTTGCAGGACTGGGCCGAATACACTCCCACAATGCTGAGGAATACAATAAATTCCAACTTAAGAGCACTGAGCCCAAGGCAGGTGGAATTCGAGGATGCAGTGCAAGAGGAGTAACAGCCAGCGTCTGCAACTCCTCTCCCTAGTTCAGACTACCCAGTCCCAACACCCCAGTAAGAAATTATTTTTAATGGAATTATCTACTAGCTTTGCCCCACCTTTTCATCTACATGAAAATGATGATAAGAAGTAGTCTGTATGTTGTACTCAACATATGACAGAAACAAATATCCATCTGTCCTCACAAACATTTGCATCGCGATTTGATTCACAATCATTAAGAACAGCAATTTTAAATCACTTTGCAGAGTCCAACACCGTGCTCCATCAACAAGTCGCAGGAGGCCAACGCTGAGGCGCGATGAGAATTTATCGGCTCATAGGATCGCGACCTTATCTTTGGCCAACACCCAGGCTGCAGAGGAGCATGAAGTAAAAATGAGAATTTTAAGACTCCAGGAGGAGAAGGAAAAAGAAATCTTGGAACAGGAGCGCCTAAAAACCAGGCAGGAAGAAATAAAATTAAAAATTTTAGAATTAGAACTTTCTAAGAAATAAAAGAGTTTGTATACATAAAAGCATTTATTTCATTTTAAGTACATATTTCGTTGATTATAAAAAAAATATAAGAGGTCATTAATTTACATAATCATCATACATTAGTCCATTTATTGATAACATTGAATTTATCAAGTTGATTGATGTGATGATATATAATTATCATTTAATAAGTACTCTATATTCCATGTTAATAGACTTCATCTTGATAATCTGAAAAAATAATATTGATCAGCTTTTTAACTATAAAAGTTACTGTCGTAGATATTGTCGACCGATGTACGCGGGAAGTTGTGGGTTCGATTCCCGCCTCGGGAAAAATGTGTGAACAATGTTCCAATTTTTGTTCCGTGTGTTCTAGGTATTTCTATGTAGGTGTAATAAAAATATGTATCTATTATGTATATCAATGATATTACTTGTGTTATGGGTACAAGATTAATGATATAATATCATTAATCTTGTACCCATAACACAAGTTCTGGTTAGCTTGGGGATAGATGATGCTGTGTAGATTGCCCAGCATTATTTATTGATATTTATTATTATTATCAATTTCTAAATGATAAAATGCAGGTGATAATAAAAAACAGTATGACCGACGTTTTCAGCAACATGGATTCTCCAACTGGCAGCAGTCACAACCCATTAGTAGAGGCGTTAACAGTCACTAGGACTCCTCAGGGAAGCCTCACTGTGGGGAATGAGAGACTACTTCTCGAAAGGACAAACTCCGGAAGATTGCGTGTAAGTAATTATAATTTTTTAATTGAAAATTTAGAATTAACTTCCAATAAGAAATATAAGATTTTTTTGTTTATAGCCGTAGCAGCCTGAAGATTTAGAGGTCGAGGAAGCTCTCATAGAGATAATCGAGGCACCAAGCATTACACCGCGAAGCCTCTTCCATGATGAGCCTCGTCAAAACGTGAGCTATTGCATTTTTTCATAATTATCTATAAGTTAGCATGAAAATATCAATTGTTTTTAAAATTGTGGTCTAATTGTGTCTAGCCATCATTTAATAAAAATGAATTAGAGAGGTTTGGGAGTTATTTTCTTTCTGCACTTCTGTTGTTTGTGTTCTGATTGATGGATAAGGACTAACTTGAATGGGATGTTAAATAAAAAAATCGCGCTTACTAACTCTTGATTGGAATGCCGTGTGTCTTTGCTTTTGGTAAAGGAATTGCATGTTCTCTACAGCTAGAAAATAACGAGATCCTAGACGCTCCACTGGCCGAAGCCTTGGCACTAGACTCGGGGAGTGAGGAGGAAGACGATTTTGAGCTCACCCTAGAACAGCTCCAGGAGATCCTTTTAGGCGGTGGGGATGACGAAGAAGCGTCTCAACCCGATATGCCTCCAGGAAATTTCAACTGGACGAATAATTATAACCTTTTTACGGGAGTCCGGGAACAATTCCAAGAAGAGGTTGGTTCCAAAATTGATGGAATATCGCCGTCCGAAATATTCTGTCAATTGTGGGACCAGCCTCTTCTGGAACAAATTGCAAAAGAAACCAACAAATACGCGTGGCAGACCATTGTCCAAGCAACAGAATCCGAAACGGGCATCTCTTCCCAATCGAGACTGAACGACTGGGTGGAGACGTCCGTTTCGGAACTATATAGATTATTTGCTGTGATGATTTTGATGGGCATTGTAGATTCTAAAGAAAGCAGTGACCAGGAATATAACATTTTTAAATTAAGGATTGAAAACTGTAATATAAAATTATAGTTATGTTAATGCTGGGTGCTTAATACACCTAAAAGCTTATTTAATTGTGTTAAAATAATACGAAATTATTATTTTTAATAAAAATACAAATATTATTAGTCATGTAAGTGCCTTCTATAATTGTTGATGTTGTTGAAAAGACTGATTTTTAAGTGATTTTTGGAGTGATAAGTAAATTGTCTGTGATTAAGCTAGATCTCAACTAAGACTTCAGATTTATTTAATTTCCTGTATTTTTAGTTTAAGACTGCCTACTAGTGCCTACTATTTTTAATTACATTTAATATAATAATTGTCGCTTCTATCCAAAGTAGATTTTTGTTTCCTATAACTTAATAAATGGGGCATAAGTCTTGAAAAACAATAATGTTTTATTGTAAAATTAACCTGCAATTTATTACTGATCATATGTTCTTGGTAGTACTTAGGCAGTTAATAATATATAAAAAACACTCTTTCAAATATAAATTATTTGATATATTTTATTTCGGTGACAAGAATATTGATTTCGGTGGACACAATCTAAAAAAAATTAAATCCCTTCATGTCCATTCGGTCTATAGGATTCCCTCTACTACTAATATGTTTTAAATTAACTCTTAATTTGATATTCCATGTTAATAAAGGAAAAATTAAAAAAAAAAAGTTACCACCGAAGTCAACCTAATAATGAGTCTCCTGATAATGACCCAGATATACTGTTGGCCGTCAGTCATAGTGAGCTCGCAGCATTAGATGGTTTGGATACCTCACAACAGATATGGGATAAATAGAAATAGTTGTACACAAAGCTAAGCATAGCGCGAAACAAGCAGAACGTAGTAGTTCTGAGCGGCAGGAAAACACAACAATTAAGAGATGGATATAGACAAGCACTCAATAAGAAAAAATGTACAACAGGGCAAGCTGCGTCAATCAATAAATGCGTTCAATAAATTCTTGGAAGTACGAGAAAATTATGGAGTTCATTCTTCCATACATGGCAAATCGACCAAGAAGCACAAATGCTGTTATTGAAGATAGCTCTTCAAACATAAGTCAAGATAAGTCAGAAAATACCCTTTAACAAGAATTTGAAAATAATGACACTGAGGTAACACAAAACGTTAATAACATTATCTACGGAGGACAATCACCATCAATGAACGCACAAAGCAAACGAAAAAATTCTGATCCTTTTGGGCATGTGTGGGTGCTCCATAATAATTGTTCCTTTCTACAAACGATATTCGAGTGAATTTGTTAATTAAATTAGTAAATAAGATGGTTATGAATTTGAAAATTCTGGAGTTTTTGGAATTAGACAACGAGGAAATTTTTGGTTGACGTATGCAACGACGTCAAGTAAGGATTGAGGCAAATCCGTGTAATGAATTGGAGGATGAAGAATTCATTAAACGGTATCGCCTCTCCAAAGAATTAGCAACAAATCTATGCGACGAACTAAGGCCACTAATGAAGACCCCAATAAAGTTAACATGCCTATCCGTAGAGACAAAGGTAAGGAATACCATAATTCTCATAAATAAAACATTGAAAACCAAACAGTGCCTATCAATAAATACCTAATTAAAGCATCTATTTCTTTAAACATCAATGATTTAAACTATTTGTATGTATAATTAATTATTATAGGTATTGACAGCTTTGTCTTTTTACGCAACTGGTTCTTACCAAAGGCCCATTGGTGATAGCAGTGCCCATTCCATAGCCCAGCAAACTTGTTCATTAGTGATGGCAGAAGTTACAGCATTAATTGATTCACCATTAATGAGAAATAAATGTATTTGTTTTCCAAAAACGTTACAGGAGAGAAATAAAACTCGTTCAAGGTTTGTTAATATTTTTATATTAATTAAATTGAAATATATTTACAATTCCTTAATACAACTACATCTAGAATATCATATCATCTGATGGAAGTCTGGGAATCGGCACTAAAAACTTAATTTAACACTTAAGAAATGGCACAAAATATCAACCTGCTGCAACCTGGTACAACCTGCTGCATTTGCACACGTCAGGTCTGCGAAAACTGCACACGAGGCCTGGACTAACCTTCAGAAGGCATATGAGGATAGAGGTTTGTGTCGGAGACTGGCGCTTCTACGAGCTTTGTTTAGTACAAAATTAGAGATCCAAAGTATGGAGAGCTACATCAACAAGATCGTTGAAATATCACAACAACTCAGTGATATTGGGTCACCACTCGATGATGATTTCATCGCAGTCATCATGCTAAGCGGACTGACTGCAGATTACGATCCCTTGATCATGGCGATTGAAAATTCAAACATTAAACTGTCCAGCGAGGTAGTACAAGGCAAGTTGTTACAAGAGAACCTGCGTCGTGAATGTCGTGATGACAAGAGTGAGTGTGGATCGGCCCTGGCAGTGCGAAAACAACCCAAATGTTTTCGATGTAAGAAGACTGGTCACTTCATAAAGGACTGTCCAAAGAAGTTTGGTAAGAAGACAAAGACAAGACATTCAGAGTCTGTCCGTCAGGATTCTCACAGTTATACACTATACATGGTGATTTAGGAAGTGACATAACCCATACAAACATAGTTCCTTTAATTTACGTACTAATGAGTAACATAACTGAAGAGAGCTACAACATAATGTTCAGAATGCTTAAAAGTCAGTTGCCCAACTTAAAGCCGACAACTTTTTCATTGGACTTCGAGCTCGCCGCCAGAACTGCAATTTTGAAAAATTTCAAAGTCCAAATGAATCACTGCTATTTCCACTATTCAAAATGCATATGGAAACGAGGAAAAAAACTACACCTAATTAAAACAAACGTAACACAACGCATCGTTGCTCTCGCAGGAGTTTTGCCGTTATTACCATCTCAAATGATAAGAGAGGGCGGGTCTTACATTTACCTTTTGACCGACTGATCTAACATATGGGAAATTCGATCGATTCTAATTAAAAAATGTACAGTCATTTGCAAATTAGTTTTATTGAAACATTTCTAAATAAACATAAAATAATCATTCTTAACTGTTTAAACTATAAAACAAAACAAAATTCAATTACTGCTGGAATAACTAAGTATTTATTAATTAAAGTACATAATTATTTGCTACTTTTATCCTTGATATCTTCGATCATTTTTGTTACGGCATTACAGTAAAGAAGAAGAAACAAATCATTTTTCTTTTTGTTATTGTTTAACGAAAAATGTTTGGCCAGTAACTCTCCAGTCTCGAGAATTAAAGTTGTATCAGTATAAGTTTGGGTGGCTTCATTTTTATTTGTTATTTGGGTTTGAGTACCAGAACAAGAGTAAAATGTAGGCGTGCTGTCGCGGCTTCCAAGTTGTGATTGATTTTCTGGTAATTGAAAATAGTAATCTTGCGTATCCAGCTGAGAGAGTTCATCAGCAGGGAAACCTGTTTTTACCAAGAAACGTGGTCGTCCATCCAGCATTCTTGGAACACCGACATCCAGCCGAGGTGGTACTCCTATGCCTGACTCTCCAGTACCCGCTAAAAAGGCACGAAAGACCCCAGCTAGACACCAAGATATGCCTTTGGATTCGGTGCGTTCTGATAGCATTGGTCATTATCCGATTTGGAAGAAAAACGCCCGGCAATTATGCCAATATTGTTCCAAATACCGTTCTTTTACACTATGTGAAAAATGTAATGTTTTTCTGTGTTATAATGACAAATGCAATTGTTATAAAGAATTTCACGAAGTCTAACTTAGTTTTCTCCTAAATGCATACGAAGCCATATATGGCCACATTTGTAGGTTGTCGTTAAATAACTTCAATTATATAAGTTAATAACTTTTGGTCTCAATTTGATCTCATTATGTAAGCATAAATAAACACATTTTTGCAAAGAAATAATTTTTATTTCATCTCCTTAATAAATCATTCAGTAAGGGGTTAAGTGTATTAAAAAAGTATGCCAATAAATTACTTCCAAGTATTGGCCTAGAGAGGCGAAAGAGTATTATATTACGCGACAACTTCATACTATGCTCCCAGCTGATGCTCCTTGATGGCGAAATCAATGTTGGTCATTTTTTGGAACGTCTTCGTTAAGTTCCGGTCTTCTTGGTAGGTTAATTACACCTACTTGTATATTTTTCTTTGACGTTTGTTTGACACGTCAATTGTTTTATACGAGAATAAAAACAAGATAGAAACTATCTTATGACACAAAATACGTATGTTGACACTAGCGAAATCAGATAAGAATAAAGGAAGAAATTGAATTGAATTAATAACAATTTATATTCAAGCACATTTATTCAAAAATGTCCCAAAGTAAATATGAAGATACTGCACTCACTAATATTTTATAAGTACGACCTTGAAGTTTTATTAATTAATAAAATATATTGTTGCAGGAAGCAAGATTACTGACAACAGCCAGTCCATTTTGAAATTCAATAAAAGTGAATATAGCGACGATGACCTGACAACTTGGAAGCCGCGACAGCACGCCTACATTTTACTCTTGTTCTGGTACTCAAACCCAAATAACAAATAAAAATGAAGCCACCCAAACTAATACTGATACAACTTTAATTCTCGAGACTGGAGAGTTACTGGCCAAACATTTTTCGTTAAACAATAATAAAAAGAAAAATGATTTGTTTCTTCGTCTTTACTGTAATGCCGTAACAAAAATGATCGAAGATATCAAGGATAAAAGTAGCAAATAATTTACATAATTATTTGCTACTTTTATCCTTGATATCTTCTTTTATTCTTTATTCTTTAATTAATAAATACTTAGTTATTCCAGCAGTTATTGAATTTTGTTTTGTTTTATAGTTTAAACAGTTAAGAATGATTATTTTATGTTTATTTAGAAATGTTATAATAAAACTAATTTGCAAATGACTGTACACTTTTTAATTAGAATCGATCGAGTTTCCCATATGTTAGATCAGTCGGTCAAAAGGGAAAAATAAGTTTCATAGGGCCGATTGATCGATCGACCGATCGGCCGAACGGGATACACCCAAAAAATTTAAACTGCATCCTTATCACGTGACACGTGTACAAGCTCTGCAACAACGAGACTACCCAGCACGGATTGTTTTCTGCAATGAAATATTAACACGAATCCAAGATCAAGATTTTTTCAGAAAATTTTTATGGAGCGATGAATTTACATGTAAAAGGGATAGGTATCTTAACCTACATAACCTGCACAGTTGGCAATTGCCAAATCCACATTTGATGAGAGAAGATAAAAACCAGTCTCAATTTGAAATAAACTACTGGACGGGCATATTAAATGGAAAAATTATAGGCCCTTATGAATTGCCGGGCAACCAAAATGGCAACAATTATTTACAATTTCTTCGAAACCAGTTGCCAATATTATAAGAAGATGAGCCACTAGCCACCCGGCAAGGGTGTATCCCATTCGTCACCACCAACTTTGTCACCACTGGGGACGAATGGGATTTTTTCTAAAAAAAAATCCCATATGTCTCCACTGGGGACGAATGGGATGCCACTTAGTAAACATCCCGTATGTCCCTACTGGTGACAAATGGGATTATACTTAGGAGACATCCCAGTCGTCACCCCTGATAAAAATAAAATTTAAAATTGTATCTTACATACCTAATATATACTTCAAATATACAAAATTAAACAAACACAATGTTTTTCAAAATAAACAGGTTTTTTTGTATACATATAAAAGATCACAGCCTAATTGAAGTAAAATTTTCAGTTATTTTTAACTCATATGAGAGAGTAGTGTTTTAATTAAGTTGCCTAATTGAATAGGCCACTATGTTCCGAAGTATCATTAGAAAAATAACTTAAAAATACATTGTCACCTACTATGAATAATTTCTAATTGTCGCAGATCAACATTATTTATATAATTGAATAGACTATTCCATTCGTTGTTTTCGTTTCTGAGTAATGATCTTGACATTACTAAATTAAATTAAAAAACTTAAAAAATTGATCTTACCTACTCTGAATAATTTCTAATCATCACAGATTAACATTATTGACATGATTGACTAGGCTTTTATATTCATTGGTTCTGTTTTTGAAGTAAGTACCTAATCTTAATTGCATCACAAACTCGTCTCACTCTTAACACCCATTTTTTTTGTCGGGTTAAGCAGCTTAACTAATTTTGCCTTTGGTTGTTGTCTGCTGCGCCCATAGATTTAGAATTTTTTTCGCTACGCTAAAAGATACATGAAGCGTGCGAGCGAGAAATCCTAATCAAGTTCAAACCGCCCGAGAGAAAAAGGGACAGCGAAAATTGTACCGATATGTCATCATTTTCGCGAGTAAGAGCCCATAGCGTCCGAGTCCGTTTCACGTTGTGGTGGAATTTGTGATTTTTTAACTAATCCCTCGATTAAACTTAAGAATATTACAATTTTCAATTATGGTGACCTGTTCTGTACCTGGATGTGACGTTACAAGCCGATATAATCCCAATTAATACACTTTTCACAGGTAAATACGATTTTGTTATTGGAATTTCTCGAACCATATTTTGCCAAATTTCTGCTCTAAATCGGCTCAGTAAAAGATGTTTACAATAGTTGTTTGTTATCCGTTGATAAATTTACGTATATTTCGTGATTTAATACAGAATTCGCGGAAAAAATATGTAAAATAGTAAATTGCTTCGCTACGCTAGTGCTTGACAAAGCGATGACGACACGAGTATCGATAAAAACTTGATCTTTTTTAGAGACTGTCAAGACATCAATAAAAGTTATTTAATCAAGCTATTTTGAAATAAAATTACAATATACATTAGGAACTCATTATTTACGTGTAAGAATACAAAACTTGGTAATTGCGTAACTAATATTTTGTTCTAGATTTCCACCTTGTGCGTGAAAAATGGTTACGGATTGTAAATAGACCAGATTGGAATGCTAGTACTAACTCCACTATCTGTAGCAAACATTTTGACAACAAATGTTTAATCCAAAGGAAATGACATCTAAAGACGTTATTACATTGTGTTCTAAGACTGAGAGTTTTTTCAGAGATTATATGAAGAAGAAAATAATGACTGAACTAATTTTTGCTAAATGTGAGTTAAAAGTTATATAAGTAACGTACAGTCCCTGTTTAATAATCTACAACATCATGTTTTAGATCAAGATCCCTTAGACAGTCATAGATATCTGCTTATGAAAACTATAATCGAAACTTATTTTGATCTCCGATTAAAACATGAGAGTAAATTGTTAAAATTGGATAGAGAAACGTTACGAACACACTTAAACAAAACTGTAATATTCCGAGGGCAATAAATAATTAATCAAAATTATATTCAGTGTTTTAATTACCTGTACTTTTGGTATAAATGTTTTAGACCTACAACTTAAACCTTAACGAGTATGTTTAAAAAAGAAAGTTGCCCCGCCGCCGTACGCCAGGGATCTAGTCAAGTTGGGATATTGAAATAGAAAAAAACAGGGCCAGCGTTTTTTTTAAAGCGTGGGGGTGGCTGGGAGTCTTTTCGGCGCAATCCCGCCAGTGCATTTGCGGTCATCTTTATTTGAAGTTTTCAAGTATGAAATATCAAGTCCAATCTTTCAAGTTTGAAACTGAAATAGTCCATAATGTAAAAATGTATTGTGGCCAACACTATTTTTAACTCACACATAGACATTCACCAACACATGTGTATATTTTTTTTGGTGATGCTTCCAAGCTGTCTATGTGCATCTTGTATATCCTACATCTATGGCTGCGCCACTGTTGATTTGACCACAACATACAGAACACAAGTGATTCCCTAGCTTAATACCTATGTAATAAAGTCGAATATCCTCGGCGTATAAATGCGTCGGCGAATTGATTTCAAATAATTTCTACAGATGTCGCTTTGACTAGGGTTTTACGAGTGATTCATGCAAAACTAACTCATAACTACAATGCATTTAGATCTAAAACTGTTCCAAGGATTTGGATAAGGCTCGGCCGGGAACGGGGTAGCTTTTGTTGTCTTATCTATCAGTGCATTCGCAACCATGTCAGGGTCAAGTGCATCGTGTAGTTCCGGTCAAGCAACATTAGTATATATAAAAAGAAAAAATGGAGTTGTTTTGCTTCACGGAGGCCACCAATATTATATTAAAAGAAAATTTTCAAGTGGTTTAAAAGTGTGGGAATGCACTCAAAGAAGAGAGAAATGCAAAGGAGTTATAAAGATTCGTGTAAGTTTTTTATTTCTATGTTAATTAATAAAGGAAATAAATATTTTATAAAAAAATATGAAAAAATGGTTTTATATACAAATTACATGGGTTTCTTTATGAGAACGTAGTTATTTTATTTATCAAAGGTTCTTCATTTTAACTTTATTTATCCTTCACGTACTTATTATAACTTTCATCTAGCTACCTACTTAGATTGTTTAAGTGATCGAATATACAAACATGATCTCTTAAACAATTTCCTTACTTTTGTTTAGGATATTCTTGTTAAAAAAATAACAATAATAAACTTTTATTTGGTAGTGTAATTGTATAATTTTCTATGTGAGATAACTTTATTAGAAATTTGCGATCAGATTTAATTATTCATTTATTAATTGTAGCTGTAACTAATTTTGAATCACTGCGCATGCATCAGATAACATTACTTAGATATTTAATTTTCTTTTGCAGAATAATAATATCGAAAATGAAAAGCCACATTCATGTACGCCCGACTTCTTAAAAAACGAAGTTGAAGAGCGACTCTATAAATACAAACAAGAAACTATAGAAGGAAATTATCAACCAATTCCTCAAGTTTATAAAAATATGGTTGCATCATTCGAAAATAGCGGATTAGATTTGGTATGCAAAGTGCCAAGCTACGAAAGTGTAAAATCATCTATGTACAGATTCAGGAATGCACATGCCGGAGTTCAATGCTTACGACCGAAGCTAGCAATAAAAGTTGAAATCCCGAAAAAATTTTCAAATTTTTTATTAGCTGATTATGCTGATGATGAAATCAGAATACTAGTTTTTTGCACAGAAAAAGCAAAACTTTTAATATGTAAATCAAACGATTTTTATAGCGACGGGACTTTTAAGAGTTGCCCTAAACCTTTTTCGCAGCTGTATGTTATATTTGGAGACATGGGAAGTACAACAAGTAGTACAAATTTAATGCCTTTTATTTACGCACTCATGAATAAAAGAAACAAGAAATCTTATGAAATTCTATTTTCCATGATTAAGTCGCAAATCCCTGGGTGGAATCCGAAGAAATACAAAACGGACTATGAAAAAGCGGCAATGAGTGCGATTAAGGAAATATTCCCGCAAGTAAATTTAAAAGGTTGTTATTTCCATTATAACAAAGCCATTTGGGATAAGGCCCGTAAACTTAATATTAATAAATCACAAGACCAAAAAAAAATTAGAGAGGTTGCACTTAGTGCAGTGCTTCCATTACTGCCATCACACGAAATTACAAATGGCTGGAAATATATAACTCGCAACAGTACCAAAGAGGAAGATCTTAAAAAATTCAGAATGTACATGGAAGAACAATGGCTACGGGAGGAATTCATACCAGTTTGGAGTGTTTATGGAGACCAACATAGAACAACCAACTTCTCGGAAGCTTGGAATCACAAGTTAAACCAAGAAGTGGGAAAAAAGAATCCTAATATTATTCATCTACTGAACGTCTTGGTTAAAGATTCTGCATATTTCAGTGTATGTAATAACATTAAGAACACCAATGAAACACCTTTAAAGAAAAGGAAGAAAAAAATAGTCGTAACTGATGAGTTTATTTTAGAAACTCAGTTAGATTTATTACATGGCAATATTACAGTAGGTCATTTTTTGGAAGTTTTAAGACAATGATAAGGTTCTTTCATTATTGAAAATATTAAGAACTTGTTGACTGATACGTGTTAGCTGAGATAAATAATGTTGATTTAAGATAGTAACAAATTATTTAAAATAGGTATAGATCTAGCTTTATTCTTTTTTACATATATTTTATAAGTTAGGTACGCATTGATGCGCCAAGCCAAAACTGATGAACAAAGTCTATTCAATTACGTAAATAATATTGATCTGTGATATGTAATTACAAATTATTCAAGAAGGTAAGATCTATGTTTTAAGTTTTTTTTTTTATTTAATTTAGTAACGCAATGATGATAACTCAACCTAACACCTTATGTAACACAGTTATGGCACTAAAAATATTTTGAATTTTGAATTTAGAAACGGAAACAACGAATGTTATAGTCTATTCAATTTCATAAATAATGTTGATCAGTGATCACAGATAATTAGAAATTATTCATAGTAGGTGACGGTGTATATTTAAGTTTTTTTTTTCTAATGATACTTTGAACATAGTAGTCTATTCAATTAGGCAACTTATAACACTACTCTCTCATATGAGTTAAATAACTGAAAATTTTACTTCGATTAGGCTGTGATCTTTTATATGTATACAAATAAAACCTGTTGATTTTGAAAAATGTTGTCTGTTTATTTTTTAATATTTGAAGTATTATAAAATTTAAAACTGTATCTTACATACCTAATAGGTGTGTAAAATACAGTTTTAAATTTTATTTTTATTAGGGGTGACGACTGGGATGTCTCCTAAGTATAATCCCATTTGTCACCAGTAGGGACATACGGGATGTTTACTAAGTGGCATCCCATTCGTCCCCAGTGGAGACATATGGGATTTTTTTTTAGAAAAAATCCCATTCGTCCCCAGTGGTGACAAAGTTGGTGGTGACGAATGGGATACACCCCCCGGCAAAGAATGTGGCTCCAGAACGACGGTTGTCCGGCACATTACGATTTGCAAGTAAGGAATTACCTAGACTAGACGATGCCTATCCCAACAGATAGATCGGCCGATTGGGGCCGATATTGTGGCCACCACGGTCTCTAGACCTAAATCCTCTGGATTTTTTTTATTGGGGCTGTTTGAAGGAGCCGTTTTACAAGAAACCCATAAACTCTTTAGAAGAACTTCAACATCGCGTCGCCGAAGCAGCCAGAATTATATCTTCAAAAAATTATAATTACACATTAGAAAGATTTTTCATAAAAATGTGTAGATATCTTGCATAAGGGCAGGAGGAGCGGAATTTGAACATTTGTTATGATTAATTTTAAAATACATAAATATTTTCTTGGTCATTATTTGTTTTATTTTTTTCTTTTGTAATTTTGTTACGAAACGCCTATGTTTACACATTAGTAGCTATAGCTCAGTAATTTTACTCTTAAAGTAAAATATATACACCAATAAAATACCACTGGGGGCGTCTGTTGAGGAGACAGACATGGTCATCGGGTGTCGGCTCACAAGAGACATACATATAGAGATAATACCGAACAATTCATGGGCGACGCTAACGCAAGAGCTGGCTCCTACATAATGACAGATATACATACATCGGGGTACAATGGCATTCAACGGCGGTTGGGAATGATTGGTCACTCAGCAGTGAAGCAGTCAAAATGTGGGGGCACTGCGAGTATGCCAGTAGACCCATGTTAATTTAAAAGTTTTTTTTTAAAGTTTGTTGCCGTACATGAAAGAATTATCTCCTATGCAAAAACTATGTGCTAAAAACAAAATTACACAAGTTATTATGGACGAAATGAATAGTGGCATGACTCAGTCTTACCATGGATATAATACATACGATTATAACACGACTAATTATGGAAATTAAACTTTGTATAATTGATAACGATAATATAAATTAAATAAAATAATAAAGAGGAACCTTGTTTGAATTTTAATGACTGCAATATGTATCCCGATAAAATATGATAATTTACTTACTGTACCGTCTTCGCGGTATTTCGTAATTGCACGTATCTAAACTGCTCCATGACCTGGAATTTGAACCAATGGGAGCTCGCCCTTTTCTAAGACGTGCAGCGCTCGCATTGGTTAAAACAGACAGCCTGGCGGGAGCAAGACCTCGCCACTTCCTACACGTTAAAAAAGATGGCGAATGGTGGTTCATCTTAAAATCTAATATATTCGTTTCCCTATGTAAATTCGAGTTTCTAGTATTCGTTATCAAAGCGGCGCCGCCGAAGGACTTTTACTGTGGTGTGTGTGTAAAACCTAGTGCGCATACCGTGAGGACCAAAACTGGACATTCTACGAGACCGCAGAAGGCAAGTCAGGTCCCCTGCTAAAATAATAATAGTGTTGCGAAAATCCTGTAACTGATTAGTTTTACCGATATCTATACTAATATTATAAAGCTGAAGAGTTTGTTTTGTTTGTTTGTTTGTTTGTTTGTTTGTTTGTTTGTTTAAACGCGCTAATCTCAGAAACTACTGAACCGATTTGAATAATTCTTTCACTGTTAGATAGTCTATTTATCGAGAAAGGCTATAGGCTACATTTTATCCCGAAATTCCCACGGGAACGGGCACAACGCGGGTAAAACCGCGGGGCGCTGCTAGTTTTAAAATAAAACAATTGCTTTTGCTTTTGTGTTACGATTTATTTGTGTGATGATTTTTTACCCCAAAGCTACTATTTAAAGAGCCAAAGTGCAAAATACAGTATTAATATGGCAACACAGTTATCGAAAATAATTTAAAAAAAGGCAGCCATATTTACAGCGTTGCCAATCTGTGGGAAATTCCCCAAACTGCGGGGAATCTCAAGTTGGTTGGGGATTTATTGGGGATTGGCATTATGTGGGGAAAATGCGGGGATTTTGACATCATATTCTCATCGGAAAATATTTCATCGTAAAATACCGGTAATTGCACATCTCTATGTATGGCAATGGCACATCCCTAGTTTGTCAGTTGTCTGTCTTGTCTTTGATCAGGGGATTCCCTTTTTCTCCTTTATTAAATGTTTTGTTTTGTGACTAATAAATAGATGATTGGAGATGTAATGCATGCATTGGCTTCGTGCGTTGTTGTTCGTAGTTAATTAGTAGATCCAAATTTAAAAAGTTGTGTTTGTTTCTGTCGCAATGTAACTATACGATTTTGTGTAAATATGGATAAATGGTTATTAAAAGGTCAAAAAATAAATAAAGAAGATAATCCTAAGGTAAGGTAATTAAACCTAATACAATATATGTTTTTGCTGCGCACAAACTTTGTTATTTATCCGGTTAATTTACCTAGTTTTTTTTTAGCTTTAACGTAAAAGAGAAACTGAGCTCGAGTTATCGGAGGCGTCAACTTCTAGTACAGAAGGAAATGCCGCTCCAAGTTCAAGTTTGACTTCAGTAGATTTGACGACAAGTGAGTCAAATAGTAAACAGATCCTAAAAATAAAACGCTTGAATAAATTTAATGATTTGTGGCTTAAAGAACCAAACTTCTCAAGCTGGTTATGCAAAGATTCGAATATGAGAGATGGAAATGATTTAGCAAATTGTAAACTCTGTTCGGTGTCGATCCTAGCGCATAAAAGTGACCTGATTCGACATATGAATTCAGAACGCCATAAGAAAAAAGTATCGGAAATAAAGAACGTTCCCAAACTTTCAATGTACTTGCCAGTGACGGATTTAGACATAAATGAATAAATATGACGAATAAATATGATATTTATTCGCCAGTGAAGAAGCCTAAAGTGCGCGTCACGTTATTGTTTGTGTGGAAATAAAAAATTATTTAATGTGATTTCTGAGGTTAGAAACAGTTATTTTAATGTTGTTATATTATACAGGGTGGAAAAATCGAATGCCACATGGATGGCAACTACCTTAAATATTGTAAATAGCACATTTTGTGTAAAGGAGACTTTCCTTCGTTTTTAGAAACAATAAATACTGCATTTAAGGATTTATGAAAAATCGCTTGCCTCAGTCGGGACTCGAACCGGTCAAATGTGACAAAAAATTATGTGCTGTATTTTATGATGCAGATCGAAAGGGTTACTGATAAGGTTCATTTTTTTCTAAATAACAAATACAATCAGAATAACGGAAGGCCATGCAAACTAACAATTACCTTTTAAATTTGATTTCACCCGTCACGTGAATTAAGACGTAATCCGTGGAATACAAGGAAAATAAAGACGTGTAAATGACAATATGATAATGATGAGCTACACTTATGTTTACTTATCACTTTAGTTGCGATTACTAATGCCACTTTAGTAACCTACTTCCTTTGATAGGAAAATTGCATCAATTATTCTCTAGTCATCATAGTAGCTAGAATACGAACATTTTTAAAAATGGAACATTTTAACGAACCGTTTTTGTTTTTTAAGTGCAATCTTTTTAATTTAAAACAAATAATGCCCGACTTGTTGAACGCATTCTTTTCTTTTTTTTCGAATTGTGTTTATTCCATTTTCGAATATTAGAGCTACTATTTTACGTAGTTAAATTGAAATTGTGACTTGCAAGTGCTTTTACATTATAAATGGCTGACGATTATCAAGAACAGTTCGATTTAATAGAAGCGTACTTTGTTAATGCAAAAAATGTAACACGAGCACTGCAGTGGTACGCGGAACAATATCCAAACAGGCAAATACCATCCAGGTTCGTCTTGCAACGAATGGTTAAAAACTTAAAACGCCATGGAAGATTTGAGAGCCGGCTTCGGCGACTACAACAGCCGATTGGTTATACCGATTTTGATTTAGGTGTCTTAACTTATTTTGAAGCCTACCCGAAAGCATCGAGCAGAGAAGCCGCTGAAATACTTGGTTCTAATCATACTCGTGTGCTAAGCGTGCTCAAAAAATACAAGTATAAATGTTACCGTGAAGGTCGTTTGGTGCAAAAATTGCTTCCGGGAGACACTGACCGAAGGCTTCAATTCTGTCGAGATATCGAGGCAAAATTGGCTCAAGACGAAAATTTTTTGGATTACATAATATGGTCAGATGAAAGTAACTTTAGTAATAATGGTATGTACAATCGTCACAATAATCATTATTGGTGCCGTATAAACCCGATGCGTACACATGAAACTAATAATCAGGTGAGATTCTCTTTTAACGTTTGGTGCGGGATAATGAAAAACAGGGTTGTTATGGTTCACATATTTGAAGGACACCTGAATACAGTAAAATACCTCGAAATCCTAGACCTATTGCGAAATGCATTAAATGATCTACCCGAAGAATACGACACTTTTATTTTCGAACAAGACGGTGCACCAGCACATAACAGCAGGTTATCGACTACATATCTAAATAACCATTTCCAGACATGGATCGGTACAAAAGGGATTATTAAATGGCCGGCCAGATCTCCGGATCTAACGCCATTGGACTACTTTTTGTGGGGATACGTGAAGGATGTTATTTATAAAAGAACTTACGAAAACGTACGCGAATTGAAAACCGAAGTCCATGCAGCTATTACTAATATTCACCACAATTCACTGCAACGAGCTACGAAAAGACAATTCCTCAAAAGATTAGATTTATGCAAACGCCAAAACGGGGCTCATTTTGAACAACTACTTTAGTTAGCAAGGTTTTAGTAAGGTTATTAAATGAATATTGTTTTATTTTCTGTGTTTTAATTTTTCATTTACAATTTTCATGGCCTTCCGTTATTCTGATTGTATTTGTTATTTAGAGAAAAATGAACCTTATCAGTAACCCTTTCGATCTGCATCATAAAATACAGCACATAATTTTTTGTCACATTTGACCGGTTCGAGTCCCGACTGAGGCAAGCGATTTTTCATAAATCCTTAAATGCAGTATTTATTGTTTCTAAAAACGAAGGAAAGTCTCCTTTACACAAAATGTGCTATTTACAATATTTAAGGTAGTTGCCATCCATGTGGCATTCGATTTTTCCGCCCTGTATATCTTTATATTTTAGTTTATGGAATATCTTTTAATTTGGCCCAATATTGGAGGAGGAAATAGGCGATAGCCAAACCTTGAATTATGACTTTCTACTTAGGAAATTCAGTCGAATGTCTGACCGCATTTCCTCTTAAACTTGCACGATTGTAACGAAGAACAGAAACAAGAATTAAGAAATAAATGGAGAGAGGATCGCAAAAAAAAAGAAAATGCGCCGTCTTTATCTCAACAACACACCATATTTTTTAATTCATTGATTTGTTATGTTTTTTTTTCAATTTTATTATTAAAGGTACGCAAGTACATTATTTAAAAATCGTATTTCATTACTCCAATAGCACTGCAGTCCGCCCATTCAAAAAAATTATCTTGTATTATTTTTGGTTATTTATTTCACCAGTATGAAACTATCTTTAGGGTAAACTGGTGAAAAACGCCCTATCAGGGAATACGCCCCAGTTAAAGCAGAACCGAGACCTTGCTATCGAGGTAGTAAGTTTCCATTAGTTTCGATAGAGGGCAGTGGCGCCACAATCTTCGCCGCGGCCGGTCGCGCTCCGTTGTTTATATTTGAAAAAAAACAAAAAATCCAAAAATATTGTTTAAATTGGGACACGACTTGCGCAGGTGAGTTTTATAATGTATTATTCATATATTTGAAGTATTATTTTCAAAGAATTCTGATGAATATATCTTTGGGTATAGTTCAACAAATCATAAAGGTACTAAGCAATGCAGGTATTGTGGCATATGTTTACGCCAATGTGTTTGACTACACCAAAGTCTTCAAGGCAGAAGGTGAAGAGATTGCAGCAGACTCGGACAAAGGGGATGAAGAAGACAGCGACAGCGATTCCGAATCCACAGACGGGAAATCTCAGAAAGAAAAGGTCGGCAGAGTTGAGAAAGGCATTATGAAGACTCATGACGCCATGGATTGGTTCAGTCTCATGAAGGCTAGGAAAGGGAGTCTTCCTCCGTGTGTACGGAAGTTTATTTCCAAGAGACAGGGTATGATTAAAAATCCGAGAGCTGGAACCATTGACGCACACTTATTAGAAATAACCGGTAATCTTGATCAGGAGTAATGAAAAAAACTAACAGAAATAAAAATAAATATAAACATCAATATGTCGAACCGCAAATCTACTCTGAGCAATTTGGAATATTATGAGTCCAAAGGAGTAGGGGAGAGATTGATCACAGGCTGTGATGAGAGTGAAGAATTCGGAGAGATAGAGATGGGTCAAGGATTATCTAACATAGCTCCAGCAGTTGGAAGAGTAGCAAACTGGCTCCTCAATACAGAAGAAGAGATAGATGAAGACAATGGTGATTACAAGGACAAAAATGAAAATACTGATGACAAAAACAAAAAGAAATCAATTAAATCACCAATCAGTTCAGTTGAGGAGAGAGATCCCATGGACGGCGATTTTGTAGGAATTAAAGAAACTGATCCCAGCATCCTACAGATAGCAGCCGAGATGTTTAGTTGCTCTAATATGAAGACTAACACACACAATATAGAGATACCATCCGGATCAGAGGTCTCATTCAAGGCACTTATTAATTGGATCAGTCAAACATCAGGAACAAGATATAAAGTCGTGCATATTAAAGGTCCAAAGTATGTTATAGTAAAGTGCACAATTAAAGATGATGTAATAGCATCTTCTGTACCGACTGAAAGTAGAGGAGCAAAGTCAGTGGACACTGCAACATCCTATGCTGTCGAATCAGAAGAAGACAACTTATCAGTGCAGGAATCAGAGTGCAACGCAGGTGATCAGGTGATTCATCCACGAGAATCAATGACAACAAACAGCAACACCTTGATTAGTCAGTTGTCCAAAGGCATAACTATTAAAAGAAAGGGTGGAAAGAAAGGCGTATTGAAATACAATTTAAAGAATATAGGATTGAAAGAAAAGGACGTTATCAAAATCCTTTCAAAAGATGTAGAGATGGACATGAAAACTTTGATAACTAAAATACTAAAGAAGACCGGTGAATACTCACTTGTGTCAAGAACTTATGACTTATAACCTACACATTCTCATCGGAATTTTCGACAAGTTCAGACACGCTGCAAGTACTTATCCCCGGGGCATTTTTACCTTGACTTTGTAAAATACGCCCCGATTTTAGATGTGAAATATGCCTCAAAATTACTGATGCCGGGGCCACATTTACGCTTAATGTCAATGCTACGTCAATGCCCATTGTCTCAATTTATACGCAATAATTTTTAGTGGGTGGTTGGTAACAGTAAATTATGTGATATCTGTTAAATTTCTACAAATGTCTAATTAGAGGAAAAGAACCTTTTGTGAGTTATATGTATATCAAACTATAATATTGATAAAACATTAACTGAAATCATAACTCAAAGCATTGTAATTTTACTGAACCTGACTGTACTTTATTCCTTCAAACTTATTTTGGTATAGGTTTACAATAGGGTACTCGTTGGGAATGGAAAATAAGTTCAGAAATAAAGTAATACCAAGTGGTAATAGTTTTTGGTATTAGATCGGAATATTTTATTGCCAATTTATGAGCATTGACATTGACAGTTTTAGCTGACTGTACTTACAACTAATGTTTTGGTATTCGTTAGGAATACATTTTTTAACGTGGTACTCGTTGGGAATGAAAAATAATACCAAATTAGTTTTTGGTATTAGATCGGAATAGATCATTGAATTTACTTCAATTCGACTGAGCTCTATATTTCATGAGTGTAAATTTATATTATTTGACTTTATTGAGTGTAAATTTATAAGAGACCATGTTTGCAGAATCTCAAGAAAAGTAATTACTTTGTCGTTACTCCACTCTGTCGCCATAGTACGTATAGACAAAAACGTGCGATTTTGAGGCAAATCCGTCGTAAAAAACAAATACGTCCGAACCCGTTGCGCTCTCGACGCACACTGACAATACGTAGTGCGGCCGCTTCATCGCATTAATTCTCAAATAATCTCTTTGATGTACCGCCACTCGAGCTATCGTCTACGGCATACGGCATTGTTTAATGCTATTGTCAAATTATCGCGTATAGGCGTGTCTATATCTACGGTATACGCCCACTTTTTATATAATTAATGGCATATCTCGTAAGTATGGCCCGGGCATTAGGATGTTTTTTTGTTTTTAAAGGTAAAGTATGGGAAGGCACTATAGAAGAAAGACATCTAGAGCATCATGAAGACCGAAGAAGAAGAAGATAGTATAGAATTAGCTTCTTCTAATGAACAAACTGACACAGAAGAAAATGTCTGTACTGAATGCTTCGAAGATTACAATCTAACAAAAAAAGAAGTGGACTGGATACAGTGTATAAGGTGCATTAAATGGTTGCATGAAGATTGTACGATGTACAACAATTTATGCAACAAATGTGGCCGTTTCACTGCCAGACAACAAAATAAATTTTTTTTTTAAAATATTCCTCAGAGTAATGTTGATTTTTGTTTGTTATTACTATTATTTCGTTTTTTTTTGTTACGGGGCATTTTTGACTGAGCTTATGGGGAAAATGCCCTTTTTTTGAAGTTTTTAAAAAGACGTGTAAGTCAAAATATAATTAAAATAATTAAAGACTTGACCAAATAATTAAAGGCTGATTAGTATATGTAACCGATGGTTCCTAATTAATAAATAACATTTGATTACAAGTGTGTTTAATTTAACAAAATGAAAAAGCAGGGCTTATTTAACCAGTCTACCCTACCCAAAAGATGTGTTACTATTGGGTTACATTTGTGTGACGGTAACACAAAATCTGTTGTGTTACTTTTGTGATATAATTGACAATTTTGGCGGGTAAGGCCGCCGTATAATAAGTAATAACATGGGCATTCCAGTAGATGACTTAAAAAAGAAGAAGGAAACGTTAATGACAGCTTTCCGAACAAATCTAAAAAAGAAAAAAGAGTCTATGAGGTCTGGGGCTGGACTCGATGATATTTATACGCCGTCGTGGCCTTTTTTTGATGTAATGGAAAGTTTTTTAAAAGATGTTTATGAATGCAAGAGTATTTTAAATACAGACGGCGGAGTAAGTAAATAAAACTTATTAGGTATTTAATTTTATATTTAGTTTATTATTCTATATTATTATGAAAATAGTGCATAAAAGATTGTCTTATTTGAATTGCATCATTCGTTGATCTACGGGGTTGATTTTGTAAGGGAAGAAAACTTGTATTACTATAATTCCTCCAATTACCAGCGCGTATCAATTCTCCACTGTCATTATAGGTATCAATGTACTTGGAGGTGCGTATAAGTGGCGAGATGTTCGGCTTTTCCGTAAAAAGTTATGTAATAAAATACAAGTCATAGTAATAATTGAACATTTAACAGGGTGGAAAGGCGTAGCTGTTTTAAAAACTCTAAATTTGTTAGAAAGAATTCCAAGTGTGTTTTCAAAAACTACATGTGACTGAGAGAGTTTTTGATTAAAAATCCTTTCTGGAGAATTTAACTCGTGACTGCCAGGAAAAGGTTTTATAAGATTTTTAGTTAAACTAAATGCTCCATCGCACAAAAATACATAGGGTAAATCAATCTCACATCCTGGTAGTGAACTAGGAGGCGGCAAATTGATGCTATTTTCCGAATTTTTTTTTGTTATACTATTTGATTAAAAACGCCACCGCCACTTATACGCCCTTGAGCGCCTATTTCAGCAAACATGAAACAGTAATCATAATCTACGAGGGCGGGTCAATAAGTCCGTGACTTTTTGAATTTCCGACCTCTTTACTGAAACAATAATACTGGTCCCGTCAACAGCCGCCCCTGTAGCCTCAAACGCCTCATCTTACGCAGACCTCGAAGCTTTCGCCGACTCCGTGAGCAGCCCCAGCCGCAACGCCGCCCAGGATGACGCCCCCGTCGAACCGGCCGAGAGATCACACCCACACCACCCACATACCTGTCAGGGTTGTGAGTCCTAAGTTGGTTTGCTTTCAGTCCTCAACACCAGTGACTCCACCCTTCTCTCCGATAGCTTTGCAGATGCTCGCCTTAACTTATACGACAGAAAAGGCGGCTGTGCAGCCTCTCATCAGCACTGTACGTAGTCCCATGGCCAGGGACATGTCCTCGATCCAAATGTGCTTGGCTTACATGAGTGCGTCTAATAGCTCGCACATCGACACCGCGCCTGCACTCAGAGGGATGTGTTACGCCGGAGCAGAACACGACGCAATGTACGGTCTAGAACGTACTGCAAATAGAATAGAATAGAATAGAAAACATTTATTCAGACGAATCACACAACAAGAAAGGAAAAAATAAAACAAAGACAAAAAGAACAGATATTACATACACTAAACAATTACACGGACAGAACTACTGTGTGAGGTCTGAACAGGCCTCGTCTCAGCGTAATGCCGCCACGGTCGTGTGACCCTGGCAGCGCTGATTTTCAGACGAGGCCTAGAGGTCTGTCACTATATTAAAATAAATACATAAACCTCCATATAAATACATAATAATAAATACATCAATATACCACATATACATACACCAAAGTTATCCCATTACATATACATACATAAATACACGATGTAACCTAAACATTAAACATTACAATCGTCATTCATTCATTCATCATATCAAACACCTAACACCTATCTGTGGTCATCTGTCGCGCCCGTCACAGTCATATTGCCAATCACTCAAGTCGCTCACTCACTCGAATCGAAGAATATTATATTATATTTTATTAAGATATTATGAAGGTATGTCGGCAGAAGCCATGAAACAAAAATTGAATTGAAAGAAGGTACCTAGGTACGGTGTACCAGCGGCCACGATTGCCTATCGACCCCATGCCCTCCGTGCCAGACCCAATGGTAAGTAATACAGTACTACAAACTACACAATCTGTCAGCTTAGCTTTTGTAAACTGAGCAGTCGCTGCTTTATAGTACTGCGAAACGTCTGTATCGTTTTCAGTGCGCGACATGGCGGGTCGAGGGTGTTCCAGCATCTCGTGGCCGCATATCTGAAGGATCCCCGAAAAGCCATAGTGCGGTGCTTCGGTGTGACGAGGACGAACACGCCGGCACGCTCTGGGCGTTTCCTGCGCTCCTGGGCCCACGTCAACTTGCCGAGTAGGTACTGGGGAATCCCGTTACGTATTACGCCGAACAAGAGAGTAGACAAGTGAAGTTGCCGCCGCGCTTCCATCTTTAGCACGTTGTGCTCATTCAAGAAAGGAGTAACATGCGAGCGCGGCGGTACATTGAAGCAGTAGCGGGCGCAGGCATTCTGTACTCTCTGTATTAACTTGGCAGTTTTGATGCGGAGGCAGGGACCGTATACAGTGTCGCCGTAATTTAGCTTGGATAGGACAAGAGTCTCACACAACAGCTTACGCATTTCAACTGTGAGGTATTTCTTAAACCTATATAGAACTTTTAACCTAAAGAAGCAATTTTTGACACACTGTTCTACATGTTCCGAAAATGTCAACTGACTATCCAGCACCAGGCCAAGGTTTCTCGCCACATTGACTCGCTCAATTCGTGTATTGTCGATGGTGATGTTTAGCGTTACATTTTGAAGTTTCTGTGTAATCATCTTTTTGGTGCCAAATAACATAAATTTAGTTTTAGATGGGTTGAGAAGTAGGCAATTTAATTTCGACCAATTACTTATCTCATGAAGGTCCGAGTTAATTGCAGCCACCGCATCCTTACTATCCTCGAGTGCAAATGAGAAGTAAAGTTGAACATCATCGGCATATATATGATATTGACAGTGCGATATACTGGAAACTAAGTCGGCACTATAAAGTGCAAATAGGATTGGTCCGAGTATGGATCCTTGTGGTACACCACGCTTGACTTCCTGTGTTGTTGATTTCATGGTGGAACCGTCTGGCAAGGTTATTTCAACATACTGGGTCCGATTGTACAAATAGCTACAAAACCAGTCTATCGCACTGTCATTGAGCCCATAATATTTTAACTTGGCACATAGGAGCTCTATATTCAGCCCATCGAAGGCCCTTGAAAAATCCAATAGAGTTAGGACACTCAGTTTATTTTGATCCATGGCATATATCAGGTTATCGATAACATCTGCCATTGCTGTGGTGGTGCTGTGTCCTTTTCGAAATCCGGATTGTACAGCGGGCAGAATATTGTGCACCTCTATGTACCTGGTGAGTTGGTTACAGACTACCCTCTCAAGTATCTTCGACAGACATGGCAGAAGGCTGATCGGTCTGTAGTCTTTCAGTGAGGAGGGGTCTTTGACCTTAGGTAGAGGACGAACAATGGCTGTCTTCCAGGCACTAGGAAAGGTACCGCTGGAAATGGATGCATTGACCGTGGAAGTTATGGCCTTAAGAGACTGTGGGAGTGTAAGTGTCAGCATATCTAGAGTAATTGAGTCACAACCCATGGCATTAGATTTTAATCTCTTAATTATTTGTAAGACCTCAGTTTCATTTCAAATCACTTCGTGCGCCGAGAAGACCAGACAGAACCCCGCCTACGTGTGTACCGAACACATTCAAGACCCCAAGCTCACCGTCTACCTGTCAACGTCATCGTCGTGACTCTCCCGGCATTCGCAAATCTGCTCAAAGACAATGACGTCAACTTACGTGCCGCTTGGCCTCTGGCGGATATGGATCACGAATGGACTGCGGTGCCGATGTCTTCAGACGCACTGCACCGTACGTGGCTTCGGGAGTACCTGCTCTGCTATCTTGACACATCAATTTGGGCTGGGCGCCGCAGTTACTTCACAGTTACACACCACCATGCTGCAGCTCAACGAAAGCCCACCAGGTTCACCCAGATACCACATCTTCACAACATATCAATACCTGGGCCTAAGAGCTTGATGTTAGTGCTTTTGGACGAAAACACATCCGCGCACAACAACGTGGTAAACATACTAAGACCCGACGGTATGCGCGTCTATCCCGGATCTGCATACGTAGCCGCTGCCGACTTCCAGCTTAACCAGTACCAAATGGACTGTACAAACCTGTTCCACGATTTGCTGGACGACTATGCGGCTTCTGCATTAAGAATGTGCTCTGCGCTGGAATGGATCGAGGCAAACAACAGTTGCGACATGGCTTTCCAGCTCGCCTTCTCAATGGCTGCGCACTGCCAGAGTCACCTACGCTGGAAGTGGCAGAAGCGGCCGCTCATCGCTACACTGATCCATTAAACGGAGCTTGGACCTTTGGAGCCCACCAATTCAGCACGAACAGTCCCAGACATACGTCATCCGACATCTCTGCTGGTACACTAGACAACAGACCAAACGTGTACACCGCGCTGGTTTGTGGATACAACTGGGCATCGGTCTCGCCCCTTCA
Organism: Cyclophora albipunctata; assembly: GCA_963082685.1. Lineage (NCBI taxonomy): Eukaryota > Metazoa > Arthropoda > Insecta > Lepidoptera > Geometridae > Cyclophora > Cyclophora albipunctata. The sequence goes on along the minus strand of OY720135.1, from coordinate 5,242,452 downwards.
GCAATACGCGCACAGTATGACTGCTATCACTAACGAGGCAGTGATAGAGAACGACCAAGTCGTAGACTACAAGTCCTACTGGACTAACCGCGATGTCTCAAAGTCACGACCTCAATACCAGGTGCACGTGGCACATTCCGTGTACAGAATCCTATCCGCACTCGGCTACATAGAAAAGAATGACTACCGATTCGAGTTCAGAAACCCAGCGGGACTGCAGTCTATGATTGTGCTCCAAGCCTCTGCTCTAACTTTGTCCACTGCCCTATTCTTGACGAAAAATGACCTCGACCGTTGGATGTGGTCTGACTTGCACGACTTGAACTTCAACGCAGCCAGATCAGCGAACAACAAGGTGCGTTCTACAACCATGAACCATGTGATTTCCCACTCTACATCAGTCACATTCGCCGGAAATTCACGCGTCGGCGTTACCATAAGGCAAGATATAGAACAGTACTACGGCACAGAGGTGAACCGCTCCGAGTGGGCACTCAGCATATGCTTGCCTTACTTCGCGTTGTTGCAGTGGGCTGCCAAATTCAACATTCCCATGTTTCTGTACGTTCGCAGTGTCCGCGGGGTAGTCACTGAGCAATACACCACCGAATATGCGGAGATAGATCACACGTCTAGAGTGTCCCTACCGTGGTATGCGTAATTTATTTTTGCTACAATTTATTTTAGAACTACAAGTAATGAAGACGTAGGAGTAGGTAGAGGACGAGGACAAGGACGTGGGAGAGGGAGAGGGCGAGGTCGAGGGCGTGGGCAAGGAAGAGATGAACAAACGTACGTATTTTTTTATGATACCTGACAAGTTGTAACTACGTTTAATATGCTAGTTGATTTTTAAAAAAACTTCAATATTTTACAACTGTATATTTTTTTCAGTGCCACTTTGGAAGACGCTCTCTACCAGGTTAGGGTAGGGAGACAAATTACTCAGCGTAGAATCGCCGCTCTGCCGACAAGTGTTCGTCAGGAACTTGTCGCCCGGAAGCGTGAAGCTCATCTGGAGCGAATGCTATTGCCTGACGCACCACCGCGCAAACGACAAACAAAGTAAATATTTCCTTCATTTATTTATTTTTGTTTCTTCCAATCACCTTGCCATAATTTTTTGAAACATCCAAATTGCATGTATCTCGGCTTCTCTTCAAGTTTAAGTTTTTTTTTTCACTATTCTATTTGTAAGATAAGTAGTGATCAATAACTTTTATTTTTCAGAAGGACATCTCCTGAACGTCAGCCATGTATCATGGTTGAAAATCGTCCTTCGACGTCTGGAGTGCCCCATTTTTCCGGTAAGACCGTTATTCTAAATGATTAGTCCTTTGTTGTTTAATGTAGATTACATCATAAATTGCCTTTTTTTAGAAAATTACTCCGGAGAAACAGAATTCTTTGCTGTAAAATTTATACTATATCATAATCATAACTTATTTATTCGAATTCAACCCCACAGATGCAACTGAAAGTCGTCCTTCGACGTCTGGAGTGCACCATTTTTCCGGTAAGACCGTTATTCTAAATGATTAGTCCTTTGTTGTTTAATGTAGATTACATCATAAATTGCCTTTTTTTAGAAACTTACTCCGGGGAAACAGCCGAGGTGGAAGCTTCGACGTCTGGAGGGGATCGTTTTTTCGGTAAGATAATTATGTCAAACACTCAGTTTGTAAGTACTTTGCTGTTCAATATAGCGTAAATCATAACTTAAAAAAAAACTTAACCTGAAACTCTTTTCTACAGAACCTACTAGAGCTGAAGCCTCCACTTCCCGTTCTTCGGGTAAGATAGTTATTTGAGACTGACTTCTTTCATTTGTTGTATAAGATAGACTACATCATAATATATTTATCTTGTTTGTTACAGAATGCTGCCCCGTGGATATAGAATACGGTAAGTTATGGTTTTCTCGGCGTCTTAATAAGACTTTAAAAAATGGTTTACTATACAAGTGTTTTTTGTTACAGTTGACGAAGCGGTGCCTGTGGATCTGGACAGAATGGGTACGCCAGAGGCAGATACTGTCCCCAACTCTCCGTACAGTTCTCCAAGTAGATTGTCGACTGAAAATAATCTTCCATATGTCATGTTAAGGCCAACTAAAAAAAGACCATACCCGAAAAGCTCTTCCGAATCGGAGTAGTAATATATTGATTAGTAATTTATATATTGATTATAAGAATTTAGTATAAAGATGGTATCAGATGTTTGAAAGACTGTGTGTAAGAAATATGAATGAATGAGTAAAGATTTACAATAAGATGTTAAAATATAAAGAAATGTTGTCATTCAATAAATAATAAATAATATGTAAATATACCTGGACAAATTCACACACGATTAATTAGACCCAATGTAAGCTTTAAGCTTGTGTTATGGAATCTAATTAAGTGATACTACTACATATAGATACACAAATACTTTATAAGAATATATAATTGACACCCAGACGTCGTCGCCAACAACTATGTCTGCACATATTGTTGACTCCGGGCGAGAATCGAACCCGCAACCTCCGACACAGTAAGCGCTCTCACTGCCACTGTGCCAACGGGCTTGTCAAAAGTCTTGTAATTAGATAATTGATATAAAAATTGTTTAACCCTAGACTAAACAACAGATGTTCGAGCCAATAACCTAATTATAACATGTTGATGTAAATTAAATTTGTAAGTTCATATTGTGTTAACCCTAGACAACGTAAGTTAGGAGCCATTAACCTAAACATAAGATGTAACCTGTCGTGATGATTAAATATAAGAATGAAAGACGAATGATGAATGTGGTATGAATAACCTGACTGAGGACAGTCAGATTTCAGGATGGCCGAGTTGTAGGATGCTCAACTACGTACGTGGAAAGTTTAATCCAAAATAAAACTAGATTTACACACTGCCATAGCACAAGCTCAAATACGCATACTTGAAGCAACAAGATTAGAACAAGATTTATTAAAACTCAAGTAAGATGTCCGGACCCGGTGGAATAGCACGTTCTATATGCTCAAGCGCTTACTAAAACTCAAAGTGCCTTTATCGGCCACATTGCCACTCCTAGACTCTTCTCCGAGTAATCTAAACTCCAACGAGTGGCTTTTAATAGAGGACGTTGTAATACTTTTACAGACTTTCGAAAAAATTCGTACAATATTGTCAGGAGAGTCATACCACATTGTCTTGCATCATACCCATAGTTCAAGGACTACAAACTACTGTGAAGAATACGAAAGAGAAGAAGAAACGCCCAACCACAGAACTGGTTATTCAGTTGCAACGAAATCTTCTTAGCGAGATAGAGAGACGGTTAGCAATTTATGAACTCAACAGGACAGCAGCTAAAGCCACTTTGTTAATGCATGATAACGCCCGTTGCCACACTGCGTTTGCTGTGCGGGACTATTTGGAAGAGGTTGAGATCCCTGTTATGCACTGGCCAGCACGAAGCCCAGACCTGAACCCGATCGAGCATCTCTGGGACGATGTAAAGAGGCATGAACGAGCACGAGATCCTGCTCCCAACTCCCTCCAAGAGCTCCAGGATGCCGTGATGGAAGAATGGGAAAACATACCCCAGGAGAGAGTGGTGACCCTCGTTAGGTCCATGAAGGATCGGATGGAAGCAGTTATCAAGGCAAGAGGCGGAAACACTAGATTTTAAGGACTTGTTTGTATTTTTTTTTTTGTTTTAAATTTTATTTTCTGTAATTTTTTATGTTTTTCTTAATTCAAAGATTTAAAACACATGCATTTGTTTATAATTTCTAATAGGCAATTAAATTACCTTTCCAATGATGTCCTACAACCATACCCTTACTATTGACAAAGTTTGAGTAAAAGTATTTGAAAGTTGCTTTTTTAAAAGGTGCGATTTTTGTGACCCGAGTGTAGTTAAAATGTATCTTGATACATCAAACATTACTGTATAAAGGTTTAAAAACAACTATCCAGGGCCTGATTTTGTTGAGAGCTTCCTGAAACGACATAGTGACCAAATATCAAAGCGGATATCTCAAAACATCAAACGTTCGAGAGCAGAAGTGTCACCTGAAATGATGAAAACCTACTTTGCAGAACTAGAAAAGTCACTTGAAGGCGTACCTCACTCTAACATAGTCAACTACGACGAAACCAATTTATCAGATGACCCTGGGCGACCAAAAGTCATCGTTCGGCGCGGATGTAAGTATCCAGAAAGGGTCCGGAATTTTTCAAAAGGGTGTACGTCTTTGATGATTGCAGAAAACGCTGAAGGAGAACTATAGGTGAGTAGTATGCTTTGTGCCGGTTCTGTACCAATCGATTTGGGTTCTAAATCATGTTGTCAGACAAGTAAAACTTAAAAAAAAAAAAAAAAAAAATATTATCAAAATTAAGTATTTCGGCCACGCCTGATCAATCTAGCGCATTCCTGAAGCGATATCTCTACTTAGAGCGTTGAAGAGAAGTGGTTTGTGGTAATACTCATCAACATTACAATTCTGCGATAACACTTTGTATAAAACCTCGAAGAGTGTTTGTATCTGTACAGTTTTACTGAGAAAGTTGAAGTGAAGGGGTTTTGTGTTAATACTCATCAACATTACAATGGAGGTAAGTTTTTTTAAAGTTATAATTGTTGTTTGTTATAATTGTTGTACTTTCAATTTAAAATAACTGAATTCATACAATTACTTACAGTAACTTTCTGTTGTTACAGAACTCTTACGAAACCCCCGAAGAAAACACTTTTAAACATTATTATTTCAACACCATTTCAGACGATGAAACCAATGATAATTTAATAATTAATAATGATCTAATCTAACGTAAAGAAAAAGAAAGTTTGGATGAGTTTTTTGAAACCCCAAAACAAAAGAAAATTAAATTGGCATCGTCAACAGTGTCTCGTGCACAAGATGAAGGGACAGCATTCATAAGTACAATGAATTGCGATGAAAGCAATGGTACCCATTTAATAAAAATCGAGGTGTATAATCTACTAAAATTGAAAAAAATACCACATGACCAGCATTGGAAACACGCTGAAGTCAGAGTCAAATATTATAAAAAAATAACGCTGAAAATTTTGTGAAAACCCAAAAACTTATTTATAACATTACAAAGGAGATTTCTTCACAAAAAAACACAAAATCGTATTATTTTAATAATAAAAAGTAAAATATTTTGCGGTTATTTCATCTAGATATACTTGATAATTTAATAATTAATAAAGATCTAAAACGTAAGGAAAAATAAAGTTTGAATGAGTTTTTTGAAACCCCGAAACAAAAGAAAATTAAATTGGCATCGTCAACAGTGTCTCGTGCACAAGATGAAGGGACAGCATTCATGAGTACAATGAATTGCGATGAAAGCAATAGTACCCATTTAATAAAAATCGGGGTGTATAATCTACAAAAATTGAAAAAATACCACATGACCAGCATTGGAAACACGCTGAAGTCAGAGTCAAATATTATACAAAAAATAACCTGAAAATTTTATGAACACCCAAACTAGAACCAAATAAAAAAATGGATCAGAATTGTGAGGTTAGTGCTAGCTGCAACATATCTGAATCTGCAATTGATGAAGTCTTTGAAGATGCTCTTCTGTACGAGGTCTGCGAAGAATATGAAAAATGCGGATTAAATGAAGAGGATTATAACGAGGAGCTCTGCAAATTATATGAAGTTTTATATCTGGTAAATGACGTGTGTTTCAATGTGACTTTTTAATTTCAGTAAACCATCTCAAGTTGGAGGAGTTCTTAAGAGGTCTTCACAAATCAATGACTCCATCGAAGAAGTATCAAAAAGACCAAGATATGAAGCAGTATCTTCCGGGTCTTCATCCTCGCCACACACTAATAATGATAAGGTAATTTGTAGTACATGTCAGGTTTCAATCAGTAAGCGTTATTTTGCTAGTCATTTGAGGAGTAATATACATAAAAATAATGTTTTAAGGTCACATGATTCTTTGCCAAATGTTTCTGTAACTGAATCTGCTTTTGGTCAACGAATTATAACTTTTAAAATTAAAAGTAAAGCACAACCTTCAACTAACATATTTGAAACACCTGAATTATTTTTGAAATCAATTGAAGATGACTTAATGTGTTTGATCACAGAGTGTATCGAACAGCATACAGTATTTAAAGTTAATTTTGTTTTACATGCTGAGTTTGTACAGCAAACAAAAAATATTTTCAATGAATTTGATTTTCAGACTCATAATTATGTAATGTTTCGTGGGGATGACTTAAAAACTTTCTTTTCAACTTTGTGTGACACACTTGTTAGTAAAGTAAGTGCTTTTGAGAGAAAAGATAGTGGGTGGAGTCTTAAAAAAATAATTTCTTTGGATATGTGTGTTAACAAATTTAACCCATTTAACCCACTTCACTTTCCTTCTGCAGAGAGGATGAATAACCATCAGCTACACGATTGCGCTCACATTGTAACAGCACTCCCTAACAATGAAAAACCATCTAAAAATTGGTTTGGGGAACTCGTTTCCAATGACAAACTGAAATTTGATAAATTTCAAAAAAAGATGAAAATTCCCTTTGTTGTATATGCCGTTTTTGAGGCATTATTAAACCCAATAAATTCCTGTTCCAATGACCCTTTAAAACCATACACTAACAATGTTCAAAAACATGAAGTTTTCAGTTTCGGGTATTATTTAAAATGTTCATATGATGATAGTTTATCAAAATACGAAACCTATAGTGGCTTTGACTGTGCACAAACATTTCTAAGCCGATTGTATGATGATTTGCGACGTATTATTAGATTAAATAATTTTCAAAAGTGTCCTAAACCACTTTCAACGGAGGATGAAAATAAAATTGCAAACTCTATAAGTTGTTACATTTGTGAAACTGATTTGACAGTGAAAAAAAAAAATGATTTCGATTGATATACCGGTGGTTTCAGAGGTGTAGCATGATGTATTTACATAAACAAAAATTTCGATCTCCAAATTACGTTCCTATATTCCTCCATAATCTCAGTCACTACGATGCACATTTCATTGTTCATGCATTGCATTATCTTGAAGGTGATGTAGAAGTGATACCTCAAAACAATGAGAGATACATTTCTTTTTCAAAAGTTTTTAAATAAATAATCAAATAGTTAAGTTACGGTTTGTAGATTCACTTAAATTTTTACCATGTAGTCTTGATCAACTAGCTAAAAACCTTAAAGATGAACATTTCCAAACTTTAAAACGAAACTTCTCCAAAGATGAAGATTTTATTCGCCTCAGGAGAAAAGGAATATATCCCTATGAATTTATGTCATCGTTCGAATGCTTAAAACTAACATCGCTCCCCACACAAGAACAGTTTTACAATACTCTTTCTGATGCTAATGTAAGTGATGATGATTATAATCGGGCTCAAGATGTTTCAAAACATTTTAATTGCAGAAATATGTTGGACTATTCTAACTTATATCTGAAAACTGATGTTTTACTATTAACTGATATATTTGAAAACTTCAGAGATATACATATGTATTTCAACGTACGATTTAGATCCGGTTCATTATTATACAGCTCCAGGATAGAGTTGGGATGCAATGTTAAAATACACAAAGATCGAATTAGAATTATTAACAGATTTCGATAAAGTGGCTTTCATCAAGGGGGTAAGAGGCGGTGTATCTCAATGTAGTACTCGCTATGCTAAAGCAAACAATAAATTCTTAGAAGATTATGACGAGAATAAACCAACCTCATTTCTCACATATTTTGATGCCAACAACCTTTACAGTTGGGCAATGTCTCAGTATCTTCCTGTAGGTGGATTTGAATGGGTAAGTCCGGATACCAACTTTAACTTTAAGTGAGTGAGTAAAAAAATGATAAATATTTTATGTATGTAAACATAAAATATTTATATTTTTTTTTACCAACTAACTCACTCATGTTTCTCTTGATTGATCTCAATAAATAAATAAAAATACCTAAGTGAGTAAACATGAGAAAAATTCGACTTGACAAAGTCGATTTTAATTCGATCTTGCTCTTTACTTTAATTTTTAAATCGTCATCCGGTTCGGTTCGGTTTCCTTATCTTAAAGTTCTAGCAAAGAGCAATACAAATTAGTTCGTCGCATCGACTTTGTCATTTCGGTTTGTAACTCGGTTTCAACCCGAGTTAACACCACACCAGGCCCCTACAATCGCCGAGTCGCCGGGCAAGAGGGCTGATGCAGCAGTTACGCAAAATGCAACGTTTAGTTTAAGTATTTTTCATTGTATTCATATTTGTATTTTAAAATCAGTCTTGTAATAGCTTTTAACTTGTACACATTAAATTCCTTTGAAATTTATTTCAAGGGAAGTTTTATAAATCTTCCGATCGCCCAACACTTAACTGGCGCAGTCGGTAGGATCACACGATCGTCAAACTTATACGTCTCTCCGAGTTTCAGTATCGAATCCCGGACCTGGAGGACTATCTGCGGTCGGCGAGTTTTAAGTCGCATTCCTGTGATCCTGAAGAACCTACGGGCGAGCCACGGAAGATCAGCGTGCGGAGAACCGGAGAATTGGAGACCCCTACGCGCAACCCCTATTCAAGACTCGACGGGAGATGCAGTGGCTGGTACGGTGAGTACTCTCGCTATTAACAAAGTTCCTTGCTCTATTTCCTGTCCTAGTATATATCTATTTTTAGTGTTAAAGAGTGTTTTGAACTATAATCGTTCAAACATAGTTTAAATAAAACAAAGTTAAAGCTAATATCGCGATAACTTGTGCATTCCAATAAATGAGTACTTTAATTACTTATAATAATAGAACAATAGCGTAATCCGATATGTCTTTCATCGAATGTGACGCGAACTTGAAATTCCTCGCAGAATTACTACCTAGATATGACGGTAATGCAAAGTTATTGAATAACTTTATTCGAGAAGTCGAGAATATATTAGGTTTAATGAATGAAACAGCGCGTTCGCACCTGGTTTTCGTTTGTCTAATTAAGAGAAAACTCAGTGGAGCCGCGATAGATGCTATTGCATACGAGGAGTCCCTCATGGGAGTGTATTAAGGCTGCGTTAGTTAGACGATTAGGAGAGCCTAGAAATGAGATATAAGTAATGCAGGAGCTCACTCGAACTCGCCGCAGTAAGAACGAGGACGCGGAAACATTCGGGAAGCGACTTCGAGAGATGCTCGATACTTTGTATTCGGTCCGGAAACATGTAAATCGTTCATATTATGAAGAAATAGTTATCGAACAGTATATTAATCAACTCGATTTCCACGTTTCCCTAGGTGTTAGAATATGTAGACCAACTACATTAGAGTCCGCAATAGTAGCCGCTAGACAGGAGGAAGCTAGACTCTCTTATAGTAAACACAATACTTTTGACACACCCTCAACATCAAGTTTTAAGCAAAGGGAAGTACCAAAACATCCTCAACCTATAAACTACCCCAGTCGTAATGTACGTACATCCACAACTATTCTCTAATCAACCCCCTAACCCACACTTTGTGCCTCAACAAAACAATCTGTCCCCGTACGAGAGACAGCAGCTAGTACAATCGCTGTCACCTTGGAAGAACAGGCAGCAGTCAGCTAAGTTCCGCCCTTCATCAGGTAATTTTAGAAATAATGATAACTTTAGGCAGTTTAACGTGCCCCAACAACAGGTGAACTCACCTCAAAAGCACTCTGACGTCACTATGAGGTCCGTCAAGAAAATTGAACGAAAATTTCCGAATTGTAAAGGATATACTCAACATTACTGTGTAAAATGTCGTGTTTTTTATGTTACAATAAGAAGAATAACTGTTTTTATAAATTCCACAACGAATAAACATATTTTATAAAGTAGGTAATAAGTATTTCATTTTATTTTGCCTACCTGACAAACTGATATTCCATACATTTAGTTCTATAATAAACGCGCACTGATGCAATACTGCAACATAGGCATTTTTCATAATTTTCATATATATTTTATTTCAGTAGGACTAGGTATTTACTTATTATTCATGTAATTTATGGGTTATGTTTTTTAAATTAACAAAGAGGAGAAACAAAAAACAAACAAATAAAAGCATCAGTATTTCAATTTTCCAAACACACCCATTTTAAAATACTGCAACCGCTGTAAGTAAAACAAAAAATGAAGGTAAGAAAAAAAAAACGCACCTTTCAGGGTGGAAGATATGAATAAATAATAATTAAAACAGTTAATGCCTTTTTTTAAAATAGCACTTTATGTTGTTTAGCGTATATTTATGATACCAACGTAAAGACATAGACAAAGCTATGTGAAACGATACATGCCCAGTAAAAATGAAGACATCTACAAAATATAAGTTAATGAATGTTGAAAACTATTTTTATATTAATAACATTTCTTTTAAAACCCTTAAGATTAGTATTTTAAATAATGTCATCAATATAATAATGCATTTTCATTAGAATGATTGCTCCTTTAGTTACAACGTAAATACCGATATCAGGCAGTTGTCTTCTTTTGCATCGAAATTTTAACAAAAAACACATTATTTCAGAAATATTACGACAAATTGACTTCATATGTTATAATATAAATATATGAGGCCATTTTAATGCACCATGGAAAATTTCATGTCAATTGTTACATAACTCTTAAAATGGTACCCATTTTTCACATAATCTGCTCTCCCGTAAAGTTGCTATTTTGTAGATGACCGTTTCTACTTTGCTGCCATCGAATTGTACATAAAATGAATTGAAACCTTTTAACTATGCCAGCCAAAAAAAACAAACAAATACTTGATATAAAAAGAGCTGTTAATTTATATAAATGTAAACATTAAATGTCAAAGAGCTTATGAAACTTTTATTAAAACAAAAAACTATTGAAAGATACACAAAGGGCTAAAAAATATAGTTTAAAATAAACAAGTAAGAGATAAATAGGTATTTTTTTCATACTCATATAGGTTCATAACGTAGTGACCATATAATGCCATGACTGTGGATCAATTTCATCGATAGGTTCGATCATCAATACTGAGAATCAAGAGCAAACTTCCAGCCGACCTCTTGCCGACCCATAGACTGACAGAACATCAGTAAACTAGAACAACTGATATTATATTCAAGATTGAGACCACTTTTTTATTGAACATTATGAAGAGGAACATGACCACGCCACAAGACACCTCAAGATCTGCCACCGCACTGAAATACCATCAGTGGACCAGAACCACTGATGAGACTTCACATCAATTGAAGATGTTTTACATTCCATTGTGCCAATTTCAAGCAAGCCCGATCATTTTCACCTTAGAATATGATTTATAAATGGATTCGACAATGTAATACAAAACACAAACATTTGGAACTACTTGTGACACAACTGACACATCGCACATTAAACAACAAGGATTACTTCATTATATTATATTTTTAATACTGTTATTCTTTGTCTATTACGTGTAGTAACAACGAGACAATGTCGCAGTCATTATTATCAAACTTTACTTCGCAAAACCACTTATTAAACGTTTACAACTGACACAAAAACACATTTTTTTCTCGCCCAATTTTCAAAACCATTTCGATGTTTTACAAAATCCTGCACCTGCATAATGTAGGTAATGTACAGAACTTTGAGCCCAGACCAGACATAACATAGATGGACAATAACAACGACGAAAATCAACGAAGAACGTGTACAACAGTCAACTTCAACGTGTACAACAGTCAACAATACAATATCATCTAATTTTAGATTAGAACAGAATAAAATGAATCAAAATACCTATGTAATTAATTTCACCAAATCCAACCAAATTTGCAGTTCAACGATCGAATCACACCACAGGAACGAACGAACGTCAAGCCGTCCGTCAGACAGTTGACATTTGTTGGACCCCACCACACGCCACGCGTTCGAACGAATGAAAGAACAAAATTAGGGATGCGACCTATGCCATATTGATAAAATATCGATAAATTAATTTCAATCATCGTTTTGTAACCGATACCAACATTATATTATGATAGATACCTATAATGTGTGCCTATTGAGTTGTTTTGTATTTCCTACATTGTAACATACTTTGCCAACATGGCTCGAGTTTGAGATCATCAACCCGCAGATGGCTAGTGTGGTGATTACTCTCACTCTACTTCTCAATCTACTTATATTTTCAGTTAGACAAGACACCTTTGTCCAGCAGTGGGACAAATAAAGCCTTTACTATATTACATATAACATTACTTTTACAAACTTATAACAATCTAATCTTAACCTATATCGAAACACAATTGATATAAATATATCGATATTATTACAACAACGCTCATACCTTTGTCCAGCAGTGGGACAAATAAAGCCTTTACTATATTACATATAACATTACTTTTACAAACTTATAACAATCTAATCTTAACCTATATCGAAACACAATTGATATAAATATATCGATATTATTACAACAACGCTCATCCCTAAGGTATAAAAAATAAATGACAGTTGATGACAGTCAGCACAGACCAGGAAAAAAAGACTGGTTTCGGCATAGATTAAATATATAGTGAGACTGTACAAATTGAACATGTAGTAATAGATCTTTTAGCCCAAATTCATAACACAGATGGTACTCATATTTACATGGAGGTAATATCATACTAATTGAAAAAATAATCCTAATATGAAGAATTAATAATTTAACCATATACACGTAAAATAATTACGTAGCTTATCAACCCCCGAACTAAATATAGTACTGATGGGTTTGTCTAACTAACTGTTCAGATCAAAGATGTTGTAGTCTAGATTCTATACTCTCTTTAAGCAATTTAATAATAATGTAATCACCAATTATAAAACAAAGTCCCCGGCCGGGTCTGTCCATCTGTCTGTTCGCGATAAACTCAAAAAGTACTGCACGGATTTTGACGCGGTTGTTTTAAATAGATAGAGTATGTATGCATAATCATTTATTTTGCGAATAAAGGTAGGTACAATAAAGGTGTTACATTGTAAGTCTTTATCCTGCCTCATATGTGAGGCATGCAAATATTAAGTAGGTACTTAAATCTAATTAAAATACTGTAACATGGCAATAAAATTGTGAAAGTTCCTTCTACATAGCCATGATAGGAGGACGTCAATACAGCCGAAACATTTACAACCTTGATCAGATGGTACAATGCATAGGAAAATTGAGACAGCTTTGTACACACACTAGTAACATGCTCTTTTCAGTTAAGGTTACGATCCAATGTGAGGCCCAAAAACTTTGCTGTAGTAACTTCTTGAATACCTAGTGTCATTGATAAATTTTATTTCTAAATTAAGACATTGAGTTCCTCAAAGGGTGGTGGTAATGTATGAAAAGGTAGTCTCAATGCAATCTGTGGTATTCTGTGCACTTTGTGGTCTGTGGCAATGATTATTTCCTCTATAGTCTGTGGCTGTGGGTGTGGCACACAGACAGACAGAGTCATTAACTGTGAACTCAGTGTGGCCACCTTGGTGGTTTTTCCACCAGACCTAACGCTTTTTTAAAGCCTCTAGTGGTATTTTTTAGTAACATAGCGTTTTATTTTATTTTAGTGGTTTTTAGGGGATTTTTCAGTACGAAATCTGGCAACACATTTTTACCTACCATTTCAGAACTACCAACTACTACCAACGTTCCCTGCTTACTCTATGACCGGGGAATCCCTAAGCACAGTCATTACTCTATGACCGGGGAATCCCTTAGTGCAGTCGTTTGTTAAGGTTTTCTTTAAATCTTGTCATTCTAAGTCTCGAATTTGGTTCGTGCTGTCGAAAACTCGAAAAGTTTAAAATTAAATTTATAATTAATTATTAATTATAAATTAATTAATTATTAATTATTTATTTTTAATTTTAGTTTATAATTTTTAAAATAATTTTCAAGTCGTAGGGAATATTTTTGTCCAATTTTTGCACGTACAACATATTCAGCTACGTTTTAAATTTAAATTTGGGTTTCTTGAATGTGATAATTTCAATGCAATAATATAGCGTTATTTGGTGTTTTTTTTTGTGTTCCAAATTTGTGAAATCTGGCGATTTTTTACTTTTGACCTAGCGCTTAAATCCTCACCTAAAATCCAAGGTGGCAACACTGATTGTAAGTCTATCTATGGTATAAACAGAAATTACTGAAAGAAAACAAAGTTCGTTCGTGTGTTTTAAGTTAATGGCGTTGTTTCTATTTTTTATTTAATTATTGAAAAACTGTTGGACCTTGCTTTGAATTGATTGTGTATTGTCCAGCTAATTTCTGCGTTGATTTTCGTTCCGTCTCGTTCGTTGTCCAGCTGCTATGGATGGGCAGAGCTCGTAGTTCTGTTCAGCACAGCACAGTGCATGTACAGTATTTTTTTAATTTACATCGAATAATGGGTCTTAATGTAGCAAGGGTACACCCAGTGTTATAAAGGCGACCGGGACTTAGACTTTAAAAAAATGGTTTTAAAAATATGTGGGATTAAAATCTGTTACCTACCTAGGTGTCTTGCGTCAGTTGGTAACGTTCATATGTGGATTATGTGGTTTTGCGAAGTATAGGCTTGACTTGAGTTGTTGTTCGTATACATGTCATCAGAAGCAATGAATTAGCGTTGACCCATAATAATAATCATAACTCATGATTATTAATTTAATCTTAACTTTTGTGATATGTCAGTCAGAAACATTTATTAGTACAACACGGACACGGTCACTCGGTACCATCGTACCATCGTATATTCATGTACCTGAAGTGTCAACAGTGATTCTGGTTCACTGATGGTATTTCAGCCTCCTGTGGCCGCTGCTCTTGTTGTTACCCCATGATGAAAGTGTCATCATTTTGAGTCTACTAACTACTTCATGTATCCGCAGTATAAATGTATATTTTATTAAGTAGTTGTATTCATAAGAAAGATCACATCATTGTTAAAACTCTAAAATAATTTGACTAAACATTAGTTTGTGCGGTCCAAACACAAAATGATTTATAAACAAAAACAGAGAAGTTGAATACGATCCTCAATTTTAGTTATTTGTATTGTATTTACGTCCATTTCAAAAGTAAATTTTCTTCCTTATGTTGTTGGTTGTGTTCTGCTCGATGAGTTCATCATATGGTTGTCACACAATCTCCGCTGCAGCCTGAGGCACTGCGGACTTAGGGTGCATATCATTATTGAAGAGGGCATCTCGATGCCAGCTGGTGGCGCTCCGAGGGGGCATCTGGGTCAGTGAGAGCTCTTTGAGTGTGTGAGCCTCAAAGAAAACAGTTGAATTTTTAAAAAATGGGTGTCACCTTGAAATGTTTAAAAAAAAACTTATTTCTGCAAAACAATTTTCCCTATATATCTTGCAAATGATTACACATAGTTTGATCTGTTTGAAAATGTTTGTCTTTACTCAGTAAATGAGGTGATTTTAAACTTTCTAATGATTTGTTAAAATCATGAATAAATTCCTATTTGTAAGTCTGTTGACACCTTGAATACCAGGGAAGTTATTTGTTAACTATGTCTCGGTAAACATTAATAAGTAATTAATAATCTTATTTCTGCAAAACAATTTTCCTTATATATCTTGCAAATGATTACATATCGTTTGGTCTGTTTGAAATTGTTTGTGTTTTAAAAGAAGTTGTCTTTACTCGGTAAATGAGGTGATATTAAACTTTCAAATTATTTGTTAGTCCTGAATAAATTTCTATTTGTTAGTCTGTTCACATTTTGAATACCAGGGAAGTTAATTTTGAGTGTTAACAAAATCGACTTCCCTGTCTTGGTAAAGTTAAACATTAAAATAAAATTAATTTTATTTTTGGACTCTTCCGGTAAATCGAGAAATTTGTTATACAACGTGTCCCAAAACTCAACGATAAGCGGGCACCAGAGGGTAGACCTAATCATTACTACTACTCGAGGAAAAATAACAAAAAAAAGAAAAGACATTTTTGTGGAAATAGTAATCTATTTCTGAAATCCTTGGAAAATTGAAGAAGAAGAACCGCTGCAAGAAATAAAGTGGTATAAATGGGTTTAGGCTTTGAGTAGTGCCCTGTATGATTCCTTATCAACAAATTATTTTAAAAACACAGAAATGCCTGAAAAAAAATGTGGGAAAACATAATCCCATTGCCTGGGTAGAGACTACAATTTATGTGATAACTATATATAAATGTCGAATGTTTGTTTGTTCATAATTCTAGTGTCTGATTAGGTACTACATTTTTGTTGCTATTATTTGTTAATTTATTTGAACATATACTGATAACTTGATAATCCTGCGCAGACGAAGTCGCGGGGACCATCTTATTCCTATGTAAAAATCCTAATTCCGTTGTATTTGGTTCCTAATTCCAAGTGTACAAAGTACAAAAGATAGGGAGCGGGAAGAGTAATACATCGTGTTTACAAATTAACATTGTTTATTGGTTAATTTGGTTTTCAGTTTTAATGTCAGTCATACACTATGAATAAGACTACGCCACATTATACTATTTAGACATCAAATGTTAAACAACAGTGTTATACAGATAACACTGCTGACACACATAATTTAAATATTAACTGATAGTAAAGAATTGTGTAATATAACTGATAGTAAAGAAATTAAGAGAAAAATTAAGAGTTCAAATCCCCTATAAACACATTTAACGTGTTAAAACGAATATTATTATCAATACTAAATCTAATAGTAAGGTTGTAATCGTCAAAAAAACAAAAAATATTATAAAACGCTGGAAATTAGCAACATTTAGAGTCACGGTATTTACAGTTCTAATGTTTATAATTGCATTAGCTGGCTCTAGCCCACCGCCCTCTTGCGTCACTACTGTTCTTTCTGCTGGGTTGTGGATGCTGGGTTTGAATCGTTAGGGCAGGGGTCGGCAACCTTATCAAGCCTAAGAGCTAATTCTAAAATAATTTATTCCTGAAGGGCGCATGTATGGTTGACGCAAAAAAAATGTTACACAAGGACAAGACAAGATGTTTATTTATTACATGAGGCATAGGTACATACAGTCACTAATTATTAGTGTGATCCTTGGCCTTGCATTTCTTCCGACAATTTGATGAAATCTGGCTCATAACTGGAAGTACCTGTCCTCATACAATGGTCCAAATTTACATCGGTCATTCTGCTTCTATATTTTGATTTCAAGTGCTTCATTGTCGAAAATATGGATTCGCATGCGTATGTTGATGCACTTAAGAGATAATGCTCTTAAAATGGGATATTTATTTTCATCAACAATATTCCAAAAGTTATTGTCCCTCATGTACGATTTCAGGCTCAAGTCGTTCTTCATAGTTATTATTTCCAGCTCTAATTCATCGAAATTTTCTATGCAAAAATAGTTTTTGATCTTTTCCGAAACATCACCTTCTGCGAATGGGTTAATTATGAACTCCAAGACAGGCTCGAGATTCGTAAATTGTTGGAAACGAGAATTGAATTCGTCCAAAAGTGTATTTAAATGTGGGGCAAACGAAGTGGTATCAATATCATTTTCACATACGTTCATGTGATCGAAAATTTTCTTCAAATTTGGGAAGTGTGAAGTTGAATTTCTCAGTAAATGGGATTTCCATAGAGTCAGTTTGGCTTTGAATGTATTCACTGATTCAACCATTTTCGCAACATGACGATTTTTTCCTTGCATTTCCAGGTTCAGTTCATTTAGTTTTATCGTTACATCAGTGAGAAACCCCAAATCTACAAGCCACGAATGATCACTCAACTGTGGATAATCTTCCTTTCTCGTTGCTAAAAATAGTTTGATTTCGTTTATCAAACTGAGGAAGCGTACAAGTACTTTGCCTCTGCTCAGCCATCGAACTTCCGTGTGCAATATTAAGTCTGCGTACTCAGCATCTTCATCTTGCAAAAGCTGCCGAAAACAAAAATACTTTTTCCATTAAACTCAATAAAGAAGTACTGTTCTTCCCACTCTTTATTAAAATAATAAGTCCTTGGTCTTTTACTCATGTTAAAAATACGATATAACAATTCAGGTCTATATGTACGTAGGTAGATAGAAATGACACAAAAATGTAGCTACTTCACTTCCGAGTATCGCAGCGCACTGACTGACTGACTCACTCCCGCCCGCGCGTAGCCTTGCCGTAACCACGGCAACGCAGCGACACTAGTTGCACTTCGTCCCTCGCCACCCGCGCATGTTCCGCTCGGCTCTGGAGTACAATCGCGCAGTAGGCCGCCATTTTGGGTCAACTTATTTGTCGCGAATTATATGTAGGCATGTATAGCACCGTCAAAAGCAAAACAAGCGGGGCCGTGTTCGAGCACTCATGTGTTTTGCAGCTAGAGGGCGCACAAAAAAGTTGCCGCGGGCGCACGTGCGCCCGCGGTCACAGCGTTGCCGACCTCTGCGTTAGGGCATGATCGGGCGCTGGCATCATTTCCATGTATTGCGACCGGTGCAAATCGGTGCCTGCACTGCTTACGCTACTTGCGCCTGTAAAACAAAATTAATAGCTACATATTAATTACGGCACACTTTTAGAGCTAGTAAATATTTACTAATTGAAAGTGAGGTATATTATCTATCTAAATAATCACTTGTCAGACTTGTGACTTAACCCCTTCGGGAGCAATACAAACTAAAAGCTTAATAATAACTAGAATTTCGCTCGCGGCTCCTCTCGCGTATATGCCGCTAAAACAGTCTTTGTTTTTTATGGAAAATACAGATTCTATTAATGATAAAAGAATTACTGACATAAAAATACATAATTTGCACTATTTATAATGTTATTATAAATTATGCCAACGCATTTATTTAAGGACCTCTAATTCTAAAAGGTGAATATGTTGGAATTCAGATCGCGTCGTCTTTCTATTGCGCCTACCACACGTGCATGCTTGACCACAGTTTTATTTGCGCATGCTTGTCGCATGAAAAGACTGAACACGGACGTGTCTACCACACGGCACAGTTAAGTACGCGCAAGCCACATTCTTGTCGACATCGTCGGCGTGGAAACAATGTTTCCCAATGAAGAGCTATTTCTTCTGCTATTATTTTTCAAGTGTTTGCTAGTGAAAAAAAAGAAAATACAAAAGTCAAAGTGTAAACGATCAAAGTGGACAAAAAAATGGCTGTTGAATAGAAAAATTCATTCACATATACATCTACTCAAGGATTTAAGAGATGAGCCAAGCGATTGGCGGAATTATTTACGGATGGAGGAAAATGCCTATAGTGAATTGTTGCGTTTGGTTACGCCTCTCATTCAACGACAAAACACGGTTATGCGTGAGAGTATATCCCCTCACGAGAGATTAACCTCTACTTTAAGGTTTCTGGCAACTGGGAGATCGTATCAATATTTGAGGTTTTCTGCGGCAATTTCGGAACAAGCATTATCTAAAATAATTCCAGATACATGCAGAGCTATTATCATGGTGTTGCGAAATGAATACATGAAGGTGAGTTTTAAAAAGTTTATTAAAAAAATGTGAATGTTAATAACCACACAAGTATTTATGGCATATAACTCAAAAAGTACTGAGATGCTGTAGATGGCCGTAGGTTCATAGTGTCTGGTCCAGAGTTCACTGCATAATTTCTAGCAGCAGTGTCAGGTGCTGGTTGTAGGTTCATAGCGTCTGGTCCAGAGTTTACTGCATAATTTCTAGCAGAAGTGTCAGCTGCTGCTGACTGTAGGTTTATAGCGCTTGATCCAGGGTTGACAATTTTCCAGTTCTCCTTCAAATATTGCTTCGTTAATAAGTTTTTCAGTATATATACGCTGCTCATTTGTCATGTTTCTCAATTTAAATGCAATATTTTGTCCAAAAATATCATGTCTGTCAGGCTGTGATTGTGTGAATTTATAAAATTTATAAAACTACAAAATTGCCGTGTACATTTTTTTATTTTAAATTAACACGTAAGATTAAACATGACATAAAAACATTATTCTTCACAGTTATCATACAAATTTCTTATGGTATCCAAAATTTCTTCTTCATCTTTGTTCATTTTATATTTATTTTTAAGCTATTGCATAGCTTCTATCGCGGGCCTTGAGCGCGGGGACCAAATCCAAAAATTCCGTAACGAAAAAACCTCACGCTTACCCGATCCGACGGGAAGGAGGTGTGGCTTGAAGGCCGTGCATCGTCTAACGTCGTTTCACAACGTTTCGCAACGTTTCACAACGTTTCGCACACAACGCCGTGTCGAAGACTGCCGAACGACACGGCGTTGTGTGCGATTGTGCGTTGGGGGTGAGAGAGGGGGTGAGAGAGGGTGGTGAGAGAGGGGGGTGAGAGAGGGGGGTGAGAGAAGGGGGTGAGAGAGGGGTGAGAGAGGGGGGTGAGAGAGGGGGGTGAGAGAGGGGGTGAGAGGGGGGGATGAGAGAGGAGTGAGAGAGGGGGGTGAGAGGGGGGTGAGAGAGGGGGGTGAGAGAGGGGGGTGAGAGAGAGTGGTGAGAGAGGGGGGTGAGAGAGGGGGTGAGAGAGGGGGGTGAGAGAGGGGTGAGAGAGGGGGGTGAGAGAGGAGGCGGGAGGGGTGAGAGAGAGGAGGCGGGTGGGGTGAGAGAGAAGAGATATCAAATATCTATACTAATATTATAAAGCTGAAGAGTTTGTTTTGTTTGTTTGTTTGTTTGTTTGTTTGTTTGTTTGTTTGTTTGTTTAAACGCGCTAATCTCAGAAACTACTGAACCGATTTGAATAATTCTTTCACTGTTAGATAGTCTATTTATCGAGGAAGGCTATAGGCTACATTTTATCCCGAAATTCCCACGGGAACGGGCACAACGCGGGTAAAACCGCGGGGCGCTGCTAGTATCAAATATAATTGCATAAGTTGATACAAAATGCTATGCAATAGCTTCACCGCGGCAGTCCCCGAGTGCCACACGTCTTTTTTTCTTTCATATTGTCTATCATTTGTTTTGTCGGTTTGAAATTTACACAATTTTCTTGGGATCGGATAAAGTGCTTAGCTAGTAAAGTTCCACTTATAGTAGAAATAATAATTTTATTTCTTGTTTTTGTTTTTATCAAATTGACCTCACTGAAAATCCTTTCACAGTCTGCATTGGCGTGTGGGAGGGATAATACGCTAAGGACAAAACCGGCTAAATTTTCGCTGCCGAGTTCACGTTGCGCTAAAACTTTTGACCAAAAGCTATCTGTCTTCATTTGCGATACTTCTAATTTGGAATACTTAATTACAGACGGGAGCATTCGCCACTCGTCATCTATTTTCTGATGAAGATCTTCGTCTCTTGTGTAACGATAATTGATGTGGGGTTGATTTGATTTCTGCATTTGAACAGTCGCCATCTAGCGGATTATTCGAGATGTTTCGATTACCGATACGACTGTCAGATCTTGCATTCCAACGCTTCCAGTTGTCTCTTCGACTCACCAGATGTCGCTCTCTACCTCATTTTGACCAATTTTGCTGATCCGTGTTCGCTGATTCGGGTGTGAGTGGCGCCGCCGGAAGTACTATGTTCGGCCAGGAAGCGGAACTAAAATTTTTGAGTTCCGCCCACCCACTCCACCGAACCAGGAGTCGTCCCACCGTCGCGATAACCGCGACAGGCACTATTTTTCCTGTTAACCAAATTAATTCTGTGTTTTCATATATTTTGCTTGTGAACTTGTTGATTGTGTTGTAATTACCGTGTCTGTGTTTTGATTAAATCTATGACATATATTGTTGTATCCTAAAATCGTGCATCGAACTTTATTTAATTCACGCCCTGAGAACCCAAATACCTAGAATCATAGTGACGCTATAACTTCATTCCATCACTGTGTTAAAAGTGAGCAAATTCCCACCACTTACACTTGTAATTATAAGCAGTCTTTCGACTATAGGCATTAATGTGGGAAATGTTTCCCGGATTTTCTCACTGATTGCTTCTTCTGGCATTAAACATTTTAATAAAGGTAATAAGGAATCGGAAAAATCGTATCTTTTTTGGATCTCCTTACAACCAGTAATTAAGAATTTCTTAACTCTGGTTTGGAATTCTTTCAAATGATCTGGTTTATTTATAATATCCGGTTTTTTAAGTTCATTTCAGATTTTCACACCTAGATATAACGTAGGGATATGATTATCGCAGTTATCCGGATTAATTTCTGCAAAATCTGTTTGATTGACATAGTCTCGAGAAAGAAAGCAATATAACAATTCTTTGAATGTCATCCTCATCCTCTCATCCAATTCTACCAATTTCGGTTCACTACTCTGGAAATATTCATTAAGTTTTACGAACTTTGGCAGCACCCATTGCAGGAATAGAAAATACAATTTGACAAAAGGATCATTTAGGTCGTGGTAAATTATTTCAGTGGCAAAGATACGCTCATCGAGCCATTTTTTCGAAAAAAAAAAAAAATTGTAAACTGAGCTATTGCTCAAGTATTCTGTTAACAACTGCTAATAATGACAACCATCGTGTTTGAGAGGGATGGAGAATTTTGTGTATCTTACAGCCCTTTCACACGGCAGTCCAGTTTTTAACAGGATCCCGTTTTCTGCAGGATCCCGTTTGATGGCGAATGTGTTTATATGCTAGCGTTCACACGAGCATCCCGCATGCGGGATCCTGCAAAAAACTGATCCGGTCGAATTGTGCCGTTCGGTTTTGTCACTAGAAACTGGATCCGAAGTCCAGTAAAAAGCGGGATCCCGTTTAATCACACATATATTTCAATAGCAGTGTTCACACGGCTTCCTGCGTGCGGTTTTTTGCTGGACACTGTTTTTTGCGGGATAGTGGAGTGGTAGTATTCACGTCCATTTCACTTGATACCGGCGTAGGAATGGTAAAAAAAACAGGATGCAACCGTGTTCATACGGCAGTCTAGTTTTGCGGGACCAGCTTTTTACTGAATCCTGCAAAACTGAACTGCCATGTGAACACAGCGTCCAGTTTAGCAGGATACCGAAAAAAGCCGATCCTGCAAAACTGGACTGCCGTGTGAAAGGGCTGTTACTGTTTGTAAAAATCTGAAATTCTGTGTGGCTTGCCTTTTCGAGCTATTTTTAAAAAAGCTGTATTATTTCTCGCAAGATCCTCACAGCGCCGCGGTAATTCTTTGCAGGCCGCACTGGCACATAGGTGCATGGAATGACATATACATTTGAATATTTTGATGCCCGAAAAATTATTTTTCAATTTACTGCTAACAGAATTGTGCGCACCCATCATAACGTTACACCCATCTGATGCAAATCCAATTATATTTGTTAGAGGTACATCCCGATCAGAAAAACTTTTAATAATTGCTTCATATATTACATTTGCAGTGCAGCCTTCTACATTTTTGTCAAAATCGCCGTGTCTAAACAGTGGGACTAATTCCCATAAACATGTTTCAATAATTGCTTTTGAAGAAGTAGTATCGTAAAATTTGACCACAATACACATGGTTTTGGAGCAGGCAATATCTGTAGATTCATCTACTAAAACACTGAATCTTGTTTTTTGAAGCTTTAGTGCGAGGGCGTCTTTATATTGTTTGCCGATGACATTTGTAACTGTAGCCGTACATTTGGTTCTTTTTAATTTTATTTGTGCTGCTATTTTTGAGTCCGGAAAACAGGATCGCATGAGTTCGCTAAGGTGATCCATAGCGAGAAACGAAATGTTATGTTCAGAAACAAATGCGCATAATTTAATTTCTGCTTCCGTCACCATTGTGTCAGAATCCTTAGAGGTTGAGGCACCTTTAAAATATGATTGAATTGATTTAGAATTGCTTAAACTTGATTTATGTTTCTGATGTTGTTTGTTTTCGTTGTGTCGCTTCAAAGTTGACAATTCGCAGCTCAATTTTACGTCACATAATTTACATTTTGCTTTATATACGTCGTTATCCACGGGTTGAATCCAATCTTTAAAATTATTATCTTGCTCCCATTGAGATCGGTATTTTTGGGGTAAATGTGTTCGTTTCTTTACCTTTTTTGGAGTACATGGCCCTTCTTCCTCACTATCCATGTTAACCCTCGGCATGCCTGGTGGAAAAAAGTTACATGGCATGCCTGGTGGGTCGGTGAGACCCTAAATTTGAATTTTTTTTTCGCCCATAAATTTATATCTATTAGTAAAGTTTATGATTCTGTGGTAAAATTAAAGGTATTATTTAGGATTTAAAAGAAAATGTGTGTTCAAATCAATAATATTTATTAATAAAAACTTCAATTAAACTCTTATTAGGTTTTTTAACGTAAAATTAAACATCTTATGTTTGTCGGAGCGTGGCATCAGTGGCGCCACACCAGATAGCGGATTATAACGTCACTACATTATTTTTAGTCTGTAGAAGTTTAAGAGTAGTTTGTAAATTCAGTTGACTGATGGAATCGGTAGTGTTGTTATTCCGTGACGTGAGTTCTACCTTCGTGGTGTAGTCTGTGGTATGAGAATAGACTATGTTAAGTCTGTGGTGTTACGCACTGTGACAGATGACAGTTGTTCGATAGAGGGATGTGAGCTGGTTTGGTAGTCTGTGGCAGTGAGTGAGTGGGGGAGTCGATGATAAGTAAAGATGGCGTACATTAGCCTGGTGGGGACAATAGACGTGATGGGACGAATGGAGATGGTTGGATGGCGATTACATTGGAACGTAGATTGGAGGAAGGATGTGTTGACGACATCACGATCGTATTGCGAAACGAGTATAGGATTAGGAAAAGATTCTATGGTGTGGACAGGACGACTATGGGGTGTAGGGAGGTCGTTTAGGTTCCATCAATTAATTGAATCTAGACGTATCCTAACTGTAATGTGTAATCCATGATGATCGTGTGTAAAATACAAGCAATGTCATTGTAATGAAGTCCTGTGAGTTATTATTTCAAGATCAAGACCTAAGAATCCTAAGATATCTGATGTGACATTATAATGCTCGTGCTTATCCTGATGTGACATTTCCCCGATATCAGTAGTGGGATGATTATCGCTGTTCAGCCGACATCAGAAGTAGGATGATTATCGAGGTTACCCGACATCAGAAGTAGGATGATTATCGAGGTTACCCGACATCAGAAGTGGGATCAAGATCGCTATTGCCCACCGTGCATCTAGCAGAGAATGATCAAGATCGCTATTGCCCACCGTGCATCTAGCAGAGAATGATAAAGATCGCTATTGCCCACTGAGCCTGGATTGCCCACTGTGCTGAATATCATATCGCCATGGATTGTGTTCAAGATCAACCACGGAGCTAGGTTTATGATAAGATGAAAGAATATTGAGAGCTGCAAGCTGGGCTCGTTAGTGCATGTTATGGACGACGACGGCGACGACCACGGTGATGACGACGACGACGAGATTGAAATTCATGTACCTTCCCCTGGATTATGAAGCTCGTAGTATTCGGAGATATGTCTGAATCATCATCCCGCCAAAAGCGCTACTGTCATGCGCTTTACGTAATGTTTATTTTGCAATTGGTTATAAAACTTGGAATGTTCTGTGAGTATAGTTAGTTAGTTTTCTACTCTATTGTGGAGTTAAGAAGGTAATTATGAGCTTCCGTTAAACTTGTACGTAATGTGATATGTTCTAATATGTTTTCTTATTTTCATGTTGGTGCAATGCTGGTAATTATTGTGAGCATTGATAAACCTCGTTCAGGGTAGAACGTGGTTCTCTTCTCAATCCTGTTACCTGAGGAATATGAGGGATTGCGGTATGCCGAATTATTCAAGAATCTATCACGACGAATTCACATTGGATGTTAAATTGGTGATGTATTGCGGTAATGTTTGACATGAATTGGCGTATTGAAGTATCTTAGTTGGGAAATATCCGGTGAGCTATTTTGTGATATTTGAGTCAGTTAACATTGAGAGTTTTGTAGTGAATCTTCGTACCACTTGATAAAGTAGAAAGCTTATTGAAAGTATTTTGGATGTTTATCCCGTTGTAAAATATGAGAGTATGAGTAAGGGTTTCTATGTGACTATGTGACTTATTGAGTTCAATGTTCGAAGTCGGCGATGGTCGTGGTCTGGATTGACCGTACTGTGGAGTGGTCTGCTGAGACCGTGTGTTGTTGAGCAATGTGATTGCTCGTCGGCTGGTTGCCGTGACTAGACGTGACTAGACAAGCTTACTGTTACTTACTCATGGCTCATATTATAATGTGCATTTGAGATTAATAGTCTATTGAAGTTAAAGTTGAAAATGACGTGGTACCTAGTATTCATGTGTTACATAGCATTGAAGTTTCCCGATTGATAATAATTTTAATTAACTTTTGATTGAAATCAAGAATTTAAGAAAGAACAAGCTTCTTAATAGTCAGGTTGTCCGAGCGAGTGCAAATTACTGTGGCCGCGAGGTTTAAAGGAAAACGAGTACACAATCTAGTGTCATTGACTGGTATAGGAAAATGCCTGAAGGGCAAGTACCCATTGTTAGTGATTCTGAGCCTTGTGAGGATGAAATGTAGTCACTTTTGACTGTGTGGTAACTAGTTGTGCGTGTCCTCTTGAGTCTGGGTGGTCACGGGGATGATCACGGGTGGTCACTGGGATGACCACAGGAGCGGCTGATCACAGGGATGATCAGGGCTAGGCGTGATCACTGGGATGATCACGGGAGTGGCTGATCACAGGGATGATCAGGGCTATGGGTGATCACTGGGATGATCACGGGAGTGACTGATCACAGGGATGATCAGGGCTATGGGTGATCACTGGGATGATCACGGGAGTGACTGATCACAGGGATGATCAGGGTCATGGGTGATCACTGGGATGATCACCGGAGTGACTGATCACAGGGATGATCAGGGCTATGGGTGATCACTGGGATGATCACGGGAGTGACTGATCACAGGGATGATCAGGGTCATGGGTGATCACTGGGATGATCACGGCCAGTCACAGGGATGACTGCGTATTAGGGCTACGGGGATAGCCGGACAATAGAGACACACACACTTGACTTTTACTTTGATTTGAGATTAATTTGATTTTTAATGGGTACTTGCGCCTGACGATGTTCTAGTTCTAATGTTTAGATAAGCAATGTGATTAGGAATATTGAGATAGTTAAATTTGTTCATTGGAAAAGAATAATAGTTTGAGCTTTACTAAGTCTTTCGTTGAAGTAGTTAATTAGGTCAGGAGTGACCGAACGATGGTGATCGGTACACGTTGAAAGCTTTGAACTCTAAACGTACTTACAAGTATGCACACGATAGATTACGAAAGATGCCAGTAAGTCATGTACCAGTCGAAGTTGATGTTAATAGTGATCCTGATGAGGATAAGTAAACTTGTTTTGGTGGAAACTCGAGTAAGGGCTCTATCGGCCGTATTGTGTTGGACCGTACCAGAGGTTGTCGTGTAGCCGTAGCTCAGTAGAAATCGGTGTCTACATTGTAGTCCGTGAGTACGCGGTAGCAGGCAACTCTGGCGGAGGTCGGGTTCTGGAGGAACCATTGAGTCCAGGAGTAGACTCGGCGGCTGTGAGAGCAATTGCGATTGCTGGACGGCTCGAGAGCCGTGGTGATAGAGGGGCTTACTAGAGTGAAGTTTCGATTGGTGTGGTTAATTAAATTGTGTTAATTTGTTGTTACAAGCGACAGTGGTACATGGCTCTGGTTGATATTTTTTATGGCTCTGGTTGATATTGATCGTGTTAGGAAGATGCCTGTGGGGCAGGTAACAGCTGACTCAGACGAAGGTGGAGACAGTGAGGTTGATTAAGTTGTTGATTGTTACTGGGTTTTATGTCGTGGGTCAGTCTGAGACCGCACCAGAGTGCCGTAGCTGTAGCCCGTTAGAAATCGGCGTCTGCTACTTGTAGTAGTCCGTGGGTAGGCAGTAGGCGGTAGCTCTGGGTAGTGTGGTCGGGTCTTGCCTGGTAGCGAAGACCGTAGAGTCATGGGACGACTCGGCATTCCGAAATGGAAGTGCATAAAGGGCAAATGCGTTTGCTAAATCTTGTGTTGTGACCACGAATTGGGCTCAGTAGTAAATCAATTGTGTTTAAATTGTTGGTTGTGTGTGAATAATGAACCAGAGTCTGTCACTGTTACTGGCCCCAGGGTTTTGGTAGATGAAACGTTATCATAATTTACTTTGTGATTTCTTACGCTATCTGATCATATTATTAATCTGAATTTGAGTTGTTAGTAATCATAGTTAGTAATTTAAAAGAAAAACTATACAGTTACGAAGTTTCTTTATTTGAGCTGTTTGTAGAAATATGATTGGTCAGAAGTGGCCGAGGCGAACAAATACTCTCGTTGGTTATTTCTGTGCAGGTTAGCCAACACACGAGGACGTGTGCTAGCAGGATGGCCGTGTCGGAGCGTGGCATCAGTGGCGCCACACCAGATAGCGGATTATAACGTCACTACATTATTTTTAGTCTGTAGAAGTTTAAGAGTAGTTTGTAAATTCAGTTGACTGATGGAATCGGTAGTGTTGTTATTCCGTGACGTGAGTTCTACCTTCGTGGTGTAGTCTGTGGTATGAGAATAGACTATGTTAAGTCTGTGGTGTTACGCACTGTGACAGATGACAGTTGTTCGATAGAGGGATGTGAGCTGGTTTGGTAGTCTGTGGCAGTGAGTGAGTGGGGGAGTCGATGATAAGTAAAGATGGCGTACATTAGCCTGGTGGGGACAATAGACGTGATGGGACGAATGGAGATGGTTGGATGGCGATTACATTGGAACGTAGATTGGAGGAAGGATGTGTTGACGACATCACGATCGTATTGCGAAACGAGTATAGGATTAGGAAAAGATTCTATGGTGTGGACAGGACGACTATGGGGTGTAGGGAGGTCGTTTAGGTTCCATCAATTAATTGAATCTAGACGTATCCTAACTGTAATGTGTAATCCATGATGATCGTGTGTAAAATACAAGCAATGTCATTGTAATGAAGTCCTGTGAGTTATTATTTCAAGATCAAGACCTAAGAATCCTAAGATATCTGATGTGACATTATAATGCTCGTGCTTATCCTGATGTGACATTTCCCCGATATCAGTAGTGGGATGATTATCGCTGTTCAGCCGACATCAGAAGTAGGATGATTATCGAGGTTACCCGACATCAGAAGTAGGATGATTATCGAGGTTACCCGACATGTTTATAATCATGCAAAATCAAAAAAACAAAAGAGATCTTAATCAGACTTTTGGAAACATTAGGCACATATATTATCCTATATTCTAACCTAAAATAATTAGTCTTCTTCATTTTGGACATCATTTTCAAGAGCCTTATTTCCGAAGCAATTTTCACACTGGAAAATTGCATGATCCAGGCACAAGTGGCTCTTGCACATTTCACAGACGTATTGCGTTTTGCGATCTTTTTTTGACGGACAAACATGACATCTACGCCTTACACCAGGAGCCGTTTTTTTACCGGTGGCCCTTCTTGGAGACCAATACGATTGGAAATTCGTTTACGTAGATCTGTAGAAAGGCGAGTGTTTTTCTGTCTCGATTTTAGGTGTGAATCTATCAATGCGAGACCAAGATCTTTGATGAAACTTCTGCGATTGTTTTTGATATCAGGGCAGTTTGAGCATTTGAATAATTTTTGCATTTATTCCTGCAGAATTCAGCAGCCAGAAGAAAAGTGTGAGAGGCCATCTTCTGGAGTTTCTCGATACATCATAAGATCTAATAAGCTTGTCAACGTTGTCAACACCACTTTTAGTTTGATTATAGAATGTTATAACCGCTGGTTTTCGCTTCTCGCCTGACTGAAGATCGATTTCCATGTCATGATGGAGAGATGATAACATGAACACATTTTTTCTAGGTTTTGGGACGTATGATACCAAAGTCATATTTTTTTGAAATCCAAACTGCGATGAGTTCAGTTGCCGATTACCTGCTTTAAATTTTTCAGGTATGCAAGCTTTGTTTGATTTCATTGTACCGACAGCGGTTAGCTTATGATGGTTTAGCAGGTGTTGGTATGTTGAATAGCTTGTAAACCAGTTATCCATCGTGATATTTCTCCCTGATTGGGAAACTGGTGCGACTAGGCGATCGACTACATCGTGCGGCTTACTGCTGACCCTAAAGGGCCCTTCTGGTTGCTCACCTGCATAAATCTCCAAATTCAAAGAGTAGAATGTTTTGGCATCTACGAGCGCAAATATTTTTATTCCGTATTTGGCTGGTTTGTTCGGCAAATATTGGCGAAATTTGCAGCGACCACGGAAAGCTACAAGCTCTTCATCTATTGTCAAATTTTCAAAAGGGGTGTAGTGTAGTTGACATCTACTTACGAATTCATTGAACAGGTCCCTGAACGGGGCTAGTCTGTCCTGTGACAATCTTTCTTCACGTGTATCAACATCATCAAATCTCAAATGATTCACAATAAAAACAAATCTTCTCAAACTCATTGTCATGGCAAAAATAGGTATACCAGTTCCATCATTAGACCACAAGTCTTGTAAATTCTGCCTGGCAGATTTATATAATCCCGCGAGGTAAATAAGACCAATGACAGCCTTAAGCTCATCTATAGAAATTTCTACATAAGCGTAGTCATTTGAAGTGTTCAGGCCATGCCTCGTTCTTCGGATCCTCACATTTGTGTGCATCAGTATATCCAGCAACATTGACTCGCTCACAAAAAGATTAAAACACTCTAAAGGCGTTGTTGCATCTCTCGCTAATACTTTAGCACCCGGTGTTCCAGATACTATATTTTCTCTACGTGTTCGAACGTTTGATCTAGCTGGAATTTTGTGCCATAAAGTGCCGTCTTTACCTTTGTAAGCTCTTCCTGATGGTTGTGAAGTCAACTCTGACAGTGGCACGTCCATTTCAGAATCTGAAGAATTCTCGTCAGCGATCACTTCCAAGATGTCTTCCTCCAAAGCGGCCGAATCAATGTCAGGGTTTTCTTCTGTAACCTCGTGAGACTCTTCGTCGCTGGAGTTGAATACAATATTGTCTTCATGATGTTCGTCCGCCTCCTCGAGTAGTAAATTGATGATGTCTCTGTCTTGTAGGTGACTCTCCATTTCGAACTATAAAAGAAAACAATACCATAAGTTGAATTCAAAATAAAGTGAAAACCTTCATAAACATCAAATTCGTAAGAGCCCTCATCATCACTCATCAAATTAATTAAAAACTACCGTATTTTATAAATAAATTTAGTTCCCAGTTAAAACATAATGTTTAGTATCACAAAATATACACAGAAATCATAAAAAATAACAGATTAATACTTACATGAAAACGTCACGCCGTATGCCTGGTGGGGTTAGTGAGACCCGAGAGCACTTTACACACGTCCTATCACTACTGGAGCACGCCCCGGACTGAGGTAGTGGGCGGGGCGGAGGGTGTCACTTAGTTCACTACGGTCAGCTACTGAGAGCGGTTACGCGCGAAATTCAAATTTGAATGAATTGAAACCGTTTAACTGCTGCTGTGGGTCTCTCAGACCCTACCAGGCATGCCGAGGGTTAATACTTTATTCACACACCACACTAAAGAAAGTAAATAAATGTTAAGCAGCAGAATATCTTTATAATGTACTTTACACAACAAATTTAAATAAATTCGTAATGAGTTTATTTTTCTCTCTAAAATATTGGGAAAAAAATCTATGAAAGATATTCGGCAGATATGTTTAAAAATATCTACGTTTCATTAGCTATCCAACGAGGTATCACAAGATAGGGTTTTATCAACATTCTTAGGAGAAAACATGATGAAAAGTTTTCAGATAGAACTAAGGAATACAATCGAATTTCTTACTTGGATCAAACAATAAAAGTAGAACAATGAAATAGATACAAACATGTTTATTGGTATTTTACATACATTATTTTTTTACATGTTTACTACATATTTACAGTTCATGTTCCACATGTTTACCTCTGTTTCGCACACAAACTCGCATTCTGCGTCTTAGTCCAGTCTTTACTACGCCAGTTGTCAAAGAGCTTCTCATTTTATTGGCTGCTTCGATAATTCTTTGTCTTAAAACATCAACAGAAGTTATTGGGTTTGGTTCACTGTAGACTTAAGTCTTCATATGCCCCCACACATAAAAATCCATAGGAGTCAGGTCTGGACTTCTTGCTGGCCACGGTATGGGTCCTCCTCTTCCGATCCACTTGTTAGGGAAACTATTATCTAACCATTCTCTGACACTTCTTCTGTAGTGTGCAGGGCACCCGTCATGTTGATACCACATATCTCGAATAAGGTTGAGTGGAACTTCTTCTAATAACTCTGGTAAGTCTTCTCTTAAAAAGTTTTCGTAGTGTTCGCCGTTTAAATTAGTAGGGAGAAAGAAGGGCCCTATTAAATGGTTTGATATTATGCCCATCCATACATTTAAACTGAATCGTCTTTGTGACCCTTGTGGCCGTTTTTTATTAGGGGTACCTTGACTTTTCGGCGCCCAATAATGAGCGTTGTGATAATTTGTTATACCGTCTTTATCAAATTTCGATTCATCTGTCCACAAAATATTTAAAAAAAATGATGGGTCTTCTAAATCCGCATTTAACATAAATCTGCAGAAGTCCAACCTCCTGACAGGATCTCCTTCGCTGACGTGTACGGGCGTGTAGTGGTATGGGTATAATCCGGCAGTGTTCACCGTAAACCATACTTTCCACTGCGATAGTCTAAGTTCTTGGGCGACGACATTGGTTGACGTTGTTGGATCCGATCTGAAGCGTTGAACTATCTCATTGTCTTGCTCTTCATCGTCATCATTGACACGTGGCCTACCCAGGTCTGATCGTCGCCTCGAAACAGAGCCAGTCTCTCGAAGTCGTCGGTAAACTCCATCAAAGACGCTAACATCCGGCACTCGGCGGCCAGGATAACGTGATATGTATTCATCACGAGCTCGTGCGGATACACAGTTACAGTATCCATAACAAATTAAAATATCAGCATATTCCTCATTTGTGAAAGACGTCATCTCTAACAGTTCCAAGTCGGAGGCACAAATCGGAGTCCAGTAAGCAAGCACAGTTATATCACGAATCGAATCAAAGAGTCCAGGAATACAAGCCAAGTCGAATAAAAACACCAAGAGCACAAAGACGTAATATCGCATCTACAACGGACGAATCTCGTTAGCAGACTAAGACAAATTTCAATAGCAACAAAATGGCCGCATTTTTTTTCTCACTCACACCTTCGAAATTACACTATCCCATTCGCACTGTTATGAGGGTTTTGACCAACGCCTTTTTAAAAAATATATTTTATAAAAGAATTAGGAATTAGAATTAGAATTAATTAAAACAATGGATTAGATTTGAGACAACCGCCCGGAGTGAGGATTGAGAGACGACTGGCTAGTCTTTTCATGTTATGGTTCCTACTTTCAGGGACATGTTCAGTTTTATGACTCTCATCATAAGATTGTTTAAGATGAAATCTCTTGAGAAAACTCATGTTGTTTATCTGATGGGTGAGTGTGTTAGTAACTAGCAAAGCAGGAAAATTCCTGATCCCTGATTATATCAGTAGTCCTAAAGTCTCAATTGTCATATATAGTTTTGTATACAGGGAGTTCATTTAGACGACGGACGTGTTTCACCCTATGATAAAACATGATTTCACGTACCTAATAAAAATATTAATTTGAAAAAATAATCACGCATCGCCGAGAAAACCCTGACAAATGTTTTATGAAATAAATCCCAACATATGGACACCCTAGCGGCGAAAGTAAGCGAATACCTAATCACATTTACGTGAGTGAACTTGGTAGGTATGAAACTTTTTCCCTTCATACTTCAAACCTGGCTTAGGACAGGCTAAAACACCTAGGTAC
The DNA here is from genome assembly GCA_963082685.1 of Cyclophora albipunctata. Classification (NCBI taxonomy): domain Eukaryota; kingdom Metazoa; phylum Arthropoda; class Insecta; order Lepidoptera; family Geometridae; genus Cyclophora; species Cyclophora albipunctata. The sequence continues at coordinate 5,208,623 of OY720135.1, read as the reverse complement.
TAAACTAATAATAGGTAGGTAGATATTAAACTGAAATTACGTACTAAACTAATAATAGGTAACCTACCTATTAATATGTAGGTTACCTATTATTAGTTTAGTACGTAATTTCAGTAAATCTACCTAATATCTACCTAGATATTAAACTGAAATTACGTAATTGAAATAGGTCATAGGTATTTTTGGCGTATTTAAAAAATGAATCATACCTATTTACAATAATTTCACATTTCAATTGTTAATTTAACTATTTACACATTACTACCTAAACTAATCTTAATAATTGTTCAAAATGAGCACCATCACGCAAAATACACAATTGTGCACGCTTTTGCATATTATTTTTTACGTGATTTAGAACAAAACCATCACTCCTAATTTTATTAAAAGCGGTTGTTATGCGCACTTTTAGTTCATCTCTATTTGAGTACTCTGTAGCGTATACTTGACTTTTCACTTCACCCCACAAATAAAAGTCCAGAGGAGTGAGATCTGGGGAGCGAGCCGGCCACGGCACTGGCCCTCCGCGACCTATCCACCTATCACTAAAATGAGCATTGAGGTACTCACGTACTCGCACCTGATAATGCGCTGGCGCTCCATCGTGCTGGTAAAATAAGTTTGTGAGATCACTCAACGGCACATCGTCCAACATGTCCTCCATCACACTATTCAAAATGTTTAGATATGACGAACCATTCAGTGTTCCTTCAATAAAATACGGGCCTAACAAACAATTGTTCAATATGCCGGCCCACACATTCACACTAAACCTATGTTGAAAAGCGTCCTGTCGCGTGACATGGGGATTTTCTGAACTCCACCAATGTTCATTATGCACATTAAAAATTCCCATTTTGGTGAATGTTGCTTCGTCGGTGAACAAAATGTTTTTATCCAAGTTTGATAAAAACCAACGGCAGAAATTCACCCGTGGTCCGTGGTCGTTGACCCCGAGCTCTTGTACAGGGCGAAAGTGATAAGCATGTTTGCCTTCTTCGTGGAGTAGATTCCAAACAGTGGCTTTAGCGACACCAAATCTTCGAGCAGCATTCTGAGTACTTTCCTGCGGGTTGTGTTCAAAGTACTCTAAAATGGCCTCCTGTAGATGAACAGGGAGTGGCTGTCTTCCACGTCCTTGGGCATGCAACGGCACGCTGAACTGTCCGTAGGTGCGTAGTCGTTGGTTAACACCTAACATCAAACTGAATGATGGAATTCGGCGATCAGGGAACATTTCCCGATACAATCTTATGGCGCCTCTCACATTATCATTGGCTAATGCGTAGGCACGCACCATATCCCAGTATTCTTCATTGGAATATTGATAAGACATTATCACCGTAAACTTATCACGAAACGAGAACAAACTGCAAACCGGAAGTAAACCGATGCGAAAGTGTCGGCGCTCACGCAAAGACTAATTAATTAGAGAGAGACAGCGGGCGGGTGGCGAGTTAGCGGGTGGGTGGAGAGGCGCGGGCGGGTGGAGCGAGGACGACAGATTACTAAATAGTTACTACGTAAGTAGTACGCACTGACTCCTGTCGGCATTATCAAAGAGGCGGGCGGCACAACAAAAGATCGCCGCGTAATCAGCTGGCGCGTAGTAACAATTATTTCGTATTTTTGTGGATTTATTTCATAATATTGGTCAAAACCGAAGGTACTATTTTTATTACATATTTGGAATGAGAATCGAATGCATATTCACCTCCTTCAATGCGTCCGTCGTCTAAATGAACGGCCTGTATATCACTCATGTAATATCTGAATAAAGTACATATAATTTACTTACCGTATTGATTGTTGTTTTTTTTTTGGTGTATCACCAATCATACTGTCGATAATATCATATCCAAACCAAATTGGCTTATACACGTCATCGGCACCTGCTCCCGATTTTTCCGATTTTTTTTATTTTACTTTTGTAATTTCTGTAGCTGTAAAATAAATTAGTTTTTTTTGTTTTCAATTCATCCACGGGTATTTCCATGATAGTGCTAATACGCTTCCATGCGTCATGATTTTTTAGTTTGTTTTTATAGTCTTTTAAACTTTTATTCCATAAAACTGGTTCCATTTGTATCTGTTCCAGAAAAGCTTTTTCTAATTCGTTTGTCCAATTAACAGACATTTTGCACAATTGGATTATTTTTTGTAAACAAGCAGTAACACGACCGTTCTCGTCCTCGAGTAGCGCGCGAATGTGGAGTCGTGATGTGTTTACGCATCTTTCGCGCGTTCGCAGGCTCTTTGACGCGGGCCAAAAACCGACAAAAAGTGGTTAACAAGGCGCGAACCCGTGAAAAATATGCGAATCGGCTCCACATTCACGCTTTCGCGCGCAATTTGCGCGTTTGCGCGTGAATGTGGAGCGCCCATATGGTACTTGACTTTCATCAATGCAAACAGTTTCTTTTGGGGCATAATGTTTTTTGAAAGTTTCATTCAAGGTGTTTATAATAGGTCGTAATTTGTTGATTCTGTCAGATTTTTCCGCTGTCTCATTGTCTGTGAAATGCAGCATTCTCAAGAGCAGTTAGAATCTGTTTCGACTCATTACAGTAGCCGGGAAGTTCTGCCCGAAAACTCTATCTTTACTCCAATATAAATTTATTTGGGGAAGTTTCACTAGGCCCATGTATAGTATTAAACCGAAAAATTGTTAAATCTCATTCAGTGATGTCGGTTTCCATTCGTTTGCACGAGACTTAGGTTTGAAGCCTTTTTCAAGGCATTGCTGAGCAAACAAATTTGTTTCATTTGCAATTGTCTCGAAAACGTCATCTGGTACCAAAAGGCTAAAATATTCTCCCTCTGTAGTATGTTTGAGTTCTTTAGCGTATGGTACCTACCTTCATACCTGTAAATAAAAATAATAAATCAGATGAGTGCGAGTATACACACAAAGCTTCTGCAAAACTTTGAAACTGTAATATCTTCACATCACATTAATATGAAAAAGTTTGTCATGTAACACGAGGATTAATTTTAATAGCAAAAAACCTAGCAATGTGGTATTCTTGAACACCACTTGGAAGTTTGGCATGGGGTTTCTAGTTATTTCTTTCCAAATTAAAAAAAATATAAGTGTGTATAAGTTTTCTATATTTTGGTTAACAAGTGCTTTCTAAAACTTACCAGTTGGTTCCGTAAAAACTATAACAGATGGTTGATGTCCTCGTGGTCGTGTCCATTTTTGGTTTTTGGAGAGTTTTTATTTTGTTCTCTTTGGAGAGTTGAAGAAACAGGATTGGTGTGGAATTTATGAACGAATTTGAGCCAATTCTTCCAGTCAGATTCGTTTTCATTAGAAAAACGAAGCTGTTTTATTCTCCAATTCTCCCTTACGCGTTTTTTGACATCTCTGATTTTTTATTGCACGCCGGACAATCAGCTATACGAAAACCTGGGTTACCACATTTAAACAGACTATTTCGCGAGATTAACACTGGTAAAGGCTATGTGAGTTATTATGACACCTAGGACAGTACGACTTCAACGGGATCCTTTGCTTTTCAACGGCCACAGCAGCTACATTAACTCTGGGAGACTTAACGGCCTGACTCGACTTGTAAGCAAACTCCGCAGAATAAACATGCTGGACCGGAGATGGCGGTTCCTGGAATCCTTCTATCCTGGCTTGCATCGTCTCGAAGGTCTTGCACGCAGACTTGAGTTTCCCAATGGTTGTGACATTAGAAGTACCTTCTAATAATATTAGCATAGCTAGGTCTAACATTGTGCAACAAAATTTGCAACTTATCCTCCTCTGTTACAGGCCTATTTAGCTTAGAAAACATACCGTGCATAATTGACAAATATATAGCTATATTTTCGGTAGGGCCTTGTGTGCGGGCGCGTATCTCTTGCTTGACTCGGTAATCATAATCGGAGATGCTAAAATCGGTCTTCAACATTCGGACAAGATCTGCCCACGACGATACGTCACCCTTAACGGATCTCCACCAATGAAGGGCATCACCGTTAAAGATGTCGCACGCGTTAGACAAGATCTTGTCGAACGAGATATCACGCGACTCAATGAATTCCTCCACTTGCTGGATAAACGCCCGTACACAGGTCTTTCCGTTAAACTTAAGCTTCCCTATATCTGAGGCAATACTCCTTTCACAAGTTACATTAACCTGAGGAACAGGGCCAGTACTCGCTGTTCCACTGTCCAAAGGTTCGTTTTTGAGTTTTATTACCAATAATTCCCTATGAGTCTCGCTGTTCCACTGTCCAAAGGTTCGTTTTTGAGTTTTATTACCAATAATTCCCTATGAGTGGACTGAAAGTTCTTAACTGTATCATCATAAGCGGGTTTGATTTCATCATCAACTTCATTTCGAACGATGATGAATATGATGACATAAAGCCTCAGTTCGGATATAAAGTTTTCTTTCATACTGAGAAACTAAGCTAAATATGCTGTCTGCACACCTAGATATGGCAATGTCTATTAATTTAAGATCCGTGGCAGAATCTAAATGAGAAACTGAAATTGCATCAGCCGGAAATTCTTTAATAAGTTTAATTATTTGTTTTCTAAGTTCAAACACCGTGTCAGCTGGTGTTGAACCACGAAGGGCTACTTCATATTCTAGTTCTGCCTTATTAAGGCATAAATAGTTAATGGGAAAAGCCATTATTAACAGGAAGTAAATAAAGAATGAAAAAAAACTACCAACGCGCGTACTGATAAGAGTTGTACCGTAAATAAATTATGGTTCTCGCTTAGGATTAAATAACTTAACAGTAATTCACCCAAACAAATACAAAGTGTGTGTGTGTGAGGTAAAAAAAATGTAGTTAACAATTGCCAATTAAACACAATTGACAATCAATAAGCCCGAATATCCAACCCCCACTCGACCCACACGCCACCTACCCCAGTACAATCTCTACAATGTAAATTGTAGAAATTGTACAAAGACAAGCACCGTCCAAACCGAGTGACGATTGAGTATCCAAGAAAAATTAAATGAAGGTGAAAAAAAAATATATAAGTTTCAAAAAGTTAAGATTCAAAAATTAAGTTTCCATAATGATAAATATTTTAAATTAAGTTTCAAAAGTTAAGTAACAAAATGTTCATAAAAGTAAATTAACCAGTATAATCAGAAAAACCCGTTGGGAAAAATAGATATACTGGTGGAGCAGCAAGTTGTTGAGCGCTCCGGGTGCTTGTACTTTGAGACGGCTCTCCTGAATACCTTAGGCTAAAAAGCTTAAGGCTCAACCTGACAGGAGGGTGGTACTACCCCGTTCGAGCCTCGCACCAAAGGATCTCCCACCGTAGAACAAAAATACTGGCACTATTTTTTCACACACACACAACACAAAAACAATAAAAAATATAAAATAAGGAGGACTGTCTGGCCTTTTGAGTTCGTAAAGGGAAGGGCGCCACTATAACGTGTTTTGAAATTGACTAATTCCTAAGATTCAGAAAGCGTGAATACGAGGTGTGTCCATGTACTTAGGCACGATCAAATATCGATTTGATAAGAACGTTTTCAGTTCTTATATAAACGCACGGTGTGGCCTCCCGCTCAATTCTAGCTAACCATGATTCAGCGGAGTCGAATATTCGACTGCCATATTCTTGAGGTATCGAGAGTCGATTGATGGTAGAAAAGTTGAGTGCATAAAGATCTGGCCTCTTAAGCTTTTCGCCATCGATATCAGCGATATTAATGACACAGCTATTCCAGTTGAGACAATGCCGAAGGTTATTTATCTTTTCTTTTGGTGTCATACTTGACGTTCAAAATATCCCCATCATTTTCTTTAATTATGGTGGAAGTGTTAATAGTGTAGGACATGGGGATTACTAGACTCAGAATTCCTTGCGAACTAAAATTTCTAATGGTTTGTTGTAGAGAGTAGGAGTTAATTAAATGCGTCATATTGTTAAAAGCTATTGTATTTCTTTCTATTTGACCAGGTCTTTGGAACATTAGATCATTAAAAACTCCGATATTAGTATATGGAACGTTATTTTTCGAATACTCTTCTAAGGCTCGGACGCTCCTATCAGCAACTTGAGTTCCTAGATCTATCGAAGGCATTAAGCCGAAATCAGTCGGATTATTGAAAATTGAACGGACAATATTGCGTAGTAACTCAAACATGGGTGTATCATGAATGCAAGCATGAAAAAGTCCAATAGATGATGCAAGACCGGAGTTAAGGAGTAACTGCAGATGTTCCCTTAACGGACCGGTGCTGGGCATAATGGAGTTTATGCGTTCAGTGGCGGTGAATGAATTCTCTGGTATGTCGTAGACCCTATTGACCTCACCATGGATGTATATCTTTATGGCTGACTCAACACAATCACGCGCAAGTGCACACTCCGCCATCATCTGAGTTAGCACAGGAGTACGACGGGTGATCTGCGTATCCCGACACAAACATTTGGCAAGATAGAGGATGGTTTTCCCACTGATGGGAACAATAGTAGGTTCCTCTGAGCTATCCTGATATACGGTTTGAATGTCATTCTCCGATAAACGCAATGAAGAATACCAATTGTACGCGTTATACTCATTGATGACGGCGTAGAAGTCGAAAATTCTATTGGCAAGGAGTGTAAAAACTTGTCCAATGCCTGCGTAGGTTTGTCTATCTTCACCATTTCTATTTGCAGTAGAAATAAGGCTTATCGCCGTTAAAGCTACCCTCCAACCATTGAAAGCAACGATTCGGTCGGTGCCTTCAAGCTCCAAAACGTCTTCGATATCATGTACGTAACGTGGACGATTGGCGCAATCAGCATAAGGAATACCGGCGGGGTGCGGTCCATACCTTTCTTGAGGTCCCTCGCGCCATCCACCACCTAACCCATCTGTTACTATCCCATTTATGTCCCTAATATTTATGTTAGGAACAGCATTTATCCTATTTAAAGGAAAAATTCCCATATGTTGGGCTGGTGCTAAAATTTGTGAGGTGGAGCACGCTTCCAAAATATTCTCAACAATTTTAACACCACGAGTGGTAATACTGTTCCACAGCGCGACTTTCACAGCGAACGGTGTCGCCTGTGAAGTGGCTTTCCGCACGAATACTCGCGCGAAGGCCTGCATCACAGGGGCGTCCGGCAGACCGACTTCCCTGGGTAAAGCCCAGCGAACGCGAGTCATGCTGTCCGCCGTAGGAACGGTAATGATCCGGAGAGAATCCGAATCTACCGTCCTGACAACCGTACGCTTCTCCGGTGGGCAGAGCGACGGTGACTCTATGAATTTTTCAAGAGTCTCGCGACGCAGCGCTTTTGACGCTGCGAGGCGAATAAACGCCGCCGCCACTCCGGAGGAGAAGCGTGGTACACCGTCATCGTCCCAGAGATTATCCGCATCGCGGACCTCTGAGAGGTTGACGAGGAGACTCATGTCCGCGTCGTCGAGATCTTCTGTGATCTTAACTGGCGCGGGCATGGGCCCCTTAGACTTCTTCGCATTCGCGAGAGGCCTAGTGTCTTGCTTCACCACCGGGTTGGCAGTCTGCTTAACACCGGGTTTGGCGGCTTTGGCCGGCGCGGGTTTTGAATCCGAACCGGTTACGACCGCCTTCCTAGCTGGCTGAGCCTTCTGCGTGGAAGGTACCGCACGTTCCTTCTTATTAGAAGAAGGTACTTGTGCTTTAGGTGCAGCGCTTTTTACAGCGGGCACTTCCGGCACAATTGCGTGTGGAACCGACGATGCCTCCTTTCTGGCGGCGCCATCGGCCTTCCTCGCGGCTGACTCCTGCATCTCCTCAACTGTGGACATTTCGTACCACGAGGTGAGTTGATCTGTCGGTATTAAACCGATCGACAGCAGCCAGGGATGCTGCGCGGTACGTGGGCCCAACTCTTCTGCTCTCATTTCTGAGAGTCGTGCTCGGATGGAGTCCTTAGTGACACCATACCGGGCTAGAAGGGCAAGCCTGTCTGCACTCTTCGTCCTTTTAAGGGCGGTGATGCAGGCAAGGTACGCTTTACGGCGTAACTTGTCGAGTGCCGGGGGGGTGGAAACCGTCTTAGAGACATTAGTCTTCTGAGCGGAACCCTTTCCGGCGGGGCCCTTGCCCGGCTTTATAGCTGGACTCTGACCCATCGACTTGTTCGCTGTGCTGCGACCACGTGCCGAAGCACCCTTACCTACGGCTCCTGCTACGGCGTTGGAGTACGACTGGACGGTTGGAACCGGTGTCTGAGAAGTCACCACCCCAACCTGCCCAGTGTACCGTATGCCGCGGGCGAGGTCACCAGTCTGACGCCATAAGGCGAAGACAATGGTGAGAAAATCACCCGCGCATACACGACTTAACAAAGTTTTGTCGTCCTCACTGACCTTCGAACGAAGATCAGCCAGTGCAGCAGCTAAGCTAGCGGTACTACTTCTAGAAAGTACTTCTCTTAATGAACCCAGAAGGTCGAACAAATTTAGCTTTTTCTTGACTTTATCAGCTTCAAGTTCCTCTTTTGATTCAGAACCCTCAGCCTCTTTATTCTCTTTGGCATTATCTGGATTATTTTTCTGATCGTTGTCGCCCATCCTCAGGAGACGGACTCGCAACTAACTTCCTGGTAGGCAAAAAACTATAACATAAATTCAACTTATGCCTACCTACCTAAATTAGGTTCAGTAACCCGGGTAAAATAAAAAAAGTTAACCTTGAAACAATTTAATTAAAAAAAAGAATTTACAACAACACGTTAATAGAATGAAATGTAATGAAATGCATGAACTTTTAAAACAAGAGAGAACTCAGGGTCGTAACTAAAAGGCACAGGCAGTCTCCCGGAGAATGAAAGGGGAGACTTAACTTTCTAGGTTACGCAGAAGGCGTGGTGTGATGGCTCGCTGGCGATCCGCCGTCGCTGCGCCCAGCAGTGGGAGTCCGGCTATTATTTTATTATTTTATTATACAATTTATTATATATTTATTTTAGTATACAATTTAATGTCTCTTTCATATTTATTCAAGGTGTCCAAACAATTCATATCAGCAATGCTACCAGATGTATTGAAAGCCATTATGGCTATTTTGACCCTGCATTAATGACTTTCTAAAGACTGAAGTTTCATAATAAATTTTTGTACAGCTTCTCTCTTAGAACGAAAAGTATGGTGTTTTCGGTTTCCTCCACGGTTTTCTGACGGGGTTTGCCCTGTAGCTGCAAATCGATTAGAAACGCCCTAAATGCGGCCTTGTTTGATTTTTAAAATTCCACAAAATGCATCAAGACAGACAGGAACTTTTTCTTTTGTTTTGTTCTTAGTAACAAAATATTGCTTAGAATATTTAGCGCGCATTTCGAGTGTTATTTCTTGGTCGTTTTCTGTTGACAGGTTTCAACAGTAAATTTTGTAAAATAAAATTATCATGACTTATTTTATCAGGGCGACTGTAAAATCTGTTGTGAAAATAAAATATGTCATTCGACGTAAACGTTTCACATTTATAAGCACTCTTCTTGTTGTGACGACATTTTGGTTTTTGTGGCAAGCCTTTCGCAGAGTACCTTAAATTATCAATTAAAAACCAATATCAGAATGTTTATGTACACAAAACATTTTGTTAATTTATAAATAGTAAGGGCCTTATCACACTTGCGATTTACAAGCGATTTGAAAGCGAAGCGTACGCGCGGCGTGTTCGTTGCGTGCCCGTAACTAATTCGCCGCGAAGGCGTCGCGATTACGCCGCGACCGCGTGACGAATACGCCGCGACTGCGCAGCGAGTTCGCCGCGTCAAGACTCAGATCACTTTCAGCGATTTACTGACGGCTGCGCAGCGTATTCGTTACGCAATCGCGGCAAAATCGCGACGCACTCGCGGCGAATTGGTAACGGGAACGCGACGAACACGCCGCGCGTACGTTTCGCTTTCAAATCGCTTGTAAATCGCAAGTGTGATATGGCCCTAAAACCACAGTAAAGTACAAACATAATAAGTACCTACAAGTAGGCATGTTACATATAGCAGTAAAATACGAATAATAAAAAATATGTGGTTGGTCAGTGCGGAAGCACTTAGGTACACTTACACTAATGCAATAAGTAATACACTAAAGTTCAACCAACTAAAAGTTTATTATATAAGAGATAGGCGCACAGTACAGAAGGTTCAGAATCACAAGCACAGTTTATGGAAGGTGAAGAACAGAATAGAGATGACGAAATGAACTGAGTATGAAATTAATGATTTAGCGAAAGATTTATCGAGTAAACGTAAATATGAGCGCGGAGCAAAGCGACATGCGTTCGAGGCGATAGCTGGTGTCGAACTGCCGGCGGGGGGCGTGGCGATGGCCGCTCGCCGGCCGGTTCGGCGCAGGAGTTGTTCTGGAACTTGTTTTGGGCTTCTTAACTGGCACGATGCGATTTCTTGACGCGTCGTATGAGTCGTGTCGGTCCGTCCGATTAGTTACGTTGTTAAGGTCAGTGTTGCCGTTTTATATTTTAGAAAAATGCTAACTTTTTGCCCGAATAATGCTAGAAAATGCTAAATACAATTTAAAAAGTGCTAAATAAAATGCCAATTTGATTTTAAGTATTTATTCATCAAAAAACAATATATGACTCTTCTATTTTGAACAATACCTGAAGGTAAAGTATTAATAAGTCAAATATTTAAATCTTAGTCATCTATTTCGAAAAATATCTGAAGGTCATCAACTTGTTCGTCTTTTTCTTGTTGTGACGTTGACGGGCCACTATCATCAGTCGCTGCATGTTCTTTAATACCCTTAATGTGTTTCAGTACGTCATCAGGAATATTATAAGAATTGCAACATTTTCCTTGCAATCACTTTAGTTTTCCGCAAGCGTAACGTATTACTCGGTATTACCTATATAACTTGTGATGTGTCTGTCACCAAATACTATGGAAGAAACTAATACGCACAGCTCTTGACGTTTCTCATACATTGACTTGGTAACCTCCGAAACAGCGCCATCTATTGGCATGAGGTGATCAAATTGATCCTCGAGCATAAGTACAAGGTTTTTGCGACATTTTATCAGTTTATTGCCGTGTTTAAGATTGAAATATTAAAATCTTGTGAAGTTTGAAACACAAAACGAACAAAAGCAATGAATGAAATGAAATCGTTCACCTCACGCCGCTTGGGGCGCTAGCACAGATTAATAAATAGTTACTAACGTGCGCTAGTCGACACTAGCGCCCCAAGCGGCGTGAGGTGAACGATTTCATTGCCGGAATTCTTCCGAAGCTGCGCGTATTAACTCGGTAGAGTTTCTATAGTATTTGCTGTCACTGACCGAACGAATGTTTGAGCAAAACATAAACAATCGACTAATCGGGAAAACCAGAACCATAACAAACAGAACCATCACCGAACCTCGAACGTACAAAATGATAAGACTGAAAAGACAACTCGACGAAGAAGACTTGAAACATTCCGACAGAAATAAGTCAAAATTAAAAAAAATATTTCTCTTGACAACCTAGGTATGTTGCATTCCGCTACCCTGACTGACTTACACACGCACACACTCAAATACATACACGCATACCACACACGCATACAACACACACACACACACACACACACACACACACACACACACACACCACACACGCTAGCGCGCACTTACGAACGAATTTTTCACTAGACTCCAATTATTATTATTTTTTTTTTAAATTATTATTATAGTTGTTATTTTATTTTATTTTTTAGGATAATTTAATATTGCAATTCAAACTTTTAATTTGTAACTATTGTTTATATATTTTTCTTATGTTTGCTCATCTCCGCTCTCCGCTCCCGTTTCACATCCAAGGGAGTCAGGTGGAACTGAAAAACAGCGCTGCTTGACAGTCAGGTGCCAAGCAGCTTAGAGCTGAGTTCTTATCTTTAAAAAAAAAAAAAAATGTTTATTATAACTAATTAATATGTTTGATCCCCTTAATTGTCATTGTTAATTATTTTTTATTTAAGTGTTTTATTATATTAGATTGTAAGTTTTTTTTAAGTTTAAGACGTAGCACCCTAACTCTCAGTTCCCGCACAACACCTCAGGGAACAGGGGTGGCTGAAAATCAGCGCTGCCCGGGGTGTCTCGCCCTGGGCAGCAAAAGCTGAGCCATCGCCTTTTGCTAAATGTAATGTGGTTAAAATTGTGATTCTGTGTTAGATTTTTGAAAAAGCAATAAATGATTTTTTATTTTATTTTTATTTTATTTATTTTATAATTATCTCTTAACGATGGATGGGATTTCCCCTTAAGTATTTCTGAACGATGGTTAAAGTGTTGCCCTAGACAGTGTTGAAAAAATGCTAAAATAATGCAATATGCTAAGTTCCAAATTAACATGCTAAATTAGGTGAAAATATGCCAAATTCGGCATTAAAAATGCCAAAACGGCAACACTGGTTAAGGTAAGTGGTATTATTAAGTTAGTTTTTAAATAGATTACTTGTATAATAAATAGGGATATGTATTACATAAATATGAATAATGAGATATTGTAAATAATTGTAAATAATATTAATAATATGCGTTTTAGTTTTAAGTTGTAAATATTTGATTTTAGTGGTTATAATAAATATGTACTTATGTTAAGGCATAATCGCCACATATACTCCCCCCCAGAGGCCGACTATGTCGGACGATAATAGTTTGGTAACTTTACTTTTCGCCCGTATCTAGTTACTTTTTCCCTTTCAGCGGGTTTCTCTTTCTCAGTATAGGGTGGAGTTGTTGCGGATGGAGTACTCAATACTGTCTTGCTGGTGTCTACCAGGTAAGCTGGTTTTAGCCTTTCTACGGTGACTTTTTGCTCCTTTCCTCTTACCATTATCTTGAAGGTTTTGTCTCCTCTTTCTAGAACTTGGTGAGGTCCAGTGTACGCTGGCTGCAGAGCGCCTTTCACCGTGTCATCCCGCAGATATACATGTGTGGCCGTTGGTAAGTCCTTAAAGATGAATATTTTCTTTTCAGAGTGCCTGGACGCTGGAGATGGGCGTAGTTTGGAAATTAGGAGACGTAAGCGTGTGGTAAAATCCGTGATATCAGTGCTATCGTTTGATTCTGTTTGTTGCAGGAAATCGCCAGGAAGTCTCAACGTTTCTCCGTAGACCAATTCAGCCGATGAAGTTTGTAGGTCACTTTTGTATGCGTTTCGCATTCCCAGTAGTACGAGCGGTAAGGCTTCTAACCAGCTGCATCCGAGATTGGTGTGACATACTATGGCGGATTTGAGCTGCCGATGCATCCTTTCGACCATGCCGTTGCAGGCCGGGTGATACGCCGTGGTTCTCCTACTCTTGAAACCTGCCATGCGTGATAGGTGTTGGAAGAGGTTGGACTCGAATTGTCTACCACGGTCTGTTATGACGTCCGTAGGGCAACCGAAGCGTGCGATCCAGTCTGAAAGGAGTGCTTTCGCTACAGTTTCTGCCGTCATATCTTTGAGCGGTATAGCTTCTGGCCATCGGGTGTATCTATCCACAGCTGTCAAACAGTATCTGAATCCGTCCGCCGGAGGTAGAGGTCCGATAAGATCTATGTGAACAAACTGGAATCTTGCGCGTGGTAAGTCAAAAGTGGCCATCGGTGGTGTCACATGGCGAGTTATTTTGGCTCGTTGACATTTGTCACAAGATTTTGCCCACACACGGCAGTCTTTGTTTACGTTCGGCCAGACGTAGCGCTGTGCCACTAATTTAGCGGAGGCATTAGCGCCAGGGTGGCTTAGGGAGTGTAGAGATTCGAAGACTTGCCTTCTCAGTGCCTTAGTGATAAAGGGTCGAGGTGTTCCCGTCTTTACGTCACAGTACAGGGTCTCTGTCGTTCCTGGAATTTTGACCTTAGTGAGTTGTAGCGAAGTCTTGCCTTGTAGGAGTTCTTCCAGTTCTGAGTCTGCAGATTGTGCTTCCCTCAGGGTGGATAACTGAACAGGCTGGATAACTTCTTCTATCCTGGAGAGCGTGTCTGCCACCACGTTATCCTTTCCAGTGATGTGCTGGATGTCCGTTGTGAACTGGGCGATGAAATCGAGGTGACGAAATTGTCGCGGAGAGCATTTGTCCTTACGGATGTTGAAGGCGAAGCAAATTGGCTTGTGGTCCGTGTATACGGTGAAGTGTCTAGCTTCCAGGAAATGTCTGAAGTATTTTATACCTTCATAGATAGCCAATAACTCCCGGTCGTATGGTGAGTATTTGACCTGTGCCGGGCTTAGCTTCCGACTGAAGAAGGCAAGCGGTTCCCACAATCCTTCTTTATGTTGCTGCAACACGCCTCCAATCGCAGTATCCGACGCGTCCGTTACCAGGGCTAACTTAGCATCTATGTCGGGATGAGCTAACAGAGTCGCGTGACATAGGCTTTCTTTGGCATCTTCGAAGGCGCGCAGAGTGTCTCCTTTGAGTTCTATGGGGTGCGTGCCTTTGACGGATCCGGTAAGTAACTGATGCAGTGGAGCTTGCGATGTAACGGCGTCTTTGAGGAATCGACGGTAATAATTCAGCATCCCCAGAAATCTCCGAAGTTCCCTTACTGTTTTTGGAGGGGGATAATCCTTGATGGCTTGAACTTTGTCATCCAGTGGTTTTATTCCAGCCGCAGAGACCTTGCAACCGAGAAAGTTAACTTCGGAAGCACCGAATACGCACTTTGCTGTATTGATAACCATCCCATAATCCTGTAGTCTTTTGAAGAGCAGTTGTAGGTGATGGTAATGGCTTTCTTCATCCTCAGAGAAAACGAGAAAGTCGTCCACATATGAGAAAGTGAAGTCGAGGTCCCTCGTCATTTCATCGACAAACCGTTGGAACGTTTGACCCGCGTTACGTAGACCGAATGTCATGAACGGGAACTCAAACATGCCGAATGGCGTTGTTATGGCGGTCTTGGGAATGTCCTCCGGATGAACTGGAATCTGGTTATAAGCTTTAACCAGGTCGATTGTGGCAAATACTTTACATCCAGAAACATTCTGAGTGAAGTCCTGTATGTGTCTGATCGGATATCTGTCAGGGACTGTTCTCGCGTTCAGCATTCGGTAGTCGCCACATGGACGCCAGCCATTGTCCTTCTTCGGAGCCAGGTGAAGTGGTGAAGACCATGGGCTCTCTGACGGTCTTGCTGTTCCGTTCTTCAACATAGCTTCGAACTCCTCTTTCGCTATCTTCAGTTTATCTGGCGCTAGACGTCTTGGAGCACAATAGACTGGCGGTCCTGGGGTTGTCTTTATGTAATGGACCGTGTTGTGACGAATGACACGCTGCGCTCCTGCCGGTCTGGTAATATCTGGGTATTCGCGAAGAAGGGCGAGATATCGCGACTCGCCAGCTGTGGTCTTCACGGAAGATATGGTGTCCACGCTGGGTGCTGCAGTCGCTGGAGCGGAAAGACTGGTGTGGTTGTCCACCAGACGACGGTTCCTGCAGTCTACCATGAGGTGGTAGTGAGCTAAGAAGTCTATCCCAATTATGGCTTTAGTCACATCAGCTATAATAAATCGCCAGCTGAAATCCCTCCTGAGGCCAAGATTTAATTCTAAATGGGCAAAACCGTATGTTGCGATCGGAGTGCCATTGGCGGCGAACAGTTGGTAAAGGGTCTTAGGTCGTCTTTGCTTCAATGCAGTGCGGGGAAAGACACAAAGATCACTTCCGGTATCTACGAGGAACTGCATCTTCGATCTTTGGTCCGTCACGAATAGGCGACCTGAGGCTTGGCAATCGTCTGTCGCCATCAACGACTGCCTTGCTGGTTTCCCTGGACGAAGTCGCAAGGCTTCTGGCATTTTCTCGCGTTGTCGCCGAACTTGTTATGGTAGAAGCATACTGGGAACTTCCTATAGTTGGAGCTTGACCGTGTTCTGCTTCTGTCTCGATTGTTATTTTGAAAGTTCGAACGAGGCCTTCTTGTGTTGGTGGGACCAGTGCGGTTGATGGTGAGTGCCTCGACCTGCCGGCTGAGCTTGCTAACTTCGTTCATCAACGCCTGTATTGTTACCCTGTCAGCATCCGCTGCGGCGACTTGCGGCGTCGCTGGAACCAACTCGTGAACCTTATCTGCGAGGTCAGCTAGGTCGTTTAGTGTGGTGTTGGGTTGACTCGCTATAACCGTTTGTAGGTTGACTGGCAAACGACTGGTCCATGTCGTTTTTAGGAACTCGTCCGGGTATCCGGGTCCAGCTAGGTGCTGAAGATGGCGTAAAAACTGTGATGGACGCCTGTCTCCCAGTTCTTCGTGCATCAGTAACTGCTTCATCTGTTTTTCCCGCGACGCTGACAGCCTTTTAATCAACTCCGTCTTTAAGAGCTCAAACTTCCCTTTCGCTGGTGGGTTAATTATGACATCCTTAACCTCAGACGCGTATGTGTTGTCCAGTTGTGACGTCACGTATAAGAACTTAGTTTCGTCTTCTTTGATTCCAGATAATGCGAAATTATTTTCCACCTGAGCAAACCATAGTGCTGGGTCGTCGGGCCAGAATGGTGGGATCCGAACTCCAACTCGAAATAAATCGGATGGTGTAAATGTCTTACTGGAACTGGCAGCCGGTTCATCTTCTTTTGACATTGTGATGAAATGTGATGTTCCACGTGCTTACTTTTTCCGTGCAGGTCCAGCTCGGGGTCACCAATGTGGTTGGTCAGTGCGGAAGCACTTAGGTACACTTACACTAATGCAATAAGTAATACACTAAAGTTCAACCAACTAAAAGTTTATTATATAAGAGATAGGCGCACAGTACAGAAGGTTCAGAATCACAAGCACAGTTTATGGAAGGTGAAGAACAGAATAGAGATGACGAAATGAACTGAGTATGAAATTAATGATTTAGCGAAAGATTTATCGAGTAAACGTAAATATGAGCGCGGAGCAAAGCGACATGCGTTCGAGGCGATAGCTGGTGTCGAACTGCCGGCGGGGGGCGTGGCGATGGCCGCTCGCCGGCCGGTTCGGCGCAGGAGTTGTTCTGGAACTTGTTTTGGGCTTCTTAACTGGCACGATGCGATTTCTTGACGCGTCGTATGAGTCGTGTCGGTCCGTCCGATTAGTTACGTTGTTAAGGTAAGTGGTATTATTAAGTTAGTTTTTAAATAGATTACTTGTATAATAAATAGGGATATGTATTACATAAATATGAATAATGAGATATTGTAAATAATTGTAAATAATATTAATAATATGCGTTTTAGTTTTAAGTTGTAAATATTTGATTTTAGTGGTTATAATAAATATGTACTTATGTTAAGGCATAATCGCCACAAATACGTTGTTAGTTATTGCAAACAAGTCTTTTATGATAAATATAAGTATCACTTTATTAAGATAAGAAATATTCAAACACAAATTATTTAAAAATCTCTTATGAAGTGACGACGGGTCTCACCCGGCGGTCGACCGTTAGCAGTCCGGCCCTGTTACCTCATGTTATGAATCTCGCCTCATCATAACCCTTCTCAAAACAAAGTGAATTAATGACAGTAAACTTACAAATCCTGCTGCTTATTTTTCTGTTTTTCATTTCCCTTTAATTTCGGTTTCTTTTTAGCTAATTCCGGACTCACAACACTTATTTTATTATTCGATAAAAACCCAAGCGCACGATACCAACACCACGAGAGTAAGACAACAATGGCGGCCATGACACAGCGCAGCGCTGTCTGCGATTGGTTCATAGAGTCTGGCCAACGAAAGCTGTCCAAGAAAAAAGGCGGGAATTTAAAAAAATCAAGAGCTGTTAACCCTATACTAAATAGCTAATAAGCTATACACTGCATAAACGGAGTTGATACTATTTATTTTTCAGCAAGTACATTTTTTTCGAGTTGTAAAAATTTTGTTTTGTTAGCAACTGTTGTTGAAATTTTCGAATGTATTATGAAGAATATCAAATAAAAGATTACTTTTAATTCTGTCTTTTTATTATTTTCCAATAATCCATTATTTATGTACAGTCCAGGACCCCGAGGAGCCGTACAAATATAGGAGCTATGAGTCATAGTTAAAATCGGATTCCAACAACTCTACACCTGATATTGAATCAGCTTCATTGCTTTCTTCGCTGCTACTGCTACTGTCCCCAACATGTATTATGAATGGTTCAAGTTCGTTTTCAGTAATACGGTCCCTTAATTTGTACTGATTTTCCACATTTAGTACATGATCTGTGTACTTCTTCCAGTCATCAGCAGTTATGGATAGAAAACATTCTTTTATTAAATTTTGCATTTCAGACCCTGGTATTCCTATATTTTTGCTTGCTACTTTTCTCTTCGCTTGACTCCATACAAGCTCAATAGCATTGAGGTCGCCATGATACGGTGGCAGCAACAAAATTTCGTGATTGTGGTTATGTATGACTGTGTTTTTTTAGAAGCACTTCTGCTTCGTAAACAACGGCAGGTTTATTATCTTTCACCAAACACATTAATTCAGCTTTGGTGTGATATTCTTCAAAATGAATATTATTTTCTTGAAGCCATATTCGGAGATCAGCTTTAGAATCAGACATAGTAGGGGGTTTGTTTACTTGTTTCACATGGTAACTTGCATTGTCCATCACGATTACACTAGGTTTAGTGAGATTAGGTATCAACATTTCCTCAAACCATTTCATAAAGTTGGTTATTGTAATTAATTAATAAAAGCCCCATAAGTAAGTAGAAAATGTTTATTCACTTAGATAACAGCCTATGCCTACATCCGCCATTGCAGGTTCGGGAAGAAGAGATCGGGATTCAGAGTCCCGTTGACAGCTAACTTAAAGTGTCATTTTTGACAGCTCCACAGACTAAATAATGAGTGAATGATTATTTCCAATACTCCGGCTCAAGATCAAGTCTAATTTATTTAATGGCAAATTAACTTGAACTTGCAAACAATAAAGTAACATATTAAAACTAGCAACACTCATGAGCTGTCACAATGACTGACATTTGACATTGACAACTGACTTAACCTAAAATTTTGAGGTTAACTTTCACGTGAATATAAAACAAGTCTGAAATATTTAAAGTTCAAGATTAAATACTCATATAACAATTGCGACAATTTAACACTATTTAAATATAAAGCTATATTTAATATAATCCAAGTGATTCACAGAAACTGTTATGTTTAACCTGACACAGTGACTTTGTAAGTATATCTGCTTTATTTTCACTACTACACACATATTTCAATGTAATTAAACCTTTGTTAACAATATCTTTGATAAAATGAGCTTTAATGTCAATGTGTTTAGACCTTTTACTATTTTCGTAACTTTCAATCATTTTAATTGTACTTTGATTGTCAATAAACAATGAACAAACTAAGTTTTTATCACAATGCAAATCTTTTAACACTTCTCTAATGAACACTGTTTCACTTACAGATAACGCTGCTGCATAGTACTCTGATTCTGCCGTGGACAGTGAGACTGATGACTGCTTCTTGGAGCTCCAGCTGACCAAGTTGCCTTGATGGAATATTGCAACGCCGCTGACACTCTTCCGGTCAATTTGTTCACTTCCCCAGTCTGAATCTGAAAATGCTAATAAATTGTTATTATCTTCTCTTCTATATACTAATCCTTTTTCTTTTGTTTGTTTCAGGTATCTTAGGACTCTCTTCGCGGCTGTCCATAAAGTTGGTGTTGGGCGTGTCATATATCTGCTTAAGAATCCAGTGGCATAAGCTATATCTGGTCGGCTTATTGTAGCCAGATACATAAGTGAGCCTATAACTTCTCTGTAAGGGATGTCATTCATCACTTCTTCATTTTCATTTATTTTTAATCCGACTTCCATTGGTGTATTGCATCCCTTGCAATCTTGCATTTTAAACTTTAATAAAATCTTCTCTATAATTTGTGTTTGTTTAATTTCCATCTTATTTTTAAACTGAGATATTTCCATTCCTAAGAATTTGCTTATAGTACCCATATCTTTTGCTTGAAATTCTTCTTTTAATTTTTGCACTATATTCTTTCCATCTCCAATCACTAGTATATCATCCACGAATATAAGTATGTATACATTTGTACCTGTGTATAGGCAGAAGTCGCTTTGTGATTGTTTAAGTCCATTATCTGTTAAGAATCGATTTAGCTTTTCATTCCAGCACCTTGGAGCTTCTTTTAATCCATATAAAGCTTTGTTAAGCTTTAAGACTCTTCCTTCTTGTTTATTTTGTACTCCTTCAGGATATTTAATGTATATGTCAGTGTTTAACTCACCATTGAGAAAAGCTGTAGGTATATCTAGCTGTTTTATGTGTAAGTTTTCTTGAACTGCTTTATTCAAAAATAGTCTTACTGTTGTTATCCTTGCAACAGGTGCATATACATTCTGTGTGGTTTCTTCCTGAAACCCCTTAGCCACTAGTCTAGCTTTCTTCGTGTTGTCAGCTTTAGTGCGGAATACCCATTTTGTATCTATCGCCTTGTGTCCTTTAGGAAGGTCGCACTCTTGCCATGTTCTTAGCTTGTTGTGTGCTTGCAATTCTTTGTTTATGGCATCTGACCATCCTTCTTTCTGTATGGCTTCCTCGTAGCTTACAGGATCATCCGATAGCAGTGCATATGCTATGTTTGTCATATCAAAGTCATCATATTTCTTGGGTAATTTCACTTCTCTATTTGGACGTTGTTCTTGTTCCTGGCTTGTTTCTGTGCCTTCAGCTTGTTCTTCTGTATTCTCCGTGTTTGTCATATCCGTGTTTGTCATATCCATGTTTGTCATATCCGGTTTAGAGTCATTAGACTTTGAAGGTTCTTTTTCCTCATCTTCATCATAGATAACAGGTTGTGTAGCCATTTCACTTTCTCTATATCTGTAGTTAGACTCATCAAATCTTACATCTCGCGATTCTATTATCTCGTTGGTCTTCGGATCCCATAATCTGTATCCTGAACCACAGTATCCTATCATTCTCATGGGCTTCGCTCTAGGCTCTAGTTTGTTGGGTCTTGGAAAGATCATGCTCCAAGCTTTCGCACCAAACACTCTCACTTTATCTAAATTATTGTTGCCATACCATATCTTTGCTGGTGTGTCCCCTCGGAGTGCCTTTGTAGGTGATCTGTTTATAGTATAGGCAGCACATCTCATCGCCTCGCCCCATAGATACTTTGGAAGATTTGTTTCAAGTAACATAGCTCTGACTTTGTTTCCCAGGGTTAGATTCATTCTTTCGCAGATAGAATTTTGCTGTGGAGTGTAAGCGCATGTAGTCTCTTGAATGATTCCATGCTCTGCATAGAACGAGCTAAGATCGTCATTGAGAAATTCTCCACCTCTGTCTGTTCTAATTCGTCTTACATTGTTGCCATTATTTTTCATGATATTTATATATTTCATGATGTAGTCCTTCGCTTCACTCTTAGCACTTAGAGGATGAAGTTCCATAAAGTGTGAGTAGTCATCAATTATTGTTAAATAATATCTCTCACCATTTTGAGTGACAGGCGTCACGGGCCCTCCTATGTCACAGTATACTAACTGGCCTATTCTTTCGGTTCTTGGTACCGGATTTTCATTAAATACACATCGGCTTGCTTTTGCCTCCATGCATATCGTGCATTTTTCTTTAGATAGGGCTAAGCCTAAGATTTTCATTCCACCATAGTTAAGGTGTCCCATTCTTCTATGCCAAAGATTATCTTCTCCTGATACTAATGCATGTGTTCTATTAAGATTGAGTTTCATAGTAAACAACTTTCCATTACAGTCCCCTTGTATTTTTATGTTTCCTTTCTTTATTAAAGCTGTTTCCTTGTCAAAGATTACTTGAAGACCCTTTTCATTTAATTTCAGGACTGATAGAAGATTGTGTGACAAGTTGTCTATTATAAGACAGTCTTCTATAGTGACTTCATATCCTTCTTCAGACATTCCAGTAAGATTTCCTTTGTATGTAGCGGTCATGATGCCTCCATTGGCCGCTCTTATATGAATTTGTGATATTTGCTTTATGTTGGTCATATACTCTTCATATCTTTTGTTTATTAGATGGTAGGTTGATCCCGAATCAATTACAAGTTGGATTTCCTCTCTGTGGGCCTCTGTATCAGCTGTGACAGCTTGAGCTGCGACAAATGATATGGCATTTGAGTTGCTGTGCCTCTCTCCTATATTTGCGGCTCCTCTGGCCCCTCTGGCTCCTCTTGCTCTAAAATTGCCTCGGCCTCTGTAGTTATTAGATGTTGGTTGGTGTACATAGTTGCCATTTTTCTTCGGGCAATTGCGGGCAAAATGATTTAACCCTCCACAACTATAGCACTTCACTGAAGAGCTGTGAAACACATATTCACCTTTGGGTTGGTTGAATGCTGTGTGGTTCCTTTTTTCTTTTAGCTCTGCATCCAGTAGTTTGCTTTTTATAAACTCAACTGTGAGCTCTATGTTTGACATTTCCAAGGCTGTTACTAAAGTTTGATAAGCCTTCTCTACACTGAGTAAGAGTTGGCAGACCTTTTCTTTTTCATCTATTTGAGTTCCACTAGCTTCTATATCTTGTATCAACTTTTCGAATTTATTGAGGAATTCTTGTACATTTTCTTCCTTTCTGCATTTCAGGTTTATGAGCTCTCGCCTTAGAGTTAATGTACTCAGCGTACTTCTTCTCTGAAATACGGCTTTCAATTTTTCTACCATTTCATATGCGGTGGTAGCCCCCTTAATGTATTCTAAGTATTTGTCTGGGACTCCTTGGATAATTATATTTCTTGCTTTAGCATCGTGTTTGCTTGTTGCATCCTCAGTTTTGATTTTTACTGTTTCCTTGATACCTTTTTCATCCAGTGCCATCTCAATCCTGAACAGCCAGTTTTCAAAATTTCCACTTTCTAGTTGCGGGATGTGATTAGTTGTCGTCGTCATTGTATATATTTGCTGAAAGTAAGAAGCCTACCCCTTATATTACACGCGTGACCTTTTTTATGGCCGTCGACCACGTTTTTCTTATTTTGTCTTATTTTTGACTTTCCTAAGCTATCCTGTGTCAATCTGACTTACTCATGGGCGCTGGGCCCATAACCTATTGTAATTAATTAATAAAAGCCCCATAAGTAAGTAGAAAATGTTTATTCACTTAGATAACAGCCTATGCCTACATCCGCCATTGCAGGTTCGGGAAGAAGAGATCGGGATTCAGAGTCCCGTTGACAGCTAACTTAAAGTGTCATTTTTGACAGCTCCACAGACTAAATAATGAGTGAATGATTATTTCCAATATTGGTAGCATTCATTCATATCATCATGGTAGTCAGCTGATTTGGATTTTGTGCTGAATACCAATAATGCACCTGGCACAAACCCTTCCTCCGATCCGGCATGCACAATAATATGTCTTTTTCCTGATGATATATTAGTAGTGACACCGCTTGTTGAAGGTCCTTGCCATGATTTTTAACTTTATAGTTCTGATGTACATATGTCTCATCAAGGTAAATAATCTGTTTACCTTCTAGCCTCTTTTTATGTATTGTCCTCAGGAATCGATGTCTCCATGCCGCAATTTCATATTTTTCTGTAAGTAAAGCCCGTTCATTTTTATTGTTTTGAAACTCAAACCCGTTCTTGTGTAAAATTTTTCTAAGGGTTTCACGGCATCCCTTTAATTCAATTGCTTCCCTCAGCTCATTGTGCAGGCTTCTCAGTGTTGGGACTTGTTTTCTAACTCCATAAAATTCGTTTATTTTGTTTCTTATAGCTGAAATATCAAAATTATCCAAATTGGAAACTGTTTCTGAATGTGGACGATTTTTCCCCGGAGTATTCCACTGTCCTTGATTTTTAGACCCTTCAATTTTAATTCTTCTTAGAGTCTTCACACTGACATCTGAAGCTAACAAATACAATAAATTATATATGTAACAGTATATTATTAATTATCAGTCATTAAAGTCAAAAACCATAGTAATATACAAAGACATTATTACAAAACCATAATATTATATTATTGAATTTAGCCATCCATACATTGTCATAAATTTATATAACTCTTCGAAGTAACTGTTAAAATCTATAATTTCTAAAGTAATACCTGTCATTGAAGATATCTTTTCTAAATAATGTGTTTCAGAAGTCGCCATTTCATTTTTTTCGAGAGTTTTCAATTTCTTTACTGCTTCCACAATTTTAAGTTTTGTCTCCTCGTTGTTAATACTTCCCGAAAAGTAGATACACCATGAAAAATATTGCAATTTATCTTAAATAGTCTAAAGCTGCGTATCGACTTCGCGCTCCTGGCGCGCGCGCCATGAATGACCGCGCCGAGAGTGCGTTCCGCGGAGCGCGTTCCAAAGATTTGAAGTATATCAACTAAGCGCGCCTGGCGCGCGTGGCAACTGTTCCAGTGTTTGACCGTTCATCATGGAAGCTAGTCGTGTACGAGCAGCAGCAGCTTTTGTAATTATACACAGCATTATAAAAAAGAAAAAAGAGAAACGAAAAGTGCGTTGGTGGATAAAAGAGCTGTACCGAAAAAGAATGCAGTATGGAGTGACACTTATAAGAGATATGCAGTTCGAAGTGATAGAAGACACAATAAAAAACTTCACAAGAATGTCTACAGAAGATTTTTATTACTTGCATAACTTGATAGAGCCAAAGGTGAAAAAATGGACACCCAGTTTCGCGAAGCTATCACAGTGACTGAAAGGCTGGCTATAACTTTGAGATTTCTTGCCACTGGAGACTCGTATACAAGCTTGCAATACCTGTTTAGAGTTTCAAAGCAGTCTATATCTAGGATAGTCCCAGAAGTTTGTGATGCTATCAGTGAGGTTTTAAAAGATTGGGTAAAAGTAAGTGAAAAACACAGTATTAATTAGTATTATATTTATTTAACTTTTTTAAATTAAATTACTTCTCGTTAGCTTGAGTTGACGTACTGGCCAAAGAATCAGTATTTGAACTTGAGAGATTTTGAGGCTCTTGTGTTGTATACCCATAAAGTGGACTGTATTTGCCTAAATCGGCTTCAAAAATTATATTGTTTATTGCCTGTTTGACATATATTAAAGTATGGCTGTCATATTTTCTTAATTCATTTCCTATGTGCTGGCCATAACTGAAATATGGATCAGTAGCTTGCGACGGTTCGGTTAAAATTTTGAACGCTTCTGTCAACATTTTATCGTCCTCTTCTTCTTGTTTCCTTTTTTTTGAGGTCTTCTTGGCAGTTTTTTCCGGTGCTTTTTGAATAATATCATTAAATTGTTCTTGTGTATTACACTCTTCTGAAGTTTTTTGGGAAGACTCGCCTTTATTTTGTGGTGTAGATTCCTGAAATATGAACGTGCATTTAATTAACTTTGTATTTTAT
Organism: Cyclophora albipunctata; assembly: GCA_963082685.1. Lineage (NCBI taxonomy): Eukaryota > Metazoa > Arthropoda > Insecta > Lepidoptera > Geometridae > Cyclophora > Cyclophora albipunctata. The sequence goes on along the minus strand of OY720135.1, from coordinate 5,183,318 downwards.
AATTATTTGTAATTTTACAGATCCCCACATCCGAGACAGACTGGTTGGAAATTGCTGAAGAATTTCAAGAAAAATGGGATTTTCCTCATGCTATAGGTGCCATGGATGGAAAACACGTAATGATACAGGCACCTGGTAACAGCGGCACGGAATATTATAACTACAAACACTTTTTTAGTATCGTACTCTTCGCTCTCGTAGACGCGGACTACTGTTTTAGATACGTTGACATTTTGGGATACGTTCACGTTGGGATTTTTAAACGTACTACATTATACAAAAGACTCGAAGAAAAGTCCATGAAAATTCCTCAGCCATCGATACTTCAAATACCATACACCCTCAGAGTTCCATACGTTATTCTGGCAGACAAAGCATTTGCACTAAACGAATACACAATGAAACCGTTCCAAGGGGAGCCAGAGAGGGGATCTCCAGAAAGAATATTTAACTATCGTCTGTCAAGAGGACGTAGAGTAGTGGAAAATGCTTTTGGAATAGCAAGCTCGGTTTTCAGGGTTTTAAGGAAACCTATGTTACTATCACCCAGTAAAGCTACAAAAGTAGTTTTGGCTGTTATACATTTGCACAATTTTTTGCGAAAGAGGTCCAGCCAGAAATACACACCACATGGATCTTTAGACACGGAAACAGTAACTGGAATCACACCAGGTAGTTGGAGAAATGACGGTGATCATTCATCATTACTCCCTCTCACTAATGTACCACGTAGAACTGGGAATGACGCAAAGGAAATACGTTTACATCTCGCTCAACATTTTGCCACTAACGGAACAATACCCTGGCAAAATAGATATTGAAATTAGTAACATTATTCACCTGCGTAGCGACTGTTGCATTATCTTCATTCCTATCGTCTTGCATAGTATCTGTTGTATCATTTGGTGAACACTTGTCTTGCATGAAATTGAAATCATCAAAACCAAACCATTTTGATAAGTAAATACTGTCCCGACCTGTGAACAATCAACCAATAACATATTTAAAATGTATATGTGATTTTTTATTTATGTCTTCTAGCCTACCTACAAATATTTCAAAACCAAAATCAGCTAAATCGGTCCAGCCGTTCTCGAGTTTTAGTGCGACTAATTCTTATTTATTATATAGATAGTTTAGTTAATTTCTCCGTAAACTTATCATGCAAATACATGTTATTTTTTATATAAAACTAAAAATAATAAAAAATCTGTATCATAATTACCAGAGCCAGTGATTTGGCTTTTAGATATTCTCCATTTTTCTCTTCTGTACGATGATAGGAGCACAGTCATTTTTTTCTTTAACTCCGGCACAGGGACTCCCATTTCACTACTGATTTCTCTCCAAGCATCTTCTCTAAGCGATTTATTATGATACGAAGAACTTTTGCTGTTCCACAAAAGTTCTTTCGTACCATATAGCTGAATTAACTTACGGCAACTTTGGTTATCCATAATTATTATTCGGAGCGCAACAAACACAAAACGACGACCCGTCTCAAATGGCGCGCGCGCCACGACTGATAAAAACCGACAAAAACCGACACCCGACGGAACGGACCGCTCCGCGTTCGGGCGCTCCAACGAACACCTTGGCGCGCGTTCCAAACTGGTATCCATTTCGCGCGGCTGGAGCGCGCGCCAATGTTCGATCTCTCGGAGCGCGAAGTCGATACGCACCTTAAAAGTATCAAAATGTTTCATTAGAAATTCAATAAACTAACCTGAAAGTGAAAGGATTGAATCCAGTCGTAGTATTTTCTCTGCAGATTTCTGATTTAAATCACTTGTTATGTCTTTATATTTGTCAATCAAAGTAAATAGAAGCTTCCTCGTCGAACTTTTAATTGTTCTCGGCATTATTTTAAACAAAATCAATGAAAATATGATGCACATAAACCAACGTAAACAGAAGATGACTCAAGTACGAAACGTCAAAGTGTCAATTTTGACAGTCTTAAATTATTGCCATATCAAAACTTCTGAAAATAATACGTGGACAGCTTTCGTTGGCCAGACTCTATGGACTTTGGCATGTTTGATCTACACTGCCGTTGTGACTTAGGCTGGCAGCATACGTACGGTTTCCTCATTAGGTTTCCTGATCTGGATTCCAGATCAGGAAATGTCAATCAGATCAATCAAATCAGATCTATGTGTCGCTTTTAGTAAAAGCGACACATAGGAGGTTTTAAAGTAGCAACGACGCACAGAGTGGTACAATCACCTAAAACCTGGCCAAAAATGTTTTGGGCATTTTTTGTGTCTGAAGGGCAGAATTTGACCTGTTATGATATTTTTTATACCTAATGTATTAATAACAGAGATATAAAATAGAAACAAAACATTAAAAAAAATTAAAAGTTTATTTATTTAAAAAAAACGTTTTGGGTACAAATACTTGCAGAAATAAGTAACAAAAATTAAAGTGTTTTTTTTATTCAGTATCACAGTTGATGTCCTCTTCAGCAGGTTTGAAAAATTCGACAGCTTCCATTAAAAAGGCCTTCCTATTTTTCTTGCCTTTTGGCTTAATGCTGCTTAAGTACGGATCTGAGGTAAGCAGAAGCCGATTCAGCACGTCTTCATTGCATTCCTTCCTTGAAAATTTTCTGGAGAAGCTCTCTCTATATTGGCGGAAGTGTTTATTGCGCGCTTCCGCGGCCTCTTCTGATAGCTGACCAATTGGCAGCAGGGCGTTAGCTATAACACTTGCTGAGTGCACTAATATTTTATGCACTGTAGGTGACATAGGTTGCCATGGGTATAAAGCTATATACATCGAGCAGTCCTTGAAGCTTTCCTCCGAAGTAATCGAATTCCTCCGGTACTCCATAAGGGGTAGAGTATCCGATGAACTCAAAGCCGGAAGAGGACTGGTAACTGTCGGGAAGAGATTCCCATACAGGTGTTCGTAAGTCGAACGTTGGTTCCGATTCTTTACAATATCCCACACGAGTAACGCTCCTACGCCAACTAGGCGCAGGACTCCAAGCGGTGAAAGCACCGCGAGCACACCAACGAAGATACCCATTCGTGAGTTTTCGAACCGGTCTTGTAATTTGGCGAGAATCCATGGTAAAATCAGTTCATACATAAATAAAGAAAATAGAATAGATAAAATTAAGTAGACTGAATTTTCTTGATCGCTAATGATCAAGCGGGCCTTAAGGCGCTGGTTCTCGGCAACGATGTTATCAAATTCACGCAACTTGTGTTCGATGTCCGCGTTCAGCGAAGGGACCAACTGGCTGTCATGCACATAGAATGAGCAGGTGATGCAGTTACACTGGTCAGTTTTCAATCCATCTTCGATGGCAAGACACTCAGGCAATTGCAGGACGGCCTAAAGGTGACAATAGAGGTCTCGTTATTGTTAGCCAAACTGCTGCATCTGGCCTCTCTCCGGTCGTAGCGGTCTCCGTTACATCGGATCAAGAGAGGTTGGACGAGGGAGTGCTTTTGCGTTTGCGCGTACGTCTGAGCACTGTAATATATTCTGCGTATTTGACCGTTTCCCTTACTGGACTCCGATTTTGTGCCAAGTCTTGTGGCGGCGGGCCGAGGTAGAGAGGTTCAGTTGGTGATGCAAACTGAGCTTTGTCTGAGGCCTGCACACATGCGGCCCTGGGGGTGTGAGAACACACCGTGGTCGTTTTTGCTTTAAACAAGGGGAGACAAAGTGAATTCGGCAGCACCCAGGGTGACAAAGCAGCCCTATTTAGGGAAGCGCTGCTTTCCCTGTTCAACCAGGGAGGGGGCTAGAAAAGGTGCCCTTATTGGGTCGTGAAAAGCATTTGTGATGGCTGCCGCAATTCTAAAATCATCCTGCATGTGTAGCAAGGCTTTATTAAAATAATCCTGCCTAAACAACTTAAAGTCACGTTTGAAGCGACCATTTACCACTTCTACAACCCACCTACAAATGGTGACCATTCTGGATTTATTGGCATCGATTGTTGACAATTGTGTTTCATCTCTCCGAACAGATAAAGGCATATGCGCTTCGTAGCCATAACTTTCGACATCTGCTATAGCATCTCGAAAACCCCGGTCCAGTATTAAAACGTCCCCTGAATTAAATAACCAATGAAAAGGATGGTCCTCAGCATTAAGCATATTGCTTAATATGGTTGCGTCAGAAGTTGTTGCTGCATAAGGGCCTGTGACTTCGATTATATGGCCATCACAACAGACTATCAAAAATGGTTTCAAAAGGTTCAAAAACTTGTGGTGACTATATGTAATTCTTTGAAATAAGAAGTTTGTACTTTTTTGAATGTATACATAAGTACCATCACAAACTATACTATAATAGCTTATTAACAATATCTTAACAATATCTACGCTGCGTGAGCGAAGCCGCGAGCATTTGCCCGCGGCTTCGCTCACGCAGCGTAGATATTGTTGATAAGGAGAAATAATGTAACACCCTTTTATAGTGTTAGTAACACACAGATAAACAGATATTTTTTCTCCTGCTTTTTTAAAGGCCCCATCAGTTTTTTTATATATATACATATATATATATATATCTTTAATTTACAAATACCAACCCGTAAGAATTTTATTATAAGTATAGATTAAAGACGGACAAACGGACAGTCATGACGAATTTATAATGTATCTAATTGGCTCCGGAATTATAAATTTAGGGTCTACAATACTTCTTTGTACACAATATTTTTTACTAAATTGTCATTAGAAGCTAAAACCACTAAACTACTGGGTGAACTCACTCGTGAGCAAGCAACATAAAATTGTCCATGAGAGAAACAATGTTCTCTCAAGTCAATTCCTGCAAATTTGAGGGTTTGCCCCTGAGCCTTATTTACTGTCATAGCAAAGCAGACTTTTAGTGGAAACTGTAAACGTTTGAATTCAAACGGTATATCATTTGGTATTAATGGTATTCGTGGAATAAATACAGTTTCCCCTTTGGCACACCCAGTTAATATAGTGGCTTCTACTATATTGCAATGTAACGCTTTCACTTGCAGTCTCGTGCCGTTACAAAGTTTTGGTGGTTTTAAATTTCGCAGCAACATTATTGGAGTACCCACACGCAGAATAAGCTTATGATAAGGCAATCCTGGCGGTTTCAATGAATTAAAGAATTCTACCGGGTAGTTAGTAGCGCGCGTCGTCTGTATTAACCACAGTATCAATCGAAGTATATATCTTTTCTTCACCCTCAAACGACTTGAGCAGCATATCGTTGATGCTGCGGCTTGATCGTTTTTTGGAGTAAGTATGGCACGCTCACATAACCATTCAATAGGCTTATCATGTATGTCAATAATGTCTGGATAAACTTTAGACAGTAACTCTTGAACCGTAGTAACAACTGTGCATAATTCATCCGGGATGGTTATCATACCATCAAACGATTGAATATCACCATTACCGATTCTAAGAAGGAGATCAGAAAATCTACCAGCAGACTCATCCCCGCCTAAATGAGCTCTCATATTTTTAGACAGTTTAAGTATATTAACCTGGGGCCACAAAAAAGATTTCTTAATACACGACTTTACTTCGTCAGCTCTGGTTCCTTTTGGCACCACTGGTAGAGTCTGCCGAAAGTCTCCGGCCAGCAATACTGTTACGCCACCCATTAGTTTTGTATTACCCCTTATATCCCTTAGTGATCTGTCTAAGGCTTCAATACCACCTTTATGTGCCATAGTAATTTCGTCCCACACTATTATTTTTGTACTCCTTAACACTTCAGCAAAATCACTTTTTTTGGAGATGTTGCAAATGGGAGTCTCGGTAGTAATTAAATTTAGTGGTAACTTAAAAGTGGCATGAGCAGTTCGACCACTTGCTAGAACCTACTTCCAACTCCATACAAACATTTATACCGCTAGTTTACCCTCTTAGGGGTTTTTATAATTCCTTTTAGTAATCCTTATCTATGATAAATAAAAAACTTACATGTAATATTTTAAGCAAATGCATCAAAGGAATAAAAAAAGTCATAGAACAAACTGTCTACCCCTAAAATAACGTTTTAGGGGTGGATTTTCCAAAATGTTTTTCGCTGGTAGTTACTTTTGTTATATAGAGAACCTACATGCAAAATTTGAAGCAAATACATCAAAGAAATAAAAAGATGCATGTAAGCGATCATCCCCTAATTTACGCTCTTAGGGGTGGAATTTCCAAAATTCCTTTTGCAATCCTTATCTACGTTAAATAAAGAACCTACATGCAAGATTTGAAGCAAATCCTTTAAAAAATTAAACAAATATTATAAATCTTTCAACCCCTAATTTACCCTCTTCGGGGTGGAATTTCCAAAATTCCTTTTGTAATCTTTAACTACGTTAAATAAAGAACCTACATGTAAAATTTGAAGCAAATACATTAAAGGAATTTAAAAAGTCATACAAACTTTCAACCCCTAAATTACCTTATTAGGGGTAGATTTTCCGAAACTTTTTTAATTAGTGGTTATTTTCTTTATATAAATAACCTACATGCAAAATTTGAAGCCAATACATCAAAGGAATAAAAAGTTGCATATAAGCGATCATCCCCTATTTTACGCTCTTAGGGGTGGAATTTCCAAAATTCCTTTTGTAATCTTTATCTACATTAAATAAAGAACCTACATGCAAAATTTGAAGCAAATCCATTAAAGAATTTAAAAAAAAATTAAAACTTTCAACCCCTAATTTACTCTCTTAGGGGTGGAATTTCAAAAAATCCTTTCTTAGCGGATGCTTACGTCATAGCATCTACCTGCATGCCAAATTTCAGCTCGATCCGTCCAGTAGTTTGGGCTGTGCGTTGATCCCTCACTAACCACTTTGGCCTCGGTCTCGAATTTTGCGGGCAGCGGGGCGGCGGCGGCGGCGGCGCGGGAGCGGCAGGATCTTATGCATATCGTCAAATGGACCGGGTCTCGAAAACAGCGGCGCGGGAGCGGCGCGGGGGCGGGCAACGAGCGGTGCACTCCAGTCGAGCGGTGACCGTCCCGCGTTGCGCGTCTGCATTGTAGTATAGTGTTGTACTTTTTTTTTGTGACGTATCAAAATGTCCTCGGACGTGCAAGAGCAAATTATTTCGGCAATCTTTGAGAGGAGACCCATATGGAACAGCAAAGATGTGAACCATAAAAATAGAAGAATAATTAATCAATTATGGGACACTCATTCTGGTGTAGTCGTAGAATTTATCGGGATTTTGTCTCTGTTCTTCATAATTTCGATAAAACTCGCCATTTATTTTCCTTGCCCTATAGTAGGGATCCACTTCTTCTTTTGCCCACAATAAATCGAGCGTTAGGAATACATTTGAATCAAAAAGATGTTGTCGCCGATTTTCAGACATTTCGTTTGCGAATGTCGACAACACAACCACGAACACAACACTACACCGCTACAGTGCCGCGCGATCTGCCCGCTGGTTTCGAGAACAGGTATGCGTTGCCCGCCCCTCTCCCGCGCCGCCGCCGCCGCCGCCCCGCTGCCCGCAAAATTCGAGACCGAGGCCTTAGAGTTTTATATATATATATATATGTATATAGATAGATATAGATGAAGGTGAGTTTTGATGTACAGGAGTGTAGGAACTATAGATGGATTGAGGGCTTGTCGATATCACAGATAAGTCATTTGAAGATTGTGAAGATGGATAATACCCCATATTAATTTTTTTTACTAATGCAGCATTCCTAACTGAAAATCTATTTTTTGGTTAGGATTCATTTTTTCATGTAGCTTCTGAAACTTAATAAAAATTTGGTGTCATCATCTTCGTCAGTATTGGGTGTAGCTGTTGCTTTCTGTCTCTTTTGTAACATGTCTAATATCTGTGTGGGGGACATCTTTCTTCTTTTTCTGTGCCTTCACTACAGGCGAAGTTTGTATCGGTACCTCTGTAATATTGACATCATGTTCAATACTTTCTCTGTCGTTGTGGTTGAGAACAATCTGTATCTTCATTTGAATAGTTGCCTTCAGAATTTCTTTTTGCAAATACAGGCGTAAGAAAGCATAGTAAGTCACTGTAGATATATTTTTTTGATTTTTTAGCTGCACTGCCTGTAGGAATACTTTTTGGTTTTTGAATTTCTTTTCGGTAATAGTCCCTAATGTTGGGCCATTTTTTCTTTAGTTCAGCACCTGTAAAAAAATATAATTAATTAATTATTGGAATTAAAGAATCTATTCATTTATTAATTAACTAGCAGTGCCCCGCAGTTTCACCCGCGTAGTTCCCATTCCCGTGGGGATACGGGAATAAAATATAGCCTATGTTACTCCCAGATATTGTAGCTTTCTATTGGCTAAAGAATTATTGAAATCGGTCTAGTAGTTTCGGAGCCTATTCGTTACAAACAAACAAATCTTTCCTCTTTATAATATTAGTGTAGGGGAAAGAGTACAATGATTGGCACCTTAAGCAAAAACTTCTCACTTTAAACGTTGATAAAAAATAAATTAACTGTTAATAATGACTCGAAATGTTGATTTACGGTTCTCACAATATCTAACAACAATTCTAATCTAATTTAGAGCACCGAAATAAGATTTAATTTGTCTATTTAACAAAAATGTGAAAAATCACACGAAAGTACTATGATTGGCCCCTTCGAGCACAATCATTGCCATCCATAGAAGTATAATGATTGGCAGGCATAATCACTGTATTTGTGGTGTGCCAATGAATATAGCCCGAAGAGTAATAGTGTTGGGAAATCAATGAATACTCACTAAAATATAGGTAGAATAATATTTATTTACTTTACATTTTATAATATCTATTTATAGGTAACTGAGACTTAACCTACGCACCGGGTATCAGGGAAAATGGGCCAGTTGTACCTTGTAACAAAACAACTTTTATTCGACGGAAATTGAAAATTTGAGCAAAAAAGTTTGTAAGGAGGGGATTTTAGGAGAGAACTTAAACAACTGAATGCTGGTATAAGACTCCTCTATTGTAAGGAATACACTGGGTTTTATAGATGTAACATGATAAAGGTGTACATACACTACAAGTTAACATGGGAAGGAACTTTATTTTCTTAAATTAGTAAGCTGATTCTGCACATTAATAATCCCTGAAAACAGCTGATCCCTTTCCCTAACCTCCGGTGTACCTACTTAAAATATAAGTTTTTATTATTAAAATCACATTTAGCATTTTAAAACTAATATTTTGTTCAATCGCTCTGTTCATTTATAAAATCTTCAATTTCTTTATTATTTAGAAAAGAAGCACGTCGTTCACAAATTTTAGCCTTGCTGAAAATAGGTTTCTCTTCAACACTGTGCCTCTTAACATCAGCACTTGCCAATTTTGCTGGCAGTGGTAAACGTGCTGTAATATTGACCTTATTTAAACTACTAACTGTTTTATTTGTTTTACTGTCTTTGGTCTTAAAATAATCAGACTTCGTAAAATTAGCAGTCTTATTAAAATTTGCGTTTTTATTAGCAATATTCCCTTTTGGATCAGATTCATCATACAGTTTCCTCTTTGACATTAGATTGCGCTTGCACAGGAATAACTGATATTATTTGTATTTTATTTTTAATTCCTTTTTCAGTCTCATTAACATTTTTCTTGATAATCTGAATCTTGGTTTTTAACAACCCATGGACTTATTACTTTATTGATTATTGCTTCGGTTTTTGTTCTTGAGCAAGTCATCTCGCTCGCAATATTAGAGTCGGGAAATATTACTTTCATCAGTCGCCCACTACACTCCATTGAATTATAAGATTGGTGGTGCTTAACGGTATGAAAAGCGAGCGTACCTTCAGCAGCAGAATGTTTTTGTTTACTCCCTCAAGACAACGATGCAAAACTGTCAGTGACTTTTCTATTAGTATTCACGGTCGTAACTTTAATCTTGTGTTTATTACTATTGATATGCGATTCAATGTCAGATATCCCTTTATGTTTGATTGATATATTACAGTCACAAATCATGCAATAAGCTTCAGTGGGTTCTCTTCCCTCTTTCATAAAAGAATATTTGGTTTTCATCACTTCAGTAAACGTGCATTGTCGTTTTCTACCACTTGAACTTGATGCCATTTTCGACACGAGAACACTCTTATCCAATATTGACGAGTAAGTAAAAACACAAGCGTGAAGCACAAACATTAGCAATATTTTTATTATTTACATTTTTATTAGCAATATTCCCTTTTGGATCAGATTCATCATACAGTTTCCTCTTTGACATTAGATTGCGCTTGCACAGGAATAACTGATATTATTTGTATTTTATTTTTAATTCCTTTTTCAGTCTCATTAACATTTTTCTTGATAATCTGAGTTTTTTGGTCACTAATTTCTTTAGGTTTAATCATTAAGCTATACTTGTTCGCGTCAATTTTGTTAGATTTTTCAGTTTTTATTATATCTTCAGCCTTTTTTGCATATAGCACTAGAAAGTTGCCTTATGTGTTTGTGGCTGATGATGCGTTTCCACTTAGAACAGATTTAATTAAACCATTTAGGCAAGCAGACTTGACCACAAATAAAAGCAGAATTCTAAATTACCGTGTATCACGAGCAAGGCGCATTGTCGAAAATGCGTTTGGAATCTTGGCATCTCGATTTAGAATTTTTCACAAAAATTAGTATTGATCCGAAGAGAATAGTCTGTCGTGATGGCCAGTTGTGCTTTACATAATTATTTAATGAAGAAATCAGAAAGTTCTTATTGTCAACAAGAATTCTTCGACGTAGAAAATGTTAATGAAGGGTCAATAACCCAAGGATATGATACAACGGATTCAGCCATAGTTAATTTACAAAGAACAAATCTTGGTAATACCTGAGTTGCAGCAAAAAAAGTCAGAGAAGAGTACATGGAATACTTTGCAAGTGAAGGCAGCGTCCCGTGGCAAAATAATTGTATACGTTAACTAATCTATACCCCATTCGATATTCCGCATAAATTAAAATATTTTCGTGAAGGTCCACTTGTGTTTTTATTTAAATCTGTCTAGGAATAAATTTTATCATAATAAATAGACAAATATTGGATTTTATCATAATAAATAGACAAATATCGGAAAAACAAGCCGTAAATAGCAAAAAAAGGGTGAAATCAAATGGTGCGTTGCTGGCACACAGGTATGATTTTTTTCGGTCATATCCGACAACGCAAACCTTGCGTTGGTACATTGGATAGTATTATGCAGTCATAGGATACAGGTAAGTAATGCCATTTCTATCATTAGATTCTACCTATAAAGCATTCTGTACCTAAGTAGATTTTTTTAAATAGGTACGTAAATGAAAGGGATAAATAGTTAGAAAATCAGTTTTATGAAAGAAATGTACTTAACCTAATTAACTAAAAATGTTTTACTGTCTTTATTTCTTATTTTATTTTACAATCATTTTCACCTATATCATAATCACTTAATGTAATTATTTCAATTTTTCAGTATTGTCCTTGTCTTTTTAGTTTTATTCGTTTCTGTAGCCTTCCGATGGTTTGTGAGTCAGCCTTCTGTCCAGCAAACTAAACGACTTCATGTTTTTTTTAGTAGTTATGGTAAAGTTTAAAACAATTAATAATGCACAGTCCAGGCTGACCTGGACAATCAGGACAGTAAAAAGGAGTATCTTTGCGTTTTTTTCCTGTCTCCCAACATACTTTGCATCTACGACGCATTGTTTTACCCGTCTTTGGACATGGTTGAATAACATGTACTTTACAGTCTACCTGAGAAGTTACATGGCTGACTGGATTCTTAGAAACTAAATTCTCAATTACTGACAAACGGAAATCATAAAAAGACTTCTTATAAGTTGCTTGAAGGTTATATAAGGTGAACGAATTATACAACATTTGCTGCAGCAGATGGATTCCCACTTCTTATACCATCTAACTGTTTTATGTTCACAACTGTAATATGACGACAGCATTTGGTCTTGGTGGTCTATGCCACCCATATTTTTGTTATAATTTATAACCATATCAGGTTTTATAACTTCTGTATTGCGACGTGTTGTTATTGGCTTCATTTGTGCATCATATTTGGAAGAAATTAAAAGAACATCGCGATTATCTCGCCATTTCATAACGCAGACACCGTTTTTATTATATTGAGCAATATGTTCACCTTTTTTCAGTTTTTTCTTGGTAACATCTTTGGGATTATTTTTGCGGTTTTGTCGCAAGGTGCCCGTACAAAAGGTATTTTGTGCTAAAAGATTTTCAGTCAATTCGACGGAATTATAGAAGTTATCCATAAAAAGTGAATGGCCTTTGTCAACATAATCTTGTAATAGGTTCGTGACGACTTTTGCTGCGTGATTTGTGCCCCCAACCACGGTATCACCAGCACCTGTGTATATGTATAGTGTACGCTATCATCTGTAAAATAACCCCGTTAACATCCGTCATAATGTATAACTTTATACCATATTTATGGCATTTATTTTTGATTTATTGGCGAAATAATAGACGCCCTCTCCATAAGACGAGAGACTCGTCGATGCATAAACTGTTAGATGGATAATAAATTTCTTTCATTTGGTTATTAAAAATATTATAATGGTGAAATACTTACATATCAATATTTGACCATTGAGTAGTAACAATTGACAATTCTTTTGATGACCTAAAATGAGAAAAATAAATAATTAATACTTAGGTACATGAAAACTACGTAAAATATATAAAAACCAAATAAGCTAAATTTCATACATTATTATCAAAAGTAGGGTAAATCTTCTTGAGATGAATCGAGGAATTCTATGTCAGATGGTAAATTAACATTGTGTTGACAAAGATCTGGCTTGTTTTCTGTAAAAAATATACGATTATCTATAATGATATGAAACACAAAAGTTAAGGGCCTATACTACCTCAGCACGTATTCGGATTTGGCCCCCACTTCGTCGCAACCGCCGCCGCGCCGCCCGCGTCGCGGGGATCGCGCGCAACTCACAGCTATGCAGCGCGCGCTCGCTCCCTTGCACGACACAAAAATACCTACTACGCGCGGGCCGGTCGATGCCGGACGGGTATAGTTCCTACAATTATAAATTTATGGTATAATAAATTGGCCGATATGATAGAAATAAAATAAACATGAGCCTTGTGGCCTGAATGGATATACTCGATTTTTCTTAAAGCGTTTAACGTGTTAAGTAAAGGCCCACCGGGCTTCTTGCACAACTGTGACATGGCCCACCATGCTAAAATAAAGTAACTTAGATACCACTTGACATCTCTACTCTAGTCTTTAATAGGTGATCCTATCAAAAGTGTAGTTCAAAAAACATGATGATTTAGTTGAATTAAATCTTTTTATAAAACAATGTTTCTTTGTTTGTCCTGTACATGTCATTTGATTACAAAGAAACTTTATTTAGCGGTTGTAGGCACACCCACAAAGGTTTCTGGCTATTCATAAAAAGAGTCATGCATGGAGTACTGTACGTTTGAGACGGATCGGCTAAGTAGTAGCTTGAAGCTCTTGAATACATTAACCGACATGCAAAATGACTTATTAGTGATAGCAAGCTAATAGAGTCCATACTGCAAATTCAAAAAGATATTGCACTGCCCGACATGGCATGCTGGGCACAGCTTGATATTTAAAAAGTATAATATCTTACCATCAATATCACTGTCAATGTCCACAACAATGTTAGTTAGGATATTTTTATCAATATCCATGACTTTGGAGTCAATGGGATCCATGTCCATGCATGACAGGTGGCCCACCTCCTGTTAAGTAGCGGACATTTTCTTTTGTTTTTGACTCTCTTGCTTTTGCCTTCATGTTATACCAAAGTTTTATTAACTGTTTAGTAGATGCCTGAAACAATGAAATGTACACATTTTATATGAGTAACTGCCTAGTATTAAAACACCAATACATAAAAAGACCATGCCAAATAAATGACTGCATATCAGCTAATAAAAGTATACAAAATACAATCTATTTACCTTTTGAGTAACTATAGAGGACTCATTAAATGCTTCTGCTATTTTCTCCCATGAATGCTTCTTTTTTAAAGCACTCGTAGCATTTGTTTGTTTGCAGGTTAGGATAGCATCATACTTTTGTATGATATTTAGAAATAATTCTTTTTCCAAACTCGAGAATGGTTTTTTTCTATCTACTTCAGCCATATTTGGAACTTTACGTCAATTATAATAGAATCTATTCAAATAATTTTAGATTCACCAACAACACAATTCGGTTTTGTATGTTTTGATTTGATCTCAGTTAAAGTATTTGATGTATAATCTTTCTAAGTAAGAATACCCGTCCTCGGCGAAGAATTCACATATAAAAAGTTAACATTCAATTTGGTAGGGTTATGCAATGACAAACGTTTCGTTTCTCTAAGCATTCATATTATGTTCTAACAAAATGAATGATAAAAAATATACCTTTTATATAGCTATTTACAGTTTTAATCACTTTTTACAACGACAATGTTATCAGGAATGTAAAGTAAAATAATATCAGATAATATGGGATATATTAATACAAGATTTAGTATAAATAATATACGCCTCACGTTAGCCTTCTCATGAAACGAAACGTAGTCACGAAATGTTGCCAGACAGAAACAATAATCAAGCGTCGACTAATTCTTAAGCATTTGCTTAAGTAAGTAACGTGTATTACTCAACTATAGAATAAAATTTTGTTCTTAAGAATTCTATCCTCAAGTAATGACTTAATTAAGAAATTACTTAGCAAAAAGTAATTACTTCTTTATAAATACGGGTGTAAGCCTTTTTAACGCATTTCTAGCGGCTAGTTCATAGTCACTTTTAAATTGTAATACATTCAGTGACAGTTTTTCTTTCAATATTGAAAACAATAGTTCGTATTGAACAATAGTTAATATTGAAAACAGTAGTAGCCTCATCCGAGTATATTTTTAAATCTGCATGCAGCGTATATAATTGAAAGAATGGTGTAAGGCTGAATTTTGAATTTTATATCACTGATTGGATAAAAAATTGTGTCTTCTTTCTCAGGCCATTTCCATGCAAGTCCACAACGTGCCATACACCTAACATAAGATCCGTCATTATCTGTTTTTTGGACTTGACCGGGCCACCATTCTTCTTCGTACTCTACAACAACATAATCGTCAGGGACATGGTCTTGTGCAAGTGGTTCTTTGGGAAAGTCGCCAGTTTCCTCCTCACTTGCCTCTTGTATTGACACTTCAGAAAACGAGTAGTTAACTATTTCGAAATGGTCAGATTCCTCAGTTTCGCAAGTATCACTTTTTTCCTTTTGACGCTTGAGTTTTTTGGTCTTGGACTTTGCAGTTGATGGCTCATCGTGTGCTTTTTAACTCCTCCAAAGAAATACTTTTACCAGCAGGTACGTTTAGCTTCTTCTTTTGACCGGTTTTACCATGCCCAACTACTTCTTGCCTTTCTCTTCAAGAAACTGTACAAAAGATTCACTCACAAGGCTTTTGTCAACGCCAACAGACTGAGGATGCTTGAAATTACGGAGTCGTTCTAGCACTGGCAGTTCATTCAATGGATAATTCCCTGCCTTCAAGAAGCCCGCTTTTAGATTGTCTGCAGACTTTGTCGATATCCTTTCCTACAGTTCCTTTAAAAGAGCAGGAAACGCAATTCCAACCCATGTGGACACAGTTGATGCCATTGTCTGTGCAGCCTGTGCCCTGCATAATTGGTTGCGAAAGCGTTCAAGTTCCTACATAACATTGACTTGTGTAGATAGAGAGGACAATGATAGACAAATAATAGAAGGAACATGGAGATCGGAAATAAATCCACTACCAAGCATTTCAGAACAACAAAGAGGCAACCATTCCATGACTGCTACAGAAAAAAGAGACCTATATAGGAACTTCTTTATGACTGCTGGAAGTGTGCCATGGCAATTGGATAAAATTCATTAATTTTGTATAGGTACCTAGGATGGAAATAAAATAAATAAGTTACAATAAATACTTACCATTGTTTTCCTTTTTACAATAGCATTTTTCATAAAGCCGTCCAGTTCTTGAAACCACTTGACTTTTGGGACATATACGTTCCCACTAGCGCCAGATCTGGTGGATTTTTGTATCTTGTCGAGCTCTAAATAATATGTAGCCCTTATGGCATTAATTTTATTTTTTACTTCAGTAGAAGTGAGCCCTTTGATTTGCATTTGTTGAGCCATATTTTGCAACGCTGTTGACCGCATTTCTTTATTGCGGTAATTTAGGGATTTAATATCCCAAAGGCACTCGTTTTCGCCATATAATTGCACCAATTTTAAGGTTTCGTCTTCGCTAAGCTTACGCGTCATTTTTATCGCCAGCGAAAAAAACGCCAACTGACTTTAAAATATTCGTGTCCGAATATTCAAGTCAGCGCTGACTTCAAGCCACTGTACTGTCTTCAAATCAGTTTACACAGGGTTTTTTTTCGGGTCAGCACTGACTTCGTTTAATAATTTTTTGATTTCATTCAGTTTAAAACTGGTATTATTTTGTGCCACGTACCCTTTAACTTGAGCCCAAATTAATTCTATTGGGTTAAGTTCACAGTGGTAGGGGGGTAAGCGCAGCATTTTTTTGTTTTTTTCCTTAGCCATTTCGTCGATTACATGCGCTTCGTATTGGTGTTTATGGTCTTTCACAATTTTAAGTAATTCCCTTTTTAACATGTCTTCGTGAAATGCATTTTTTTTACCTTCAACCACTGTATTATTTCTTCTTTTTTAGTATTTGTGGTTGGGATTTTTTCCACTTTTCTTGAGTGGTAAGGGCGTTGTCCAGTACAATCACCGAGTTTTCTGGTAATATGTCGAGTATTTTTGCAAACCATTCTTCGAATACGTTTGCGTTCGTATCTATGTGGTAGTCTCCATCTTTTTTGGACTCAAACACTAATAATATAAGAAATTCCAAGTATGAATATAAGAAATTCCAAGTATGAATTTCTTATATTCACGCAGGCAGGTATATAGTAGGTAAGACCTATAACAAAAATAATAAAAATTAATGATAAAGCTCACCAGATGGATTCTTCAAGCCAGTAGTAAGACCGTTTAAAAATGCACTTCTTGCACTTTGAACTGTCGTATCGATCCACACATTGTTTGTAGTGTGACCTGCGTTCACCCATGTTTCGTCCAAATAATAGATTACGTTTCCTGACAGTCTTGCATCACGTATAGCGCGTAAATAGTTTCTTCTCCAAAAAAAATGTCATCCCTTTCAGTCAGCATACTATTTCGGCTTCTTTTGGAAAATTTGAAACCAATACTTCTCAACAATTTATGTAATGAAGATCGCTTGAATGTTCCTAAAGTTCCATCAGTATTCACTGCTTTACATATTTTATCCAAAGTAGGAATTTCATTCCTTCCTAAAAAAATCGTGGACTGTATTCCGCAGTGCACTTTTCGGAAAGCTGTCAGTCTTTTCTATAACTGTCGGTCGAGGTTTTTCTTTTTAGGAGACCGCAGAACACCTACGTTGTTCTTTTCTTTCACAATTTTGTACATTGATGCCCAATGAACCCCCATGCTTGATGCAACAGTTTTTAAAATATCGTTATTTGATACCCAACGCATCAAGAAAAGTATTATACATGTTTAATATCATCGTTTTTTCGCTAGATGAAAAAGGGCGTCGCTGCCTTTTAACAACAACTAGACAGTCTTGTGTAGAGGCCATTATAGGCAATAATCAGTCCAAAAACACGCCAAGTCAACAAGTATGCAAGAATCAGTCCAAAAAACACGCCAAGTCAAAAGTAAGTAGGAATCAGTCCAGTAAACAAGCCGGGTCAACGTAAAACCGAACACTGTGAACACACTGAAATAAGCATTAAACAATACGTCCGCACCGCTCAAGAGACAGAATCGGATTGATATTTGGTCGCAACGTGTACGGCGTACACTGTACGCGCCCTAAGTTCCTTATCTCCAACCAATGACGTTCAGCGCTTGATTTCCCCATTAGTTCTCGTTGGACGGAGTATAGACTTTTTGGCCAATGCGATATTTGCGAGTGGTTCATCTGAAGATGAATCAGAGTTATGGTCTGACTCTTTCTCTAATTGACGATATTTTTCAGTCATTGTAACACCATAGTACTATTTTCGTTCAAACAACATTTTTACGGCTGATCCAATACGCATCCTATCACCCTTTCGCATACATTTTAGGTATTTGGTCGAGACGCAAATTTTAGTTCTATCACGCCATTTGACAATTACATCCATTTTTGGTTATTTATCCAAGTAAGTGAACCTATAACAAAATAAAATATTCGTAAATATATATAATAAAAATAGCCCGGAGTTTTATAAATTTTGACTTAAACTCGTATACAAAACATTTTATGTATTGTTCTGTTTAAGAACAGTAGCCAATTTGAACCTAATTAGTAGAACCTTCCTTAATTACCGTACAAAATAATTCACTCACAGAATCATAGACCAATAGGTCAATACTAAAAAGGTTAACTTGACATGAACCACAATAAGTAGGCACTTACCATCGAAGTACGGCCTTCAGGTTTTCAATGACGATTCTGGACGCCGACGAAACGTATTCACTTAACTAAATAACTGCCACGACTTAAGCCACGTTTTCACTAGGGGACATGTCGCGGAGACAAGTCGGCCGACATTCACGTAGGTAGTTTGTCTGCAACAGGGTCCAGTGTGACCATCTCAAAAATGGCGAATCTGCCACACACGGACCCAAAAATCTGCCAAATTCTGCCACACTCGACGTTAAAAAATGCCAACCAAAAATATGCCAACATGAAAATAAGAAAAAAACGTATTTTCATATATTTTTTTAATCAACTTTATAACTACGTTAAACATACAAAAAAAGCGGCCAAGTGCGAGTCGGACTCGCCCATGAAGGGTTCCGTAGCAGCGAGTAACATAATAAAGAAGTTCTTGAAGTTCGTTGTACTTACTACTACTTACTTACTTAGCGTGTGGGTTGTGATCGATTAACGACCTCACAAACCCTGGCGCGACTTATAATTTCTACTCATGGTGTATAAGTATTACAGATTACAGATTTATTATAAGAAAATAATGGTGCAGGGTTTATGCATAAGATTAATGTTTATTAAAATAAATGTTTTTTTATTTACATTTGAGTTATTGAATGAATAATCAGTATTTTTTTGCGGTTTACGATTTATGTCGTAAAAAAAAAACTACTAACTAGACCTCGTTCAAACCAATTTTCGGTGTTAGATTACATTGTTATGTACATCATATATTTTTTTTAGTTTTATCATTATCTTATTTTAGAAGTTACAGGGGGGGGGGACACACATTTTACCACTTTGGAAGAGTCTCTCGCGCAAACTATTCAGTTTAGAAAAAAATGATATTAGAAACCTCAATACCATTTTTGAAGACCTATCCATAGATACCCCACACGTATGGGTTTGATGAAAAAAAAAATATTTTTTTCATTTCTAAGTATCCCCCCATATAGAGACCCCCTAAAATTTTATTTTTTTTCTATTTTAGTGTGAAAATATTAATGCGGTTCACAGAATACATCTACACACTAAGTTTCAACAACATAGCTCTTATAGTTTCGGAGAAAAAAGGCTGTGACATACGGACAGACAGACAGACAGACGGACGGACAGACAGACAGACAGACAGACAGACATGACGAATCTATAAGGGTTCCGTTTTTGCCATTTGGCTACGGAACCCTAAAAATACACCTAATCAACATTGGCTTCAAAATTTTCGCCTTCCTTTTCTTTGTACACAGATTTTGTCGACATATTTTTTAACATTTCCTTGCTTGGTTTAAAGGAGACGCAGTCTCCGTGTTCCTTTATTCCCTCTTTTGTAGTAATGATTGCTGAGACATGTTTATTCAAAAACCTGTTCCTTATTTTTGTTTTATTTAAATTAACTTGAGAAAATATCCTTTCGCACGATGCATTTGACATCGGCAAACATAATAGAGCTTTTGCAAAGTTTGCAATATTTGGATATTTTGCTGTCCCATTTGCGTCCCTGATTTTTCCCACCGCTCCCCAAAACTTATCCACGCTCAAAATTGTCCCGGCGCGATTTCCACTTCCGCCTGCTTCTAACAAATCGCTTACACTTCTGTCAAACTTCATCTGTCGGAGTTCGTCATCAACTTTTTGAATATTGTCTCCGTCTACAATGTTGGGAAATGACTTCGCAACGCTTAAAATTGACGTAAATTCTTTGTATACGACATGTTGTGGATCCAAAAACTGTAAATCTTTAAAAATGTTTGTAAGTGGCAGACGGGTTTTCAATTGACTACATAGTTCAGTTAAAAATGATTGGATTCGTTGAAGAAACGTCTGGATTCCAGGTTTCAGACTCACGTCTGTGGATAAGCGATCGATTTCTGAAAATTACTTATACATGATGTAATGTAATTTAAAATTAGCATGATTTTCATTTTAACCTTTGAAATCTGCCAAAATCTGCCACATTTGTAAATCGTCAGCATAATATGCCACAGCTAAAATTTTGCTGCCACAAATGGTCACACTGACAGGGTTTGTCTTTCTAATTGTGTTTTTGCGGTTGCACACATCGATCTTTTCTATGTATTTGTTGCTAATGTATACCACTTTAAAAAATAAGATGAGACGTCAAATATTAAAACATTGGGTGACTGGCCACACTGTCATGACTTGCCGCCGCCGGCCGCAGTGGGACCAGATTTAGCAGAATTCTGCGATTTTGGCAGAATTTGAACCCCATTTTGATACTTAGCAGATTATACTGCAGAATAGAAAAAGTTAGCAGATTTTGGCAGAATTTAATTCTTGAGCCACAAAACATTGTCTATAAGGATTTCACAAGTTTGGCTAATATGGTTTCTCAATTTCCTAATTTGGTTGAAGAATCTGACATCCAAACGATTGACTCCGAACACAGGGAGCTAAAATTGGACAACACAGTGTCCGATCTATTAGAATCGGGAGGTAGCTCCGGTACGGCTCTGAACATAGAAAGTTTTTGGGGCGAAATTGCCAAAATTACCAAGGCCGATGGAAGTAAAAAGTACCAACATTTGGTAGACTTTGCAAAGGCAATGATGATTATGCCCATGTCAAACACGGCGTGTGAGAGAATATTTTCTCAAGTAAACAACATAAAAACTGAATTGAGAAATAGATTTAAAAACGAACACGTTTCTGCCATACTGCACGTGAAGCAAGCTGTGAAAGAGCAGGATGGGTGTGAATTTCACACCATCCAAAAATATGTTAGTCAATGCAGGAAACTCAAAGACTCTGAATAAAAATGTAGATGATAATATGCCAAATTAATAGGTTAGATTAGGTTATCTGAGTTATGATTATTAATAAAAGAAATATACTTACTTAAATTGTGATTATTATTAATAACTAGCGACCCGCCCCGACTTCGCCCGGTATATTTCAACCAATTTACAAAAAAACATAACAAATTATACACCTCAAGAATCACTCTCTTCATAAGTGAAAACCGCATGGAAATCCGTTCAGTAGTTTTTGAGTTTATCGCGAACACACAGACAGACGCGGCGGGGGACTTTGCTTTATAAAGTGTATAGATATAGATAAAAAACAATCGGTCATGAGTCATGAGCGTTTTTATTTTATATATTTTCATACAAAATTTGAGTTCAATCGTTAGCAGAATTTAGCAGAATTTACCCGAGCAGCTAGCATTATGCTCAATTTAAATCTGGTCACAGTGTGACCAGATTTAAATTGAGCAGTGTGACCGTCACACTGGCCGGCCGGCCGCCATTACAGTTTCTTTGAAATTATTACCACAGAGTACTTTTTTTATATATGAAAATTATTACAAACGTAGTGATTATTTCCTTCCTCTATGTTATTACTTCAAATCAAAGAAAGAATTTGCTGTTGTTTTGTTTGATAATTTAGTTTCTTTCCAGATTCCATTTTTGTTGTGTTACATATTATTTTTTGTGAAAGGACTTTTATATATCTAGCTAGAACTTATATATTATAGTTACCACAGGACGTTTTCTCTTGATATTTTTTGTTGTATGTTTTGATTTTGTGTGTAAATTGTGAACAATGTCTGTCAACAATACTGACCTGATAACAAAAAATGCAGTAATCGACATTTTTGGGATTTTTACTTTATGCAAGAAATGTGATCCCAAGGGGTTTACTTACATGAAAAAAAAATAATTTCATAAAAAAAATCCCCGGAAGTATGTTTTTTAGCTAACCATTTTCGCAGTACTTACAGGAAAACTATATCAATGCTAAGAGAAAGTGCAGTAATAAACATATGCTAAGGAAGAACGCAGTACTTGTTAGAATAACCTAAAACAAAGTGCAGTAATAGCCTTTACTGTAACATTTTATTCTAGTATCTATAGACCAGTTGCTAAGTCAAAACGCAGTAATCCACGTTACTGCATTTGTGTTTAGTAAAAGTTTGCGAGATCGTAACCGTACGATACAGTGCCGCGTTTTGTTGAAGCAAATCAGTGCGTCGTCGTCGTTCGGCAAAGTAAGACGTGCAGCACGTGTGCTCCGGCGTGCTGTTGTTTTTAATGGTACCAAATTTGGGTAAGTTGTTATGATTATAGTCTATTTTTATATATATTGTATTATAAAACTTCATGACATTGAAATACAAAAGCTATCACCTGACGTGACAGTCAGATTTTTTGTATTTTATAACCTAAAAATACAGGAAAAGATACAAATTAGGTTTTTTAAATATCTAAATACATTTTCTGTAAATTTTTAGTAATTTTGTTTGCATACACGTATACGTATAGGATACCTAAAGTTACCTATCTGATTGAGATATTCAGAACATCGTAATATGTAGGTATTTTTAGTTTTTAAAAGATAGGTAACTTTAGGTATCTATAGACAAGTCCGGTTTCTATTAGGGAGGTAGTTTAAAGTAGATTTTAGGTATTAGTATACGTACTCGTATATTTAATATATTTATGATATTTAATGCTTACTTAATAAAACATAATTATTTGTATTTCAGAACATTGTCTTCATAATGTCTGCCAAAAACTCCCGCGGAAGAAGCATGTTAGACATGGTGCTGGGTAAACCGGATCGTCAAACAGAACCTTCTACTTCTACAGAATTTAATTCAGACCAGAAAGATGAATCATTTAGTCTGTTATGTGATGAAACGTTACCAAGTTCTTTGATGGATATATCAATAACAGATCTAACATTTGACACAGAAGAACCCTGCGAAATGATTCCTATTGCATCTAGTTCAATGATTTTGACAAACGAAGAGCCCCAAGATAACAATTTAAATCATGATATACCTATCACTGACTTCAGTCATGTCATAAATATAGAGTCCGAAAATAATATAGAACAAGTTACTACACAGGAAAAAACTAAATCAGGCAAACCAAGAATAAGGCGAAAATTTGAGGAAACGTTAGAAACAAGATTAAAAGACAAGAAAAAGAGAAAGCTAGATAAAATGGCGGTAAAATCTGGATGTAACGAAACCTGTACAAAGAAATGCATGTCTTCTTTTACGGAATTAGAACGCATACGCATAAATACAACATTTTGGAAGTTTGGTTATGAAGCACAAGGTTTATATGTAAAGTCGATGGTTACTGAAAAAGATGTACAGAGACGTATTAAAGATAGCCAGATGATGCGGAAGCACACATATATGTATTTTTTTGAAACAGACAATAAGAAGAAGGAAGTTTGTAAAACATTCTTTCTTACGACTCTGGGATACCACAAAAATAATGATAGACGTGTGCTTGACATTTTGAAAAAGCTTCCTGAAGCTCAAGAGGATCGACGCGGGAAACATGATAATTCGAAACAATTGGACAGAGAAACGATCAAACAGCATATCGAGAGTTTTAAACCAGCCATTGCACATTATAGGCGTGCACATGCCCCAAACAGAAGATACCTTCCGAGTGATTTGAATGCTTCCATGATGCATGCTGATTTTATGGATAAGAATCCAAATTTTAAGGTTTCATATGATACATATGAAACCTTAAAATTTGATATACAGGAAATTCTTAAAAAAAGATATGAATATATCTTTTGCCCAGTTGGGTAACGAAGAGTGTGAACAATGTGAAACTTTCAAACTACATCAAATTTCATGCATAGATACAGAACATTGTACCGATTGTACTACATACCAGATTCATCGCGGAAAATTTGAAAAAGCACGATCTTATTACCAACAAGATGTAATTCAATCCGTGAATAACTCAGAATCTTCAAAATGTTACTATTCCGCTGATTTGCAAAAGATCATTATGTTACCCAGACTAGACATGTTTAAAGTTGTAATGTTCTGTCCGAGACTTATAGCGTTTAACGAAAGTTTTGTGCCTTTGGGCTCTAGTAAAGAAAAGCCTTTCGCAGCGGTATGGCATGAAGCAGTATCTGGCAGGAAACAGGAAGACATTATCAGTACCTACAGATCTTTTTTTGAAAGTAAACGTGATTGCGATGAAATCATTGTTTGGACAGACAACTGCACCAGCCAAAATAAAAATTGGGCATTTTTCACCTTTCTGGTACAGATTATAAATAGCCAAGTAATTAGAGCAAATAAAATAACCATCAAATATTTTGAACCTGGGCATACATTTATGTCTGCAGACAATTTCCACCACCAAGTCGAAAAACAGCTTCAAAAAGCAAAGAAGGTATATGATTTTTCAGATTTTATAGATTGTGTGCAGCTAGCAAATTCAGGAAAAGTTAATGATAAGCCCATGGAAATAAGTGATTTCTATAAATTCAAAGATCACTCTTCACAATATAAACTGAAGAAATGTGAAGAGAGAACATATTTAAAAGATATTGTTTGTATCGAGGTACAAAGAAATAGCATGAAATTATTTGCTAGGACGACCCATGATGACAATAATATGATAGAAATAGATTTTCTGAAAACAAAACTAATTAAACAATCTGCAATACCAGAACCAGAGAGAAACCAGAAGGCACGGGGAATAACTCAAGAGAGAAAGACTGGTATACTAAGAAAACTAGGTGACAATACCTCATAACCGACTCTTATTTTGGAAAAACCTCCCTGTTAACGACGAGTCTGTAGATCTCACTGAAACAAGGGACCCTTAACAGCTACAGCTAAAATTTTGAATAACAATATAACTTGTAATAAATTGTATCAGCGTTATAACAGCCTGCGAAGCTACGCCTCGGTGTTCCTTTCTCAATCTCGGTGTCGGTATTTTTTATACCCCGCAAGACTGTCGACTGACTAAAAAAACGCAACGCATTCACTCTGCAGTAGTTTTCCCGACAAACTTAAAAAGTGCCATTTGTAACAATTGTAAGTTCAGACACTATGTAAGTAAAAAAAATACTGCCGAGAGTAAACGCGTTTCGTCAGAAAAGTGACAGAAAATATGCTGATTATAACGTTGATTTTGTGGGGTGTTGTGTTTGTTATGCTTGGTTTTTGTATTGTGTTTGTCGGCTATGGTTATATGGGAATGGTTTGAGTTTTCGGGGCATGCGGTGATTTGCATGTTTGTTTTAGGAGGAACGTAGTATATTTGGAGAGGCTTTAGCACAAGATTTGGAGGTGGATTCGGGCAGTGAGGTCGACGATGCCGAATTCACCGAAGATGAATTGCTGCAGCTTCTCCAAGCCGATGACGATGTAATGGAAGATGCGACGCAACCCGAGCTTGACCGTGACGCTGACGAGTTTGTCTGGGACGCTGATTATGCGACGTTCCGCGGCCAGCAGGAGCAATTTATTGAACCGGCTGGTCCTAATATTGAAGGAACATCTCCTATAGATTTGTTCCTTCAAGTTTGGGACCAGTCGGTTATGTCCATGATAGCGGACCAAACCAATAAGTATGCTTGGGAAACTATTGCCGCCGCGTCTGAAACAGGCATCTCCGCTCGGTCGCGTCTTAACGACTGGGTGGAGGCGTCTGTTTCAGACATGTATAGGCTAAAGGCCATTTTTATTATTATGGGCATTTGCTACAGAGCGAGGATCGACGAATACTGGCATACCGGTATAATTGGAATGCCATCATTTCGAAAAGTAATGGCAATGGACAGATTCTGGCTCTTGATGCGGTTCCTCCACTTCGTGGACAATGATACATTGTCCACGTTGAGGGGGCACGACAGAAAAATATCAAAAATATCGCCTATTTTAGAATATGTCAACAGGAAATTCCCTCTGATATACACACCTCACAGAGCTCTATCGATTGATGAATCCTTGCTGCTTTGGAAGGGGCGCCTTAGCTGGGTTCAGTGTATCCGGACCAAAGCAGCATGGTTCGGGGTGAAATCGTATGAGCTCTGTGAGGCGTCGACAGGGTACTGTCTAAAAATATAATTATATTCCGGTCGAGGAGCGACGGGGTTGGCGCCTGTAGAGGGTTTCAACTCATCCTCTGCGAAAGTGGCCATCAGCCTGATGCGGAATTACCTGTGTAAGGGGTACTGTCTTTTTATGGACAATTTCTATAACTCAGTACCCCTTACACGGTTCTTCAAAAGGCATCAGACGGATGTAGTCGGGACCCTCAACAGGCGCCGACACCAAACTCCCGAAGCTATTAAAGCTCTTAATGAGCGCCAAGTTCCTCGGGGCACGGTGATAAGTCGGCACTGTGGAGACGTTTCTGTCGAGTCGTGGAAGGATGTGCGACTAGTCACCACAGTGTCGACTTATCATAAAAATGAAATGAGACCCGGACGCCGAGCTGGCCAAGCAATAACTGTAACTGTTATACACGATTATAATATGTGCATGGGGGGCGTTGATTTAAAAGATCAAAAATTGTCTAGTTACCTTTAAGAGCGAAAAAGGGGCCTAAAATGGTATATTAAAGTATACCGGCGTATTCTTAACATTTCAATTTTGAATACGTATATAATATACTGCGCAAACATCGCCCCCGACGACAAAAAACTTACCCACCGTGAATTCCGCTACAAATTGGCAGAGCAGCTCCTACAAAGGTTTGGGGTTGACGTTGTTCCTCGGAACACCAGAAATCTATCTAGATTAAATACTGCCCTGGGCCATTTCCCAACAACCCACAATGATGACAACGGGCTCACCAGAAAAGTGGGTTTACTCAAAGAGTTAATAAACACATCGCTGGAGTCTAGCAGTGGCATCGAGGAGTATGTGAGTAAAATCATGAACGCAGCACATAAATTACGTAACATTGAATTTGATGTTAATGACGAGTGGCTAGGTACTTTAATGTTAGCCGGTCTACCTGATCAGTACAAACCCATGATCATGGGACTCGAGAATTCAGGAGTCACAATCAGCGCAGACCTCATTAAGACCAAGCTTTTACAAGAAGTCGTCTCTACAGATACAAATAATGCACTTTATTCACATACTAAAAAGGGAAAGTTTAATTCACATAAGGCGAAGCCAACCAAGGGTCCCCGGTGTTACAACTGCAATGGTTATGGGCACTTAGCAAAGTACTGCATAGAAAAAGGGAGAAGAGAGCCACATAAGCAAGAAAAATCCAGTTTTGCTGCAGCATTTTCAGCAACTGTCGGTGAAATCAAGCAACTATGGTATATAGATTCCGGAGCATCTATGCATATGTGTGGCAATAGAGAATGGATGTACAATCTAAGAGCGCCACTTGTTAAAAGTATAACGGTTGCTAACAGTGAGCCGCTGTCTGTGAAAGGAACTGGTGAAATAAATGTGAACCTTTCACAAGGAAGTACAATACAGTTGAAAAATGTATTACATGTACCTGGACTTGCAGCAAATTTAATATCAGTGAGCACTATTACAAAGAGTGGTTACAGAGTGATCTTCAATGAAAAAGGTTGCAATATCAATGATGCAAGTGGAAAGCTCATATGCTCAGCTACGCTGATTAATAAACTCTATGTGCTGGATATGCAGGCAACGGAGGAAAGTGTTCATTTAGCTTCCAGTCTTGTAAGTTCTAATAATATAAGACTGTGGCATCTTCGGATGGCACATTTAAATGTTTCAGATCTACAAAAATTACCAAATTATGCTGACGGGGTGGTGCTTGATCAAAATCAACAAGGAAGGTTGCAATGTCCAAGCTGCTGTGAGGGTAAGCAGGCAAGGTTACCTTTCAAACAAGTTGGTACCAGAGCAACAAAACCATTGGAATTAATACATTCGGACCTATGTGGACCAATGGAGAATGCATCATATGGAGGTATGCGATACTTTATTAATTTCATAGATGATTATACTAGAAAGTATTTTAGACATATTTAAAGATTTTAAAAGATATGTTGAGAACCAGCTTGACTTTAAAATTAAAATCTTAAGGACAGACAATGGAAAGGAATACTGTAACAGCAATTTTGAGAGATACTTAGCTACTTGTGGAATTATGCATCAGACATCAGCACCATATACCCCGCAGCAGAACGGATTGTCAGAGAGAATGAAAAGGACACTTGTAGAAAAAGCTAGATGTATGATGTCTAATGCAAATCTAGAGAAATCTGTCTGGGCTGAAGCCGTTGCCACAGCTGCCTATATTATTAATCGGTCTCCTACCAAAGCACTCAACTATACCACTCCATATGAAATGTGGACAGGTCGCAAACCGGAATTATCTCATATGAGAATATTTGGTTCTGAAGCGATGGTGCACGTACCTAAAGAGAGGAGACAAAAGTGGGACAAGAAATCGGAAAAGATGATATTTGTAGGTTATTGTGAGAGAACGAAGGGATACCGTGTCATGCATCCTAAAACACATCAGATAATAAAGAGTAGAGATGTTATATTTTTTGAAAGACCTGGTCTGTGTGATGAGTTTCTGATTTCAGCTCGTTCAACTGAAGATCACAGGTTGGGATTGTCAGAGGGATCAAAGCCTGATGATCAGTCAAAGAAGTTAGAAGCTGCTTCTTCCCTTCAACCTGTGGACTGTAAGCCTAGCTTGGAAGAAGCCAGTGGTAGTGAGTATGAGACTGACACAACTGATGATACTGATGACACATATTACCCACCGAAGCATATTACAGTTCAGGAACAAGGAACTCGTAACATCACACTGAGACCACGTAACAAAGATGATAAGAAAGGTATGCTCTGTTTATTTACTAGTTTATCTGATCCTCAGACAGTAGAAGAGGCATTGTCTACCACAGAGGCTAATGAATGGAAACAAGCCATGGATGCAGAGATGAATTCTTTAATGGAGAATGAGACCTGGAATCTGGTGAAACTGCCCCCTGGGAAAGTTGCTTTACCTAACAAGTGGGTGTTCAAAAGGAAAACTAACCAACAAGGTCAGGTTATTCAGTACAAAGCTAGACTAGTCATCAAGGGTTACGCACAGAAGAAGGGTGTG
Organism: Cyclophora albipunctata; assembly: GCA_963082685.1. Classification (NCBI taxonomy): domain Eukaryota; kingdom Metazoa; phylum Arthropoda; class Insecta; order Lepidoptera; family Geometridae; genus Cyclophora; species Cyclophora albipunctata. The sequence goes on along the minus strand of OY720135.1, from coordinate 5,153,938 downwards.
GACTTCCATGAGGTATACTCTCCTGTGGTAAGATGGACATCCATTAGATATTTGTTTGCTCTAGCTGCACAGCAAGACCTGCATGTATACCAGATGGACGCAGTCTCTGCATTCCTACAAGGATCTATAGACACAGATATTTACATGGTACAGCCTGAAATGTATAAAAAGGGTGATGAGGTATGTCATTTGAATAAATCAATATATGGTTTGAAACAGGCCAGTAGATTGTGGAATACAAAGCTAAGTACAGTCTTAAAGGAAATGGACATTCAACAATCTAAAACTGACCCTTGTATTTATTTTAACATCAACATTGGAGTTTACATTGCAATCTGGGTTGATGATATTTTATTATTCTGTTCACAAAGAAGTATGATTAATAATATAAAGGAAAAACTACAGCAGAAACTAAATATGAAGGATCTAGGAGAGGTGAGCCAATGTTTGGGTCTTAATATTACCCGAACAAAGGATTCTATAATGCTGGATCAAGAAAAATATATTAAAGAAATATTAATAAGATTTAATATGTCAGAATGCAAATCTATTAAGACACCAGTGGAAGTTGGACAAAAATTTAATGAAAATAGTGAAGTTGAAGTGGACTGCCCGTACCAACAGGCTATTGGAAGTCTTCTTTATGTTGCTCAAGGAACCAGGCCGGACATATCCTATGTTGTCAATGCTCTAAGCAGATTCAATAAAGAACCGAGGTCTGAGCACTGGAGTGCAATAAAAAGAGTCATGAGGTACCTGCAAGGGACTAAGGACTACAAGCTTACATACACCAAGAATGGTAACAGAAAAATCACAGGCTACTGTGACGCAGACTGGGCAAGTGATGCTCGAGACCGGAAATCGTGCACCGGTTATATTTTTATGTTTCAGGGAGGTGCTATATCGTGGTGTTCCCGCAAACAGCAGACCATCGCCTTGTCCACAGCAGAGGCGGAGTACATGGCCATGGGGAGCGCGGCGCAGGAAGCTCTCTGGCTGCGGCAGCTGCAGGCCGAAGTTGGACGCGGCTCCGACACCCTGCTCATATACTGCGACAACCAGAGCACCATCAAGTTGTCGGCCAATGATTGTTACTTACCTCGCTCTAAGCATATAGACATTAGATACCATTTTATTAAAGACCATGTAATTAATAATAATTTAAAGTTTTGTTATATAAAGGGTTGTGAAAATGTTTCAGATATTTTAACCAAGGGAACTACTGTAGAGAAACATATGTATTGTGTCACTAACATGGGATTGCGTTCCGGGGAGGATGTAAGAAATGTAATTAGTAAAATTGGAACGCAACCGGAGTAGTTCCGATTATTGCCGCTTCACGGCGCCACTCTCTCTCTCTCTTCCACGTAATGGAGGATACCTTAGTTTAAAATACCGTTTGTAAATCTTTTAATAATTAATACAGAACTTAGTACGAATATCAGTGCTTTATTTCAAAAACCTCCTACATACCATTATTTTCAGAATGTATCACAGTCAAGTGTAGCAGGACTGCAAAAGTCAAGAGTACCATTTTCAGAAATTGAAAACATCCCGGTAGCACCCATTTTGGTTAAGCCAACAAATATATTGCCAATACGGCCATCTAAATCAACTGACAATGAAGAGGTAAGTATTTTAGTTTTCACCATGCTTTAACTTCATCCTTTCCTAAACTTCACTCTGAAATAATAGAGATGTATGCTAATGATGAACCTACTAAGAACTAAATACCCCAAAGCCGGGTTTGTCACCGCTTAATTATTGCAGAATGAATGTGACAAATTGTAAAGCATGCATTATCTTCTGTGATTAGTTAACATCAACAAAGAATGTGCAGAGTCAAGTTTTGCCATACCCATGACGAGTCACACTTGGCTAAATCAGCTTCCAAGAAATGCAATAGAATCCTGAGTGCCATCAATGTGTCTAAAGTTAGCGACTTAACTTCTAGAGAAATTAAATTATACAATATTTGCAAAAAAAAAGCTAAGAGAAATAATTAGACTCAGAAAAAAATACAAGAATAAAAAGACAAATATTGTTAGAGCAGTTACTGAAGACGAAAATCTACAAAAAGTGTGTGATTTAAATATTAGCAATTCTTTTGTAGTTTTACTACAAAACCAATTAAGAAATTGCCCCAAAAAACCAAAAGGAAGAAGATACACTCTAAATGAAAAAAACATTGCTCTAGTAATTTATAAAAAGTCACCTGCCTGCTACAGACTACTCAGACGAATGTTCACATTACCATGCCAAAGCAGTCTGAATAAATTGCCTAATAGAGTGCCATTGAAACCAGGAATTAATCAACACATATTTACATCTCTTAAAAAAATGACTGAGAAACAAACAGATGAAGAAAACATTTGTATTTTATCTTTTGATGAAATATCAATTAGAAAACATTTGTGTTATGACTCAAGATCAGGCGAAATACAGGGCTTCAAAGACCATGGCAACCACGGTAGAAGTAATGAAATTGCCACTGAAGCCCTTGTATTTATGCTTGCTGGTATAAGAAAAAAATGGAAACAGCCCATTGCATTCTATTTCTCCTACACACTAACCGCCGATAGGATGACTGTGATTTTAAAAGAGGTATATAACATAGAATTAAATTTGCCAAGGTTGATTTTGAATATTGAAAAATTATGTATATAACTGTTTTTTTTTTAGATAGGCGGGAGACCGGGGCATGATGAGATAGTTAAAACAAAACTCGTTATACAAAGAAAAGTAAACTCTTTAATAAAATTCTTTATGAAAATAGGCAACAATTATACATTTGTCTCTTGTAATTAAACGTTAAGGCATGCAAAATCACAGAACTTTTTTGGCAAATAATGAAAAAAATAAACTCGGTAAATTTCTCGTTTTGCCCCATAACTGGGGTAAGATAGGAAATGCTGTGGGGGCAAAACGAGTACACATTTTAATCGGGTAGACAGCGTTCACAAATATGTGCCTCTTCGTCGTCCTCATCTACTCCGGCACATGAATTATGCGCCCAACCGTGGCACACGCAGCAGATGACCCAACCTTCGGTTGACTCCGAGTATAAATACCCACAATAGATGCAGGCACAGTCATCATCCTCTTCTTGGGATGAACTATCCTCCGATTCAACTTCTTTTTTACGCCTTTTGGTTTGACGCTTATTCTCACAGTTTTCATTTTCAGTCGTCTTTTTAGTTTTCTTTACAGTCTTTTTTCCAGGTTTCTTAATTTGTTTTTGACGTTTTCATTCTTTTGTTTATCAGTCTTTTTCTTGTTTTTACCTTCTTTAATACTTAAATCTTTCATGAGATCGTTCTTGTATGGTGATTCAGTTAGTATTGCAGTCTTCCCCCGTTTCCTAGTCTTTCTCTCCTGAGTCCTTACTTCCTTAGGTATAGCCATAATATTTTCAGGACTTACCAGAAAAGAAGAAGCTACTCTCTTTATTTGTCTCTCGGGAGTGATTTCTTTACCTTGAAATGTTGACGTGGAAGCTTGCTCGGCTAATGTTTGTTTAGGATTCTTTCTGAAATCATTTTGGGAAGAAGTGGTGGTCATAGAAATGTTAATTTGAGAATTTAACGAGGTCTGAGCATCATTTTTATTGGAAGAGGACGTGGCCGGTTCAGCAATATCTTCTTTTTCAGTGGACAAGACGGGATTGACAGCATTTTCTGAGAACATTAAAGGCTCTGGAACATTTCCTTTATCAGTATTTGAAACAATGTTTTCTGTATTTTCTAATAAACATTGAACATTATCAGCCTGAGAAGAAATGGCTGAAGAAGGCACATTATTTTGCTGAGTTGCAGACGATATTTGTCCAAGGTGAGCTGAAGTGGATGGCCTCGGTAGATTTTCTTCAGTAAATTCTGGTTCGTTTGTTCGAGTTGATGGAGCATTGGCCACATTTAACTCTTCTCTTGCCAGATTTTCTGTGTTAGTCGTCTCTGCAGCTATGAAATCTGCATCAGTGAATACATTTTTGTCAACTGGCCATATTCCACATTTGCGAAAACCATTTATAGCCGTGAGCATTGTGGCTGCTTGTAAATAAGCTTGTCCAAAAAGCTTTGCCACTTGATGTGGTGTAACCACACGACCAGGGTGATCTCTCAGCCATTTTTTAACTTCCGCACTATAGTACGTGCTTAAAGGTCTCATAAAAGACACGTCCAACGGCTGTAATTTATGAGTGCAATGTGGTGGTGTACATAATAATATCACATTATTGTCTCTGGCATAATCTATTAGGTCAATATTTTTGGTATGTTAAGAGTGACCGTCTAACAGAAGCAATACTGGCTTTTCTTTTGTTGGTTGTGCGAACTCCACGAATGATTTAAACCAATCAAAAAATATTTTTGATGTAATCCAGCCATTGTCACTGCAAGTGCCCCAAAACCCTGGCGGAGCATCATCCAATAGTTCATCTTTCATTCGCTTCCGAGCGTATATTAGCATAGGCGGGACATAAGTGCCAACGGCGTTAAAACAGATTTCAGCCGTGACCAACTGGCCTCTTTCTGCTGATGAGAGGCAACCGACTTGCTTCTGACCCTTCGTTGATAATATCTTAGATTGACTTTTCGGTACAGTACTGATCCCCGTTTCGTCTACGTTGTAAATTCTTTCGGGTGTAAGTTTATGTTTATCTATTACATTTTCCAACAACGCAAAAAATTGATCGACTGCTACTCTGTTAAAACCCATCGCTCTTGCGGCTGAAGTTGGTTCTGGGCGTCTGTATGATAGATTTGGGTGTCGTTTTAAAAACCCGCTGAGCCAGTCTTCTCCTGCCATACCAGTTTCTGTATTAAATGGGTTATCTATGTGATTCCGCTGAGCCAACTGATAAGCAATGATACGAAGCTCTTTTCCTGTTAAACCAAAAAGCCGTACTTCCATAGATTTCACATACTCCGCCAGCTCATTTTCTTGCTCTGCTGTGAAAACAGTTTTGAATCGTCCCAAATTCTTTTTGCCGCAGTCGTTATCAGAATCAGTGTCGGCATCAACAGTTTTACGAGCTTTTCTTACTCGGCGTTCTAAGGTCGACTTTGGAACGTCGTATGTAGCCGAGGCTCGAAGAAACCCCATTCTGTCATTAAGAACAGCATTCACTGCTCTCCTCATGTCTTCTTCGTCCCATTTGCCACGATCTGTTTTTCGTTTATAGTTGCGAACCATTTTATCTGCGGAAAAAATAACATACTATCAAAAATATTGAAAATCCTTTCATATGTGATCCTAATTAATACAATATTTATTATATTAATCAGTATTATATTAATCAGTAATCAGTATTAAATATTTATTATATTAATCAGTTTAAAAAGTACAAAATAGATAAAAATATATAAAAACGTAGACATATAAATAAACAAACAAATATTTTTAAATTTGATTTAAGTAGAAATTACAACAAAATATATGATCAATACACAGAAAATGTTATTTTAATCACAAAGACGGGGCAAAACGGGATAGTATCCCATTATGCCCCGATCATCTTGCCCCCAGCCACTTAAGGCAAATAAGACGAAGCACTTCTAACCTCAAACGTTACCGGCGAAAAAATCTTGTCTGAATTTAATGTTTTAAACTACTACAATAAGCTAAACATTCAATCAATACATTAACTCAGGTACTTACATGTCTGCACATCAGTTTTTGAATCAAATATCGCATAAAAACACCTGCAATATCACTTTTTTCTCTCGGAAACGCAAAAACGAGTTCTAACCTGTTCGCTTTGCTCGGACGCACTAGCAGAGAGTGAAGTTCGTGCAAATGGCGCCGTCGCCGGTCCAAACACGATTACTGTTCACGCACACCAGCATACTTCCCGTCCTGCCCCGAACTTCATCTTGCCCCGGTCTCCCTCACAGAATGCGTCAATTCTAATGTTAATGTTGTTGCCACTGTGCGATTTATCCATCTATCCTATCCTATTCTATAAATAGATAACTGGTATACATGCGATGTTTATAAACTACTGGACCTGTTGCAAAATATGGTTTTCAACATTGGGTAATTTGTTGGCAAACTTGGTTAATTTTTGATATTTTATTTATTTATTGTTAGTCTTTTATTCTGAGTTATTACTATTTGTAGTTTTAATTTTCCATGTAGTATATCTCTCAATTCGGTTTCCTCCTGGCAAAGCTCTCTACCATTTACCATTGTATTCTGTCTCGAGCTACTCTACTCCAATTGGGCCTCTCTATTTAAGAATTCATCCTAGTTAGTCCCCATAATTGTGATATGACTTATGTCTTTATTGTTAGTATGACTACAGAATGTTTAAAATATTTTTTTGCAGATGAACTACCAACTGAAGCCCATGCGACGGCAACATTCGTCCAAAAGTTTGACCAGCTGTTTGATGCCGTTAATGCTGACAGCCCAGACCTACGCAGAGGAAAAAAGTATTCCACAAACCTGACTGCACGGAGCCCTCATATAGCACTCTTTGGAGAGATGAGAAAGTTTATATCATCCATGAAATACCTTGGGAGTAAATCAAATCCTCCGTCTCAAGAAGGATGGATTCACACGATGAATGCCATTGAAAGGCTATGGAAAAACTTGCAGGCTATAGACATTAAGAGTCTTTCGACGCGTCGCCTAAATCAGGATCCCTTAGAAAATTGTTTCGGCTGCATTAGGTATAATTGTGGGTCAAATAATAATCCGACAATTCAGCAATTTGTAGCAGGTGTGAAAACAGCAATTATTACAAATTTACGACACTCTGGACAAAAAAAAATTGTGAAGTTGACTCCGCCATTTTATCCAATAATTTTTCAAGTTTTTTAACTGTGGTATTAAAAATTTTGATACTGCTGAATTTGATGCCCATGGGATGGAGACGTTATTAGCTAATGCAGTTGAGACACTCGAACTGGTGACTCCTGAAAGTCAAGCTTCTGGGTATGTGTGTGGTTTTATTTTTAAAAAACTAAGGCACAAAATTTGTCTAAATTGCCAAAACGCATTTTTGGCAGAAACACATGAAATCTTCCACACATTCACAAGTTTCAAAGAATATGAAACAACAAATAACTCCTTAAGTTATGTTAATAAAAATGTGGTCCGATGTGTGGAAACAATGGCTATACTATAATAGAGTAGGGTCTTTAAATGGCTAAATGAGAACTTACTTACGTTAAACACACTCAAAACAAATTATATGTGTTTTACTCCTAATAATGCATCCCAGCCAGGACCAGACTTTTCCATTAAAATACATACTTGCCGAGAGTCTGAACGACATCAGTGCATGTGCCCAGCTATCCAAAAAGTTACCTGTACCAAATATCTGGGCATAATGGTAGATCAACATCTTAGGTGGTACACGCACATAGATCATACGATCAGCAGAATTAGGAAGCTCACGTGGATTTTCAAGACACTTAGGCATGTTATGACCCCTGAATTAGTAAACAAAACTTATATTGCAATAGTACAATCCATAATTAATTATTGTATACCGGTTTGGGGAGGAGCTGCCAAAAGCAGGTTCCTAGATATTGAACGGGCACAGAGGTCAATTATCAAAGTAATGTACAATAAATGCTATAGACACCCTACTGACTTACTTTACAAGGAATCTGGTCTACTGACAGTCAGGAAGTTATATATTTTCAATATCATAATTGCGGCACATAAAACCCTTGCCTTTAATCAAAACAACTCAAATAAGAGGCGTAAAAATACCATTGCTATAACGTTCCCTAGCCGTACTGAATTTGCTAGAAGGCAATATGTGACACAAGCACCCTATCTATACAACAAAGTTAACAATTTGCACAACATACATCCAATGCTGGTTCACAAATGCAAAATCACCATGATGAACTGGCTGAAAACATTAACATATGGAGAAGTAGAAAATTTAATAAAAAGAATAAATTAAAACACAGGCACAATGTGGCATACACGTACTCGCACACACACACACACACACACACACACACTAACACACACACACACATGATAATTTAAAGTTAAGTTATGTGTTAATTTAATGTAGTAATTAGTAGTAGTAATTCATCATTATATTTTTTATTTATAAAAGTGTTAAATCAAATAAAATCAATTAAAAGTGAAATTGTTACCAGGGAAGTTGCGGGACATTCCCAATACAAGTATCTGATTACTTACTGGGAAGTCTCAGTGTATACACTGTTATGTGATTTTATTGAATAAACTCATTTTTATTTATTTATTTTATAATAGTAAATAATTACTTTAAAACGGATGCCTGGCAAAATCAAATAAAAAAAAAATAATGGCTGCTTTAGATTGTGTTGATTTTTCTTTTCTAAATAAATGTAATAATCATTTAGAAATTAATATAAATCATATTAAAACCAGCACCTTTTTTATATGTATTAAAAGATATATTATATTAAAAAACAGAGAATTGGAAGAAGAGAAAAGAAAAGCGATGGAAAGGAAAATGAGGATTTTAAGAAATAAATGATTAAACTAATACTGACTGGTTGTTTTGATTGTGTTACAGAATTTTATAATTTTTTTTTGAAAAGAATTCTTATCCATTCCGGACTACATTAAATTTGTTATTGTGAATATTAAAATGTCGCACGATAATTTAATACCATTTAATATAAAACTACATTATAACTTCAGCATGAAGAGGATATTATTTGTATGAAGTAATACAATAATAATTATTATTAACGTATTACTTCATACAAATAACAATCCTCTTAATGCCATATTTATTTTGTGGTACAATATTCTACTGTAAATTTCGAATATTCCCTCGCAAATTTGTTTCTTGCTATTCCGCAATGGCGCTATAGCAGTGTAGATGTGTAACGCTACGGTTGCTTTTTTTTACTATATGTAGAGTTACAGTTCTTCTCTCGGCAGAGAGTATTATATTCCTTGGTCAAACACTGATAGTAGTTGATATACTTCAAAAGTTTGGAACGCGTTCCGCGGAACGCACTCTCGGCGCGGTCATTCATGGCGCGCGCGCCAAGAGCGCATAATCGATACGCACCTTTAGGAGAAACCAACAACGAAATCCCCGAATACGGCGACAAGATTCATGATAATGTCGCCAAATTATGGTTACCATTACTGAAAAAAGGTATGTCAGCTGATATTAGAGATAATTTATTGAAAAAATATCTTATACCGGAAAACTGCGTTTTGCTTCAAGCGCTGTCATTGAATCCAGAGATTACTGCCGCTTTGTCGGAGTCTAGTAAATTCCAAGATAAAAAGATGTTAATATAATAACACAACAACAACTAGGCGCCGGGATGACGGGTGTCTTTTTTGTAGAAATGTTAAAAAGAATCAGATGTAGGTGACCTACACTTATAAACTAAAACATACATTATATATTTTATTTACACACATTAATATATTAAAAACCACTTACATACATCACACATTCATATCCCAGTAACATAACATTCATAACACAAAATGTAAACAAACAATAATTCGGCAAGCAAACCCGCGCGATATGCGTTGTTCCGCATTCGTGCAAAGCTTGCATTTAAGTAAGTGTGGAATGTCAAGCGAGGCGCAGGCGCATCCCGCGCGGCCTGTAGATCACAGCGCATGCTACGGGAGACACGTACATCTCGCTCCCACGCGCACTCGATTTGCCCACCACGGAAACCGGGATACTCGAATCAATTGAATTATATAATGTGCCGTGTTCTAAATAAGTGTGTGTGTGTTGTGGCTAATAAACTTGGATAATTCATCTTTGTGGTTTAATTCTACCAACATTACCACTCACCCCTATAGTAGGAGTGACAACTCAATCAGACAGAGATATACCTACTGTCTAACCGATTGATACCTTTGCTCGGCTTAGTAGTCGATTCGCCCGAATTTAACTCGCCCGAAACGTGCCAATCGACACCTTTGAAAAATATTATTTTTTTAGTAGGCGATTCGCCCGAAGTTAATTTGTTGGCGGGCGAATCGACACCTCCAAAAATATGTAGTAGGCTATTCGCACACATTTTATTTTAAAGAATAAAAAAATTAAAGTACAGTCGTACTCAGCCGTCACTGAAATAAAACAAAAAATAATCGAAGTTTAAATAACAGGTATTTACTTAAAAGTAAGAAAAATGTGTAATAATTATGACTTAAAACGTGGCATATCTACATGCTTATATAGAGCAAGACAGCAATATTCCCCTAATAAAAGAAAAAATGAAAGAGAAAGCTCTATATGCTATCACGCTCACTCGCGTTGGTCACGGACGTTTGTGTTCTAAGATTAACTGTAGATACTATGCGTGCCTAGTCGATAATTTAAGATTATATTGTGATGTGACACAATGTGGTGTGCTGGCAGGAAATCAAAGTAATATGCAGACGAAAAGCATGTAAGTAATACAATTGTTATTATTAACTGTTATATAAATATAAATATTAATGCCTTTATTCTGACTGATTGAGAATTGCGAAAAATTAACACATTCAGTGCCGACGACTCGCCTGGCGAGTCGACTTAAATTTCGTTCATGTGCTGGCGACTCGCCTGGCGAGTCAATGTTTTTCACCAATATTTCCAAAATTAGTCCATATTTTCTACTAAAAAACCAAAACGTGTTCTATAATTTAAGAAAAAAAATACATTCAACAATGCCTTGAACTCGCTAGGCGAGTTCACTGACGCAGGTTCTCAACTTTTTCTTTCAAAACTCAAAAAAATCAATAGAAGTTGTAGGATCAAAGTTGTAGGAAATGTAATTACATATAACATACAACTAGCATATTTGCCTCAAGAACATAGATCAGATGGCTGGTTATATATTGAATCAGAAAATGAGCCTGAAAAGAAAATCACTCAATTTAATGATTACTTTGTTAATACTTGGTTGAATGAAAATACTTATTTCGCAAACAAATGGACATTTTTTGATGTATGTCATAAAACCAATAACGCCATCGAAGCTTGGAACTCGCGTTTCAATAGGTTGATAAAACCTTAACCAAATATTGCGTTGTTTTTAGATACTATAAGTAAAGATTCCAATTATTATTTAAAACTTTATAATAAAAATCAGTACATATCGATTAAAAGTCCCGAGAGAATAAGACGACAAAAAAGAATTGAAGACATCTTATGGCAATTTAATCGCGGTGAAATTAATATACAGCTTTGTATCGAAAAATTACGTAATTAGTTTGCTGGTAATATTGTATAGGTACTCTTAATTTTTTTAATGTTATAAGGTAACGGTGATTTTGATTTTAACGAATTTGACGAATTTTAACCTGTTATTTACGAATTAGAAGTAAGCATTATATTATTGTTATACCTTGATTTATTATTGTTGATTTGTTCGTTTAAAGTACATAAGAGCTTAGCTACTAAATTTATTATATGGTAAAATCTGTGATTAAAATTGTGATTATAGTTATAGTTCTAGTTTTATGATATTTTATTGTGATAAAAAAACTGTGCACTTCTGTGATTTATACATATTTTAATTTAATAAAGATATTTTTAATTAGTTTGTGTTTTTATTTTGTTTTTAAGATATTTGACCCTTACTACTTCTGTACTTACGTATACTTTATTTTAACTGTATTTCATAAAACACAATATGTGTGCGAATAGCCTACTACATATTTTTGGAGGTGTCGATTCGCCCGCCAACAAATTAACTTCGGGCGAATCGCCTACTAAAAAAATAATATTTTTCAAAGGTGTCGATTGGCACGTTTCGGGCGAGTTAAATTCGGGCGAATCGACTACTAAGCCCTTTGCTCTCGCATTCCAATGAAGGAAGGTTAATGAAAATGGCACAATGTTTGAGGGGCTTACCAGAAGACACTATTTGATTACTACCGACTAGGAATATGTGTATGCAGTTAAATAAAGATTCCGCACGAGATAAAGTTAGTTGCTAAAGATTCCTTGGATTGTTCAAATTGTATGATAACGAAAGCCCAAATGTTTACAAAAATATTAAGATGATGCGTCGATGACTGCTGGACTGGAAGAAAATATTATAATCATTAAAGAGGGAGCTAAAGTAATGCTTAGGAGAAACATTGATGTTAGTTTAGGTTTAGTGAATGGGTCGATAGACGTTGTCCAAAAAGTGAGGTGGGACCCGGAAGACCAAACAAAGTCTAAACAATTTATAGTAAAATTCGGTAATAATTTGATTCACGAATTTACCTTTGTTTAAAACCTCGCGAACGTTGCAGTGGCGAGCGCAGGCAGACGCACGAGACGACGCGTCAACAACGTTCTCAAAATGGCACAAGAAAAAGAACGAGAAGTGGTTACAGAACTTTTCGAGCTGTATCGAGACTTGCCCTGCCTTTGGGACCTAACATGCGAGTCGTATAAAGACTCAACGCAGAAAAGAAATGCATGGGATATTTTAGCTCATAAATTAAGGCGAGGATATGTGGCGCTCGGACAGAGCTGAGGGGGTGTTCTTAATTCCATAAAATAAGGTTGAGATTTGTGAAGCAAGACACGAGTGCGTGATACGTGGCGGGCGAATATTTGAACTCTTGCGTTTTTATAGAAATTGGCGGGTCAAATGAAAAATGTAACTGATTTAAAATCTAAGTGAGTATTAGGAAATTGATATTCCTAAAAAAAAAACTATGACTATCGCTTCAAATAACGATAGAAGTGTTGATAATTGATCGTCAAAGTAGCGACTATGCGCGTTATTTTCACATATCCTCGCCTTAAATGAAATAGACCCTACAGCCAACGCGGCGTCTGCAAAAAAGAAGATAGACAATCTAAGAATTTCTTATTTACGGGAATCGAAGAAGGTAAGTAACTTACATAATACATAACTTAAAGTTAATTAAAATAGAACTACATAACAGTTTTGAATGAAAAATCTGTTGAATACTTTATAATGCAGGTACATAATATTACGTAGTTTAAGTACCTACCTACTTTTTTGTTCACCTGGTAGGTATTTACTTATTATGACTGTTCTTCAATAGCTGCTTACGTAAGCCCAGAATTAACAATATAATTGTATGAAAATATTTACTGATTGTGATAATATTTTTTTATTAAATTAAATTCCGTACCTACCTTAACGTATGAATAAGCTAAAGCTATAGGTATTCACTTTATTTTTTTCGATAACTTTTCAGGTCAAAGAATCAAAAAATAGAACTAGATCTTCCACAAGTGAAGTACATAAACCAAGCCTTTGGTACTACGAATTACTAACCTTTTTAGATAAAAAAAATGACGTAAAAAGAAAGGGAGTTGATTCACTCATGAGTGACGACGAAGACTTAAGTTGCATTTGTGTATTATGTTACATCTATAATTCAGTAGGTAGGTACCTACCTATTATATACAATAAATACATATTTTTGGACGAATTACACAACGCCATCTACATAGTCCCTAACTAAACTTATTAACTTGTAGATAACTGACAAATATACACAAATACCTTTTTTGTAAATAAATACATGTTATACATAGAAAACACCCAGACCAGAAAAGACAGACATTTGTGTGCAATGAACGTGGACACAAATGTTTGTCTTGTGTGGGAATCGAACCCACGACCCACGAACAGTACCTATAGAATACCAAAACGTTTAGGTTATGTTATGTATGTGGTTAGTAATTATTTGATAACCTCAACTGTGCCTCAACTAATTAAGGGTAAAATAAGTACTAGAATAGATTACTTTCAAAACAGAGATTTATTTTAATAATATTTAAGGTTAATAATGTTTATTCGGTCCATCTGGCTTATGTAATGTAATTATATATCGTAGGGTCGTTTAATATAATTTTAATAGAATTATTTATTTCAACTAGGTATTAATTTATCATTCTATCTTGAAAAGTGACGCTACCGGCACTGTTGAAATACTGAGTGAGAGTGTTTCTGATGTTCTTCCCATCTGTCGAAGACCTCTAAATGTTTCTTTGCAGAGATATTAGTTCATTTGTGGCTTGACGCTAAGTCCCATTAATAAAAGTACCTCTTTCTTAGTCTTCTCTATCAACACACGTAGGAGTCAAATAAGTTTTCGACTTTTTCCTTAAATAATTGTGTGAGGCACAACTTGCCAATACAATTAGAAAATTTAAAAAAGGGACAGGTATCATATTTATCAAAGACAATACAGAATGAAATAATTGAAATAATGGCAAAAACAGTTAGAAATAGCATTTTAAATGACATCAAAGAAGCCAAATACTTTACGATAATGTTCGACTGCACTCCAGATGTATCCCATACTGAACAAATGAGCCAAGTTATACGATATGTTAAAAGAACTGGCGATGTATGTGAAATAAAAGAAAGTTTCATTGATTTCATAGAAGTTGCTGGAAAGACAGGAGAGGAAATTTGTGAACAGCATCGGCTCTCAACATCTCGCTCGGCTCGTTTTTCGGCTGCTAGAGCTCAGTCCAGATTATAATAATAAGTCCATGGATATTGGACAATGTCGTGGTCAATCTTATGATAATGGGTTCAATATGGCCAGCATCCATAAAGGAGTACAAGCCAGGATTGCAGAAAAGAATGAGCTGGCCGAGTTCGTACCGTGCTTGGCTCACTCCTTAAATCTTGTAGGGGTTCATTCTGCCTCATCATGCCAGGAAGCTATTAACCTATTTGGACTAATTCAAAAAGTATATTGCTTTTTTGTTGGTTCCACTTCTAGGTGGAACATTATGAAAAAATACGCAAAAACAAATTCAAAAGGAAGTAGTCAGACGAGATGGTCGGCAAAACACGTTGCTGTGAATGCCCTATTAAATAATTTGCCAGAAATAGCGGAAGCCTTAGAAGAAATTAAGCAAACTTCTTGTGCTCCAGAAGCCAAGTTCGAGGCTGGTCATAACTGCTATAAAGGATTTTAAATTTATTCTTAATTTAACTATTTGGGTGAATATTCTCCGTGAAATCAATCGAGTGAATATAGAAATTCAGAAAGAAGATATTATCCTTGCCCGTTCCGTCGCACTAATGGATGGTCTGCTCAAAACTTTGCAAAAAATGAGACAAAATCCAATGGAATATTGGATAAAAGAAGCTGGCGAAGTAGCTGAAAAATGTGGTGTTGACCCTATTTTGCAAAACAAACGAATTCCAAAACGTAAAAAACATTTCGACGAGATGTGTGAAGACGAATTGCCAACACTCCAACCTGTTCAACTTTTTCTAAAGAAATAATGATGGTATTCGATCGAATCATATCCGAAATTAAAAAGAGATTTGATTGTGCTACCATGCTGAATTTGAATATTGCTTTTCTTAATGGTACTGATATTTTGAAAATGTCAAATGAAGAACTGCAAAAGTGTGGAGCAGATTTGGCTCGAAAATACGAGCGAGATTTAAGTGCCGTTGAATTCTGCCAGGAACTTCATGTTTTTAAAGAGCAAGCTCCGGTTTTATTTGGTGATATAGAAAAGGCTAACAGTTTTTATCTCTTGCAACAGATCTATGCGCATGATTTGCAGGATGCTTTTCCTAATATTTGTATTGCACTGCGAATTTACTCTACGCTTCCTACTACGTCCGCAAGCTGCGAGCGAAGTTTTAGCAAACTAAAACTGATTAAAAATTATTTGCGATCTTCTATTAGCTGATTTACACGTATTAAGTTGACTAAAAATTTACTAAATTTTAACTTAATTTTAAGTGACTTAACCCGTGTAAACAGTGAATTTAGTAAGAAGTTGTAAGTTAAAATTTAGTTGCACTTAAACAAGGTAGAATAGAATTTTGTCTATTTTTCGGTTAAGTTGGTGGGCGTGGCTAATCACTTGATTTAAGTGAAAAGCATAAGCTGGCGCCATGGCGGAGTGAATGCAACGTAGTTATAAAAATCTTTCGAAAATGTCGAAGTGGACGGAAGACACGACTATAAAGTTTATTGAAGAATACTTAAAGGACGATTGTTTATGGAATATTAAAAGCTTAAATTACAGAAATAAGCAAGCAAAACAACATCGTCTTTCCGCTATAGCGTCAGCCATGGCGATTGCAAATTTTGGTGTTAAAGATGTTGCAACAAAAATAAAGAGTATTAGATCAACATATTCGCAAGATTTGAAAAAATTAAAGATTCATCAAAATCTGGGTCTGGCACTGATGACATTTACAAGCCAACTATAAAATGGTTTGATATGTTACATCAGGCATTAAATTCGGTGAATATTAGTGAATCGAGAAAAACACACAGTAATTTGGTGAGTAAATGTATTTATTTATCATAAGAACATACTAATTTTAAACAAGTACAGCAAAACGTTTAACTAGTTTTATATTAGTATGTTATATTTATTTTAATCAGAGATTATCTTATTTATTTTTTATTTACTGCTTGCTACAACTTCAGCATATCATTCGCATTTGCCAATCAACTGATCCTTCTCCTACAAAATAGTCAGCATAATTGTCACGGATTGTTCGGGCATCTCGAGATGAATGATTTTGAGTAGTCGTAGGTAGATCTTCCAATCCTTCTGATGGTACTTCTCTCCAATCACCTGGAATTACACGGGCATTGCGTGTGTCTTCAATGTCTACTGTTGGCGCATTTACATTACTTTTTGTTTTACGAAGCCAATTGTGTAGAGCGCAGCAGGCTTTGACAACCTTGTCAACTGTGTCAGGGTTGATGGGAATAGGCCTTTCAAAAACTCTGAATCGAGCAACTAAAATTCCGAACGCATTTTCTACTATGCGCCGTGCTCGTGAGAGGCGATAGTTAAAAACTTTTTGTTTTAAAGTTAACTGGCTCCCTGGATACGGTTTCAAGGGGATGGCGTTATCACCAACAATGACACGTCCATCTGGAAGCAAATTATTCTCCAGGGCCTCACTCAGATTGCAGTTTCTGAAGACTCCCCCATCAGAGACTCGACCATTACATCCAACGTCTACATAGCTGAAACAGTAGTTGTCATCTACAAGAGCCATTAGTACTATGCTGTTTGAATGTTTATAATTATAATAAAAGCTTCCAGAAATGGGTGGTGCTTTAAGCACGACGTGTTTGCCATCAATAGCCCCACAACATCCAGGGAAATTCCATCTTCTTCGAAATCCTGTTTCTATTATATCCCAATCTGTACTTGTAGTAGGTATCTGTAATACAAAAAGATACTTGAATGAAACATTTGTGTATGTATATTTTATTTATGTTTTGTTACAGGAGAATAATGAAGAAAATCGTGGAGACAATTCAATTGATCAACTAGCGAGCATCAATTTACAATACCAAATCCTACTAACGCCACTCGTAAAAGAAGACTCCGGGACTTACATTCACTTGTGGATAAAGTGAGCTGCATTAACAATACTATGAATACAGCAAGTTCGCAATCTACTACTGAACACGAGTTTGACCATTTTGCTAAAAGTGTTGCAGAACAGTTAAAAGCTATGCCTTTTCTTTTGGCGCTGGAAGCTCAAAAACATATACAAAACTATTTGTCCGATATGCGTATACAACAATTAATAAACAGTAGTAGAACCCCTTCGCCAATGAATAATAGTAGCCGTTTTACTCCATCGCTTTCTTCAAATACGTATTACGGTGAGTCCCCAGAACCTTCACAATCATGTATTGGACAGAATCCTCAAAGTATTCCTGCAGCAACTCTGGACAGCGTTTCTACAGTAACACCTCCATACAATACAGTAAATCCCCAATCAGGAAGAGAAAATTCTATAATATTTTATTCTCAAGCTGGAGATTTATCACAAAGTATCCTTGAACCTGATATTCTGTCACAAGCAGTAGCTTCTATTGTGGAGGTCGAGGAGCAGTAATTTTATTTATTTAGTTTGTTTAATTGTGAGTTAATTAATGATAAATAACATGTCTTTTTTGTTTAATAAGCTGAGCTAATTATTAAAATATTAATAAATAAATACATTAAAATATTAATAAATAAATACTAGGTGTAAAAATATGTTTTCTTACCTTTATAAAATCTTTCAACGCATGAAATATAGCTTCACACACGTAAGGCAGCATCAAACATATACTTGATTTAGAAACTCTTAAAAAAGTGAGATAGACTGCGGAAACTATTTCCAGTAGCGAGAAAATATAATACAATATGTAATTTTAATTTTGATTCTAATGCAGAGCGCATCACAGTATCTCTTTTCTGTATCTCATGTTCAACTTTAGATAACAAGTAATTGAATGATTCTTCTGACATCCGCAGTGCAGAGAAATACTCATTTTTATCTTCTCCTGCTAGTTCATGAAACAAAGTTGTACTTGCGCCATATTCATTTCTCCTGCTTATCCATTTTCTCACCCACAATCTTTTGGGTATGGTTATTTCCCTATTTATTTCATCTTTAACCTCTTCCAAAACCTCACTAATAACAAATTTAAGCACAGAATTTACGACTTCTTTGCGTTGTTGGTCGTCCATCTTGAGTTAACTAAAGAGCTTAACTACTAAATGCGTATGGACATCTACTTAAATACATTCCACTTAAAATTAAGTTAAAATTTAGTTACCTACTTATCAACTTAATACGTGTAAATCAGCCTTTAGAGCCAGGAACGCTTATCGGGTCTTGCAATCTTAGCGATAGAAAATCGTATTGCACACGAGTTAAATTATGACAAGGCTATAGATTTATTTGCTGAACAAAAAGCTCGAAGAGTAAAATTGTAATTTCAATTCACAAATTTAATAATATATTTGATTTTTATTTTTATTATGCATATTTATTTTTATTTTAAACCCTACCCTTTTAATATATATCCTACATAAGTAGGTAGGCGGGGCGGCATTTTTCAGTTTTTGCCCCGCCTAAAAAAAATTTAAGATCCGGGGCTGTTCTGAGATCATGTTTCTTGCTAAAACAAACAATTTAACTTTTGAAACAAGAATAGAAATTCCACAAAGAACACATCTATCATACTTCGCACACTCACCTCCTTCGATTTCTTCTAACTGCTATCAGTATATTCAAACTGAATCAAATCCTTCTCCTTCCTCTCTTACACAACATCCGTCGCCGTCGCCTGCTTCATCTCATTCTTACATAATCTCTCAACCAGTAAATTCACCATCCCCAAGTTGTCCCATTCAGTAACCCACTTCTCCTTCCTCTCTTACACAACATTGTTCTCCGTCACCTACTTCATCTCATTCTAACCAAAACTTTCCAAATTTCTCACAAATTACACATCCAAATTCTACGCTATCGTCACAAAACGCTGTCAACGTAAATGAGAATGCAGTGTTGTATGCAGAGGGTCCGGCGGGAGAAATACACACATCAAAAGTGTCTAGGGATCAGGTATGTTTTAGAGCATTGCTGCAAATGAGGTTTGTTATAATAACTTTTTGGGTCGCTATCGGTTCTATTGAGTGAATTTCATTATTTTGATTAAAAAAAAAGTTTAAATTTCGAATATAAAAAGAAAATCAGCCGTCAGTAAGGATTTCTATAAAAGTGTGAAATCTCGTTTAGACCAAATCATTACAATTTCTGCATCGTAACTGAAAAAAACTGCATTGATATGGAGCGACGACGTCACTTGACTCGAGAAGAGATGATAAGAGCCATCGGAATGTTAGAAGCTGGTTCCAGGCAACGTACTGTGGCTATCGCTCTTGACACTAAACAGAGCGTTATAAGCCGCCTCTGGACACGCTATCGTATCACGGGCAGCGTGGCCGAGCGGCATGCAGGACGATCTCGCATCACCACTCGCAGACAGGACCGGTACATCCAAAATACGGCTCGAAGGAATCGTACCATGACCGCCATGATGTTGGTTACAAGGCTCCACGCCACTTCAGGCTTGTTGCTAAG
Organism: Cyclophora albipunctata; assembly: GCA_963082685.1. Lineage (NCBI taxonomy): Eukaryota > Metazoa > Arthropoda > Insecta > Lepidoptera > Geometridae > Cyclophora > Cyclophora albipunctata. The sequence continues at coordinate 5,134,094 of OY720135.1, read as the reverse complement.
CGACCAAACCATCCGAAATCGTTTACGTGAAGTGAATCTGCGTTCCCGAAGGCCGCTGAGAGTTCCACCTATAGCACCCCGCAATCGTCGGGCCCGTTTACAATGGGCTCGCGAACACAGATATTGGGAGGAAGAAGACTGGCATTGTGTGTGCTTTTCCGATGAATCTCGTTTCGGTATGAGACCAGATACAAGACGTACTCGAGTTTGGAGGACCTCTGGACGTCAAGAACGTTTGAGATTTTGTCAGGAAGTTCATCCATATGGTGGGGGAACAATAATGATATGGGCCGGTATTTGGATTGGTGGGAGAACCGATCTCATTTGGATCAGGGGCAACCTCAATGCTCAGATTTACGCGGAGAGAATTGTTACAGACGTAATCATCCCTTTACGAGACCAGTTGGGTGATTCGTTTCAATTAATGCACGACAATGCACGTCCACACACAGCTAGAGTCGTAACTCGCACACTTGACGAAGCTCATATCAACATTTTGCCGTGGCCTGCTCAGTCGCCAGACCTTAATCCAATTGAACACGCATGGGATATGCTCCAAAGAAGGGCTCTGCCGAGTACGGATGCTGTGAACACTCAACAACAACTTTTTGACTTGTTAGAAAGGAAGTGGGCGGAAATTCCTCAAAGCGATTTTGATGAACTCATTTTAAGCATGTCAAATCGCTGCGATAGTGTGATTCGAGTTCGTGGTGGTAACACAGATTATTAATTGTTTTATCTGTACAATAAAAATGCAGGCCTGTCTTCATTTCGACTTTTTTTTGCCATTTAATCGACGCCGTTAACTCAGGTAAATTTTCCACAATTTGCAAAAGCTGCAATTTTTCATTATTTTTCCAGGACAATAAGGGTATGTTGCTAACTTAAACATAAGAATAAAAATAAAAAGCCAGTCTAGAAGACTAGATTTGGTAAATATGGACTAGATAATTTTTTATTGCCAAAAATGTACTTGATCCCTAGACACTTTTGATGTGTGTATTAAAAGAATTGTTAGTTTTTAAAAAACACAAATAAATTTCGTAAATTACTTACATTGATTGTTTTTTTTCAAAACCTTGTAGATTGCCCAGCAAGTTTCCGGAATTATTTTTGATAACAGTTGATGAGATATTATAGAGCTATATCTCAAATCTTTATAGTCTCTTCCAGTGGCTAGAAATCTTAGCGTGGCGATAAGCCTTTCTTCAACAGATATAGCTGGTCTCATGTTTGTGTCTTTTTTAATTATAATATGGCTTCACCTTGGACAATAATTCGTAAAAACTTTCTTTATCTATTCTTAGAAAGTTATGTATGTCATCAAAGTCCAGTAGGTTAATTAAGTTAATATGACTAAGGGTTAATCTCTCCTTTAACCATCGCTTCATCCATATTCTTTTTTTTTCTTTCTTTTTTTTCTTCAATTGCATACAAAAGAGCAAGACACACCCCAACTCTTTGTTCTTATTCACCCAACGTTCTATTAAACACTGATGGTTTAAAACATGTTTTAAACCGTGTAGCCGGTAAAGCGCAAATCTGTTTTTTCTGTTTCAAACCGCCGTTTAAAACCGTGTAGCACATGCTTTAATAACAAATGGTAGCGTAAGATTAAATATGTATTAAATTTAAATTTGTGAAAAAATTATAAAAAATATGACGATCTATAGAATAGGCACTAAATGAGTACAACAGTACTAATAAATCGTTTTTAATGTGTGACTCCAGTCTGCAGTGTTGCAGATTCAACCAGTACTGTCGCACTTAAATAACAAGTTCCAGTCTCTGTACCACATGCGCCAAAACATAGCATTGGATGAATCTCTTTTGCAATGGAAAGGTTGGTTGGACATCAACCAATTTATTCCAAACAAAGCCGCCTCAGTGGGCATAAAAACTTATGAAATTTGTGAATCCCACACAGGTTATTTGTGGCGGTTTGAAGTTCATGCCCATAAAAAAGGCCTCTTACCACATCAGCAGCAGTCAGATCCGTTGACCGCGTCTACGCCGGCAATTGTTTTGAGGCTTATACAAGGTCTTGAACACAAGGGTCACACGCTATGGATGGACAATTTCTACAATTCGCCAGCACTTGCCCGAAGGTTCGTTCGTTTTTAATCGTTTTTAATGTGTGACTCCAGTCTGCAGTGGATTCGATCTTTCTTAGAAGCTCGAAAACAGTATGTCGAAATAGAGAACGAAATGGGAGTTATAGTAAAATCAGAAATAGAAACACTCAACAGAGGCACCCCCCGCAAGGCTCAATTATTAGCCCAATCCCGATTTTGCTCTTTACATCCGATTTACCCAGCACTCTCAGTTGTAACTCGCACTATACGCCGCTGACACCCAGATCTACCATTCCTTTAAACCAACATAGTGTGCTTACGTTCTATTTCCGAATGGGCTATAAAACATTATCTTCTACTAAATGCGAGTAAGTCTTAAGTTCATAGTTTTAGGAACCAGATCTCAGGTCAATAGTATATGTAACCATAACCCGTCCATACACATAGGTAATGATAACATAGAAAGAGTTACAACCGCGAGAAACTTAGGGCTTGCGATATACAGAACACATAAACACTAAAATAAGAAATGCTTTTTACCGTTTAAAGATGCTTTACAGCATACGTCAATTTGTATCAGAACATACTAGAATCATACACGATTTGAACACATAATTTAAACGTACTCACACGGGTTTTTTCGCGTTGGAAAGTTTATAAAGCAAGTACATAATAACTTACTTTTTATTTCCCGACGTTTCGAGGGGATTGCACTTCTCGTTGTCTCGGGTGAACTGAAGACATAGGAGTTACCGCTGTGATGGGAGGGTAGGCGTTCCAAGTGTTGGAAGTACCCTCACATGGTCAATGTTAGAGTTTAACGGTGCGTTCACATTAGACTGACACACACCACTGACAGTATCCTGGCACTTGGTCTGTTAGGATCTGTTTCCAGAGGATGTGTTCGAACGGTTGCATAAACCGGCTATAGTTCAGCCACCAAAACTGTACGGGTTGCCTAAGATTCACAAAGTCGATGTGCCTTTACGGCTCATTGTGGGTCAAATAGATTCGCCAACGTACAGACTGGCTAAACATGTTGCTGGTATATTACAATCCTACATAGGAAGAACGTCATCTTTTGTCAAGGATGCTCGCCATTTTGTGTCAATTATTAAGGACATGAAGTTGGAACCGATGACATACTGGTGAGTTTTGATGTCGAGTCATTATTCACCAATGTTCCATTAAAGGATTGCTTAATGTGGTCAGACGACTGCTAAACGACCACGAGCTACCCGACCAAAATGTGGTTCTTTTGGAAAATTGTCTGGACGGAAACTTCTTTTTATACCAAGGTCAGTATTACCTGCAGATTGATGGTGTCGCCATGGGTAGTCCAGTGGCCCCTGCACTTGCCAACATCTGGATGGCGCATTTTGAGCACCTGATCGATTGGACAGCTTGTGGTATAAAATTATGGCGATCGGCAAGTACGTGCGCTGTGAAGTTCAATCGAAAGACATCGTCTCCATTCACCGGGTGCCGCTTGCACAAAAAGACTCAAATCGTCAAAAAAATATTATATGTAATAAAATTTTCCTCCCGTATCTTGCGAGACATTCTTATTAAGGCTTTTCGTTTAAAGAAAGATGTACAAACTAGCAACTTAGGTGTTTCCGGCACTTCAGTAGCTATTTATATGAACGAGCACTTGACTCTCCGTAATAAGAAATTATTTCGAGAAGCTACGGAAACCGCGAAAAAGTAAAATTATAAATACCTACCACTTGGTGGTCAACTGGGCCCGCAGAGCACTGAGCCCGCAGGTTCAGTTACCCACTCCGTTTTTTTTCATAGGTGACTCGACCCACACTAATCGGATAACTCGACCCGCGGGTTCAGACGACTACTATTTACCGATAAGGGTCTGCTCAGCCCACAGGTTCAGTCGACTACTATTTATCGATAAGGGCCCGCTCAGCCCGCGGTTCCAGTCGACTACTATTTACCACTCGGTGGATTATTTATTATTATTTTTTACGTAACTGGTTACAAATCAGTTAGTTACCAAAGTGGCTGAAGTGAAAAATTATGTAAAGTATATTGTAGTGAAATAAAAAAAAAATAACCCTAACCTACCAAATAGTACCTACCCCCGCGGGCTGAATTGACTCTTAGGCGGTTAGTAATGGTAGACTGATCCCGCGGGCTGGGTTGACCCTTGGGTCGAGTCGCCCCTAAAGAAAAAAAAATGGTCAACTTAGCCCGTGGGCTCTCAGTGCTCTGCGGGCCCAGTTGACCACCTTGCGAAATCTGTTGCACAAACTATAGTGACAAAGAAATTGAAACCGGCAAGTCCATATTGTACGACGCAATTTCTGATGGATTGCGATGTGTATCAAGAAAAGGCGAAGACAAAAACAAAAGGAATGTTAAGGACGTCATAAAGCTCTTCAAAGAAGTTGATCCTGACAAGGCACCGGTTTGCGTGGCGAAAGACCTCAATCGCCTGCCGCCGCGCCGGTGACTTGACCACGTGGACGTGACCCGTATATTGAAGGACATTGCATTGCTTAAATGATATTCAGGGAATGTATTTTATGTTTTTAAAAACATATACATAAATAACATTAACTGGGAAGTGAACTGGACCCTAAAATCTATATCTATTCTATACATATAATAAAATTGTAGAAAAGTGCTGTCTGTACATTGAAAATAAAAATAAAAAAAATAGCAGGGGTTATTGTTATGTCGATGTCGAACCCAAAAATGTAATCAACTTTTTTTTTGTCTGTTTGTCTGTTCACGCTAATCTCAGAAACGGCTGATCCGAGTTGGATGCGGTTTTCACGAATATATTGTGGTATGCTTCAGTTATGCTTTAGTGTTTGTTTCATGTCAATCGGTTCATAAATAAAAAAGTTATGTCAAATTAAAGAATCACGTCGAACACTATTCTATGCTTATACATAGGCACCATTAATCTCCGCAACTATTTGACGGATTTGGTTGAAATTTTGTACCGACATATTTTAGAGCCTGGCGCAACATAAAGACTACTTTTTACCGCGGGAAAACATCCGTTTCCCATGGGAATCGGTAGTTTATTGTTTTTTTAACGCCTGTTCCGGTCAACGAACGACGTCGATCATTGTTACTAGATAGGTAAATTACAATCATTAATAGAATATGTTATAGCTACTTATTACCTTGGAATTGACTGGATTACCATGGGAAAAAAATTAAAAGGGCTCATCTAAATTCTTTCTACTTAAGTTAGTTTAGGCTGATATCATAAACTATAAGAATAATTTACCGAGGGAAATCATAGTACTCCCATGGGAATGAAAAAACATTGTTCTTTTACGGCTGAAGGTAGTTTGTAAGCTGTTGAATTTTAAGAATAATGTCGAACAGATTCCTTCCAGTTTCCCGTGGGTCTGAGATGTTATCCCGCGGTAAAAAGTAACATAAGTGTTGTTATTTCCAAGCCTAAACTAACTGTTTGCCAAATTTCATCCATATCCGTTCAGTAGTTTTTGCGAGAAAGACTAACAAATATGCGTCTATACAAAGTTTCGCGTTTATATTATTAGTAAGAGTTAATTCTATTATGAATAACTACTTTTTTTCTCTGTTAGTAGAATTTACTGAAACTTTATAATAATTTTAATTTAATAATTAATTAATAATAAATATCTTTTAATAATAAATATCTTTATAGAGAAGTTAAATAAAAATTATCGGTTTAGGAATCGCGGTTCAGCTTAGGATGGACGTTTGTCGGTTGCATACGACGACTGCGCGCGCGGGTATATAAAGCGCGCCGAGAACCGCGCCGCGCCATTCCAAATCAGCTGTAAAGTAAAGTAAAGTAGGTTTTTTAGCTACCCAAAATGACTATGATTATGATCCAAAATAAAAATAAGTATATATTTAAAAAAAAACGCTGCTCATAGTCACTATTCCACGCGAACGAAGTCGCGGGCACAGCTATTAATGAATAAAACTATGGTTTTTATGAAGGTTTACACATCTGTTTCTATCTATCTATAATATAAAAATGAATCGCAAAATGTGTTGCTAAGCGCATAACTTCAGAAAGACTGCACCAAATTGGATGATTCTTTTTTTAATGTGTTCCTTATTGTCAGGACAAGGTTTTTATATAAGAAAAATATGGAATAAAAATCTCAAAATTCCCACGGGAACGGGGGCGCTGCGGGTGAAACCGCGGGGCACAGCTAGTACTGAATAAAATTCGTTTCGCCATACCTACTATAGGAATAGCGAGAGCCTTCACACCAGATTGTACCTCACTGCCCGAGAAAGCTTATCGCGATATGAAACTCAAATTATTGGAATGGCCACTTTGCGTTTGGATTGATAATTCATCCTATGTGCCTGGCAGCTAGAATAAGAGGATCGGCGATAAAAAATGAAATGGTCATTGCTGCAGTCGCTGACCTGAAGCCGCTTCTTAAAAGCAGGGAGGAAGCAAATAAAGAGCTCCAGGCCGACGATCAAATCCCAGGTGCTAGTCATCGGTACTGAACAACAAATAGAATGTGTACTAAATTATGAAGATTTGATTAAAATTGATGATGTTGCCTTGGAACGTGTTAAATCTGCCCGTAATTTAGGACTAATAATGGATGGTGAACAGAAATTTGAACAACACGTAAACGAAAAAATTCGAAATGCTTTTTGCGTCTGAAAACCAGCGCTGTACCGAGACTTCGGCCTCGGTACAGCATTGGCTGAGACGCCTCCATTTGCTACATTTTTTTTTACTTGAATTTTAATTTTGTCTTTTTGTATTCTTTTATATTTGTAGCAATAAATGATTATTTTATTTTATTTATTTATTTATTTTTTCACGCTAAAGACGCTGTATTAAATACGCCCATGTATAAGAGAAGAGTTTAGAATACAACTAACTGATTCGCTTGTTCTTTCACCATTCAATTATTGTAGCTCAGTATACGGCCCGAGAATAAAAGTAAATACAGAAAGAGCAATACAGAGTGTTCAAAATGCATGCATACGTTTTTGCTTTAATATTCCGAAGAAAGAGCATATCACTCCTTACTTAAAAATAAAGAAGGGATATTAAGTTGTCCGCGTGCTCTTATTGGGTGTAGACGTGTGTAAACAGTGCCGACTTGTGAGAGAACAATGACCTCGAGAACAGTAAAGTGTTCAAATTGTAACGTTGTGATCAACGAACCTTTGGCTTTTTTGTGCAATGTAATTGATGTTATGGATGAAGAAAGTATGTACTTCATCGTTCTCACCGGAGGACCTTTCTAAGGCAAAATGCCTACTATTTGAGTCGATGCCCAGGACGAAGAAAATGCCCATCCGGAGAAAAGATATTATTGGCCTAATGAAGACATCAAACCCCGATACATTTCCGGTATTTGTGGCAAAAGACTTAAATAAGGTACCGCCGGTCACCTTTGACCATGTCGATGTGACCAGATTGTTGAAAGACATTCTATGTCTGAAGAACCAGTTTGCTACACTGGAGGATAAAGTAGTCACTACTAAGGAGTTTGAAGAGTTCAAATCAGGGGTGAACAACATGAAGTATGTGTCATTAATTGAGAATCCCAACACATATTCCAACAAAGTCAGGAACGTAAACAATAAAAGAGGAGCTTATTTACAAAGTAGTTTTACAATGGACAGTGGACCCATCGGCTTGCAATATGATAAACGGATAAGCAAAATCAGCTGTTAAGTTGAATGATAATTCTGATAAACGATAAGCAAAAATCAGCTGTTAAGTTGAATGACCTTCAACCTCATAAAACTGCTCGCTATAGAGGATGTTTCAAGTATACCGCTGCAAAGATCTGGAATAACCTACCACCGCCACTCAGAGTGAAAATAAGTGCAATAGTTTTTAAACGTCTGTTTAAAGTAGCGTTATTAAGAAGACAGATTGCAGCGGAAAACTTACGTCCAGCCTATGGCAAAAATGCTAAATGTCAAAGATTATTTTGAAATTCCAATGCAAGTAAATAATCTTAAAACTATTTACACACTCTCGCACGCACGCACGCACGCACGCACTCTCCATAGCGTGTGACCCTTGTGTTCAAGACCTTGTATAAGCCATAAAACAATTGCCGGCGTAGACGCGGTCAACGGATCTGACTGCTGCTGATGTGGTAAGAGGCCTTTTTTATGGGCATGAACTTCAAACCGCCACAAATAACCTGTGTAGGATTCACAAATTTCATAAGTTTTTATGCCCACTGAGGCGGCTTTGTTTGGAATAAATTGGTTGATGTTCAACCAACCTTTCCATTGCAAAAAAGATTCATCTAATGCTATGTTTTGGCGCATGTGGTACAGAGACTGGAACTTGTTATTTAAGTGCGACAGTACTGGTTGAATCTTAAATAATTTTGCCTCAGAGGGGTCCAGTTCTAAGGCACACATGTTTGTCATTATAATGTAAGCATCTGCTTAACAGTTGGAATCTGCGGAGAGACATTTGTGCGTTAAAACCTGGACTGTAAAATACGTCGTTGTTGCTAGTCCAATACTCTTCGATTCTACTTTTAACCATAACCCCCATTGCCAGAAGTAGGCCAAAATATACGTAAAGCTCATCGGCCGTTGTATCTCGCCATTGACTTATGCGACTTGTGGGATGGATATTTTGGCTATCTATCATTTGGTATGTCAACAACTGAGCATATTTGTTCGTCTCCGAGGCAATGTACTCCATAAATTGACGATCCCATATGGCAATGAATGTCTCATACGGATCGACACAAGGAGTTGTTGGACCAACATTGCTCGCTGAAAATATTTCTCTCCGAGACTCAGGTGCAATCGGAGGATTTGGAAACGCTCTCTATTCAAATCTACAAATTATTTGGGAGAAGCCCCACAACATTATCATCAACTGCAAAAGTTGGCTCATCCGATGCCGCAGGCTCTTCCTCGGGCGTATCCAGTAAGATACGCAGTGATCTAGGGATGAACGCAGGAACTACCTCGTCGTCATCAGCACTTGTATCGGAATCCGGTTCGCTTCCTAATTAACAAAAAAATTATGAACCCCCACAAGAACGCTGAGAGAATCACTGCAAGCTGTAATGAGTGACAGACACAGCGTATTAGCACAGATTACTTAATAGTTACTACGTAACAGATAAATCACTCCAAGGAAAAATGACAATACCTACTGCTATAATAACCTACTCCCTCTAGTAGCTAGACGTTGCAAGCCAAAATGAACCAAAGCTTACGAACATAAAGTTGACTTTGCTCTGTAGGTGCGCGCCGCCACGTGCTCAGCGTAGATTGTCAGGGCTGCCTCTTTCGATATATATGTCAGTAGGTATTTGCAGTAAACTTTATAATTGAAAGAAAAAGAATTTCTTCTGTTTTAACATGTTTTATTTTTTAATTATCAAGAAATTATACATAACTTACAAATGTTTTATTTTGATGTAATGTTTAATTTATTTTTTTCGATGAAGAAAGGTCGTTGTGCTCCTCCCATACCCCTGACGCCCGCTTTACGCACACATAATAATGTCCAGCACCATAATATTGTTGCTGAAACAAGCTTATAGTTTTTGTCACACAATTGAATATTTTGGGGAATTTCCAAAACAGTGAACTGTTTTCGGCATCGCGCATTTCCGTACCTTGCCGCGAGCAAATCAATTTCGGCAGCTTCAATATTAATAAATATGTGGCTGCCTCCGGTAACTGATTTCACTGTTTTGGAACTCTTACACATTAAGCATTCATTTGACGATTTCGAGGTATAATGTTCCGCGGACTGGGTTACTGCTTCCTGCAAACCCTTCATTGCATTCGCGAATATGGGTCGAGGTCTAGCACCGGGACACAATTTGTTTTCGCCCAGTCACACTCGTTGCAATATATTTCAATTGCAACTGACGGAGTGGTTGGCAATAAATGTTTTTCTATTAAATTGGCCACATTGGCCGTGCAGTCTAAAGCATTGTTTTTAATAACTGCTATATTTTTAATATATTACAGCGTTCAATGTAAATTTGTGCATTATCCCCTGATTTTGACAATCTGCCAACAAAATTATTTAAGGAACATTTGTGTTCTTGAATCACTTTATTGTACAAAATGTAGTCGTGGTATGCGGCTAACATACTTTGTACTGTGGAGTCGAATGCACATGTGTTACGCACAGTAATAATTTGTTTCCCGATTTATGCAGGACCCAAACTTTTACATTTATAAGCAATGGTAAATTTAAAGTAAATTTCGGCCACTGGCGTATTATCTCAATGTCTGGACAAGGGCGTAAATACTTACCTCGTTTGGCATTCGGTTCTTTGGTCAATAATTTTTTTGTAAGGCCTCGCCAATCTTCGTTTTTATTCAGAAATGCTAAAGATTCTGATGTGGCCAACTCATGCCCACCTTCACCATGCTCAGATTTAATTTCGCGTTTGATTCCTACGTTTTTTTCGTCAACTAAAGTATTTAATAACTTTGTTGTGCCCTCCAAATTTCTTAAATGGATAACAAGAAACTTGTCCATTCTAAGTGCCTTTTCTTTTTTCAATATTAAATATTTTAGCTCTCTGAAATACTCCTCACTGTGTGCTGAGCTGGCGACAAGTGCGGTCGGATAACTTTTGCAAGCCAGCACAGCACTCCATAACACAAAGTGTTTTGATAATTTCAGCAGCTTATCACCGAACCCACTGCATTTATATGGGTTCAAACGTCCGGCTTTAATCCGGCGTTATTGAGACTGGGATTAGGTAAGTTATATGTTTGCAACCGCATGGTTACCCGTCTCTGTGTTGAATAACATTTACTATTAATATCATCTATATCTTCGTAGGACGCAAACGCAATTGTAAGTATATCACTACAAAACCCAATGAAATCTTCAATGTTTTCACAAGTCGTGAGCAGCCCTACACACCGCAGATGAAAGTCTTTTTTTCTTTACTCTCTCGGTCAAAACAGTTCCACCGTGCAACCATACTAATAAGGTGAGAAATATCTAACCATATAACAACACATTGAGGCGGGTTCACGCGCACCGATGTACCATATGATTCAAAAACAATACATCTTTCGATGTATGTTTTTAGGTCAATGTTGTTAAAAGCAAGACAAGTAGCATTGAGGAGTGCCATAGAATAGTCTGTCACTACTTGTTTCGGACACGATCCGCCAGAACGCAACCACTCTCGAATCCAATACGTCAACGTATTCGTGTCATGCTTCTCCGATATCATTTGAAACAGTGGCAATACTTTTTGGTTATACCCACAAACGGCCTGATATAAGTAAATGACATGTTTAGAGCCATCTGGCTTGGGTATTTGCTTTACTAAGCTGCCCGTAGCATCGATACTAAGGCCCATCGCAGACGACAGACTATCCGTGACGCACTTTTTAGTCTGTGAAAATAGAACCTATGTAATTATATGCAGTAACGCACACGACGCGCAAAAATCCGCGACAATCCGCGACCGAATTTTTGTGCGCCGCAGACTCGATAGCACAAAAAGTCTGTCGTCTGCGATGGGCCTTATACTACCAACGCTGTCCTCCTTCAGAAATTTATTATACATGTAACTATAACTGAGCGGGTGTCCAATACATTAAATAAAATTTATCTAAACATATTTCATGTATGCATCCGATCAACACTGTAGAATAGACAACGTTCTATTCTATTTGTTTTGACGAAACGATAAATTGTAAACTTGTCTACGAATTATCTATTCGTTTATTCTGAACGCTATAGAAATGTCATTCCCATACATTATTTTAGTTTTCTATAGCGCTAGCGATCATAGAATTGCAACTTGGCTAGGCCTGCAGATCTTGCCCGCAATCATTCAAGCAACTATATTCTGTGCATGGTTTTGATGAAGAAACGCAAACAGTGATACCGTTAATTTTTGCCGTCCGGTCCTTGTAAATAAAAAGAAGGAAACCTATGAACTACTGTTCAGATTGATAAAGTCGCAGTTTCCATTATGGGTACCTGAAAAAGTTACATTAGATTATGAGAGAGCGGCAATGAAAGGCATTCAAAATGTTTTCCCAAATATTGAAATAAAGTTGTGCTACTACCACTTCAACCGATCATTGTTAAGAAAGGCTAAAAAACTAAAAATACGTTCGCCTGTCAAGAAAAGGCACGTAGCACGGTGTGCTGGGCTAGCTCGCCTGCCATCCATTTTCATAAATAAAGGATATTCTATGTAATGAAAAAAAGCCCCATAGGCACAGAAATGGAAAAATTCAATACGTATTTAAAGAAACAATGGTTTGACCAAAACGATTTTTGTAAAGTGTGTTGCTGCAGCGATGAGCAAAAAAGGACTACAAATAATCTCGAAGGGTGGCACTCAAAAATTAATCGATTTATTGGGCGTCGAAATCCTACACTGGCTCACGTTCTGGATTTTTTAAAGAATGAGAAACAGATAGGTAAACAAAATAACAAGAAAACTAAAATCTACGAAGAAATTGATGACGAAATCGACTCGACCATAAAACAACTTTTGCGAAAGAAGATTTCAATTGGACATAGTATTGAAACGATATCGCCATTTTCGTTCAATTTTTAAAGAAGTATATGTCTCTAATTTGTTTTCTTTTATGCAAGGTAAAAGTATTATTTTCTTCCACGATTGCTCTTCTTAATGGATATTTCCAAGTGGCCAGTAAATTATTTCTGATCAAGTAGTTTGTATATCTTATATTGTCAATGAGTTTCAAAAGAAGACTAAACATTCTGTATTGGAAACCAGTAGTGAAAACAGAATTATTATTCTTGATTCGAAACCAGGTTTCCAAAAAAGAAAAATAATTCCGTTTTCACTACTGGTTTCGAACCTACGGTTTCGAAAACGGCCGAAGCCAAAATAACCCGTTGTTTTAAAAATATAGTAACAGACATCAAATTCTTATGACAAAGTTGAAAATTATTTCTCTTCACCCCGTTTTACGGTATTTGTGTTTTGTTTCCAAATTATATTAAGAAAACTAAATTTTGTTACTTTTTATATGTTCACACTATAATAATAAAGATGTTTAATAATTACACATAACGTTTTATTATATTTTTTTTTATAATTATGGAAAACCATGAATAACAAATGGGTTACACATGTACAGTCGAGGTCAAAAATAACTTTACAGTTGAGTGTTCCAAAAATACCTTTACATTAAAATACGTTTACACATTGCATGCCAAAAACTTGCTTACATCTCACATGACACATTCTACTTTTCAGTTAATGCTCCAAATTTCAGTTTACAATCTGTCTTTCATAACAACATTTACAAAAATTGTGCCATAACACATTTACATTGCATGTTACATAATAAGATTTACTGCCAATGTGCCAAAAATACCTTTACATTTTTAGTGACATTAAAAACTTCACGATCAAGCTTACCTTTGGATTACACCTCTTGTTACATATATATCTTTACAGATTTGATTAGCCCGTTCTTAATTTAAATAATGAAATGAAATCGTCATGAATATTAATTTTGGTTTTATGATTTAAATGTTTATTTTTATGAGTGGCGTACGTTCATACAGTTTCGTTCAGAAGTTCATTACCAAACTATTGCGTGAATACTAGTTTTACTTATTACATTCATACAAACACACACATTAATACAAACACATCTTGCACTTGACTGGATTGATAATTTCATCTTATGACGTAAGCTACGTTGCGGCTCAATAGTTTAGAAGTTTTGTTACAATATTATCTGTAAGGATGAGGCGATGTTTCGAATCCCACGGAGCGGCCAAATTTTTTGATGTTTTTTTTTTTGCCACATATAAAAATAAACATTCATGTTTATCTTCGGTTTTATCTCAATCCACCCCGTTTTACATTGCAATTATGTTAACGTCTTTCGACATGCATTTTAATCGCGATTCGATGATAGAAGAATAGCACTCGAGAATCATTAGTTTATAATATAAATATACACAATTTTATAAACTTCACTTACGATTTGCAGAATCATGTTATAGCATTATTAGTAAGCAGATATATAACGAACATTTTTCTTCCTATTTTCATTGATTCTTTTCAACATAATTATATGACACTGGTAGGTTTCCTACAATTCTACGTTCTAAATTTTATATTTCGATATTCATTTATCTTTAACTAGCGACCCGCCCTCGCTTTGCTTCGGGTAATCAAGATTTCATGTAGGAAAATCGGGATAAAACATTGCGTGTCTCCCGCAGGAATATACACAATCAAAATTTCAAGTGGGAAATTGGGGATAAAATATTACATGTCTCGCGCGAGTATATAATTGTATATGTTACGGCTAATACCCGAAGTGCGGCTACACCTAGTTCTAACCGGCTAAAACTAGGTGTAGCCGCACTTCGGGTATTAGCCGTAACATACATATGTCATTTTAATGAAAAGAGAGAGTTAAAACATGAAAAAAAAAATAACCTACCGAATTACTTACTATTCGGTAGGTAAGGGTTATTTTTTTTTTTACTAGTCCATAGTTATTGGTTAACATTACGGTTAGAGCCTACACCTAGTTTTAGCCGGTTAGAACTAGGTGTAGCCGCACTTCGGGTATTAGCCGTAACATATACACAATCAAGATTTCATGTGAGGAAGAATTCGGGATAATACCTACATAGCGCGTCTTCGTCGTTCGTAGTTCGTAGGTAGGTATATCCAGGTATATCCCCGCGCGCTTTGACCGCACGAAACAGTAAGTAGCCATAAGAGACCCGCCATCGAGCATTATTATTTTGTAAGCAGCGCCCCGCGGTTTTACCCGCGTTGTGCCCGTTCCCGTGGGAATTTCGGGATTTTTTTTACATAAAAGCCTTCCTCTTGAATCACTCTACCTATTACAGAAAACCGCATCAAAATCCGGTGCGTTATTTTAAAGATTTAAGCATACAGACAAACAGACAAACAGACACGAAACAGAGACGACTTTATTTTATACTATGTAGTGATATTTCGCATCATAACTCTGAAACTAACTGTCCGATTTTAATAATTTAAAGAGGTATACAAAGAAACATAATAAACCTTGTGTTACGTCATCGTAACTTGTCAATTTCTAAACGTATCGATGTTTCAAATTCTCGCAAGATGGCAACACCGGAAGCAGTGTTAAATCGCTGTCATTGCACGCACGTTACTCGTTTGAATTGGAGCGAAGGCAGTTGGTCGTGTGAGTGAAAGCCTGACGCGCGTGCATCGATATATCGGTCGAGATCCTGAGGGAATCGAATCCTTCTCTTTTCGCGTGTGATCACCCTCGTAGCGCAAAACCCTGAAGATATTTTATGGACAATCGAAGGTGGAAGCTCAACGAAGTGCCGTAGCAGTCCAAGGTACGTGTGTGCATTTTGTTCGTTGCGGCCATGTCGAGTTTTTGAACATCGTATTTTCGTAATCGTTATTTCCCAGTGTAGACGTAAAGCCACTCCTATTTCGGCTTGGTGCGTACGCTACACCTTGATTGTAGAGCCATTTATTTTGATGTAGATTCATATCATCATATGAATATCATCAACTTAAAATTACAGTCCTTTTTTAACTAATTAATCTTAACTAAAAACGGTTATTGTGGCTTAACTATAATAGTTAGACATATGCCCTCGCGAACTTATTTGTTCGCAATGATATGTACTTTGATTGTGTAGAACACTGTTTTTGTGTATCATCAATAGATTTAGTAGCGCACGCCAATAACCAATTTTTTTAGGCATGTTTTTCATACCTTGGGTTACATATACCCGCGTTGTGCCCGTCCCCGTGGGAATTTCGGGAATTTTTTTACATAAAAACCTTCCTCTTGAATCACTTTACCTATTACAAAAAACTGCATCAAAATCCGTTGCGTAATTTTAAAGATTTAAGCATACAGACAAACAGACACGAAACAGAGACGACTTTATAGTGAAGTATGATGTCAGTGCTCTTGCCAATCTTGGAAAAATAAGTACTCAACGCATTTACTTGGTTTCATAATAAAATAATTATCTGGACATGGCAAAACGTATTGACGACCACACCAAACATCGAATTATTGCAATGCGGGAAAATGGTGAAAAAATAACTGACATATCTGATGAATTAGGAATTTCGGTAAGTTCATTTTCGAAAAAATGTAATAAAGTAATAATTCTTTTATATAAACTATCCTACAGTTAGGTATAATAAACACAAAACATTACATATTTGCCTCTTTCTTATTTGTTGTTGTTAAGCATTTGTACTTGATTATTCAAATATTTTGATTGCAGCGACCAACCATATACTTGTGGTGTAAAAGATGGGCCAGTGAAGGAACCGTTAAATGCCATGCATCAGAAGGGCGTCCAAAGAAAACTAGCGAAGCAGCCGACAGACAATTGATTGCAAATGTTTTGGTTGAGCGGTTTGTAAGTGTTCCGACGTATGCTGCAGAGTTAAATGTTAGCGGGAACACCATCCGCAGACGCCTGAAAAGTGTCGGGCTCCGTCACAGGATCCCCGCACGAAAACCTTTACTAAATGATCGACAAAAGCGATTGAGGCTAAATTTCGCAAATACGTATCGGCATTTCGATTTCCAAATAACTGTTTTCGTCGACGAAAAGACGTTCACAACCAATACAGATGGACGTGTTTCATTGTACCGACCAGAAAATACAAGATACAATGAAGAAAATATTTTGGCAAACAAAAGAAGTGGCCGCTTATCCTTAGGTTTTTGGGGCTGGATGTCATCGTCAGGACCAGGAGAACTGATAGAAATATCCACTCGACTAAATTCAGCAACTTACATAGAAATTCTTAGGGATGTTTTATTGCCCACAGTTAAAACTTCATTTGGTGAGGATGTTACCATATATTTATTACAAGATAATTCCTCCGTACATAATTCTCATCTCGTCCAGACATGGATTGGTGAGCAACAAAATTTAGAATTAATAAGATTGTCCCCTAAATCACCAGACTTGAACGTCATTGAAAATATGTGGGCCATAATGGTCCAAAACTGGGATGCATCACAGATAAGAAATTTAAGTAATTTAAAACAACACGTACACGAACTGTGGGACTATTATCGCGGTTTGGACTATTGTAAAAATTTAGTGCAATCGATGGGACGGCGCACAGTGGTACGGTTTCGGAGCTTCCCTTTCATAGGATTTTATAAAAAAAATTTTTTGTTTTTGCTTCATTTAAGTGTCTTATATGTTTAAAATTGACATAAAATAGGATAATTTAATAGTTTTAACCTATTCTACTGCTCAAAAACCATAAAAAGTGAACTTGAACATTTTCAATGTATGAAAACGAAAATGTCTTTGCAAATATCTCATTACTATTGAGAGCTGTTGAGCTACAACCAATTGGATATTGTTACTGGGGCTACAGTGGTCCCATATGACCTTTGACCTTAACCCCCCGCGTCCCCCTACAAGAGATATACGGTTACTAATAATAGCAATATTTGACGAATTTTTTTTTTTTTTTGCGTCAGTAAAGTATCAAATATTAATTGAATTTGATATTAAACCGAATAGTTTAATAGTTTTAACCTATTCTACTGCTCAAAAACCATAAAAAGTGAACTTGAATATTTTCAAAGTATGAAAACCAAAATAAATCTTCAAACTATCTCATTACTGTTCATACCTGTCTAAAAGATACGATTTCGATAATTTATACTACTACTATCTACCTGCTTTGTTAAAAATATTACTGCATTACTTCATTAAGTTACCAAACAAGTACCTACTTTGCTCTGGTTTTACGGCTACCTGACTACCTGACCCATAATTCATATACCTGTGTGCTTAGTGGGAGTTTTCCAAATAACTTTACCGTCATGTAAACGAAATAACTCTGTGAGTCTGTTGTTTGTAAGTTGCCATAGTTATTTTTACGCGTCAACATTAAGGCCGACGCTGACGATGAACGAGAAACGAGTAGAACTAGAAACTATGTATAAACGAGTTGGCGATCAACAGGAAGTCAGTGTGTAGTTTCGATAGTATTGTAGCTGGGATTACTCGCGCAACTCGCCCGCAGTTGCTCAATTCTGAGCAAACCTACTTCTATCTACTTTCATTGTCGCACTGTAAAGAAATGATAATTCGAGCTAACATCGTTGAACGAGTATCGCTGAGCGAGTTTATTTTTGAAGCTCCTCGCTCAGCGACAAAACTAAGTAGTAAAACGAGTCGATGCCGGCAGTGTGAACAGTCAGCGAGAAACTTTTAATATTTGCACCTCTTTCGTTTATACGGAATATGCATTTATTGTGCGTTTCTTGAGAGAAAAAATCGCCGAGAGTTACTCGTTTTCTCGCCTGCTGTGGGACCACGGCCTAACTCAGAAATATATGTAGCTAAAAAGCGCCCCTAGTGGTCACAATGCGAACTAAAATCTGCCATCGACGATGAGTTGCAAGTTTGACAGTTACGCTCACTGTGCGTAAAGTAAAGTTCTCACTTTGAATTTATTGGTGAGAGACGGGCGAACGGACGTAAAATGTAATTGTTTGTTTGTAACTATAGTGATTTATCAATACATAGTGTAAATCAAAGTCGCTTTCCGCTGTCTGTGTGTCTGTCTGTCTGTCCCTATGTTTGCTTAGATCTTTAAAACAACGCAACGGATTTTGACGCGGTTTTTTAAAATAGATAGAGTGATTTAAGAGGAAGGTTTATATGTATAATGATTCCCGAAATTTCTACAGATACGGGCTCAACGCGGGTAAATAAACCTCGGGGTGCTTCTAGTAGTGTTATAAAGAAACGATGTCATGGTCAGCATATTATTTTTTCGTCTGGAAGATGTTTACGACCGCAAGAGCTCAAGATGATCTTTGTTATAATGTCCAGTGTTTGTTCTACTGCTCGAGTTTCTAATGATCCTCTGACGGAATTGACGGAAAACTATTTTTTTTAAAAGATATCGCTTTTCCAAAAAATCATATAAACGGTTGAATTGAGAAACCTCCTCCTTCTTTGAAGTCGGTTAAAAATGTCATAAGTAAGGAGCTATGGCAACCTACAAACAACAAACAATGTCAGTCAAGTGCGCGACGTCGATGTCATGGAATTAGTATGTACTACGTACAACTAGAAGGTTATTTTTTTAGACATCGACCATGGAATTAGTATGTACTACGTACAACTAGTACATACTAATTCCATGGTCGAGGTCTAATAAAATAACCCGCATAAATGTTATATGTACTTTATACCTTATGAAAACACAGTCGATATGGTATATTCCATTTTGCCGGTTTATTGTCTGGACTTTACAGAGCTACGGTGAATAAAAGTGAATACTCAAAGAGACTCGCACTCACAATTATTCGATGCTCACTACGTACAGAGTTTAGTATGGGTTCCCAACCTTTTTTAGACCGGAGACCACTTTTTAATTATTGTTGTCATCAAGGACCTCCAGTCAATTTTTTTACATTAATTAGCGATTTAATTTATTTGTATTTCACATTGAACGTGCGCGAGTCCGACTCGAGCATGAATTATTATTATCTTGGACCTCAAAGAAAATGTATTTTCGACTTCATTCAATCAAACATTTGAGCGAGCGCGGAACGCGATCGAAGTTTGTGCATGTTTTACTTGGCCCTTATAGCCATTTTAAGGCCGACTTTACCTTTTTAAACTTACAGAATGTTAATTGAGTGACCAAATTTTTTTTTTTACTTAGAAATAAGAATAGAAAAGTTTTCTATTCTTATTTGGTCACGCTGGGTAGAAAAAAAGTAGATGCACACAATATGGGTATGTTGTCGGTATTAAAAACCAGCGAACGGCTACATTTGGGCCGCACTTGTGAAGTGAGCGAAAATTGTACTGGAAAAGTTTACTTGTAACGTAAACAAGAGACGTAGAGAAGCTTATACATTTCAGAACAAGCGAGCGCCAAGAAAGAAAAGTGTTAACTTGGACGGAAGACGTAGAGAAGCATGTTTATGAGTGTATGTAATCGAATTTGTGAAATATATTTTGTTCAGTATTTTATCAACGACTTTCCTTCAATTTTCATAAATTAATTTGAAAATGTTCGCGAATTATATTTCGACTTTTGGTGCGTCTGTGGACCACATTTTGTCTTCCGCGGACCACCAGTGGTCCACGGACCACTGGTTGGGAACCCATTTAAACGCAAACGTAAAGTAACTTGGAAAACTCGCACTAAGCACTCAGATCATTGTTCAATCATTAGGTAATTTGGTTACCTGCTACCTATTATTATCTATTTTATACAATTGAGCTAACTACAGTTGAACAGTAGTTACAGTACAGTGTACAGCAGAAATTAAAATAAAACTAAAACAGTAAAAGCTTACATAATATTTTAAATCTTACAAAAAGTATATTCATTATATTTTTAGCGGGGCTGCAGTTTAACAGGGTTCAGTCACTTAGAGATCCTACATCTACGAATTCAAAATTCTCTTTATCGGCACTGGAGGTTAACGTAATTAATGCTTTTGCTTCTTCTGTCAAAGGAACATGAGAATGTCGATTTAACTTAGGTCTAAAACTTGACAAATATATGGATCAGATGAAATCAACAAATTATGGATCACATCCTCATTTGTCAAGTTTTAGACCTAAGTTAAATCGACATTCTCATGTTCCTTTGACAGAAGAAGCAAAAGCATTAATTACGTTAACCTCCAGTGCCGATAAAGAGAATTTTGAATTCGTAGATGTAGGATCTCTAAGTGACTGAACCCTGTTAAACTGCAGCCCCGCTAAAAATATAATGAATATACTTTTTGTAAGATTTAAAATATTATGTAAGCTTTTACTGTTTTAGTTTTATTTTAATTTCTGCTGTACACTGTACTGTAACTACTGTTCAACTGTAGTTAGCTCAATTGTATAAAATAGATAATAATAGGTAGCAGGTAACCAAATTACCTAATGATTGAACAATGATCAGGTATATGAATTATGGGTCAGGTAGTCAGGTAGCCGTAAAACCAGAGCAAAGTAGGTACTTGTTTGGTAACTTAATGAAGTAATGCAGTAATATTTTTAACAAAGCAGGTAGATAGTAGTAGTATAAATTATCGAAATCGTATCTTTTAGACAGGTATGAACAGTAATGAGATAGTTAGAATTATTTGGTTTTCATACTTCGAAAATATTCAAGTTCACTTTTTATGGTTTTTGAGCAGTAGAATAGGTTAAAACTATTAAACTATTCGGTTTAATATCAAATTCAATTATATTTGATACTTTACTGACGCAAAAAAAAAAATTAAATTCGTCAAATATTGCTATTATTAGTAACCGTATATGTCTTGTAGGGGGACGCGGGGGGTCAAGGTCAAAGGTCATATGGGACCACTGTAGCCCCAGTAACAATATCCAATTGGTTGTAGCTCAACAGCTCTCAATAGTAATGAGATATTTGCAAAGACATTTTCGTTTTCATACATTGAAAATGTTCAAGTTCACTTTTTATGGTTTTTGAGCAGTAGAATAGGTTAAAACTATTAAATTATCCTATTTTATGTCAATTTTAAACATATAAGACCCTTAAATGAAGAAAAAACAAAAATTTTTTTTTATAAAATCCTATGAAAGGGAAGCTCCGAAACCGTACCACTGTGCGGCGGCTACAGGATGTGATAGATGCGGAAGGCGGATATACCAAATATTGAAGCAAAAAAAACTAAAAAGCAAACAATAACTCTATATTATTACTAGTATATAATTATTAATAATTATTACTACCTTAGTACTACTTATATAATGATTAGGTATAGAGTTATTTTTTGCTTTTTAGTTTTGAAGTCGGTTTTTTTAAACGTAGTATTTTTTTATTTTATTTGTTACTTTTTAGTGTCTACTTTCTTTATGGTAATGTTTTAACAGTTAATTATTTATTTTCAATTGATTCGAACAGCGCGTGCAGCGCTTTGTTGCATATTTTGTACTAATAATTTTTCTTGGCAAGTCAAGATGTTTTTGTTTATATGTTGTTGTTGAATGTGTGGTCGGTGCGAGTCACTGATTACACTATGTTTGTTTATTATTCTCAATGCTTGTGATGTTCACCGCAACGCAAGCGTTTAGCACGTAATGCAAAAATTTAAGATATGACGTAAGGTAGTGCGTAGCCAGTTCGACAATGGGTCTAGTGATATCACGCTAAGCATAGATCTTGTGGGATCGAACCCCAGTAACCTGATACTTTTTGTTTTGTTATTAGTAATTTTAGAATAAAATTTGAATATGCTCGTAAATATTTACTAAGAAAATAAATATATATAACTAGCTGCGCCCCGCGGTTTCACCCGTGTTGTACCCATTCCCGCGGGAATTTCGGGATGAAAAATAGATGTTGGCCGATTCTCAGACCTACCCGATATGCACACAAAATTTAATGAGAATCGGTCGAGCCGTTTCAGAGGAGTTCAACCACGGTACCCGTTCCCGCGGGAATTTCGGGATGAAAAATAGACGTTGGCCGATTCTCAGACCTACTCGATATGCTCACAAAATTTCATGAGAATCGGTCGAGCCGTTTCGGAGGAGTACGCGAACGAACACTGTGACACGAGAATTTTATATATAAGAGATTATTTAAGTTGGTAACAAATAAAAACAAAATGATTGAAATATATTTTTATTTCATATTGACTTTTTTTCTCCAAACCAGCAAACCTGTCTTATTTCAAATCCACCCTCATATTATTTCATTATTGTTTAATACGTAACTTCGCTCAAGTTCGTAAAAAAAAAACATTAAAAAATTTGGCCGCTCCGTGGGATTCGAAACATCGCCTCATCCTTACAGATAATATTGTAACAAAACTTCTAAACTATTGAGCCGCAACGTAGCTTACGTCATAAGATGAAATTATCAATCCAGTCAAGTGCAAGATGTGTTTGAATTAATGTGTGTGTTTGTATGAATGTAATAAGTAAAACTAGTATTCACGCAATAGTTTGGTAATGAACTTCTGAACGAAACTGTATGAACGTACGCCACTCATAAAAATAAACATTTAATCATAAAACCAAAATTAATATTCATGACGATTTCATTTCATTATTTAAATTAAGAACGGGCTAATCAAATCTGTAAAGATATTTATGTAACAATAAGTGTATGTAATCCAAAGTAGGTAAGCTTGAACATAAAATATTTTTATTTCATATTGACTTTTTTTCTCCAAACCAGCAAACCTGTCTTATTTTGAAATCCACCCTCATATTATTTCATAATTGCTTAATAAATGTAACTTCGCTCAAGTTCGTAAAAAAAACATTAAAAAATTGGGCCGCTCCGTGGGATTCGAAACATCGCCTCATCCTTACAGATAATATTGTAACAAAACTTCTAAGCTATTGAGCCACAACGTAGCTTACGTCATAAGATGAAATTATCAATCCAGTCAAGTGCAAGATGTGTTTGAATTAATGTGTGTGTTTGTATGAATGTAATAAGTAAAACTAGTATTCACGCAATAGTTTGGTAATGAACTTCTGAACGAAACTGTATGAACGTACGCCACTCATAAAAATAAACATTTAATCATAAAACCAAAATTAATGTTCATGACGATTTCATTTCATTATTTAAATCAAGAACGGGCTAATCAAATCTGTAAAGATATTTATGTAACAATAAGTGTAATCCAAAGTAGGTAAGCTTGAACATAAAATATTTTTATTTCATATTGACTTTTTTCTCCAAACCAGCAAACCTGTCTTATTTCAAATCCACCCTCATATTATTTCATTATTGTTTAATACGTAACTTCCCTCAAGTTCGTAAAAAAAAACATTAAAAAATTTGGCCGCTCCGTGGGATTCGAAACATCGCCTCATCCTTACAGATAATATTGTAACAAAACTTCTAAACTATTGAGCCGCAACGTAGCTTACGTCATAAGATGAAATTATCAATCCAGTCAAGTGCAAGATGTGTTTGAATTAATGTGTGTGTTTGTATGAATGTAATAAGTAAAACTAGTATTCACGCAATAGTTTGGTAATGAACTTCTGAACGAAACTGAATGAACGTACGCCACTCATAAAAATAAACATTTAAAATCATAAAACCAAAATTAATATTCATGACGATTTCATTTCATTATTTAAATTAAGAACGGGCTAATCAAATCTGTAAAGATATATATGTAACAATAGGTGTAATCCAAAGGTAAGCTTGATCGTAAAGTTTTTAATGTCACTAAAAATGTAAAGGTATTTTTGGCACATTGGCAGTAAATCTTATTATGTAACATGCAATGTAAATGTGTTATGGCACAATTTTTGTAAATGTTGTTATGAAAGACAGATTGTAAACTGAAATTTGGAGCATTAACTGAAAAGTAGAATGTGTCATGTAAGGTGTAAGCAAGTTTTTGGCATGCAATGTGTAAACGTATTTTAATGTAAAGGTATTTTTGTAACACTCAACTGTAAAGTTATTTATGACCTCGACTGTACATACAGGCCAAGCTAATAAAAGCGTGTTAAAAATGTAGATGTTAATATGCCAAATTAATAGGTTAGATTAGGTTATCTGAGTTATGATTGTTAATAAAAGAAATATACTTAAATTGTGATTATTATTAATAACTAGCGACCCGCCCCGGCTTCGCCCGGTATATTTCAACCAATTTACAAAAAAACATAACAAATTATACACGTGTACAGTGTACATTCCTCAAGAATCACTCTCTTCATAAGTGAAAACCGCATGGAAATCCGTTCAGTAGTTTTTGAGTTTACCGCGAACACACAGACAATCGGTCATGAGTGATGAGCTTTTTTTTTTTTTTAGATGTTTTCATACAAAATTTGAGTTCAATCAATCGTTAGCAGGATTTAGCAGAATTTACCCGAGCAGCTAGCATTATTCTCAATTTAAATCTGGTCACACTGGCGTCATTGACACTCGTGCGCGCGGAGCTAATTTTTCGATACATTTGCGAATGCTAAATATTGTACGGTTACGATTTGATACTGTTTTCGTTGGATAATATTAATTTCAATCACTTACATATTTTTTTTTTTTCTTTTAAATTCACTTACTGCCTAGAAATAGGTACTTAGTATAAAAATTGAACCTAATAAAATTCTTGAGCTTTTCTGTTAACTTCCTTACATCTAATCTAAATACATAATACTTACTTAACTACCTACTTCGATAATACGAGGGCGGGTCAATAAGTCCGTGACTTTTTGAATTTCCGACCTCTTTACTGAAACAATAATACTGGTCCCGTCAACAGGCATCTGTAAGTTGACTCCTCTGAAAATTTGAACTTGCTGCGTCAGTTAGTTTGTGTTTTACAGCTATCTTTATCAGACTACTCACTAATTTGACGAGCAAATGGACAAAAGTGAATTTCGTGTGCTTATTAAGCATTATTTCTTGCGAAAAAAAACCATTACCGAGACCAAGGCAAAGCTTGATAAATACAATGGGGACTCTGCACCATCGATTTCCATGGTAAAAAAGTGGTTTACTGAATTTCGTTGTGGCCGTACAAGCACTAAAGATGCCGAGCGTCCTGGACGCCCAGTTGAGGTCTCTACACCCAAAACATTCGAAAAAATTCACGATATGGTGTTGGCCGACCGAAGACTGAAAGTGCGAGAGATTGTGGAAGAAGTAGGGATCTCGCATGGCTCAGTGGTTTCAATTTTGAATGATCACTTAGGCATGAGAAAGCTGTCCGCAAGATGGGTGCCGCGTTTGCTCACAGTCGACCACAAACGCAATCGTGTAACAACTTCACAGGAAGGTTTAGCATTGTTTAATCGTAATATGGAGGAGTTTTTGCGCCGTTTTGTAACCGTGACGAAACGTGGATCCATCACAACACACCAGAGACCAAACAACAGTCAAAACAGTGGGTTTCCAAGGGTGAATCGGCGCCAAAGAAGGCCAAGGTGGGATTGTCGGCCAATAAAGTTATGGCGACTGTTTTTTGGGATGCACGCGGGATAATCCACATTGACTACCTTCAAAAGGGAAGAACAATCAATGGGGAATATTATGCCAACTTATTGGACCGATTCAATGACGATTTAAAAAGAAACCGACCTCATTTGGCCAAGAAAAAAGTTCTTTTCCACCAAGACAATGCAAGGGTGCACACATGTGCAGTTGCCATGGCCAAAATCCATGAATTGGGCTATGAATTGCTCCCTCATCCGCCCTATTCTCCAGATTTGGCTCCGAGCGACTACTTCTTGTTCCCAAACCTGAAGAAATGGCTTGGTGGAAAAAGATTTGACTCCAATAATGAAGTCATCTCGCAAACAAAGGCCTATTTTGACGACCTCGACAAATCATATTTTTTGGAAGGGATAAAAAAATTGGAGAAGCGTTGGACAAAGTGTATAGAGCTCAAGGGAGACTACGTTGAAAAATAAAATATATTTTTAATAAAAAAATCTGTCTTTTATTGCAAAAGTCACGGACTTATTGACCCGCCCTCGTACCTACTCATATACGAACGGAGCTAATTTTTCGATACATTTACGAATGCTAAATATTGTACGTTAACGATTTGATACTTTTTTCGTTGAATAAAATTAATTTCAATTACTTACATCGATTTTTTTTTCTTTTAAACTCGCTTACTGCCTAGAAATAGGTACTTAGTATAAAACGTAAACCTTATAAATTCTTAAGCTTTTCTATTCATTTCCCTTACATCTAAATACATAATATACCTACCTACTTCGAATAACCGCTTAAAGCTTAATACTTTTAAGTATGCATTTCTCGGCTGAAGATACTTTCTCCTATGTATTAAATCCAAATAACGTCCTCGAAGATGACGTTGTGCGAGCATTTCATGAAAAATTCATGAAAGATTAAATAGAAATTGGACTCCGTTGGAACCGGTCACATACACAATAAAAAGATATAAATCATCACATTTACAAGTTCGCAGAAGTCAATACCCATTAGTTCCAGCAGAAGCCATCACCATTCACAAAAGTCAGGGTACAACATTAGAAAGAGTTGTTATCCATTTAAAACCAACGATTCAAAGGTCTATGATATACGTCGCTTGTTCTCGTGCAACTACAGCGCAAGGTCTATTTATAGTGACTGAGTCATTCAAAGCACCCCGCCCTCCAACTAGTAAAGATGCTATTGTTAAAGAAATGGCAAAGTTACGTGAGAAACCAATAGTACCGATTTTTAAATTTCTTAGAGAGCGCCACAATTTTACACAGATTATGTACCATAATGTACAGTCTTTAAAAAACACATAGCGGATATAGCCACTGACCCACAAATATTAGCATCACACTTATATTTTACATCAGAAACTTGGAGTTGCACTGAGGATTCATTCTCTCTACCAGATTACGTAGAAATCGTTCGAACCAATGGGCCCAAGACAGCGGCCTCTAATCCGGGTTTCGGAATCATAGCGTGGGTCAAACAAGACTTACACATCACGTCTCCCAGAAGTTACTTCCAGCAATCCAGTACTTTTGGTCACGTTGAAGCAGTTTCACTCGAACATAATAATCATATAATATTTGCATTATACAAATCGCCCAGATGTACAAACAAAACTTTAATGGAGTTCATTAGCAAAAATGTTTTTTGCAACAACAATATGCCAACATTACTTTTTGGAGACTTCAACGAAGATTTTTTAAAAGACAATTGTATACTGTCATTCATGCGAAACGCTGGATATCGGACGTTGTTACCACCTTGTCCAACTACTCGAGGAGGCACACAAATTGATAATATTTTTGGAAATATTTCTTGTCAAACTGGAATATATATTAGCTTGTTTAGCTATCACAAGCCTATATGGGCTCGCATATAGTTAGATCTTAATCACATAATTTAGGTATTTAGAATGTTTACTTATCAATTATTAAAACATCGATCAAAGTTACAACGAACTCTGTAACGGCCTCTGTAGTCTAGTGGTCTAAGCATTCGGCTTACGACCCAGAGGTCCCGGGTTCGATTCCCGGTGGGCGCCAAATCCACTTTCTGTGGATTTCCCAGTTTGGTAAGGACATTGCAGGCTGAATCACCTGATTGTCCGATAATATAATAAAATGATTCCGTGCTTCGGAGGGCACGTTAAGCCGTCGGTCCCGGCTATCGTAGTAGTCGTTAAATATGAGCCATGACAGAGGCCTTTGGCGGCTCAACAACTCTGTCACCAGGGTTTGTGAGGTCGTTAACCGATTCATTGCTGATGGCACGACAGGCGTGTCATCAATTGTTTTAACTTATGGCTTATGACACGAGAGGCGTGTCATTTTTTCATCGGTTGTAACAGCCTCAAATTAAGTTTTAGAAGGGTCTGCCCAGGACAAAACTATCAAGTTTTTCCACGAAAATCTAGTCTGTTGTATTAGTTTCCGGATATTGTGTGAATTTCGAGGTTGCAGGGGTTGTCAACCTTTTTAAATTTACATTGAATTATTTTTTAACGTTGCTGATGGCACGACAGGCGTGTCATCAATTGTGTTAACTTATGGCTTATGACACGAGAAAAAATATGGAAGGCACTTGATAAATTTTTTGATCAGCAATTTCTGTGCATGTACCACTGTCCTCAAACTTCTTTTGAGGCTTGAAAGTTCCATCATCTGAGTATGATTGTGAATTTTGTTCAAAAATATAATTCATCGTTTCTTCTTCATTTTCACATTGAGTTTCATCATTGTCATAGTCTTCTGTTTCCGGAATGTATTTGCGTTTTCGTGTCGATTCTAAAATAAGACTGTACCGTCTTCGCGGTATTTCGTAATGCACGTTTCTAAACTGCCCCACCGACCTGGAATTTGAACCAATGGGAGCACGTCTTTTTCTATGACGTGCAGCGCTCGCATTGGTTAACACAGACAGCCTGGCGGGAACAACACCTCGCCACTTCCGCACACGTTAAAAAACATGGCGAATGGTGGTTCATCTTAAAATCTATAAAATTCGTTTTCCCTATGCAAATTCGAGCTTCTTCATTATATACGTCATCAAAGCGGCGCCGCTGAAGGACTTAAACTGTGGTGTGTGTGGTGTGTCGTGCGCATTCCAAGGAAGGACCTAAACTGGACATTCCACGAGACCGCAGAAGGCAAGTCAGGTGCGTAGCGTCTTATTATCCTGTTTGTTCAAAGCCTAGAGAGCTGGGGTTCTTTAGAAACGTGCAGACAGATATATTAAATACCTAATATCAATCGTCTGAACAAAATGTTGAAAAATCATACAAAGACAGTCAATTTAACAAACAATCTGAATATTTAATTTTATGCACTTCCGACAGCTATGACGAGCTACAAACTAATCTTGTCCATTAATTGTAATTATTTAAATTATAAGCAAGATATCCCACTCAAATGTTACCTTCCCCACGAATTATTTTTTGTAAATAAATAAACCCTAAGTCGGAATATTTTTTTGTAGAAATAAGTTTAAAAATTAAAACAACACAAAAGGTTTGAAACACCTGATAAACCGTGAAAACGCAAGAAAAACATGTGGTTTATATACATGGCTGATGGCACAATAGGCGTGCCATCAACTTCTATGGCGCTTGACACGCCAGTCGTGTCATAGAAAATTTGTTCACAGCCACGGCGAAAAGTTTTAAAAAATGGGTGCCGCAATGAATCGGTTAATCGATCACAACCCACACGCTAAGTAAGTAAGTAGTAGTAAGTACAACGAACTTCAAGAACTTCTTTATTATGTTACTCGCTGCTACGGAACCCTTCATGGGCGAGTCCGACTCGCACTTGGCCGCTTTTTGATCAAATTAATCTTGATTCTGCAAAATGTAAACAGTGTGGTAAAAACTTTTCACGAAAAGAAGGTATAATTTTGGCGCGCAAAGCAGGTTTCAACTTGTACGTCCCTGTACCTTCTCGCCACGTCCCTCAATGCCGCGAAAACGCTCGTCGTGGTCGGAGGTGCGCGCGTTGGTCGCTGGTAAGTAAAAAACTGTTGTTGTCCGTCTGTGAGACGGATGGTGGTTGCGTGACTTTTGAAATTTTGTTTTTTTTATGTTTCAGTTTAAAATGGCTTCTAATGATAGTATTATTGAACGTTGGTTAGAGAAAGATCCGTCTGACGACGAAAACCTACCAAATGATAAAGGCAGCGACGTCGATGTGGACATTGGCTTACAGTACGCGTTGGAGGATAGTTACGAATCAAATCCTGAAGGCGAAGAACCAAGTTCTGATGCGAATAATGGCACTATTGTATCTCAACCTCAAGTTTTACGTGCAGAGCAAGAATTTTCATCTGAAGATGAAGAATCTTTGTAAAAAAGCGTTCGAGACCACGAAAAAAAAAACGATTTCGGTAAGAATCGTTTTCGGTGGTCTTCTGCTCCACCATCATTACGCTCGAGAACATTACAGCGTAATATAGTTGAAGAAAGAGAAGGTATAAAGCAAGCATACCGGAATGAAATGAATGCTTCCTCTTCACCACTGGATATTTGGGAGAAATTTTTCACAGAACGAAATGCTTGAAAAAATAGTTCACAACACAAATAAGAAAATTCAAGAAATTAGGCCCAACTACCAAAAACCAACCTGTGCTCATGACATGGATCTTATAGAATTGAAAGCTTTTATGGGGCTTCTCTTCTATACAGCTATATTCAAAGAAAATCATGAACATTATACATCATGGTATAGTAATGACGGCACTGGACGGGAAATATATAGCTGCATCATAAGCAAAAATCGATTGGAAGTATTGCTGAAAACCCTACGGTTTGATGACTCCGAGACCAGATTAGCACGCAGAGAAAACGATCCTTCTGCACCTATTGCCGAGCTCTTTAACTCATTTATTGAACAATGCCAAGCTGTTTATGCGATTGGCAGCTATGCATGTATCGATGAAATGTTGCTGGCGTTTCGTTGAAAATGCAGGTTCAAAATGTATATGCCCAAGAAACCTGCCAAGTACGGCATAAAAATACAATGCCTCACAGATGCAAGATCGGGGTATCTTTTGAATGCCTATATTTACCTGGGAAAAGACTCTGATGGACTGAATTTACCAACAGAATCTTAGCGATTGAAAAAACCAATTCAAGCTGTACTGCGACTTATTTCTCCGATAGAAGGATCAATCAGGAATGTTACTACTGATAATTGGTATACTTCTGTTCAGCTTTTAGATGCACTGAAAGACAAACATATAACCGTAGTGGGAACGTTGAGAAAAAACCAAAGAGAAATACCTCAAGAATTCCTACCAGCACGTCACCGACTTGTTGATTCAACGATCTTGGTTTCACAAAAGATATAACTATATCATCTTACGTCCCAAAACCAAATAAAGCAGTGATCACTCTGTCGAGTATGCATCAATATGCCAGACGTTGATGATGTTAAGGTGCTCCCACACTGCTGTTATAGAATGTTATGTAACGTTATAAACGTTAACGTTATAGTAAACATTTGTTAGCTAACATATAATCACCTAAGTCAAAAAATGTTTTCATGTTAGTAAATGTTAATTAACATTTTTGAACAAAATTTTGTTTGTAAATATTTTATACAGGTGACGGCGGGTTTGTAAACATTTTCCATCAGTGTAGGAGCACTTATAACATATAACAGTTCCTAACAAAATGTATGAATTGACAACATTTGTTAGTAAATGTTTTAAGCCATGTATTCACTGAGCAACAATGTTTCGGATACACAGTTTCTGAAACATCACGTATATGTTTCCAGGAACAATGTTTCGGAAACTCTGCCGTCCACACAGTCAGTTGCTTAGGTCATGTCGCCCGAGGTGTGTTGTTATGTGGTGCCTACATTTTTTTGCATAAGTCCATCGAGCAATCCCATAATATTCGTTTTTTCTCAAACAGTTCTATCAATTTAAAGATAGTTTCGTCGTCCCACACTACAGCCATGTTTATAAACAAATGTAAGACGTGTCCACACTCGCATACACCTGTTGCACAACTGATTTGTTTCTGTGTTCTCCGCCGCAAGTGGGGAGCACCGAAACATCCGATAAACACGTAGTGTTTACAGGAACAAAATGATATGTTTCTGATACAAAATCATTTGTTTCAGAAACACGTAGATTTTGTTTCTGAAACAGAGTTTATAAACAATTGTTGCTCAGTGAATACGTGGCTTTAGTGTTCAAAAATGTTTATTAACATTTTGTAACAGCAGTGTGGGAGCACCTTTACGAAGAAACAGGAAATCATACTTTTCTACAATCGAACCAAGATCGGAGTGGACCTGCTCGACCAAAGGTGTTCAAATTATACCACAGCCCGTCGAACGCGTAGGTGGCCATTAGCAGTATTTTACAGGTTGCTCGATATTTCGGCCTCAAACTGCTATGACTACGTAGCAGTTTATCTGCTCAAGCCCACGGACAAAAGGTTGAGAGCAGGTTCAAATTTATGAAGAGACTAGCTGAACAGCTCACCAGACCGCATATGGAGCGTCGAGAAAACAACGTGAAGATTCAACGTAACATTCGAATCGCACTTCGGCGCATCCTTCACTGCGGCAATGACTCCGCCCCACCAGCTCTACCAGGTGGAAGCAGTTCCGAAGAAAGATTAGCTTCTAGAAAAAACTGCTCAACCTGCGACCCTAAAAAGAAACGCAGGACACAATACATGTGTTTTGAGTGTAAAAAGCCAATTTGTATCGAATGCTCACATAAGATGTGCATTCACTGTCGGGAAAATTTATAAGTTTGATGCCTTGCAATTTTGCAAAAGATGTGATTATAATGCGAAGCTGTTGATTCTATACGTCTTGTTAATTATTCTATTTTTATAAACAGAAAGAAAAAAAATCCTATCTCATGTGATGCCACAAAAAAAAATATAAAATGTCCTTTAGTAATACCCGAGTATACTAAACGTATGGGAGGGGTAGATCGCTTCGACCAGAAAAGATCACAATATGCTGTAGGCAGAAGAAGCCGCAAATGGTGGAAAAGGATCTTTTATTTTTTGATGGATGTGGCGATTACCACTGCATATTTGTAATATAAAACCAATAGCCGAGTCCACAATGTGATGTCCCAAAAACGATTTCGAATTTGTCTTTCTAGGGAGCTTGTAGATAATATGACATTTAGAAAAAGATCATTCAAATCCATGCCAAATTTTGTAACAAAGAAAAAGAAAGTTCAGGAAAGTAATGCATTGCAAAAGACGGTATTTGGAGTACCAGAGGAAATACGATATCAGAGACTGGGTGACCACTGGCCTACTGAAGAAAGCTGTTATAAAAGATGTCGCTACTGTAGTACGAAAGAAAGAAATAAGAGATCAAAGATAGAATGCAGTAGGTGAAAAGTGGCACTTTGCATCTTTCCTTGCTTCAAGCAATTTCATGAAAGACAAGACCAATGTCCGGAACCCTAAACAAGGTGGTGGCAAATATATTGCCACCACGGTTTTTTTTTTGATTATGCATGTAATTTTTTTTTCTCTAAAATTAATGTTATTAAAGAACAGATAGACATTCCAAAAAACGAGTTTTT
Source organism: Cyclophora albipunctata (assembly GCA_963082685.1). NCBI lineage: Eukaryota > Metazoa > Arthropoda > Insecta > Lepidoptera > Geometridae > Cyclophora > Cyclophora albipunctata. The sequence goes on along the minus strand of OY720135.1, from coordinate 5,100,505 downwards.
ATTTACTTACCATTGAAAAATGCTTCTACCAGTTAAAAGGTTAACTGGCAGAGGGAGCAATGCGAGTAACAACGATGATGACGAGGAGGAAGACTTTTTCAATTCTGTCACAGTCTATAGAAAAAACCAAAGAGCTCCAACTCTTTAAAGAGTAAAGCGCAAAGTCTCGTTAAAATGTGGCTGGATATGAATTCAAAAGACTCGTTCAACGATGCTGCATTCCTCGGGGAACAGATATTACAATACTGCTATACCCTCAAGCGCTGCTGTTGAACGTCTGTTTTCCACGGGTAAAGACATTTTAACACCAAAACGAGCCTCGCTTTCAGACGAGAACTTCAACATGTTAATGTTCATGAAGGGGAATATGCATCTTATGCCCGATGATTAAATTACACATTTGAATTATACAAGTATTTTGTTTTATTCCTAATCTGTTAACTTCCAGAACCTAAACCAACAAGTTGTATAAGTTCACTAAAGCAACGATATAAAAATGCAATTTTACACATATTAACGGATTAACGATTAACGTTAACTTGCGTTAATTCTTCCGAAATGCAACGCTTTAACGCTTAACGAAGCTAACTTTTTTTGTAGCGGATTAACGATTAACGAAGTTAACTATTTGATTAACGGTGCCCAGCTATGACGATTTCATATAAATTCATATAAATTGTACAGCCACTAGCCCTTCCGGCAGATTTACCGGCGCGGCAGATCTGCCGGTCCGGCGTAGTGGGAACCCACACATACCTTTCACCCTTAAATTTCACGTACGCAGTTCTTTTCACTCGCCCGTCTGTGAGACGTATGGTAGGGGGTTGTGTGACAAGATTAGGTGGTTGGTCGGTGGTAGAGGGTTAAAACTCTTAGTACTTAGGACGTGATGTGTTCTTAGTTTTCTATAGGCGAAAACATTAATATGGTTGTTAGTTTTTTTAGTTTATATGTTAATTATTTAGTTCAACTGTTAGTTTTTCAAATCCAATAAAATAAATAAAATAAAATAGTCATCAAGCTCACTATACGTTCTCATCTTCATCAGTATTTTACGCTTATAGTTCATAGTTCAATATATCAGTTTATTATCAATTATCAGTGACTTTCATGTAAATATCAGTTTATCAGACAATCTGTTACGGGAAACCGTACATGGTCCTTCGAGCCGGATTTCATTTATATCATATTACTAGCTGGGCCCTGCGGTTTCACCTGCATTTTTTCCTCACTGCTTACCGTTTAAACCTTCCCTGGACTTTCATGAATTTTTCAAGACCAAAATTAGCCAAATCGGTTCAACCGTTCTCGAGTTTTAAGCAGACTAACGAACAGCAATTCATTTTTATTTATATAGATAGATTATGCATTTCTCCCTAATTAAATTCTGTTTTTTGTTTCAGGTGAATTTGGACCAGCAGTGGAGCATTGGACCACACCCTGAGATATTTAAGCTGTATCCAAACTTGTTTTAATAAAATGTATTAAAAAATTCTCATTTTTTACTCAAATGTTTCATTTGGTTAGGTAGGTTACCTAGGTAATTAATAAATAATTTTAAATAATATTTAATTTTTTAGCCGATTTTTTTACTTGTCCCACCAGCCACAATTTCTATCATATATATTTTTTATAGAAATTAGGTTTGGTGCAAAATATTTAATTCATGTTGTACCTTTATAATGAATGTGACAAATGAGGTGTTGTGTGAACCATGAACAACAAACATCTCATTAACATAACATAGAGTGACCATATGATGCCATGACTGTGTATCAATTCCACCACTAGGTTTGATCATCAATACCGTAAAACGGGGTGTATAGAATTTGCGGGGTGAATAGAAAAAAAATCAGGAAAGTTTTCAACATTAAAATTTTATTATTTTTAGGATTTACCTTACTTTAAGGATTTACCAGGTAGAAAGTGCTTAATTGGAGATAATCTATCTTCACATTTATCAGCAGACTTAATCCAAATATGTAAAACGCACAACATCGATTTTGTGTTTTTACCAGCCAACTCGACTCATCTTACGCAACCTTTGGACGTTGCATTTTTTCGTCCAATGAAGCGTGCCTGGAGGCAATTATTATTAAAATGGAAAAAGACAGATGGTCGACAGTTACCCACAATTCCAAAAGGTTGCTTTCCAAAACTATTAAAATTATTAATTGATGAACTTGAAATAAATGCATCAAAGAATATCATTGCTGGGTTTAAAAAAACAGGAATTAACCCTATAAATGCACATGAAGTACTATCCAGACTTCCCGGCGAAGACTTAGGTGAAAACCATGAAAGTGCTGTAGAAGATTCTGTTCTAACACTCCTCAAAGAAATGAGATATGGTTCAATGAACATTGTGGAGCCAAAAAGAAAAAGAAAACTGAATGTATTTCCAGGCAAAAGTGTCACTTCTGATGAAATAGAAGACTATGCAGAAACTGATAATAGTATGATAAATCTTAAAAAAACAAAATACGATACAAGTATCAGTGGTCCATCAGGTTTAAACAATAAAAATAAAAGAAAAGCAAAAAAAAATATAATTACAAACTTTAAACTAAAACCAATTGAAGAAAAAGAAAATAACCCTAATAAAATATGTAGAACCTTATAAAGGAAAAGGTAAAGGAATTGGGAAAAAATCTAAAACATCATATTTGGAAACAAAAGAAGTACAAGAAGAAAAAGAAAAAAACAATGAAACTCAAGGAAAAGCTGTCGAAGATATTACAAAAAAATCAGAAACAGAAGACAAGGACAAGGAGGATAACAATAAAGAATGGAAAGAAGAATTCAATAACATAACCGAACGAGAAAAATGCGGAAATACAAGACCGGAACATTACGATTACATCACGGATTACGACAATAATTATAATAATAATATGAGACAGCAAAATTACAACAATATCACGGAAACGGAAAATTACAATGATAACTTACAAGGATCAGAGAGCAAAATACCTAATGATGTGGGCATAAAAAGTCTACCTATTCTCTTTTTTGACAGCTTATGCGAAGAGGTTACGATCAGCACTGGAACAACTGCTGTTAATAATACTATTAAGGAGAATAAAGTAAAAATATTATCGAATGAACTAGTGTATGACGGTGACGAATACTTCTATCTATAACATTTCGTAAAAATAAAATCGATTAAAATACAAACATTCTTAATTATTTTTAAAGCTTTTATACATAGGTACTTATAAGTTATAGACAAATTTTATAGGTATTTAATTTAGTATTTACAAACTAAAACAATTTTAAATACACGACCTTACATTTTTGCATGTTGGATAACTCATTTTTGGCAGCCCTAGCAGTTTTTCTATTCACCACTTATGGCATTTCTATTGACCCCAGTCGTTGGGTGAATAGAAATGATACATAATTCATTAAAAATCTCGAAAACCTTTGCTTAAAGTTCAAAAAAATATATTGTTTTAATTCTTTTTTATGGTACCGGACATGATTTAAAATAACCCGTTGTTTTAAAAATATAGTAACAGACAACAAATTCTTATGACAAAGTTGAAAATTATTTCTCTTCACCCCGTTTTACGGTACTGAGAAACAAGAGCAAACTTCCAGCCGACCTCTTGCCGACCCATAGACTGACAGAACATCAGTAAACTAGAATAACTGATATTTTAATTCATGATTGAGACCACTTTTTTATTCTTCTTATCGAGTGGATGGTCAAACTGACCAATTCTGGTGTCAGAGTTATTGAGCTGCCAAAGGCCTCTGAACTTTTTTATTGAACATTATGAAGAGGTACATGACCATGTCACGAGACACCTCAAGAGCTGCCACCGCACGGAAGTACCATCAGTGGACCAGAACCACTGATGAGACTTCACGTCAGTTGAAAATATTTCACATTCCATCATGAACATTACAAGCGAGACCGGTCATCTTCACCATAAGAACATGATTTAAAATGGATTCGACTATATAATACAAAACACAAACATTTGGAAATACATGTGAAACAACTGACACATCGCACAATACACAAATAAATAACAAGGATCATTTCATTACCTATATATTATATATTTTCTGTTATTTTACGAGTAGTACCAATATGACAATGCCCCAGTCAGTATTATCAAACTTTACATCGCAAAACCACTTGAACGTTAACAACTGACACAAAACATGAACTTCCACATTTTTAGCACGCTCCTCAATTTATAAACCGTTTTTCTATTTTCATAAAATCCTGTACCTGCATGCATGTACAATACAGGAACGACGAAAATCAACGTTGAACTATTAATTTTATTTTTATTATTCTTTCTTCAATCTTCATCTTGTAATCACACTGATCACACTTTTATTTATTACACACTACACAGGCAGGCAGGTGCAGGCAGGTAATTATGACAATTGACAAAACAAACAAAGTAAGTAAGTAAGTTCGTTCGTTCATATTCAGCTAGGTAGTAGGTATTTTAGTCTCTAGATTGAAACCACAGATTGATACAATAATATTACCACATGCCAGGTATACTATTGTATCTTAGACTAGCAGCGCCCCGCGGTTTTACCCGCGTTGTGCCCGTTCCCGTGGGAATTTCGGGATTTTTTTAACATAAAAACCTTCCTCTTGAATCACTCTACTCAACACACACTCAACCCGCATCAAAATCCGTTGCGTAATTTTAAAGATTTAAGCATCAGACAAACAAACAGACAAAAATAGCGACTTTGTTTTATACTATGTAGTGATTACCACAGACAGACCAGTAAACAGAGAAACCACTGACCAGTACTAGAGGTCAGTGAGAGAAACAGAGAAATTTTACGACCACAGATTAAAACCAAATTGACAGAGCAACGAACGAACATGGAACGAATAGTGAATGAACCAGACCAGGAAACGAATTCAACCACAGAATGCAACCACCACAAACCAGGAAACAACCACTACTAACACTGACCTCTACTAAACGACAGCAGCAGCCACGGTATAAGCACATAGTTGTACTGTGGTATAAGGGATGCGCCATAATCGATATTAATAAGATATCGATAAATTAATTTAAATCAGCGATGAACCAATATCAACAAAATATGATAGAGTTTAAACGTACTCACACGGGTTTTTTCGTGTTAGAAAGTTAATAAAGCAAGTAATAACTTACTTTGGTGCACGGTGCAATCCCCTCGAAACGTCGGGAAATAAAAAGTAAGATAATACTTACTTTATTAACTTTCTAATACGAAAAAACCCGTGTGAGTACGTTTAAGCTATGTGTTCAAATCGTGTAAGTTTAAATAATAAAATATGATAGATACCTCTAATATCCATTTGAACGTCCCGTGCACAGACCGTACCACAAACGTTTACCATCGTTAGTCATTCTGGGCCCGCTTCTGGGAATCTAACAAACGTATCATTCCGACCATCAGTGAATGTCCAGATAATCATTCTATAAACATTGGCTATCGGATCGGTACATCGCACCGAGAACCGTAAATGACATTTGTTTTGTTATTGACTTAAATAAATGAATGAATGTATTTGTAAATACATAATACAAATTAATATTAATATTATTATTATAACTTGCCTATACTTAAATATTGTTTGCTAAACTATGGACCTGTTCTGAAATAAAGATTCATTTATTTATTTATAACTTACTTCCATGGTACAAAATGTCTACAGAATGTCTCCCTCCTTGGTTAACGATTTTTATAATATCTGTGCCCCTAAGTTGCTGTCTGACGGTACTAGATGGCGCTTAAAACAATTTCAAATAAATTAATACCAAAAGTTAAATTAGTAGGTAACAAAAATTACGAAGAATAAAAATAATTTTGACATTTTTTCTCTCTCTGCAGAAGCAATCGTCTTCGGCTGGAAAATTGACGACATTGGTCCACATTTTGTGCCAATCCAAAAGAAATAGATTATAGAAGCAACTTTACGTTACGGTGTTATATTTTGGGGGAACTCAGCTGAAAAACATACTGCATTTAGAGCCCAAAAAAAGTGTCTGAGAGCAGTATTCGGTCTTAGGCCAATGGAGAGCTGTAAACCCTACTTTGAAAAATATAAATTACTCACTTTACCATGCCTGTACATTTTTGAAGTTTATGTATTGCTAAACTTAATTTTTAACCTATTTGAGAGGGTAAACAGTAAACGTTGTCATAAAATTAAGTATACCCAAAATAGGACTGCTCTTTTTAATAATAGTATCTTTATAATGACTCCTCGAATATATAACAACTTACCTATCACAATCATACAAGAACAGAACATTGTCAGCTTAAAAAATAAATTAAAAATATATAAAAAAAACTATAGTATTGATGAATATTTAACGGATGAGTAGAGCTAGTGCAAAATAATTATTATTTAGTTAGATATTTTTGTTATATTAGAGTGCATACTGTTATTTAATTTCTCTGTTCTAATTTTCACAATTTTATTGCCATGTTACATTATTTTAATTAGATTTAAGTATCTACTTAATATTTGCACGCCTCACATATGAGGCAGGATAAAGAGAAACTTCACTTACAATGTAACACCTTTATTGTACCTTTATTCGCAAAATAAATGAATATGAATTTTATTTATTAGTATTCAACTACGGTGTAGAACTATGATTAGCTGAACACAAAGATAGCTCGTTTTGGGGCACGACTTGTGTTTAAACGATAATATCTCAAGAATTATAGCGATGGCATAGGGTATTTTATTTTAAATTACAATGTTTAAATTATATAGACTAGGATAACAAATAAAACCATACACCTGTCCATACAAAATAATTTATTCACAGCCCTTTAATTTGGCACAAAAATTTGGCGGCGCGGGCCGTAATTCTAATTAAACTAAACATATCACAGATGCGCAAATACCACAGTTAGGCCTACAATTAAAGTAATACAACATAATTAGACTAATATTCTCACAAAATAAACAGAAATCGTAGCAATAGCCTTTACCATTACTGAGAAAAATATAAATTAGTGCAACAGTTCTCATTCACACAGTGAAATCACTTTCATTTTACAGTTTTTTTGTTCTACATACCATACAGTACAAAAAAAATACTAAGCAACATAGAACTCTTAAGGCCCTTTCTAAAAAGGTATCACACTTGTACATTATCTTTATGCAAAATGTATGTCAAAGGTAAACATAAAAAGGTATCACCAAATGGCGGGTATTTTCGCTAAACAAAACAAATCAAATAACATAGTTAACAGGAATATATTGCAGTAAAAACACACATGCCCATTATTCCCATTACATTAATTCTGTAACTAAACTAAATAAAAATGAAATTTACAAAAAAAAATTCAAACACAAACTTATAACACCCTTCTTTTTGCGTCGATTTAAAAAAAAAATTAAAACGATCTGTCATGAATCATGATCATGAAACTTAACGTGAAGACTAAATACAACGCGAGCGAAGCCGCGGGCAAAAGCTGGTATATTTTATATTTATATTTTTTACTAGCAGCGCCCCGCGGTTTAACCCGCGTTGTGCCCGTTCCCGTGGGAATTTCGGGATAAAATGTAGCCTATAGCCTTCCTCGATAAATAGACTATCTAACAGTGAAAGAATTATTCAAATCGGTTCAGTAGTTTCTGAGATTAGCGCGTTTAAATAAACAAACAAACAAACAAACAAAACAAACTCTTCAGCTTTATAATAGTAGTATAGATAGTATACTAGCTGCGCCCCGCGGCTTCACCCGCGTTGTACCCGTTCCCGCGGGAATTTCGGGATAAAAAATAGATGGTGGCCGATTCTCAGACCTACTCAATATTCTCACAAAATTTCATGAGAATCGGTCGAGCCGTTTCGGAGGAGTACGCGAACGAACACTGTGACACGAGAATTTTATATATAAGATATCACTACATAGTATAAAATACGTAGAGTCGTCTCTGTTTCGTGTCTGTTTGTCTGTTTGTCTGTATGCTTAAATCTTTAAAATTACGCAACGGATTTTGATGCGGTTTTTTGTAAAGTGATTCGTAGAGTGAATCAAGAGGAAGATTTTTATGTAAAAAAATTCCCGAAATTCCCACGGGAACGGGCACAACGCAGGTAAAACCGCGGGGCGCTGCTAGTATATAAAATAAAAATATGTATAGAAAACTGAGATTAAAGGTCTCTATCGCTGGTCGGCACTTTCGGTTTTGGGCCCATTCATCATTCTCTCTTTACTTAATATAATCCAGTCGGGGTAGGCATAAAACTAGCCTGAAATAGAAAAAATACCGGGGAGCGATTTTTTTTAAACGTCGGGGGGGGGGGGGGGGGTTGTAAGTATAAATCTCGATTTTCGAACTAATCCCGGTAGAGGATTCGCCGCCATCTTGTTTTAAAGTTCAATTGTTTCGTTTTTTTTAAATAACTCGGTAATTTTCAACTATAAAGCGAAAATGATCCTATATATAAACGTTATAGTCATAACAAAGTTGTGGAAGCATCACGTCGGAGAAGCCCCCCCCCCCCCCCCCGAGGTTTAAAAAAACCGCTCCCCGGATTTTTTTCTATTTAAATGTCTGCCTCGACTGGATTATTATGGTAATCAGTGTAGCAGCCCTGTAAGCACAAGTTCACTGCGCAGGTGCTGCACCTCCACTTCGTCGTGCGACGCACTTTGGCTTTGTGGCACAGTTTACAGCGCTGCTGTCGCTCATTTTTGGCAGGCAAATGCATCTGCGATGGTGCGGCTGGTGCGGCTGGTGCGGCTGGTACTAATACCCGAGGAAGTGCTCCAGGTCCGCACGTTTGCAGCAACTCCTTCACCAACTGCAGCCGAAACTCGCGATTTCCAATGACTGGAGTGCGGTTGTGGTTGAACATAACAAAGGAATTGTGTATTGACACGTTGAGAAGTCGGCGGAAGAGTTTTTTATGCCAGATGATATTTCTGACCCTCTCTATGGGGTAGGCATGCAGCATTTGATCTTTATGATCTATGCCGCCCATAGAGAGGTTGTAGTCGAGTACTACTTGGGCTTTGGATTTGTGGTTCCCATATTTTTCAATTCCGTCGACTTGGTGGAAAGTGGAGATCATTGCAAACACTTTTTTGTCCATCCACACAACCACACTCAAGTCCTTGGTCGAGCTGAAAGTCACATCTCCCGCTTTCATGTTTTTTTCCACCTTTTGCCTTAAATCCTCCGGGACAAACTCCCTGCTGAGTCGGAGAGTGCCCATCGAATCTGTTTTGTGCTTCACTTTGAGGATCCGAGATAAAAGTGGAGCGTTATTAAAATTGTCCATAACTAGTGTATGGCCTCTATTAAATAATGGCCTCATCAAAGTGAGCACAATCAGTGAAGTAGCACTCTCCGGCTCGCCCCCTTCCTCATGCTCTTCACCCGGTTCTCGCGACCCCCGCCGCGCAACATGACCGAGACCCTTGCCCGAGCAAACCTCCATCCTCCACAAATAGCCGGTCCTCGACTCGCATAACTTATAGCTTTTTATACCTTCTCCTGCTTTTTTTGTGGCAATTGCAATATTTTGCTCGAGGAGGTATAGAGAGCTAAATTTTTCATTGAGTCGCTCAATGATGGGCATAATTTCGTGGAGTCCGTTGGGATGCTCGGGCAATGAGGCGTTGTCTACAAAATGCAGACAACGTTTGATTTCCAAGAACCGGTTGTAAGGCATGATGGCCCCGAAATTCCCGATTCGGAGTTCATCCAATTTGGGATGCCAATATTCCCGCTCCACATTGTTTACAACAAGAGACTGTAACATGATAATGGCGAAAAATACTTTTATATCGTCATCGGTGACGTTCTTCCACCGTTGCAGCCTGGAGTTGGGCTTCCGATTGCGCCCTGCTAGTTCAGCACTATATCTATTAGTCTCACGGACTATGTGGGCGATAAGATCGGCATCCCAAATTTTCATAAAGACTTCTAAGGGAGTTAAGTCCGCGTTTTCAAAAGTTGGGCCCGGGGTTGGACCATTAAAAACTTCCCTGACACCCTCAAAATGGTCCGGCTCACTTCGCCAATCGAAATTTAGCAAGTCTTCGGGTCTGAGATCCAAGACGGTCCGAAGAGCTACGTTGGCTTCAGCGTCAATTCTTTTGATGGCGTCAGCTAGCAACGGGTCCGCTAAACTGTTAAAGTCCATCGGATTTTCGTCAACCACATATTCTTCACATTCCACGTCGCTGCCTTCGCCATGCACTATGAAGTCACGCTCCATATCTGGAATAAGTAGGTGAAGACATTTTAATGAAATCATCTTATGGAGGCGACACATTCAATGGAATAGTCTAACTTACCCAACTCGCAAGCGCTCCTTCCAGAGCCAGGTGCCGCTGGCGAAGTGGTACAAGCTGAAAAATTCATAACATTTAGTGAAATTAGTCAAATGTAAAAAAAAAAACTATAAAAGTGTTTTAATATGAAACTTACAAGATGTAAACCCCAGAAAAACAATCTCGGCCGGCTCGACGTGTTGTGGTGCCGCGGTACTCTGTGTTATCCCCGGCGACGGCTTGAACTGGACTTTGCGCTTCCTGTCAATAAATAATGGTGGAAACAATACATTTTGTTTATGCTTTTTATAATCGACCTCATGCACGGTGAAATCGAATATCTTACTTCTTTCGAGGCGAGGTTGTTAGAAGGAGAGGGTCCTCGGTCGCATCGGTGATATCTGGAAAACAAAGACAAAGTATTCCGTGAGTCAGAGCTTTAAACTGATTTCTGGTTTAGTAGGAACTGTTAATCTTACTAATAAAAGTCGTCGGTTGGCGGTTTCAAATAGACTAATTTATTCATCACATTCAAAGATAGACACAAGCTTCACCTCATAGGCTCATAGATGGCGCTACTCGTATTAAATGAATATTATATTTTGATAACATTCCAACACTTACCCATGACAGATTCCGGAGCGGTCCGTGGACGCGTGCCCGCAGACTGCATCGCTTGGGCCAACAATGGCTGCGGGATTATGAGGTCGGACGGTGTCTCGATAACAACAACCTTATCTGGAATATAACAATGATAGGGATATATACTAAATAATTTTTTTGAAAATATGTATTATTATATGAGCCACATACCATGCAAACTTTGTAACTCCCACCGCTGAGGTACATGTGGGGGAGGAACCGTTGGTACCCCCGATAGAAGTGGGCATGGGCCCCAGACCCGCGTCTCTTCTTCCCTGCCCTTTGATTTTTTTCCTTTTACTTTTCTGTAAACAAATAAAGTAATGCTGACCAGATACCATAAACATGTTGGACACCGAGCTAGCGACGTGCGAGCCGGTAGAACATTGAATTTATTTTTGAATTTACTTACTTTGGCTCGGGAGCATCAGGCATAGTGAAGTTGCCTACTTGATTTCTTGGCCTGAGCCGATAGCTGATATTTTTAGCGTCCATAGTTTTCGTCACTTTGTAAGCCTTTAATTGCTCTATCAAAGAATTTGAACTGAAAACAGAAATCGAATAAATGAATGCTGCTTGGACAAATCTTCTATTATATAAAAACTAGCATCGCCCCGCGGTTTTTACAGACAGACAAAAATAGCGACTTTATTTTATACTATGTAGTGATGAATCGCTGAATCTGTTGCTAAGCACATAACTTCAGAACGACTGCACCAAATTGGATGATTCTTTTTTAATGTGTTCCTTATTGTCAAGACAAGGTTTTTATAAAGAAAAATAAGGAATAAAAATCTCAAAATTTCCACGGGAACGGGTCGCAGCAGGTGAAACCGCGGGGCACAGCTAGTAATATAATAAAAGGTAATTATGTTGATTTTACCGTGATTGTTCTACGGAGACGGGTCTGGAGTAGGCTCGACAGCCTCCGCGTTTCCACTCGCAGAACTAATCATGAAAAAAATAATTGTAAAAAATTGACACGTGTGAAGGATGGGGCCGATGTCGGAGTATATGAAATGGGCTGCTCAGGATTTATGTAAAACTAGCAGCGCCCCGCGGTTTTACCCGCATTGTGCCCGTTCCCGTGGGAATTTCGGGAATTTATATACACATAAACCTTCCTCTTGAATCACTCTACCTATTACAAAAAACCGCATCAAAATCCGTTGCGTAATTTTAAAGATTTAAGCATACAGACAAACAGACAGACAAAAATAGCGACTTTGTTTTATACTATGTAGTGAAGTGGTTTCATTATAACACTTTCGATGCTTGTTTCAGGTAGATTGGGCCGAAATAAACATTTTTATTCGTGTATTTTTTCATCCGCGGTTATATTAATTTTATAAATAATTATAATCGAAAAAAACGAGATTGAAATTTTAAAAAAATTAACACGTGATTTATTCGGAAAATACGGGTCGCACGCAAAAAATACATCGAATAAAACTTGTTTGTATTCACCCGCTCTATCCGAAACGGGCATAAAAAGTGGGTACAATACCAAAAAGTCCGTTAGAAACACGGATCTGTGTGCCCCAGACTTAAACTGCACCAAAGACACCTTATATTTTGGAATTCAAAATTCTTGAAACTTAGTTGCCATATTTTGTTCATGTTTTTACCATCCCGGTTGGGGATTACTTGATCTAACATTATTTATTATAGTAAAAGTGTAGTCAGCGAGCAGAAAACACCACGAGAAGAAAGAAAACACCACAAAATGTATCGGGTTTAGAAAAGGCTACATTTTGTGTCTCATGCTGAAACCTTTAATTCTATGTATTAATAAATAACTTACCTTAAAAATAACAAAACACTACGTAAATCTAATCACCGAAAGTAGGTAAATATTTATTGAAATTTTAAGTCACAATGACACCCGTAGCGTAGCTGCGCACTCAACTTCACTCAAGGTTTTGCGACGCGACATTGATTGAATTGACAATGACAGACAACACAGACCACAGACCAGGTAACAAAGATAGACCGACAGGTCCATACATTCAGAGTGACACGATAGGCGGCCATTGATTTGGGGGCAGCCGATCTCCCGATGACTGTCACCTGTCTTACTTCACCCACACACGCAAACAAATCTCACTCACAAAAGCAAACAATTTTTGTATGCACATTCTTAGCTCTCCCATGCTTAACCTTGTAAAAAGGCAATGCAGCTTAAAAACTAAAAAATAATAAAGCGCTCACAATTTTGGATTGTTTAATTAACAGTTTGCATACATTTTGTTAGTTTTTTCAAAATTCTTATGGCCGTTCACAGTAACAGAACTACTGAAAATCTCAGATAGCAGATAAAATTATTAAATGCTAATATTATTTAATAGCCATAATAAGCTATGCATTATAAAAACAACTTAAAACAAAGTGTAAAGCATTATCCATAAAATTTGATTTGTTGTGGTTATTTTCTGCTCGATGAAATCAACCCAAAATGGTTGTATTTACAGTCTCCTAAATTGTGATTAGGTTTCATCTCTTGCATATTTGACAATGTTCTGGTTTTCTACAAGCATAAGAACGGAAGTGAAAATAGTAAAATAATAAATATAGGCATCATATTGATATTATTGAGAAGGGGCTTGCTGGAGGTGCTTAGTGTTGGAATATTGAACCATGTATTTGTACACCATTCAACTTGTCTATGATACTGAGATTAATAGTAAGGATTTATGATTAAATCTATGCTTTATATCTGTCAATGTCAAGGACTCAACTCTTGAAACCGTTCTGTGTTTATTGCAAATTGCAATGCAAATGTATCGCTCTCTCTGTTCTGAAATAGCCCACACAACATGTCCGTCTAAAGCTAGTTTTCTATATCCCATAATATAGTGTTAATCATGTAATGTAATTCCTAATTGTTTTCACTAGGCAATAATAACTATTGTGCTATGTGATTCTGTTCGTTTATTTTTACTCGCCTGCTGCAATCCACCAACCTAACCTACTTCCATCACTGTGCATCCACTGCGTAGGATCTACATAGCCAAGCCTCAAACAAAAGCTAGGCCTACACACTGCCTGGCTGGCTCTCTGCTCTACACTTAGTAGATAGATAAAACTGCATGAGATCAGCTGGTAGTTGCATTTTTACCCACTGGGGGTCATTGGTGACTTGGTGACTGAGAACTAACAGTTCTGTGTGACTGGAAGAAAATTAATACATATTAGAATATGACAGTAATAAACAAGGAATATTAATTTTAAGTTGAAGCATTGTTAAGGACACAGATATAATTGAAATTGTGGCCTCTGGAACCAATATTACTTGAAACACACATGAATCAAACACGGAAATTAGGTTTATAACTGTTTTGAACACAATTACAATGAAGCTTTCCGCCATATTTGCAATTTTTGCAAACGTAAAATCTATTCGTTCGACAAAAGAAAATGGCGGGGAAAACAGATTGAAGTGAAAACATCAAGATGGATGACGTAACATACAATAAATACACTCACTCTGATTGTGTGAGTACTTTTTCATGTTAAATCTGTGGTTTCGCCCACCAATCACCATGCACCTCGCCCCTGAATCGTGTTGTCCTTCTTAGATTTTCAAACAAAAGAAAGAGATAGATTTATGATCACTATTGAGTTCATCTTGCCCTCGTACCTGATAGGGTCAGGCCCTATAGGCCCACAGACCAGGAAACAAAGAGTGACATCCATGTGACAATCTTCCTTCCCAGTCTGTGGTGACAAGACATGTTTGTTTGTTTGACATCTGTGGTTTGGTTAGATACCACACACACAACACAGACCAAGAAAGAAACATCAAGACAAACGTCAATCAAACACACAACAATAGTGTGATTGTGATTAAATATTTCCATTTAATTTTGATTTTACATCTGTAATTTACATTTACAAACCACAGTTACAAACTATTTATTTTCTTTGAACTTTATGATTTAAGTTGTGCGAGCGAGCTGTGTTTTTTGTTGTAGAATACGGATAATAATGGATCAAAAAAAGAAGTTGTGAGTAAATTAATAAGTATTGTTGTTAAATATACATTTTTCTATTGTATTTAGTGCTAGAAGCATCCCGAGATTTTACGCGCGTTGTTCCCGTTCCCATGGGAATTTTAGGATGAAAAATAACCTTCAACATTCCCGTTGAATGTGGTTATCAATTACAAAAAGAAAAAACTGCATCAAAATCCGTTGCGTAGTTTTAAAGATATATGCATACATAGGAACAGACAGCCAGACAGACAGCGGAAAGCGACTTTGTTTTATACCATGTAGTGATTTAGTACAAGAAGGAGAGGCCTTGCGTTCAGTAACAGTGTGATCAAATATATTTTTTGCAGAGTAAGAAGTTCGAAGGCACAAATCAATTATTTGTGCCAGTACATGACGGCGAATCCGGACTTCGCAGCCGGCGAACAACGCTCGCCTCTCGGGTCACACCAGGTCAAAGCACAGTGGGACAGTTTGAAACAGGCCTTAGATAAACTTGGTGCACCGAAATCGGTGGACCAGTGGAAATTAGTAAGTTAAACTCTCTAAACAAAGTACATTATTATTTGTTAATTGCATGTTTGGAATATCTAAAGGAATCATGGAATCTTTTAAATTTATTATGGTTAAATATTATTCTTCCTCGGTGGTCTAGTGGTATGAGCATTTGCTTGCCAGGACTGGGGCCCCAAGTTCAATTCCGGGGTTGAGTGATACATGTTTCTTTGTATTTACTTTTCAAATATAGCGCCCAAGTGAATCACCAACCCGCAGTAGATGAGCGTGTTGATTTGTATTGATGTCTTCAGTAGAATGAGAGGTCTTTGTCCAACAGTGGGACGTAACAGGCATTACTTAGGTTTCTAACATTACTTATATATAATAAACTACCCGGTGAGATCAAGGTATGTGAAACTGTTAATTCCTTTAAAAGTAAATGATCTCTCAAATTATTGGTACAATCTATAACTACTTATATTTTGATTAAAAAAACTAAAACTACTAACATACTCTGAATAAGTACTAACTTTTATCTTAATATACTCTTTATGATTTTTCTTGTGACAAACACATGTTGTTTGTCTATACTAATACTAGCTGTGCCCCGCGGTTTCACCCACAGCGCACCCGTTCCCGTAGGAAATACGGGATAAATAGTATCCTATATCCGTCTCCTGGTTCTAAGCTTCCTTCCCACCAATTTTCAGCCAAATCAGTTCAGCCGTTTTCGAGTTATAAATAGTGTAACAAACACGACTTTCTTTTATTTAAAGAGACTAGCAGCGCCCCGCGGTTTTACCCGCGTTGTGCCCGTTCCCGTAGGAAATCCGGGATAAAATGTAGCCTATAGCCTTCCTCGATAAATAGACTATCTAACAGAGAAAGAATTATTCAAATCGGTTCAGTAGTTTCTGAGATTAGCGCGTTTAAACAAACAAACAAACAAAACAAACTCTTCAGCTTTATAATATTAGTATAGATTAAAAAGAGGTAAAATTTGTAAGTTTGTTTGTATGTATGTATGTTCGAGCTAATCTCGGGAATTACCAGTCTGATTTGAATAATTATTTTTGCAATGGATAGCCACATTCAACGGGAAGGTTATAGGCTAATTTTAAATCCCGAAATTCCCACAGGAACAGGCATAACGCGGGTTAAACCGCGGGGCGCCGCCAGTGAGAAATAAAGATCTTTAAACCTAAACCTACTTAGGTTGGATTTCACCGTTAGTATCTAAAAACGCGTTTAACTAAACTCGTTTATATGTAAACGCGTTTATATATCGAGTAAAATCTCGTTTATAGTCAAACCGATTTCACCGGCTTTTTGGAGTTAAATTTTGATCGTGTTTACGTAAACGAACATTTACCACAGATTTACATAAAATCATAGACAATAACCACAGACTGCAACACTCCCGCGGCGGGAGTGTTGCACTCTGTGGTTATCCGCCATTAGGATATGACAGTTTATTATATTATTCATTCCGTTTCTCCTCGTCTTGTCGTCGAGTTTCGTGAGTGTGCTTGTGGTATTTTCGAGTGATTTTCCTGTAATTTTACAACTATTGCGTGTTTCCTGGACTCCGAATTCACAACAGACTGTTTTACTTGGCTTTGCATACTGGACTCGATTTCGTGCGCGATCTATTTACCTTGGCATTGTTTACTGGACTTTTGGTACCCTTGCGGCATATAACTATGTCGAAAAGGAAGGGCGAAGTTATGCCGAACATTGGCGCGAAAAGAAAAAGAGACCCAACTTTTGGCGCCAGCGAAAAATTGACGCTTATTTCCCTGGTGGAAAAACATTTCGACGTTGTGGAGTCCAAAAGAACGGATGCTGTCAGCATGCGTCAGAAGGCAGAGGAGTGGCGAAAACTTGCTGAAACATTCAACGCCACATCCAGCATCCATCCACGAGAGCCGATTGTACTAAAGAATTGTTGGGAAAATTTGAAAAAAAAAGCAAAGCAGGAGTTAACCCGACAAAATCAAAGTTTTATAGCTACAGGTTAGTCCAGATTATATATTGTATGTATTTTTGTTAATACTCTCCATATTGCATGTATGAAATATTTGAAATGATCAATATTTACTTTTATACTTAGGAGGAGGACCACCAAAAAAGCCCAATGAAGACCCTGCTATTGATCGTGTGATCGACCTAATTCAAACCAGGGTATCAGGGTTCACCAACATTTATGACTCCGATGGTACAAATATTGGTGAGTTTTATGTAAATACATAGATTACAGAACTAGGCTCTCCTACAGCTTAGATTTAAATAACCTGTTATTACTTCAATTCAATTCACTTTAAACACATCAACAGCATTACAGATTTAATTATATTTTCCAAAAGTGTGTTGTGTTTGTATAGTAGGTACAATGATTAAAAACATGCTAATTAAAGTTGTTCTTTCAGCCTCCAGTAACACTGATGAAGCAATGGCTGGGACTTCTCAGTCAGTGATAGTGATGAGTGGTATGTATTATTCTTACAGCTTGAGATATAAATCTCCTGCATGTATTTGTTCTATAAAAGAGTCTGAATTAAAAATTTCACTAAAAATCACTTGTTTACTTGCATTTGTGGCATTTATCTGAACTAGCTTGAATTTAAAATTTAATTTGGCAAGCATATTAATATTTTTGGTTTTTCAGATGCAGTCATTGAAAACCTGCAAGCTACAGAACTTGTGACCACTGTGACTACTGTAAGTACCTACCTAAACTTGGTGAGAGAATTAATTTTTATTTATATAGATTTTATAAAGTTGTGCTATAAATATACTAGTGGTTTGCTTTGGGCCCCAGGTCGGGTTAAAGTCCAGATCTAACTTAAACCATCCAGGAACACTCAACAGCCCTTACGGAACAGTTCACAAAGTACAGTTAGAAATAAAAATAATTGTAAAATTTTGATTAAGATTTCTATTTGCAGGACTGGGCCGAATACACTCCCACAATGCTGAGGAATACAATAAATTCCAACTTAAGAGCCCTGAGCCCAAGGCAGGTGGAATTCGAGGATGCAGTGCAAGAGGAGCAACAGCCAGCGTCTGCAACTCCTCTCCCTAGTTCAGACTACCCAGTCCCAACACCCCAGTAAGAAATTATTTTTAATGGAATTATCTACTAGCTTTGCCCCACCTTTTCATCTACATGAAAATGATGATAAGAAGTAGTCTGTGTGTTGTACTCAACATATGACAGAAACCAATATCCATCTGTCCTCACAAACATTTGCATCGCGATTTGATTCACATTCATAAGAACAGCAATTTTAAATCACTTTGCAGAGTCCAACACCGTGCTCCATCAACAAGTCGCAGGAGGCCAACGCTGAGGCGCGATGAGAATTTATCGGCTCATAGGATCGCGACCTTATCTTTGGCCAACACCCAGGCTACAGAGGAGCATGAAGTGAAAATGAGAATTTTAAGACTCCAGGAGGAGAAGGAAAAAGAAATTTTGCAACAGGAGCGCCTAAAAACCAAGCAGGAAGAAATAAAATTAAAAATTTTAGAATTAGAACTTTCTAAGAAATAAAAGAGTTTGTATACATAAAAGCTTTTTGCAGGACTGGGCCGAATACACTCCCACAATGCTGAGGAATACAATAAATTCCAACTTAAGAGCCCTGAGCCCAAGGCAGGTGGAATTCGAGGATGCAGTGCAAGAGGAGCAACAGCCAGCGTCTGCAACTCCTCTCCCTAGTTCAGACTACCCAGTCCCAACACCCCAGTAAGAAATTATTTTTAATGGAATTATCTACTAGCTTTGCCCCACCTTTTCATCTACATGAAAATGATGATAAGAAGTAGTCTGTGTGTTGTACTCAACATAATGACAGAAACAAATATCCATCTGTCCTCACAAACATTTGCATCGCGATTTGATTCACATTCATAAGAACAGCAATTTTAAATCACCTTGCAGAGTCCAACACCGTGCTCCATCAACAAGTCGCAGGAGGCCAACGCTGAGGCGCGATGAGAATTTATCGGCTCATAGGATCGCGACCTTATCTTTGGCCAACACCCAGGCTACAGAGGAGCATGAAGTAAAAATGAGAATTTTAAGACTCCAGGAGGAGAAGGAAAAAGAAATTTTGGAACAGGAGCGCCTAAAAACCAGGCAGGAAGAAATAAAATTAAAAATTTTAGATTTAGAACTTTCTAAGAAATAAAAGAGTTTGTATACATAAAAGCATTTATTTCATTTTAAGTATTTCCTTAATTATAAAAAAAAAAATGAGGTCATTAATTTATAGTCCATTTATTGATAACATTGAATTTATCAAGTTGATTGATGTGATAATATATAATTATCATTTAATAAGTACTCTATATTCCATGTTAATAGACTTCATCTTGATAATCTGAAAAAATAATATTGATCAGCTTTTTAACTATAAAAGTTACTGAAGTGTTTGGTGAATCAATCTGAGATAGTCATTATTATAATCTGACGTATGGCCATGTCTGACTATCCCAATAAAATATGATTTCCTCATAGCACTGAACTAACTGACTGATAGTATTACAACTACTTAAAATGATTTTACAAAAGCATTTATTTATAGAGTTTTTATAATATCCCATTTAGGCACAATAGGATAAAATGTGGGGGTTGGAATCTAGGAGGGTGTAAGTATAATCAATCAGGGAGGTAGGTAGTTTGAGTAAACTTACCTAGCAAAATAGTTGGTCACTATCTCACTGCGCCTTCTGTAATTCGGGTTTATTCTTTGTGCTCGTTGTATATTTCCATTATTAATATTACCCAAGGCTAATAGAGCATCCCATGAAGCTGAATTTATTATTTGGTTATCATTAGGAGGCATACTTTCCCCACTTCTTCTTGCAATATTGTGCAAGATTGCTGTGGCGATGATTATTGGAAAAGAATGCTCTACTGTAACTCCTAAACCAACAGCCATTGCTGGGAATCTTTTTTTCCAGACACCAAACAATCTTTCTATACAATTCCTTGTTCTTATTTGAGATTCATTATATAAGTTTTCAGGATCATTATTGCATTGTTCCAAAGGAGTCATCATGTACCTATTACATGCATACCCTGCATCGCCTACAAGCACTGCATTTCCATATTGGCCCTGTTCAAACATGGCTCTTCTATAACAATTGTTGAAAATGTATGAGTCATGTGTACTTCCTGGCCATCGAGCAACTATGTCAGTGAATTCCAATTTGGCATTGCAGATTGCCTGAATGTTGAGTGAAAAATAGTGTTTTCTGTTACGAAAGATCTCTGGGCTTTCCCCGCCTGTAATAGAAGTATAGTAAGTACTACATGTTACCAAAATGTTATTGGGGTTTGACTTAATAATACATATTAATCTACCAACAAATAGGTAAATAATCTTAAACTAACCAGGTGATTTGATGAACTTCACATGAGTGCAGTCTATTGCACCTATAACATAAGGAAATCGAGCTCTCTTATAAAATTCAACTTGTGTCTGTTGGATCTCGTTTGGTAACTCAGGAAAGTAAATGTGCTGCGGTCGAAGTGAAGCAATGGCAGCACTGACTCTGTGCACAATTCTATGTGCTGTAGAAGTACTAAATCCACATAAATCGGCAGCAGTCATTTGATAACACCCAGTTGCGTAGAAACGCAGAGCACAAAGCAACTGATTAATAGGAGACACGCTATTGTTTCTGAAATCAATATGAACATCGAATTAACTAGTAATACCATTAATAACCTTACTTACGTAAGTATCTGATACAGAACGCATTGTTACATGAGTAAACATATGTGTTGATGCTTACATGTTTGAAGGAAACTCGATTTTATCTTCAATAGACTCCAATACCGACAGAACAGTTGGTTTTGTGAGACGAAATCTTGTAACGAAGTCTTTGTCATCAAGAGTATCAAAACATTCTTCTCTGACACGAATCCACCTTGGACGACGAACAAATAGGTCCTCATCATCACTACTATCTTCGAAGGCTAGTGCTAATGCTCTTTCCATTGTTGATGTGCGCAAAATTATTGTCAGTATTCTCCAAAACGTATAAAAAAGAAATGCAACGACATTGACAGTTCTTAAACTCGTTTATAGACGTTAAACCGCCAATATCGGGCGTTCAGGATTTTAAACGAGTTTTGCGTTAACTGCGTTTTTTTCATGCTGGTGAAATGTAAAATTGTCAGTTAAGAGCTTAAACGTGTTTATACATCAATTAATCGCGTTTTCATTCAACGGTGAAATCCAACCTTAGGTACATAGGTAACTCACAAATGTTAATTAATTTCAGAGCTGGCGTGATCAAAAGAAGAAAGCTCGACAAGAGGAGGCCCACAGTCGGGCTCTATTGGACACGGGCGATGTGAAGATACCCGAATTGTCAGAAAATACCACTATGGTACTAACCGCAATTGGGCGTGACATGGCAGTGGGTATGGACGTCAGACCGGCACAGACAGCGTTGCCAGGCGTCCGGATAAAGCCGGACTTAGGTAGGCTTTTTGATTGCTTATCTGACTAAAATAAACGGTGTCTGGCTTGTCTAGCCTTAGTTAGGCCTTTTACAATTCTTGATATTTTACTAATATTAAGTATTAATTGAAACGTATTGATGTCATTTTTATTTGTTAAAACGGTAACTTACGTACGACGGAGGTCACTGTTGAGTGTCCCTCAACACGTTACACGTTACGTGACCTTCACCCACCTCCTGATGAAGGTCACCGATTGTGAACGGAACGTGTTGAGGGACACTCAACAGTAACCTCCAGAGGTGTAGTTGTTCCAAAGTGTTGAGTCGTGAACAAATAATAATTTTTGATATTTCGTGACAACTTATAGGAGTCTCTGGGTACTCAGGGATGCCGGATCCATTACCCAGCTACTGCCTGAAGTGAACTGATTATTCAATTTGTTTGTTTCATACATAGAACTTCTTAAAACACCGTCACTCACCATTGTGTGTCCCGGGGATACGGAGCCCAGAGACGCGCGCAGGCAGAGCGTCGAGGATCCACTCTCACAGACTTGGGACGACTCGGGGCCAGAGACAGACGGCGACGGAGGTCAGATTCAATCTTACATCTTTAACTTACATCTAATCTTACAATTCTCGTGTCACGGGGTGCGTGGTTGAACTCCTTCGAAATGGCTTGACCGATTCTCATGAAATTTTGACTGCATATTGGGTAGGTCTGAGAATCGGACAACATCTATTTTTCATCCCGAAATTCCCGCGGGAACGGGTACAACGCGAGTGATACCGCGGGACGCAGTTAGTCTATATTCTACATTCTATATATTATGTATATAAAAGAAAGTCGTGTTACACTATTTATAACTCGAGAACGGCTGAACCGATTTGGCTGAAAATAAGTGGGGAGGTAGCTTAGAACCAGGAGACGGATATAGGATACTATTTATCCCGTATTTCCTACCGCAACGGGTGCGCTGTGGGTGAAACCGCGGGGCACAGCTAGTACTTATAATAAAACTGTAGAGAGGTCAATTCTGTACATTGAATATACATATATTCAAAATTGATATTGGAGGATGAATATTGGTGATCAATACTGATGCTACCTTGATCATACACCAAAAGTATGTAATACAAAGATGATAGTCTTCAAAAGATCTACAAAAAGTCCTCATTAGTATATGTATATCTATCCCGGAATTCCCGCGGGATCGGGTACAACGCGGGTAACACCACGGGGCGCAGCTAGTTTAGAATATAATCTGGGATATTTTTATTCATTGTCCTAACATTGTAGTTCCTAACATTATTCTTGTACAATTACTTGACAGGAACCGGCAGCCGATCTGGATCTTGCGGCTCGGATTGCAGCGCCATCAGCGGACAACAGACACCAGGTATTATGGAAATCTTATATATAAAAATGAATCGCTGAATCTGTTGCTAAGTGCATAACATCAATATTATAAATGCAAAAGTTTGTGAGGATGGATATGTATGGATGTATGTTTGTTGCTCTTTCACGCAAAAACTACTGAACGGATTTGGATGAAACTTTACAGTAATATAGGTTATCCATCAGAATAACACATGGGATACATTTTATCCCGGAATTCCCACGGGAACGGGCACAACTCTGGTAACACCGCGGGGCGCTGCTAGTGCGTTATATGTAGTTTAGTTAATTTACTTAACGTGACATGTTAATACTTCTTTTGAAATGGGTAAATGACATTATCCTCACCCCTCTAAGCTGTCGGTTGACGAGTAAACTAAACTATAAATTAGTTAATAATTATTATTATTTTCATTACAGGAGCAGCGAAAAAGTCTAAAATAAAAAAAACCAATAAAGACCGGATACAGGAGAGAGAAGAAGAGCTCCATCAATTAAATGTAGAAGAAAAGAAGTGGCTCATAAAAGCTGCGAAGGAGAAATATCACAAGGCAGTTATAGAAAGGAAGATATCAGAAGTGCAGTATAATAAAATGAAGGGCTAGAGGCATTACTGTTATTAAGTAAGACGATTCCGTGCTTCAGAGGGCACGTTAAGCCGTCGGTCCCGGTTACTCTACGGATAGTAGTCGTTACATGAGCCATGTCAGAGGCCTTTGGCGGCTCAATAACTCTGACACCAGGATTGGTCAGGGTGACCATCCACTCGATGAAGAAGAAGAAGATTACTGTTATTGAATTATTGCTAACTCTTTTAATGAAACCGAGTAATTTAAAGGCTTTTGAAATTATTTTGTCGATGTGGGGTATGTAAGTGAACTGTCTAGTAATACACCCAAGTCACGAATTTGTTAGACCTGTTCAAGAGGTACGTTGTCTACTGAATAATTTCCTGGTATTTTAGTGCGTTTTCTTGAGAATATTATATAAAAGCATTTATCTGTATTTAAAGTCATCTTATTCATATCACACCAATCTTTGATACTGTTTAGTCAGTCTGAAGAAGTTTTATGTCATCTATGTTTCTAATTATTCGATATATTTTTTTATTTACACTCAATGCTTGTCTTTCCGTGTACGCCTGCTTAATCTAAACGTCGTCCTCGTTTTAATTTTCTTTCTTTTGTGTCTTATGTTCACCTCTTTGTAAGTTTCATCCTCATAAGAATTTTTAAAGTAAAATGTGAACGGATTTCCCTTACACATTTTTAGATGCTTTATGTCATTCCAATTGACAGTTTGCCCCTCAGTATTTATATTAAAGTTGTATCCCCATTCTTCCGGTAGATCTTTAAGATACATAAACATATTGAACGTCATTTCGTGCACATTAACAGGTGGGTTACTTTTTTTAGCCGACCTAATTAATGTCACGTATTGGTCTGGCGTATAAAGGAGAGACAAACACAGAAACATGCGCGGCGCGCATGTTTCTCTGTTTGTCTCTCTCTGGCGTGCACATGTTTCTCAGTCTGTCTCTCTCTCTCTCTTGTAGAAAGCAAGCTATAAGTAGGGACGTTTAAAACTGAGTCGTCAGGCCTTAAATCATTTGTCTATTCTTTTCTCGCTCGCACTCGTAGGTCCTATGGAGCAGCATAGTGATGTGCGTAAGATGGTTGTAGGCGCATATCGATACTAAAAAAAATCAAATAGAAACATACTAGATCGTATTGTGGCTCTGAAAAGTGCCCTTTGTCATTAATGTTATTATATATGATATGTTTATCATAAAAAGGAAAGGAAAGGACAAGGAAAATAATACAATTTAACTAAAGAAGTTTATATTAATATTTATGTTTATGTATGGTATAATTACGTACATAATTGTCAAATGAGATCAAAAAAATGAGAATTAAGAATAATTAATAGAAAAAAACATTTGAAAAACAAATATTTTACAAATAATGTCTTAACAATAAAGGTTAATATTAACATTTAAGATTATTTAACAATAAATATTATTTAAATAAAATTTTATTCTTCTTCTTCATCGGAATCTTCATCTTCTGTATCATCCTGTAAATTGATTATGAATGGTGCTTGGTCTCTTATAGTGGCTTTCTGTAAGTCTGCGATTTGAAGATCCTCGGCATGCCTCACACACTTAATCCAGGTTTCCTGTGTAATGTTATCAATGGCTTTGTGAAGGAGGTTTTCGACATCTGCTATCTTGAACGTGTTATTTTCCGAAGCCACTTGTCCCTTGACCTGGGCCCAGATCAATTCTATCGGGTTGTATTGACAGTGGTACGGAGGTAATCTGATGACTTCGTGGCCCCGTTCATTTGCCAAGTTATCTATAACATATATTTTCTGTGGGTTGCTAGCTTTCACTCTTCTTAATAGCTCTCTTTTATTTCCCAATTTTCAAAATGTATATTTTTCTTCTTCAACCATTCTTGTATATCTCCTTTCTTCGTATTTGATGTTGGTATCCTTTCAAGCTGTATCGAATGATAGCTTGCATTATCGATGATGATAACCGAAGGCTCTTTGAGAACATTCAATAGGTCAGAAAACCAAGCCATATATGTTTCACCGTCCATTTCCGTGTGGTAGTCAGCATTATTTGATTTGACAGCTTTAAACACCATTTTTGCTTCCGGTACAAAACCAGTCTTCGCAGATCCAGCGTGGCAAACAATAAGCCTTTGCCCTTTTCCCACTGGCTGGTTCTTGAAGCCACCTTCATCATTACTTCCAAGCCACATGCGTTTTCTTGAGTGGTTCTGATTCACCCATGTCTCATCGAGATAGAATCGCGGCCTCTGATCATTAGTTTTCCGCAATTTGTCTAATTTTCTCAAAAAGTCCATTCTAGCACAAACAATGTCACTTCTTTCCATTAAGAATTTTCGTCCTTCAGCATTTTTTCTAAATTCATAGCCAATCTCTTTTAAAATGGTTTTCATTGAAGTTGGTCCGCATTTAAAGTCTGGCATTCGCTCTTGGTATTTTTCTATTATTCTTTTTACTGATGGGTACTCTCCGTTCTCATAAAATGAAGCAATCGTGATCTTCAATACACTTCTATCAAAGTTGTCAAAATTTGTTACACTAACCGCCTTCTTAAAATTTGCTCGTGGGTGGCAGGGACTGCCTGATTGCGATACTTCAGTCTTTATTCGGTCTATCGTTGCTCTACTGACACCACAAATAAGTGCTGCCATTTCACGTGGCTTATTGAAATTTATTAAATCTAGTGTTTTAGGGTCACTTTTAATTTCATTTAAAAACAGAAATACGTTATGAATCACTGTCCGAGTTTGAGAGTTAACATCGCCTTGTAACTTCTGGAGATCTACGTTAGAAAATAAATTATTCATTGTGGGCGACGAGATTGGACGAAAGTTGTTTTATAAATGTTAAATGCATCATAAGCCACAAGTATTTATAGAAAAACAACAACACTGTGATTATGATAACACGGCGGCGTGATCTTACGAGTTACGACCAATCAGAAGCTAGCGATAAGCGAGCGCTAATAGGGGTCACAGTAACCCAATACAGGTAGCAAATTTTATCGATAACAAGTTTAGCACGTGGCACATTCCTATCTCAACTGACGTTTATGGCCCCACGACTCAGTTGTTAACGTCCGTAGTATTTTAGTAGATATTTTAGTTTCGTCTTTCTATTTCGCATTGAACAGTGTGGTGTCGCGACGATTATTTTTGTTGATAATAAATAAACTTCGTTCCATCCGGGTGGGTGTCCCTTGACACCTCTCAAGTTTTTTTTTATTATGTGTCCGCAGCAGTTGTCAGAATAAAAAGAACTTTCTTTAAATATTCCCACACACGTCGCTTCCTATGGGGACCCACAGCGTTATGACGTGGGCCCATTTCTCCGGGTTCATGCGGCTCATGTGGCCGCGCCAATCCCATTTAACTATCGGTCTTACGTCCGACATCGGTAATGCAGGAAAGGGGTCGAAGCGTGGTGTTGCGCACACGGTCAATGCGCTTGAAACCTACCATGCTCCGGTCCCTTGCCCTCTGACAAATCTTGAGTTTGGATTTTCTGTGATCAGTCTAAGGGGCCGTTCATAAAATACGTCACGCTATAATCAACTTTTTTTC
Source organism: Cyclophora albipunctata (assembly GCA_963082685.1). Lineage (NCBI taxonomy): Eukaryota > Metazoa > Arthropoda > Insecta > Lepidoptera > Geometridae > Cyclophora > Cyclophora albipunctata. Next base: position 5,073,059 of record OY720135.1, on the reverse strand, counting down.
ACCCCCTCCCTCCCTATTGTCACGCTGTGTCACACTTTCTGTGACCCCCATGTAAATATTTCGTCACAAAAACTTAAGACCCCCCCCCCCCTGAATATAAGAAATTTCAATGGATGATACACAAATTTTGATAATTAGAAATATTTATTTAGGTTTTATAATATGAATAAATTAATAAAAATCTTTTATAACGAACAAATAAATAATAATTCTATTTATCAAAAGGCCTACGAAAACCTAAAAAACTATGTACGTTTAGAAGTCTATGTATTTACTAAATACGAAACTATCGTCATTATCAAAATCAGGTACATCACTATTCTCTTCGGCTTCATTTTCTTGTTCATCCGATGAATTTGACTTGAATTTAACATTTTGTTCGTAGTCACTTTCTTCTAATATTCTTCTCAATTCTTCGTCCGTATACCCTTGTTTTTTACTCTTTTTCCCGCAAAACCTCGAAATTCAAAAGCAGTAAACACAAAATAACAAAAACTTTCGATTTCTTTTGTTTTCTTCAACAACCGGCAGAAAACAGTATAAACAATGCTCTCATTGGTCACTTAGGTAGCTAACTTCACATAATACAATCAAATAATTATGTCAAATGATGATTTGTCACTGTCATTTCTAATTTGACACTGACAATATGCACAGACCGAATGCAGAAATTTAAGCAACAATACAAAGCGGTCATATGACATGACGCTACGAAACTTAGGCATGCCCATGACGTCGGTGCTCCAGTAGTCACTAAGCCTCCCCCTCACACACATGCCCATATAAATCATTACTGCTATTAATGTATATATTTCCCTTAGTGAAGTCTCATGCCACTGATGAAGCCTGGACTTCTGAGAAATATCCTGTGATTCAAACAGGGGCGCAATTGTTTGCCACGCGTACCTACTGAGTGAATAACCCAGAAGGGCTTTTTCCCTCAATTTTGGGACCAACATCTTCATTGAATTCTTCGGGTGTTTCCCTAAAAGAGGAGAAATCCTCCGACCAATCCAGGCCCTGCCCTCCTGGCTGATGGTCCTCTTCATGAAGTGCGTTGGCCCCTTGGAGGGCTTCCTGAAGTTCCTCCAGTGTGAGCGAGTCTGCCGAGTCTGCCAACGCCTCAGCAAGGGTAGGGTCTAGGATGTCGTCTTCCTCCTATGAATACATGCAAGCCTTCACCCAAATGCACCAACACCATGCCACACAGGTTAATATTAGGTCATTACATTTGCTATCTATGCACTTTTGCCATCTCATAGGTAGTTCATTGATCCTTTTACTAAAAAAACCATTAGGACGAGAATCAATGAAATCTTTGAAGGCGCTTTGGACTGCCCCATCGGAGTTGAATTTTTTCCCTTGCAAGAAGTTATCCAAATTTCGAAAACAATGGTAATCTGTTGGAGCCAGGTCCGGGGAGTACGGTGGATGTCTTTGACATTCCAATTGAAGCTCCTCTAATTTGGCAGCCGTCTGTTGTGCAGTGTGTGGTCTAGCGTTGTCCTGAAGCAGCAGTGGCCTAGAGCGATTGACCAACCTCGGTTGTTTAGCAGCTAGCTTTTCCATCATGGTTTGCAGTTGCTGACAATAGATATCTGCTGTAATCGTCTGGCCAGATTTAAGAAAGCTGTAATGAACGACACCGGCACTAGTCCACCCAACGCTCACAAGTAACTTTTTTTGAGTCAATTTTCGCTTGGGGCAGGATTTGGCTGGTTCGCCAGGATTCAGCCATTGCGATGAGCGTTTCCGATTATCGTACAGGATCCACTTTTCATCACAGGTAATGATGCGATTTAAAATCCCCTCATTATTGTGCCGGTTGAGTAATGTAACGCAGCAGTTGACTCGCGTTTGTCGGTTTGGTGTCACTCAATTCATGAGGTACCTTACCCTATTTGCTTTGTCTTTAATGGAAATATTTGACGTATTAAACATATGCGTTGCAAATGACGGCTCCCCGACCCGGCGAACTCGCCCTACCCAAGATCCAAGAAGTGCTGTGGATCTCACAGTCACTTCTCCCTCCATCTCTACTCGCATTTCCTGGCGTACCCTCTCAAATTCCCATGGTAGCGACCTATCCTTATCTCCCTCCCTAATAGCGTCGTTACGCTAACAAATCGTTCTCCCCTCCTAAAATACAGAGTGTCTGGTGCTAATTGGGATTCCTTTTCTTCATCTTTAAACCACAGTCTCCGAACTCTTCCCTCAGTAAATGCAGACAACGCCCTGGAATTTTATGGTCTCTTCGTTGAGGCCATTATATCTGCTGCAGATGCCAGCATTCCGACTAAAACGGACCACAAATTCCGCATTTCCGTCCCATGGTGGGATTCCGATTGCACGTCCGTAGTACGAGATAGAGATGAAGCTGAGTTGACATACAACTCTAGTACGAGTATGTCTGAAAGCAATTTTATGGCCTATAAGAGAGCAGCTGCCAAACACCGACTCACCCTCTCCACAAAGAAACGTACCGGCTGGCATAAATTCCCCCATCAAACGACCCGACTCCCTGGATCGAGTCCTCTGGGTGGAGGTAAACTGTTTGTAGCGAAGCCGATGCTAAATCCGGATCGGTGATTGTTTTTTTACTATTAGAATGAGGCACAACCTCGTCAACTTCCATACGCCTTTTATTTCGAATAGGTTGTGGTTCGGTGGAAGTACAAGGGCTAGGAGAAATATCTGGTGGTTTGGGAGGCGGGTCTGGCGGCATGGTTTCCATGTTTACTTACCAACTATAAAATGTTAGAACACACTGAAATTGTTAGTAAGACGACACAATCAATCTGCACGGTAAATTCTTTAAAAAAACAACAAAAACACTAATAAAACTATAATGTCATGAATGTCATGACGATGATGGTACTGGCGGTCATATAATTTTCACCACTCATGGCTTTGGTGGCTTCTTCAAAAGGCTTTAACCTTGCACAGTTCATTAAACATAGTCCACTCTTCTACTGATAAAACTGGTAAATCTTTTCTAAGAATGGCGATAGTGGCACATATATAATTTTCTAACTCAACGAATCGACGCAACATATAATACGTAGAATTCCATCTCGTTGGGACTTCCTGGATCAACCGCTTTGGTGTATCCTCTGGCTTATCCTGTGTTTGAGCTTTTAATAATTTATCTAATGCTACTGTACTAGATTTAAAATGCCGGACGATAGTCTTCACCTTTTCTAAGCTGGCTTGGACTAGACGAAGGGCATCCTGAACTATTAAGTTTAAGGTATGGGTATGGGTAAAACAACCTAGGCTGGAAGCATTATGCTTCCAGCCTATGTCTGCTATCATACGAGGGGAGTTCAAGGTATTCTCGGTATAGGTATGAAGGAAAAGGCGGAAAATTCTGAATAAATTTTATTTTTCAATATACTCCCCTAAAATCTCAATACATTTATTTGTTCGTGAAAGTAACTTTTCAATTACCTCTGAAAAATATTTTTCTTCATGGCCCGAAAAAATGTTCGTTTATCGCTCCCTTCAACTCTTCATCGTCCGAAAAATGCTTTTCACGAAGGTCTTTTTTAAGATTAGGGAATAGATAATAATCACTAGGGGCCAGGTCCGGGCTGTAGGGTGGATGATTGATTTCTTCAAATCCGTACTCCCGCACAGCAGCCTGGGCAAGGCGCGCCTTGTGAACCGGCGCGTTGTCGTGAAGCAGCAACACACCTGCGGTTAATTTTCCACGTCTTTTTTCTTTAATTGCACCTTTAAATTACGCAGAGTGGTTGCGTATGATGCAGCAGTAATACTTTGACCTTTTTTTGTGTACTCGATTAGCAAGATTCCCTTAGAATCCCAAAACACCGTGGCCATGAGTTTTCCTGCGGACGGAGTGACTTTGAACTTCTTCGGCGGGTCTGATCCTTTTTTGTGCCACTGCATTGACTCTTGCTTGCTTGGGTCATAGTGATGAACCCACGTTTCATCACCAGTAACAAATCCGATCGAAAATACTTTGCGGATTTTCACCACAGAGGTCCAAAAACTCCTTACAACAGTCAACTCGCACTTGTTTCTGTAGCGCTGTAAGCATTCGCGGCACCCATCTTGCACTGACCTTTGACAAATTCAGGCGCTCATGAAGGATTGTGTGAATGGTACCCACGGATAGCTTAGTCCTTTCTGCTAATGTTTTCACTCTTACACGGGGGCATCTTCAAGTACAAGTTTTTCGACTAATTTGACGTTTTCTTCAGTAGCGGCACAAATTGGCCCACCAGCGCGGGGGTCGTCTTCAATGCTCTCTCTACCCCGTTGAAATTCACTTGACCACTTTTAAATTGTAGATAATGAAGGCGCAGAATCTTGGTAAACAGCCACCATTTCTTCATGGATATTTTTTTGAGGTTTTCCTTGTTTTGTGAGGAATTTTATCACTGCGCGATGCTAAATTTTTTTCATCATTGTCGAATCAGTCATCATAGTTGTCTTTTCGCAATGATATCTTGAATACTAATGGTGACAATTAAATGAAATTTTGTATTTATACCTGTTAGGGCATCAATAAATACACCTGTTTTAAGCACTAAAGTTTATTAGATAACTAACAGCGCCCCGCGGTTTTACCCGCGTTGTGCCCGTTCCCGTGGGAATTTCGGGATAAAATGTAGCCTATAGCCTTCCTCGATAAATAGACTATCTAACAGTGAAAGAATTATTCAAATCGGTTCAGTAGTTTCTGAGATTAGCGCGTTTAAACAAACAAACAAACAAACAAAACAAACTCTTCAGCTTTATAATATTAGTATAGATAAATGTACACCAGAACAATATAACAATATCCACATGACCATCTCTCTGTCATAGAGTAAACCAGTTCTAGATCACGGATCTTCGTATACCAACCTCAATAATACCCTCAGAGAGTGTCATTAACTAATGAGATAATTAAATTACCCTTATTAGTATATCACCTCGATACCGAGAATACATTGAACGCCCCTCGTAGCAGACATAGGCTGGAACTTTGATAATCAAAGTTTTAGTCGCTCTCGCAGCCGCGGCGAAGTCTTCCTTGCCTTGACGTAACGATTGATAAAACCAACGATGATTGACTTTTCTTTGGAGTTGTGAACGGGTACACGGTGTATGATGTTTATTTGTGACTTTGAGTAGGCTATTCCTGTCTCTCTACATATAGACTCGACGATAGAAAAGAGATTTTCGTCTTTTTTAGCGGTACACCCTTTATCTCGACTTTATTAAGTCTCGATCGCTGGTCGAATCCTGATAGCTGAAATTTAAGGCTTTGTAACTCAGATTCCAGAGCGAGCGAATACAGTTTGCTGGAGATTTTCCAATTTAGCGACTCTGTTTTGTACTTCCTTAATCTGGGTCCCAAAATCATCCAGACATGCGCTCATGAATTCGCCGGCATGTCCTCGAAGTTCGTCCTTTATGGCTTTAACATCATCAACCAATGAGGGTAAGCTTGTGAGTTGCTGTTTTATCTCACGGATTTCTTTGAAGAGTATCTCCATCGACGTGGGACTAACTGCAGGGGATGGTAAGGAAAACGATTTACAAGGGGGCATTTCCAACTAGCCTTCCGATGTCTTTTGTTCAATGTTTTTCTTATCTTGGCATAGTTAGATGTATTTGTTATAAGTTGGTGTAAGTATGCAGGTTTTTTGCAAAATTTTGGCCATCAGGTGTTCCTATTGAGGTTATGCAAATAACATTTCATTTTCCATCTGCTGCTGTTTTCACACAAAAATCAAATCTTAATTTCTCCATACTTGTTGTATTTTATTGCGAAAAATGTTGTTTTATAATAGTATATGCTCAGGCGAAATAAAGACGTAATTGCGTTTTCTGAAATAACAAAAACAACATTAAAAGCCTTTACTTCTAGTTTAAATAATATTATAGGTACTTCGTTTTACAATATTTTCTACGTTTTTCTAAAGATCACAAAACCTAACTTTTACCTCCTAAAATTTATCGCCGGTGTCACTCACGTCACACTGACAGCTAATAGTTCCATAGATTATATAATAACTGCATAGATAATAGAAAAGGGATGCCACTAGCATAGATAGTGATATCCTTTACATATGTACAGCAGTGGACATTAATTGGCTGATATCATGATGATGATAACTGTGTTGTATTTAATTTAAGCAAAGATTTGTTTATCACGTTCACAGTCCAGAAACGAGCACATCCAAGACAATTTAAAAATGTTGTACATGGAGTGTATAAACATAAATAAATGACTTAATATGTATTTAATATGTGCATTAGGATCCTTACAACTATATAATAATATGTTATATATATCTAAAATAAAACTCAATTTGATACAACTATTTTTTTTATTTCAAAATATATTAATCACTCTTCTTCTTTTTCTTTTCAAATTATGGCTCGCCAGGACATGATAATGTGGCGGAAGTACTAGGCGACTCGGACAAATGTGATTCAATCAGAACATTGTCAATGTTGAGCTGCTGGCTGTCTTCAATAACATCAATATCTACCAGAACATTCTTGATATTGAGCTTCTGGCTGTCTTCAATAACTTGAATATCCTGTATGTCTTCGGCCGATAAATTTAATTCACAGAATATCTCCTCAGATGATGAAGATGGCACTGTAGAAACGTGTTTTGGTTTAGATAGCAGCTTTTGCTTTAATCTATTTTTTGTTTTTTTGCCCTGTTTATGCGTATTATTCGTTCAACATTCTTACCACACTTGGTACAAAATCTGAAGGTGTCAGCGATTATGCTGTAGCATTCGTCGCATCTTATTAATTATTTATTTCAACCTGGACAGTTATTATTGTTGTCCTGCCGTTCCATCCACTTTTTACAAAAGGGACAATGCATATTAAGGAGTTATATATAACTTCACTATAACTTCTGGAAAATAGTTTTAAAATTTCAACAATCTTTTCTTCAAAAGTTAGGTGACAGTGACACTGACAGTATTGCCAGATTACTAAACTACTATTAGGCCGCCCCTACACACGTCAATCCAGATTGTGATCCGTGATCACGATCGGGATCACGACCAATCACGCGGCCTTACGGATTAGTAATGTGGTGTAATCGATACAAATATTTTATGAATAAAAGTGATAATTATGGTTTAAATAAATTTGGTTTACATTAATAGGTAAGTGATACGAAGTTCACCGGGTCATCTAGTAGTCCAATAAAAGCTTTCAATTCTGATGTGGTGATATCAGCCATAATGTACATCTTTGCGTGACTATTTCGGCATGTCGATCGCCTGATACTTATTTGAAAGTTCGTGTGAATCACTATTTCTTGCAAAATATCATTAGTAATATTATAAAGCTGAAGAGTTTGTTTTGTTTGTTTGTTTGTTTGTTTAAACGCGCTAATCTCAGAAACTACTGAACCGATTTGAATAATTCTTTCACTGTTAGATAGTCTATTTATCGAGGAAGGCTATAGGCTACATTTTATCCCGAAATTCCCACGGGAACGGGCACAACGCGGGTAAAACCGCGGGGCGCTGCTAGTTAGTAATAAATAGGTTCCAACCCTCACCAGCTGTTTAGGCATTTTGTCCAATAGGTCTCACGACTTGCCTATCTCTTATAATATTTTCCGGCCTGGTACGTTTATTAGACCTGTTTGGTACTGTGAACCATTTCGTTCCATTTTTCCCCAGCAAATATTATTATTATTATTTATTTAGGTAAACCAACAGTTTACAACAACCATACATAGAAAATACATAACAAAACAAACTAATTGTAAAAACTACTTATAGGTAAACAGCGTTTACACTAAAACGTAATATAGCGGGCAAGGTCCTCAACAAAGCCAACCAATTAGTTAATGTAGATTATGTCCGTACGAAACCGTGTTGGTGAGTTGTCAAGTATTGCAAGTAGTCTTGAATATGGGGACAAATGATAGACTCTATTAGCTTAACAAGGCAGGATAGAATAGAAATAGAATAGAAATATAAATCATTTATTCAGACGAATCTCACAACAAGAAAGAAAAAACAACAAAGACAAAAAGAAAACAACAGATATTACATACACTAAACAACTACACGGACAGAACTACTGTGTGAGGTCTGAACAGGCCTCTTCTCAGCGTAATGCTGCCACGGTCGTGTGATCCTGGCAGCGCTGATTTTCAGATGAGGCCTAGAGGTATGTCCAAGTTTGGATAAATGTGCTCCAAATTCTGTTTTCGCAGGAACAAAGATAGACTTCTTAATGATCCAGAATCTGGTTTTATCAAAATTCTTTTGAGAAGAAGGTGGCATTGAAAGTGGACGCATTCCTGAACTAAATCAGTTTCTAAATCATAAGGATACATTTTTTCCAACGAAATGGCTTTTTGTGTCAGGGTCGATGGTAACAACTCACTCATTTTGGTTAGAAATGAAAACTTCTCGTTAAATTCGTGGTAGGCCTTTTGCTGTTTCTCTAACTCGGATACGAGTCTATCTATGAGGACGAGAAACGTGTTAACCCTGAGGCGTTGTCCTAATAGAACGCGAATGCGCGATGCGAGCGATGCGACCATCGCGTGTTCGCGCGACGTCAAAAACTGGGTGTCCTAATAGAACGCGAATTGGCGATTACGCGAATCTCTGTTCGGCAGAGTGGAGCTAAGCGCGGGAACTTCGTCGTGAAGATCAAAGCAACAAACACAATGTTTCAATGAAGATATTTAATGATTATATTAGATTAGTCAAAGTACACATGCACCCTCAGAGCGGAGAGAAAAATGACCGAGTGTCAACTTTCCACAGATAATTAATACAGATGCAATAGTCATAGAGATGTAGTGCATACAAACAGATTAAAAATAATCGATAATAATAACAATCTCGCTCGCGCGATTTGACGACGGGAGCGAGCGTGACCGTGGACTAGGGCAGTGGCACGGTCGCACACGGTCGATACCAATAACCATGGACGTCAGACACGCAAATTTTTTGCTGTCGGGAAATATTTGGATGACGTTTTGTGCGGATTTAGATGGAAATGAAAAAAAACAACGTGGGACGCAAAGTGCTTTGTTACAAATGAGACCAATTCGTGGTGAATTTCACAATCAATATGACTACCTATGCAATATGATCAGAGACGATTGCAATCATGTTGTTACCAACTACAGAAGACCTATAATTGTGGAAGAAAGATTGGTGCTGTCGATTAGGTGAGTGTAATTTCTATAATAATTTACTAGGTACTTGTTCAAATATACAGGGTGTTAAAGTAATTAATATCGATAAAAAATCAAAACAAAAAAAAACGAGTGTTTGTGTGTAAATCAATCCTCTTTATTTGATGAAGTTGATAAAACTTGAACAGTTAACACTACATCATGCGTTTAAAAGTCACACAATGTGTTACGCTTGATGTGATTATACAGGGCGTCCCACGGCCATGCCACATGCAGGGAAAGTACCTTAAATATTGTAGATAGAATATTTTACTGAAAGAAGACATTATTTTAATTTCACAAACAATTTTAACTGCATTCATAGATTTTTGAATAATTACACGTTTGAACCGGGAATCGAAACCGCTACACGAAAAAAAAAATCACCCTGTAGCTTTATCATACCGATCGAAAGGGTTCATCAGAAGGATTATTTTTTGCTAAATAACATAGCGTCAGAAATAAAAGGAAGACCATGAATTTTAACATTTGATGTGGAATTTCGTTCAGATTAATGAAGAGCTACTAACATTGCCGTAAGGACATACAACTGAAATTATAATAAGTACCTATTACTAATCAATGTAACCACTTGAGAAATATGCATCATTTTCCTATTATAATTTAAAGTGCATGATAAGATAAAATGATAAAGAGATACGTAATAAGCAGGTTGTATGCAACAAATCGAGCCGTATCCTGAGCCGAAAGACGCGTAAATTATTATATAATAAATTATTATACAGGGTGATTTCGGGGTCGTGATCCCAACCATTTTTTTCTGACTCAGTAAATAAATGATTGCGATGCTACCTGTATTTATTTTAATTTAAACAAAGATGATTCGTTATTTACGTATTTTTATTTAAAAATTATTATTGACTCGAAATGCGTGGTCACCCTACTTTTAATATTACTACTTGACATAAGTTTTCTTGGGAAATAGTAGGGTGACCATGATCTCGAATTATCGCAGTTTTTTGCTGACTAAAATAAGTCGCTGGTGTACTGTTAGTCCTAACCTATCGTGATGCTTAGCAGAAAGTAAGTTAAATGCTTCTTTCTTGCTCCACGACCCCGTAATCACCCTGTATATTTGAGATTTCAAGTCTTTTGGATTTGAATTTCGCTGACTAATTTAATTTATTGAAGGAAAGGAAAACAAATTACGTAGGTATAAATTAAATTGAAGGTTTATTTAAGTTCAAAGTAAAAAAAACAAACTGCAAAGTTAGTAATCATTTACGATAGCTCAGTATCGTACTCGTGTAGACCTAGGGGATCATTTTCGTAGTATTTCCGCACCGACGACATTGAAAGATATGACGCGTTTATCGGAGAGGGTAATATAGATTGCGATATTGGCGTAGATGATGTTGAAGAGGTAGTGAGACTAATTTCATCGGCAATAAAATTTTGACTTTTCAGTCTTAGTTTTTGTACAGGCGTTAAATACTTGAAATATGGCGCCAATGATTTTAAGAACAACATGTCTTCATCGTCTTTTTCTGTGTTTTTCTCATTAAAAGCTTGTATTTTTTGTTTTTCCTCTTCAATCATTTTTTGTTGAAAAAGCGTCAGTTCTGGTTTTTTTGCCTGTCTTTGCCTTTGCCTGAACTCTCTTGCTCTAGATGAACCAGACTCGCTGTCGTCTGTCGTCGTAGGGAATCTATTTCGGGGGATCAAATTACCACTAGCTAGAGAATCCAATAATTCTTTCAAGTCATTTTGCAAAAAGTTAAATAATTATTGCCATCCAAGTTTCCTGGTAATTCAACGGGCCCAATTACTTTTCCATTTTATATACCTGTCCATAGGTTAACCTTGAATTGGTATTGCGATTTGTCTTCTCTCAGCAGGTGAGGTTTGAACCCAATCTCCTCAACACTGAGAAGCTGTCTCACCCGCTGTTCTTGTGAAGCAGATACGCGCTTGATGAGCGTTGCTTTCAGTAACTCATACTTACCCTCTTTAGGAGGGTTTGTGACGATATCTTCTACCTCGCTAGCAATTTAGTGATCTAAATGACTGATTAAGTGATAATATTTAGTTGTGTCAGTAGTAATACCAGCTAGGTGAAACTGAGCCTCTACAAGTCCAAACCAAACCGACGGAGCATGTGACCAAAACGACGGCAGCTTCACAGCAACTTTACAAACCTGTGCCTGATTAATTTGTTCCTTTGAGTCTGATTTGCTGGCTGCAAACCTTTCCTGCAAGGCAGCATTCTCAGCTTTAATCGCTTCCAGCTCAGCTTTCAGCTCGTCCATGATTGCTAAGTACTTAGTAAATAAATCACAGAAAAAAACAAATGAACCAGCGAGCAACATAAATAAGCCAAGCCGCAACCAAAAAACAAACCAAATAAATAATAAGGTAAGTATTACTATGTAATAAGATAAGTGTTACAGGTTAGGAAAGTAGGCTGTATGGTAAGTATATTTGTTATGTAGGTAATTAATGAACCACACACCGGACTGGGAAATAGTAGGTAACCAAACACATGAAACACAACCAAAATTATTAACCATAAACCGTGGTCAAGCAGTGCAAAACCGCAAAAATACCATTTAAAACATACAGAAAATATTAGTAAGAATAGTTAACACATTAATTAAATTAGTTGAAATCTATTCTAGAAATGTTAACATTAATAAAAACGTATCCTAAAATAATAAAAAATGTCTACAACATTAGTTTCTAGTGATAGTGACAGTGATTTGGAAGTCTTGGAACTTCTATCAGACTGTGATACTGATGAAAACGAAGGTCCATCAGCACCACGACGATATTGTCGTATTAACCATATACAGTGCCTAACGGATGCTGAATTCACATTCAGATTTAGAATGAACAAAGCTGCGGCAGAGCTGCTTCTATCGGAAATATTACCACATCTTAAAGTCACATCAAAACGGTAAGTAAACAATGGCCAAGCTACTGATAGCTAAAGCTGCAGAGTGTAAAAACATTGCGAGAGGTGTAGGAAAGCATGAACATTAATCAATCATCTTATTATTTACAGAAATAATGGAGTTGCACTGCTTCACCAGCTTCTCTTGACACTCAGATTTTATGCATTTTGTTCAATGCGGATTTCTGTAGCGGATTTTGTAGGAGTGTCAAAATCTTCTGCCAGCAGAATAGTTCAAAATGATTCTGAAGCTATAGCCATGCTTTACACCAGGGTTTCGCAAAGTGGGGTACGCGAACCCCTAGGGGTTCGCCATTCGACGGCAGGGGGTTCGCGACAAGATGATCAAAACTAAATACAGAAATCGACTTGATGCCGAGTCAGAATTAAGGTTAAAATTATCCAAAATTACTCCTGAAATCGACTCCATTTGTGACAAGAAAAAAGCCCCACCCTTCACATTAATAGAAGTAAAAATATATTTCTTTTGGCACTTTATTATTACCTTTTATTGAAATAATACATTTTTTTCTTAAACAGTCAATTTTATTGTTTTCTTTGGGGGGAGGGGGGGATTTAATTAGTTAGTTAAGGGGTTCGCTGTCACCTCGAAACTTTAACAGGGGTACGTGGAGCCGAGAGTTTGAGTAACCCTGCTTTACACCAAATAACTATGTTGTAATGCACCTAAATAGTGTAGATAAGTTTTACCAATAAATATTTAAAATAAAAGATAATTTAGTAACATTTATTATTGTGTGCCCACCCAAACAATAGGTAGTTTACTGAATTCTAAAAGTGTAAAGTAGTGAGATGTGTAATGTGCATTCTCAAAAATGTGCATAAGCCGTGATGGTTATAAATAGACAATAATTAATAATTTTATCCCTGATTTTCCAACCACTGATGTAAAAAATGTTATGGGAGTTTCTTAATCGAGAAAAGCTTATAATTACAGATTGTAACTTTCACATTTATTATAATCCTTACCGATCCAACAGGAACCATCCATTTTTTGGGATAAAAATTAGCCTTTTTGGTTATTTCAGGATGTAAGCTACCTTCCTACTAAATTTCATTGAAATCTGTTCAGAAATAAAACATAAAACTCAATAATAGTTACAACAAAAATTTAATACACAAACAAGAAAGCCACATAAAACATTTAGAATATCTTGCTGGGTTTTATAGAAAGCAGCAGAGTCATAAATAATCGAGGAGTGGAAACGCATCGCAGACCAATATAACGCTGTTGTAGGGTCCTCATACCGGAGGTGGGTACCCAGCAAGACTTTCGTCTCCTCACTTGTCAGGGGCTTCGTCGAAACCTAGAAAACAAAAACATGAGATGTATTTTCATAATAAAAAGCGCGACAATGAAAGAGTCTTCACACAGGCCAGCGGGAATTCGAAATATTTACATTACAAGGATAAAGCGAAACTTTTATTCAACACGATTACTCACAATCTATTCAATCAAATATATTGTTAAACTTACCGTAGCACTTTCCATGGTAGTTAATTATTTTACGTACCTACCTATGTAGTTTTCAATTCAATTCTATTCAATTTTTTGATATTGGCTTCTGCTGACATTTCGTCGCAATTCCGCCAGTGTCAGTGTTCCCGGTAGAAAAAAACACGATGAGTTGGTTAGGTAGTAATTTTACTTCTGTTGGCCAGTGGTGGAGAGTTTACCTGAACAAACACATAACAAACACGTTTATATAATATATGAAATAAACTAATTTATACAATAGGGCAAACACATAATTAAAATACTTTATAAAAATATGAAACAGGCAATATAACATGGAACACAAATGTATATACAAATTTATTTACAGTTTTATTTTGTTAGTATTAATATATTTACAAAGAATTTTTACAGAAGAGGGAGGCAGGAGACATTGGAGAGGAGCAAGGAGAGGAGACATTGGATAGAGGTAGGACGAGGGATTTCAACAGGAAGGATGTTATGTAGGGAGTAGCGTTGGCGGGGCCAGTCAAAAAAGATGTGGTCGAGGGATCCTTCATCAAGGCCACACTCACAAATGGAGTGGTCCCTGATCCGAAGCATTGCCAGATGTTCAGGCGAGCATGTGTGACCGAAACGGAGGCGACATATGATGGAGGTCGATGTCTTGTCCAGCAGTTTAAATGAGCTAAACCAAGGTTTTAGCGGAATATTTGGTTGGATTTTGCCATACCATCTGCCTTTCAAACTTCTAGACTGTTCCCAGTCCTTATTCCAGGATTTTAGTAGGGATTGACGGGAAATCGATTTGCGACATTGCAGAGATCGATTTGATTTTAGTAGGGATTGAGGGGATGAAGTAATCGATCGAGGATATTTGATTTTGGGACAATAATTGAAGCAACATGTTGATAATAAGTTCTATAATATTTTCATGGGAAGTTTGAGGAGAGTTGGATTGGTTCGGGATGGCGCAACCATTGGGGAGAAATGGTTTCTCGGAAGCAATGATGGATTGATGAGCTGACACATCATAGGACTTACCGAGGGGTTTGGGTGTGGAGAATATGGTTTTGCGGTAACTTTGGGATGTTTGTTTCTGGCTGGGAATAGATACAGAGGGATGGTATTGCAGATGAGATGATGTAGATGGTGCTTCTCGAGATGCCATTTCTGCATAGGAGCGAGACACCTTGGGGAAATGAGATGAAGCCTCCTCATAAGACACAGATTCTTTTGACATGAGTACTTTAATCGACCTTTGTCTTTCATGTTCTGGGCAAGATTTGTTTATGGTGAAATGTTTACCTGAGCAATGAAGACAGGTCGAATTACTCTCGTCCACGTCGCAACTATCACTTGTGTGCGGTTGGGCACATTTGTAACAGCGTGGTTTAGACCGACACTGGGCTTTGATATGGCCAAAGCGGCAGCAGTTGTTGCATTGGATAGTGGGCTATGTGTACAAGTCGACTGGAAAGGAAGTGTGATATGAATATACGAGTATGTGTGGAGGAAGAGTTTGGCCTTGGAAAGTTAATACTACAGTTTGAGTGGGGACCCACTCAACTTTTCCGTCTGTTATGTTTTTCCTTTTAATTCTACGGGCTTTGAGGACATAGCCGCAGCCTTGGGGAAGGGTCAAAGATTCTACAAATGAATCCATAGAGATATCTATGGGTATTTCCCTAACAACTCCCATTCTAGATATATTATAAGTTGGTATGGTGGCTTCATATTTATTGGATATAAGGAGGGAATGGTCCAAGAACTTGTTGGCGTCATTGGCTGATGTGAATTCGACTGATATCTTGTTACGTCCCATTTTTTTAATTCCGTCTTTGCAGATGTTGGCGATTTTATTTTGGAATAACAACTGTCCAAATTTAATTGGCCTAATTGTTGTTCCAGCGGATGGGTCAGGTTCAGATCGTGAGACTATTTTTGGAGGTGTCGATTCGCACGCCAACAAATTAGCTACGGGCGAATCGCCTACTAAAAAAATATTATTTTTCAAAGGTGTCGATTGGCACGTTTCGGGCAAGTTAAATTCGGGCGAATCGACTACTAAGCCCCTCTTACACTAGCCTCCGTGGTCTTAGGTCTGAGCGCTCGGCTCACGATCCGGAAGTTCTGGGTTCTCTTTGTGAGACTGTCCTCAGTTTGGTTAGGGCATTGCAGGCTGAATCACCTGATTGCCCGAAAAGTAAGATGATTCCGTGCTACGAAGGACACGTTAAGCCGTTAAGACTAATTTGAGAAATGCCTTTCTATAAATGCAGCCCTTATTAAACTACCCCGCTCTGTATCGTTTTGAGGCGTTACCGGCATTTCCTCTTCAGGTTGCTCAGCAATTATGTCGGCTTCACGAGTTATCAAAGAGATGTTGTGAAGAACTGCACAGGCTACAATAATATTGCATGTGTTTACGAGGTTGTTTTGCAGTTTTCTGCTTAAACATGCAAACCGCCTCTTCCAAATTCCATTCAATCTCTCTATTATATTTCTCGTAGTAATATGGACTCTATTGTACCTGATTTGAGCTGGGGTGTTTGGATTCACAACAGAGGTAAACATGTATGTGGACTGAGTATAACCACTGTCTCCTACCAGTATACCGGATAGTTCACCTTCTTCAAACCGCATGGAACATCTACTATTGGTATTGCGGGAGTCGTGTACCGATCCCGGCCAACGTGCAACGATGTCATAAATTTCCATGCTTGGGCCACAAACTATTTGTACATTTACGGAAAACCAGCCCTTACGGTTGAGAAATACCTCGCCACGTTGTCTCGCAGGGTTTTTTATAGGTACGGTCAGCCAAATATGTGGTCTACCACCCTACGGTTGAGATTCATTTGAACGTCATGAAACAACAAGGTCAATTTTAAACGTCATAACATAATTGTGCATAGAAAAGTCAACCTTAGCGATCATTACATCTCGCAGAAACTTTTGTCAAAAGTGGTAGACCACTTTCTTGGCCGACCGTACGTGTGTACTATGCATCCTAATACTCCAGGAAATCCTGCCATCCTGTAAAATTTTCTTTTTATTTGTGCCTGCTCGGATTGACTATAGTTAGGCACGAAGTATCATTTTGTAATATTTTTCACTTCATACATAAAACAATTGAAAAGTTTGATTGATTCTAAATTATTTTATTAGAGAGATAACTTACCTTCAAAACTAAATCACTTGACAGTACATAACTAGATTGCAATGTGAGGGTAAGTACGAAAGTTTGCAGCTCTTCTGCGTGTGTCAAAACTTTATATACCGGACGAGGCTTATCTGGAAAGAGTAGTTCCTAATGCGCTAAACAAAAAATTTATTGCAAAAAAAGTTACCATGGTCTACTATAGTAGGCCGCGCGTGTACTCTAGTGTTAAGACATATTTATGTGAAATAAAAAAAAAATACTTCATAAACGAAAAATGCATTTATCATAGAAACTTAATTTGATACTTTTGTCTCTTATTATCGACTTACGTAAAAGACAGTTTTGGCACGGCTTTGTATGGAGCTTTCCCATAGTGCGCCGTACGGGAATATCAAAATCTACAGCACATAGTATTGTGAAAAAATTTAAACTGCATCCGTTATATCACGTGACACGTGTAGAAACTCTGCAACTACCCAGCACGGATTGTTTTCTGCAATGAAATGTTAACACGAATCCAAGAAGATCAAGATTTTTTCAGAAAAAAATTATGGAGCGATGAATCTACCTGTAAAAAGGATTACGCGATTATGGTTTGCTCTGACTGCTATTCTAATAATTCCCAAGATGATTAGATTTTGTTTTCTCATACCTAGTATAGTTATTTAGAAGATAATTGCAACATTTTTTGGTTTGGTACAGAAGAATTAAATTTTGGTTTATTTTTTCGTAGTAAGAATTACTGGTTTTTTCACAGACTGTTTCAGAACTCTGTTAAAGAATAATTAATACAAATTATTTAATTACAATTACTTTTATTTTATTAAACACACTCCCAACTTTAAATAAAACAAAGAAATATCAAACATTTTTTCCAAAAGATAAAAACTACAGCGTTTATAGTATCGGTGCGTGAGACCGTGCGCGAGTATAAGCGCGAGCAAACCTGCTCCTACGACTACGAATAGTTGCGAAGAGGCCAAGACTGTGGTTTCGAACATCTTAAGCCCCCAGTACACAATGGCCCATGCGTGCCCACTACAGGCCATCGCCATTGTGTACAGGGCCGACGATGAGTGGCGAGCTCACGCTATGCTGGATTTTCATCAACATGGGCTTGAAGTTCATGGAGATAACATTGATGCTGAATGTTACTGGGGTAAAGTGTTTTGCATGAAAAACGCTGCGGGAGAATACCTGTTCTCAAACATAAAAATTGTTATTTCATTATTGCTGATATTGCCTTTTTCAAATGCATCAGTCGAGCGCAAATTTAGTGTCCTTAAAAATTTAAAAACTGAAAACCGCAATAGATTGAATACAGATACTGTAGTATCATTAATGGCTACAAGGGAAGGGATTAAAAAACTGGGCGGCAGTGTCAAGTTTAACCCTTCGAACAAAATGCTTTCGACTAATATATGAAAAAGAATATAAAAGATGGATGGAAAAGAATAAATATTATTTAAATAATTGATTATAGTTTAATTTTATAAAAAAATTTGAGGGGAATTTGTGGGGAATCAGCGGATTTTTATCCCCAAATTTGGGGAATTCGATCAGGATTTTTGGGGATTTGGATGAATTAGCTTTGGCAACCCTGTACAGGGGGTAATGGTATATGATGGCGGACAGTTGTCCATCGTGGCGCGCAATCGGAGAGTTGACGGTTTTTTGGGCACACTTCAAAGGAATCGTGGCGTAGCGTGGCATGTGGTGTTTACACAATCGGCCATTGTTTAGTTCGTCACCGGCCGCTGACCGGGATAGTTGTGTTGCGTGATATTGCCGTGGCGTGCGAACGTCCGAAATGTCAATGGCGTGGAGCAATGAAGAAACTTTCAAGTTTATTGATTTATATCAATCTGAACCCGCAATTTGGGACCCAAATAATGCACTGCACAAGGATAAGAACAAGGTATGTTTATACTATTTTTATTTTGATAGAAATTATGTATATCCATACTTAACTACTTACTTTACTAATATTATAAATGTGAAAGTGTCTTTGTTTTGGTTGTTTATTAATATGTTCGTTCATCGGATTGGCGTGATTTTTTGTGTAGGGATACTTGAAGGGCTGTAGAGTGACATAGGCTACTTTGTTTTTCAAAAATCAACCTCTAACGGTCATACGCACAGACGTCAATTACACTAAAGACAGCTTTTGTCATACAATAATAGCCTTTATTTGTATGGAGCTTAGGAACAAACACTTAAATAGGAATTAAGCCTTTATTGGTGTCTATGCGTGTGGCCGTAAATAGTTAAAGTGGGGGGTTAAAATTTGTATGAAAATTTATGCGCGGGCGAAGCCGCGGGCGGAAAGCTAGTCTATCTATACTTTTATACATACTAATATTAGGAAGGACTTATTGTTTGTGGGAATTGAATAAGCTCCGAAACTAATGTACCAATTTGAGAAATTCTTGTAGCATTAGAATTACATTATCCCTGATGAAAATAGGCGATAAAAGAGCCTCGTCTGAAAATAATAAATGTTGTAATGTAAGTACGATGTTTTCAGGTGAATGATGCATGGAATCGCATTGCCGACACCATGCAAATTCCTGTTTCGGAACTTAAAAAGAAAAAAGAAACATTGATGTCAGCATTTCGGATGCATTTTAAGAAAAAACAAGATTCGATACGATCTGGTATGGGAGAAGAAGAAATTTATAAGCCAATTTGGATTTTTTATGATGCTATGGAGGCATTTTTAAAAGGCAAATACACAGTAAAAAGTATAATTGCGACAGATGAGCAAAGGGTAAGTAAAACAATTAATTAGTTTCCAATATTTTTATTGATAAGTAACTAAGTATTTACTCATCTTGATTACCACAAATTATAAACTAAATAAATTATGCATCATAGGCCCTACCACTGCATAGTCTTCTTTGATGGATGTAATTCGTAAAATTTGATCTTATTTGCGTAGCATTAATAGGAGCCCGATGAGGTACAGATTGTAATGGTAATAGATTTTCTTCATGATTTACTCTCATACCTACATGGATTAATTCACCATTCCTATCATAGCTGTCAGTACTGCCTGGTGGAGTATAAATATTGCGAGATGATTTGCTCTTTCTTAAAAAATTGTGTAGTAATAAACAGCTGTGGGGTATAATAGAAGTTTTAACGACATCTAATGGAATAGGTCTTTTAAATACTCTAAAAACTGACGATAATATCCCGAAAGTATTCTCTACGACCGCACGAGAACGTGATAGTTGTTGATTGAACATTCTTTCTGGGGTACCTAACTGATGATGTCCAGGAAAGGGCTTCATAATATGAGAACTAAGAGCAAAAGCGCCATCACCCAGAAAAACATAAGGCATATTAGTATTACTTCCAGGAAGTGGGCAACAAGGTGGTAAATTAAGGGTCCCAACACATATTTTTTTCCACAAATTGCTTTGATTTAAAACACCTCCATCACTAATTCTCCCTTGGCTTCCTATGTCAGCAAACAAAAAACAGTAATCACTATCTACTAGGGCTAATAAAACGATGCTGAAACTTCCTTTGTAATTAAAGTATTCATATAAAGTCCTTCTTTTTTCTTCAGTTCGTGCTTTTCTCTTCTTGGTCGCTGATGTCTATCTGACTCACCAATATCTGAATCTAGCAGACTCTTCATAATTTCTTTTCTGAACTCTAGAATAGGACATTTCTTTTTGTTTACACTCTGATAAAGAACTAGGGAATTTACCATAGCTGTATTCAAAAGTAAATCAAATGCAACCTTTTTATACCACTTGATGGTCTTCCTTAGAGGTGTTTGGTAAGCTGTCATCTGGTCAGATAGGTCAACTGCACCCTTGGCTTTATCATAGTCGAGTATAATTTTTGGCTTAGAGACCTGCTTTCGATGTTTTACTACAGTTTGAAATCGCACAGAATGTTTTGTCGAAAGAACCAAGACATCTCTCTTATCTCTCCATCTCATCACAGTTATTCCATCAGCACTCTCTTTTGCTATGTATTGGCCTTTTTTCAATTTAGTCGAAACTACTATTTTGGGAAAGTGCTTGCGGTTCTTTCTTAGTGTACCCACCAAATGCGTATTATTCTTTACTAGTTCTCTTGCTAAACCAACGCTAGTATACCAGTTGTCGGTAAATAAAGTGTGTCCTTTATTCAGTAAGTCCCCACAGAGCGCTAATACAACGTTGGTAGGTGTTGTGTAAACGTCATCATTCTGTTTCCCATTATAAATACTAAGTTTGTAGGTGTAGCCAGGTAGAACACATAATTTAAATAGTTTTATTCCATACTTGTGGCGCTTCTGTTTATTGTATTGGCGAAAAATTAACCTTCCACGAAAGGGTACAACACTTTCATCGATACACAAATCTTCTCCGGGTGTATAAGTGTTTTTGAAGTTTTCATTCATGCCTTCCACCAAGTCTCTAACTCGATGCAAGCGGTCGGTCGCATTCTCATCATCATTTTGAGAAAAATGTAGCATTCTGAGTAACAACTCAAATCTATTGCGTGACATAATGGTTCGTGGAAATTGCTGACCGGTTATTTTGTTCGCCCAGTAATCGGATATTTTAGGAAGCCTCACTATACCCATAAACAAAACAAGCCCAAAGAATCTTTTTATTTCAGCAAGGTTAGTAGGAACCCAGGCACGAATGCGTGCTCCCGTTGAAGCCTCATTTGATTGTGTTGTTTGATTTGTAAAATATTTTGATTAAAGTGATTTCATTCATAACCCAGTTTTATTCTTGGTAGATATTTTATTAACTAACAAAATACAATTTAAGAAAAGAAACAAATTAGAACTAGCATTGAAATAGTAAACCTAAGCATTCTTATTTTAAGTGACGATGATGATAGTATCGATACATTTGATTGAGGTTGACATCCCTATGTCTAAATACTGCTGTACTTAATTCAAGTAAAATCACCAATGCACCATCGATTTTATCAATATGTTGCAGTCAATAGTCTAATCTTATCTTATCTTATACATATATAAAATTCTCGTGTCACAGTGTTCGTTCGCGTACTCCTCCGAAACGGCTTGACCGATTCTCATGAAATTTTGTGAGCATATTGAGTAGGTCTGAGAATCGGCCAACATCTATTTTTCATCCCGAAATTCCCGCGGGAACGGGTGACAACGCGGGTGAAACCGCGGGGCGCAGCTAGTATAATATAATATGTTATTATTCATAATTCAGTAGATTTGAATACAATAACACATAAAACATGTGAACCAGACTGTACTTCAAAATATGAGATTATTAAACTCGACGTAAAGGTAGTAGAAGCGGGGTAAAGAAACTCGACTTTAGGGGAATAGAAACGGCACAGAAATCGTAGACTCGACGTAGGGGTAATAGAAGCGAGGTTGACGCAAAATCGTGAAGCGTTCCACATTTTGATGTTTTGGAGGTTTTTGAGTATTTGGAGGTTTTTGTGTGTGTTTTTTTCGGTGTTCTATTGTTTTTGACTAGGCTTTGTTATTCGGATATCGTTGGTGTAATATATATTGACTTGGCTTTTTCGCATCGGACTCTCTCTGCTTCTCGGATTGGTTTTCGGCGTTTCGGCGTACGGAGCGATGGAGTCGGACTCCAGTTCGGCTCCGAGTGGTGGTGCGCGCCGTAAAAGGCAGCGTGCCACCCCCTTTGGCGTCTGGTCCCTCCGGATCTGAAACGGAGACGGAGGGCCAGTCAAGTCTCAGGGCACCGATGGCGCGACGTGGTAGGACGGCTTCGGGTGCGCCATCGGTGAGAGAAGCGGGCTCATCCCGAGTGCTTCGCTCGTCTCGAGGTGAGGAGGTTGCGGGGCCAGTCGGCAGGTGGTGGCAAGGGCTCCCGAGCCCATCTTCGATCCAGATGAGGGGCTGGAGAGCTCCACCTCGGAGTCACCCTACCGGCTCGACTCCGAACAATTGAGGGCCCAGACTGGGCGCAAAGCGGCGGCCATCTACGAGGTGGTCCGGATTTCGGGCAACCTCAAGGGTGGCTGCCAAAAGACTCTGAATGAGTCGGCGGCGGGTCTCATGGACATCGTGGAGTCCCTTTCGGATCGAACGACGCCCAAAGAGGCCAGAAGGGTGAGGGCCGAGTTTGCTCGTCTCCGCAGGGATTACGACCAGCTCAGGGCGGAGAACAAGGCCTGCCTGCGTGAGTTGGAGCGGGCGAGGGCCGCCTCGGCGACCCTGGTCTCCTGCCGTCCCCCCGCGCCTGTGACTCCAACACCTGGTCTGCTGCCGGCGATCAAGGAGATACTGGAGGACTACAGGCGCTCCATCATGGAGTCAGTGGGCACCCTGGTCAGTGCCCGTCTCGATGCCTTGGATGAGCGCCTTCTCCCCGAGGTCAGGCTCACCCCTCCGCTGAGGGCAAATAAATCAAAATATGATTCAGCAAATAAAGAAAGCTACTGAAAAAATGAAATTAGAACATAAGATATGTATCGTTCTGTTTGATGAAATGTCACTAAAACCCAATGTGACATACAATGAAAGAAAGGACAAGGTTTGTGGGTTTGTCACAAATGGCCTAGAGACACAACCTGACTATGCAGATCATGCGCAGGTGTTTATGGTAAGAGGACTAATGAAAAACTATAAACAACCTGTTGCATACACTTTTTCACAAGCTGCAACAAAGGGCCCTGAACTCGCGATGCAGTTAAAATTAGTAATAACTGAGCTACAAAATGCCGGTCTTATTGTGGTGGCAACTGTGTGTGACCAAGGCACAAATAATGTGAACTGCATTAAATATCTTTTGCAAGAAACAAGGGGTAACCTATTAAGAAAGGGAGAAGAGCCTAAAGATCAAATTAGTTTTATGGTCAACAATGAATTAATCATACCATTATATGACCCACCTCATCTAATAAAATGTATACGAAACAATTTGATTTCAAAACATCTGAAATATATAAAAAACGGGGAAGTAAAAACGGCGAAATGGGCTCATATCATGGCCTTACACAAGGAAACCCCAGGGTATAAAGGAATCCGATTGGTACCCAAATTGACAGATGCCCACTGTGACCCGAGCAAAATTCCCCGGATGAAGGTCAAAAATGCGACGCAGCTTTTTAGTCAAACTGTGGCATCGAATATGGGCTATCTAGCAGATAAATGTCATCAGAACCTAATGTTGTCTCTGCATTCTTTTATCACTAGTTCTTTTCTGATTTACAACGAATTTTTTTTTTTTGTAGATAAGGGTATAATTCCTGAAGAAACGAAAAACACTGCAGACATCCTGCTGTTCTTCGACAAATTATTCGATTCCTTAAACGGCAGCTTTGGCAAGAGAAAAAAACATGGCAAACCTCTTTTAGGACCTGCAACTCCTACATCTTTTTTTAAGATTTTTCCTAAGATTTTTTATTTATAATTATTGTAAAGATATTAATAATATTTTAATAATTAAGAGAGAGTGTGATGACAACACTGATTCATTTAAAATTAAGGCTGTAAAACTTAATAAAAAGTGTTTGAAAAGAAAGAGAGAAATAATTATATTGAAAATTAATATTTACATTGTATGTGTGCGCGCGCTACGTAAGCTGGCATTAGTAACAAAACCTGCGTCCAGAGGGCGTCATTTGACGTTTCCCATTTTGATCGCTGAGTTAGGGCCAACTCACACCGAAAGAGCGGCGAAGGGCAGCGGAGCGGAGCGCAGTTTCAGTGTCATGAGAATTTTAACTTAATTTTTATTATTATAAATACTATTATCGCATGAGAAACTCGAACGAGGCGCGCGGATGCCCGCGGAGCCGCAGGAATTCCGGCGAATTCCATAAACGGAGCCGTGCGCCTGCGCGAGCATTCTCGGGAATTCCCGAGAATGCACACGAGCAGTCACGAGCGGCCGCTGGCAATATCCCGCCCCTCGCCCCGACGCCCGCCGCGTGCGTCTGTTGTGCGCGGGCATTCGCTATTTCGCATTCATTCCTTGCAGTGCAACGAATACAGAAGTAATGGAAATGGATGAAGAAAAGCTTATTTATTTGGTGCAAATGTACGACTGCCTGTACAATATAAAATCAAGGCATTACAGCGATAAACATATGAAAAATAACGCTTGGCAAAAAGTGGGCGCTGAAATGAATATGTCTGGTATGTATTAGTTTAATTATTTTTATTTGAGTGGTAGGTATTTAAACGTACATCAAAAAAAGTAATTTTTGTATGCAAAAGTCATATATTATTTGTCTCGCAATAGAGGAAAAAAAGTAATGTAGTATTGATGTACATTTTCGAATTATCTGCAATACTAGTTTTGCTAAACATTTAGTTTATTTTGTTGTGAAGTAATTTATTTGATATATATTTATATATACATATTTGAGAATAAATTGATGTGAGATTATTTTCATTTGATGTGCAATTAATAATATCCCATTTATTTGATTCACTGCTGAGCTGGGAGCAAAAGAAAAACGTATATAAATAGGTATGTATTTTTATTTGAAAATTAAAATAAATCATTTTTTTATATTTTAATTAAAATTAAAAATAACTTTAAATTGTTGCGATGTCGTCAGCAAATTGTAGAACTCGTTAGTTTACATACGGCACAGTCTTTTGTAAAACTTGACACCATTTTGATGTTAAATCTATTTAACTACGGGAAATCATTTCGTTTTGCCAAGAAACTGCACCACAAGAATTAAAATAAGTCTTAAATTTATCTCTTATACACATAGCATTTTCTTGGGAAACTGAACCCTCTTGAATATTTTGTAATATACTATTTATTGGCACTGTTTCATTTATGTTTTCAAATATTTCATCATTTCTTAGGTAATTATGTAAACAAGTGCACGCTAATATCAAAATGTCTAGGTATTTGGGTTGCATTCTAATTCTCTTTTGAAAAACCTCAAACTTTTGTGTTAGTATTCCGAAACTGCTCTCTACAATACGTCTTGCACGGCTCAGGCGATAATTAAATATTTTCTTCTCGACGTCTGTCGACACTTGGTTTCCAGGAAAAGGTCTCATTATGTGTTTGTGTAACGGAAAAGCCTCATCTCCAACAAAAACATGTGGCAATGCTTCTGTCGTACCTGGCAAACATTTATTAGGTGGTATATCCAGTGTATTATTATTCAATGATTGTCCTAATCTGGAGCTGCTTAAAATGCCACTATCACTATTGCGACCATATGCTCCAATGTCGACTACAACGAATCGATAATTTGCATCGGCAATGGCTAGCAAAACTACACTGAAAAAATTTTTATAGTTATAAAATTGACTGCCGCTGTTCCAAGGTGCTCTTATATTAACATGTTTGCCATCTATGGCTCCTATACAGTTAGGAAAATTCCATTGAGTTTCAAATTCTTTTGCTAGTTTGGTCCATAACTCAGCTGTTGGTTTGGGCATAACACGCGGCCGTAAATACTTCCATATCGCGGAGCAAGTTTCGTGAACAATTTGAAGTACAGTACTATATCCCATATGATACTCGTGAGCTAGCGCTTTGAAACTGATAGCAGTAGTTAGAAATCTGAAACAAAATTTAATTATTATCACCAGTATAAGTTACACATATCGACAAATCAAGAGTAACAGCCCCGGTAGTTTGTCTACTTTTGTCCGTGTGTGTATATTATTATGTTACCATCATAAAAATTAAAAACCATAAAACATAACAAGATTGTTATATTAATAAGTATATTACTACTATTTTCAGTGGATGATTGCCAAAAGTCTTGGAAGAAATTACGAGATAGTTATAGAAAGGGCATTTCATTAAGAGAGAGTAGAAGTGGGTCAGCTAGAAAAGTAGAACGCCCATTAAAATTTGAAAAAGAATTAGAATTCATAAAACCCTTCATGAAAAGCAGGAAACAAATTTCAAATTTAACTAGTTCGCCAGAAGATACAGATATTACCACAGATGGCGAATATCAGTCTATGTCCCCAAGACCGCAGTCGCAGCTTCTACCCTCACCACGGCCACATTCGCAGTTATCATCGTCACCACGGCCACAGTCGCAGTTATCACCATCACCACGGCCACAGTCGCAGCTATCAAACCGGACCTCTTTATCCAACGAACAGCCTCTCAAAATGTCAAATTTATTGTTCAAACAATATATTGAAGAAAAGAAAATGGAAGATAACCCAACTATTAGCTTTTTCTTAACCATGGGCCGAACTGTGAAAACAATGCCTAAAAATATTCAAGCCAAATTAAAAGGAGAAATTTTTCGCCTCATAAATGAAACGGAAATAAGACTTGCCGATGACACCGGTGGTAACATGACACGAGATACAGCTGAATTCGACTTATCTGTCACAGGAAATAATACAACCATATCACCTTCTTCAGAGTATCCACTGGAAACAATCAGTATCAGTCCTAGATCTGTGGCAGAAAATTACAATGAAACAAACATTCCAACCACATCCTTTTCATACACACCATCAATAATACCGGCTGCAGAAAACAAAACTATTACATCTTTTTCATACAAACCATCCAAAATACCGTCGACTTCAACAAGTTATCAAGAAACGAACACAGAAAATATCTACGAGACAAACTCCTCACTAAGCTCATTCGACCCACCTCCGTCGCCTTATATACCACACGCTGTGTCGAAATCACAACAAAGATCCTCTGAAGAGGATTATGAAACCAATTTTATCAATACGACATTTGACTAATAAAGAACTGTTGCCTAAATTTTCTTTCAAACAATGTTTTTTTTGGAGTGTTGTTGATTGGAGTTAATGTTGAACAATATATAACAATACTTTTTACTTATTTACTCACCTGAGGCAGACCGATAGTCTTTCTTCAGCGGGAATAGCCAATCTATAATTGGTATTTTGTTTTTGAATATGTGGCCTGAGAATTTCCAACAAACTTTCAAATTTGTTATAGTTCATTTTATAATAGTCATAATGAATGCTAGGATACAGATGTAAATTTGTGCAAAATGTACGAAATTGGCCAAACAAATGTCTTTTCTTCCACACGTCGTGTACCCAAAAGTTTCTTTTTCTTTTAAATCTTTCCCTCCTTATGTCTTCGGCCTCTTCCTCTTCTTTTATATGTGCAATAATAATTAAATCCAAAATACTCATTTTCACTGCATAAACACAAGTTTCCTCGAGTTTTATTGAAAGTGAACTGCGCATAGAACGACCCGTGAATTCATCGCGTGCGGGCTCGAGATGGCGCGCGGTGTCCCGCGACTTCTCGCGCATTCCAGCGACTTCTCGAGCAGTCACGGGAATCCTCGCGCCTTCTCTACCGAGCGGGTCGCTGCGCTCCGCTGCCCTTCGCCGCTCTTTCGGTGTGAGTTGGCCCTTAGACCTCTATTTCGTATATAAAAAAAGTACTCTGTGGTTCGCCGTCAACGCTCGTGGCACAGACGGCAGGTAGTGTTATTTGTATCGGACTGTCTATGTCAGACGCACATGAGATAAATATTCAAAGATGGGTCGTGCGTTATCTCGTGATATGAAGACTGTCATTTTTAAGGTGGCTGAATATTTTAAGAAAAGAAAAGGAGACAAAGAAAGCTTTGAATTAAAAAATGACGTGAATATTGCCTAAATTGTTGCGGAGGCTACGGGGTACGGCAAAAGAACCGTGCATAATGTGATTTCTGCGGGTTGTTTATCAATTGAAAATTCAAGCCAATTAAAATTTCAATCGCCAAAAAAACCAAAAGTTCTAAAGAAAAAACACGTTGTGGATGATTTTGACCTTGGAGTTATCAGAAGAAAAATTCATCAGTTTTACGAAGTTGAAAAAAAAATACCAAGTGTCCGTAAGTTACTATCAAGTTTGAGACAGGATGGCAAATTGAATTGTGGACGGGAATATTTAAGACAGCTTTTACACAAAATGGGCTACCGTTTCAAAAAATGCAAATCAAAGAGACATCTCCTTATAGAGCAGCCTAATATTACAGTGTGGCGGAAAAGATATCTTACACAAATCAGAAATTACAGAACGGAAAACCGCAAAATATATTTTCTTGATGAAACATACATCAACGCACATACAAAAAAATGGCAAACATTACTAGTGACACATGAAACATTTTGATGATTCTGAGGTTGGAAACTTGATGAACAATTTAATTTAAATTTAATGAACAATTTAACTTGGTGGTGTTTATTTAGTGTTATAGAAAATAAGCAATCAGTTTTGAATTACTCACTTAACTTGTTCTATCTACTTCACTGTCTTGCCAAGGTACACTACCATGATCACTGTTGAAATACTGCTTGAATAAGTCACGTGTCACCGAACTATTTACATTATAACTTCTTTCGGTATACGCGCCATAGGAATTACATTTTCAGAAGGCATTTCAAGAGTATAGATTTCTGTCTGAATCTTGAATGATCAAAGAACTCATCATATTATCGATGATACAAGCTGACATAATCAACTTGTCTACGACACGAGGGTTTACTGCAATAGGTGAGAAAAATATTCGAAATCGTTGACATACTATGCCAAAAGCATTTTCAGATGTTCTTCTTGCTCTACTAAGGCGGTAGTTGACCTATCTTGAGAAGCATGATTTTTTGAGTATGGTTTCATCATATAGTTGGTGAGACTAAATGCATTCATCATCACCTACGAAAACATAAGGCATTTCTATGTCAGCTTCCGGCAACTTTGTTGGCGGGGAAATCTTTAGCTACCCATTTTGAATTTTCTTAAATAAATCAGATTTTATAAATATGCCTGCGTCACCTTCTTTGCCATATAAGAACCAACATCTATTGTTATAAAAAAACTGCTTATAATTAAAAAATAAGGACCCGCTGTTGCTTGGGCACACGATGCGTATGTGCTTACCATCTATTGCCCCGATACAATTAGGAAAATTCCATAAAAACCAATATTCTTCGGCTATTCTTTTAAAATCTTCCTCGGTGGGTTCAGGAAGTGCAACGTTTAAAAGTCTCAAGCATATTATACTTTGTAAGACTTTAGGCACAATTCTGCATATCCAATTATGGCTAATTCGAAATTGAAAACTTAAAGATCTATAGCTTTCTCCAGTCGCCAAATACCGGTAAAAAAACATCGGTGCAAAGGTAGTCCGTTTCAGTTCAGTGGCCGGTGTAGGTAAACAGAATAGTGAATTATAACTATTGATAGCTTTAAGTTAAATACAAGAATGCCTTACTGAAACGACAAATTGCTGAATAACTATTGATAGCTTTAAGTTTAAATACAAGAGTGCCTTACTGAAACGACAAATTGCTGCAGAGAATCTAATTCAATCATATTGAACTCTTTCCCTGAATTCATTTTTCTAATTCTGTCACGCCCTCGTCATATCATCACACACACACACACACACACACACACGCACGCACGCACGCACGCACGCACGCACGCACGCACGCACGCATACACACACACACTCACGGTCGGTGGAGATAAAATATTACTTATTTTAGTTTTATTTTATTTTGCGAGACGATGTGAACTTTTGCTAAGTCTACCAGAGCGGGGGGCGTCTGAAAACCAGCGCTGTACCGAGACTTCGGCCTCGGTACAGCATTAGCTGAGACGCCTCCATTTGCTACATTTTTTTTTAACTTGAATTTTAATTTTGTCTTTTTGTATTCTTTTATATTTGTAGCAATAAATGATTATTTTATTTTTTATTTATTATCAATTATGAATCCATGTAACTAAATTTCTCCATTAATAAAAATACTCTATTAATTCGGATTATCTCGTTTAAAATCAACGTTTATACTCATGTTTACCTTCACAGAACATAGAACTAAAACAGACTATATAGTAGTTCTATATTAACTAACAATGTTATTGTTTCAGCTGAAGAATGTAAGAATAAATGGCGTAATTTGCGCGACAATTATAGAAAAAATCGGAATAAGAAGAAAACCGGAAGTGCTTCTTCCGTTTCAAAGTATGACGACGAAAGACTTAAATTCATAAATGACAGCTTTGAAGAAAGAGAGTCTATTTCTAATTTAAATCCCGGAAATGTTCTTGAGGTTGATGAAGAAAACAATTTGCCAGTAGAGATATGTTCAGGACCACCAACTTGTTCAACGCCGAGTTTAACGCCGTATTCACCATGTGAATCTATTTTACAACAACCATCGCAAGAAGGACATTAAATAACACTAAACAAAACTCAAGGTACATCACAAGTGAAAAAGAGAAAAAGAAACAGCCTTGTCGAAGAGTTTAGAAAGAATAGACAAGAAAGAACAAACATGTTGAGACAAACTACAGAAAAAGGCAATACTCCAGTACACATATTCTTTAGGAGTATGGCCGACGTAATTTTTCAATTTCCTCCAGACAAAATATCTCAAATCAGAGCACAAGTTTGTAACATCGTTACTGAAATGGAATTATTGGTCTTGGCGCAACGAGAGACACCATTCCCACAGCAATCATACAACACATTTTAATTTAAATTTTATTTTGTTTTTAACGTGTTTCTAATTTTTTAATGTTTAATAAGTAATTTTAACTTACTCATTATTCTCTTATCCTTCTTATTTTTCTTCTTCAGCTGTTGTAATACCTATTCCTTATGAATGCTGATTACATTATAATTGGTGTTGCAGACCGAATTTGAATACATGTTATTTACTAAATTTAATGTCATGTGTAAATGCCGCTGATGTAACAATTTAATAAATAAATAAAATAAAATACCACACTACAGCAACCAATCCACGTGTTCCGTATTGAGTTTATAGGTATATATTTAGAATAGATATACATACATATACCCCGGACAATTTACACATTCGAGAGTGCATAAAGTCCCAACAAGCTGAAAATCAGGAAAATTGTTGAAAACATAATTATAAACAATGTGTAAAAGTTCCCCATCATTCCCGTGTATAGAATTTTTTTTATTCAAGGTCAAATGTCAAAAATAAGTGTTTTTCGCGAATATCTGAAAAACGGTGCACTGTAGCAAAAAAAAGTGTATGATGAAATGAAAGCTTATAAAATTCTCTATAACTTTAATTCTATCCACTTTTTCCATATTCCAAACCGTTATTGAACTACACGCTCCAGAAATGTCAAAATTAAGGACCTCGGGCAGGTAACTATGGAGCCTGCCCCAATGCTCAACAGTGACATGACCCATGTCATTTGAAAGGTCTTGAAGAGTTGTACAAGTTACTCCTAGACAGTTATATCGAATTCGATGGCCAACTCGGTGTTTTCGACCACCGAAGAATTACCACTGGAGGTGCTGTGGAGCCTGGACGGAATGCTCAACAGTGACATGACTTACGCATTTGAAAGCTCTTACAAGTCACTTTTTGATAGTTATGTCGAAATTGACGCCAAACTCGGTGTTTTCGACCACCGAAGGAAAAACACTAGGTGTATGTGCAATAATGTGAAGTTGACCCTGATCGTATTGCTCAACAGTGACATGACTAATGTCATTTGAAAGCTCTTACAAGTCACTCCTTGACAGTAATATCGAAATCGACGACCAACTCAGTGTTTTCGACCACCGAAGTATCGACACTGATCGTATTGCTCAACAGTGACATGACACATATCTTTTGAAAGCTCATAAAGAGTTGTATAAGTCACTCTTTGATAGTTATATCGAAATCACCGTCCAACTTACTGTTTTCGACCACCGAAGAATGGAGTTGGGCTATGCCATACCGAAGTATCGACGCTGATGCTAATGCTCAAAAGTGACATGATCTATGTCATTTGAAAGCTCTTGAAGAGTTGAACAAGTCACTCTTTGACACTTATATCGAAATCGACCGCCAACGCGGTGTTTTCGACCATCGAAATATCGACACTGGGTGTATATGCAGTTGACCCTGATGGTATTGCTCAACAGTGACATGACCTATGTCATTTGAAAGCTCTCGAAGAGTTGTACAAGTCACTCTTTGACAGTTATATCGAAATCGACCGCCAACGCGGTGTTTTCGACCACCGAAGAATCGACACTGGGTGTATGTGCAGTTGACCCTGATGGTATTGCTCAACAGTGACATAACTTATGTCATTTGAAAGCCCTTGAAGAGTTGTCCAAGTCACTCCTAGACATTTATATCGAATTCGACGGTTAACTCGGTGTTTTCAATTTGACAAAAAAAAATATATAACTTCACTCTCATTTTTTGGTCTAAATTAACCGGATTATCAAGGAGTGACTTGGACAACTCTTCAAGGGCTTTCAAATGACATAAGTTATGTCACTGTTGAGTAATACCATCAGGGTCAACTGCACATACACCCAGTTTCGATTCTTCGGTGGTCAAAAACACCGCGTTGGCGGTCGATTTCGATATAACTGTCAAAGAGTGACTTGTACAACTCTTCAAGAGCTTTCAAATGACATAGGTCATGTCACTGTTGAGCAATACCATCAGGGTCAACTGCATATACACCCAGTGTCGATATTTCGATGGTCGAAAACACCGCGTTGGCGGTCGATTTCGATATAAGTGTCAAAGAGTGACTTGTACAACTCTTCAAGAGCTTTCAAATGACATAGGTCATGTCACTTTTGAGCATTAGCATCAGCGTCGACACTTCGGTATGGCATAGCCCAACTCCATTCTTCGGTGGTCGAAAACACTAAGTTGGACGGCGATTTCGGTATAACTATCAAAGAGTGACTTATACAACTCTTTATGAGCTTTCAAATGATATGTGTCATGTCACTGTTGAGCAATACGATCAGTGTCGATACTTCGGTGGTCGAAAACACCGAGTTGGTCGTCGATTTCGATATTACTGTCAAGGAGTGACTTGTAAGAGCTTTCAAATGACATTAGTCATGTCACTGTTGAGCAATACGATCAGGGTCAACTGCACATTATTGCACATACACCTAGTGTTTTTTCTTCGGTGGTCGAAAACACCGAGTTTGGCGTCGATTTCGACATAACTATCAAAAAGTGACTTGTAAGAGCTTTCAAATGCGTAAGTCATGTCACTGTTGAGCATACCGTCCAGGCTCCACAGCACCTCCAGTGGTAATTCTTCGGTGGTCGAAAACACCGAGTTGGCCATCGAATTCGATATAACTGTCTAGGAGTAACTTGTACAACTCTTCAAGACCTTTCAAATGGCATGGGTCATGTCACTGTTGAGCATTGGGGCAGGCTCCATAGTTACCTGCCCGAGGTCCTTAATTTTGACATTTCTGGAGCGTGTAGTTCAATAACGGTTTGGAATATGCAAAAAGTGGATAGAATTAAAGTTATAGAGAATTTTATAAGCTTTCATTTCATCGTACACTTTTTTTTGCTAGATTGCACCATTTTTCAGATATTCACGAAAAACACTTTTTTTTGACATTTGACCTTGAATAAAAAAATTTCCATACACGGGAATGATGGGGAACTTTTACACATTGTTTATAATTATGTTTTGAACAATTTTCCTGATTTTCAGCTTGTTGGGACTTTATGCACTCTCACCCTCATTTTTTGGTTTAAATTGACCGGGGTAATAGGTATAGTTTCATAACAATGTGTGATTTGAAGAACGAATCCGGTCAGTGACCAGTTTTCTAAACATATAATAAAGAGAGCTGGGTTTCACTCGTTCAAATTTCCCGCTGTATTTATACATAAAGGGGCCTTTAAATAAAACCCAGGAAAACAATATACTTATTTTATTCGTGTCGTCTACAGCACATGGTTTTTACAAGAGATTTTTAGTAGTAATGTTTTTCCTTGCACAGGTTTTCGACTATCTGTCAACTGTCAAACTATCAAATACATTCAATCAATCAATTCACTCTCTATGGTGCGATCACATTAAATCTTTTTTGCTCTGTGGCACATGCCTCAATTTTAGTCTACAATTAATTAATAATAATGTTTCTCCTTAAATATGTATCGTGTTGACAACCAGTGCTTTGCTATTAGATTACTCAAAGGAGAAGCCTTAACATCTTCCCGCCTCGTTGAAAGATGCATTCTTTCAATGCTGCAGTTCCTCTTCTGTTGGCAAGGGACAGATGCGAACCAGAGGGCGTCGCACGCAACCCCTGGTAGTAGTGACGTCCGCAACCCTGCTGACACCGTCCGGTCCGGGAAACAGCCGCGTGACTCGTCCAAGTCGCCAGCACAGAGGTGGCACGTTATCTTCATGCAATAGCACCATATCTCCGATATTCAATTTGCCGTAGTTTGTTCTCCACTTGGTTCTTTGTTGAAGCTCCGAAACATACTCTCTTTGCCATCTCTTCCAAAAGTGTTGGCGAATCTTCTCAACACGAGCATAGCGTTGAAGATTGGTTTCCTTCATGTTCTCCAAGCTGGTGTTCGGCAGTGCAGTGAGCGGTCTTCCGATTAAGAAGTGCCCTGGGGAGAGGGAGAGGAAGTCGTTAGGGGATGTTGACAGAGGACGTATCGCCTCCACTTGCGTAAACAAGGTAGTGATTTCCTCAAACGTTAGATTACAATTACCCATAACGCGTTTTAAATGGTATTTGGCCGATTTAACCCCACTTTCGAATATTCCCCCGAAATGCGGAGCGTGAGAAGGTGAGAACACAAATTTAATTGATTCCTGATGTGCAAAATCAGACAAGGATTCTTGATTTGATTTTAAAAACTGTCCTACTTCCTTAGAAGCCGCGACAAAGTTTCGACCATTATCGCAAAATATTTCCGTTGGCTTGCCTCTCCGTGAAATGAACCTTTTGAGCGTCATTATAAAGGCGTTTTTCGTTAAGTCACTGACCGCTTCCAAATGTAAACATTTACCATAACGCAGACAAACTAATAAGTGAAATGATTCAGTTAATTCGTCAGTAGTTAGAATTCCTAAGCGTTTCTTATCACGGTTTTTTATGTTGTAAACAAATCTCCGAACGTATGCGAATGACCTTTGTACTCTTTGAATAGACGAATATTTATCAAAGTTAATAAATGATTCTATTGTTGTAATTGTGTGGCATTTCAATTCAGGTAAATCTACTATTTTATTAGGACATTGTATAGGCCAATTGTCTTCATTTTCGGCTAAAAACTTTGGACCGTACCACCATAGCTCCAGGGTTGAAAGCTGCTTAGCATCTACACCTCTGGAGACCAGATCAGCTGGGTTGGCTGCGGTTGGTACGTACCGCCACGATGATAGGTCTGTAAGCTCGTGTATCTCGCTGATACGATTGGCAACGAATGTTTTTAGTTGACTCAAATTGTTATTTATCCAACATAAGACTATGGTGGAGTCGCACCAATAGAATACGCGATCCGGCTGGTACCGGAGTGAGTCGAGCGTGGCCCGACCGAGCCTGGCTGCCAGTAGCGCGGCGCACAGCTCCGCGCGCGGCATTGTTATGGGCGTGATCGGGGCGACCTTGGACTTGGCACACAACAGTCTTACAGTTACGATATTGTTATGAGAAATAGATTTCATGTAAACGCAAGCTCCTTGGGCGGCCTGAGATGCGTCACTGAAAATGTGCATCTCAATCGTTTTAGGTGATTCACATAGTACTGGCCTACTTATAATTAAACCTTTAATGACTGGTAGGTTTCTAACAAAATTATCCCACTCTAACCTAACTTCTTGTGGAACCGGTTGATCCCAATCAACTTTTAATTGCCACAATTTTTGTAAAAGTATTTTAGGCTTGATTATACATGGACTAACTAATCCTAGTGGGTCGAAAATCTTAAACGAGTTAGACATGATGTATCTTTTAGTGATGTTATCGGTGGGGGTTGGAATTTTAATTGGAAAATTAAGCGTATCGCTGACTGGACTCCACCCCAATCCGAGAGTGCTCGAGGATTCACTTATGGTCAATTTCTCGCGTGTATTAATGCTTAAATCCTCAAAAAGCGAGGGCAAATTACTTTTATATTTACGTAAGTTGAAACATCCTTTACTTAAAGCCTTCGACACCGCCTTTTGTATATAGCGCAATTCATCAGGATCATCAGAGCCTGTTATCAGGTCATCAACAAAAAAATCCTTTTGGATGATAGTTTTCACGAGTGGGTCAGACTGCAACTCTTCTCCTATCTGGCGCAGGCAGCGCGTGCTCAGATAGCTGGCTAGCTAGCTACCCATTTTGAATTTTCTTAAATAAATCAGATTTTATAAATATGCCTGCGTCACCTTCTTTGCCATATAAGAACCAACATCTATTGTTATAAAAAAACTGCTTATAATTAAAAAATAAGGACCCGCTGTTACTTGGGCACACGATGCGTATGTGCTTACCATCTATTGCCCCGATACAATTAGGAAAATTCCATAAAAACCAATATTCTTCGGCTATTCTTTTAAAATCTTCCTCGGTGGGTTCAGAAAGTGCAACGTTTAAGGGCCTACGCAGACCGGGACGTCATGGCAAGGGATTTTGCCGTGAGTCAGCGCACACCGGCTGCTTAGATACCGCGGCATACCAGCATTTTACCACGGCATGCCACGGCGTGCCGCGGCATTCCAGCACTTTGCCACGGCATGCCCCGGGGTGCCGCGGCATGACAAAGCACGCCTCAGCGACTCCTGCACCCCGCAGTATATTACTACGAGCGCTGGAGTCCGTGTCATGCCGTTGCCTACCGCAGTATGCCGCGGCATCCCGCCACGGGAGCCTGTGACGAGCGCCGGAGTCCGTGTCATGCCGTTGCCTACCGCAGTATGCCGCGGCATCCCGCCACGGGAGCCTGTGGCGTGTCTTTTCGATTAAATCCCTTTCAATGCCACGGCATCATTTTAAAGCATAGCAATTTATGTCGTATTTCTGTAACAGTACGGTTGAATGTCCATTAGTAAAAATTAAAATCCCTTGCCATTCCGTCCCGGTCTGCGTAGGCCTAAGTCTCAAGCATATACTTTGTAAGACTTTAGGCACAATTCTGCATATCCAATCATGGCTAATTCGAAATTGAAAACTTAAAGATAGCTTTCTCCAGTCGCCAAATACCGGTAAAAAAAAGTAGGTACTTAATTAATGGGTCAAACATCGGTGCAAAGGTAGTCCGTTTCAGTTCAGTGGCCGGTGTAGGTAAACAGAATAAATAGTGAATTATCAATTATGAATCCATCTAACTAAATTTCTCCACTAATAAAAATACTCTATTAATTCGGATTATCTCGTTTAAAATCAACGTTTATACTCATGTTTACCTCCACAGAAAATCGAACTAAAACAGACTATATAGTAGTTCTATATTAACTAACAATGTTATTGTTTCAGCTGAAGAATGTAAGAATAAATGGCGTAATTTACGCGACAATTATAGAAAAAATCGGAATAAGAAAACCGGAAGTGCTTCTTCCGTTTCAAAGTATGACGACGAAAGACTTAAATTCATAAATGACAGCTTTGAAGAAAGGGAGTCTATTTCTAATTTAAATCCCGGAAATGTTCTTGAGGTTGATGAAGAAAACAATTTGCCAGTAGAGATATGTTCAGGACCACCAACTTGTTCAACGCCGAGTTTAACGCCGTATTCACCATGTGAATCTATTTTACAACAACCATCGCAAGAAGGACATTCAATAACACTAAACAAAACTCAAGGTACATCACAAGTGAAAAAGAAAAAAAGAAACAGCTTTGTCGAAGAGTTTAGAAAGAATAGACAAGAAAGAAGACAAAAGTGACTACAAAATCATGCAAAAATGACAAAACAACTAAAAAAAAGAAATAAAACAAACAATTCTGCGAACACAAAATGTACAGCACTGAAAAAAGAAGAAAAGCCAGGTCCTTCAGGTATAAAACATAGGAACAAACGAAAGCGAGAACCTTCGCTAGACAGCGTAACTAGTGTATCTGATATAATTAGTGAATATAACGATTCTGATATCATCGATGGTATTGATCTTAACGAGTTGATAGAAACATGCTCTGAAGATGATTTAGAAAAGTTTGAGGATTCATTAAAGTCCCAGAAAACCCC
Organism: Cyclophora albipunctata; assembly: GCA_963082685.1. Taxonomy (NCBI): domain Eukaryota; kingdom Metazoa; phylum Arthropoda; class Insecta; order Lepidoptera; family Geometridae; genus Cyclophora; species Cyclophora albipunctata. Next base: position 5,034,387 of record OY720135.1, on the reverse strand, counting down.
GATGATGCGAACTTCTACAGCTGCTGTACTGTACTTAACAGTACAGTACAGGGTCTGATTTCTTCACCCTCTGCAAGAAACAATAACTTGTTTCTTGCAGATGGTGAAGAAATCAGACCAAATTCATACATAAAAGTTTGAGAATCACAAACTCTTCATGGGGTAATTCCGAAGTGCTAGACATATGAAGTGTGAGATTACAGATAAGAGATAGGAAACGTGTCGAGATTTTATGTTTGGGGTAATTATGGTCTAAAAAGACTTTAGAATTTATGTATATGTGCAATATAATCAGTTTTTGAATGATTCCGGAGATATTTCGTAATTTCCCTGACTTCATAAGAATAAGACCCAATTTTTTATATAACTAAATTATATAAATTTTCTATTTTTATAGGTATTTAATAATGGTTATCATACTACATATTCATATAAAGAACAAAGAAAAATAAAAAATAGCACTAACTAAATATGTATTTCAAATATTTAACTGAAATGTAAAAGCCTGGCCATCTCATATGAATTTATGTCACAATTACCCCAATACACCTTATTCTTTATTTTATGTTTATTTGTCTGTGGTTTTGGGTCTTGTCAGAATGTCTCTTGAGTTATGAATATAAAAGTGTATTTGCTTATTTAAAATAAATTCTTATAAATTAATTAATACTTATGCTTGCTCTTAAACATATTTCAACGTGGTAGCAGAGCGTGGTGAAAAGGTTTCAAAGTGAGATAAACATGAGACCTCAGTGTAAAAAGTAAAATAAAATATGCGGCTGTAATCGTCTTTGGTTCTGTCGCCATTTTGCTACACAAGATAAAATTGTCGTGAAAATTCATAATTAAACATCATAAAAATGGCTAAACAAGCAAAAATAGAAGATATTATGATACATATATTTGATGGTGCAAACTAATCAAGTTGGAAGTTGAGGTTATTAACTTTGCTGGAATACAAAGAATGCAATGAGGTTGTTGTTGTAAAAAATGAAAAAGTTGAAGCGGATATGGGCCGGTGGCATCATCGGGCCGTACTTTTTCAAAGACGACAATGGCCGAAACGTTACTGTGAATGGCGAGCGCTACCGTGTGATGATTGGCGATTTTTTTTTGCCCAAAATGGAAGAATTGGACATGCCTGACATGTGGTTTCAACAAGACGGTGCCACATGCCACACGGCACGCGAAACAATGGCCCAATTGAGAGCCGCCTTCGGTGAACAGTTTATCTCACGTTTTGGGCCCGTCAATTGGCCGCCTAGATCGTGTGATCTAACGCCTTTGGACTATTTCTTGTGGGGCCATGTTAAGGCTCATGTCTACAGGGATAAACCAGCAACGATTGACGCACTGGGAGCCAATATTGAAGCATTTCTTCGTGATATACCGGCCGATATGATCCGCCCGGCGGCCAGCAAAAATGTATGGCGTGAATCACTGCCAGTCAGTTAATGATGCGAGAATTCTTATTTTTATGAAGAAGATTAAAAGTTTTAACTCCAACTTTATACCGCCATGTTGGATTACCCTACTACTAAACATTTTAAGAACAATATATTATGTAAATTCTATGTGATTTAATGCAACTGATTCTACATTTGCGAATTCAAATCCTGAAAACTATGGTTGGCATTTTGATGATTTCTTCAAACCAACAGGTTTTATAGGAGATCAAACTCCTTTGAAAATCCAAGACATTGTCGAAATGGAAGCAAATGAGGAAGAATCTAATGAATCAGACGAATTCGAGAATCAAAATGATACTTCTGATGAATCAGATATGGGAAATTATAAGTCTAGCCACAACATTATTTATTGGACACGTGATTAAACTTCTAATTTTATAACTAAGCAACGGGAAAATGACATAGCCCCCAAAAATGTATGTTGCCTTCTAAATTACTAAGTCAGCCACAATTAACGAGCATCTAAAAAATACGGGTAATTCAGCCCGCGGGCGTAGGTACTATTCGGTAGGTTAGGGTTATTTTTTTTTTATTTAGGGTCGATTTCACCAAACAAGAGTAAATCTTACTCGAGAGTATACGAGCAGTTACTCCTAGTATAACATGTTTTTACGTTCCACCATAGACTTTATCCAAGAGTAAACGTTTATGCTGGAGTAAACCTCTACTCCGCCGATCTACTCGGAACAGCGAGCTTATACTAATGGCCGGTTCACATTATTCCAGTCCAGTGATCCAGCGAGCTAATCCAGTCCAGTGCTGGACTGGAGCATATCGTTTACATTGTTCCAGTCTTTTAAGAGTAGCTGGATTGGTCCCCAAAACAATTGACTCGTATTCACTGTTCAACGTTCAATCTAGCACTGGATTGCAACTGGAATGGCTGTCTACACTATTCCAGTGGCGCTGGATTAGGTGAGCTGGAATGAAAAGTTGACGGTCTCTCCAGTCACTGGACTGGAATGCTCACTGGAATGGGTACATTCCAGTGTCGGTTCACATTATTCCAGTAGCATTCCAGTACTGGATTGGATTGCTGGACTGGAATAATGTGAACCGGCCATAAGGATATAAGTTTAATACTAAGGATAAGTTCAATAAGGCGTCCGAGTGTCATTGTTTTCACAGCTGATTTTATAAATGGCGCGCTGATTTAAAAATATTAGTACATATTAATAGGTATTGTATTTGTGAAAATAGTTTATATGAGCCTGTGTATTCTCTAAAAATGGCAGATCGTTTGAGATCATTAATTGAGGATTCTGATAGTGACGACGAAAAAAAACCAAGGCGACCAAGATGGATACAAGAAAGAAATAATTATTTTGACGACTACGATAACATAGATTTCATTAAAAGGTTCCGTTTATCTAAGCGAGCAGCGTTATGTTTGCTTATGAAAATTGAACATAAATTGGAATATGACTCTGATAGGTAAGTTTTTACATAAAACCTACTCTGTGTAATACTGCCATGCGTGTATCTAACATTCGAATCAAATATTACTTTATACCTAACTTACTTTAACATCTTCGTCTATAGTAATATACCTATAAACACATCTTTAATTAGTTGTAATTTTTTGTTTCAGAAACTTCTGTGTATCACCCATAAATCAGTTATTAGGAACACTAAGATTTTATGCAACTAATAACACACAGATGAGTATTGGTGACTATTGTGGCCTGAGTACATCAACTTCCCACAGGATCATTCATAGGGTCAGTAGTGCAATAGCAAGTTTACATAAAGATTTTATAACATTTCCTGAGACAAGCGAAGAAGTAAAAACAGAACAAGACAATTTTTTCAAATAGCTCGTTTTCCCAGAGTAGTTAGTGCTATGGATTGTACGCATGTACGTATTAGCTCACCAGGTGGAGACCAAGCAGAACTGTTTAGGAACAGAAAAGGCTTCTTTTCTATAAATGTTCAAAGTATTTGCAATGCTGATCTAGAAATAACCGACATTGTGGCAAGGTGGCCCGGAGGAGCCCATGCTAGCCATATATTTAATAACTGCTACAGAAAAGCAAAGTTTGAAATGGGAAATTACGGTAATGCCTTATTATTGGTTCATGGTGGTTATGCGTCAAACACATACATGATGCCTCCTTTAGAGAATCCCAGGACACCTGCAGAACAGCTATACAACGAATCACAAATTCGAACGCGTAACCCAGTGGAAAGGTCTTATGGTGTATGGAATTTATGCATATTTGGTAACCCTTCTACATATGCATGGTCCATCATGTTATGGAATTTTACACCTAAACTTTACTAAACCTATTTACCTCATAAGGCTCATAAATTTGAGGATGTTGATTTATGGATGATGATGGTGGTTATTTAGTTTACACAAATGGACAGAGAAATGAACAGATGATAAAGTTTTAAATTTGCAGGGATACATCACAGCAAATTTTTCACTTTCTTAAATTTTGTTCTGTTTTCTTCACTAGACATCAAAATGTAGCCCTTGACATAGGCCTCCTCATTGTTGAGGATATATCTGTAGTATCTATAATATTTTCCATGGGTCTCTATTTTGTATTCAATTGAATAATAAATATTATATTATTCTGTTAAATAATGGTTTTTTATGTTTTAGGTGTTGGAGTATTGCCCACAGAATGTCAAGAAACTGCTGATGTTTTGCTGTTCTTCGACAATCTATTTGATTCTGTCAATGGAAGTTTAGAAAATTTTAAAAAAAGAAGCGGAAAACCTCTTCTTGGACCAGTAACTCCTAAATCGCACCACAAAATGTTGTGGCAACAATCCAAGGTAGTTTTAAAATCCATGAAATTTACTTCTAATGGCAATAAATCGGGTTCTGTTCCATCTTTGACAAATTGGTTGCAAACAATAGAAAACATTGAGTATCTTGTGGATATTTTATCAAAAAAAATTGGCTTGACGTCAGTATGGATGAGACATTTAAATCAGGATCCTTTGGAAAATTTTTTTGGCTGCATTCGAAGCCACGGGTACCGTAATGTGTCACCCACATGTGCTGGCTTTGAAGTAGCCTTCGCATCGCTACTCATAAATAATTTGAGTAGCATTCATTCCAAAGGATCCAATTGTAAAGAAGATACCTGCAAGGTTTTTAAACCACTAAACGAATTATTTTTTGGGAAAGCAGTGACGTCAAACCAAACATCAGAAATCGATTTTGAGGATATAAACATTGACAATTGATAGCAAAAATAATGAAAGTAACTTTGTATTTTGCAAAAGAATTTAAAAAAATAAAAAAAGTCTCACATACCCATCTATACACCTATTAAAATGTTTTTCGCAAATGCAAGATGTGGTCATCAGTATCCTAAGAAAAGATCCAAAAAAATTAGATATCCGCCAGTACATGAAAACAATATTTTCTGTTGTTATGGAATATTCATTTATACGATGTGATATCCATAAAGGAGAAATAATCAAAAATCTAGAAGATAGTGCAATCAACCTTTTTTTGTACAACTGGTGTAAAGACACTAATAAAATTTTATATGGCAACAGGACCGATTATGACGAGAAAGACAAATTTCAAAAAATGTCATATATGTATTTAAAAAGTAGAAATAAAAATATTAAGTAAAGCCTTCCAATTTGTTTGAATTTTCTTCCCACTAAGAGCGTTTCCACATTATCCAATCTGATATCGGTGTCGGACGCCCCGATCCGATATCGGGGTAAGTAAAATGTATGAAATATGTACCTATGAAATATAAAAATGCGAAGTTGAACAAAGAAAATGTTCATTCATATTATTGGAGTGAAGTAGTCCATAAAAAGGGAGGGAATTAAATTGTAAGTGCAGTATAATATCATTACCTACAACAAGTTATTTTCAACGAGAGAATCAGGACCTTACGTGTGGTATGCGACGCCTGTTCTGGACAGAATAAGAATACTGCAATGGTTGTTATGTTGGGTAAAAAAATGTTTCTTTGTCTAAAATTAATAAGCTGCTAAATTAACACTGCTAAATTTTTTTACTTAACCCATTACCTGTTAAATAAGTTCTGAGATAGCTGTTAAATTTAGCAGTCACAACTCAGTACTCACAACAAAACAATAATGGTCGTGCTGCTGGCTAGACCAGTGCTCCCACCCGCACCAAACACGGGCGCGGGATATATATTTGTCTCGCTTTATCCCATTACTGCAGGCTGCAGGCTGACGCGACGGCAACAACCAAGAAAAGGACACACGATACACGTGTTCCGTTTCCGTCTTTATTGAATTGGCTCACCCATCTCGTGTGAACAATTTTGGGTGAAAGTTGGGAAAATTTCTAACAGTGATGGCATGTTAAAATACAAAAATATAACTAGTTTTAGTAAATCTCTTCTATGTATACCGGTATCGAATGCTGCATGCGAGCGCATATTTTCACAGATAAATTTAATAAAAACGGACCAAAGAAACAGATTTATAAACAAAAATGTGTCAGCTATTTTAAAAACAAAGCAAGGTGTTAAGGATGAAGGAGGTTGTGTAAATTTTAATCCTTCGAAAAGGATGTTAAAATATAACTCTAACATTTATTGTGAAAATGAATAAATAAAACGTGTTAAAAAAATCAGTATTTTTATTGGTATATCTGTCCTATGTAAGTCGGTATCTTATATATAAAATTCTCGTGTCACAGTGTTCGTTCGCGTACTCCTCCGAAACGGCTCGACCGATTCTCATGAAATTTTGTGAGCATATTGAGTAGGTCTGAGAATCGGCCAACATCTATTTTTCATCCCAAAATTCCCGCGGGAACGGGTACAACGCGAGTGAAACCGCGGGGCGCAGCTAGTATTTCAGTATTTTTTTGAGGTGCCTCGGTATTTTCGTAAAATTTAATCTGGTCACACTGCATCCTACTATTAATATCCAACAGGCACAACAACAAAGTGCTTGTACAGTATCTGAGTCTGAGTGTTCCGTTAGTTCTCAACAGACTGTTCCTATTACTGAAAATGCCCCCAGTACTTCAAGTTCTTCGGGTACTAATGATGAGTTTTTGCCACCACCAGCAAAGCAGAGAAAAATTCAACCAAGTGTATCAACTTATGCCGAAAAAAATGACTTTAAAAGAGAAACAACGACTCAATTATTATTTAATGCAGCTTTCATACTTGACTTTCAACCATTTTCAATTGTAGAAGACGTTGGCTTTATCCAATACTCAAATGCTTTAAATTCGTCATACACGCTTCCATCTCGAAAATATCTATCAAATACACTTTTACCAACAATGTACGAACAGTGTAGAAAAGAGGTGCAAGAAGTAATAAATAAAGAACTCGAAACAATCTGCATTACGACTGACAATTGGACTTCAGCGAGAAATGATAGTTTTATGGCTGTTACTGGGCATTTTATAAATAGAAATTTTGATTTGGAATCGATTGTTTTGGACTGTGAAGTAATTTCGGGTCCTTCCAATAGTGAAAATACAGCATCTCAGTTAAAAAGTATTACCGATTCTTGGGGTATTTCAGCTAAAATCAATTTAGCTGTTTCTGATAACGCGGCTTACATCAAGAAAGCCATATCACAGGAGCTAGGGTGGAAACATTTCGGATGTGCAGCACACACAATAAATTTGATAGTGCAAGAAGCGACGGAAAAATCTGTACCCATTAAATCTGTGATTGAACGTGTGAAGCTCATCGTCGCTTATTTCAAGCGAAGCACTAAAGCCACTCAAAAACTTGATGAGTTTCAAAAGCAAAATGGAGCAACACAGCCAAAACGACTGCTTCAAGAAGTCCCGACGAGATGGAATTCCAAATTCTACATGCTCGAAAGGATCATAGAAATTCAAGATGCCGTCAAGTCATCCATTGCCATTTTGGGTGTTACAAGCTTACCGAATTTAATGCCGGAAGACTGGTTACTTTGCAAAGAAACTTGTAAAGCCCTGAAATGTTTTGAAGAAGCATCAAATTATCTAAGTGGTGAAAAGTATTTGACGGCCAGTCAACTATTAATAATCATAAAAGGCATAAAGAGAGTTCTCAGCGATATTTTAACCTCGGATTCTTCCGGTTATCACTATCTGCCGATAACATATGATTTTGTTCGAGCTTTGTTAGATTTAACTCATAGTCGTTTCGAAAATATAGAAAATAGCAACACGATTGGGGTAGCTACTTTTTTGGATCCCCGATTTAAGTTACAGCCCTTTACATCTATCATCTATCAGTTTATCAGAGACTTTCATTTATCAGTTATTTATTAGTGTGTGACGGGAAACCGTACACTCGTAAAGACACGAATAAATTGTATTTAGACAATTCATTAAACTTTAGTATAATTTTTTAAATGTACAAAACATGGGCTCACGAAAATAATATTACAGACACGGCCAAAACAATGAGACGGTATAGAGATGTTGTTAATTCTAACATGAACATAGGCTTCTTTGTACCGAAAAAGGATCAATGTGATCAATGTACTGCTTATAAAAATAACCCACCAAATTCCGAAGAAGAAACCTACGCCAAACATATTCTAAATAAAAATGTAGCCAGATCACTAGGGGTAGTATCCCGGAAGCGGTAAGTTGTCACTCTCATAAGTTTAATTCTATTAAGTTACCAACGATTAAATTGCCCACGTTCAGCGGTGATTATTTACAGTGGCTGGAATTTAAAGACACGTTCGAGTCTATGATTAATTCTAATGAAGACATACCGAATATTAATAAATTCCATTATTTGCGTTCAGCGTAGATGGTAGTGCGTCTGTTGTCATTAAGTAAGTTACAGAGCAAAAAATCCTCGCAAAGAATATTAACCCTATAAAGATAACCTACGCCTCAGAGGCGCCCGTTGCGTTTTGAAATCGCTGTCTCTTTCTAATAGGCGCGCGTATCTAGTTGCCCTTTTTTGTTAGCTCAGTGGTCGGTACACAGCGTCGGAGGACGGCCGTTATTACGCGGTAAGTAAGTACCATGTTTTTGCAGTTATGACCAGTTGAGGCGCTCCAGAGGCGCATGGTTATCTTTTGTGTGACTTTTAGTAAAAGTAAGAATTCGTTTATACTTGTATAAAATGATTATTATAAGTGTTTTTTTTATTGTTTTAGCATGAATTCTTTACATCCTCATCATGACGAGTCGAAGAATATTAACTGATGATGATATCTTCGAATTGATGGCTGAAGAGGAAGAGAACGAGCAAGATGGATATCAGGAAAGTGACAGTGAGACGGAAGATCATTTGAGTGAAGACGATGTGCAGAGTGATACCGAAGACGAGTTTGTCGATGATGAAGTGCCAGAAGAATCTAATGATACCCAAAATGAAGACAATATACCTCGGTCTGCATCTTCAGAGCCCACTGGAACTTCGGAAACATCACGTCTTGACCGCCGTATAATTGTTCCTGAACGCCGAGTGATTAGGGGTAAGAACCAACATTGCTGGTCTACTACTAAAGGACAAAGTCGCGGGCGGATATCTGCCATAAATATAATTCGTACAAGCAGAGGTCCAACGCGTATGTGTCGAAATATATTCGACCCAGTATTATGTTTCAACTTGTTTCTTACCGACGAATTAGTAGAGGAGATTGTCCGTTGGACGAATGCTGAAATCTCTGTAAAACGTCAAGATAACATGATCAAAGCCACTTTCAGAGATACGTCTGTGATGGAAGTCCAAGCGTTGTTTGGAATACGTCAGGGCAAGAAGAGAGAAGGCGAATACCATGTTATTGCATTTATTAAATTAAATCACAAAATTTTCGTTTGAAGAATACTATTTATTTAATAAATCTAATAAAAGGGTTCCATTACTAATATTATAATATTTTCAAGCTATATACAAATTTTATTTGCACCTATGTTTGTTTCAGCTAACGTTTGTAAATCAAGATGAACAAATATTAGAGATCAATTAAAAAAAAACTTGAACAAAAGACAACTAAAAAGTGGTCAAGCAGCAGCCAAAATAAAAAAATATAAATACGAGGATTTGCTCCAATTTTTGGTCGTTCATATACAGGACAGACAAGTTATCGAAAATGTTTCAAATGACGGTGAACCTGAAGAGACGCTTCAAGATTATACTGATACTCCAACAACTGCACTAACTGATACTTCAACAACTGCACTAACTGATACTTCTACACCTGAAATTTTGCCTCAAAACCCCAGTATGTCTACAACTTCTCTAAATTCGCCGCAAAATATAACTGCACCTACAACTTCAAGTCATTCATCCCAAAATGCAAATACAGTAAAAAAAAAACAAGCTCGTGCGCAAAAGCAAGCGTCGTCACAACCATCCGCTTCAGCTTCTCTAATGAAATATATTATTGAAAATAAAAAACATATAGAGGAAGATGATCATATCGATGCTTTTTTCAAGGGCTTGATACCGACGCACAGTGTGCCGCCTAGTATAAGCTGGCGGGACAAAATCAAAGTCCTAATTTCCAGGAACTTGTGTTAAGAACTTGTAAACAACCCCCTCCAGGTACCGAAAACCCACAATAGATTACGCTAATCACCTAATTAAGGTACTTAATTACAGGTGCAAGGTAAGTGATAAGGAAAGTTGTTTTGCATTTGCAAATCATTTTCATTTTACGCACACTTGTGATTACATCTCTCAAAATTATTTACAAAGTGAATCTAGTTTTTTGTGATGGAACATTCTGTAGAAGGTATGTATACTTATTTTAAGTACCTTTTTTTACAAAAATACCTTAAATTAATTGTGTTCTATGAGTTTGAATGTATGCAGAGAAATTTTGTAGATTTATTTATATTTTTGAAATTTAAAGATATGCAACTTTTTGTATCCATATGTATCCAGCTTAATTTTTAAGTATGTTGTAAATACAACATTTGAGTATAGTTTCATACATATTCTAGATCCCGAAAAGGCCCGTGAGTAATTTTATTGTCTTTTTTCCAGATCAAGTCATAACTATGACGAAACTTGACTTTTTCGAAGAATGGGTGAAACACGAAAAAAACGAAAGAAATACTCGCATATTTGACGCCTTATGCGAAAAACATTGTCTAAAAGATGTTTCTGATGAAATTTTAAGAAAACTTAAGATGAAAATTTCTAGCCTGTCATCTAAATTAAACGAAAAATGGAATTCAACAAAATCTAACAAAGAAATGTTTTTGATAAAACATAAAGACTGGTTGGAGGGATGTGGAATAGAACTTACGGTATCTATAAACCGGTCATCAACTTCGACAGGAACTTCAACTGCAGGACGTCCCAAGAAGTCCTTTGATGATTCGTCGTCAAAGACAAAGAGACGAAGAGTTGAAGAGCGTGAGCGAAACACAAGGAAACGGTCTCGAGTTGCCACGAATAAAGATCTTTTGAGAATGCTATTGATTACATCTGATCCTGTAATTAACGCTTATAGAGAGTTGCCACGTAAAAAGATCACTGCTTTGCCAGCGGAGGTTCTGCAGTTGATTGTCCCACCTTCATTACCATCTCAATCATCATCAGTTCGCGTAATTGAGGAGGACGATTACTTGTTGTCAGACTCTACTGATTGGGAGAGTGATGACAACGAATTATCTGATGATGACTATTGATTTTCTGCTCTTTTATTATGCTTTATGTTTTGTTTAAATATTTTTCTCTTGTATTGTACCTCGTATTTATAGTTATTACTAATTTAATTAATGTAAGAATACATTGTAAATAATTGTTGTAATTGTATTGTTATTGATTGACTAAATTAAATAGATATAGAAATTTGTATTATAAAATTGTAATATAAAAATTGTTTATAAAATACTTGAATATTTGTAAATATATTTCTTATTTCCCGTATCATATGTTTTCTTTTAAAAAATCCTGGGGCCAATAGGTATAAAGGGTATTAGCTACCAGCTATAAATGTTATCTTACTTTTGTAACTGTTATAACTTGAATTTACATAGTTACGATTACCTGGACAGTTGCCTAGGTAAACGTAGATCATTACAGGAACAAAGGTAGATATACAGGAATAATTTATACCCTATTAAGGATATTTACATCTAACTAAGCTACAGGTTTTATACCTACAGGTAGGGAGTAAGTTTTTACATAAACCTAGTAAACGTAAAAAACTCTGTATGTCACAAATTTTCTTTTAGTACAGGATATTATACTTAGAAAAGACCTATACAACTATAATAAGTCATAAAATAATTTTGTCCCGCCAGCTTATACTAGGCGGCACACTGTGCGACGATAAAAACATTTTCGCCTTATTATCAACATATAGCAAAAGGAAGAATATTCCAAGTTGTTCAGGATTTAGAATGGGAACGGTTGAGCACTGAACCTCAAACTTAGACATCACCATCGCCTTTATCATCACCATCAACATCTACTCCAACCCCTCCGCCGCCACCACTGCCGACACAACAAGAAGATAATTCTATAGACACAGACCTATCAACATTTTTGAGGGAGTATAACCCCTCCAGTGACAATTCGACGGTTGAAGAATCATAAATTAAATGTCATAATAAATATAATGAAAATGTTTTAGAGTATGTCCTTAATTTTGTTATTATTACCTTGTATATGTACCTTTTGTTTAGACTCTCCCGCCTGTAAACTTTAATTTTGCTGTCACAATTGTACAATATGCGATTGATTGATTGATTAAAGTCTTAGTAACGTGCAAACAAAACGAAGCATTTTTTTATTTTATAGTAATTACCTGAGACACACTGCTAATCGTTGTTTAGGTTCTATCGGTGTCTTGAATCTCGTCTGCTGTCTTGTAAGGGCGGGCTTTAGCTCATTTAGTAAAATGTCAAAGTTTTCCTTGGACATTCTAAAATATCTAAAGAATTTTTCTTCATTGTCTGGTAAGTATCTACATAGAGTATTAAATTCTCCGTCAAATTGACGCCTTCTCCAAAGCGGATGCACGCTCCATTTCCGTTTAACCTGGTTCTTCTTAGTTCTTGCTTCTGCTTCCTCTTCATCTAGAGCTACCGCAATAGCAGCCATCTCCAGTAAAGAAAACTCCATTATTATTAAATTTCGATAATTGGGAATATTCACATCACTACGCCGTATTGAAGCGACCGTGGCGGCTTATAGCCCGTTTAACACTCGGTGTAGTATAAACGTGTAGCACGGACGGGCCCCGTTCCAGCCACGCCCCGGCCCGCACTCGGCCCGGTCTAATATAATTCATCCCTTATGCCGTAAGTTCAGATGGTATAACATTCACGAAATGGATGGATACTAAAGCAGTTCACATGTTGACTAACTTTATATCTCCAGTGCAGACTAGTACAGTGAAGAGGAGGCAAGCAGGAACTGCTCAAAAAGTAAATGTTACCTGTCCGGAAGTGGTGATGCGTTATAATAAACATATGGGCGGTGTGGACCTCATGGACCAGCGTAAAGCCTGTTATGAGGTTGATCGCAAAGCTAAAATCAAATATTACTTGCGCCTCTTTTTTGATATCCTGGATATAGCCATGAATAATGCGTACGTAGTATACACAAAGTTGCATGAAACACACCGCGTGGAAGGCCCACTTTTGAGCAGTCTAGAGTATCGGCAACACGTAGCACGAGGTCTTATAAATAATTTTACTTGTAGACAGCGATCAAGGCCAACCCTAGTCTCTTCTGATAAGCTGCGTATTGGTAACAGACGTAACTTGCCAGCTCACAACATGCAGAAAGCAGAGAAAATGAAGAGATGTGTGAATTGTGCTAAAAGGCGTGTAGAAAATAGGACATATAATATTTGTGCTATGTGCAATGTCCACTTATGCTTCACAAGTAAGCGGAATTGTTTTGCAGATTACCATAATTAACATTTTTTTATTCTTTTTATATTAATTTTATTTAATTTTTATGTTTGTAAGCAGTAAATAAAATAATTATAAAATAAACCTTACTTTTACTTTATTTACCCTTATGGCCCACAGGGAAAAATATTTCCCATAGAATATTACAAAAACTGTATGCTTTGTTTAGTTTTTTCGGTAATATTTCCTTATTTTACATGCAAAATAACTAAAAAATATAGTTGTATACTTATAATTAGTCTTGGATATCTTACGGTCCTGTAAGGGTTAAATCATGATATTTATCTATGCAGTGAGGTAGTCTATAAATGTATAAAAAGTGTTAGTTAGGGTTGGCATGAAGCAAAACATTTAATATTATTATTTCAAACTTTCAGATGCCATTAACACCAGCTGAAAAGTCTAAAAGGTACAGAGAAAGGTTAAGAAAAGACAACCCAGAAAAATTTGAAGCCCTACAAAAAAAGAATTTGGAAAGAACCAAAGAACTCTACAAGAAAAAGGTAGCTGGTTTGACAGAGGAGAACAGAGAAGAAAGAAGGCGAAAATGGAAAGAATCTAACAAGCAAAGACATAACCCAAAACTTACGGAACCTGAACAAACGATTACAAGTAACACTACACAAAATGAAACGTCCCAAAATACAACTACGACCTTGAATGAATCCATTGCACGAAACATCCAAAGACGCGTTGAACGCAACTTGCGCAAAGAAAATACAGAGCTTCGTAAAAGCGTAATATCACTTCAAAACGGATATAACCGTCTGTTCAATCAGCTAAAAATACAACAACAACAATTGAATAAAATGCATGAAAATTGCGAAGTTCTGTTGAAAAAGCTACAGAAAGCACCAAACACTGATTTTGAAAAAAATATATCTGATTGCCAAGTTGAAGAAATCACTCCACAAAAAAAAACTGATAACTTTGTAAATGAAAATATACCAGATGTTGATACATTACAGAAAGTAAAGAAGGTAATACTGGCCCATAATGTTCTGACGGAAGCATTGAGAAATGAGTACAGGACGTCATCTAACCACAATAAAAATAAATTAAAAAATATGATAAGTATTGATTTGTTAAATAAATACAAAATGAAAACAAATATGACAAAGATTTTGGGATTAAAGACTGGTTTTAAAAAATATAGAAGAAATACACCTAAAAATAACTTGCTGCGTAAGCAAATTTGTTTATTTTACGAACAAGATGATGTCAGCCGTGCTAGCGCTGGCAAAAAAGAATGCAAAACATTCAAAAAATGCAAGAAACAAATGAGGTACTTGCTGGATACACTGAGTAACTTGCACAAAAAGTACATCAGAGAAAATGGACCAATAGTGTAGTAGTATAAGTAAGTATGTATTCTGTGACAGTATATAATCCAGGTATTTAGCGTAATAAAAGTAGTCTTGCTCTGTACTTCGTTCGTTTCACTTGAAACCCCATACTCCCACCTTACATGGCGACCCTGCCGAAGAAGGAGTCCGCTCGGTAACGCGATGCGCGTCCCTTTTTAGGAGTGGAATTTTTGTGGAACTATTTGATGGACTAAATAAATAATCATGGAGTTAGAGATACTTTATTCGTGCCCGCAACTATACGTGAAAAAAAGAAATGGGGAAACAACAATCAAAAGAAGAGACAATAATAGTGCAAAATGCAGCAGCAGGCGACAATAATTCACACTTGGAGGAAGTCAGAGTACACCTTTCCACTATTAACATATTATTGGGAATAATTGTACTGATCATATGTGTTGGAGTAATATATTGCGTTTATCGAACGTATAAGAGGTGCCACATGAAGTGGATATCGTCGGAAATAACCCGGAATACGTTGCGGAGGTCCCTATTCCGTCAGTTCCAGCAGCCCGTTCTTCCCATGGCCGCAGCAGACGAGACTTACCAGCCAGGCCAGGCCGTATACTCCAAGGCGAAAGTGTGAGTGCAGTGCGAATATAATTCAATCGTAGCACGTACGTGCGTAGTGCCGTGTATTATAGTGTCAAATATATTATTATACGTCTTGGGAAAACATATCCATGGACCGTATTTTTAAGTAATGAACTTTATCGTATAATTATGCGCTCATTTTTGTGTTGTTTTTAAAAATTATTAATCACTTAAAATGTTTACTCTTGATGTATTTACGTGCGTACTACATATTATATTGGTGGTAAGTTATGGCTTTTGTTTTAAATCAGTTATATGAAGAATTAAAGAAAGTAAAATCATATTTAATTAAAATTGGACCAAGTAGACGACAGGGGAATATATTACAAATTAAGCTAAAGGAAGCGAATGTTATTTTTAATGAGTATACCAGTTGGTTATTAAATTTCAAAAAAGAGATAAGTGAGGGAAAATTTAAATGTGAGGAGATATCGCTTTATGAGAATTCATGTAGAAAGTTCGATTTGTTATATAAGGATATTTTACACTTGTGTGCCGATTGTGTTGAAAACAAAGGTTGTAACGAAATGGATACTTTTGATTTAAAAACGGCTTTGACCTTAATGCCCGTTATGTCAAACGATGAAGCGAGTATAAAGCAGTTAATAGATAATATTCAGTATTACGATTCCTTGCTCAAATCATCTGATTGCAAAAATAACTTAATTAAATTTTATTAAAAAGCAGACTATCACAATCTGCCAAATTACGTCTCCGAGATAATTATTCTTGCATTGCAGATTTAGTTACTGATATGAAAAAACAATTGTTACCAAGAAAAGGGGCTACGGCTATTCAAAAAAAGTTACATATTACAAAACAAAATGACATGTCTATTTCAGATTTCGGAGAGGAAATCACGGAGTTGTTTGTGAACCTTACGATTGCACAGGCCGACGGAAATACTGAAAACTACAATGTTTTGAAACCTATCAATGAAAAACAAGCGATTAAGCAGTTTTCCGATGGCTTGCGAAATCGTAGGCTCAGTACTTTGATAGCGGCTAGGAATTTCAGCTCCCTGAAAGATGCGATACAGGCATCCAAAGATGAGGAAACTTCGTCCCCCTCCTCTTTAGGTGAGGTAATGGGTATGTATAGCCAAAATTATAGATCTAGAAATTTTAATAACAACCTTAGGTATACCCGTGGAAGACCCAATCGTCCAATTTCTTCACATAGAAGACACGCGTCCCAAGGGAGATCGCAGCGCGGTTGGAACTCGCCGTCATCGCGAGGTCAAGGACAGCGCGGAGCTTACAGTCGAGGTATGTACAACAGATCTTATCGTGGAAATACGCGTAGAGGGATGAATAGGAATTACGTAAATATTATTAATGAGCATGAGAAGCCCACTTCGGATGTAGAACCACAGTTGGACAAATTTTTTCGTGAATAATCAATATCATTCCATTTTAAGCAGTAGTAGTAGCGATTGTTTTGTTAATTTGTCTATAGCTTCACTTAATAAAACTTATTCATTCTTAATCGATACGGGTGCATCATTATCAGCTATATTATATAAACATGTAAATCAATTGAATATCCCATTTCATGAAGATAGTATTACAATAAATGGACTCGGGGGCAAAGTACAAACTATCGGATATGTTTACATTCCAATATCTATAAAAGGAGAAGTTATTAAGCATAAGTTCTTTGTATTTAATTCATTACCCATATTATCTAATGGAATTATTGGACGTGACTTTTTAAAACGATTTAGGGCGTCCGTAGACTTCAATGAAAACATTTTATCTTTAGATTTTGGTTTGGCACAAAACGTTATGATACCTATTAACAGTAGTTGTAAAGTAAATGAATTTTATATGCCATCTCGCAGTGAGTCGGTGCATTTTATTCAAACTGAATTTAAAACGGACTGTATTATTTGTTCAGAGGAATTACAGGATGGTCTTTATCTTGCCAGTTCGATTGCAAGTCCGATAAATGGCATGGTTCCAGTTAGAATTTTGAATACCACTGATAAAAATATTTCACTAGCTAGTATTAGTCCAAAAGTAGTCCATAGTCTTAGTGATTATAGTATTTGCTCTTTTGATAAGTCAGAAAATAACTCAGATAGAGTAAAATCGTTATTTTCTTTATTAAATTTAAACGATCTTAATAGCGAAGAGTCAGAGAGTATAAAAAAGATTTGTGCCAAGTATGCAAACATTTTTTACTTGCCAGGAGATAAATTGACTGTTACGGATATTTATAAACACGATATTTCTTTAAAACCGGATGTTGCTCCAGTTTTTGCAAAACCTTACAGATTGCCTAGGGTTCATAAAGAGGAAATTAAGAAACAACTTAGTGAAATGCTAAAACAAGGCATTATCGAACCTAGTAGAAGCAACTGGTCGAGTCCTGTATTATTAGTACCTAAAAAATGTGATTCTACTGGACAGAAAAAATGGCGTTTAGTGGTAGACTATCGAAAGTTGAATAATTGCATAGAAGATGATAAACATCCGCTCCCCGACATTACAGAAATATTAGAGTCTTTGTCTGGAAGTGTCTATTTTTCACATTTAGATCTAAACCAAGGTTATTATAATGTCGAATTAGAAAAAGAGAGTAGAAAATACACAGCTTTTTGTTCGGGTCAATACCAAATGTGTCGGATGCCTATGGGTTTAAAAACCAGCCCTAGTTCATTTTCCAGGCTGATGAATTTGGCAATGTCAGGTCTAAACAATGAAATCTGTTTAATTTACATGGATGATTTAATAGTTTTTGGTCGTAATTTAGAATGTCATAATAGAAATTTGCAGAATATATTCGAAAGATTACAAAAAGTAAATCTAAAGTTAAACCCTTCTAAATGTACGTTTCTAAAGAAACAAATTTTGTATTTAGGACACTTGATATCAAATGAAGGTATTCTACCCGACCCAGAAAAAGTTGCAATAGTCGAAAAATACCCTTGTCCCCAGAATGTAGACGAAGTTAAAAGATTCGTTGCATTCGCAAACTATTATAGAAAGTTTATTCCAAAGTTTTCCGAAATTGCATATCCCCTGAATCATCTTTGTAAGAAAAATGTAATTTTTTTTTGGAATGAACAATGTCAGAATGCATTCAATACACTTAAACAACGTATTATTTCACCTCCTATTTTAGATTACCCAGATTTTTCACAAGACAATCATATTATATTACAAACTGACGCTTCTAATAAGGCAATAGGAGCAATTTTATCAAATAAAAATGAACGTCCCGTAGCTTTTACTAGTAGAACATTGAATAAAGCAGAGTCTAATTACCCGGTCATAGAAAAAGAGCTATTAGCTATAGTTTGGGCCGTTAAACATTTTCGCCCTTATTTATTATTATTATTATTATCAGCCGTTTGTGTCCCAATGCTGGGCAAAGGCCTCCCCCCATTCCTTCCATGTATCCCTGTTCTGGGCCACTTCTCTCCAGTTGGTCTGGTATGCGTCGAGATCGTCCCGCCACCTGCGCCTCGGTCTGCCGCGTCGCCTGCTCGCTGGATCTGGCTGCCACTCAGTGGCTGTTCTGGCCCACAGCTCTTCTGGCATGCGGCAGATGTGGCCGGCCCAGTCCCATTTAAGTTTAGCGGCTTTGTGAGCTACATCAATGATCTGTGTCCTGGAGCGCAGTTCGGTGTTGCGTATCCTGTCCGTACGCTTTACACCCAGGATGCTGCGCTCCATCGCACGTTGACAAACTTGGAGTTTAGACTTTTGAACCTGGGTAAGTGACCAAGTCTGCGCACCATACGTGAGAACGGGGAGGATGCATACGTCCATTAGCTTCCGTTTAAGGGACAAGGGGAGCTTTCCTTTCATAATATCGCCCATGGACCAAAAAGTCTTCCAGGCATTTTCAGATCGTCTGGTGACTTCTTTGTCTTGCCTATCTTTAAAGGAGACTATTTGGCCCAGGTAAACATACTCTCGGACGTATGCAAGATGTTCTCCATCCACCGTTACCCTGGTCTCAGCGCGATTGGTCATTACTTTGGTCTTATCCCTGTTCATGCCAAGTCCAATCTCCAAGCTTGCCATACTGAGGTCTTGAAGCATTGATTGTAGCTCTTCGGGCGATGAGGCAAAAAGGACTATGTCATCGGCGAAGCGAAGATTTGTCAATCTTCTGCCGCCGATAATAATGCCTTTATCATTCCATTTAGCCGCTAACTTTTTGAAAATTTTTTCGAGGGTGCTGGTGAAAAGTTTGGGTGAAAGTGGGTCCCCCTGCTTTACCCCTTTCTCTATCTTGAAGGTTTGTCCGGAAGATTGAAGTTTCATCGAGGCTGTACTATTGTTATAGATAATTCGGAGTAGATTTATGTAGGTTTCATCTATTTGCTGTTCTTGCAGGGCTTCAAACATGGCGGAGTGGTATAGACTATCGAACGCTTTCGTATAATCTACAAATGCGACGTATAATGGAAGATTATATTCATTAAATTTTTGAAATATTTCGTTAAGGGTTTGGAGGTGGTCAGTGGTAGATAGTCCTCGACGAAAACCGGCTTGTTCCGGCGGTTGTGCAGAATCTAATTGTTTGGATATGCGATTTTCTATAATTTTTATGAATAATTTGTACAAGTGGGAAACTAGGCTGATTGGGCGGTAATTATTTATGTTTGACTTATCTCCTTTTTTGTGGATGAGTATAATATTGGAGTGGCAGAATTTATCAGGAAATATACCGGTTTTTAAAATAGTGTTGAATAATTTGGTTATGTGTGGCAGGTGTGATGGTTCTCCTACTTTCAAAGCTTCGGTAGTTATTCCATCCTCTCCTGGTGACCTATTATACTTCAGATGCGCGAGAGCGTCGTGGACCTCGAGACCGGTTATTAGAGGGATGGTATCTGGACAAGAATAAGGGATTGTAGCAGTTGAGCGATGTGGATCGGAGTATAGCGATTTATAATAATTGGTGCAAATGTCTAGTATTTTGTCCCTATCTCGGTGTATTTTGCCTGATTCGTCCTTTAAGTGTGTTATCCAAGATTTTCCGACAGATGTTCCTTGCTTTGCTATTTTTAATGATTTATTGTTTTGTAAAGCTACATGAAAAAGTTGGGTTTCGAAGTTTCTTGTATCTTTTCTTATGCTATATGGTCAATATTTCAAAATAAGAACAGATCATAAACCATTGATTTACTTATTCGGAATGAAAGACCCTTCAAGTAGGCTTATGAAGTTTCGATTATTATTAGAAGAGTATAATTTTGAAGTAGAGTATGTTAAAGGTTCGGATAACGCAGCTGCAGATGCTTTATCTAGAATCTGTTTAACATCGAAAGAATTGAAGGATATGTGTTACGATATTAATGTATTGACACTAGCTCAATCAAAGAAGAATAACATTCCAGATTCTTCCTCGTTGGATATGGTACACACTGACTCGAGGCCTGATCAACCAAAAGTCGTGAGTACTCATGTTAAACCGGTAGAATCAGTAGAGATGTGTATGGTGAATGCCAATGATTTAATAAAGTTGAGAAAGTTAGGACATATATGTCAAGAAAATGAAACGTTTTGTTATGATTCAAAGAAAAAGGTAATATATATAAAATATCTTAGTTCAGACTCACAAATGACGCGACGCGAATTCGTGAATGAATTAGATAAATTTTGTGATGATATTAAAGTAAACGAAATATGCATAATAAAGAAAGATGGTAATAAAGATTTTATAAAGAAATTGATTAAAGAAATAAAGAGTATGGAAAATAGGAAAGGCCCACGCCTTTGTATAATAAATAATGTAAAAACGATTTATAACAGAGATGATAGGAGAGTAATTTTAAACGATTTCCATCTCCTGCCTAGCAGTGGCCATGCTGGCATGAGAAGGATGATCAATAATATTAAAAGATATTATTATTGGCCTGGGTTAGATAATGATGTCAGACAATATGTTAAACGATGGTAGGTCCATTTGAAGTTGATAATAATAATTACTCATATATTTTAACCCTTCAATGTGAACTAACCAAGTATGTTGAGGCATATCCCTTGATATCTAAAAAAGCAGAAGAAGTAGCGAAAAGTTTTGTTAACAATTTTATCCTTAGGTATGGAGTGCCGAAAGAAATAACTACAGATAGAGGAAAGGAGTTTATCGCAGCTACGTTTAAAGAGGTATGTAGTTTATTACAAATAAGACAGTTAAACTCTACAGCTTATCATCATCAATCGTTAGGCGCATTGGAAGTATCTCATAAAAATTTAAATTCTTTTCTTAGAATTCAAACCGACAATCACTCTGAAACATGGAGTAGTTGGCTTCCATTCTGGTCATTTGCTTTCAACACAACCGTCCACTCAGAAACAAAATTTACTCCCTATGAATTAGTATTTGGAAAGAAATGTTCACTACCCAGTAATTTAACCGCACATTTAGAACCATTGTATAACCTTGATGACTACCCTTGTGAACTAAAATATCGTTTACAGATGTCACAAAAGGAAGCTAGGAACAATTTGTTAAAATGTAAACAAAATAGAAAATTAAATTATGATAAATATACTAATCCAATTATTTACCAGCCTAATGATATGGTGTTGGTAAAAAATGAAACTGGTAACAAGTTATGTTCATTATTCTCAGGTCCTTATAAAGTAGTTAACGATAAAACACCCAATGTAGAAATATAAAAAAATGGAAAAATAGAAATAGTACATAAAAATCGTACAAAGTTATATATACAATGAATTATGAAGTTATTATTATCTTTTACTATGTTTTATTGAATAATTTAACAACGTATATGGTGAATGTAAAAAGAAAAAAAAAATTTAAAAAAAAAAAAAAATTATTTTTTGTAATCTTGTATTGTCATTATCATGTATTGCTTTGTAAAAAAAAAAAAAAAAGAAAAAAAAAAATATGTAATCTTGTATTGTTATGGTATATGTAAAAAAAATGTACCTATGTAATTTTTTTTTTTTTCTCTTGGATGGATGGTGTAGTAGTATAAGTAAGTATGTATTCTGTGACAGTATATAATCCAGGTATTTAGCGTAATAAAAGTAGTCTTGCTCTGTACTTCGTTCGTTTCACTTGAAACCCCATACTCCCACCTTACAATAGGTTTGACAACTTTTAAGAGATACAGACCTTTCTATGTAGTTTCACCCCGTATAAAAGATTTGGAAACCTGCGCTTGCTCAAAGCACTGCAACATGCAACTTATGGCAAATGTGCTTAAATCTCATAGTATCATAAAAACAAATGATCTCTACGAAATAATCTCCGAAAACGTTTGTGACATACAATTCAAAAATTGTATGTACGGGATGTGTGACATTTGCTCAGAAAAAGGTATAGAGGAACAGGTTGAAAACTTTAAACAAACTACTTGGCTGAAGTACATACTCAAAGGTCATGAATACACGGATAATAAAGGAAATAAAAAGAAAACCAGAAAGATGGTGAAACAAGAACAAAAAGGCTCAGTCAATGAGTTAATAAAATTATTTAACTCCGACATGAAAAAATTCAAGACACATTTATTTAACGTTGTCCACCAGTACCAGCAGTACAAAACTTGCATAAAAGACCTGGAATCAAATGAAATAGTCGTGCACATTGACTTCTCAGAAAACTGGGTGTGCAAACATAACGAAGAAGTACAATCGATGCATTTTGGTTCCTCGAAAAATCAAATTACTTTACACACAGGAGTTTTTTACATCAAAGATACAGAAAAACCATTCTCCTTCTGCTCAATTTCACCGGACAATGTACACAATCCTGAAGCGATTTGGGCGCACCTTGACCCGATATTGAAGTACATTAAACTTCATTATCCAGGCTTAGAAACAATTCATTTTTTCTCCGACGGTCCAGGAACACAGTATCGCCAGAAAAAGAATTTCTTTCTTTTCAGTAATAACATCCTACAGTATGGATTCAACAATGCGACCTGGTCGTTCTTTGAGGCGTCGCACGGCAAAGGGGCCGCCGATGGTATCGGAGGGGCAGTGAAACGCACCTTGGATTTAAAAGTTGCGCATGGACTCGACATTCCAGACGCAGAGACAGCCTTTAAAGTCTTAAGGGCCATACCTCACCGAGATGCCATGGCGACGTGGCCAGCGACGGCGCCAACTAGTTCTTATTGAGATGTATGACGGCTAACTCACTTGGCGACCGACTGGCGACGTTGCCAAGTAGCCAGCGTAGCCAGAGTCGACCGCTCCGCATGCGGCGACTGGCGACGCTGGCTACCTGGCGACGTCGCCAGTTGTTTGCACGTGTTTGAATGCTCCGTCACTCACTTAGTCGCCAACCAGTCGCCGCGTTGAACGCACGTCGTATTGAGAGCAAAATGTCGTTCGATACTGAGAGATTTATCATAGAAATTGAAAATCGGCCGTGTTTATGGAACAACGCATTGAAAGAGTACTCTGACCGCAACTTTAAAATTAAATGTTGGGATGAAATGGATGTACCCATATTTTTTTCTTTTTTCGTTTCATCATTTTGCGACGCTGGTATATAATAACAGTGTAGTACAATAATATAATAACAGTGCAGTAATTTCCACGTCCATTCCTGACTGTTTCGAGACAGAACTGAATGCATTGGCGACGCGATTTGGCGACTCAGTCTGGCGACGCAGGGACGCCAGACGTAGCCATGGCGACGTCGCTGGCCACGTCGCCATGGCATCTCGGTGAGGTATGGATCTGCTGATTAAGCTGATGGATCGTTTGGTGTGGACCCGGCTAATGACCATGTTTTATGGCATACTGAACATGGCTTTTGTAAATTCATATGTCATATATTGTCACAACGTTCTTTCAAAAAACGAAAAGCCCCTGAATAGACTATAATATATGAAAAAGTTAAGAGCCCAGTTATCTGAACCGTGGATGAGGGAAAGACTCGAAGCCCCTACTTTACCCAAGCGTGTGCGAGACAATATTGAAAATATTCTTCCAAAATCGGCTGTGCAGAACTCTGGAGATGATGCAGAAGAACCCCCAGCCAAGAAACGACGGTATTGTGCCTTTTGCACAAGTAAAAAAAAAGAATGTCAAAGATGACTTGCGCCAAATGCAATAAAACAATTTGTGGTGAACACAAAAATGATGTTTGCTATGAATGCCTCTAAGCCCTAATTTTTCTAACTAATTATAGTTTTGACTGATTATATAGTTTTTTTGATTAGTAATAAAAAGAATCTCATTAGTTTGTAAGAGAAAAAATCACTATTTTTTGATAATATTTTCCTCTAAACAGAAGACTGTTTTTGGATGTTTGTATATTAATATGTGAACATTAAAATAAAAAGATAATTTAACCAAAATTTCTGTTTTATTATTAGTTCATAAACAACACATTAAAATAATGAGGTAAAAAAATACAAAAGTTAGGATTTTAAATTAAAAAAAAAACATTATAAATATAATGCGCCTCCGAAGCGTATGGTTATCTTTTATGTAAGTCAGAATAAGGTTGAATAAGGTTATCTTTCTAGGGTTAAATATGTATATACAAACTCACCGACCCTGAATGACATGATAAAAGAAAGCAGGCTTAAAATGAGGAAAGAATTATCGGGAGTTGAGCCAATTTATGAAGAAATTTGCAAAAAGGAATACAATGGTAGCACTTTTACGCAGTACATGGAAATGAAAGTGAGAAACAATCCTCATCATAAGTTGGGTCAGAGGCAATTGAGCTCAGCACAATTACTAACAGCTGGGTTAGCACTAGCAACTGTGATGGAACCAACATATGCTTGTGATAAAACACTTTTCTTATCATCTAATGGTAAGATATGTGATGGATCCAATTGCTTGAACATAAACATGTACTCAATCCCAATATTAACTGGATCTACCATCTGCTTTAACACAGTAAGTGGTGATAAGATTGAAATGGTTATTAACAAGGCGAAATCTGTAACAAGGTACCATGCATCGTATTATGCATGTAGCTATAGTGTAGAGACAAAGACAACTTATGAGTGCAAATCACCTGCCTCAAATTGCTGGAATGGAGGCACCTGCAAGGCTGGCCATGTTCATGAAAGCCTTAAAATGAAAGATGATGATCTAAGATATCCAAATGGTGCAGGATGCATGTCCAACACTATTGGTTGTGACACTTTCTGCTGGCACCAAACATCTTGCACTTGGTACACCTGGGTCATGAGACCAATTATAAGCAAATGCTACAAAGTTTACCACAAAGTGTCAGAAATATGGCAGACAAGTCTTATAGTAAAATATAGAGGAGTGACCAGACATGTGAAGTTGAACACTAATAATCCTAGGTATAATTTGGCTGGGTTTGAGATTCAGGGTTTAAAGGACATGCCTGTAATAATGAACAGCTTCAACTATGAGACTATACACCTAAGGAATTCAATATTAATCAGGGGGACCACATGCCATGAAGTTGACGCTTCAATGCCAAACTTCCCAGTTAAGAATTCCATTGGTGATTATCAGATGTCAATTGATAAGGAAACATTTACAATGTACACTAGTAAACTTGATTGCCAGATGAACTCATGTACAGGTAACTGTACTTTTGATCAGCCACCAATAGAAAGATTAGATGATGCAAGGTATAGCGTTATACCAAAGGGTCAAGTTTTTAGGAATGGTGATAATGTTATAAAGAGACAGATACCAATAACTGCTAGTGCAAATCTGGTCATTGGATCAATAGACATCGACTCATTTATTGTGACACCCAGCCACTGCAAGCTATCTGTTCCTGAAGTCGATGGCTCGGAAAGAGACCTTTCTACTTCTTCGGCTGATATGCTCTTTCCGGCTTCAACGTTCAATTTTTTTTTTCTTTGAGGTGTTGTCGTGTTCCCGCCCACTGCTTCCTTTCTTTTATCCTCAAGAAACTTTGTGAAAGAATCTGAAATTAAACTGATGTTTGCGCTTTCATCAATGCTTTGGTTAGGGTCCTTATATGTAGGCGGTTCTTTCTCTTTCGCAGCACGCAGGGATATCAACAATAAAGGAAACTTTAAGTACTTTAATATGAAAACAACAATTATAACGTTAGCCATCACATTCCTTTATGTGATGGCCAGCATGGCAGAGGATAGCAGTGTCAAGGTTGAGTATGGGCTACTAACCATAGATAACTATGACAAATGTCATATAGATATAAATGGGGACAAAGACACTCTAATCTTAAACGGGTCAAGGTACATACACAATGGACTTGTTTTTGGACTTATTAAATGGAAATGCGATTCTGATTATGGAAGTATAATTGCAGATATCAAATGCAAAGAATGTGGCATATACTGCAGTTACAATCAGCAGTTTACTAAGTGTAGGAACAACTGGGCTCTCCCAGCATTGGGCCTATTTGTATCCAGCTTTATACTGCTCATAACAATGTTGGTAGTGACCTGCACATGTAAGAGGAAGTTTGACATCTTAATTCTTCATGTGGTTAATTAAGTACTTCCTGACATGTAGTGATAGGAGAAGAGTCAGGCTAGTTAGAAGGCAAAATAAGATAACTGGGATCAAGAACCCAAACATATTTAAATATGTATATACAAACTCACCGACCCTGAATGACATGATAAAAGAAAGCAGGCTTAAAATGAGGAAAGAATTATCGGGAGATGAGCCAATTTATGAAGAAATTTGCAAAAAGGAATACAATGGTAGCACTTTTACGCAGTACATGGAAATGAAAGTGAGAAACAATCCTCATCATAAGTTGGGTCAGAGGCAATTGAGCTCAGCACAATTACTAACAGCTGGGTTAGCACTAGCAACTGTGATGGAACCAACATATGCTTGTGATAAAACACTTTTCTTATCATCTAATGGTAAGATATGTGATGGATCCAATTGCTTGAACATAAACATGTACTCAATCCCAATATTAACTGGATCTACCATCTGCTTTAACACAGTAAGTGGTGATAAGATTGAAATGGTTATTAACAAGGCGAAATCTGTAACAAGGTACCATGCATCGTATTATGCATGTAGCTATAGTGTAGAGACAAAGACAACTTATGAGTGCAAATCACCTGCCTCAAATTGCTGGAATGGAGGCACCTGCAAGGCTGGCCATGTTCATGAAAGCCTTAAAATGAAAGATGATGATCTAAGATATCCAAATGGTGCAGGATGCATGTCCAACACTATTGGTTGTGACACTTTCTGCTGGCACCAAACATCTTGCACTTGGTACACCTGGGTCATGAGACCAATTATAAGCAAATGCTACAAAGTTTACCACAAAGTGTCAGAAATATGGCAGACAAGTCTTATAGTAAAATATAGAGGAGTGACCAGACATGTGAAGTTGAACACTAATAATCCTAGGTATAATTTGGCTGGGTTTGAGATTCAGGGTTTAAAGGACATGCCTGTAATAATGAACAGCTTCAACTATGAGACTATACACCTAAGGAATTCAATATTAATCAGGGGGACCACATGCCATGAAGTTGACGCTTCAATGCCAAACTTCCCAGTTAAGAATTCCATTGGTGATTATCAGATGTCAATTGATAAGAAAACATTTACAATGTACACTAGTAAACTTGATTGCCAGATGAACTCATGTACAGGTAACTGTACTTTTGATCAGCCACCAATAGAAAGATTAGATGATGCAAGGTATAGCGTTATACCAAAGGGTCAAGTTTTTAGGAATGGTGATAATGTTATAAAGAGACAGATACCAATAACTGCTAGTGCAAATCTGGTCATTGGATCAATAGACATCGACTCATTTATTGTGACACCCAGCCACTGCAAGCTATCTGTTCCTGAAGTCGATGGCTCGGAAAGAGACCTTTCTACTTCTTCGGCTGATATGCTCTTTTCGGCTTCAACATTCAATTTTTTTTTCTTTGAGGTGTTGTCGTGTTCCCGCCCACTGCTTCCTTTCTTTTATCCTCAAGAAACATTGTGAAAGAATCTGAAATTAAACTGATGTTTGCGCTTTCATCAATGCTTTGGTTAGGGTCCTTATATGTAGGCGGTTCTTTCTCTTTCGCAGCACGCGAATAAAACGTTATGAAAAGGCACATGACTATGCCCCAAGACACCTCAAGAGCTGCCACCGCACAGAAATACCATCAGTGGACCAGAACCACTGATGAGACTTCACCTCAATGGAAGATGTTTTACATTCCATCGTGCCAATTTCAAGCAAGCCCGATCATTTTCACCTTAGAATATGATTTATAAATGGATTCGACAATGTAATACAAAATACAAACATTTGGAACTACATACTTGTGACACAACTGACACATCGCACAATATACACCAAGGATTATTTCATTATATTATATTTTTAATACTGTTATTCTTTGCCTATTACGTGTTGTAACAACGAGACAATGTCGCAGTCATTATTATCAAACTTTACTTCGCAAAACCACTTATTAAACGTTTACAACTGACACAAAAACACATTTTTTTCTCGCCCAATTTTCAAAACCATTTCGATGTTTTACAAAATCCTGCACCTGTATGATCGGCATGATGTATGTGTATGTGCCGAACTTAGAGCCCAGACCAGACATAACATAGATGGACAATAAACAACGACGAAAATCAAGGATAAACTATTCTTCATTGTGTACAATACAATATCATCTAATTTTAGAATCAATCAAAATACTTATGTAATTAATTTAACCAAATTTGCAATCCAACGAACGATCGATCGAACCAACCACATGACAGGAACGAACGTCAAAACAAGTCAAAATGCGTCAAATCAAAAGATGTCAAACAGTTGACACTTGACATTTGTTGGACCCCACCCCACGCGTTCGAATGAATGAAAGAACAAAATTAGGGATGCGACCAAGGCCATATTGATAAAATATCGATAAATTAATTTCAATCATCGATATTGTAACCGATAACAACAATATTTTTATGATAAGATACCTATAATGTGTGCCTTGTATAAAGTTGTTTTGTATTTCCTACATCATAACATACTTTGCCAACATGGCTCAAGTTTGAGATCATCAATCAACCCGCAGATGGCTAGTGTGGTGATTACTCCCACTCTACTTCTCAATCTACTTACATCTTCAGTAAGATAAGACACCTTTGTCCAGCTGTGGGACAAACAAAAGCCTTTACTTGTATTACAGATAACAGTACTTTTACAAACTTATAACAATCTAAACTTAACTTATATCGAAACATAATTGATATAAATATATCGATATTATTACAACAACGCTCATCCCTAAGGTATAAAAAAATGACAGTTGATATGTTGTAAGCATAGAGTTTCGGCATAGATTAAATATATAGTGAGACTTGTACATTTTGAACATGTAGCAATAGATCTTTTAGCCAAAAAACCATAACACAGATGGTACTCATCTTTACATGGAGGTAATACTTGTTGAAAAATAATCATATGAAGAATTAATAATACGTAAAAATTTAAAAAAACTACGTTTAAAAAAACCGACTTCAAAACTAAAAAGCAAATAATAACTCTATAATCATAATATGAGTAGGTACTACTAAGGTAGTAATAATTATTAATTATATACTAGTATTGTTATTTTTGGAGTCGGTGACAGCCAAGAAAGGACTAATTAATTCAAAAATTGTTAAGCTATGCTCGCGTTATAGTTAAACTATAATAGATAGGCATATACTGTCGCGGGTTTGAATGTGCAAAATAATGAGTACATACTCTAAACGTGTAGAACATTGTTTTTATGTATCATCCTCGTATCATCTATAGTTTTCGCAGCGCACGTGACATAAGCACGCCCGCCGATAAATGATTTTTGCTATACCCTCCGTTACATTAAAAAAGGTAGTTTCAATGCTATCTGTGGTAGTCTGTGCACTTTGTGGTCTGTGGCAATGATTATTTCCTCTATAGACTGCGGCTGTGGCACTCCGCCTCCGCCCCGCCCGCAGTCCGCGCACCACAGACAGAGTATTATAAACCTGTGATTTAAACAAGTGATAAACAAAACAATAAACAAACAGAAAGAAAAGGAAACAAAGTTCGTTCGTGTGCTTTAAGTTAGTGGCGTTGTTTCTATTTTTTATATAATTATTGAAAAACTGTTGGCCCTTGCTTTGAATTGATTGTGTATGTATTGTCCAGCTAATTTCTACGTTGATTTTCGTTTCGTCTCGTTCGTTATCCATCTGCTATGGTTGGGCAGAGCACGCAGTTCTGTTCTGCACAGCACAGTGCCAAGGGTTTTTTTTAATTTGCATCGAAAAATGGGTCAGAGTGCAGCAAAGGGTTTCTCTCTATTGTTACTAGGTGTCTTGCGTCAGTTGTTAACGTTCTTAAGTGGTTTTGCGAAGTATAGGCTTGACTTGAGTTGTTCGTATATTTGTCCTCTGTAGCAATGAATTGGCGTTGACCCTTATTGAGTTATGATTATATTAATAATTCTCTTGTGTGTGATGTGTCAGTTAGAAACATTTATTAGTACAACACGGACACGGTCTCTCGGTACCATCGTACCATCGTATATTCATGTACCTGAAGTGTCAACAGTGATTCTGGTTCACTGATGGTATTTCAGCCTCATGTGGCCGCGGCTCTTGTTGTTACCCCATGATGAAAGTGTCATCATTGTGAGTCTACTAACTACTTCATGTATCCGCAGTATAAATGTATATTTTATTAGTTGTATTCAAAAGAAAGATCACATCATTGTTAAAACTCTTAAAGAATTTGACTAAACATTGGTTTGTGCGGACTGAACACAAAATGATTTATAAACAAAAACAGAGAAGTTGAATACGATCCTCAATATTAAAAATATATGGTCGCGCCGAGGATCTCAAAGAAAACCAAATACTTAGGAATTAGGTATTTAATTAATGATTAAAATAGTTTTACAGTCTAATCTAATCTAATGGTGTACTCGTTCCGAAGTTAGGAATACAAGTGACCGACTGAATATTCTGAGTATGTATTTATATTGAACAACTTAACCTAGTCAGCATTAGTTAAATTAATATTTATTTAATTTATAGTTCCCATAACTTAACCAAGTCAGCATTAGTTGAATTACTATTTATTTAATTTATATACTGCTGAATAAGACGTTTAACTAAAGTTCAAGTGTGGGAACAAGCGGCACATTGAGAACAAGCGGCACACGTAACATCTCCCCCCGTAGAACAGCGACTGAACACCTTGGATGTGAAGGCAGCTGGGGGTTGATCCAGGTCAACCCTTGTCCTTGTTTCAGGAACGGCGTAGACCCCCATTGATGCTCGTTCGGTTATTTCATCAGGTCCTCGAAGTCGCCAGGATCTCCGGTACGTCACGATGGCAGCGCAGGATAGACCAATCAACACTATTATGGGATAAAGCGGTATGGTCGTATGGTAGATGCTGCTCTCAATTGCTCCAGATTTTACAATTGGATGCTGTGCGGAGACTTAGTGTTAATCTCGTACAAATGGTCAAGGTTGATTGAGTTTAGTTCAACCATGAGAAATGCTGGAAGCTGTGGTGATTCATTTGAGTATATATCCATGATTCTGAGTGCTTGGCCTTTGATGTGGTCGTTCATATTTGAGATGACAAAATCGGGTGTAATGATGGAGCAGCCTTGTGGGATGACTGCGAGATAACTTCCTCGAAGCTCCTTGTAGAGATTCTGTGCGCACGAGAGATGAATCTTCGATCGTACGGGAAAGTTAATTGTGTAGTGCTTCTCGTCGAGTTGATCGTAGGCTGACCTCTGTAGAGTTACTCGTACTGACTTGCAGTTGGCGGTCCTCTGTTGCTCGGTGATAAGTCGGTGCATGCAGTCCTCTTCATCTCGGTGTGTTGTCTGGTTGCCATTGCAGATGTACCACTTGGTGGTTTTCAGGCATTCAGCCTCCATGTACCTGAATTCTTTGCCGTATATTGTCAGGAATGGGAAGGAGGTAAAAGGATTTCATTATGCTTATTAGGGACCATGGACAATCTATACATAGTGTAAACATGAGATAAAACTATAGGAAATTTGAAAACTAAAATAATTTCATTACCTACTCGAATAATGTCTTATTATTCTCGAATATCAATTTCAACTAAGTTGTCATTACTGTATAAATTTCGCAATTTTTTCGTCAATTATTAGAAGTGTTTGTGCTAAATGTACATATTTAACTAAGTCATAGTCACGAGTAGTTTCGGCTTGATTAATTTTATCAACTAGTTCCTCAATTTTTACATGTTTTTTTTAACTATGTTATTGGTTATTTTTAGAATCAGTGTTGCCAACTCATTTTTTTAAAGAGAGCCAGATCGTCTTCATAAAAGAGCTAAAATAGAGCTAAACTTTTGGGAAAAAAAGAGCTAAAATAAAAAAAATATTGGAAATAAACATTTTAATTATTATTAGACAAAACGTTACACTTACAATACAAATCACACATAAATATATATATTTACAATGATAACTCGTCATCTGAGCTATCGACAGTATTGACACGGTGTGCCAAATTTTCAATTTGTAAGCCGCTTGTACTTGGTTCCGATTCCGAGTACAACTGTACATTATCGTAAGTTTTATGTGTACCAATTTTCTTCAGCACTTCTTTCGGGAGTTCGTAATTATGGCAGCACTTTTTTTCCCGTCGTAAGCCAGACCTAACGGCCAAGATCGCGTTAGTAGTGTCGTCTTTTAATCGGTTCCTCAATTTATTTTTAACAATATTTAGCTGGCTAAACACTCTTTCTACCTCTCCGTTCGACCATGGTAGAGATATCATCTCCAGAGCAAAATAACAAAGTTCTTTGAAGGGATTTACCCCAGCAGCATTTGTGTATTGCAAAACTTCAGACCAAAATGCAATGGTGTTCTCTTTCTTTAGCCATGGTACCAAGGTTATGCTATTCCATTGCAATTCTACTTTACTAATAAATTCTTCATCGTGGCCCATTTGCTGCACCAGTGGTGCAATATTCTCTTTGACTTGTTTCAAAGTATTCGAAACTGATAATTGGTTCACTTTTTTCAAAATGCGGTAGTTATCTGGCAACCTTTGTCTGAGCTGTTTTATTAGTGATATCGTAAAAAGTACACACTTCTCTCGGAATTTTTTTTCATCTTCTGCTGAAAAACGATCACTTTTTTTGACCTCTTCAAGTTTGTTTTCAACTCTGTATCCTAAATACGGATATGGAATCAAAAAATCTTCTAGATTCTGTACTTCAAATATATCAATTTGTCTGTTGGGGTTCAGGACATTTCTACCTAGAGATTCAATTGCCATTATTAAATCGTTCAATCATTTACTTGGATCAATATTGTTCGATTGGAACACTTTTACGAGACTTTGCAAATTATTCAGAACAGAATGAATGTAGAGCAAATATACTTCATTTATTGGATTTAGATATAGATTATGTAGAGTTTCTGCGGCAAAACACTTTTCACTATGTCTCGTGAGGTTAAAATGTAATTTTAGCTCTACCCACTGATCTAATATTTTTTTTACGGCTGGTTCTATTGAAAGCCACCTCGTGGCGCAGGCTTGAGTTAGTTTCAAAGGTTCCGCGTCATTTATTGTTGAATATAATTTTTTGTACTCATTTTGTCTGTTCGAGGACTTTGAAAACCAATTATAAGTTTCCTGAACGAGGTATTCTAAATGTCTTGGTAGGTGTTCGGCAGAAGCATGAGAAACGGCGAGTTGGATAGAATGGCAAGAGCACTTAATCATAATGAGATTAGGCACATCCAATTTCAGTTTCTGGTATACTCCACTATGTATTCCTGTCATAACATTTGCGTTGTCAACTCCAATACCACAAAGTTTTTTTATATCTAGGCCATATGACAGCAAAGTACTTTTTACAGCTTCTGTAATAGATTCAGCGTCCCCTTTGTCTAACTTCGCTAACGTCAGAAATGAAGTGACA
The DNA here is from genome assembly GCA_963082685.1 of Cyclophora albipunctata. NCBI lineage: Eukaryota > Metazoa > Arthropoda > Insecta > Lepidoptera > Geometridae > Cyclophora > Cyclophora albipunctata. Next base: position 5,000,251 of record OY720135.1, on the reverse strand, counting down.
ATCTCAAATGATGTTTTACTAAAATATTGCACTACTATTCCTAGTAACTTTGTTACACTTATGTCGGTGCTCTCGTCGAGCAATAAGCTATATGGTCCATCACCAATATCGTTTCTCAAAGCAGAAGTAAAATGTGGCGCAAGTACATTCTTTATCACTGCAGTACACTTACTTCGGTGGAGTTTAATATTGCTTTTGAACTCTTTTTCGCAAAGAACTCCAAGATGATCTACCGGCTGGATAGAAGCATGAGCAGCTATGAATAGTGATAAGGAACCTTCAGCTGAACTTTTTGCATCGTCATATTTGGGTTTGGGTTGAAACTCTAACTTATTCTGGCGTGATGAAAACGGCTCTGCAGCTTTGATATGTTTTTTGCGCGTTATGTGGTTCAGTAAATCATTTTTTTTGGCATTTAATTCGCAACGACAATAACTGCAAAACGCTTTGGTTTTGTCATTACTTACTTCCTTTAACCAACCTTCAAAAGCCGCCTCTCTGAGCCATTCCTGCCGAAACTTTTGGGAGTATGGCTTACATAAAGACATTTTTGCATGTTGCTTGGCACTTTTTACGAATTTACTGTTATTCGCGCACTAAAGAGTAAAGATCAAAAGTCAACACGGTAATGAATGAACTAAAATGAATAAAATCCAATCACGGCACGCTATGGGAATTCCCCGCTGATATAGTCATAGACTAAACATAGCTCTTTGTATTGTCGAGTTCGTTTTCATACTACGGGAATTCCCCGTACATCTAGTCATAAACTAAACATAGCTCTTTTTTCTGTCGCGTTCGTTTTCATGAAATTCGAGTACATAAGATCGATTATTGAAAAAAAAATCTGTTTTAGAATGGAGCTAATATATGAAAAAAAAGGAGCTAAAGAGCTAAAAGCGTATTTTTGGAGCTGACTACTTGAAAATAGAGCCAAAAACAGCTCTAAAAGAGCTAAATTGGCATCACTGTTTAGAATATTGAGACATCCATTCTTAGAAATGCTAATTATACTATTTAATTATGTTACTAACTAGTTATCCGTATCCTTAAGGTTCCTAATAGCTTGATCATAACGAAATGCATCGGTTTTATCTAAATTACCCGTTATACCTACTTTTAACTATATTACCAAGTCCGTCTACTAATCCGCGTTTAGAACGGCTTACTTCAAAGCTCTGTAACTGCTCAAGCACGGGTGCGCCAAAGTTCACCTAAATTTTCAACTCTGATAATTGGAAATCCGAAAATGTTCTTCCTAACATTTTTCATCCTAACAATCACAATTCCTAACTACTTTGTCTCTAATGTTCATAATTCCGAAGCATTCAACTTCATAATGTCAGTAGCAATAAACATCTATTGTTCTTTTATTTGTTTCCCTATATTTTCTCAACATAACCATCTTTTATACTATTATTCAAAGTCATATCTTTTTTGTTTAGATTTCTTTTTATTCATAATAATCAGTATTATATACATTAATTTTGCGAACTTTATTTTCACATAACATATATAACGTTTAACAATAATAGTTCACTAATTATATGAATTGGTTTCTTGTTTTTATTAATTAAAGCGTCTTCTTTAATTTTATTTATAGCGGTGTGTACCTGCAAAGATATCCATAGGTTAGGTTAGGTTAGAACTGTGACCAACTACGCTACAACAAAATTATGCCATGTTATATTATGTCTAAAGTTTTTATGCAAATGGATAGGGAACCGTTTTGTAATCACAAGAAATAGTTTAAAAAACAAACCTTTTCCTTTAAAGCATCTGGATTAAAACTATAAATATCATCTTCTACCCACATATATTTTTTATAACACTTGGTAAATGTTTCTTTCTGAGTATGAGTGAAAATATTATGGTAATTATGTTTAGGGATAAAAGCGTTATGATAAAAAACAGTATCAGTTTAAATATATTTACATTAATGATATTATTAATTACAATTTTCGGAAACATGAGTGTTATGAACATCGCCGGTAGCACTACAAATAGTATGAATGAAAACTTTAGGATGAAAAATTTTAGGAAGAGTGATCATTCGGATTACAAATCGTTAGGAAGAACAATTTCGGGTAAAGAACTTTAGTTGAGCCAATATGGACCCCTCAAGCACACTATAAGCTTTATTGGTTAAGAAATGAATATGAGGGGTGAATAATAAGTTAGTTATATTATTTAAAACAAAGGTTCTATGGTATTTAATTGATTAACTACTGAATTTACCTTAGAATTTAGGTCTTGTAAGTTAATGGATTGGATGAATGATAGTGGGAGGTAATTCTAGTAGAACCTAATCCGAAGGGCAAAATACCAGGGCCTTCGTCAATACTCTCAAGTTTTATCTCCTGCATCCGTACTATTGCCGGCAGGAGGAGTATGATTATGAGAAGATTCCTGTAACAATTGACTACTTTTAGGTACTCGCTTAAGGCGGGATTTTGCAACTGGTCCGCGTTTTTTCTTAGTATAGATGTGAATAGGCAAATTGGTAATGATCTCATCACGCATATAGCGTGGAGCCAACTTTTGTCTAGAGGCAAGAGGGTTTTTAATATCTGTTGCTCGGGGGAGTACTCTATTTCAGGACTACGGTTAGTATTAAGATGATTAGTTAATTCTGTGCGATGAGATGTACATGATTCGTGCAATAAACTATAAACTTTAGACATTCTATTTTTATGATCTACTATATACTGCTGTAAAAGATGGGATGAAAGGTCAACGTCAAATGGATCGCGCGGGTCAAAGTGACCAGTAATGATCTCTATCGGCTTGCATTTAGTGAAGCTGTGAATGGAATTGTTATATCCCAGAAGGGCTTAGGGCATTAGATTGGTAGTAGTTTCACCCTTGTGTTGGAGCTTTAAAATACGCAAGTGTTCAAGTATTGTCGAATGAAATCGCTCCACGATACCGTTTTCGTTAGGGGAGTGCGGTGCGACCCTGTGGTGTTGAATCTTATGCAATTTTACAAATTCTGTTACAAGATGATTGATGAATTCGGGACCATTGTCTGTTACTATGGTGAAAGGTATACGAGCCCCAATGCAAAATAGTTCGTCTAGTCCGAATTTTTTTACTGTGAGATTTTTCTAACTTTATTTTTTGTCTATACATATAAAAAGATTAAGCTGTTCTACCATCACATGTCGCGTTACTTATGCCCTTTTAAAATTATGTACTAATAAACTATTTTGGCTATTTCAATTTATAGATATTCTGTTTTAAATTCGAAGAACTTACAAGCAAAATAGTTCGTCTAATTGTTAATTGATGCAAAAGAGTTCGTCTATCGTTGAGTTAAATAAAATTATTCCTTCTTTGTACCATGATGTTCCATAATTTAAAATGTTTAAAGTAATTCTGTGCCATTTGTCACATGAGAGAGTATAAATTCAGAAAATTTCAGTAATTTTCATTAATTTTCAAATAACAATGGGTCGTGGCAAACCCGTGTGTGAAGAGCTGCGAAAGCGAATAATTTGTGGGGTCGAAGCTGGCAAATCAAGTTACCAAATATCTAAAGACTTGATACTTCCCAGATCTACAGTTCAGTCTATTATTCAACACTATAAAAAGAATAAAACGACTTCTTGTTTGAAGAAAACTGGTCGACCACGCATCACAAGTGCTGCAGACAACAGAGTTCTGAAGAAAATTATCAAAAATAATCGTCGTGCTCGAGCTGGAGAGCTCACGGTGCAATGGAGGGACATGATTCACAAAGACGTCTCAGTCGATACATGCAAAAGAGTCCTTAAAAGAATGGGTTACGGATTTTACACCGCTAAAGAGAAACCACTGTTGACTGCTGTACAAAAGAAAAAGAGGTTGAAATTTGCTCGTGATCATTTAAATTGGACTTCCGATCAGTGGCGTAGTATCATCTGGAGTGACGAGTCAAAATTTGAAGTGACAGTCGGTGATGAAAGGAAAAAAGTGATTCGGAACAAAAATGAGGCATTTCATACTGATTGTCTCAAACGAAAAGTGAAGTTTCCGGCTTCTCTAATTATATGGGGCTGCATGTTTGCACAAGGTGTTGGTTGTATGCAGTTTGTGGATGGTTTTATCACTGCTGTGAGGTATCAAAACCTTTTGGAAGAGAGTTTACTGCCTTCAATTCCCGCTCTCAAACATCAAGATTCATTCATTTTTCAACAGGATGGTGCTTCATGCCATACTGCAAGGACAAAAAGATGTGGCTATTGGCAAAAAGCATCCCTACAATCGAATGGCCATCTAACAGCCCGGACTTGTCGCCGATTGAAACCCTATGGTGGAAAATGAAAAAAGTTCTCCGTAAAAATCCATCAAGATCAAAGAGCGACTTAAAGGCTAAACTACTGGCAGTTTGGGAGTCCATAACGCCTGAGGAGTGTGAAGTGTTGGTTGCAACCATGCCTCTTCGCATTAAAGCTGTTATTGAGAGCAAAGGCGACACAACTAAGTGGTGAAGACATGTAGACGAACTATTTTGCGTCAGTAACAAGGGTAGACGAATACTTTTGCTTTTTGTTATTTAGGATATTTTTTATTTTTTTTTTATGTAAAGTTAAGTCATTAAAGAATTTCAGTTAAGTTAAAATAAACTTTAAAATATTCATTAAATTGTGGTTTACTTTTTATTAAACATTCTTAATTATTTTACCAATATATACTCTATATATTTTACGCTTTGCACTACTTTTCATACTAGACGAACTATTTTGCATTGGGGCTCGTACCATGATGTGTGCAATATGTTAGAAAGGCCTGAACAACGCTGATAGCAGTTCCATCACGTAAATAATATGCCTGAGCATACTTTGAGAATGCGTCTAAGTCAAAAACTTCTCACCCTGCATAGTAAGTAAATCCATATGAACTAGCTCAAATGGTTTACTGGGTGGTGGTACGACTCGAAATTGTTGTTTGATTGGATTTCGATCGTATTTCGCCTGACCGCAGATGGTACAGTTATTGATAAATTTAGTAATATGCTCTCTCATTTTCGGCCAATAGTACCTACGTGATAAAGCAAGGAAGCACTCATTAATACCCCGATGGTTGGTTTTACCATCATGGTAGTGACAATGATCTATTGTTGTTTTAAATAGTCACGCACGTTTTGTAACTCATTCTTTACAAGAACCAAATTCATAGCTGAGCTTTTAAAGTATTTCTGGATAGTCGGTATTACTCTACTCATAGCATCAGAAGGATTAATAAGTAACCCTGTCTTAATTTTAGGATGTACGTACTCACGAATTGCATTTACAATGTCCTGCTCTAAACTAGATTCGGATAACTGAATTGACGTTTTGGTGTGTGTGTCAAATGGCTTAGTGACTACAGACCTACCTTTGATGTCGCCTACGATGTTGAAAACGATCTGCTTCGTGTACCTATTTAGTGGCTCCTCTGATATCGGCACATCTAAGATGGGATTTTCTGCATCAGTGTGAACAGTAACGGTTCTAGAATCGTCAGCACCTTCACTAGCTGTGAGGGTTCTAGAATCGTCTGAATTATCAGATCTTACGGAAGGGTTCACAATGATTGAACTAAGTTCTTCATTATTTAACTGAATGCGAGATAGGGCATCAGCGTTTGTATTATATTTACCCTGTTTATACAAAACTTCAAAATCGTATTCAGATAGTTTCAGACGCCATCTTGTCAGTCTCGAATTAGGTTCCTTTAAACTCATTACCCATTGTAAAGGCTTATGATCAGTTAAAATTTTGAATTTACGGCCAAATAAATAAGGTCTAAAATATTTAGTAGCCCAAACGATAGCAAGAAGTTCCTTTTCTATCGTGCTATAGTTCCGTTCGCTAGAATTAAGAGTTCTCGAGGCATAAGCGATGGGTTTATCAGAACCAATAGTACCCTGGGATAACACGGCTCCAATGGCGACATTGGATGCGTCGGTTGTTAAATTAAATTCCCTATCAAAATCCGGGTACTGAAGAATCGGGTCGTTGGTCAGAAGTGTTTTACAATGTTCAAAACACTTAACGTAAGTTGAATCTAACGTTATTTTAGAACCCTTTTTGAGACATTGTGTTAACGGTTTTGTTATACGAGCAAAGTCCGGGATGAATTTTCTATAATACCCTATTAATCCTAGAAATTGTTTAATTTGTGTAGGGGTTTTTGGAATAGGGTATTCCTTAACAGCCTTGATTTTATTTGGATTTGGCTTAACCCCGTCCTTACTAATGACATGCCCTAAGAAATCGGTCTCTAATTTTAAAAATTCGGACTTGTCCATTTGAATTTTGAAATTTGACTCACGTAGTCTATTAAAGACTTTCTCTAGATTAGCCATCATTTCTTGCAAAGATGTTCCAAAAACGATTATATCATCTACATAAACTAGGCAAATTTTATTAATTAGATCTCTTAACACATTCTCCATGACTCGTTGGAAAGTTGATGGTGAGTTCTTTAGACTAGTGGTGAGCGTTTAATGAACGAACAGTTTTCTTAGACTGTTTCTATGGCGTGAACGGATAAACAGTCTACCGTTCTCTGATAAACTAGTTTATGAATGAACTACAAGCAACGCGTTGCGCTTTGGTCGAGCGAAGTTCACAGTTCACAGTTCACAACGCGACGATACTTAAACCTACGTCATCGTCGAGTGAAATACGAAAGTAGCCGAATATTACCGAAGTAGTCTAGTTCGCCGAGATTGGTCGTAATTATGATAATTTAAAATAGACTCTTAATGTTTTCTATTTAGGTACATTTTGCTTTATCATTAATTTAAATTTTGTTTGTTTACAATAAATTCGTAATATTCGTTAGTAGAAAAGTTAATATTTTTAAATGTTAATTTAAATGAAAAAAGGTTCGAGAATTACTTGTAAATATAAATAAATTGATTGTGTAAATAGTGTAAATACCCATGAAAATGTATATAAAATGAAATGAACTTCTAAATACGCCAGGTTTATGTGCACCTTATATTTATTAATAAAACACTTTTAAAAACATAAAATTTTACATACAAATAAACCTGCCAGTCCTAAGCCTGGAAAAGTATGAAGGGGAGTTCAGTTTATTTTATTTTAAATAGTTTTGTAATAATCGCCGTAGCGTAGTACAACTGCTCACGTTCAGTCTAAGAAGTAAACTAGTCGAAAATTGGACTGTTTTTTAAACTAGTTTATCGTTTACCATAAACGGTCTCGTTGCGTCGACGGAAAATACGTCAACGACCCACCGCTACTTTAGACCCATGGGCATTCTGAGAAACTCATAGTGTCCATTTTCCACATTAAATGCGGTTTTCGAAATGTCTGAAGGATCCATTTCTACTTGATAGAATCCGCTTGCCAAATCTAGTGTGGTAAAATATAGACATTTACCCAGTTTATCTAAAATATCCGTGATATTTGGAATAGGATACTTATCATTAATGGTTTTCTCATTAACCTTACGGAAATCTACTACTATTCGCCATTTAGTTTTACCGGATGCATCAGCCTTTTTAGGGACTACCCAAATTGGCGAGCTCCATGCTGAATCAGATGGCTGAATGATGTTCTGTTCGAGCATTACTTAGGACAAAAAAGAAATATGTAGGTAAACAATTTTTATCTCTAGGATAGCGTACTTTTTACCGCGGGAAAATATTCATTCTCAAGAGAAAATGCTGTATTATGGATGCAATAAGCAACTGTTTGACTATCGCAGACACAATAAAAATATGTAAACAATTTTTATGTCTAGAATACCGTACTTTTTACAGCAGGAAAATATTCCATCCCCAAAAGAAAAAAACCAGGGAGCTAATCAACAATGATTTATGTAACACAAAACCAATGGCTCTTTTATACATCACACAACCAACTGCTACTATTTCAGTCACACAAATTTTATAAATCGCGCATTCTAAAAACAGTAAAAAAAAACCGGCAAAACTTTAAATATACAGTCATTCAAAAAATGCAGCGCTTATCGTAGTTTTCCCGCTCCTGACTGGATGGAACATACCTACCTACTTTAAACCCCTTCGGCGCATAATGTACAAAACGTAAAAAGAACACGACACGCAAAATGTACAAATCGCAGAATGAACAATACGCAAAATGTACAAAACGTAAAATGAAGACAACACGCAAAATGTACAAATCGCAAAATGTGCAACACAGCCCACGTTCACACAAACGAAAAAAATATTGAGTGTCTCCAGTCGCTCCCTGCGGAAAATGAATAAAACCCAGTATTAGCCGTAACATATATTTAGGTCATTTTAATGAAAAGAGAGAGAGAGTTTAAACATGAAAAAAAAAATAACCCTAACCTACCGAATTACTTACTATTCGGTAGGTTAGGGTTTTTTTTTTTTTTACTAGTCCATAGTTATCGGTTAACATTACGGTTAGAGCCTACACCTAGTTTTAGCCGGTTAGAACTAGGTGTCATATATATGTCATTTTAATGAAAAGAGAGAGTTTAAACATGTAAAAAAAAAATAACCCTAACCTACCGAATAGTAAGTAATTCGGTAGGTTAGGGTTATTTTTTTTTTCATGTTTAAACTCTCTCTCTCTTTTCATTAAAATGACATATATATATGTTACGGCTAATACTGGGTTTCTGTAATAATGGGAATCTGTAAAAATGGGAATCTGTAGAAATGGGTTTCTGTAAAAATGGGAATCTGTAGAAATGGGAATCTGTAAAAATGGGAATTTGTAGAAATAAGTTTCTGTTAAAAATGGGAATCTGTAGAAATGGGTTTCTGTAAAAATGGGAATCTGTAGAAATGGGTTTCTGTAAAAATGGGAATCTGTAGAAATGGGAAAAATTGATTTAGACACCTGGTCTAAGTGAACAAAACATTGTGAATCAAGTCTTAGACGTTCTTGCACATTTTGCGATTTGTACATTTTGCGTGTTGTCTTCATTTTACGTTTTGTACATTTTGCGTATTGTTCATTCTGCGATTTGTACATTTTGCGTGTCGTGTTCATTTTACGTTTTGTACATTATGCGCCGAAGGGCTTTAAACTCCCATCGAAAATGCGGATACCTACCTACTTTATGATAAGTATTCTAACTTCAATTGAATGTTAAAATATTAATGCGTATATTTTGTGTGTACATGTGTCAATAATAGTAGTTTATGCAACTGCATATAAAGAAGGGTATTAAAACAAGAGTGAGTTTATGAAACGAGCGCAGCGAGTTTCATAATAGTAACGAGTGTTTTAATACCCGTGTTATATGCAGTTGCATACACTACTTTATCTTCACTACTTAATCTTCACTAAAATTAACAAAATTTTAAAAACAAAACACATTGCGAAACATTAAATTCACGCGTACGTGTATTGTCTGTCACAGTGAACTTGCCGCCATTCAAATCTAACCAATGAGAGCGCAGCTGCGCGTAGGGCCAATCAGGAGCGAGCGAGACCTTACCAAAGAGTTTTGTGTATGTAGTTTCGACGAAGTTTTCACGTATAACCCAACTGTTTTCAAAAGCCAGCCTAATATCAAAATTTTATACAACTTGTATGAGGATTTTGATATAAGGCTCGCCAGGTTAATTGGTCGCATTATAATGATGTTAAAATAAGATTTTTTGATATCGATGTGGATATTATAACATCATTTAGTGTAGATAAATACATAAATATAATTATTGTGTGTAACATAAATACTTAAATACAATTATTATCTATGTTGGTGTGCGAAGCATTCCGGCAGGCACAAAGGCTTGCCGTCACACCCCGCACAATAAGAAGTTGTTCTCTTTGAACAAATCGCGCATTTGCGTCGAAGACGGCGAGGGGCCGATCCTGCGACGGTACGCTCGTGGTCGAAATATTTTGGTAAATGTGACTGCTGTCTGACTGGTTCAATGCGGCGTTTATATGTGTTGTGACGCTCCAAACCTCGCCGACGATTTTTTGATCGCATGCGTGGCCTTTTAATAAAGAAAACAAAAAAGCACACATCACACACATGCATTGCGTGAAAAACCATATAAGTGCACGATGCAAAAGCAAAACAATCGTTAAAAATACCTAGGCATTATATCAGAAAATGGGCCCAACACTTTTGAATTGGTTACAATTTTCAGTTACCTCAGTTAGTAGTTAATTAGTAGTAGTTAGTAGTAGTTAATTTAACAAACGATATAAAAAAGAAAGTAAAGTCCAACTTTAATAAATTATGCAATAACGCAAACCACTGAACCAATTTTGATAAAATTTATATGGGACCAATTTGAACATTATAAACTTTCAAACAAAAAAATATTTTTTTAAATCTCCTCCTCCTTTTTGAAGTCGGTTAAGAAGAAATAATAAAATTTTATTTATTTTCATTATATATTCCATAAATAAAAACTTATATATTCTTAGTAAAATTCCATAACCTTTTTCTAAATGAAAAAATAATAAATAAATTATTTTCGACTCGCACTTGGCCGTTTTTACTTTTAAGTCTTTTTGCCTCAAAGCCTCCTTTCTTATAATCCAACAACAAAAATAAATGTTTTTTATCAAAAAAAAAATATTTGTAAGCAAGTTCGGCTATTCCATGTTATGCGAACATTCTACTGACGGCCATTAAAACTCTGAGGAGGCGTGTGTGGGGCACCCCGATACGGGATTCGCCCTGTCAGTGATGAAACCCTATTTGGGGCTCTAATCGAACGGTATTAGTTTTCGTCATTATTTAGAAAATATAGAACTTTCTATTAGTGGTAAAGTTTAATAAAACGAATCTATGTTAAATTATCATTACAGAAAAGTAATATGAACTGCATAAATATGTTATTTAATGTTCGAAAAGCCAAAAGCATTGTACGGGTAAGGGCCATGCACGGGTTAGGTAGCCGTTTTAACGCTGTTTTTTGACTTCTGTTCGTTAGACACACACTTAATTCTAATAAAAACTGAAAGATTACTTACATATTAAGCACTTCCCAAGTTTTTTACACTAAATACACTGTATTTAAACACTTTTTCTAAATAAAACACTACGCTGCCTTGGTCTCGACGCGGCCGTTATTTTACTGGCCGTTTCGCGGTCATTCCTTCTTTACCGAGAACTCAAACGACGCTTGCTAACTGTCTTGCTCTACATAAACGCGTTTTAATATGATAGACTAAGCCAAAAGTAGTTTTATCGCTGTGTTTGCACATTAAACATGTGTGCGTAGACAGCGCCCCTGAAAGGGTCGCACCACAGACGCGGACTTTTGACGTGCGACCCGTTGCGGGGTTGGCCACAGTTGAGGGGTTGATCTTTAACTTCCTGTCGATGAACATAAGGGTAACGGTAACTTTTAGTGTATACAGGAACTTCATCTGTGGTCTTGATACGGTGTTTGATCTTATTAGTGAATGATAATGGTTCACCGTCTAAATGGAAAACGTCCGCGTAACGTGAACACAATGCTCGAAGGTTAGCAATCTCTTCGGGATTTAGATGATCTGTCCTAAGTCGAGATAAAACTTCAGAAACGCGATCTGGAGAGTGACGTAAATGATTACTCTCAACATTAAAAAGTTCACCTTCGACTGGCCTATCCATAGAAAAGATAACGTCATTATCCGAGTTATTATGTACTTCGACCCAACCACGATTATTCTTTACCATAGTTACACAATCAGTAATAGTACAGTTACAAATTATTTCATCTTGAACAAAGACATCTCCATCTTTTGTATTAATGGGCAATTGAACCAGCTTAGATGAATGAGCGGGAATGATGTCTTCGTACAGGTTGACATTACGAGAATCGTAAATTGCCAACGGGATCTTTGCGTTTCTCGTTGTTAATACTTTGTTCTTAAGATCTATGTTAGAACCCCAAGCGGTTAGTAAATCTAAGCCTAGTAACCCATCGAAGTACTTGTGAAAGTCATACACGAACAAAGTCATGTCACCTTCTTCTTTGTACTCCTTAAAACAAGGTAAGGTGATGGAATATTTATGTGAACTCGTGATGTTAGAGTTCGTAACTTCGAAAGGCTCATAGTTTAGTGGCACATTAGAGAAATAATTTTGCACAGCATGCGGGCTTATAAAGGATTGGTTTGCACCAGTATCCACTAAAAACTTAAGAGGTGGATCATTTATCTGTACGTACATAAGCTGACGCTGCGTTTGCAAATTTACCTCTATTTTAGCTTGTCTGAACTGTGGGCTATCTGAAAATCCTCCTTTTCAGTTTCAGGACTTCCCACTTCCTCAACTGTCGCGCTTTCCTGACACTCATACATAGGATCGTAAACGTATTCGGAGTAATTTGGATTCGGATCGTACGAATAATACGGTTCGTAGTCCGGATAGATGTCACAATATTCGTATTCACCAAACTCATTAAAGTTAACTTCGCGCGATTTGAAATAGTTGGATGGCGGCGGGTTGCCATGCTTTCTCCAATCGTGTCCCGTCATTGGCAATTGTCGCGGGACAAAGGGCGTAACACCGCTCATAGGGCGCGGAGTGTTAAAATTAAATGTCTGATTCTGAGGTCGAGGGGGCATTCTGAACACTTGACTTTGGGGGTTGTAATTAGGCGGCGGCGCGCGGAACATTTGTTGCGTGCGCGCATACCCCTTGGTGACTGAACTGGACTCGGACTAGCCCTAAACCCAGGCGCACCATGGTTAGTGAAACCCTGTGGACGTGGTGGTCCAGAGGCGTTATAAATCGGCATTGACCTTACAGGTGGCACATAATTAAAATGGTTAAATGGAATCTTATAATTAACAATAGGTGGTTGTAATTGTCTGTCTGTCCCGTCCTTTCTATTTGAACCGCCTTCGTTGCGCTGTTGAATGTACAGGGTGTTCATTTCCTCTTGTACATACTGGAGAGCTTTCTCTATCGATTCGGGACGCATACAACGGATCCTTGAACCCAGAGGGTCTTTAAGGCCTCGTAAGTACGCTTGCAAAGTCAACTTAGAATAAAGCACGCGTTTTGCCTCAATAGTGGTAGGTATGTAACGAGTCGTGTAGACTTATGTAAGTCATGATCGTGCTGAACAGGTTTTGACACCGTTCATAGAACTCCTGGGGACTACTATTCCCTTGACTCTGTAGCTACAGGTCATTGTAGAGCGCGGTCTCATCGCGGTGGTCTGCGAAGTTATTAATAAGCGCGCTACGGATCCCTTGCCAGTTGTCCGGGACACCGTTGGAGTTTATGAGCCTAGCAGCCGGCCCCGTAACCTTGTTAAGGATGCCGTTGAATAATGCCGAGTTAGCTAACTCGTGCCCAGGCTCTGACCTAAAATGCGTTACTACCAATTGATCGCACAAATTGATGAATCGCGTCAATACGTGTTGGTTGCCGTCAAATTCGGGCAGTAGTCTAAGTGACTTGAAAATAATGTCAACTTGGTCCGACATGGTATTCGAGTCTAATTCTCTACGCTCGTCTATTGTATTGAACCTACGACTATTCCTATCGCTAATCCTAGAGCAAGATTCTCGTGGATGGAAAATCTTGTCACTAAAATAAACTACTTTACTTATCGCCTCAACTATCTCACTATCTACTATCTCACTATCTACTATCTCACTATCTACTATATCACTATCTAATTATTTAACAATCTAATTATCTAGTTATAAAAGTTAAAAGGACACAAAGGATTAAAAATTAGGATGGCAATTACTTTAAAGAGATTCAAAGCACTTACATAATTTGATTTCCTTGATGATGAATCGAGGTCTGGATTCTTCCTCGGGCGCTACCGTGTAGATTCGAGATCGCTGCTGGATAGGTACACTCCTAATTCCCTAAGCGATCCTACCGACTGCGCCAAAAATATATGGTCGCGCCGAGGATCTCAAAGAAAACCAAATTTTACTTAGGAATTAGGTATTTAATTAATGATTAAAATAGTTTTACAGTCTAATCTAATCTAATGGTGTACTCGTTCCGAAGTTAGGAATACAAGTGACCGACTGAATATTCTGAGTATGTATTTATATTGAACAACTTAACCTAGTCAGCATTAGTTAAATTAATATTTATTTAATTTATAGTTCCCATAACTTAACCAAGTCAGCATTAGTTGAATTACTATTTATTTAATTTATATACTGCTGAATAAGACGTTTAACTAAAGTTCAAATGTGGGAACAAGCGGCACATTGAGAACAAGCGGCACACGTAACATATTAGTTATTTGTATTGTATTTACGTCCATTTCAAAAGTAAATTTTCTTCCTTGTGTTGTTGGTTGTGTTCTGCTTGATGAGTTCATCATATGGTTGTCACACAATCTCCGCTCCAGCCTGAGGCACTGCAGACTTAAGGTGCATATCATTATTGAAGAGGGCATCTCGATGGTGGCGCTCCGAGGGGGCATCTGGGTCAGTGAGAGCTCTGTGAGTGTGTGAGCCTCAAAGAAAACAGTTGAATTTTAAAAAATGGGTGTCACCTGTCCGTCAAATGTTTAAAAAAAAACTTATTTCTGCCAAAAAAAATTCAATTTTCATAGGGTAAACATACCGGTTATCGGCCGTTTAAGCGACTTGTTGACTTTAGAGTTGATTTCTATCATAATGCTGTACTCCAATGAAAAAAAAAAAACATTTCATCCTAGAATAGTGTAGTTTCATAAAACCTAACGTTTATAGACTTATCAGTGATCCATAATTTATAAAAAATATATATTCGTAAAAATAGCAATTATACCGGCTATCGGCCTTTTCACTCAGTTATCGTCCACCAGTGCACTGGTTATCGGCCACCTAATTCAACGTAGAAAAACAACTCTTATTCAGTAGCTCATAGGGTTTATAATAGTATGAAAGTAAAACAATTAATAAATTCACAGAAAGCGGTTTATTTTTCCTCTCTTCTACACTATAGCTACTTTTGGCTTTAGCATCATTAAAAATACCTGAACACAATCACATAAAAATTAAATTCTAACATAACATTAATTTCTATGCCCAGTAAAACCGAAACATAGGAACTGAAATAGGTACCAATACCATTAACAAATCAATGTTTTACAAACAATATAAGAATTCTTATACCTAGCTAATATAAGAATTCTTAAAACATATTGTTATTGGAAGTCTTCAAAACTTCTCTCTTTACATTTTCAGCAGTTTCACACAACATACATTCGTATGGTAAGGAAGCTGCTTGATTGTATGATAAATTGTTTAGTTTCGTGCATTTTAGATGATACCATCGAATGCATTCATCACATCCAATATTCTTTTCGCCCTCTTCTGTGTCACTTATAAGGTCAAGATGGCAAGAACCACATTTGACACGGGATTTAGTTTCTTCTACTTTATTTTTTTTCATCCTCTTCTTTTTTGGTGGTTGTTCTTTTCTGTTTAGCTCTCTTTCAAGCTTTCTTTTCTTAATTAGGTTTTCTTTGTCCTGTTTCGCTTGGTCTTTTTTTTCGTAGTATTGTTGCCAAGCTTTAGATGTTATAGCACTCGGAAACTGGTTCGATAAACGAGTTCCTTTGTTTTTAGTGACGACATCAGGAAATTTCAGGTGTTTTTGAAATGGATCTTCATCTATAAGAGTTGCTAGTGTTTCCGGAGCTGATTTTATTAAAATGTTTTCTATCACATTTATTTTACAGGCTTTTTCCGATTTATTGTTTGAAGATTCCGTAGAAGGTAGAGATATTGATTGTTTTTCTGCTAATGTAAGTAATAAAATCATTACCGGGTTGTCCGATTGCATTAACATCATCAATTTTCACAGCAGAAGAAGCCAGTTGCATGTCAGAAATCGTCCTAGCCTCTGTATTACCATAACTTATAATAATGTGAGGGTTCTTTTTGGTGTCAGGCTTTATAGTAGATGTTTATTGTTTATCTGGTGAAACATCCAAAGATCTGTTTAAGAGAACATGATCGTGATCTCTAGCTGTAAATTTATTATCCATCCTGATGTTTTCTGTTTGATCCTGGTACTTTTCAGATTCTTTAGCTTCTAGATCTGCATGCATTTCCGGGTAGGGATCTTTGTGTAGGTCAGCGACTGTTTCAATTTGGATAACATGCATCGTGGGGCTGTCATTAAAAGGAACAACGATATCGTTCCCAACTTGACATATTTCTGATAAATGTATGTCACTAAATGGCGCTATTGAGATGTCGCTGAGAGATACGTAAGAACCAATTTCTGCAATCTCACTAGAGCTGTGATCCATGTCCTTAACAGAGAACAATCCTGAAGTGTTTGGCCTGGCGCTTTTCGGAGGCTTGTCAGAAGGATTTTTAAATCCAAAGGATTCTGAATGTCTGGGGGTTGAAGTTGATGGATGGATTAAACCTCGGGGTGTCTTCGATGTCATGTCAGAGAATCCCGGAACTTCAAAAGATTTTGAATTTTCCTGGATTGAACCGGATTGTGAAGGTCGGGGTGTCTTCGGGGTTTTATCAGAGGATTGGTTAACTTTTAATGATTTCGAGAGTCTGCCAGTGGAATTGGATTGTGAAGTTCGTGGTGTCTTCGATTTGGATCGCCGTTTTTGTAAATATGACTCTTTTGTGCGATCAAGTTCACGTAAGATTATGCTTGGATTTATACCCAGCTTAGCTAATTCTACGGCTTGGGGTTTCTTCACGGATGGACCATGACGCTTTTTAAATGCTACGAACCAATCCTTACCGGGAATACCGTTCGTAAACGGAGTATCAAGTTTGTTTTTATTAACATAATGTCCAACCATCGCCAAGACTTCTTTTCTGCTTAGCCCAAATCCGTATTTCTCCATCATATGAAGAGATGCCGCTAGTTTATATTCAATTGCAGGTGACAGCGCCGTGTTTCGCCCGAGCGTTGTAGATTTATCTCTTTTTTCTTTGACGTGGTCCATTATCGTCATACGAGGTATTTGATACGTTTTTGATGCTTTATAACCGCTCATCTTACAGCTTTGAACTTCACGTACAGCCCTTAATTTCTCCTTCGAATACGACCCTCTCCGTTTTTCGAGTATATTTGCCCATGACTGAAATAAATAAAAACTTTTAAAAACCTTACTATTACGGTTGAAATAATAGAAGACAGACCTTGCGCCCTTAGTATTCTATCGTAACTGTAAATATTAATATATCTCCCAATCAGATGACTGGAAATTCAGTCACCTGATCATATTTACACTAATTTTGCCGTGACATTAATTTTGGCAAAACACAACTATATATAGATATCCTAGAAAGGCATCACAAAACACTTAAGGTTGACGATTTCTGTACGTGGCGAAGACATTTATTACCCTCCAAGGGCTAAACGGACTTCCCCGAAACATATTTTGAGGTTAGTTTTTGTTTTCATCAACCATAACTAAGTAAAACACGTGTATAATACCAATGCAATTTACCAATCAAATAGATATAATAATGAAGAATAAACTTACTTGTATAGAACTGTGAAATAAATGAGATTTACACACAAAACTGTTTTGTTAGCACGTGGTACATTCACAATGCAAGGTGCTTACCGTACTAAATCATCAACCGCATTTTTTTCCGTTCACACTACATATACCGCCATCTATGTCAATTAATAAGAACTAAAATGACTTTATTGCTCCACTGATTGTATTGCCATCTTCGTAATTCTGCTAAATTTGTTGGAATTCTTGTTGTACGATCTTTCCCGATGGACGGTCTTCGCCGAGTTGACCTTATGTGATTTCCTTGTTCATGGTTCATCCAGGTGACGCCTTCAAATCTGTACCATTCGAAAAATCTAGTAGCGATTAGGTAAAAATTGATCTTCTGTTTGTACTGTGTCGCTGGACCATCTGAGAAGAAGTGGATGGTTTTCACAAGCGGCAGTTCTGTTTTGATATATTTGAAAATGGGGTCAAGGTGTGCCCAAATGGCGGCAGGGCCGTGATTGTTGTTCGGGGACACAGTGCAGAATGATGTCACAATTTTCTTTCCATCTTCAGGAGACTGTGCATACATGACGACGGTATGAAGGGTCACCTGATTCCGAGAACCTCCAAAATGGAGCGCTTGAATTTCTGTGTGGTACTTGCAAGCGTAATTTTCACTGAAGTCGATGTGCAGAACAATATCAGTTTGTTTTAGGTTATTTATGCATTGTCTGTATGCTTTGTATTGACTTTTTATATTGAAGACATGGTTTTTGAAAGATTTCAATTGCTCTTCAAACTTCTGGATTAGACCTTCAATCGTCATCTTTTCCTCTCCTTTGCCATGCTTTGTGACTTTGTATTTCAAAAAATATGTGTATAACAAAAAATACTCAAAATTAACATAATCAGTCTCATAATTTTCTGTTTCTTTTCAAATCACGATTGGCCATCTCTCCCATGTGTATCCGGTATAGAGGCCACTTATTGATATTAGCTTCATCGCCAGCAAAATAACTGGAAGCAAAGATCTTTGCAGTTTCTTTGATTGGATGATAAAAATGTTCGTATTGTGTACTTGCATTTCTTGTTTGAACCAAAGTTTGTGTCGCTGTGGTGGTCTATAAAAGTCTGGTGTGCTATCGCAACTCCTCAACTGCGATTGTCCTTCCGGTAAACAAATAAAGTACTCGCTGTTGGTCAGCGTTGATGATAAGTTAACATCTTGGCTGCAATCAACATCCTGGCTGCAGTCAACGTCTTGGCCACAGTCAGAGGCAGCCAATATTGACTGGCTCTCTTCATCATCAATCATTTCTATAAACAAGAAATCACACGTGTTAATATGAATATCTAGTTTACTATGAACACTTACTTCGAAATAATTACGTTTTGAAGGCCACACACAAGAAAATTACGTACCCTTCGAATCCATTTGGACACAAAAAAATATTTATGATTTACTTCGAAGAATAATCTAAGTGTCGTCACTGTCGGTCGAATACTGACTAAATCAGAGCACAGATGTAGATTGGTCGGCAGCAACAATAGTGATGTGGGCACTCACACGATTTACGATAGACTCAATATCGATTATTTTTTAGGATTGTAGTAATCAGCAGCACAAGGATCTATGCACAAATAAACTTTGCATTTCTGGCACATGAACCGAGTATCAGACCGTTTTCCCTTTGCTGCGCACATTTTACATCGTTGACTTTTCCCGTTTGATATTCTAGAAGGAAAATGTTCTAAAGCATCTTGTTAAAAGCGATTAGGGTCCAGGAGGCCGCGGGAAGTTGATGGTACAGTTAAAGTATTTTGTTTATATTTACATATTAATTGTCTGATAACGCTCAATTGGAAATCAGCAAAATGATGTTTATCATCTTTGTTTATCATTCTATACATATAGAAAGCATTGAGCAAAAACATGTCAATAATGTGAAATCGAAGCTTTTTAGGCCATTTTTTTTATTTTATTATACAGCTCAGTGTGCTCGTCATCATATCTGCTGTATCTACGGTAACCATATTTTTACTCTAGTCTACTACACATTCGGGCTTCATTTTGGGAAGCTCAGTTGAGAAGTCTACGTTGTCTGATGGTATTACTTTATCATCATGTTTTGTAGACAACGTCATAACGGGTTTTTTATCTTGCCATTTCAGGGCTAAGAGAGGAGAGGACATGAAAGCCTCTATTTGACCACGTTTTAGTTTTTGAAAACTTGGCATCCCTTTTCTGCTGGACCTCACGGTGCCACATGCATATGTGGCCCTTTCTTTGTCATTTTCATGTTCAGATGTACTGGTGCCAGGTATTGCGACCTCATCAAGAATACCTGTATCGACTGAAGAGTCCTCCTGAGACAATTGTTCCAAAGATTCTTGTCCTTCTGTACTTGAGTTAGTGTCTAAAAAGGTCACATTGCTATAAAAGGCGTAGCCTTTTCTTTTTTTAGCACCAGAACCAGACTTAAGTTTCTTGTTACTCGTTTTAACTTTCGTATATGCATCCCTTGCGGTTTTCAATCGCGCCTGCACCTTTTTTTCTGAAAAAGGAAAAATAATATATAATGTATGTACTTACCTACTTTGTATTTTTCACAGGTACTTAGTAAGTGGGCATACTTTTCGGGATATGCACTTGGCTTACCATGCGGGAGAAACTATCATTCGAAATATGGCAAAGACTGAAAGAAGAATGTATGCCGGTATTCACATGTATGCGATGGGAAGACATAGCGGAGGCTTTTTAACTGACACAAATTTTCCTAACTGTTTAGGGGCAATAGACGGAAAACATATACGGATTATAAGACCACCTCACAGCGGATCACTTTACTACAATTACAAACATTATAATTCCATTGTTTACTATTAATATTGGTACTCTAAATGTTTTATTTTAATAATCAGAAACAATAAATACTAAATTAAGGTTTATTACTCAATATAAGTACTATCTTCACTTGCAAAATTTCTGAAATATTCTGAAACATCTCGTGTAGGCCTATCAGTGCTTGGAGAACGTTCACGAATGTGTGCTAATTCTTGTTCCAATAATAGTTTTGCCATTTGAAACTTGACTAAAGCTTGTCTTTCTGCCGAGAATTTTTTTATAGTCTTAGCATATCCAAGGCAAATGTAATCTATATCATCGTAGTTTGGTTTCGAAGAACTTCGGTTGTTAAGGTAATTTAATACTGAAGACGTGGATGATTCGACGTTTGGAGAAACATGTCTTTGTGTAGAATTTCTGGACCTGGCTCGTGAACCAACAAGTGAAGTGTTGAAGACTGATGAAGGAGTAGAACGATTATCAAAACTTCTTTCACTTTCTAATGTAAGACGTGATGTGGAAGGCTCATTCAATGCAGAAGCTCTATTTCATTATCTATTGTATTTGCGATAGTGTTTTGGATTTCCGTAGAGCTGAACGTAGGAGCGTTACGGGAGCTTCGCCAGTAACGCGCGCACCTTATTTACGAACACATCACTTCTTTCACCATTTTGTTCGAGGGGGAATACGTCGCGGAAGATTTTGTACGCGGGGCGCGGCACTCCGTACATGCCGCGGAGGCGGCGCAGCGCGTCGGGCCACGCCGTGACGTCTGCCTTGACGCCGCGCCACCAGACGGCGGCCTCGCCGACCAGCAGCATGGGCAGGCCGCGCAGCGCGTGCTCCTCGCTGACGGCGGTGCACTCGCGGTACACCTCCACCGCGTCGATGAAGGCCTCCAGCTCATCCGCGCTCCTCGCTGCTCCGTCGAAGCGCGCCGTGCACTTGGCTAAGTTGCCGGCTCGCGCGCTCGCGCTCGTAGTGCTCGGTGACGGCGGGCATGATGCGCGCTCCCCGTTCGTATTGCGCAGCATGCTCTCCAGCAAAATCCGATTTGCTTCCGCTTGACTCTGCGTGATGTTTAAAACGAGGGTCTGGAGCATGCCCTCCGTCATTGCAAAAGTTGGTTGAAGTTGATGTGATGGTTCCCGGACAACGGTGTCGTTTATCTCGTTGTCGGTATCTGACTCGCTCTCAGCTCCGGCGGTTCGGCGCGTGGTTGGCGGCATCGTGACCGTTAAGGCGCGGGCCCACCGCGGTGCACGGAGAGGCTACGCACGTGTATTAAGCTTCGCTTTGTAAGAAAATGTATGTGGTTGTGTCCACTGCCCACGGACCCACGGAGAGGCTACGCATGAATTGACGTCATTGATACACGCGTGGCTAGCTCGAATAGGCGGTTACATAGCTCAACGCTGTCAACGTGGGTCTACGGGTTCCACTGGAGTACACGAATATGACCCACGACTATGTACAGCTCACTTATCGCAGCACAGTTTTCAGTCATACACCTTGTGGGCCGGACGCGTTTCATGTTTCTCGTATATATCGTATCGAGGTACTGATAGAATGGAATTGGCACTGACTTTGCTAGACAGTTCTTCTGACGATGAATCCGAAAGTGAGATTGATGATCTAATCTTGGGTGAATTGCAAAAGAAAAGAAAACACCGGTTCTGGATTGAAAATCATATTAAATTCAGAAATAAACATGGAGAATACAAAACATTATTTATGACATTAAGTGATGAAAAGTTTGAAAATTACTATCGACTATCACGACAAGACTTCCAGATTATTCATGAAATGATTAAAAGTAAAATAGAGAAAAGGAATACTAATTATCGGGAATCTATAAGTTCTGCTGAAAGACTCGCCATCGCCATTAGGTATGTTATTTTTATTAATCATTTTTGAATGGTTCGAGATTCAAACAGCTGGAAAAGTATCTTGAGGTTGAGGCAAGGGGTTGGCGTCAGACACGGGTCTCACATCAGGCAGGGAGCTGCAATCATGCAAGGGGCTGGCGTCAAGCACGGGTCTCACATCAGGCAGGGAGCTGCAATCAGGCAAGGGGCTGGCGTCAAGCACGGGTCTCACATCATGCAGGGGGCTGCAATCAGGCAAGGGGCTGGCGTCAAGCAAAGGGTTGGTTTGATAATTCGTGGCACTTCTATAGCCATAAGAAGACGAATTGGAAGGCGTGGAGGAGTAGTAAGTATTCATTGAGTCATAGGACAATGCTTCTTCTTCAGCACGAGTAATTGTTTCAAAAAAATCTCTTTGGACTCGTAGTTGTAAATACTTTGGTAGATCACGTGTCTTTTGACAGAGACTTTCAAATAAATGAGATAATGCATCTTGTGGTCGATTAGCATCAGTAATACGCTTTCTTATTTCATCTCTTTCAGTTCGTCTTTGCTCTCGATTTTTCTCTCGGCGCTGAATAATCTCAGTAATTTCCAGTTGCTTGCTGTTCTTCTTCCCAGATTGAATTGTAGATGTTGTTGACAGTGAACATTCAGCCGGTGGTGATTCAACAATATTAATATCCGTAATTATTGTATCAGAAGTGTTTTCAGTGTCGTGTGTAGGATTCGAAAAATTTGAAGTCTCGTTATTTTCTCTGTGTGGCAGTAAAAATTCCATTAAATTCTCATATTTCCACGGTTTCATATTTTGTGCTGCCTGTCCTGTAGTAGTCTTACGTCTTCGTAGAGCTTCTCTATGACTATCTCTTAATTTCTTCCAATGAGATTTCGCTTCCTTACCTAGAACAAAAAAAAACATAATAATTGTATGTTACAGATATATGGCAACAGGAGATTCATACCACACCATAGCTTACAGTTATAGAGTAGGAAAAACCTCTGTAGCAAGGATAATCGAGGAAGTTGCCGATGCTATATGGGATTGCTTAGCGCCTTTATATTTAGAAGAAATTAAAGATGAACATAAGTGGAGAAATATTGCTGAAAATTTTAAAACTTCATGTGACTTCCCTCTTTGTGTTGGAGCTATTGACGGCAAGCATGTCACAATAAAAGCACCTCCAAACTGTGGATCAGATTATTTCAACTATCTTAAAGATCACTCAATAGTGCTTTTAGCGGTTACTGATAGTAAAAAAAAATTTATAATGATAGATATTGGATCAAAAGGCAAAGGACCCCGCAAAAGTTGTTAGGGAAATGTGGTTTCAGTGAATTTGCGTGAAATTTTGATATGTTATAGACCTAAGTGCCCTAAACAAATGTCTCTATGGGAGCTACCACGGTTCCCGAATTCGTTCCCGAGATAATATCGATTTTGTACAATCTCTCTCTCTAGTACCACTTCCCTATGAATTTGACGATCGATTTGACGTTTGTCTGCCATAGCAAGCTTAAAAAGCTCGTTTGATTAAATAAATAAAATATACACGCTAAGTCACGACTTTAACGTTTTATTGACTTACATAGTTTATTTACATATTTTCTTATATTTATATTATTGTTTTTATTTACACTAGCTACTATACACATTGAATATACATTTACTTCTATTTTTATCGTTCATTGGCACAATCAAGTACGTAATTCAATAACGCTGTGCTTGGATATTTGACGTTTTCTTGATGTCGTGCATATCCTAGGTACCATAATACGCTAGCAACATGTGCACAACAACCAATTGTTCTGGCCCCAGTTTTACATTTGCAGTAGTACCCCAGAATTGGTTCTTCGTTTGTGTCGCTTTGGAACGCTATCCATAATTGTGTGTTTGACTGCTCTTCGAAAACGCGAACGTATTCTTTTGCGTATTACGTTGTGCTCATTCAATTCGTCAAACTCAAACACATCAGCAGGCCTACTATCAACGCTTAATACGATTCAATTTAGGACCTAAACTGAATCGCTTTGCTATTTCGTACCATCAACTTCGTTTTACGAATCAATTTAGGTCGACACCTAAAAATAATCGCATTCTAATATAGTTCACAATTTTTATAGGTAAATCCGTACCATCACCTTACTTTAACTGGCGTTCGAGCCTAAACAAAATCGCTCAACTGTCAAAACTTGCGATTCAAAATAAGTTAATAATTTGTTGCTGATTTTGATTCTTTTGTCATTAGTTTTTTAATTTTTACTTGGTAAAAGTCAGAAAAAGCTGTGAATTTAAGTGTTGCGAGGTAAAACATAAATTGGTATCTAAATAGCATTGATTTCGATAGTTCCACAAACATTTTTAAGTGCAGTATTATTCGTAGGATGTGTGACGACGAATTGATGCTTTTTGAGTTCTCGGAAGCCGATAGTGCAAACATGCAATCGCATTTTATGAATAACTATATTTTAATATAACTTACGCCATTATTTAAATCCCTGTGTACTTTTTAAACAAAAAATCACAACAAAAATAGGTAGGCACTTTTGTTTACAAACAAAATTTCGAAGCGGCCGCCACACTCACGTCAACACTAGGCACAACGCACGTTCGAAAACTTGATAAAATATTGTTCCTGATACAACAAATACATTATTTGAAGTAGATAATTGTAAATATTTTTTTAATTTTTTTTCACAATATGATCATTAGAAAATTTGTTTCAGTATCTAATTAGAATTTATAAAATAAAACCAACAGTATACAGTGATATGAAGAAGTAAAAAGTTAGTAGTAGTAAAAATAAAGTTTTAGAACGCAACATTCGAATCAAGAGAAACAGTATAATATTCGTATAGCGTTGTCTCTTTCCTACTTCGACCTTGGCGTTGTGGTTCAGAGACAAATGTATTTATTTTTTAACGATTTCATTCGTTCTTTTCGCATCTCTAACGATTCAATTGAGGTGCTGTTTTACTAAGGTGAGGGTACGAATGTGAGCGATTTTGTTTAGGAACCTAAATTAAACTGCTCTGAATTTGAATCGTTTTCTAAAAGTTGATAGTAGGCCTGCAGTACTGTTCATGAACATTTTGTCTTGAATATAAGCAGGACTTAAATTAATTTGATAAACTCCAACCGTGAGACGTTTTAAGTATTCGAGGTCAAGTCTGGGGAAATGCGGAAAGTGATTTTGATTTAACCAATATATGTGTAGGATGCATCTACTATAACTATCGCTTGTCGGTTCTCAGTGTTAGAGTTATATAATTCATTAGCAAATGGTGTCACATGTGCAGTAATGTAATCGTCTCGTGTGATGGCATTGTAACCAATAGACTCAGGCACGAATCTGACCATTAATGATTTCCGGACCAATTGAATATCATAACTCACGTGTTGCCTACTGCGGTATTTAAAAAGGACTTTGATAAAATCATCAGACAGTCCTTGACGCATTTTTAATAAAAACACCAACAATTTTTTTTCTGATACATCTCGATTTTGCCCATCACAGTACTGCAATAGTTCTTGAAATTGCTGTTTATTAACTGGACTCAAGATGCTAAAATCTGCTTCAGTAAAGTTACTCACGTCAAAAGTATCCCTTTTCGGTTGCTTTCGTAACGCTTGTAAAAAAGAACTTAATTCTGAACCAGCGAGTCGATATCGTCGTTTAACATATTGTAGCAAAGGGTTCAAATCAGGAGTTAATAGTCCGGACGTCGTTAAATGTGTAAGACAACAGCGGGCTGATGCAGGAACATAAATGTTTAGTTCAATGAACACATTTGCTCGTGCATTGAGGTTTAGGCGGGGATGATTTTCTGTTGATTGACAAATCATGCCCGTGTTGCTCGAACTTTGCCGCAATACGTTCATAATTACGCAAGTAGAATCGTGATGCATCTCCTCTAATTCACGATTGAGCAATCTATCGCAATTCAGACATACACGGGAATTATTCGTAAAATCTGCCGGAATATTGTTCATATTGTCCCTATACACAATTGCCATTTGAATTTTTTCTTCATTCTCTTGCGGTATCCGTCGCAGAGCACGAGCAGCACATGATTGATTGCAAACAAAACAATGCTCCCTACCTAATTGTAACGCCATTTCCTCTTATTTCTTACCGTATTGAGCTGGTGTTTATGTGTTAAATGTGCATTTTGCACTGACATTGACATTAGACATGTAATTGTGACCGACAAGTAATAGATAATGTATTGCTTTCATCACAAAAGAGGTCAAGGATTAAAACAACATAATACCGGGTAAATAAATACATATATCTGCCTGTTGGTATAAACTCGATCGTATCTCGGGAACGAATTCGGGAACCGTGGTAGCTCCCATAGGGACATTTGTTTAGGGCACTTAGGTCTATAACATATTAAAATTTTACGCAAATTGACTGAAACCACATTTCCCTAACAACTTTTGCGGGGTCCTTTAGTGATGGGGGAATATTACGAGAAAGCAACTTTGGTCAGAAGTTATTTGCTGGTAATCTAAATCTTCCGCCTGATGAAGCACTTGTAGAAGGTGGCATCGTGGTTCCATATGTCTTTATCGGGGATGAAGCATTCCCTTTATTATGTAATTTGATGAGACCATATCCCAGAGAAAACAACATTACACAAAATAAAAGAATTTATAATTATCGTCTTTGTCGAGCAAGACGAGTGGTCGAAAACGCGTTTGGAATTCTGAGTGTCCGTTGGAGAGTTTACAAACGACCTTTTGAGTGCAAAGTAGATACAGCCATAAAAATAGTGAAGGCAACTTGTGTGCTACATAATTATTTAATGGAACATAGTCTCATCTACAATTCTGTGACAAATGAAGATATAGCAGCAACTCCAGTTGAGAACCAACTTTTTGACTTAACACATTCGGGATTTAGAAGTTCTAATGACAGTTTTTTTATCAGGGAAGAGTTTTGCAATTATTTTAATCATACGCATGTTTTGAGCTGGCAAAATGCCCGTGTCACAATTTAAACAGTACCTACCAGTAGGTGTGTAATAAATAAATATTAAGTTTGTAGATTTAAAAGTGATATTTTTATAACATTAAATAAGCAACAAAAAAATAACAAGTATTTACTCACCGTTCGCCATTTCACATTCCCTCGCAATCCTGTCCCAAGCCAAATCCTTTTTACCGATGTCTCTGTACGATATATCGTACTTATATATTTTTGTCTTTGCTGGCTAAATGTATTCCCAGATTATATAGCCAAATCTACCGCAAATAAAAGGCTTCTCCAACAGGCATCTTTGGTAAAGGCATGGTTTGTTGAATATCAATAGTGCAGTATAATTTTCCCTCTTCACTTTTGCAGACAGCTCTATCATCTTTCATTAGGTCATACGCTTCTTTCGCACTTACCTTGTGGTTTTGTATATCTACTTCATCATTCTCATTCTCGCATCTGGAGCAAACGTCGCTTCTTGGTACGCCAAAAGATAAGTTGTACTCAGTGCAGAATATATTACGGTAAGTGCATTCTTTCACGTGATAAATGGACTCCATTCCATACTTTCTTCATCACACATCTATACATTATTTATGTAGGTTTGATGAACATAAAATCCTTTTTTTATAAGTAATCTCGATTTCTGTGTCAGTTAAACCGTTTTTAGACTGAACATCTCGAGAATTAGAAGTTTTCTTCAGTCCAATCTCGATGAGTAAGAGCCCTGAACTGAACGGACTGAAGAAAACTTTAAAAAAGTTCTTTAGACTGATGAATTAAAGTTTGAACTATTCGGTTCGAAAAGAAGAGTTTTTGTACGGCGTAGTGCCGAAGAAAAGATGTTGCAGACTGTGTAGTGCCAACAGTCAAACATGGTGGAGGCTCTATTATGGTCTGGGGATGTTTCATTGGCTATGGGACCGGAGATTTGGTTAAAATTGAATGAATAATAAAAAAGAGCAGTACAAAGAGATACTGGAGCGAAGCGCTGTTCCTTCCGGGCTACGTTTGGTTGGAGATGGATTCATTTTCCAACAAGATAATGATCCAAAACATTGTTCTAAACTATGCAGGGGATATTTAGAGCACAAAGAGACGGAAGGAGTTTTGAAAAACATGGAGTGGTCCCCTCAGAGTCCAGATCTCAATCCGATAGAGCTTCTGTAGGAGGAGCTGGACAGAAACGTCCGTAGTCATTGTCCGACGTCAAAAGAAGACCTCTGGAGGACTTTACAAGAGAGTTGGAATAATGTTTCACAAGAAACAATCAATAAACTAATAGCCCGGTTACCAAGATTGGTCAAAAAAGTTATAAAAAGTACGGGAGGATTTTTCGACGAAAAGTTAGTTTAAATAATATGTTTATATTTTTAATAATAATAGCAATTATTGTAGTTTTTTGTTACATAAATATGTATTTGTAAATTCTCTTCTTAATAAGGTAAATAAATAATTTGTATATTTTTTTGTATTTATATTTTTTATTACAAATCTATGCTTTTCCATCAGCTGGCCCAGTAGGTCATAAAACAGATGTACTTCTGTTTTATTAAAGGCTGTGATTCTATTTATGCTAGTCGCCTCCGGTTTCCTGACAGAAATGTTATTTCTAGCCATAAATGCATGCAACCAATCACGTCCAGCCATTTTTGAAGCTTTGTTAAAATTGTGCTTTAGGTTACAACTCGAACTCAGCGTACTCGAAAGCCACTCCTCTTATTTGATTAGCGGTACAACCATAGAAAATATTTGCCATTTTCTTCACCAAATCTGCTAGTTCGGCTTCTGCATCAGGACTGAACACAGTGTATCGTCCTAGATGTGGTCCTAAAGTAGAACCTTTTTTTACTCTCTTCTGAAGACTAGAAAATGGGATTCCCATTGTTTTAGCTGCATTTCTTATAGAAGAACCACTTTCTATAAGGTTATTAGAAGACCAAGAAGCCTTCTCAGTTGTCCTGGCTCGTACTTTCGGCATCTAGAAAGAAATAAGAAAGAATGTAGACGTTTATCATTACATTAAAATTACTTGCGGCCAATACTGATCATTTGTGGGAAATGGGAGTCACCCGACTCTCATTACCCGCTTCTATCCTAACGAGAAAAACAATTAATAAAAAAAAACTGTAAAATAATAAGACAATATAAACTTGCACATCACAATTTTAAATGCCTAACTCAGTACTTGTAAATGTCTTACTCGTGGAATGCAAAATATTTGACACTTACCTTCAAATTTACATCGACGAAAAATTATATCAGCGGAGCGATTAAACAAAACACGGCCGTATCTCAAAAGCGCGGGCGCTGACTGGTGCGAGCCGTTCGAGGCAACGCCGGGGGGGCAGAGCGGGGGAGAGGACATCATTTACGCGTGGCTCGCGTGTACTGTTTTGTAGATGTGTGGGTGATTCCTATTACCCTCTGACTCCCATTACCCTACTCTCCCCTACTCATACAGAGTAGGCGTTCGACAATAAGTAAACTAATAAAAGAAATGACCCACGTCATTTGGGAAAACCTAAAGACAGATTTCCTTAAGCTGCCTGATACTGAGAGAGAATGGGAGGACATCGCTTCAGGATTCGAAAGAAAAGCCAACTTTCCTCACTGTCTTGGAGCAGTAGATGGCAAACATATCAGAATTTTGAAACCAGCCAAGAGTGGTTCTATGGTCTTTAATTACAAGGAGTATTATTCTTTTCTATTAATGGCAGTTGTCGATTCAGAGTACCGATTTATTTTTATTAGTGTGGGCTCATATGGCAAGGAATGCGATTCTACTATATTAAAGGATAGTACATTTTGGCAAAAGATCAATGATGGTACTTTAAATGTACCAAAGCCTAGACCGCTTCATGAAAACTTGCACGAAGAATTTCCGTTTATACTTGTTGGCGATGAAGGCTTTGCTTTACCACCTAATATGGAGGTACACATTTGAATACTGATATAAAGATTTTTAACTGTAATATCCATGCTAAACGTCTACTTTTACCAGAAAATGCGAGCCGAATGACGTGAGTGGAACACGGGCGGGGCGAAGGGAGCACGAGCGGGGCGAGCGGGGGACAGATACCGGCACAAACTCGTTCACATTACTCCGGGCCCAGTCGTTCTACCGGCAATTCCGGACCCGGGATAATGTGAATAGCTTCATATAAATTGTACAGCCACTAGCCCTTCCGGCAGATTTACCGGCGCGGCAGATCTGCCGGTCCGGCGTAGTGGGAACCCTGCCTAATAACAGGACTGATCCGGTACCTTAGGCAATGGAAGGTTTTTCTGAAAGTCGAATGATAAAATTTTTAGACCAGGTGTAGTTTCTCGCAAATTTTCAAAAAATGATTTAGCCCGCAATGTATGGACTCTCTTCTCTGCTATTAATGTTGATTTTTTAGACTCGTCTTGCTCTCTTTTTAGCTTTTCTGTTAATTCCAAACATTTCGAGCAAACGTCTGTCTGCGGTGTGCCAAAGCCTATATTATATTCTCTATTGAATATGTGTCGAAAATATGACAGCTTTACCCCCAATTGTGAATTTTGCTGATCCGCATTATACATGAGATAAAGTTTTTTAATATTTAATTCGCAAGGAAGGTATTTTCTTTCAGCATGTTTAGTTTTTCTACAATAATGTGCCTCAATGCATTTCAGACTTTGAATGAAGCGGTGAATCGAGTCTCTTTTATCAGCAAATTTCATATTTTTGCGATCTCCTCCACTATCATCGCGAGGAAACTCACCGGTTTCAAAATATTTTTTCATTAAATACTGTACTCTATAGTTTTTTATGCCAAAAATACTAAGGAATTATTTTTTGACAAATTGGCACTTTAGTTTTGTTGGCAAATACAGCATAATAAGTTATAAATTTTTTCTTGCCTTTAAATTCCGGTCTTCTTTTTGTTTGTTTTATTGAACGTAATTTGAATAGCATAACATCTTGATCAAGCTTTGCAGACCTTTTGTAAAATTTCTGCTGTATTGATTGCATATCACGCATTGTGAGAGTTGCACATTTTAGAGCTTTTGTATTATGTTCACATACTCGTTCTGGCGAACTTTTCAATAAATATCTGGAAAAGAAAACGGATCATTAGAACTGAAAATACCTATATGAAAGTAGTTAAATGCACTTATTACTAGAAGATTGGTAGGCCAATAAAAATAATCCCTTCGGCGCATTTTGCGATTTGTACATTTTGCGTGTTGTCTTCATTTTACGTTTTGTACATTTTGCGTATTGTTCATTCTGCGATTTGTACATTTTGCGTGTCGTGTTCATTTTACGTTTTGTACATTATGCGCCGAAGGGAAAATAATGTACTAAACTTTAAATAGAAACAAACTATTCCAAAAAACCAAAACCTCACTTTAAGGATTTTTGCCAAAGTTAATAGGTAAATTATATAGCTTATAATAACACTCATGATGAGATCTCAATTTTATTATTTATTTATGAACTAGCAGCGCCCCGCGGTTTTACCCGCGTTGTGCCCGTTCCCGTGGGAATTTCGGGATTTTTTTTTACATAAAAACCTTCCTCTTGAATCTCTCTACCTATTACAAAAAACCGCATCAAAATCCGTTGCGTAATTTTAAAGATTTAAGCATACAAACAGACAAAAATAGCGACTTTGTTTTATACTATGCAGTGATTTTATTTAAATCGGTAACGTAAAGGAGTCTACACACCAAACCCGCCGACCCGCCGACACAGCCCGGCGGCTTGGTGTCGGCGACCCAAACCCGCCAACCCGCCAACATGTGTCATGGGGCTGTGTCGGTGAGTTAGTCGGCGGCAAGAAATCAGTACAACTTTTTTAGTTAGTGATTGCAGTGTGTACGAACGTGACGTGTTGTTGTTCTCACGTCACTATCGCTGGAGTGTCGGCGGGCAACTGAGCGTGCGCGTACGCAAGTCGCCGGCCATGCCGCCGACTTGCACGCGCGGGTACGAGTCGCCGACATGATTCTTGAAACAAAGTCGCCGACATCAAGCCGCCGCCGGGCTGTGTCGGCGGGTCGGCGGGTTTGGTGTGTAGACTCCTTAATGGAACCAGTCGTCGACATGTTTAGGTCCGTGCGTGAAACAAACTTAAGTAAAACAAAATTTCAAAACGTTACGATACTAGTTATTCACCCTTAATTGCATAGTTTAATTTTGATTATGGATTTAAAAAGAAGAAAAATAGGCAACATGTACAAAAAGTATTTTTATTATATAAAAAAATAAAAAAAGAGTTATAATTATGTTTTTTTTATATGATGGATTTTTCCATCACTATGCACTTAAAGGTAATATACATGTAGGTAATGATATTAGGTAGTGTGGAACTTAGTGAATCATTTTGTTAAGGCATACATTTATGCCACATTTAGCACACAGCTTATGGTTGTGTACCCATTAATTACACTGTGGAAACTTGCAACGAAGCGACACACCAACTGATAGTGCCCTAGACCAGCGGTCCGCAACCTTTTTGATATTGCGACCCCAAAATTAAAAAAAGAGTTATGTGCGACCCCAGAAAAGGCCACGAAGTTAGCTGTTTTTATAACGATAATTATTAATATTGAAGAGTTTATTTATTTTGGATATTAATATTAGAGCAAACTAAAAAATATGCATTTAACATACGAGTAATATATTTATGATGGTATTAAATGAGACAAGCAATTTATTGATTGTTTTATTTTTTTTTAAAAGGTAGGTACTTATGCATAAACTTACGAACTAATGTGAACCTTGTGCTTGCACGCTTGCAGTCAGTATATCAAATCTTGGTGATATATTATCAGAATCGGACACCCTCAAATCAGGTTCTACGTTAAGTCTGGAGCGATATTTTGTTTTTATAGCAGTTAATGTGGAGAAAGCCGTCTCACAAAGGTATGTAGATGCGAATGGCAGCAATTTCAGCAGAGATATTTTGAATAACAGTGGATATTCCTTTTCCGTCATTATCCAGAACTTGGACAGATTCGTGGTTTTGAAAATAGATCGAAGGCTTTCATCAGACATTAAATCGATCAGCTGCTCCTTTTCTTTTAAGTTTATCTTCACAGTGTTAAGATCACAAGTGAATGAATTAATTATCCACTGGTCGCCGCGTGACGTATCTGGGAATCTTATTTCCAAGTCTTGCTTAAGATTTGTAAGATGCATCATGATTTTGGTTTTAATTTCTTCTTCGAGCTTTATATTGTTTTCTTCAGAAAAGTTTGCCAAACATGCAAACATCTCGTAGTTTTCAGCACTGATTTCGTCTATTCACAAGCTTATTTTATTACAAAAAGCTTTTATTTTGTTAGCTAAAATCAATACATTTGTACTCTTCCCTTGCAACGATTGATTTAAATCGTTAAGTTTTTCAAAAATATCGGAAAGATATCCAACTGTTGCCAGCCAATTTTCATTCAAGAAATATTCCGCTAGCTTTGGTTCCCGTTCAAGCAGAAATATTCTGATTTCATCTTTGAGATCAAATACACGTCGGAGTATTTTTCCACGCGATAACCACCCGACCTCCGTATGTAACAGTAGATTTCGTATTCTGATCCCATTTCATGACACATTATTTTGAAAAGTCGACTGTTTAATGCGCGAGCTTTAATAAAATTTATTACTGTTACGACTTGTTCCAATACTTTATTTACATCTGGTTGCAAATTTTTGGCTGCAAGGGCTTCACGGTGAATCATACAGTGAACAAAGACTACGTGAGGTGCAATCTCAGTAACTTTTGCTTTGAATCCTGTTTTGGAGCCGGTCAATGCAGCAGCGCCGTCTGTACACACAGATACACAATATTCCCACTTTATGTCATGGAGTTCAAAAAAGGTATTAACTGCATTAAAAATTGCTTCACCGGTAGTTCTTCCTTCTAATCCTTGACAAAATAACAAATCTTCGTATATGTCGTTTTCATATTGGTATCTGATAAATATCAGAAGTTGAGCTACATTAGCTACATCAGTGCTTTCATCTAGCTGAATAGCATAATAGGGACTCCCTTTTACGCGATCTATCAGTTGCATTTTGATATCATCAGCAATTAGATTGATACGACGATGAACAGTGTCACTTGATAGAGGAATTGTTTTCAGTACATTGACACACTTTTCTCCTTGCATGAGTGAAACCATTTTCATTGCAGCTGGCAAAATGAGCGTCTCACCAATGTTGTGAGGTTTTTTAGTTTTGGCAATCAAAAAGGAAACCTCGAAAGATGCTTGTAAGGCTTTTTGATTAACTGTTGTGTATTTTTGGAAATCAACCTGCTGTGACGTTAGTTTGGTGGCAAGTCGTTTAAAATAAGATTCATCTTTATTCTTTAACTGTGGATGCTTAGTGTCTAGGTGCCTTTTCAGTTTGGCCGGTTTTATGCTTTCATTTGCCAAGACCTCCGAACAAACAACGCACTGTGGACGTTGTTCAAAATTCAACACTATACATTTAAAACCAAACTGGATGTATGATTCTTTAAAAATGCGTTGACGCTTCCCAGTTGTCCCCGACAAAGCTGTTGCTTGTTGACTTGAAGTTGAAGCGTCTTTCTCTGTTTCGATGTGTAAGGTAGATGTGGCTGCACAATCATCGCTGTTATGACTAATAGTTATAGTTGTAGAACAAGATGTTGCCTTGCTGTCATCGATAGTAATAACACTACTAGTACTTGAAGTGGCGGCATTGTTTTCAAGACTTATATTACTTGTAACAGTAGTTGTCATTGTTGAATCTGAGGCGACACTGTTGTCAAGATCTACGTGTTTAATTCTCTTGATTTGTGATGCGTTATCAGGACTTCCGCCACCGGCATCTTTAGATGTGCGTTTTATAAGCCACTTATCCATTGTTAACTGTAACAATAAATACGTATCTATACATCTTCTATCTATATCTATACATATAATAAAATTGTAGAAAAGTGCTGTCTGTACATTGAAAAAAAAAAAAAATATAGCAGGGGTTATTGTTATGTCGATGTCGAACCCAAAAATGTAATCAACTTTTTTTTTGTCTGTTTGTCTGTTTATGCTAATCTCAGAAACGGCTGATCCGAGTTGGATGCGGTTTTCACGAATATATTGTGGTATGCTTCAGTTATGCTTTAGTGTTTGTTTCATGTCAATCGGTTCATAAATAAAAAAGTTATGTCAAATTAAAGAATCACGTCGAACACTATTCTATGCTTATACATAGGCACCATTAATCTCCGCAACTATTTGACGGATTTGGTTGAAATTTTGTACCGACATATTTTAGAGCCTGGCGCAACATAAAGACTACTTTTTACCGCGGGAAAACATCCGTTTCCCATTGGAATCGGTAGTTTATTGTTTTTTTAACGCCTGTTCCGGTCAACGAACGACGTCGATCATTGTTACTAGATAGGTAAATTACAATCATTAATAGAATATGTTATAGCTACTTATTACCTTGGAATTGACTGGATTACCATGGGAAAAAAATTAAAAGGGCTCATCTAAATTCTTTCTACTTAAGTTAGTTTAGGCTGATATCATAAACTATAAGAATAATTTACCGAGGGAAATCATAGTACTCCCATGGGAATGAAAAAACATTGTTCTTTTACGGCTGAAGGTAGTTTGTAAGCTGTTGAATTTTAAGAATAATGTCGAACAGATTCTTTCCAGTTTCCCGTGGGTCTGAGATGTTATCCCGCGGTAAAAAGTAACATAAGTGTTGTTATTTCCAAGCCTAAACTAACTGTTTGCCAAATTTCATCCATATCCGTTCAGTAGTTTTTGTGAGAAAGACTAACAAATATGCGTCTATACAAAGTTTCGCGTTTATATTATTAGTAAGAGTTAATTCTATTATGAATAACTACTTTTTTTCTCTGTTAGTAGAATTTACTGAAACTTTATAATAATTTTAATTTAATAAATAATTAATAATAAATATCTTTTAATAATAAATATCTTTATAGAGAAGTTAAATAAAAATTATCGGTTTAGGAATCGCGGTTCAGCTTAGGATGGACGTTTGTCGGTTGCATACGACACACTGGGACGAATCAGCAATTTACGATGACAAAAATAAAGTGTAGGTATCTAGGGTTTTTTAATGATTATGTGTTATTTTATGATTTGATAACTATGTATTCTAACTCTTAGAACGTAGAAATAAAGTTTTAAGCTACTTACAAGTTTTATTAAAAACAAGAATTTAGAAAGAAAATACTTTATTTACATAAGATTTACATTAGCTTGTCCTTATTTTAGAGGCTAAGCTGTCTACTGTTCGTCATCGTCTACATCTGTACGATCGTCATCTTCGTTAACTATGTCTTCCACTTCTTCACTACAAAGATATGTAGGCATCCTCAACATATCTACAACTACGTCATTATATATCTCTCCTCGTTTCTTGGGTGTTTCTCGGTGGCTGGTTACGACAGGATCCGAAGATACAAGCATCCAGTTGAGAATGTCTATATTTGTGTTGATTCTGGACGTCTTCCGGGAATGATATTGTCGCAGGTTTTTATAGCTTTTGTGTCCTGCTTCTATCACATCTTCTGATAATTGCCCTACGGGCAATTTTAAACATTTTATTATATCTGCACCATGAATGAGAAGTTTATGCACACTTGCACTCATTTTGTACCATCCATATTGATTGATCGCCATTTCAGCAGTAGCCAGACAGTATGTCCTAAATTTTTCTTCATCTATGTAATGTCCGCAGGAAATGACACAAAGAATATTCGCAAATCTTTCTATCAAATCTTTAGACACACCTGTAATTTGGGAAACGAGTACCGGGTTTTTAAAGAATCTTCTTGCTGTGTTCCCATCGTTACTGTTACCACCTCCTTGTTTTGGTTGGTCAACAACAAGTCCCATCAGATTATAAAAATCTTTACAGATTTTATTCTTTCTCTGTTTCAATATTTCCTGTGTTTCTTTGCCTCTGGCTTGCCATTGCTGCAACTCTAATTTGTAGGAAATATGCAATAAATATTCGTAGCATCGAAGATGAGCATGTAATATAGAAATCCCAAATTTGTACGTGTCTTCATTACATACTCTTTTCTTGACTTTTTCTAAGTCGTTCATAACCACGGGTGTGGCTTTACAGACGTTACAGCTCCGTAAATATCATCAACACATAGACGAGGTTGTGTTTGTCGATAATCCAAAGTACCCAAATGAAAATGACGACATAACTCTGAGTCACAGAAGCAGCTCAAACTTTTCATTATCAGGCAATTAGGTATAAGAACGCAACCAGTAACCTGGTGAACCTTTAGTGTGCCTGAAAAAGTCTTTAAACCTTCAGTAGAACCTAATTTTGCTGTTTTTTTCAGATATGTTTGCATCATCTACGGTAAAAATTTTAATATTCGGGCAGCTTTTCTCAAGGGCTTTAGCTAGGTCATCTATTGATGAAATATCGGTGCCACTCGCAACTAATCTATCTGCAGTTTTCTTGCAAGTAGCTCCCACTCCACCAGGAGCTCCCTTACCGTGACCTGCTTCATGAAAATTCCAAGTGAAATTTTGAAGATTAGAGTAGAAATCTTCTAGCATTGTTGCCAAAACTTTGAACATCATTTTATTACGATATTGGGTGACTGGCCCATCGCTCAAGAAATGTTAAGTTGTAATAGTAGCCGGCAGACAGTCCAGTATAGGCTGTAAATGCGCCCAAATTGCAGGAGGTGAGTGCGATAAATTTTGTGATAAAGTGCAGTAACATTGGCTTTTTAGCTCTTGCTCGACATCTTTAGTATAGACTACAACAGTGTGCATACTTATTTGTTGTCTCGATCCTCCGAAATGAAAGGATTGTACTTCTTCAGCGTATTTTGTTAGGTAGTTTTCACTGAAATCCACGTGTATAAGAGCTTCTGACTCAGTAAGGGACTCTTTTTTTGTTTTTATAGTTTGATGTTGGTGCACTATGTTTCGTTCGTGATTCAAAAACTTATCCATCTTTGATTCCAAATCCAAAATCAAGTCCCTTGGTAGAATCTGTAGTGAGCTTTTAACGCATTTCGTTACAGTTCGAGGTTTTTGAGTTTTTAAATCCACGATATCTTGGCGTACGCTTTGCCACTTGCTGTAAAATAGTTGAATAGAGTTATCGAATTCTTTATAATGTAGACCTTTGTTTAAACACATCTTACACTCGCGGGATAAACATTTTTCGTTGAATCTGTGGCAGCAAACTTGGTTTAGAAGGTCCACGTAATTCGACACAGATATTATTTTAGCGTTGTGAAGTGATTTCAGCATTAAATCTATATTGCTATGTATAACACACATGCAAGTGTTACGACTGTCACAGCGTGGTTGGACGACCCAAAATGGTCGGAGTTTGCAGAACACTGAATAAGATATTTTAATGTGTGTCTTTTCCAGAAAACGTTTGTGCAAGTTGAATAACGTATCTAGCATAAGAGTAGTTTAATTTCAAAACCCGCCAAAATACTTTTAAACAATCTTCGGTAAAATGTAAAAAACATATAAAATCATTACTATAAACAACGATCAAAAAAATATAAAGTGACAGTTTTGTATTGAGACTGGCAATACTTAATAAATATGACGGAAATATAAGCTTTTAAATTTTTGTTATAGCGGAATTTGATGTAAACATTTGATTTTAGCGGGGTTTGAAACAAAAAATTTTCGTTTTAGCGGGATTTGCTACAGATAGATTTTGACAGGTGGATGGTTGTATTCAGCCAACATGCTTAGTAGCAGAAGTTTTATATTTGGAGGAGCATAGATATTAATAATACGGGTTTAAGTAAGTAGGAACAATATTTATTAATAAAAAAATAAAAAATCTGATCACCCGAAGTGAAGCGAGGGCGAGTCACTAGTAAAAAAAAATAGGTGAAGAACAAAAAAGTGGATTTCTCCCTGGAATATTAAATATGTGTTTCAATATCTTCGAAACCATGTTCACAGTAATTGTCTTCGGAATCACGTTCCCTCTCATGATCAAAACTACTAACTGCTGGATCGACATTTTTTATTCTTTCTTCAATGTTTCTATAATAGTCCAAATTAGGTAAATTTCTCCATTGTGTCCCAAAATGCTTTTCAAGAAGCTTGGCAACATCATCGACTTTAGTTTTCATTGGTAGAATTGTGTTTGCTAGAATTAACTCAGGAGAAACCATGGTTATCTTTTTATTCTTTTTTGTAATAATTTTTTTAGTATTGAGTTCGCTCCTATAATTAACCTCTCCTTGAACTAATATATTATCAGATTTCGTTCTAGTTATGAAAAACCGCTTAGATTTCATAAAAGGAAAATGCCATGAACTAGTAGGTTTGATAATTGTTTCATAACTTTTCTTCCAGTCGTAGATTGGTATTGTTGAAAGGTCTGTGACAATTCCATTTTCTTCAAGCACAGAGACATATTATTCTGCTGGTGAACTTACAACCTCTTTAGTTCTTAATACTTTTTCAATATTCGCGAATACACGGTCAGGAGGTATAAACGAATGTCCAACTATGGGGTATATTACTTCAATTTTTTTTACATGTCTAGGCGCTTCACAATATAGCCATTTACCCAACATAACAACCATTGCAGTATTCTTATTCTGTCCAGAACAGCCGTCGCATACCACACGTAAGGTCCTGATTCTCTCGTTGAAAATAACTTGTTGTAGGTAATGATATACTGCACTTACAATTTCATTCCCTCCCTTTTTATGGACTACTTCACTCCAATAATATGAATGAACATTTTCTTTGTTCAACTTCGCCTTAGAATTTCCGTCTACAATTGCAAAGTGATAAAAATTAAACTGCCGACTAAAATACGCTGACTGATCGGGAAGCTTGGGTAACGGCTGGTTCTTTTGACAGTCGAATGTTATAGTTTTGATGGTCTCATCTTCCTCTTGGAGTATATTGTAGAACGCTTTATACTTTAATCTGTGAATTCTTTTATTAGTCATAAGTTCTTGTCTTTTTCTTGTATCACTTTCAGCTTTTATTTGTTCTTGTAGGGAAATACATGTAGAGCAGAGTTCTCGGGGAACCAAAACCAATGTTGTAACATGTAATAATTTAATGATGATGCTTTAATGATACTCTGAAGATTTTTCTTGTCTTTCTTAATTTTACTTCGTTGCAATGAGTGCGAAGTATCATCCTTTTTCGTTAATCCGATTTTTTGTTTGATAGATGTTAATATCTTCGTCCTCATGCCATGACTGAGTGCCCATCTTTGACGTGCAGATATTGAATCCGCAGCAAGGTTATCAGCCAATTGATTGCTAGCATCAGCATTGATGGTTTGCTCTAGCGTCAAGTCAACCGGTGATCGAGCGAAATTCGCTGCAGTTCGTCTGATTCCAAAGGCACCTCGACGAAATTCAGCCACCAAAGATGAATTATTAGTATACAAATTGATTAAATTGCTCAAATATAACAAGGACCATCTGGCATAATTGGGCTGGTTTAACGCAAAAAAAATATCAGCCATGTTGAAAATCGAGTCCACGTACAGTTCAAAGTTACTGGTGGATACTTCTGGAAAACCGATGGTATAAATTAACAGGTTAGCTGTCCGATGAGGCACATGTGCCTCATGGGTGATTGCACTGGTACGTCCATGAGGCATATGTGCCTCATGGCCAATGATGTAGATAATGCAATCGATCTATCGATAATTTTTTTTAATAATTATATTATTTGTAGCATTAGTAAATTATACTACAACCAAATTCTACCAATCAATTTATTATTGAACTTAAACAAAAAATAAATTTCACTTAAAAATTAACATTAACCTTATTCAAACACAAAATTATTCTTTCACCGATGTTACTATTATTGTGAGACCCTTTGAACTAGGGTTGCCAACAAAAATTAGGAAACTAGCCTAATCGTAGGACCTTTCTCAAGTGAGGAACCGTCATAGATTTGATTTCTTTAAATTTTTTTCTTGTTTGGAAACTGGTGGCCGAAAGAGTACCTAATTGAATGGTGCAATTCAATAACAGAAGATTGTTTTCAAAAAGATATTTTTCAGATGTCTAAAGTGTTACGAACTTCGATATTGTTGATCGAAGGTTACGAATATAAACGTACATTTTATCATTAAACGTAAATAATTAATTTCTTATCATACTCATCTAACATTAGCAATTATCGATATAATTAATTTCAATCACTAGGACACATAAAGTATCATAAAATACTTGAAGAGAATGACGTAACTTAATACGAAACTTCATGAGCGTTAGCTGTCATTATTTACTACGAGGACGTGTACAAAGAAGATCGAAACTTGCTTCGGGACAGCTAACCTGTTAATTAACTCACAGTACTGGTAATAAAATTGAGCAGTTTTCCCTTTTTCTCCGATTAAAGTCTGATTGCAGAATATAATAATCTTTCATTTTATCTAAGTTTGATTCAATAATCAGACCGTTGCAAAATGCTAGTATAGATTTACCTGTTTACACCTGGCAACCCGTGGTTGTGACCGGAAAAAAATAGGCAACCTAACGTTTGCATATTCTATGGGCTTCAAACTTTCGATTGGTATCAAATTTATTTAATAATCACACGGGTGCAATGTTTAAAAAATTTTTTTTTAAATTATTAATTAAAAATACTCTGGACTGAAATTTGTTAGGCAACCCATATAGGATATATTTATTAGCATATTTAATAACATAAAAAATACGTCTCATTAAATAAGCATCTCGGTGAAGGTCGTTGTATAGCGGGATCTTAGACTATAAAAGATAATATCAAAGTAAGTATTTTTTTTTATTCATAATCAAATTCACAATGGTTTTGTAAAGTTTTTGTACATATTAAACGTGAACTTTACATATTAATACTTAATAACTACAGTACTACATAGCTTAGTTCGTTATTTTTTAATATTAGAGATTGATATTGCTGCAGCAAGTACATCATTAGATTGGGGTATAGATTCAAATTGATCCAGCAGTGGCGCAGAGAATGCAGATGTTGTAGGTTCAACAGGTTGATAAGCTTCAGTAGCGACCTCTACAAGCTGGTAGGCTACAGGCTGTGGTGATAGCGTACATTCATTATGGAGTATAGATTGTGAAGATTGTTCCACTTGCATAGAGAGAGAGTGCAGACAATGTCTGCACTCTGCACTGCACTGCACACACCACAGCCTACAGTAAATTATGAAATGTCTGCAGACATTTCATAATTTACTGTAGGCTCCTTCAAACAACGAGAAACAGTCTGCTGTGCCATGGGCCCGTCCATGTTTTGCCCCACAGACCCTTGATAACTACCTCGGGCATAAAAATTTAAGGCCGTAAGGATCTAAAAATGTTGAGAATTGTGAACAGTGAAATGCTTATTTTTATTGAATTATGTGAATAGAATAAAAAAAAAAAAAAGTACAATACCTTTACTGTGGGGTCGATTCCATGACGTCTTGCCTTCGGAGGTAATAGAGGCACTATTTCCTGGCACAACTCTTCAAACAATTGCCGACTGAGTCTATAATTTCCTATAAACTCTAAGTCGGGAATTTGGCTGATATTGAGTTGGTTGCGCAGACGGCGCCGTCTTCTTCTACGCTCTAAACGCTCTTCACATAGAGCAGCCTCTATTAAAAGTATTCTTGTGGCCATTTCAAACAAATTTCCTGACAAAATGCACACAAACAATTCCAACGAACGACTAACGAAAATCAATAGATAACACTTTTGGTTTCGTCGAATTGAGGTTAAAATTCCGAACAATCATCTGTCAAAATCAAATTTTCGTTCGCAACATTTATCAATTAGAGTAGGTTTAGAGATTTTAAACGTCAAACATTTTCGTTCGAACGAAACTTCGGGACGAAAACGAATTGTAGTAGGAAACATGCGAAGTTTCGATCGATATTTCGTTTTTCGTTGAATTAGAGTAGACCTCCTGGTTATACGTTGAGCGTAAATTTTTGATTTTTTTTGTAACTTCATTCATGTTTTGTAAATTGCATTCCAAGCGGATGTGTTCTAACGACGCTTTACGCAAATCTCTGTTCTTGTAATTAGGATCCAAACAATTCCATAAGTTCGTTTGATTCTTGTATAGCTCCACAAACTTTATATTTTGATCGGATGTCCACCTTTCCGCCATTTTGATGTCAACGCAAGAAACCTACAAAACCACTGCACCGGCGGCGTGGGCCCGAGCGTACGAGCTACTGTCATTTCGCGAAATCATGCGAGTTGACGACCGAGCGACGTGCGAGTGGCGTGGTGGGGGAAGGCCAGTTGCGAGTAAAAACAAAAAATGTTGAAGTAACTCGCTTGCGAGCAACTGTCCCACTCGCACATAACAGTTACTCGTATGATGCGGTCACACAGTGCGAGCTATTGCACCTCAGTAACTGACACGGTCAGCTCGCATGCTAGCTCGCACCGTGTAACCTAGGCTTAAGTGACGTCCAAACAGTGCGAGTAACTGCAGTGCAGCTACTCGGAAGGCTTACTCGTACGCTAGCTCGCACTGTGTAAACCAGCCATAAGATCCTGCCGCTCCCGCGCCGCCGCCGCCGCCGCCCCGCTGCCCGCAAAATTCGAGACCGAGGCCTAAGCTCTTATAACAATTCTGATAAAGTTTTGGGAGCGAGACGCAGACTGCGACTTCTTTATATAAGTCGCAGTCTGCGTCTCGCCATCTCGTTTACGGTTCCGTTGTTTTGCTCTATGTGTTTAGTATGGTAGATTGTGTAATCA
Organism: Cyclophora albipunctata; assembly: GCA_963082685.1. Classification (NCBI taxonomy): domain Eukaryota; kingdom Metazoa; phylum Arthropoda; class Insecta; order Lepidoptera; family Geometridae; genus Cyclophora; species Cyclophora albipunctata. The sequence goes on along the minus strand of OY720135.1, from coordinate 4,956,458 downwards.
AATTGATCGTGGGAAAAGCGTCATACGCACGACAAAAATAAAATAAAATACGAAGTGATTATAGTGAAAAACAACTTTTTATTACAATAATAAAATTTAGAAGAGAAAACATAACAATATTATTCTATTCTGCATGTTGTGAGCTGGCAAGTTACGTCTGTTACCAATACGCAGCTTATCAGAGGAGACTAGGGTTGGCCTTGATCGCTGTCTACAAGTAAAATTATTTATAACATAATATTTCTACCTACAGTTTGGGTATAGTAAAGTCAATTTTAAGGTAAAAAAAATTAAAATTCTCCTTCCATCATAGCTGAACTCGAGGGTCCAGGCTGGTTAGGTGCAGTAGTATTTACTTTATATTTTTCGGATGATCCTATCTTATGTACTTAAAATATCAGCTGGTAGTTAATAATTATAACAGTTGCTGTTAACCGCGGTTAATCCTGTTCTTATAAATAGGATGGCGTTAATAGTTTTTAAATGCAATGCATTTCGCAACTTGCTTTTAACCACATTCATTAAGCTGAACACCCGCTCAATATCAGCATTTGAATGTGGCAAACTCATTATTTTTGTCGCGACATTGAATAAGTCTTTATATCGACAACAGCCAGCTGCGTCCCTCGACTGTTGAATACTGTCCAGAACTTCACCGTATCTTCGGTATTTTCCCAGTTCTGTAGGATAAGCTGGCATAGAGCACAAAATTGAACATAGACAATACATAGTTTTATTCTCCACGGAACAAATAGTGCTGCCATATTAAAAATTAAGAAAACGCTAAATTATCCGTTAGGCGCTAAAATTATGAAGTGCCCGCTGAACATAGCAAAAAAGCGCTAGATCTAGCGCCGAAAGCGCTAAAATGGCAGCACACTGGTTCAGGTATAGATAATGGCGTAGCTTTTATTTCAGGTAAATCATGAGTATGTATAGGTTGAGCCAAAGTAGGCCATTCAGATTCGTCACATTTTAAAAAATTAGGTCCCGACCACCTTAATTCTAGATCGCGAAGTTGGCTGGCATTCACTCCTCTAGAGATCATGTCAGCAGGATTCATATCAGTTGGTACATAGCGCCAAGAGGATTCGGCGGATATTTCGATAATTTCTCCGACCCTATTAGCGACAAATGTTTTTAGCTTACTAGCGTCACTGGTGAGCCACGATAATACAACGCTAGAATCACACCAGTGCACTATACGAGACGGTTTAATTCTGATGGAATCTACAATGTTTTTGGAAAGCCTGGCAGCGAGCAACGCGGCGCAAAGTTCCTTACGAGGAATGGTGGTAGGTTTTAGTGGACTGACCTTTGATTTTGCACATAACAGATTTACCATGACGTCATCATTAGCATCGACAGTTCTCATGTACACAGACGCACCGTATGCGCACTGCGACGCGTCACTGAAAACGTGCATTTCAATAGTTTTAGGGGATTTACAGAGGGCCTTTCGAGGGATCTGCAAAGTGGAAAGAGCAGGTAAGTTATTTACAAACTCCATCCATGATTCTTTAACGTCAATTGGAACTGGTTCATCCCAATCGACTTTGAGTTGCCATAACTTTTGTAAAATCATTTTTGGTTGAATTATGCAAGGGCTTAAGAGTCCCAAGGGGTCAAAAATTTTAAAAGAATTCTACATTATGTGTCTTTTTGTAATTACGCACGAAAGCATGTGGACGGGATGTATGTAGCTCTAGTATCTCGAGTACGCGCGAGTGCCAACGCGCGAGTCAACTCGCGCGTAAATCGCGCTTTCTGGACAGGCTCTAAACGCTCTCCAGGAATTTTAACGTGATCAGGTATATGATTAAGCTCCCTATTTAACCTAGTACACAGTTGCACTTCTGGTTGGCGTTCGCGTGTATTACCAAAGTTTTGGTATTTTTCGCTTAGCTCTGCAGCCAGTCTATACCGGAACTGACGGTGTGTCAGTTTTCTTTGTTGGTCAGTGTTGGAAGAATAGGTATATAACATAAGAATTTAAAATGGTTACATTAAGTAACCTGCGGAAAACCTTAATGTACCATTTCATACCTCTTTTTCTTTCTAAGAGGTACATAGATAGTTTCTGATCTTTCAGGTCTACTCCGCCCATATGTTTGTTGTAATCAGCCACCACTTTCGGTTTTTGAATATTAATACCCGCGCGCCTACCTGCTACCATATCAGCGTTGTGATAAATAGACACTGTGGTTACTAATTTTACATCTTTCCAGGCCACAACACTAACATCACCACAGTGTCTACTTACCACAGCTCCCCTTTGCATTCGACTATCTTTTAAGTTTTTTATGTCGTTGGCCGTTCCAACTCTTCGTCTATTTAACGTGCCAACAACATCTGTTTTATTTATTTTTAAAATTTTTGTCAAATGAACCGAATTGTACCAGTTGTCCATAAATAATGTGCAACCTTTATTTAAAAAACCTGTCATTATTTTTATAACTACTTTGGCACTGGCACTGGTGAAACCAGCGATAGCTTCCATTGAATTTGAACTTTTTCCAGTATATATTATCGCTCTGAGAACGTAGCCGCTTATTGCCTCACAAAGTTCACAACTTTTTATACCAAATCGCGCTGCTTTGGAACGGATACTTTGAACCCAACTCAGACGTCCCTTCCAAAGCAGCAGCGATTCGTCTATAGACAGTTCTTGTCGCGGCTTGTAAGCGGCTACGAAGTTTTTATTTAAATGATCTAGGACTGGTTTAATTTTATTTAATTTTCTTTCTTCACCGGCTGCACTCCCATCAGCACTCTCACTGATATGTGCGCGAGTGTCGAATGTGAGAAAGGTGAACAGTGCGCGAGTGATCAATCGAGTGCGCGAGTGTTCAATAAATCCACTTCTCCGATTATCGGCAAATGTTATTTTAAACGTGTAAATTCATTAAATCAATGGCATCATCTTATAGCATCACACAGACGTTGACGTTTCATTGCACTAACGAAACGCTATGTTAGCGTATTTCGTTTATTCACTTAATTAATTATTTTTACCTTCAGTTCACATATCATCGTTGTGCCGCGTACACATCATAATCATAATCATATAGTGAATTCAATAAATTATAACTTATACCAGCAATCATTTATGTCTTTATCATTTACCTTAACTAAGGTGTTAGGCTCTACAAGCCCCAACACTCAGGTATTGCGATAAGAGATAAATTTGCGGACTATTTTATATCAAATGAAGGGGCATTACCATGGCAGCATAAGTACTTATAAATATACCCGCTGCAATAAATAAAAAATAAACAAATATTATTGTGTTTCTCTTACCTGCGTCATTTTTCTCCCTGGCGGGTTTTTCCGCAAAGCATGGAATAAATATATTGCGCAACTCTTCCCAAGCCTTTTTTTTTCAAATTACGATCACTAAATTCTCTTCTCTTTTGATCCCATATAACGTAACGACTTTGAATTTCGCTTATAAATAACTCTGTATCAATATCTGAATCTCCCAACGATGTCATGGTGATACGTTCACTCACATTCGTCTCTTGTTACGGACTGAGGTGAAGCGAGGCGGAGGGGATGGCGCTTGTGCGAGAGTGTACAAAATGGCGTCGACGCTTCTATTCGCTCGCAGCGAATTTGAAGCGCGTCCGCGACGTGTTTGCTGCGCATGCGCGGCGAGTTCGTTGCGCGAACGCAACGTATTCGCTGCGTCCCCGCTCCGCTGTGAAAACGCTCGCAAGCCGCTAGTATGATAAGGCCCTAATACGGTCCCTTAATTTGTACTGATTTTCCACATTTAGTACATGATCTGTGTACTTCTTCCAGTCATCAGCAGTTATGGATAGAAAACATTATTTTATTAAATTTTGCATTTCAGACCCTGGTATTCCTATATTTTTGCTTGCTACTTTTCTCTTCGCTTGACTCCATACAAGCTCAATAGCATTGAGGTCGCAATGATACGGTGGCAGCAACAAAATTTCGTGATTGTGGATATGACTGTGTTTTTTTAGAAGCACTTCTGCTTCGTAAACAACGGCAGGTTTATTATCTTTCACCAAACATATTAATTCAGCTTTGGTGTGATATTCTTCAAAATGAATATTATTTTCTTGAAGCCATATTCGGAGATTAGCTTTAGAATCAGACATAGTAGGGGGTTTGTTTACTTATTTCACATGGTAACTTGCATTGTCCATCACGATTACACTAGGTTTAATGAGATAAGGTATCCATACATTGTCATAATTTTTTAAAACTCTTCGAAGTAACTGTTAAAATCTATAATTTCTAAAGTAATACCTGTCATTGAAGATATCTTTTCTAAATAATGTGTTTCAGAAGTCGCCATTTCATTTTTTTCGAGAGTTTTCAATTTCTTTACTGCTTCCACAATTTTAAGTTTTGTCTCCTCGTTGTTAATACTTCCTGTAAAGTAGATACACCATGAAAAATATTGCGATTTATCTTAAATAGTCTAAAAGTACCAAAATGTTTCATTAGAAATACAATAAACTAACCTGAAAGTGAAAGGATTTAATCCAGTCGTAGTATTTTCTCTGCAGATTTCTGATTTAAATCACTTGTTATGTCTTTATATTTGTCAATCACAGTAAATAGAAGCTTCCTCGTCGAACTTTTAATTGTTCTCGGCATTATTTTAAACAAAATCAATGAAAATATGATGCACATGAACCAACGTAAACAGAAGATGACTCAAGTACGAAACGTCAAAGTGTCAATTTTGACAGTCTTAAATTATTGCCATATCAAAACTTCTGAAAATAATACGTGGACAGCTTTCGTTGGCCAGACTCTATGGACTTTGGCATGTTTGATCTACACTGCCGTTGTGACTTAGGCTGGCAGCATACGTACGATTTCCTCATTAGGTTTCCTGATCTGGAATCCAGATTAGGTTTTCCGTGATCCTACGCAGACGTTACGTTTTTTGTATTCGGAATTTATGCCGCCAGTGGGTATAGTAACGCTTTAGTGAAAGCACTTATCATGGACGACGAAGAATTAATTGGGATAGCACTTTTATTGGCGCTAAACAAGAAAAAAAGGAAACGTCGTTATTGGGTCCACCCATTAAAAGCATAATTTACACGGAGCCAGTAATGCTGGCGCCAGTCTGCAGACAAGCCAGCGTTGGCCTGGCCCTTGTTGTTTAGACGAGGCCATACATTTACGGACATTTTCTTCGGGTGTGCACACGTTTTAAAAAAATAATGGATACGCGGCAAAGGCTGTTGAAAAAGAAATGTTTAAAAAACGTCTCTGCACTATTAAGAGAAGAGTTGATTGATATATTAGAAAAAAAGGGAGCGAAACGACTTTGGATAAGAAAATGGTTAAGCGATAGACCTGTTGCTTTTGGCTTATAAACGCTTCCCGCAGCCCCAGATCTTGTAGATTTTTCGATTTTGTCGAATTCCAAGTAGTACGTATTTCGAATACTTTTGATTTTTGATTTAACTTCATCGATAGTCAGTGCTTCTATATTCATTCCTACACGAAGTTGTTCTAGTGCCGAAGCGCGCATTTCTTTATTTTTATATGCATCGCAACGCTTATCCCACAAGCATTCGTGCTCTCTATGAAGTTGTACGAATTTTAAAGTATCCTCTTCATTGAATTTTCTCGGCATTTTGTCGCAGAAATTCCAAACAAAACAACAAAGTACACACACCGTACGGACGTTCGCCAGTGACTGGCGAGATGCGTCTACACGTGTCCGCAATGCTGGCGCGGGGGTCGAGGGGTATGCGGGCGGAGGTCACTGGCTAGAAAAATAGACGGGCGCTCTATTCTCGCCAGCGTTGGCAGCCAGCGCTGGCTTGGCTTGAAAAACTGTTTAAACAAGGTCAATACCAAGCCAACACTGGCTGCCAGTCTTATTGGCAGCCAGTGTTGGCTCCGTGTAAACTATGCAAAACACTCAAAGAATAAAAGAGAGTCAATTTTATCTGAAAAGAGCAAAATTACGAGCACACCCCGAAGAGTTCTTCAAATTTTACAGAATATCAATGAAATCCTTTGATGAACTTCATAATGGCATACAAAACAAAATGAAGAAGCAAAATAAATGCATGAAGTTATGTTTGGATACGGAAGAAAAGTTGACCATTACATTAAGGTAAGTTTTTATTTAAAATCAAATACAATTTATAAAACCAAAAATTTTACACATCATACAGGTAGGTACTTAAACTATTTAAATTTTAAATAATTGTGAATATCCTTCTCCTGGGTATTTTGATACTGGAGAGTTAAAAACTGTATAGCCTCGCTATCTTCAGTCAGTTCAGTTTGAATAATAATAGTGTTTCGTTCAGAATTCTCAGGATATTCTTGTATGCGATCTTGTTGGGTAGTTGGGTTGGAGTGGGGAGGTGCTATATTAGTAATTGAGTGTATAATCTAGATGTGGGTATCATATTAGTATTCAATAAGCGAATTACATCTACCACGACATCTTGGTCCGTTTTTTCAAGAGCGATATTTAATGCCTCTTTTAGGCACCTAGTCATCACAATGACCGAACTGGCTGTCAGATATTTATCACCGCTCATAGCTTTTGTCAGCTCTTCGAATGGGCGTAAAACGGTTATTAATTGTGACATTATATTCCATTCATCAATCGAGATTTGTGGCATTTCTCGATCCACAAGAGCCATTGTAGAGCGGATCGCTTCTTTCAATTCAAAAAATCTGCTCAACATATAAAATGTTGAGTTCCATCTAGTGTCCACATCTTGTATCAGGCGTTTCGGTTGTGTGTTGCTGTGCTGTATTTGGTACTTAGCCAAACGTTCCGCTGATACAGTGCTTTTTTTATAATGGCCCACTATCCTTTTAACCTTTTCTATCATTACTTTACAAGGCTTTAAACCATCTTCAACTATAAGATTTAGGGTATGTGCAAAACATCCGAAATGTTTAAGCCCTAAGTCCTTTACACATCTTACGATATTTGCCGCATTGTCACTTACAACGAAATTAATTTTACCCGCAAGTCCCCACCGATCAATAATACGGGTAAGTTCAGAAACTATATTAGCTGCTGTGTGATTTCCGGTAAAATGACAGCAACCTAGCAAAATTGTTTTTAATTGCATATTATTGTTTATGTAGTGACCAGTAACCGCAATGTAACTCTCTGTTGCTCGAGAAGTCCATAAGTCTGTAGTTATGCATTTAGTCTGAACTTCATTAGTTACTTCAGCCCTAACCCGTTGCTCTACCTACTCTATTATATATCTCGTCGAGTAGAGAGTTCGATAAAGTTTTCCTGGTTGGTAATTTATACCCGGGTATCCAGCGACAAAATTTTTTGAATCCATGTTCCTCTACAGTAGAAAAGGGGTGAAATCCATATAAATCAAGAAGGTCTTGATCAATTTTTCTTTTTTGTTCTGTACTGATCTTTTTAGACACAAAGTTATCTATTACCTTTTGATTAATGCTCTTGGGTGGAAGGAGAGGTAGAACTTGAGCTACAGGATTTCTTGATGTCGAGGGTCAAGTTTGTCCCGATGTGCTCGGCTCATTTTCAGTTGGCATTTGCTGGTTTTCTTCTTCAGCCAGTGATGTATATGTTCCCGGATGTTTTCATATGGTTTCGTAAATTCGCCGTTGTTGACTTATAACTAAGTATTTCGTGACATACATTACATTTCGCTTTTTTGTTGGCATTGTCCTTATCAAAATGCGCCCACAAAATGCTAGCGTTCTTTCGCATCGAGATTATTAGCTTAAAGGGTTTGTCACACTGGATGCGTTCTGCGGTCAGCGGTCAGGTCAAAGCGAACGCAGCCCGCATCATGTATGAACAACATTGTCGGTCAGGGCAATCGGTCTGGTCAGCGATCCGGACAGGGCACCGGTCAGCGGTCCGGGCAGAGCAACCGGTCAACGGTCCGGGCGATGCGAGCAAGCCTAACAGCGGCCATCTTTTCAGTTACTGAGTGCGTGTATCAGTGGTGCTGGTGATCAGTTTTTATTTTTGGCTTTTGATCGAGGAAAATGATTACCGAGGAAGAAGAAAATATTGTGTTATTATGGTTGCATAGCAGAAAAAGGAAACGTATGTGGGTACACGATTTGAATGTAGTGCGACCACAACGAGGAGAATACAGCAACTTATGTCGAGAATTATATTCGTATGAAGATCGTTTTTACATATATTTTCGAATGTCCCCAGCGTTGTTCGAAGAACTGCATTCTTTAATCTGCCATAAAATAAATAAAAAGGATACAAACTGGCGAAAGGCAATTACTACCAAAGAAAGGCTTGCTGTGTCTCTAAGGTAAACTTCTTTAATTTTACAGTAACATATTTTTAATTAAATTTTAAGTATTGACCAATTTCTTCCTCACTATAGATATATATAGATGTTTCTGCATTGACCGCTGAATTGTTATCTTCACGTTGAGATGTTTCTGCATTCGCTTCGGCTGGAGGAGTGCAATTGATATCTATACGTTGAGATGTTTCTGCATTCACTTCGGCTGGAGGAGTGCAATTGATATCTATACGTTGAGATGTTTCTGCATTCGCTTCGGCTGGAGTAGTGCTTAAATCTATAGATGTCTCCCTTAAATTTAGGTCTTCAGTCTTAGCTTCCGCAAATAACTGTGCCATCTTTAATTTTATTGAGATTTAAGTACGAATTGACATGTTTTTAAATGTGTTAGCATAACTCAAAAACAACTGATCGATGTGGTCCAAAGCTGCCTCTTGTCTCCTTTTAGGGAAAATTTTCAGGGAAAATGGGCCAGTTGTACCTAGTAGACATGTGCAAAACAGTGCACTACGAAGTGATGTGATATGTCATTACATTTCGCTCTGAGTAATATCACATTACACCATTACTTCAAACATCACGCGTAGCGCCATGCGATAGCCAGCACACCATCGCGCGTTCTACTAATGTAATGCAATGTTCTAGGTGATAAGATATGTTATTGAAATAGTAACATAGCAGCCAGTGATACGATGTTGCAGTACGTACAGCAATAGTGTGATATTATGTGATTTACTTATGATGATGTAATATACAAACAAAATATACAAAGTTGATTTTCCTTCATACTTTTACCCTAAGGGTCAATTCACACGTACCACAACCACACCACGTCGCAGCGACATAATGTGGCCAAGCTGTGGTTACGTGTGAATAGTGCCGCAGCGGCTTTTTGCAGTTGCGTTGTGGTACCGACAAAATGTCGATGTGGTTGCGGCTTTTTGCAGTTGCGTTGTGGTACCGACAAAATGTCGATGTGGTTGCGTTGTCGCTGTTGTTGCGACGTGGTAACCACACGTGGTCATGTGCAGTTATACTCCAGCTTTAGTAGAGGTAACACGGCTGACTGAACGTAGTCATGGAGGAAAGATTGTTGTTGCTATCCTTGTTATGGCTTTTATTAAGAAGAAGAAGACGACGAAATCATCGTATTCGTCGAAATAGAATTTATTGGGTACATCCTTTATTGGAAAACAAAAGTCAAAGCCAATTCCGTACTGATTATCCTAAACTTCGAAGGTACAAGATGAAATTTTATAAAAAATTTAGAATGAGCAAGACTACATTTGACTACTTGTTAAACGAACTGAATAGTGAGTTGCAAAAAAAAGACACGGCCATGAGAAAAAGCATACCATCTGTTGAACGTCTAGCAATGACATTGAGGTGAGTAATTGTTTTTATAGTTAAATATTTTTAAGTGCTTAGAAAATGTAATTAGTTCCATCTACCGGGACAGACTCACCGGATGATGAAATTAATTTATAAAATATAAAATACAGATGCAAATTAAGAGGCCGTACCTACCTGGTTTTGCTCGCGGCACTAGCGCCACTTTCATTAAAAACAATGTATCTTTTTATTTAAGACATAAATAAAAATATCTTATTATTTTTATGAAAGTGGCGGCGCTAGTGTTGCGAGCAAAACCATGTACGGCCTCTTAATTAATTAACAATAAAAAGTAAGATTATGATTGTGGGCACGTTTCATATAGTTTCCTATTATTACAACAGTATGCATGTACAGTTAGCGTCATATCAACCTACCCTTATCTGTAAAATTTCTGCAACTGAATTTCAACCTAATTTTAAACGTATAGAGATCAACATCAGCTGTGGTTTTTTCACTTTCGTAGGTCAATATGTCGCTGACTGTACGTTACGCACACGCCACGTATCCGGTCTGCTCAGACCTTTATTATTACCCAACTGTGGTAGGGGGGATAGAAAGCGAAAACAAAGAGCATACTTAATATATTTTTATTTATTTTGTCACTCAAAAATCAACAGAGGTAGGTAGTTAATCTCCGAAAATATCCGTTATAATCGGATCATTACAGTTTGAAGCCTGAGAAGAAACGCTGAGTGGAGATGCTGGCACTGAAACATCTCTTGGTGTGGATGTAGTACGCAAATTGCGAACCTGTGGACCGCCTGTTTCTATATCCGGCCGATACCCAGACGTTGATGGTCGCTCGTACGGTTGGTAAGCTGGTGTCGTATACCCCTGTCCATATTCACTGTAATTATCATTACGTGTAGGTGTGTGATATTTTTGAATTACATTCAATATTTCTATCTGAGCATTCAGTTTCCAATCATCGCGAATGGTTTTAAATCTATCGTATAAAGATAGCAAAAAATGCATATCACTGTCACAGGACTTGTCTGGTTCCTGTGTACGAGTATGTGCAGTTACTTGATCGCTCAAATGACTTGTTAATTTTTTTATTAACCCATATTCTGCATCATCTTTTTTTCTTTGGATATATTTTGGTCTCTTCCAAACTTCAGAGTCACTCGTTTCAGTAGTAGTATCGTCTTCATTATCGATTTGTTCAATGTCATCGTTTTTGTTTTGTACTGGTAGAGACGATGTTGTATTTCGATTTTCAGACAATGGCTTTAAAACCACCACAACAGAGGATCTTCGTTTCGTTTGATAAGTGGTTCCTCCATATACTTATCAAATTCCACAATACCGGCTGCAGTAGGGTTTCGAGGAACAAGAGCTGAAATTTCTTCGTCAAAATCATCCCATATGGACCCAGTTTTTGGCTGAGGAGGAACCGGTACTTCTACCGCCGATTCCTGCGGAAACTGGGTTCGATCAGAGCCAATCCTCAATTTCATTTCTGAAGCAGCTCTTTCAAAATTGCGGGGGTTGTTAAATCCGCTTTTCTTAAAACGTGGATCTACGAGGGGGAGTTTTTAAGTTCGCGGAATGGGGGTTAAGAAGTGGAAATAAAAGTATGAATTTATTTTTCCTTTTCAATATATTCTCCTGCTACCCTTATACATTTTTCCGATCTCTCAATTAACTTGCGTATACCTTCGAAAAAAAATGTTTTGTCTTTGTCTGCAAAATATGCCGAAACTGCATCCTTTACTTCTTCGTCGCTTGAAAATTTCTTCCCACGAAGACTTTTTTTCAAGTTTGGGAATAAGTAATAATCGCTAGGAGCTAGGTCAGGACTGTAGGGTGGGTGAGCCAAAATTTCGAAGCCCACCTTCTGCAGGGCAGCCATCGCAACCCGGCATTTGTGAACAGGCGCATTGTCGTGCAGAAGGAGGACACCTTTGGTCAATTTTCCTCTTCTTTTTTCTTTGACTGCTTCCTTTAACCGCTCTAGGATTGAAGCATAGTATTCTCCGGTTATGGAGACACCTTTATCTTTGTAATCGATCAATAGGATCCCTTCTGAGTCCCAAAAGACTGTCGCCATGATTTTCCCAGCCGACTGTGACACCTTAAACTTCTTGGGTGCTGGTGTGCCTTTTTTGTGCCACTGCATAGAGTCCTGTTTAGACTCAGGTTCATAATGATGAACCCAAGTTTCGTCCCCAGTAATAATTCGAGTCAATACTCCATCTTCATCTTCGCTACAGAGGTCCAAAAACGCGCGAGAACACTCCACACGCTGTTGTTTTTGAGGCGGAGTGAGCATTCTCGGCACCCATCTTGCGCTGACTTTAGTCATGCCAAGATGATCGTGAAGAATTTTAAAAATAGTTGTGTCTGATACTCCTACCATTTCTGCGAGCTGTTTCTTTTTTAGTCGGGCATCTTCCAGTATTAATTTCTCGATTTTTTGAATGATTTCCGGAGTGGTCACCTCGATCGGCCGGCCGGGCCGTGGGTCGTCTTCAAGTGAGTCCCTCCCTTGCTTAAAGAGGGTATGCCACTTGTAAACCATGGTTTTACCTGGACAAGAGTCCCCGTAAACGGAAGACATCTCTTCCAGTATGGTTTGAACTGATTTTCCTTGCTTGGTAAGGAACTTTATAACTGCGCGGTACTCGATTTTCTCCATATTTCTCAATTTGTTCCCGATTGATTTGTTTGGTCGACGATAGTTCAAAGACTAATGACCTAATTACGATAAAACTTTGTATTTATACTAATAATGAGTTGCTTAATTCGTAATGACTCGAGTAAGTACCCTCATTAATGACCTACTTACTCATTCCGCGAACTTAAAAACGTACCCTCGTATTACAAAAAACCGCATCAAAATCCGTTGCGTAATTTTAAAGATTTAAGCATACAGACAAACAGTCAAACAGACACGAAACAGAGACGACTTTATTTTATACTATGTAGTGATTGTGCGTCTTAAATCTCTTTCTTCTTGTCTTTTTTGGTGATTTTCCTCCATTTCTTTCAGTAATTCTATAAAATCTCCTTCTGCGGTCCGCTTCCTTGTCTGAGTTTCACCTCCTTTTGGTGCACTAGCCTCCGTATTATTGATTGTATCGTTTGTTGGAACTACAGATATTTCTGAATTATTAGTATCTTCGTCATCTTGCGCTATGGAGGTTTCAGGTGTTGCCGGTGATCGTATATCTGTTGAAATTAAATTGGTAGAAATACTATATGGAAGTAAAAATTCCATCAATTCCGCATATCTCCAAGTATTGAGGTTTGTAGCTGCCTGCCCAGATCTGGTGGCTTTCATTCTCTTTAAACTGTCTCTATGGTTATCCCTTAATTTTTTCCACTCGGATTTCGCATCCTGGACTGAAACAATAAAGATAATTAGGTTCCGGTACTTAGTTTCGAATGACGCTGTAGCGACTGACTTTTTCTTAACTTGCTATTGTTAAGCAAGTTAAAAAAACAGGTTCAAGCGATTTTTGACCTTATTGACATTTTTGACATTGTTGAGCTGTTTTTTTTGACTTGCTTAACGATAGCTAGTTAAAAAAAAGGTTCAAGCGATTTTCGACCCTCCACCCCACTCCATTCCAGTCCAGTCGTCCATTCCATTCCATTCCATTCCATGGTAATAAACACATTACCCTCCTTTGCGTCGCGCAGTCGGGTAAAAAGTGTCGTGACAACTTTTGGTCTTAATTTTTTCCGTCTCTCCCCTCCTCTCCCTAGGGCCCTTTCGCAACGCCCGATAAGGAACTTCGTTCCAAAAAGTTTATTATTTATTAATATTACTAGCTGACCCGGCGAACTTCGTACCGCCTATCAGTCAATGAATGTCGTGTTACCTTTTAGCTGAACTAATTTAGGCTTTGATGAACGTAATACAATGATACAAAATTAAAATACAGATAGATATAAAAAAGTATTTTATTATGATAAATAACACATACAGAAAAATAATAAAATAAAAAAATTAAGTACTTCAAACACGTGTCAGCAAAAAATGACTGAATTAAACGATTAACTCTTTTCATTCAAGCACCTTGTGGTAAACGACATTCTTTGTTTTTTCGTCAGGCGCAAGAAAAATAAAGCGGATGGTTTGCCGACACGTGAACATGCCACGTACAATTGACCATGAGCTAACTTTGTTCATTGTCCAAAGGGCAGTTATACAACGTGTCTTCAAAACAAATACCGTCTCTTTTTCTTACAAAATTGTGCAGAATGCACCCTGCTTTTATAATTTTTATGGCTAGTGGCATATTCACGCGACGCAATGTTTAAAATCCGTAACAAGGTACCTACTTTATTTGCATTATTGCAAATGCTAGACACATAGTTGGCTCGCAGAAATTGTTGTAGCAGCTCGGATTTACATGGTGGCAGACTGCTAGCATCAAAATTTCGTAGTTTTTTACGGCTAAACGATTCATTAATATCTGAGACCTGATATGTATTAATGAATAGTTGAAGCCGTGCTGCATCGACATCAGTTATCGAACCGACATTGTATACCTCACATATAAACAGTTGAATAATATCAAAAGTGCTTTGTTGTTCATTATTATTTTCGAATAATTCGTGTTTACCGAATTTAATGAAAGCTGTTTGATACTCTTCCGTTTTATTTTTAAATTTTAAAAGGCCTCAACTTTCCTTTTCGGAAAAATGCAGGATTATAATCACAACCTGTGATCGCATGGAATCCTGGTAAGCTCTTGAAAAGGATTTTCCTAACTTTACGTAAATCTCTGTGAGGTCTACGTATCTCAACTTATTCCCAGTGCCTTTCAGCATCCAAATAAGTGAATCATTTTGTAGATGGTGCATATGAACAAGCATGATACCCCATAATATACTCTTTGGAATGTGGCCGTTTGTTGATGTAAAAATATTTTTTTTCAATATTCATATAAATTGTTTTCGAAGTAGAAAATTATACTTCCAAATGAAAGATCACTCCTTTACTTCTATTTGTGTTTTTAAAGAAAACCTTAACAAACGACTGCACTAAGGGATTCCCCGGTCATAGAGTAATGACTGTGCTTAGGGATTCCCCGGTCATAGAGTAAGCAGGGAACGTTGGTAGTAGTTGGTAGTTCTGAAATGGTAGGTAAAAATGTGTTGCCAGATTTCGTACTGAAAAATCCCCTAAAAACCATTAAAAAAGCGTTAGGTCTGGTGGAAAAACCACCAAGGTGGCAACACTGGATGTTTCGTGTCGTTCTCTACTCGTAGTGGGAAGCACGCGGAGCACGGCACACGTATCATAAACAATGTTTCATCACCTATGTTTATGAACTGTTTACTGAGATGATGAAACATTGGCTTAGTGGTCGTTATTATTTTCGTTATTATTTTGGTTGATGATGAATTTAATTCAAGTACATTCGATAATGTTTATTTACTCTTGAACAACTTCTCCGATTGACTAATGACTCGTTTTCCTGATAAAGCTAAAAGTTTACAGCTCAAACTGATAAGTTTAGGAAATTCAATCGTCTTGTAAAATCAGTACACCATACAAAAATATTTGTATTTACATGGTATTTACCATGTATTTACGTATTTTTCTTTGATTTGACAGTATTTTCATTGTCAGGAGTGACAATGATAGATAAGATGCGAATTTGGGAACGACCACAGATAAAAAGGTTTAGTCCCAAAGGCCACCACTCAAACGGCCACCACTGGTGGCCGTTAGAACAGTGCATTATTTTTTGTCCCAACGGCCACCAGTGGCGGACGTTGGAACATTCCAAATAATATTTGTCTCAACGGCCACCACTAAATTGCCACCACTGGGGGTCGTTAGGATTAATATTATTTATTGGTTTAGTCCGTTTTCGCAATTGCAGTTTCACAATTGGCTGCGAAAGAAGAATTTTCAAACAAGAATTTATTTTCTGTTTTCACAATCAAGTTTCGTTACTTCAAAAACGTATCGATAAATATGCTTTAGGACCACAAGGTTGAATTCCTAAAATGTTGAAATCCCGAAATGTTGACTTTCCCAGAACGTTGGATCTCATATTCCCCCGTAATGTTAACCGATAACTATGGAACTAGTAAAAAAAAAATAACCCTAACCTACCGAATAGTAAGTAATACGGTAGGTTAGGGTTATTTTTTTTTTCATGTTTAAACTCTCTCTTTTGATTAAAATGACATAGTGTGACTAATTCTTGTTTCGCAGTTAATTGTGAAAAAAGAAAACGGAGATATTTTTAGTAATTAACTGCGAAAGAAGAAATAATGTTCGATTGCGAAAAAAGCCAAAAAAATCTTGGTTGGCAGTTAATTACGAAACAGAGAAAAATAATTCTTCTTTCGCAGCCAATTGTGAAACTGCAATTGCGAAAACGGACTAAACCAATAAATAATATTAATCCTAACGACCCCCAGTGGTGGCAATTTAGTGGTGGCCGTTGAGACAAATATTATTTGGAATGTTCCAACGTCCGCCACTGGTGGCCGTTGGGACAAAAAGTAATGCACTGTTCTAACGGCCACCAGTGGTGGCCGTTTTAGTGGTGGCCGTTGGGACTAAACCGATAAAAAGCTAAATTATATGCATATTCTATGATTTTATGACGTCATCGATGACGTTTTCCCTCGACTCGACTTTGCTTTTTCCTCACTCGAGTGTCCTCAAAGTGAGGATTGAGATCAGTGCTTCCAGACCCACTGTAATTACAGTAGATTTACTGTATTTTTTAAAAAATTTTAAATTTTTACTGTATGCTGTAATGAAAAAATACAGTGTAGGGATCAACTGTAATTTATTTCACAATATAAACTATTCAAATACATAAGTCAATGCGTAAAACAGAACGTAAAACATAACATTAAAACAAAGCAACGATAGTTATACTGTGACGAAACTGTCTAATCACCAATACCATTAAGGGAAACATGTTAACTCAACAGGCCATTCGGCGAAATTCAGACAATTGCGTAGATTTTAAGCCTACCAAAGAAATGCTGTCGAGGATGACCTTAAAAATTTATGAAAATCATGAAAATATTATTCTAGACTAGGCAAATATCAATAAAAAAATATAAAATTAAGCTTGTTTCTATTTTAAAAACTTAACCCAATGACTTAGGCGAGTTGACACACCCCAAAAATATTTTATTTTTTTCGATCTTTTCTACTGTAAAAATACTGTATTTCAATTAAAAAATCTACTGTTACTTTTCGGAAGATACTGTAATTTTAGGCTGGCAGCACTGTAATTTTGCTTTCGCAATCTGGAAGCACTGATTGAGATACAACTAAGAATACCAATTTTGAGGAATTCTTGAGTGACGTCTAGAGCGGCCTCAGTTGAGTCGGTTTAGTCCCAACGGCCACCACTAAAACGGCCACCACTGGTGGCCGTTAGAACAGTGCATTATTTTTTGTCCCAACGGCCACCAGTGGCGGACGTTGGAACATTCCAAATAATATTTGTCTCAACGGCCACCACTAAATTGCCACCACTGGGGGTCTTTAGGATTAATATTATTTATTGTGTCAACTGCCCCTGCCATTGGTGGCAGTTACAGTCAGATCGAGCTCGAATTGGTAGGTGGACCGTGTTACAAATCAAAATGCCAAAATATTTTAAAATCTCCTTTATTATCATAGCTTTAATCAATAAACAAACGAAACTCTTTTTATCAAGCTTGTTTGAAAATAAGTTTTATTAATGTACTCATTCATTGCACGTGTACAAAACAAAAACAATAGATTAGAAGCCCCGAACCCGAACATTCATTAGGGATTTTATTGCTATTATTTCGGGGACGAGTCGGAAGGGTGCCATAACCTGTCCTAGCTACTTTGCGGTCCACTTTGATTTATTTTACCGAGGTAAAGAGAGACAAAGAATAAAAAATGAAGCAATATTGGGAGAGGGCAGGGCTCGGTGGTATTGTTATTGCAGTTTACTTTAGCATATTGCATTAGTTAGTGTACTTCCTGCTATTAGTGTGTAACCATGTCGGATTTAGCTTGTGCAAGTACCTCTTCGGGAAATACATTTTTATGTTATACTAGCAGCGCCCCGCGGTTTTACCCGCGTTGTGCCCGTTCCCGTAGGAAATCCGGGATAAAATGTAGCCTATAGCCTTCCTCGATAAATAGACTATCTAACAGTGAAAGAATTATTCAAATCGGTTCAGTAGTTTCTGAGATTAGCGCGTTTAAACAAACAAACAAAACAAACTCTTCAGCATTATAATATTAGTATAGATTCAAAGAAACGGTGGAACAGTTGTATTGCATGCAGGACATGAGTATATGATTAATCCTAACGACCCCCAGTGGTGGCAATTTAGTGGTGGCCGTTGAGACAAATATTATTTGGAATGTTCCAACGTCCGCCACTGGTGGCCGTTGGGACAAAAAGTAATGCACTGTTCTAACGGCCACCAGTGGTGGCCGTTTTAGTGGTGGCCGTTGGGACTAAACCGTTGAGTCGAGTGAGAGTGGAGTTTGAGGAAACGATTTAGAATATGGGTGTGAGAGTGAATGAATCTTTATTCTAGAACATATTTCTTTACATACACAGATAATATATACTTTCTAGATACAACACAGATAATACAAATGGCATTACTGGTATGTTGACACAATACCAACACACACAAACTGAAAAATTATAAAAGGAATAGAACATTGCTATTAAAAATAACGATTCAGTCCACTACTTCTTCTTCTCCTTCCTCTGTGACGTCTGGCTCCAAATTTCTGTCTACTACGACTTTACTTGTTGGTAAAGAGGTACCACAAGTGCAGCTCTTGTAGGAATATCCCCTTTGCACATAAATTATTGAGGTCCTTCTTTTTTGCTTCTGATATAGGCAGTGGCGAGGAGTAAGCTACTGGTATTTTATAATTTTTCAATTCTTGCATCAGTTCTTCTGTCCCTTGTCCATCCGTTAGTTTTTCTTGTTTCCTCCTCTTTCTAGTAATAAGTGTAGTTTTTGTCGTACATTCTAAAATATTAAATTCTAGGGACCATCGTGTTCATATCTAAACTTAATGAGACCCGGGCATTTTCTCTCGAAACGAAGACACTTAATTTTTAGCCATTTAATTTTATTGCCTTCTTTATCTCTGCTTGTATTTTTTGCTATTTTTTCATTAAGAGCTCTTACATCAACCATTTCCGTGTATTTTAATTCCTTAACAATATACGGCGGTGCTGAATCTCTGTTTCTTTTAGAGCGAGCACGTTCCATGATCGACTTCCAATCAATCATGGAATAAACTGGCGTATGTCTTAGCTGTCTTTCTATAGCACTATGCATGGAGTCCACTTCCATATGAGTATGACCACTCTCTAAGTACTTTTGCTCAATAACTTGAATTAAATGAACCAAAAATGCCGTGATAAATTGGTTTCTATTTAGTTGATTCGGATGGGCCAAAATTATTATCCCCTGTTCTACATATCCCTACTGCTCTATTTCTACTGGTAGGGAAGAAAGGATTTTTTTCCACATTTAGCTACTAGGGGGGGACTACTTTTCCGCTTATCTCTACTGGTAGGGAAGAAAGGATTTTTTTTCCACATTTAGCTACTAGGGGGTACTACTTTTCCGCTTATCTCTACTGGTAGGGAAGAAAGGATTTTTTTTCCACATTTAGCTACTAGGGGGGACTACTTTTCCGCTTATCTCTACTGATAAAATAATTCAGGAAAGTGGTATCTTCACAATCAAAATGTTTAAGTGCTTCTATAAGTGTTTATTGTAATCATTCTATTTTAAAACTATGCAAACTCCTTCATTACGAGCTGTGTAGAATCTTTTTTCATTGTGAAGTCTAAGAAAATGTCATGTTGTGTCATGTCATTTGTTAAAAATATAACTGAAAATCGAAAAAATATAACTGAAATAATTTTATTTCAATAACTAAATATGAGTGAACCTATTTTTTTAACCAGAGGCCGAGGATCTGTTTTACTTTACGACGGTTACCAATATCACAGAAAAAAGGTATATGCTAATGGACAAGAGTATTGGAAGTGTGCTATTACTAAGAAGAACAAGTGCATTGGATCTCTCACAATCAGAGTATGTACCGATGCATATTAAATTATTAATATCGCTATTTTTCATAACGTTGTCAAGCCCTGGTGGAAATCCATGGCGGGAGGCCTATATGTTTCGCAGTGGAAGTCTTGTGGCTAATATGATGATAATGATGACGATGTCCCGGAATTATCAGAATTTATGGTATGGGGGGCATGTAACGATGGCACGCTCATTAGTGTATAATGGCGGACTTAATCCCGTAGGTATTTTTTGTCAGTCAACCTTAGGGTGAAGTTATGGTGGTATTGTTTATTATTACAGGATAGAAGTATTATTGAGAAAACAGTGAGCCATTCGGAATGTTGTTTACGTGATATAGCCAAAAACGAAATTGATATGCGGCTGAATGATTGCAAACGAAAAGTTATTGCTGACCCTACACTTCCGATTCCCAAAATTTACGAAGAAACGCTTGATGGAATATACAACGATGGTTTGGATTTGATAGCAGCAACACCAAATTTTAGAAATGTTAAGACTGCCTTATACAACTCAAGAAACAAAGAGGCAGGAACGAGTAAAATGTTTTACACAGATTTTGAACAGGTGGAGGTGCCATCGAATTATCAGAAATTTCTTTTAGCTGACTATAGATATAATGGTGGTCGTATTTTAATATTTGGTGATGAATGGTCCAAAAATATGTTAATCGATGGGAAAGTTTTATTTATAGATGGTACTTTTAACATTTGTCCAAAACCTTTCACTCAGCTAGTTACAATTCATTGCGACATTGGAAGTACCATAGAGTGTACGAATATAATCCCAGTGCTTTACGCACTTCTCCCAGACAAAAAGACTGAAACTTACGTTACATTGTTCCGACTCATTAAATCACAAATAAAACAGAGCGCTCATAAAAAGTGGGATCCCGATTACATTATGGCTGATATTGAGGCAGCCATTGCTAAAGCTATGAGAATCGTATTACCAAAAACTGAAAAGGGAGGGTGTTACTATCACTTCCATAAAGCGATATGGAAAAAAGGGAGACAACTGAAGCTAACGAAAAACAGAGACACGAGAAGAATACTAGCATTAATCGCAACGTTACCTTTGTTGCCATTGGATAAAATACAAGAAGGATGGTCATTCATTGAGAGTCAGATTTTAGACGAGTTTAAAATGGATGCATTTAATAAATATTTTGTAAGAACATGGTTAAAAAATAAACAATTTCAGGAACAGTGGTGCGTGTTTGGAAAGAGGCACAGAACTAACAATTTCGCAGAAGCCTGGCATTTTAAAATTAATAACAAGAGTAACAGAAAAAACAGTTTGTATGCTTTATTAAAATTATTATACAACCAATCAATGGTTATGAAAAATCGGATGAAGTCCATCAAGAATCCGCCAAAAAAGAGGGCGCAAATATATGTGATCCTGATCCGTGACCGCGTCATTCAAAATGCACAACTGCATTTAATCACAGGAGATATAACGGTGGGTCATTTTTTAGATATGCTAAGATAATTATTATTTATTTGTTGATTTCAAAGAAGTTTAATTGTTAAATTTAGTACCGATATAATATAAGAATGTTTTTTTAAGGTACATACCTTACTACCTACAATAAATGAATTTTCCATCTGATTGTACTTTTTCTTAGTAGAAATATGTGGAAGTGAAATATCATTGCATCCCTCCTAGTAGCTAAATGTGGAAAAAAAATCCTTTCTTCCCTACCAGTAGAAATAGAGCAGTAGGGATATGTGGAACAGGGGATTATTATTCGGGTATTAGACTCGTCTTCATAATCATACAATACAAAATCTCGAAATTATGAAGGGATTTCTACTTCGTCTACTGATTTGCATTTTATTTTAGACACACCAGCATCCTTGTTTCTTGCTACATACAAGTTTGTTTTCAGGTTTTTGAACGTTGGATTTTTTTTTTACCAAATTCGGTTCAGCTTCAGAGAATTGGGATTTAAAATTATAAATCTTTGGTATCGGGGTGAAATCAGACTTTAATACTGTTTCTCGTAATTTAATTATTTACTTCACCATCGAGTTCTTTACTTCATTGGGCTTGCACTTATGATTTTTCTCGTTGGAAATATTCTACTTAAGGCATTTATAGGACTTATGTATTACTCTTCTGTATTGAAATGCAATGATGCAGACCTTCGTGTAATATTTGCCACTGATGGAACTGGTCACGAGATATTTCGGTGTGTGATGTCGAAATGGCGGTTTTCTTGTTTGATCAACTGCCTTCGATTTGACGATTCCACCACCAGAATAGAACGTTTGAATGTAGGCACCACATAACAACACACCTCGGGCGACATGACCTAAGCAACTGACTGTGTGGACGGCAGAGTTTCCGAAACATTGTTCCTGGAAACATTTACGTGATGTTTCAGAAACTGTGTATCCGAAACATTGTTGCTCAGTGAATACATACATGGCTTTAAATTTAATTTGGCAAGCATATTAATATTTTTGGTTTTTCAGATGCAGTAATTGAAAACCTGCAAGCTACAGAACTTGTGACCACTGTGACAACTGTAAGTACCTACCTAAACTTGGTGAGATAATTAATTTTTATTTATATAGATTTTATAAAGTTGTGCTATAAATATACTAGTGGTTTGCTTTGGGCCCCAGGTCGGGTTAAAGTCCAGATCTAACTGTGAGTCTAAACCATCCAGGATCACTCAACAGCCCTTACGGAACAGTTCACAAAGTACAGTTAGAAATAAAAATAATTGTAAAATTTTGATTAAGATTTCTATTTGCAGGACTGGGCCGAATACACTCCCACAATGCTGAGGAATACAATAAATTCCAACTTAAGAGCACTGAGCCCAAGGCAGGTGGAATTCGAGGATGCAGTGCAAGAGGAGTAACAGCCAGCGTCTGCAACTCCTCTCCCTAGTTCAGACTACCCAGTCCCAACACCCCAGTAAGAAATTATTTTTAATGGAATTATCTACTAGCTTTGCCCCACCTTTTCATCTACATGAAAATGATGATAAGAAGTAGTCTGTATGTTGTACTCAACATATGACAGAAACAAATATCCATCTGTCCTCACAAACATTTGCATCGCGATTTGATTCACAATCATTAAGAACAGCAATTTTAAATCACTTTGCAGAGTCCAACACCGTGCTCCATCAACAAGTCGCAGGAGGCCAACGCTGAGGCGCGATGAGAATTTATCGGCTCATAGGATCGCGACCTTATCTTTGGCCAACACCCAGGCTGCAGAGGAGCATGAAGTAAAAATGAGAATTTTAAGACTCCAGGAGGAGAAGGAAAAAGAAATCTTGGAACAGGAGCGCCTAAAAACCAGGCAGGAAGAAATAAAATTAAAAATTTTAGAATTAGAACTTTCTAAGAAATAAAAGAGTTTGTATACATAAAAGCATTTATTTCATTTTAAGTACATATTTCGTTGATTATAAAAAAAATATAAGAGGTCATTAATTTACATAATCATCATACATTAGTCCATTTATTGATAACATTGAATTTATCAAGTTGATTGATGTGATGATATATAATTATCATTTAATAAGTACTCTATATTCCATGTTGAAAATGAAAATGAAAATGAAAATGAAAAATATTTATTTCGAACAAAATGCACTTACAGATAAGACTTAAAATTAAATTATAAAAATATTCTTAGTACAGCATAAAACACAATTTGTCGATGGAGTAACAAATTTGAATTTCTATTTGTCTTCTCACTAGGCAAGCCTGTATCGAGAAGACATGTATCTCGTTAATCTTTGACATAGAAATATTTTCTCAGTAGGCATAAAATGTAACATAGGTTTAAAAAATATAATTATAAATATGAAAGGAAAAAAAAAAAGAACAATAAAAATTTATAAGAATAAAACAAAACAACGTAGTATTAAAATAAAAAGTAAGTAGCAAACAATAATAGGAACACAAAAATAATGACTTACTGACTACTAAGCTACTGGAGTATTTAAAGTAGTTTCGAGATCATCGTAACTAAGTGCAATAAGCCATTTGTTGACAATATTTTTTGCTTCATGTAATTTCTTATTTTTAATATCACAATATTTGACTACTTTATTATAAACGAACGTTCTCGCAAAAACGCCAAAACGCTGTCCAAAACTAGTATTAACCCTAGGAACATTCAATCTGTATAATCTTCTACTAAATAAATATTCATAGCTGCTAGGAGAGTTTAAAATCAAACGGTGCGTTAACAATGTGGTTTTCATTACATATAGCTTTCTCACACTTAACACATCAGCTTCTTCATACAGACTCCGCGTGGGATATCTATACGGTTTTTTAAGCATGACTTTGAGGACTGATCTCTGAGCTCTTTCAGCCTGAATCATAAGGGTTTTGGTGGCATTACCCCAGCATGTTATACAATAAGTTATTATTGATTGGCAGAGCGCATAGTACACTGATTTAAGGGTATTTTTATTTGCAACATCCCTTAGACTTTTCATCACGCTTATTACCTTTCTAATTCTTGCTGAAAGAGCTTCAATGTGTATTTTGAATGAAAGATTTTCATCAATATGAACTCCCAGATATTTTGTGCTTTTTGTACGGGTTAGCGTATCACATGAGCAGAGTTGTCTAGGGCACGTTTGGTGGTGTATTTTAATATTGATTTCACCTGGTTCTGAAGCAGACGTTTTGTGGAAACATAAATACGTAGTTTTCTTTTTGTTTAACGTTAGAAGATTCTGCTCTAGCCATTGTGAAATCAAGGTCATGCCTGTCTCAGTAGCCGAGCACACAGTTGACCAAGAGGGTCCGTGGAAGACTACCGCCGTGTCGTCGGCATAACAGATAATACTGGCGTTTTCAATTGGAATTTTATGAATACTGTTAATGTAAAGGAGAAATAACGTGGGCCCAAGGATGCTGCCCTGAGGGACACCAAAGTGTATGTGTTGTTGTGCACTGGTCGTCTGATTTATCTTAACACACTGTCTCCTTTCGGTTAAATAGCTTCTGAACCAGTTTAAGGCTATTCCTCGAATTCCCATGCTCTCTAGTTTATTCAAAAGTATCGAAATTGAGACTGTGTCAAAGGCTTTCGCCAGATCTAAAAACACACAAACACAACATTGTTTTTTATCTAAGAGTGATGATACTGTATTTGTGAGCAACGCAACCGCATCTTCTGTGCTTTTCCCTCTGCGAAAGCCAAATTGATTTTCCGAAATTAGATGGTGAGATTCAAGATAATCAACAAGGCGTTTATTTACAAGTTTTTCAAGAATTTTAGAGAATGTCCCCAGCAATGATATTGGTCTGTAGTTTTCAACAGAATCCCTTGGTCCACTTTTATAAATAGGACAGACCGAGGCAATCTTCCAAACATCTGGAAAGGTGCCGTTTAAGATACTTGAGTTTAAAATGTGTGTGAGTGGTTTTATGATCTCATTTTTCGTTGCTTTTATTAGTGAATTACCGAAACCATCAATACCGGGAGCCTTACCATTTTCTAAACTCATAATTAATTTTCCAACTTCCTCGTAATCAGTTGGAGCCATGAAAAATGAAGATGAAGGTGAGTTACAGACTTTAACTTTTTTTGCAAGGTCCGATTCATTTTTATTTAATTTTGAGAGGATTTTATCTGCTAACTTTTGCCCTACTGTAGCGAAATGATGGTTTGTACAATCAGCGGATTGTTGCATGCTCTCACTGCCGTTTAATGTTAGTAATTCACTTGGCTGCTTGTTATGACGAGTAAGGTGGCAGATATTTTTTATAGATTTCCAAAGTTTCCGGGGGTTTTTTCTATTTTCTATTAATTCTCTCTCTTCATATTCTTGTTTTAGTTTACGTAGTAGGGTTGTGAGAAAGTTATGATAACGGGTGTAGGTGATCCTAATAATTTTGTTGTCTGGGTCGTTTTTAGATTTTAAGTGTAGTTGGTCACGAACACGCACACATTTTATTAAGCCTGGGGTTATCCAGGGCTTCAAGTTGTATTTACTCCTACTAATTTTAATTTCTTCTGAGAATCTTTCAACAACCTCCGTGAATTTATTGATGAACAATTCATTTGCTTTATTGACATCGTCGATATCGCAAACAAAAGACCAGTCAATTTCACTTAGAGCTTTTTTGATGGCAACGTAGTCCCTTTTTGTAACAAACCGATTGGATTGGCGATTTTTAGGTTTATTTACGTTAGCAAGGTTCATACTAGCTATGACTGGATAATGGTCAGTTACGTCAGAGTGACATACAATACCAACTACGTCCTGAAAACTTATATCTTTGACATAAATATGATCTAGGCATGAAGATTCTCTTGTAGGTTGAGTTATCGCGGGAAGGAGGGCATTTTCAGCCATAAAACACTGATATTCTGAAGTTTGTTGGTTGCTTATTGAACTCATTATGTTTACGTTTATATCGCCAACAAGCGCAAATGGAAGATGGTTGTTGCCAAATTCGTTAATATACGTTTCTAATGAATTAAGGTAAAAATCAATATCTCTAAAAGATGGAGAGCGATATACACCGAGTACGCGAATAATTTTAGGTATGGTAATTGTCAAGCCTACGGCACCGTGTATTGTTGGTTCTGAGACTATTGGGTTCCATATGTCTTTTACATAAATGACTACACCACTATTTTGGTTTAAGTATTTCACTGTTTGGTGAGAGCTGTATCCAGGCATTTGTGGAATAATAAGTGACTCATTTAGCCAGCATTCCGTCAAAACTATCATATCAAAAGAGACACCCATACTCTGTAAAGCTACTTGTAGAGTGTCAAAATTTTTTTGGATGCTTCTAATGTTTATTGAAAATAACTTAAAATTATGGTTTGGTGCAATAAATTCTTTAATTCTAGTTGAGTCACTTACTGTTATACACTTAATATTTATCGCTTCTAATTCTGTACCTAGTTCGTCGGTGAAATTTCTTAATTTATCATCAGTAAGAGATGAGTATGTACACTGTGTTTCACTATTATTGGAGAAACAAATGAAATAAATGGCAAAACTAACCACAATTAGGAGGTTCATTAGTAGGGATAAGCTTATCAAGGTCTTTGTAGGATCGTATGGGTATAGCTGGCTTTCCTTCTCGCTGCCGGACGAAGATGGCTCCCTGTGTACTCCAGCAGAAAGCGTATCCATGTTGCTTGGTTCTGAGTCGAGCGTCTCGAAATAGAACTCTGTTCTCCTTAGTCAAACGCTCGTTGAAAAATACCCTTTGAGGAGAGCCGGATATCTCGAGGTCAGCACTACTCAGATTCTTTCTTGATTTTGTGGCCTTAAGAAAGTGATCACGTTGTTAATAGACTTCATCTTGATAATCTGAAAAAATAATATTGATCAGCTTTTTAACTATAAAAGTTACTGTCGTAGATATTGTCGACCGATGTACGCGGGAAGTTGTGGGTTCGATTCCCGCCTCGGGAAAAATGTGTGAACAATGTTCCAATTTTTGTTCCGTGTGTTCTAGGTATTTCTATGTAGGTGTAATAAAAATATGTATCTATTATGTATATCAATGATATTACTTGTGTTATGGGTACAAGATTAATGATATAATATCATTAATCTTGTACCCATAACACAAGTTCTGGTTAGCTTGGGGATAGATGATGCTGTGTAGATTGCCCAGCATTATTTATTGATATTTATTATTATTATCAATTTCTAAATGATAAAATGCAGGTGATAATAAAAAACAGTATGACCGACGTTTTCAGCAACATGGATTCTCCAACTGGCAGCAGTCACAACCCATTAGTAGAGGCGTTAACAGTCACTAGGACTCCTCAGGGAAGCCTCACTGTGGGGAATGAGAGACTACTTCTCGAAAGGACAAACTCCGGAAGATTGCGTGTAAGTAATTATAATTTTTTAATTGAAAATTTAGAATTAACTTCCAATAAGAAATATAAGATTTTTTTGTTTATAGCCGTAGCAGCCTGAAGATTTAGAGGTCGAGGAAGCTCTCATAGAGATAATCGAGGCACCAAGCATTACACCGCGAAGCCTCTTCCATGATGAGCCTCGTCAAAACGTGAGCTATTGCATTTTTTCATAATTATCTATAAGTTAGCATGAAAATATCAATTGTTTTTAAAATTGTGGTCTAATTGTGTCTAGCCATCATTTAATAAAAATGAATTAGAGAGGTTTGGGAGTTATTTTCTTTCTGCACTTCTGTTGTTTGTGTTCTGATTGATGGATAAGGACTAACTTGAATGGGATGTTAAATAAAAAAATCGCGCTTACTAACTCTTGATTGGAATGCCGTGTGTCTTTGCTTTTGGTAAAGGAATTGCATGTTCTCTACAGCTAGAAAATAACGAGATCCTAGACGCTCCACTGGCCGAAGCCTTGGCACTAGACTCGGGGAGTGAGGAGGAAGACGATTTTGAGCTCACCCTAGAACAGCTCCAGGAGATCCTTTTAGGCGGTGGGGATGACGAAGAAGCGTCTCAACCCGATATGCCTCCAGGAAATTTCAACTGGACGAATAATTATAACCTTTTTACGGGAGTCCGGGAACAATTCCAAGAAGAGGTTGGTTCCAAAATTGATGGAATATCGCCGTCCGAAATATTCTGTCAATTGTGGGACCAGCCTCTTCTGGAACAAATTGCAAAATAAACCAACAAATACGCGTGGCAGACCATTGTCCAAGCAACAGAATCCGAAACGGGCATCTCTTCCCAATCGAGACTGAACGACTGGGTGGAGACGTCCGTTTCGGAACTATATAGATTATTTGCTGTGATGATTTTGATGGGCATTGTAGATTCTAAAGAAAGCAGTGACCAGGAATATAACATTTTTAAATTAAGGATTGAAAACTGTAATATAAAATTATAGTTATGTTAATGCTGGGTGCTTAATACACCTAAAAGCTTATTTAATTGTGTTAAAATAATACGAAATTATTATTTTTAATAAAAATACAAATATTATTAGTCATGTAAGTGCCTTCTATAATTGTTGATGTTGTTGAAAAGACTGATTTTTAAGTGATTTTTGGAGTGATAAGTAAATTGTCTGTGATTAAGCTAGATCTCAACTAAGACTTCAGATTTATTTAATTTCCTGTATTTTTAGTTTAAGACTGCCTACTAGTGCCTACTATTTTTAATTACATTTAATATAATAATTGTCGCTTCTATCCAAAGTAGATTTTTGTTTCCTATAACTTAATAAATGGGGCATAAGTCTTGAAAAACAATAATGTTTTATTGTAAAATTAACCTGCAATTTATTACTGATCATATGTTCTTGGTAGTACTTAGGCAGTTAATAATATATAAAAAACACTCTTTCAAATATAAATTATTTGATATATTTTATTTCGGTGACAAGAATATTGATTTCGGTGGACACAATCTAAAAAAAATTAAATCCCTTCATGTCCATTCGGTCTATAGGATTCCCTCTACTACTAATATGTTTTAAATTAACTCTTAATTTGATATTCCATGTTAATAAAGGAAAAATTAAAAAAAAAAAGTTACCACCGAAGTCAACCTAATAATGAGTCTCCTGATAATGACCCAGATATACTGTTGGCCGTCAGTCATAGTGAGCTCGCAGCATTAGATGGTTTGGATACCTCACAACAGATATGGGATAAATAGAAATAGTTGTACACAAAGCTAAGCATAGCGCGAAACAAGCAGAACGTAGTAGTTCTGAGCGGCAGGAAAACACAACAATTAAGAGATGGATATAGACAAGCACTCAATAAGAAAAAATGTACAACAGGGCAAGCTGCGTCAATCAATAAATGCGTTCAATAAATTCTTGGAAGTACGAGAAAATTATGGAGTTCATTCTTCCATACATGGCAAATCGACCAAGAAGCACAAATGCTGTTATTGAAGATAGCTCTTCAAACATAAGTCAAGATAAGTCAGAAAATACCCTTTAACAAGAATTTGAAAATAATGACACTGAGGTAACACAAAACGTTAATAACATTATCTACGGAGGACAATCACCATCAATGAACGCACAAAGCAAACGAAAAAATTCTGATCCTTTTGGGCATGTGTGGGTGCTCCATAATAATTGTTCCTTTCTACAAACGATATTCGAGTGAATTTGTTAATTAAATTAGTAAATAAGATGGTTATGAATTTGAAAATTCTGGAGTTTTTGGAATTAGACAACGAGGAAATTTTTGGTTGACGTATGCAACGACGTCAAGTAAGGATTGAGGCAAATCCGTGTAATGAATTGGAGGATGAAGAATTCATTAAACGGTATCGCCTCTCCAAAGAATTAGCAACAAATCTATGCGACGAACTAAGGCCACTAATGAAGACCCCAATAAAGTTAACATGCCTATCCGTAGAGACAAAGGTAAGGAATACCATAATTCTCATAAATAAAACATTGAAAACCAAACAGTGCCTATCAATAAATACCTAATTAAAGCATCTATTTCTTTAAACATCAATGATTTAAACTATTTGTATGTATAATTAATTATTATAGGTATTGACAGCTTTGTCTTTTTACGCAACTGGTTCTTACCAAAGGCCCATTGGTGATAGCAGTGCCCATTCCATAGCCCAGCAAACTTGTTCATTAGTGATGGCAGAAGTTACAGCATTAATTGATTCACCATTAATGAGAAATAAATGTATTTGTTTTCCAAAAACGTTACAGGAGAGAAATAAAACTCGTTCAAGGTTTGTTAATATTTTTATATTAATTAAATTGAAATATATTTACAATTCCTTAATACAACTACATCTAGAATATCATATCATCTGATGGAAGTCTGGGAATCGGCACTAAAAACTTAATTTAACACTTAAGAAATGGCACAAAATATCAACCTGCTGCAACCTGGTACAACCTGCTGCATTTGCACACGTCAGGTCTGCGAAAACTGCACACGAGGCCTGGACTAACCTTCAGAAGGCATATGAGGATAGAGGTTTGTGTCGGAGACTGGCGCTTCTACGAGCTTTGTTTAGTACAAAATTAGAGATCCAAAGTATGGAGAGCTACATCAACAAGATCGTTGAAATATCACAACAACTCAGTGATATTGGGTCACCACTCGATGATGATTTCATCGCAGTCATCATGCTAAGCGGACTGACTGCAGATTACGATCCCTTGATCATGGCGATTGAAAATTCAAACATTAAACTGTCCAGCGAGGTAGTACAAGGCAAGTTGTTACAAGAGAACCTGCGTCGTGAATGTCGTGATGACAAGAGTGAGTGTGGATCGGCCCTGGCAGTGCGAAAACAACCCAAATGTTTTCGATGTAAGAAGACTGGTCACTTCATAAAGGACTGTCCAAAGAAGTTTGGTAAGAAGACAAAGACAAGACATTCAGAGTCTGTCCGTCAGGATTCTCACAGTTATACACTATACATGGTGATTTAGGAAGTGACATAACCCATACAAACATAGTTCCTTTAATTTACGTACTAATGAGTAACATAACTGAAGAGAGCTACAACATAATGTTCAGAATGCTTAAAAGTCAGTTGCCCAACTTAAAGCCGACAACTTTTTCATTGGACTTCGAGCTCGCCGCCAGAACTGCAATTTTGAAAAATTTCAAAGTCCAAATGAATCACTGCTATTTCCACTATTCAAAATGCATATGGAAACGAGGAAAAAAACTACACCTAATTAAAACAAACGTAACACAACGCATCGTTGCTCTCGCAGGAGTTTTGCCGTTATTACCATCTCAAATGATAAGAGAGGGCGGGTCTTACATTTACCTTTTGACCGACTGATCTAACATATGGGAAATTCGATCGATTCTAATTAAAAAATGTACAGTCATTTGCAAATTAGTTTTATTGAAACATTTCTAAATAAACATAAAATAATCATTCTTAACTGTTTAAACTATAAAACAAAACAAAATTCAATTACTGCTGGAATAACTAAGTATTTATTAATTAAAGTACATAATTATTTGCTACTTTTATCCTTGATATCTTCGATCATTTTTGTTACGGCATTACAGTAAAGAAGAAGAAACAAATCATTTTTCTTTTTGTTATTGTTTAACGAAAAATGTTTGGCCAGTAACTCTCCAGTCTCGAGAATTAAAGTTGTATCAGTATAAGTTTGGGTGGCTTCATTTTTATTTGTTATTTGGGTTTGAGTACCAGAACAAGAGTAAAATGTAGGCGTGCTGTCGCGGCTTCCAAGTTGTGATTGATTTTCTGGTAATTGAAAATAGTAATCTTGCGTATCCAGCTGAGAGAGTTCATCAGCAGGGAAACCTGTTTTTACCAAGAAACGTGGTCGTCCATCCAGCATTCTTGGAACACCGACATCCAGCCGAGGTGGTACTCCTATGCCTGACTCTCCAGTACCCGCTAAAAAGGCACGAAAGACCCCAGCTAGACACCAAGATATGCCTTTGGATTCGGTGCGTTCTGATAGCATTGGTCATTATCCGATTTGGAAGAAAAACGCCCGGCAATTATGCCAATATTGTTCCAAATACCGTTCTTTTACACTATGTGAAAAATGTAATGTTTTTCTGTGTTATAATGACAAATGCAATTGTTATAAAGAATTTCACGAAGTCTAACTTAGTTTTCTCCTAAATGCATACGAAGCCATATATGGCCACATTTGTAGGTTGTCGTTAAATAACTTCAATTATATAAGTTAATAACTTTTGGTCTCAATTTGATCTCATTATGTAAGCATAAATAAACACATTTTTGCAAAGAAATAATTTTTATTTCATCTCCTTAATAAATCATTCAGTAAGGGGTTAAGTGTATTAAAAAAGTATGCCAATAAATTACTTCCAAGTATTGGCCTAGAGAGGCGAAAGAGTATTATATTACGCGACAACTTCATACTATGCTCCCAGCTGATGCTCCTTGATGGCGAAATCAATGTTGGTCATTTTTTGGAACGTCTTCGTTAAGTTCCGGTCTTCTTGGTAGGTTAATTACACCTACTTGTATATTTTTCTTTGACGTTTGTTTGACACGTCAATTGTTTTATACGAGAATAAAAACAAGATAGAAACTATCTTATGACACAAAATACGTATGTTGACACTAGCGAAATCAGATAAGAATAAAGGAAGAAATTGAATTGAATTAATAACAATTTATATTCAAGCACATTTATTCAAAAATGTCCCAAAGTAAATATGAAGATACTGCACTCACTAATATTTTATAAGTACGACCTTGAAGTTTTATTAATTAATAAAATATATTGTTGCAGGAAGCAAGATTACTGACAACAGCCAGTCCATTTTGAAATTCAATAAAAGTGAATATAGCGACGATGACCTGACAACTTGGAAGCCGCGACAGCACGCCTACATTTTACTCTTGTTCTGGTACTCAAACCCAAATAACAAATAAAAATGAAGCCACCCAAACTAATACTGATACAACTTTAATTCTCGAGACTGGAGAGTTACTGGCCAAACATTTTTCGTTAAACAATAATAAAAAGAAAAATGATTTGTTTCTTCGTCTTTACTGTAATGCCGTAACAAAAATGATCGAAGATATCAAGGATAAAAGTAGCAAATAATTTACATAATTATTTGCTACTTTTATCCTTGATATCTTCTTTTATTCTTTATTCTTTAATTAATAAATACTTAGTTATTCCAGCAGTTATTGAATTTTGTTTTGTTTTATAGTTTAAACAGTTAAGAATGATTATTTTATGTTTATTTAGAAATGTTATAATAAAACTAATTTGCAAATGACTGTACACTTTTTAATTAGAATCGATCGAGTTTCCCATATGTTAGATCAGTCGGTCAAAAGGGAAAAATAAGTTTCATAGGGCCGATTGATCGATCGACCGATCGGCCGAACGGGATACACCCAAAAAATTTAAACTGCATCCTTATCACGTGACACGTGTACAAGCTCTGCAACAACGAGACTACCCAGCACGGATTGTTTTCTGCAATGAAATATTAACACGAATCCAAGATCAAGATTTTTTCAGAAAATTTTTATGGAGCGATGAATTTACATGTAAAAGGGATAGGTATCTTAACCTACATAACCTGCACAGTTGGCAATTGCCAAATCCACATTTGATGAGAGAAGATAAAAACCAGTCTCAATTTGAAATAAACTACTGGACGGGCATATTAAATGGAAAAATTATAGGCCCTTATGAATTGCCGGGCAACCAAAATGGCAACAATTATTTACAATTTCTTCGAAACCAGTTGCCAATATTATAAGAAGATGAGCCACTAGCCACCCGGCAAGGGTGTATCCCATTCGTCACCACCAACTTTGTCACCACTGGGGACGAATGGGATTTTTTCTAAAAAAAAATCCCATATGTCTCCACTGGGGACGAATGGGATGCCACTTAGTAAACATCCCGTATGTCCCTACTGGTGACAAATGGGATTATACTTAGGAGACATCCCAGTCGTCACCCCTGATAAAAATAAAATTTAAAATTGTATCTTACATACCTAATATATACTTCAAATATACAAAATTAAACAAACACAATGTTTTTCAAAATAAACAGGTTTTTTTGTATACATATAAAAGATCACAGCCTAATTGAAGTAAAATTTTCAGTTATTTTTAACTCATATGAGAGAGTAGTGTTTTAATTAAGTTGCCTAATTGAATAGGCCACTATGTTCCGAAGTATCATTAGAAAAATAACTTAAAAATACATTGTCACCTACTATGAATAATTTCTAATTGTCGCAGATCAACATTATTTATATAATTGAATAGACTATTCCATTCGTTGTTTTCGTTTCTGAGTAATGATCTTGACATTACTAAATTAAATTAAAAAACTTAAAAAATTGATCTTACCTACTCTGAATAATTTCTAATCATCACAGATTAACATTATTGACATGATTGACTAGGCTTTTATATTCATTGGTTCTGTTTTTGAAGTAAGTACCTAATCTTAATTGCATCACAAACTCGTCTCACTCTTAACACCCATTTTTTTTGTCGGGTTAAGCAGCTTAACTAATTTTGCCTTTGGTTGTTGTCTGCTGCGCCACTGTTGATTTGACCACAACATACAGAACACAAGTGATTCCCTAGCTTAATACCTATGTAATAAAGTCGAATATCCTCGGCGTATAAATGCGTCGGCGAATTGATTTCAAATAATTTCTACAGATGTCGCTTTGACTAGGGTTTTACGAGTGATTCATGCAAAACTAACTCATAACTACAATGCATTTAGATCTAAAACTGTTCCAAGGATTTGGATAAGGCTCGGCCGGGAACGGGGTAGCTTTTGTTGTCTTATCTATCAGTGCATTCGCAACCATGTCAGGGTCAAGTGCATCGTGTAGTTCCGGTCAAGCAACATTAGTATATATAAAAAGAAAAAATGGAGTTGTTTTGCTTCACGGAGGCCACCAATATTATATTAAAAGAAAATTTTCAAGTGGTTTAAAAGTGTGGGAATGCACTCAAAGAAGAGAGAAATGCAAAGGAGTTATAAAGATTCGTGTAAGTTTTTTATTTCTATGTTAATTAATAAAGGAAATAAATATTTTATAAAAAAATATGAAAAAATGGTTTTATATACAAATTACATGGGTTTCTTTATGAGAACGTAGTTATTTTATTTATCAAAGGTTCTTCATTTTAACTTTATTTATCCTTCACGTACTTATTATAACTTTCATCTAGCTACCTACTTAGATTGTTTAAGTGATCGAATATACAAACATGATCTCTTAAACAATTTCCTTACTTTTGTTTAGGATATTCTTGTTAAAAAAATAACAATAATAAACTTTTATTTGGTAGTGTAATTGTATAATTTTCTATGTGAGATAACTTTATTAGAAATTTGCGATCAGATTTAATTATTCATTTATTAATTGTAGCTGTAACTAATTTTGAATCACTGCGCATGCATCAGATAACATTACTTAGATATTTAATTTTCTTTTGCAGAATAATAATATCGAAAATGAAAAGCCACATTCATGTACGCCCGACTTCTTAAAAAACGAAGTTGAAGAGCGACTCTATAAATACAAACAAGAAACTATAGAAGGAAATTATCAACCAATTCCTCAAGTTTATAAAAATATGGTTGCATCATTCGAAAATAGCGGATTAGATTTGGTATGCAAAGTGCCAAGCTACGAAAGTGTAAAATCATCTATGTACAGATTCAGGAATGCACATGCCGGAGTTCAATGCTTACGACCGAAGCTAGCAATAAAAGTTGAAATCCCGAAAAAATTTTCAAATTTTTTATTAGCTGATTATGCTGATGATGAAATCAGAATACTAGTTTTTTGCACAGAAAAAGCAAAACTTTTAATATGTAAATCAAAC
Organism: Cyclophora albipunctata; assembly: GCA_963082685.1. Lineage (NCBI taxonomy): Eukaryota > Metazoa > Arthropoda > Insecta > Lepidoptera > Geometridae > Cyclophora > Cyclophora albipunctata. The sequence continues at coordinate 4,920,387 of OY720135.1, read as the reverse complement.
GATTTTTATAGCGACGGGACTTTTAAGAGTTGCCCTAAACCTTTTTCGCAGCTGTATGTTATATTTGGAGACATGGGAAGTACAACAAGTAGTACAAATTTAATGCCTTTTATTTACGCACTCATGAATAAAAGAAACAAGAAATCTTATGAAATTCTATTTTCCATGATTAAGTCGCAAATCCCTGGGTGGAATCCGAAGAAATACAAAACGGACTATGAAAAAGCGGCAATGAGTGCGATTAAGGAAATATTCCCGCAAGTAAATTTAAAAGGTTGTTATTTCGATTTGGGCGGAGGTTCCCAAATTCGGAATATGTTCAATCCTGACTTTTCCAGTTTCTTATTTAGACAGCTTCTGAAATCGTCCAATTCACATGAGGTCGTATTGGTAATAAGTTTAATACCGAGTATGTCTAATTCGTTAAAAATTTAATTCTGAGTAAGTCAGATTCTAAGTGAGTCCAATTATATCGAAAGCAAATTATAACTGCGTCAAATTCAATAACGAACCCTTTTCTGTGGAGGTCAGTTTCTGCATACGTTAAATTCATTGATAGTCTATTTCTAATTTAGTTAGATTATGATCACGTTAGACTCTCGTAAGTGACATTTCTAGTGTAAGTCAATTTCATTGCACGCCATGCGGATACACAGTCAACCACAGTTATTTGCAGGGAGCGAAATCTTGGGGCCGGTGACGTCATTATGACGCAAATTGATATATGTATAGGATGTTTTTATAAAATATACACAACATATTAAAATAGTGACAAATGATACAAATGCAACATTTTACTGGGTTATGTATTTGTAACAAAAAAAATATCCACAAGAAAACGAAAAACGACTAATTAAACTTCGCGTCGACGTCATAAGGTAGTCATCCGCACCAAAATTTCGCTGCCTGGTTATTTGTGGACTATTTCAACGACAAACAAATAAAAATACGATATAAGACAAAACCATTTATTTGTAGGTATAAAACATCATGAACAAAAACAACCGAGTACATCAACTATCTCGCAACTAAAAGTCTCGTATTTAACACATACATATTTTTCTTAGAGCTAGATCAAAAAATATTCATTTGTGATACACTAGTGCTGCTTGAATCGGATCTCACGGATTCGGAACTCGAAGTTGATTCAGAATCAGTAACAACTTCAACAACATTTTTCCTCGCATTTCTTTCAAAGCCCATATACGATGCTTTTTTCAGAAAATCGTACAATCCGATGCTGTTTGACTGTACATCGTCAATTAATCGTTTTATGTGGCGATCAAATTTCAAGTCAACTTTTCTTGATCTTTTGATTTCTTTGTGAGCTTGGGCTTGTTTAATAGCAATATCATTATGTTTCGCCTCTTTTTTTAACGTCATTAAAAAATGATGAATGTTTGGCTTCTTCGATAATTTTTTGTTAAGCCTATTATGCCACCCTTCTAAGTGGTTGGTGGTGCGATAAGTTTCCTTGGAACATCCAAAAATATCTGGAGTAATCACACCCATCCAATATTTTTCGAAGTATTTTTTCCATTTTTCGATGTTATTTATATGCGTTGATTTTTCTAATAAGCTTAACCATCCATCCGGTATGTATTCGTTTGGCAGCAAAGGTAAGTATGTCAATAATTTTGCAAACTTGTTCCCATCCTTATCATTGTCAACATTAATTGTCTTAGATTTCGTCCAAACGGCTTTGATAAAATGAAAGAAACATCCTGTTACCTTGGCCGCGGGGAAAACGTATGACACTGCATTCATCGCAGCGAGTTCGAAGTCGGCTTTAAAATGTGTCATATTCACGCCTAAGGTGGTTTTCAATTCTTCAAAAAGCCGTATGTATGTGGATTCCAGCTTGTTGGGTAATAGTGCATATATTATTGGTACTATAGTACGGCTACTTTCAGACTCATTATTTAACACACAATGTACGGTGTAAAGTTGAAAGAAAGGCTTAGGCACTATTTTAAACGTACCATCTGCGAGAAATATATGTGTTTTTCCTATTGTTCTTTTTGCAAGATTGGAGCAGAAAATTAGTATGCGGTCCTCGTCTCCACTTTGACACGCTAAGAAATTATCGCTTATTATTTTTGGGATCTTGACATCTTTTGGATTTTCAAATTGCAGTGTTTCTGTGCCTAAAACACGTTTTCTATGTGCGTAAAGAGAATCTTTCTTTGAAGAAAAGGTGGGCAGAAGAATCGAGCGGTGCATACCTTTTAGTTCTTGTAGGGCCACTTCAAACAACGGTTGTATGGGTTCGAATGATTCCGCAACTTTTTGTTTGCAGGAATACATGACCAATTCCACTTTATTTTTGTCAGGATCCGGTAGACATGTATGCTCACTTTCTCGTATTACCGATGTCATTTGAGAATTGGTTGTTACAGATGCTGTGCACTTACTGTTTCTGTCGCTGCATCTAAAGTTCAGCGTTTCATTTTCATTTTGTTTTTGAAAGCAATATTTGTAGTCTCCGAGAAGAATACATTGTTTGGTTTTTGCCGTATTTATTACTTTTATTATCTTTTCCATTGCAAATTAGTGAGGAACTAAGTTTGACATTGACAGAGGTAGATAAATATTGTTTTATCATAGATTTGTTTACAAGTGGCCAGGACACTTACGATTAAATCATTAATAAATAGTATTGATATCAAATGTTATCTTACTTTCTAGCCAACTGTACTTGACGTCCACAGAAGCCATCTAATGTAGAATGTAACTAACTAAGACGCATACTTATTAAGAATTTCATCTAATTAGATTTAGTCATAATAAAGAAACATACTTAGTTAGAATTCGGTTTCTTAAGAAACGGTTCTCATTTGAATTTGTCCTTGTTCCAATCTGACCTACTACGAAAAAACTCCCTAACCAACTGAGAATCTGACCTCCTCAGAAAGATATAAAATAAGAAATTGGCTGAATATGGTGGAAGGCGTGTTAAGAAACTGCCTCACTTCGAATCTAACCTAGTAAAAACGTGATCTGCCCAGAAGTTGACCGAATAAGAAACTGGAAAAGTCAGGATTGAACCTATTCCGAATTTGGGAACCTCCGCCCAAATCGTTATTTCCATTATAACAAAGCCATTTGGGATAAGGCCCGTAAACTTAATATTACTAAATCACAAGACCAAAAAAAAATTAGAGAGGTTGCACTTAGTGCAGTGCTTCCATTACTGCCATCACACGAAATTACAAATGGCTGGAAATATATAACTCGCAACAGTACCAAAGAGGAAGATCTTAAAAAATTCAGAATGTACATGGAAGAACAATGGCTACGGGAGGAATTCATACCAGTTTGGAGTGTTTATGGAGACCAACATAGAACAACCAACTTCTCGGAAGCTTGGAATCACAAGTTAAACCAAGAAGTGGGAAAAAAGAATCCTAATATTATTCATCTACTGAACGTCTTGGTTAAAGATTCTGCATATTTCAGTGTATGTAATAACATTAAGAACACCAATGAAACACCTTTAAAGAAAAGGAAGAAAAAAATAGTCGTAACTGATGAGTTTATTTTAGAAACTCAGTTAGATTTATTACATGGCAATATTACAGTAGGTCATTTTTTGGAAGTTTTAAGACAATGATAAGGTTCTTTCATTATTGAAAATATTAAGAACTTGTTGACTGATACGTGTTAGCTGAGATAAATAATGTTGATTTAAGATAGTAACAAATTATTTAAAATAGGTATAGATCTAGCTTTATTCTTTTTTACATATATTTTATAAGTTAGGTACGCATTGATGCGCCAAGCCAAAACTGATGAACAAAGTCTATTCAATTACGTAAATAATATTGATCTGTGATATGTAATTACAAATTATTCAAGAAGGTAAGATCTATGTTTTAAGTTTTTTTTTTTATTTAATTTAGTAACGCAATGATGATAACTCAACCTAACACCTTATGTAACACAGTTATGGCACTAAAAATATTTTGAATTTTGAATTTAGAAACGGAAACAACGAATGTTATAGTCTATTCAATTTCATAAATAATGTTGATCAGTGATCACAGATAATTAGAAATTATTCATAGTAGGTGACGGTGTATATTTAAGTTTTTTTTTTCTAATGATACTTTGAACATAGTAGTCTATTCAATTAGGCAACTTATAACACTACTCTCTCATATGAGTTAAATAACTGAAAATTTTACTTCGATTAGGCTGTGATCTTTTATATGTATACAAATAAAACCTGTTGATTTTGAAAAATGTTGTCTGTTTATTTTTTAATATTTGAAGTATTATAAAATTTAAAACTGTATCTTACATACCTAATAGGTGTGTAAAATACAGTTTTAAATTTTATTTTTATTAGGGGTGACGACTGGGATGTCTCCTAAGTATAATCCCATTTGTCACCAGTAGGGACATACGGGATGTTTACTAAGTGGCATCCCATTCGTCCCCAGTGGAGACATATGGGATTTTTTTTTAGAAAAAATCCCATTCGTCCCCAGTGGTGACAAAGTTGGTGGTGACGAATGGGATACACCCCCCGGCAAAGAATGTGGCTCCAGAACGACGGTTGTCCGGCACATTACGATTTGCAAGTAAGGAATTACCTAGACTAGACGATGCCTATCCCAACAGATAGATCGGCCGATTGGGGCCGATATTGTGGCCACCACGGTCTCTAGACCTAAATCCTCTGGATTTTTTTTATTGGGGCTGTTTGAAGGAGCCGTTTTACAAGAAACCCATAAACTCTTTAGAAGAACTTCAACATCGCGTCGCCGAAGCAGCCAGAATTATATCTTCAAAAAATTATAATTACACATTAGAAAGATTTTTCATAAAAATGTGTAGATATCTTGCATAAGGGCAGGAGGAGCGGAATTTGAACATTTGTTATGATTAATTTTAAAATACATAAATATTTTCTTGGTCATTATTTGTTTTATTTTTTTCTTTTGTAATTTTGTTACGAAACGCCTATGTTTACACATTAGTAGCTATAGCTCAGTAATTTTACTCTTAAAGTAAAATATATACACCAATAAAATACCACTGGGGGCGTCTGTTGAGGAGACAGACATGGTCATCGGGTGTCGGCTCACAAGAGACATACATATAGAGATAATACCGAACAATTCATGGGCGACGCTAACGCAAGAGCTGGCTCCTACATAATGACAGATATACATACATCGGGGTACAATGGCATTCAACGGCGGTTGGGAATGATTGGTCACTCAGCAGTGAAGCAGTCAAAATGTGGGGGCACTGCGAGTATGCCAGTAGACCCATGTTAATTTAAAAGTTTTTTTTTAAAGTTTGTTGCCGTACATGAAAGAATTATCTCCTATGCAAAAACTATGTGCTAAAAACAAAATTACACAAGTTATTATGGACGAAATGAATAGTGGCATGACTCAGTCTTACCATGGATATAATACATACGATTATAACACGACTAATTATGGAAATTAAACTTTGTATAATTGATAACGATAATATAAATTAAATAAAATAATAAAGAGGAACCTTGTTTGAATTTTAATGACTGCAATATGTATCCCGATAAAATATGATAATTTACTTACTGTACCGTCTTCGCGGTATTTCGTAATTGCACGTATCTAAACTGCTCCATGACCTGGAATTTGAACCAATGGGAGCTCGCCCTTTTCTAAGACGTGCAGCGCTCGCATTGGTTAAAACAGACAGCCTGGCGGGAGCAAGACCTCGCCACTTCCTACACGTTAAAAAAGATGGCGAATGGTGGTTCATCTTAAAATCTAATATATTCGTTTCCCTATGTAAATTCGAGTTTCTAGTATTCGTTATCAAAGCGGCGCCGCCGAAGGACTTTTACTGTGGTGTGTGTGTAAAACCTAGTGCGCATACCGTGAGGACCAAAACTGGACATTCTACGAGACCGCAGAAGGCAAGTCAGGTCCCCTGCTAAAATAATAATAGTGTTGCGAAAATCCTGTAACTGATTAGTTTTACCGATATCTATACTAATATTATAAAGCTGAAGAGTTTGTTTTGTTTGTTTGTTTGTTTGTTTGTTTGTTTGTTTGTTTAAACGCGCTAATCTCAGAAACTACTGAACCGATTTGAATAATTCTTTCACTGTTAGATAGTCTATTTATCGAGAAAGGCTATAGGCTACATTTTATCCCGAAATTCCCACGGGAACGGGCACAACGCGGGTAAAACCGCGGGGCGCTGCTAGTTTTAAAATAAAACAATTGCTTTTGCTTTTGTGTTACGATTTATTTGTGTGATGATTTTTTACCCCAAAGCTACTATTTAAAGAGCCAAAGTGCAAAATACAGTATTAATATGGCAACACAGTTATCGAAAATAATTTAAAAAAAGGCAGCCATATTTACAGCGTTGCCAATCTGTGGGAAATTCCCCAAACTGCGGGGAATCTCAAGTTGGTTGGGGATTTATTGGGGATTGGCATTATGTGGGGAAAATGCGGGGATTTTGACATCATATTCTCATCGGAAAATATTTCATCGTAAAATACCGGTAATTGCACATCTCTATGTATGGCAATGGCACATCCCTAGTTTGTCAGTTGTCTGTCTTGTCTTTGATCAGGGGATTCCCTTTTTCTCCTTTATTAAATGTTTTGTTTTGTGACTAATAAATAGATGATTGGAGATGTAATGCATGCATTGGCTTCGTGCGTTGTTGTTCGTAGTTAATTAGTAGATCCAAATTTAAAAAGTTGTGTTTGTTTCTGTCGCAATGTAACTATACGATTTTGTGTAAATATGGATAAATGGTTATTAAAAGGTCAAAAAATAAATAAAGAAGATAATCCTAAGGTAAGGTAATTAAACCTAATACAATATATGTTTTTGCTGCGCACAAACTTTGTTATTTATCCGGTTAATTTACCTAGTTTTTTTTTAGCTTTAACGTAAAAGAGAAACTGAGCTCGAGTTATCGGAGGCGTCAACTTCTAGTACAGAAGGAAATGCCGCTCCAAGTTCAAGTTTGACTTCAGTAGATTTGACGACAAGTGAGTCAAATAGTAAACAGATCCTAAAAATAAAACGCTTGAATAAATTTAATGATTTGTGGCTTAAAGAACCAAACTTCTCAAGCTGGTTATGCAAAGATTCGAATATGAGAGATGGAAATGATTTAGCAAATTGTAAACTCTGTTCGGTGTCGATCCTAGCGCATAAAAGTGACCTGATTCGACATATGAATTCAGAACGCCATAAGAAAAAAGTATCGGAAATAAAGAACGTTCCCAAACTTTCAATGTACTTGCCAGTGACGGATTTAGACATAAATGAATAAATATGACGAATAAATATGATATTTATTCGCCAGTGAAGAAGCCTAAAGTGCGCGTCACGTTATTGTTTGTGTGGAAATAAAAAATTATTTAATGTGATTTCTGAGGTTAGAAACAGTTATTTTAATGTTGTTATATTATACAGGGTGGAAAAATCGAATGCCACATGGATGGCAACTACCTTAAATATTGTAAATAGCACATTTTGTGTAAAGGAGACTTTCCTTCGTTTTTAGAAACAATAAATACTGCATTTAAGGATTTATGAAAAATCGCTTGCCTCAGTCGGGACTCGAACCGGTCAAATGTGACAAAAAATTATGTGCTGTATTTTATGATGCAGATCGAAAGGGTTACTGATAAGGTTCATTTTTTTCTAAATAACAAATACAATCAGAATAACGGAAGGCCATGCAAACTAACAATTACCTTTTAAATTTGATTTCACCCGTCACGTGAATTAAGACGTAATCCGTGGAATACAAGGAAAATAAAGACGTGTAAATGACAATATGATAATGATGAGCTACACTTATGTTTACTTATCACTTTAGTTGCGATTACTAATGCCACTTTAGTAACCTACTTCCTTTGATAGGAAAATTGCATCAATTATTCTCTAGTCATCATAGTAGCTAGAATACGAACATTTTTAAAAATGGAACATTTTAACGAACCGTTTTTGTTTTTTAAGTGCAATCTTTTTAATTTAAAACAAATAATGCCCGACTTGTTGAACGCATTCTTTTCTTTTTTTTCGAATTGTGTTTATTCCATTTTCGAATATTAGAGCTACTATTTTACGTAGTTAAATTGAAATTGTGACTTGCAAGTGCTTTTACATTATAAATGGCTGACGATTATCAAGAACAGTTCGATTTAATAGAAGCGTACTTTGTTAATGCAAAAAATGTAACACGAGCACTGCAGTGGTACGCGGAACAATATCCAAACAGGCAAATACCATCCAGGTTCGTCTTGCAACGAATGGTTAAAAACTTAAAACGCCATGGAAGATTTGAGAGCCGGCTTCGGCGACTACAACAGCCGATTGGTTATACCGATTTTGATTTAGGTGTCTTAACTTATTTTGAAGCCTACCCGAAAGCATCGAGCAGAGAAGCCGCTGAAATACTTGGTTCTAATCATACTCGTGTGCTAAGCGTGCTCAAAAAATACAAGTATAAATGTTACCGTGAAGGTCGTTTGGTGCAAAAATTGCTTCCGGGAGACACTGACCGAAGGCTTCAATTCTGTCGAGATATCGAGGCAAAATTGGCTCAAGACGAAAATTTTTTGGATTACATAATATGGTCAGATGAAAGTAACTTTAGTAATAATGGTATGTACAATCGTCACAATAATCATTATTGGTGCCGTATAAACCCGATGCGTACACATGAAACTAATAATCAGGTGAGATTCTCTTTTAACGTTTGGTGCGGGATAATGAAAAACAGGGTTGTTATGGTTCACATATTTGAAGGACACCTGAATACAGTAAAATACCTCGAAATCCTAGACCTATTGCGAAATGCATTAAATGATCTACCCGAAGAATACGACACTTTTATTTTCGAACAAGACGGTGCACCAGCACATAACAGCAGGTTATCGACTACATATCTAAATAACCATTTCCAGACATGGATCGGTACAAAAGGGATTATTAAATGGCCGGCCAGATCTCCGGATCTAACGCCATTGGACTACTTTTTGTGGGGATACGTGAAGGATGTTATTTATAAAAGAACTTACGAAAACGTACGCGAATTGAAAACCGAAGTCCATGCAGCTATTACTAATATTCACCACAATTCACTGCAACGAGCTACGAAAAGACAATTCCTCAAAAGATTAGATTTATGCAAACGCCAAAACGGGGCTCATTTTGAACAACTACTTTAGTTAGCAAGGTTTTAGTAAGGTTATTAAATGAATATTGTTTTATTTTCTGTGTTTTAATTTTTCATTTACAATTTTCATGGCCTTCCGTTATTCTGATTGTATTTGTTATTTAGAGAAAAATGAACCTTATCAGTAACCCTTTCGATCTGCATCATAAAATACAGCACATAATTTTTTGTCACATTTGACCGGTTCGAGTCCCGACTGAGGCAAGCGATTTTTCATAAATCCTTAAATGCAGTATTTATTGTTTCTAAAAACGAAGGAAAGTCTCCTTTACACAAAATGTGCTATTTACAATATTTAAGGTAGTTGCCATCCATGTGGCATTCGATTTTTCCGCCCTGTATATCTTTATATTTTAGTTTATGGAATATCTTTTAATTTGGCCCAATATTGGAGGAGGAAATAGGCGATAGCCAAACCTTGAATTATGACTTTCTACTTAGGAAATTCAGTCGAATGTCTGACCGCATTTCCTCTTAAACTTGCACGATTGTAACGAAGAACAGAAACAAGAATTAAGAAATAAATGGAGAGAGGATCGCAAAAAAAAAGAAAATGCGCCGTCTTTATCTCAACAACACACCATATTTTTTAATTCATTGATTTGTTATGTTTTTTTTTCAATTTTATTATTAAAGGTACGCAAGTACATTATTTAAAAATCGTATTTCATTACTCCAATAGCACTGCAGTCCGCCCATTCAAAAAAATTATCTTGTATTATTTTTGGTTATTTATTTCACCAGTATGAAACTATCTTTAGGGTAAACTGGTGAAAAACGCCCTATCAGGGAATACGCCCCAGTTAAAGCAGAACCGAGACCTTGCTATCGAGGTAGTAAGTTTCCATTAGTTTCGATAGAGGGCAGTGGCGCCACAATCTTCGCCGCGGCCGGTCGCGCTCCGTTGTTTATATTTGAAAAAAAACAAAAAATCCAAAAATATTGTTTAAATTGGGACACGACTTGCGCAGGTGAGTTTTATAATGTATTATTCATATATTTGAAGTATTATTTTCAAAGAATTCTGATGAATATATCTTTGGGTATAGTTCAACAAATCATAAAGGTACTAAGCAATGCAGGTATTGTGGCATATGTTTACGCCAATGTGTTTGACTACACCAAAGTCTTCAAGGCAGAAGGTGAAGAGATTGCAGCAGACTCGGACAAAGGGGATGAAGAAGACAGCGACAGCGATTCCGAATCCACAGACGGGAAATCTCAGAAAGAAAAGGTCGGCAGAGTTGAGAAAGGCATTATGAAGACTCATGACGCCATGGATTGGTTCAGTCTCATGAAGGCTAGGAAAGGGAGTCTTCCTCCGTGTGTACGGAAGTTTATTTCCAAGAGACAGGGTATGATTAAAAATCCGAGAGCTGGAACCATTGACGCACACTTATTAGAAATAACCGGTAATCTTGATCAGGAGTAATGAAAAAAACTAACAGAAATAAAAATAAATATAAACATCAATATGTCGAACCGCAAATCTACTCTGAGCAATTTGGAATATTATGAGTCCAAAGGAGTAGGGGAGAGATTGATCACAGGCTGTGATGAGAGTGAAGAATTCGGAGAGATAGAGATGGGTCAAGGATTATCTAACATAGCTCCAGCAGTTGGAAGAGTAGCAAACTGGCTCCTCAATACAGAAGAAGAGATAGATGAAGACAATGGTGATTACAAGGACAAAAATGAAAATACTGATGACAAAAACAAAAAGAAATCAATTAAATCACCAATCAGTTCAGTTGAGGAGAGAGATCCCATGGACGGCGATTTTGTAGGAATTAAAGAAACTGATCCCAGCATCCTACAGATAGCAGCCGAGATGTTTAGTTGCTCTAATATGAAGACTAACACACACAATATAGAGATACCATCCGGATCAGAGGTCTCATTCAAGGCACTTATTAATTGGATCAGTCAAACATCAGGAACAAGATATAAAGTCGTGCATATTAAAGGTCCAAAGTATGTTATAGTAAAGTGCACAATTAAAGATGATGTAATAGCATCTTCTGTACCGACTGAAAGTAGAGGAGCAAAGTCAGTGGACACTGCAACATCCTATGCTGTCGAATCAGAAGAAGACAACTTATCAGTGCAGGAATCAGAGTGCAACGCAGGTGATCAGGTGATTCATCCACGAGAATCAATGACAACAAACAGCAACACCTTGATTAGTCAGTTGTCCAAAGGCATAACTATTAAAAGAAAGGGTGGAAAGAAAGGCGTATTGAAATACAATTTAAAGAATATAGGATTGAAAGAAAAGGACGTTATCAAAATCCTTTCAAAAGATGTAGAGATGGACATGAAAACTTTGATAACTAAAATACTAAAGAAGACCGGTGAATACTCACTTGTGTCAAGAACTTATGACTTATAACCTACACATTCTCATCGGAATTTTCGACAAGTTCAGACACGCTGCAAGTACTTATCCCCGGGGCATTTTTACCTTGACTTTGTAAAATACGCCCCGATTTTAGATGTGAAATATGCCTCAAAATTACTGATGCCGGGGCCACATTTACGCTTAATGTCAATGCTACGTCAATGCCCATTGTCTCAATTTATACGCAATAATTTTTAGTGGGTGGTTGGTAACAGTAAATTATGTGATATCTGTTAAATTTCTACAAATGTCTAATTAGAGGAAAAGAACCTTTTGTGAGTTATATGTATATCAAACTATAATATTGATAAAACATTAACTGAAATCATAACTCAAAGCATTGTAATTTTACTGAACCTGACTGTACTTTATTCCTTCAAACTTATTTTGGTATAGGTTTACAATAGGGTACTCGTTGGGAATGGAAAATAAGTTCAGAAATAAAGTAATACCAAGTGGTAATAGTTTTTGGTATTAGATCGGAATATTTTATTGCCAATTTATGAGCATTGACATTGACAGTTTTAGCTGACTGTACTTACAACTAATGTTTTGGTATTCGTTAGGAATACATTTTTTAACGTGGTACTCGTTGGGAATGAAAAATAATACCAAATTAGTTTTTGGTATTAGATCGGAATAGATCATTGAATTTACTTCAATTCGACTGAGCTCTATATTTCATGAGTGTAAATTTATATTATTTGACTTTATTGAGTGTAAATTTATAAGAGACCATGTTTGCAGAATCTCAAGAAAAGTAATTACTTTGTCGTTACTCCACTCTGTCGCCATAGTACGTATAGACAAAAACGTGCGATTTTGAGGCAAATCCGTCGTAAAAAACAAATACGTCCGAACCCGTTGCGCTCTCGACGCACACTGACAATACGTAGTGCGGCCGCTTCATCGCATTAATTCTCAAATAATCTCTTTGATGTACCGCCACTCGAGCTATCGTCTACGGCATACGGCATTGTTTAATGCTATTGTCAAATTATCGCGTATAGGCGTGTCTATATCTACGGTATACGCCCACTTTTTATATAATTAATGGCATATCTCGTAAGTATGGCCCGGGCATTAGGATGTTTTTTTGTTTTTAAAGGTAAAGTATGGGAAGGCACTATAGAAGAAAGACATCTAGAGCATCATGAAGACCGAAGAAGAAGAAGATAGTATAGAATTAGCTTCTTCTAATGAACAAACTGACACAGAAGAAAATGTCTGTACTGAATGCTTCGAAGATTACAATCTAACAAAAAAAGAAGTGGACTGGATACAGTGTATAAGGTGCATTAAATGGTTGCATGAAGATTGTACGATGTACAACAATTTATGCAACAAATGTGGCCGTTTCACTGCCAGACAACAAAATAATTTTTTTTTTTAAAATATTCCTCAGAGTAATGTTGATTTTTGTTTGTTATTACTATTATTTCGTTTTTTTTTGTTACGGGGCATTTTTGACTGAGCTTATGGGGAAAATGCCCTTTTTTTGAAGTTTTTAAAAAGACGTGTAAGTCAAAATATAATTAAAATAATTAAAGACTTGACCAAATAATTAAAGGCTGATTAGTATATGTAACCGATGGTTCCTAATTAATAAATAACATTTGATTACAAGTGTGTTTAATTTAACAAAATGAAAAAGCAGGGCTTATTTAACCAGTCTACCCTACCCAAAAGATGTGTTACTATTGGGTTACATTTGTGTGACGGTAACACAAAATCTGTTGTGTTACTTTTGTGATATAATTGACAATTTTGGCGGGTAAGGCCGCCGTATAATAAGTAATAACATGGGCATTCCAGTAGATGACTTAAAAAAGAAGAAGGAAACGTTAATGACAGCTTTCCGAACAAATCTAAAAAAGAAAAAAGAGTCTATGAGGTCTGGGGCTGGACTCGATGATATTTATACGCCGTCGTGGCCTTTTTTTGATGTAATGGAAAGTTTTTTAAAAGATGTTTATGAATGCAAGAGTATTTTAAATACAGACGGCGGAGTAAGTAAATAAAACTTATTAGGTATTTAATTTTATATTTAGTTTATTATTCTATATTATTATGAAAATAGTGCATAAAAGATTGTCTTATTTGAATTGCATCATTCGTTGATCTACGGGGTTGATTTTGTAAGGGAAGAAAACTTGTATTACTATAATTCCTCCAATTACCAGCGCGTATCAATTCTCCACTGTCATTATAGGTATCAATGTACTTGGAGGTGCGTATAAGTGGCGAGATGTTCGGCTTTTCCGTAAAAAGTTATGTAATAAAATACAAGTCATAGTAATAATTGAACATTTAACAGGGTGGAAAGGCGTAGCTGTTTTAAAAACTCTAAATTTGTTAGAAAGAATTCCAAGTGTGTTTTCAAAAACTACATGTGACTGAGAGAGTTTTTGATTAAAAATCCTTTCTGGAGAATTTAACTCGTGACTGCCAGGAAAAGGTTTTATAAGATTTTTAGTTAAACTAAATGCTCCATCGCACAAAAATACATAGGGTAAATCAATCTCACATCCTGGTAGTGAACTAGGAGGCGGCAAATTGATGCTATTTTCCGAATTTTTTTTTGTTATACTATTTGATTAAAAACGCCACCGCCACTTATACGCCCTTGAGCGCCTATTTCAGCAAACATGAAACAGTAATCATAATCTACGAGGGCGGGTCAATAAGTCCGTGACTTTTTGAATTTCCGACCTCTTTACTGAAACAATAATACTGGTCCCGTCAACAGCCGCCCCTGTAGCCTCAAACGCCTCATCTTACGCAGACCTCGAAGCTTTCGCCGACTCCGTGAGCAGCCCCAGCCGCAACGCCGCCCAGGATGACGCCCCCGTCGAACCGGCCGAGAGATCACACCCACACCACCCACATACCTGTCAGGGTTGTGAGTCCTAAGTTGGTTTGCTTTCAGTCCTCAACACCAGTGACTCCACCCTTCTCTCCGATAGCTTTGCAGATGCTCGCCTTAACTTATACGACAGAAAAGGCGGCTGTGCAGCCTCTCATCAGCACTGTACGTAGTCCCATGGCCAGGGACATGTCCTCGATCCAAATGTGCTTGGCTTACATGAGTGCGTCTAATAGCTCGCACATCGACACCGCGCCTGCACTCAGAGGGATGTGTTACGCCGGAGCAGAACACGACGCAATGTACGGTCTAGAACGTACTGCAAATCACTTCGTGCGCCGAGAAGACCAGACAGAACCCCGCCTACGTGTGTACCGAACACATTCAAGACCCCAAGCTCACCGTCTACCTGTCAACGTCATCGTCGTGACTCTCCCGGCATTCGCAAATCTGCTCAAAGACAATGACGTCAACTTACGTGCCGCTTGGCCTCTGGCGGATATGGATCACGAATGGACTGCGGTGCCGATGTCTTCAGACGCACTGCACCGTACGTGGCTTCGGGAGTACCTGCTCTGCTATCTTGACACATCAATTTGGGCTGGGCGCCGCAGTTACTTCACAGTTACACACCACCATGCTGCAGCTCAACGAAAGCCCACCAGGTTCACCCAGATACCACATCTTCACAACATATCAATACCTGGGCCTAAGAGCTTGATGTTAGTGCTTTTGGACGAAAACACATCCGCGCACAACAACGTGGTAAACATACTAAGACCCGACGGTATGCGCGTCTATCCCGGATCTGCATACGTAGCCGCTGCCGACTTCCAGCTTAACCAGTACCAAATGGACTGTACAAACCTGTTCCACGATTTGCTGGACGACTATGCGGCTTCTGCATTAAGAATGTGCTCTGCGCTGGAATGGATCGAGGCAAACAACAGTTGCGACATGGCTTTCCAGCTCGCCTTCTCAATGGCTGCGCACTGCCAGAGTCACCTACGCTGGAAGTGGCAGAAGCGGCCGCTCATCGCTACACTGATCCATTAAACGGAGCTTGGACCTTTGGAGCCCACCAATTCAGCACGAACAGTCCCAGACATACGTCATCCGACATCTCTGCTGGTACACTAGACAACAGACCAAACGTGTACACCGCGCTGGTTTGTGGATACAACTGGGCATCGGTCTCGCCCCTTCAGCAATACGCGCACAGTATGACTGCTATCACTAACGAGGCAGTGATAGAGAACGACCAAGTCGTAGACTACAAGTCCTACTGGACTAACCGCGATGTCTCAAAGTCACGACCTCAATACCAGGTGCACGTGGCACATTCCGTGTACAGAATCCTATCCGCACTCGGCTACATAGAAAAGAATGACTACCGATTCGAGTTCAGAAACCCAGCGGGACTGCAGTCTATGATTGTGCTCCAAGCCTCTGCTCTAACTTTGTCCACTGCCCTATTCTTGACGAAAAATGACCTCGACCGTTGGATGTGGTCTGACTTGCACGACTTGAACTTCAACGCAGCCAGATCAGCGAACAACAAGGTGCGTTCTACAACCATGAACCATGTGATTTCCCACTCTACATCAGTCACATTCGCCGGAAATTCACGCGTCGGCGTTACCATAAGGCAAGATATAGAACAGTACTACGGCACAGAGGTGAACCGCTCCGAGTGGGCACTCAGCATATGCTTGCCTTACTTCGCGTTGTTGCAGTGGGCTGCCAAATTCAACATTCCCATGTTTCTGTACGTTCGCAGTGTCCGCGGGGTAGTCACTGAGCAATACACCACCGAATATGCGGAGATAGATCACACGTCTAGAGTGTCCCTACCGTGGTATGCGTAATTTATTTTTGCTACAATTTATTTTAGAACTACAAGTAATGAAGACGTAGGAGTAGGTAGAGGACGAGGACAAGGACGTGGGAGAGGGAGAGGGCGAGGTCGAGGGCGTGGGCAAGGAAGAGATGAACAAACGTACGTATTTTTTTATGATACCTGACAAGTTGTAACTACGTTTAATATGCTAGTTGATTTTTAAAAAAACTTCAATATTTTACAACTGTATATTTTTTTCAGTGCCACTTTGGAAGACGCTCTCTACCAGGTTAGGGTAGGGAGACAAATTACTCAGCGTAGAATCGCCGCTCTGCCGACAAGTGTTCGTCAGGAACTTGTCGCCCGGAAGCGTGAAGCTCATCTGGAGCGAATGCTATTGCCTGACGCACCACCGCGCAAACGACAAACAAAGTAAATATTTCCTTCATTTATTTATTTTTGTTTCTTCCAATCACCTTGCCATAATTTTTTGAAACATCCAAATTGCATGTATCTCGGCTTCTCTTCAAGTTTAAGTTTTTTTTTTCACTATTCTATTTGTAAGATAAGTAGTGATCAATAACTTTTATTTTTCAGAAGGACATCTCCTGAACGTCAGCCATGTATCATGGTTGAAAATCGTCCTTCGACGTCTGGAGTGCCCCATTTTTCCGGTAAGACCGTTATTCTAAATGATTAGTCCTTTGTTGTTTAATGTAGATTACATCATAAATTGCCTTTTTTTAGAAAATTACTCCGGAGAAACAGAATTCTTTGCTGTAAAATTTATACTATATCATAATCATAACTTATTTATTCGAATTCAACCCCACAGATGCAACTGAAAGTCGTCCTTCGACGTCTGGAGTGCACCATTTTTCCGGTAAGACCGTTATTCTAAATGATTAGTCCTTTGTTGTTTAATGTAGATTACATCATAAATTGCCTTTTTTTAGAAACTTACTCCGGGGAAACAGCCGAGGTGGAAGCTTCGACGTCTGGAGGGGATCGTTTTTTCGGTAAGATAATTATGTCAAACACTCAGTTTGTAAGTACTTTGCTGTTCAATATAGCGTAAATCATAACTTAAAAAAAAACTTAACCTGAAACTCTTTTCTACAGAACCTACTAGAGCTGAAGCCTCCACTTCCCGTTCTTCGGGTAAGATAGTTATTTGAGACTGACTTCTTTCATTTGTTGTATAAGATAGACTACATCATAATATATTTATCTTGTTTGTTACAGAATGCTGCCCCGTGGATATAGAATACGGTAAGTTATGGTTTTCTCGGCGTCTTAATAAGACTTTAAAAAATGGTTTACTATACAAGTGTTTTTTGTTACAGTTGACGAAGCGGTGCCTGTGGATCTGGACAGAATGGGTACGCCAGAGGCAGATACTGTCCCCAACTCTCCGTACAGTTCTCCAAGTAGATTGTCGACTGAAAATAATCTTCCATATGTCATGTTAAGGCCAACTAAAAAAAGACCATACCCGAAAAGCTCTTCCGAATCGGAGTAGTAATATATTGATTAGTAATTTATATATTGATTATAAGAATTTAGTATAAAGATGGTATCAGATGTTTGAAAGACTGTGTGTAAGAAATATGAATGAATGAGTAAAGATTTACAATAAGATGTTAAAATATAAAGAAATGTTGTCATTCAATAAATAATAAATAATATGTAAATATACCTGGACAAATTCACACACGATTAATTAGACCCAATGTAAGCTTTAAGCTTGTGTTATGGAATCTAATTAAGTGATACTACTACATATAGATACACAAATACTTTATAAGAATATATAATTGACACCCAGACGTCGTCGCCAACAACTATGTCTGCACATATTGTTGACTCCGGGCGAGAATCGAACCCGCAACCTCCGACACAGTAAGCGCTCTCACTGCCACTGTGCCAACGGGCTTGTCAAAAGTCTTGTAATTAGATAATTGATATAAAAATTGTTTAACCCTAGACTAAACAACAGATGTTCGAGCCAATAACCTAATTATAACATGTTGATGTAAATTAAATTTGTAAGTTCATATTGTGTTAACCCTAGACAACGTAAGTTAGGAGCCATTAACCTAAACATAAGATGTAACCTGTCGTGATGATTAAATATAAGAATGAAAGACGAATGATGAATGTGGTATGAATAACCTGACTGAGGACAGTCAGATTTCAGGATGGCCGAGTTGTAGGATGCTTAACTACGTACGTGGAAAGTTTAATCCAAAATAAAACTAGATTTACACACTGCCATAGCACAAGCCCAAATACGCATACTTGAAGCAACAAGATTAGAACAAGATTTATTAAAACTCAAGTAAGATGTCCGGACCCGGTGGAATAGCACGTTCTATATGCTCAAGCGCTTACTAAAACTCAAAGTGCCTTTATCGGCCACATTGCCACTCCTAGACTCTTCTCCGAGTAATCTAAACTCCAAAGAGTGGCTTTTAATAGCGGACGTTGTAATACTTTTACAGACTTTCGAAAAAATTAGTACAATATTGTCAGGAGAGTCATACCCCACATTGTCTTGCATCATACCCATAGTTCAAGGACTACAAACTACTGTGAAGAATACGAAAGAGAAGAAGAAACGCCCAACCACAGAACTGGGTATTCAGTTGCAACGAATTTGTGTTATGAATGTTATGTTACTGGGATATGAATGTGTGATGTATGTAAGTGGTTTTTAATATATTAATGTGTGTAAATAAAATATAATTATAATGTATGTTTAAGTGGAGGTCACCTACATCACCTGCTTCAAACGTGGAATGTAAGTCACCTGCTTCAAACTGTTGGAATGGTGGAACCTGCAAAGATGGCCATATTCATGCAAGCCTCAAGATGAAGGAAGATGATTTGAAGTATCCAAACGGTGCAGGCTGTATATCAAACACTATAGGCTGTGACACATTCTGCTGGCATCAGACATCATGTACTTGGTACACTTGGGTCATGAGGCCAATCATGAGCAAGTGTTATAAAGTCTGAAATCTGGCAGACCAGCTTAATAGTTAAATATAGAGGAGTCACAAGACATGTCAAATTAAACACGAATAATCCAAGATACAATCTAGCTGGTTTTGAAATACAAGGGCTTAAACTTTAAGCCCTTGTATTTCAAAACCAGCTAAGCCTTAAAGACATGCCAGTAATAATGAATAGTTTTAACTATGAAAACATACACTTGAGGAACTCAATCCTAATAAGAGGGACAACTTGTCATGAAGTGGATGCTTCAATGCCCAATTTCCCTATTAAGAATTCTATAGGTGACTACCAGATGTCAATAGACAAAGAAACATTTACAATGTATACCAGCAAGCTAGACTGTCAAATGCACTCTTGCACAGGAAACTGCACTTTTGACCAACCACCAGTAGAAAGGTTGGATGATGCTAGATACAGTATCATACCAAAGGGCCAGGTGTTTAAGAATGGCGACAATGTCATTAAAAGGCAAATACCTATAACTGCAAGTGCAAACCTTGTAATAGGATCAATAGATATTGATTCTCTAATAGTCACACCTAGTTATTGTAAACTATCTGTAGAGCAGACGTTTGGCTGTATTGGGTGTGACGTTATGCCTTATGCAGTTATCAAAGCTTACGACATTAAAGCAGAAGGGCTGATTGAATATGAATCCAACTGCACCTGGATTGACCCATTCTTAAGCTGTAATCCAGATCCATATACTATAAGACTAGATCAGGCGTCCGAGACATGCTTAGTTAACATTAGGTCGACAAATCAGACACTTTATATAAACTTCAAGTATGAGAACATGGCCAAACTTTCACTACTCAAAACATATTATTCTGAGTCAGCAGGCCTAGCCATATCACAAACGTTTCGTATCTATTCTCTTTCTACAATCGTTAACGCTTTAGCGAACGCGTTTGTAGAAAGAGATAACTTGCTAGCCAAGTTGACGCTACTGTTTAGAACGCTCGTTCTACAATACAGATAGAAAAGATTACCTCTTTTGTTTATGGTAAGCGTTCTGAAACGTCAAACCAATGTCAAAGTCACAGGCTGTCTTGTGAAATTCGTTTTCGTACATCGTACACGGCGCGGGTGAAAAAGTTTTTAAAATTGTTTTTTTGTGCTGTAAAATGAGTGAAATAAGGTAAAAGTATACTCTTTTTATAATTTTTATGTTATTACATTGCATAAAACTTAATTGTAGACATAATTATAGGATTATTATTGCATGAACATGTTTCTTGCTTTGTAACTTACAAAGCAAGAAACATGTTCATGCAATACAAGGCTTACAAATTGTAAGCCACTAGTTATAGTTATATCTTTATTAAACTGATCACTTTTATAGGATGGAATCTAGACCCCGAATTAGCCAGGAGCAGTCCGTGGCTCTTATTGAATTCATGGAGAGGTACGTAAATTACAAGCTATAACCCAAAAATCTTGCTCTGTTGTTAAAATCTTTCTATTACTGAGGAACTTGAAACATATACAATGACGTGATGCAACTTGGACTGCCCCCCTTTCTTTCTCTATTATAAAATTTTACCATTTTTTAGTCGAGGTGATATCGCGAGGCCCCAAAAGGGACCACAGGGGCGGTTAAAAGCTGACCGTCTGTGGTTCGAAGTGACCGAGATACTGAACTCCATTGGTGGGGGGGTAAATAAATCAGTGGAAAAATGGAAAAAAGTGAGACACCATACATATGTATTATAGTTCTTCAATAACTCATTAAATACACCAATTAAATCATATTGAAATAGGATGTAAATTATTATGTTCATCCAGCTTTGAATTAACAAAACAAACTAACCACACTCATTAGCTCATCAGCAGGCTTTCTCCCATGTTAAAGATACTTTGGAGGACATGCAAACAAATACAATAATAGTAGAAATTTGATTTATTACTTACTATAAGAATATAACTAATTGGCACACAAAATTAATACAAACATTATCATTCAGGTGTGGGCCGACTGGAAGACGAAAACTAAAAAAAAAGCGTTGGGTATGCGGCGGGAAGCCAGTGGGACTGGTGGCGGTCCCAGCAGCAGACTAACCCTCACACCTCTTGAACAGAGAGTGTTGGGTGTGATGGGGTTAACTGCTGTTGTTGGGCAAGTGGGAGTCGAAGAGAGAGGATTTGGTGTTAGATTTTTGTCTGTTTGTGATCATTGCTTTATAGAGTAGTAGCACAAGTTTTTTCTTCTAATTCACGTTAATTCTAATTCTAGTATTGTCAGTAATCATATATATAATCACATTTTTCAGGAGGCACCATCTCAAACAAACCAAATACCCGCCATTGAGTTGATTGAGTTGGAACTGCCAACTACTCCATTTCAACAATCTCCGCCGCCGCCTGCCCCTGTGTTCACCCAGATGCCACCAGCTCCGTCTCTCATAACTTGATTGAAAGTACTTAATATTTTTTTTTTTTTTTTATTTAACCTATATTGTCCCACTGCTGGGCAAAGGTCTCCCCCAAGCATCGCCAACCCTCCCTGTCCTTTGCGAGCACCCACCAATCGCTTTTAAAGGCGATTAGATCGTCCCGCCAACGCTTCCTCGGTAGACCTCGACGTCGCCCTCCTTCAGGGACCCATTGAGATGTGATGTGGGCCCACTTTTCCGGGTTCATCCGACTCACGTGCCCAGCCCATTCCCACTTCAGCCGGGCGGTCTTGTCACCGACGTCTGCAATACCGGTAGTGGAACGCAGTACGTGGAAGTACTTAATTACCAATAAAATAATTTTGTCCCTCTAGCTTGTACTAATCGACACACTGTGCGCCGGTATGATATAACAATCCCTGAATTGTATGCATTTTTTGCATCAATAATGTTTTAACGAGAAATAAACATTTGACGATCGAGGAACATTTTAATATTATCACCGATATTTGGAAATATCATGTCTAGAAATAGATTTTGTATGATTCTCGGCATTTTGCATTTTTCTAGGCCAAGCGAAGCAATTACATTATTATCGAAAATTGAGAAGTGTGTAACGCATGCCAGGGAGAAATATAGAAATGTTATAACGCCTGGCAAGACGCTTTGTATTGATGAAAGTATTTATAATCCCTTTCAAGGGTAGACTATCAATAAAACAATATTTGCCGAAAAAAAGAAACCGATTTGGTATTAATTTTTTCGTATATTGTGGTGCAACTACGGAACTCTCAAAAGGATTTAGTCAAACCGACTGGCACTTAGATTCCGGCGCAAGTACTCATTTGGTTTCCAACAAGATTTTTTTGCAAATGTTTGTTTTCAACCCAAGATTAAGGAGATCGGGGTCACAAAAAAAACGGCGATACATGTTAATCAAACAAAAATTCATCCCCTCTTTTGGGGTATAAATGGGAAAATGTTGATCCTAGGAAAAAAATATTGGAACCAAAATTGTAGGAAATTTAATTCTAAGCAACTTATGATTATACCATTTTTCATGTGAAATTGAAAATAAATGAGTTATTCAATAAACAAAACCTGACCCTCAAAATCAAGATGGCGCATGACGCCACGGATCGAGTACCACGCAAAACAAAATTTAGACTGCGAAGGATAATTGCTACTTGAATTTGTTTCCGGGCGAAATCCTAATTCAACTGGGCTATTATGTTGTCCCAAGGCCTGTCCCATTTTCAATGGTTTATAATGGATCACACAGTTGTGGGACCCTAAGATAATTTTTGTTTGTTTGATTGAAATGACAAAATTTTAACTCCAGTCGCACTTGTATTTCCGGAGATAAGTTATCGTTTGTTGCAATGTCGGCTACGTATTCAAACGCAGAATATTATGAGATGGTGTTGTGTGTTGGGGCTTCTCACAACAATGGTTTAGTTGCTGCAAGAGCACTCTACAGAGAGCGCCATCCGGGGAGAGCTGTGCCGTCATATGGCTGTTTTCTCGGGTTGGTGAATCGCCTGTCCTCAACGGGGTCATTCCATCAGCGCGCTAGTGAGGGGAGGCCCAGCAACCTGCACCCGGAGATGGAGGAGGTGATTTTGAATCATTTTGAGGAGGACCCAAGACGGAGCACTCGCCCTGCGGCTTTGGCTCTGGGTGTTCCATCGCACATGAGCATCTGGAGGACGTTACGAAAAGACCGGCAACACCCATACCACTACCGGCGAACGCAGGAGCTCGTGGACGCCGATTTTAATCCACGTCGTGCGTTCTCTGAGTGGTATGCACAGCGTGAGACCGTCGACCCGGCGTTCCCTGAGAAGGTGTTGTGGAGTGACGAGGCGACCTTCAACAGGAATGGGGTCTCAAACATGCATAACGACCACGTCTGGGCCCACGAAAACCTGCACGCCAGCTCACAGAGCAGTTTCCAGCACCGCTGGAAAGTTAATGTGTGGGCGGGACTGAAGGGCGACAGGCTCGTTGGTAATTTTTTTTTGCCAGATCGCCTTAACGGTGAACGTTATCTTCAATTATTAACGGGGCCACTTGAAGAAGAGTTGGAAAACTTACCTGTAGGAGAATACGCAGAAATAATTTTTCATCAGGATGGTGCCCCAGCACATTACGCCCGTGCCGTTAGGAACTATCTCAACCAGAGATTTGCGGAGTGGATCGGTCGGGCTGGTGTGGAACCATGGCCTCCACGGTCCCCTGACCTCACACCACTGGATTTTTCTTGTGGGGATACCTCAAGGGAATTTTGTATCGCTGTGAACACCCATCAGTAGAGGCCCTAAAGGCTAAGATCACTGAGGCTTGCGCAGAATTATTACCAGAAATGATACGCAACGCAACACACTCCGTGGCTCGCAGAGCTGAAATTTGCTGCCAACAAAATGGCAGGCATATTGAGCCGTTCTTATGAAGTGATGTGTGGAGACTGTGGAGTGTCTTGTCTGTTGTGTACCTAGTGTTGTCTTGACTCACCACCAAATTCCACAGAATCTCAATCAGACACTCCTTTAGAAGATTTAGATGAAGATACAACTCAATCTCAAGATAGCCGCTCAACAACACCACAATCTAGAAGACCAGTGCAAAATAAAATCAAATTACAAGAACTGTATGACTTAATGAAGTCTTCGCACGATTTTCGACTTCAAAACAAAACAAAATAAGCTGCAAGAAAAAGAAAAGGATGAAACTGACATCTTTTTTCTCAGCTTGAGTAAAGCCTTGAAAAAAACTACCCAGTTTGGACCAATCCAAAATAAAACTAGATTTACACACTGCCATAGCACAAGCCCAAATACGCATACTTGAAGCAACAAGATTAGAACAAGATTTATTAAAACTCAAGTAAGATGTCCGGACCCGGTGGAATAGCACGTTCTACATATAATGCTCAAGCGCTTACTAAAACTCAAAGTGCCTTTATCGGCCACATTGCCACTCCTAGACTCTTCTCCGAGTAATCTAAACTCCAAAGAGTGGCTTTTAATAGAGGACGTTGTAATACTTTTACAGACTTTCGAAAAAAATAGTACAATATTGTCAGGAGAGTCATACGGCATACCCCACATTGTCTTGCATCATACCCATAGTTCAAGAACTACAAACTACTGTGAAGAATACGAAAGAGAAGAAGAAACGCCCAACCACAGAACTGGGTATTTAGTTGCAACGAAATCTTCTTAGCGAGATAGAGAGACGGTTAGCAATTTATGAACACAACAGGACAGCAGCTAAAGCCACATTTCTGGACCCACGGTTTAAGAACAAGGGATTTTCTTATGACTCAGCTGCTGTTAGTGCAGAATTGTGGGTTATAGACGAATTTAAAGGTTATACAATGCGGGTTCTTTTTCAAGCCCTCCTAGCCTATCAGATACAATCGGAACCGGTCAAGATGACATTTGGGGAATACTGGACAAGAAAATATCGGAAGCAGCTACTCAAATGACACCTTTTACATCTGCCGCAATTGTAGTGAAACAATACGTAGATATACCATATGTTGATCGAAAAACAATCGTTTTGGGAAACTAACGAAAATCTCTTTCCTATGCTCTACAAAATGGCCCATAAATATCTCTGTATTCCCGCGACCTCAGTGCCGTCGGAGCGATTGTTCTCAAAGGCTGGCTTATTATGTTATGACCGAAGAAACCGCCTTGCTCCTAAAAAGGTTGACCAAATATTATTCTTAAATAGCTGTAAGAAAACTTTATGCTAAGTTGATAATTTTTTTTACAATTGTTGCTTAAATTTATATTTTTACATTAAACGCAAATTACGATAATTAAGATATAAGACATTATGGATGACTTCCAATGGATGCGGGCAGCGGGGCAGCGGAGGACCGATCGGCTTGGAGATCCTTGGGGGAGGCCTATGTCCAACAGTGGACGTCTCTTGACTGAAATTATGATGATGATGTATGACTGTCATAATCCGCCTAAAATTAGACAGATTTTACTCGAAAGCTGATTAAATATATGTAAGTAATGACTGAAAAAAACACCAGTAGTATGCTTTGTGTCGGTTCTGCCTCATCGATTTCGGGTTCTCGACCATGTCGTCAGACAAGCCAAACCTAAAAATAAATAAAAAATTTGTATCAAAATTAAGTATTTCGGCCACGCCCGATCGATCTAGCATTCCTGAAGCGATATCTCTAACGGTTCCGTGAGACTGGTGGCTATACCCGAAGACGTGGATCCGGAAGAAAAAGCTGCACATCCGAAAGAGACGACCGCTTCATTGTGTCCACGTCGTTGCGCCACCGCTTCAGCAATGCTGTTGAGGTGCAACAAGAGCTCCGATCAACTCGCAGAACGTCTGTGAGTGTCTCTACAATTAGAAGAAGATTGAAAGAAAAGAAATTGAGTGCTCACAGACCTGCTAGGGGCCCAAAACTGACCATGCAACATCGAAGAGAACGGATGCAATTTGTTCAGGAGCATATCAACTGAACGCTGGACCAGTGGAGGGCCGTTCTCTTCACCGATGAGACAAGAGTGTGTCTTTTCTGCAACGACCGACGCAGAAGAGTGTACAGAAGAAAAGGAGAGCGTTTTACTCAACCTTGTATTGAGGAAACCGTCGAATACGGAGGTGGTTCCTGTATGTTCTGGGGTGGCATATCCGTCGATGGGAAGACGGAACTTGTGTGCGTCTCTCGGACTGGCGGTGATCGCGGGCAAGGGTCTCTGAATGCTGGGCGGTACATAACGGAGATCTTAGAAGACCATGTGGTCCCGTATGCCGGTTTTGTTGGCGATGGGTTCATGTTAATGCATGATAACGCCCGTTGCCACACTGCGTTTGCTGTGCGGGACTACTTGGAAGAGGTTGAGATCCCTGTTATGCACTGGCCAGCACGAAGCCCAGACCTGAACCCGATCGAGCATCTCTGGGACGATGTAAAGAGGCATGTACGAGCACGAGATCCTGCTCCCACCTCCCTCCCTACAAGAGCTCCAGGATGCCGTGATGGAAGAATGGGAAAACATATCCCAAGAGAGAGTGGTGACCCTCGTAAGGTCCATGAAGGATCGGATGGAAGCAGTTATCAAGGCAAGAGGCGGAAACACTAGATTTTAAGGACTTGTTTGTATTTTTTTTTTAATGTTTTTCATTTTATTTTTTGTAATTTTTTTATTTTTTATGTTTTTCTTAATTAAAAGATTTAAAACACATGCATTTGTTTATAATTTCTTATAGGCAATTAAATTACCTTTCCAATGATGTCCTACAACCATACCCTTACTATTGACAAAGTTTGAGTAAAAGTATTTTAAAGTTGCTTTTTTAAAAGGTGCGATTTTTGTGACGCCGAGTGTAGTTAAAATGTATCTTGATACATGAAACATTACTGTAAAAAGGTTTAAAAACAACTATCCAGGGCCTGATTTTGTTGAGAGCTTCCTGAAACGACGTAGTGACCAAATATCAAAGCGGATATCTCAAAACATCAAACGTTCGAGAGCAGAAGTGTCACCTGAAATGATGAAAACCTACTTTGCAGAACTAGAAAAGTCACTTGAAGGCGTACCTCACTCTAACATAGTCAACTACGACGAAACCAATTTATCAGATGACCCTGGGCGACCAAAAGTCATCGTTCGGCGCGGATGTAAGTATCCAGAAAGGGTCCGGAATTTTTCAAAAGGGTGTACGTCTTTGATGATTGCAGCAAACGCTGAAGGAGAACTATAGGTGAGTAGTATGCTTTGTGCCGGTTCTGTACCAATCGATTTGGGTTCTAAATCATGCTGTCAGACAAGTAAACCCTAAAACCTAAAAAAAAAATTAGTATCAAAATTAAGTATTTCGGCCACGCCTGATCAATCTAGCGCATTCCTGATAGACATGGGTAGCTCGCGAATGAGAGATAAAATTGAGCTAGTTCTTTGATCATAATCTAGCTCCCAGTCGCTCACTCATTCACGGTATAGCTCACTAGTTCATTTAGCTCGCCGACTAGTTCACAACTCTACCGAATATGTAGTCTATGGACTCTACCGAAACCGATTTATATACCGATTGCCGACGACGGCCGACAGGGTCCGAACTTCCCCGACGAACAGGCGAACGATTTCGCATAGCTCACTGACCGACTCTTTCGCTCGCTTTTAATATTTCTTTATCTAGATTGACAGTCCTAAGCCTGTTCAAGTATGAAGGAAAATCATTGGCTTTCATCGTTTTAATATTAATTAGTAATAAAACAATCTAATGTATGTACCCAATTTTATCTGTAGCTCGCAACTGAGCTAAAAGAACTAAGGAACTTTAAAGATTCTAAAGAACCGTTGAGCTAGTTGTCTCGTTTGACTCGCATTAAAAAGCGCGTCTCAATTTGATCTGTAGCTCGCAACTGAGCTAAATGAACTAAAGAGTTTTTCGGTGAGCTAAAGAGCTAAAAGAGTGATATAGCTCTTTTGATCAAAAGAGCTATATCACTCTTTTCTTTTCAGTGAGCTAAATTTCGCATGTCTAATTCCTGAAGCGATATCTCTACTTAGAGCGTTGAAGAGAAGTGGTTTGTGGTAATACTCATCAACATTACAATTCTGCGATAACACTTTGTATAAAACCTCGAAGAGTGTTTGTATCTGTACAGTTTTACTGAGAACGTTGAAGTGAAGGGGTTTTGTGTTAATACTCATCAACATTACAATGGAGGTAAGTTTTTTATAAGTTATAATTGTTGTTTGTTATAATTGTTGTACTTTCAATTTAAAATAACTGAATTCATACAATTACTTACAGTAACTTTCTGTTGTTACAGAACTCTTACGAAACCCCCGAAGAAAACACTTTTAAACATTATTATTTCAACACCATTTCAGACGATGAAATCAATGATAATTTAAAAATTAATAATGATCTAAAACGTAAAGAAAAAGAAAGTTTGGATGAGTTTTTTGAAACCCCAAAACAAAAGAAAAATTGGCATCGTCAACAGTGTCTCGTGCACAAGATGAAGGGACAGCATTCATAAGTACAATGAATTGCGATGAAAGCAATGGTACCCATTTAATAAAAATCGAGGTGTATAATCTACTAAAATTGAAAAAAATACCACATGACCAGCATTGGAAACACGCTGAAGTCAGAGTCAAATATTATACAAAAAATAACGCTGAAAATTTTATGAAAACCCAAAAACTTATTTATAACATTACAAAGGAGATTTCTTCACAAAAAACCACAAAATCGTATTATTTTAATAATAAAAAGTAAAATATTTTGCGGTTATTTCATCTAGATATACTTGATAATTTAATAATTAATAAAGATCTAAAACGTAAGGAAAAATAAAGTTTGAATGAGTTTTTTGAAACCCCAAAACAAAAGAAAATTAAATTGGCATCGTCAACAGTGTCTCGTGCACAAGATGAAGGGACAGCATTCATGAGTACAATGAATTGCGATGAAAGCAATGGTACCCATTTAATAAAAATCGGGGTGTATAATCTACAAAAATTTTAAAAATACCACATGTCCAGCATTGGAAACACGCTGAAGTCAGAGTCAAATATTATACAAAAAATAACGCTGAAAATTTTATGAAAACCCAAACTAGAACCAAATAAAAAATGGATCAGAATTGTGAGGTTAGTGCTAGCTGCATATGTTGCAGCTAGCACTAACCTCACAATTCTGATTCGGCAATTGATGAAGTCTTTGAAGATGCTCTTCTGTACGAGGTCTGCGAAGAATATGAAAAATGCGGATTAAATGAAGAGGATTACAACGAGGAGCTCTGCAAATTATATGATGTTTTCGAAGGACAATACAAGTAAGTTTCTTACAAAGTGAATGTTTTTGTTTTATATCCGGTAAATGACGTGTGTTTCAATGTGACTTTTTAATTTCAGTAAACCATCTCAAGTTGGAGGAGTTCTTAAGAGGTCTTCACAAATCAATGACTCCATCGAAGAAGCATCAAAAAGACCAAGATATGAAGCAGTATCTTCCGGGTCTTCATCCTCGCCACACACTAATAATGATAAGGTAATTTGTAGTACATGTCAGGTTTCAATCAGTAAGCGTTATTTTGCTAGTCATTTGAGGAGTAATATACATAAAAATAATGTTTTAAGATCACATGATTCTTTGCCAAATGTTTCTGTAACTGAATCTGCTTTTGGTCAACGAATTATAACTTTTAAAATTAAAAGTAAAGCACAACCTTCAACTAACATATTTGAAACACCTGAATTATTTTTGAAATCAATTGAAGATGACTTAATGTGTTTGATCACAGAGTGTATCGAACAGCATACAGTACATATTTAAAGTTAATTTTGTTTTACATGCTGAGTTTGTACAGCAAACAAAAAATATTTTCAATGAATTTGATTTTCAGACTTATAATTATGTAATGTTTCGTGGGGATGACTTAAAAACTTTCTTTTCAACTTTGTGTGACACACTTGTTAATAAAGTAAGTGCTTTTGAGAGAAAAGATAGTGGGTGGAGTCTTAAAAAAATAATTTCTTTGGATATGTGTGTTAACAAATTTAACCCATTGCGAGGAACTTCGTATATTGATTTACCCTCCGATATAAAAACAAAAAAAGCGGTTATAAACGTAAAAAATGTAGATAATTTATGTTTTAAATGGGCTTTACTTTCAGCCCTTTACCCTGTTACTAAACACACTGATCGTGTTAGCACATACAGTATGCATTCTAATAAACTAAAATTCAATGGCGTATCTTTCCTGGTAAAGTTAACAGATATTTCTAAAGTTGAAAAGTTAAATGATATCAGTATAAATGTTTTCGGTTTAGAGTTAAATAAAGAAACTAAAAAACATAGTGTAGTCGGACCATTGTATTTAACAAAATCTCGCAAGACTAGTCATATCAATCTGTTATATATACAAAACGGTACGAATAATCATTATTGCTATATAAAAAACTTTTCACGTTTAGTCAGCAAACAGATTACAAGTAATGAACATGCAATTTACATATGCGATGAATGTTTACTTCACTTTCCTTCTGCAGAGAGGATGAATAACCATCAGCTACACGATTGCGCTCACATTGTAACAGCACTCCCTAACAATGAAAAACCATCTAAAAATTGGTTTGGGGAACTCGTTTCCAATGACAAACTGAAATTTGATAAATTTCAAAAAAAGATGAAAATTCCCTTTGTTGTATATGCCGTTTTTGAGGCATTATTAAACCCAATAAATTCCTGTTCCAATGACCCTTTAAAACCATACACTAACAATGTTCAAAAACATGAAGTTTTCAGTTTCGGGTATTATTTAAAATGTTCATATGATGATAGTTTATCAAAATACGAAACCTATAGTGGCTTTGACTGTGCACAAACATTTATAAGCCGATTGTATGATGATTTGCGACGTATTATTAGATTAAATAATTTTCAAAAGTGTCCTAAACCACTTTCAACGAAGGATGAAAATAAAATTGCAAACTCTATAAGTTGTTACATTTGTGAAACTGATTTGAACAGTGAAAAAAAAATGATTTCGATTGGTATACCGGTGGTTTTAGAGGTGTAGCGCATGATGTATCTATACAAAAATTTCGATCTCCAAATTACGTTCCTATATTCCTCCATAATCTCAGTCACTACGATGCACATTTCATCGTTCATGCATTGCATTATCTTGAAGGTGATGTAGGAGTGATACCTCAAAACAAAGAGAGATACATTTCTTTTTCAAAAGTTTTTAAAATAAATAATCAAATAGTTAAGTTACGGTTTGTAGATTCACTTAAATTTTTACCATGTAGTCTTGATCAACTAGCTAAAAACCTTAAAGATGAACATTTCCAAACTTTAAAACGAAACTTCTCCAAAGATGAAGATTTTATTCGCCTCAGGAGAAAAGGAATATATCCCTATGAATTTATGTCATCGTTCGAATGCTTAAAACTAACATCGCTCCCCACACAAGAACAGTTTTACAATACTGTTTCTGATGCTAATGTAAGTGATGATGATTATAATCGGGCTCAAGATGTTTGGAAACATTTTAATTGCAGAAATATGTTGGACTATTCTAACTTATATCTGAAAACTGATGTTTTACTATTAACTGATATATTTGAAAACTTCAGAGATATATGTATTTCAACGTACGATTTAGATCCGGGTCATTATTATACAGCTCCAGGATAGAGTTGGGATGCAATGTTAAAATACACAAAGATCGAATTAGAATTATTAACAGATTTCGATAAAGTGGCTTTCATCAAGGCGGGGGTAAGAGGCGGTGTACCTCAATGTAGTACTCGCTATGCTAAAGCAAACAATAAATTCTTAGAAGATTATGACGAGAATAAACCAACCTCATTTCTCACATATTTTGATGCCAACAACCTTTACGGTTGGGCAATGTCTCAGTATCTTCCTGTAGGTGGATTTGAATGGGTAAGTCCGGATACCAACTTTAACTTTAAGTGAGCGAGTAAAAAAAATGATAAATATTTTATGTATGTAAACATAAAATATTTATATTTTTTTTTACCAATTAACTCACTCATGTTTCTCTTGATTGATCTCAATAAATAAATAAAAATACCTAAGTGAGTAAACATGAGAAAAATTCGACTTGACAAAGTCGATTTTAATTCGATCTTGCTCTTTACTTTAATTTTTAAATCGTCATCCGGTTCGGTTCGGTTTCCTTATCTTAAAGTTCTAGCAAAGAGCAATACAAATTAGTTCGTCGCATCGACTTTGTCATTTCGGTTTGTAACTCGGTTTCAACCTAAGTTAACACCACACCGGGCCCCTACAATCGCCGAGTCGCCGGGCAAGAGGGCTGATGCAGCAGTTACGCAAAATGCAACGTTTAGTTTAAGTATTTTTCATTGTATTCATATTTGTATTTTAAAATCAGTCTTGTAATAGCTTTTAACTTGTACACATTAAATTCCTTTGAAATAAAGTATTTTTTTTTTTATAAATCTTCCGATCGCCCAACACTTAACTGGCGCAGTCGGTAGGATCACACGATCGTCAAACTTATACGTCCCTCCGAGTTTCAGTATCGAATCCCGGACCTGGAGGACTATCTGCGGTCGGCGAGTTTCAAGTCGCATTCCTGTGATCCTGAAGAACCTACGGGCGAGCCACGGAAGATCAGCGTGCGGAGAACCGGAGAATTGGAGACCCCTACGCGCAACCCCTATTCAAGACTCGACGGGAGATGCAGTGGCTGGTACGGTGAGTACTCTCGTTAACCAAGTTCCTTGCTCTATTTCCTGTCCTAGTATATATCTATTTTTAGTGTTAAGGAGTGTTTTGAACTATAATCGTTCAAACATAGTTTAAATAAAACAAAGTTAAAGCTAATATCGCGATAACTTGTGCATTCCAATAAATGAGAACTTTAATTATAATAATAGAACAATAGCGTAATCCGATATGTCTTTCATCGAATGTGACGCGAACTTGAAATTCCTCGCAGAATTACTACCTAGATATGACGGTAATACAAAGTTATTGGATAACTTTATTCGAGAAGTCGAGAATATATTAGGTTAAATGAATGAAACAGCGCGTTCGCACCTGGTTTTCGTTTGTCTAACTCAGTGGAGCCGCGATAGATGCTATTGCATACGAGGAGTCCCTCACATCATGGGAGTGTATTAAGGCTGCGTTAGTTAGACGATTAGGAGAGCCTAGAAATGAGATATAAGTAATGCAGGAGCTCACTCGAACTCGCCGCAGTAAGAACGAGGACGCGGAAACATTCGGGAAGCGACTTCGAGAGATGCTCGATACTTTGTATTCGGTCCGGAAACATGTAAATCGTTCATATTATGAAGAAATGGTTATCGAACAGTATATTAATCAACTCGATTTCCACGTTTCCCTAGGTGTTAGAATATGTAGACCAACTAACGGGTTGTCCATATTCGACGGACCCATCTGGCAACACCATAACTTTTGACAGAGATGTCACATCGCTTAATGACATACCGCGTTTGAAGCGTCAGTCGAAGCAGATTTTTACCATGCAACAATACACGCCACGCGAGCGCTCTGAAATAGTTGAAATTTACATTCAACAGAACAAGTCAATTGTGAAAACTCAACGTGCTTTTAAAATATTAAAAAATGTGAGAAGTGCGCCTTCTAAGAACACCATTAAGCGTTTATACGAAAAATTTTCGACTGGTGAGGCTCTTTCTAATCCGAAGAGGCCAAATAAAAGTCGACCAAGGCGATCGGCCGAGAATATCGCTGCCGTACAAGCCAGTGTTGAGAGGTCCCCAAGAACATCCCAAAAACGCCGTTCTCAGCAGTTGGGCATGGCTCGGTCCACTTTACAACGGATTATTCGCGTTGATTTGCATTTGTTCCCGTACAAAATTCAATTGACGCAAAGATTGTTGCCTGTGGACAAGCCTCGTCGATTGGAATGGGCCCAAAGAGTCATCGAAATGGCCGAAGATGACGAGCAATTTTGGAACAAAATTATCATGTCCGATGAAGCCCATTTTACATTTAATGGGACCGTAAATAAGCAAAATTGCCGTATTTACGCCACTGAAAATCCTCAGGAGATTCAAGAAGTGCCTCTTCATGACGAAAAAGTCACAGTTTGGTGCGGCGTTAGTGCGAAAACGGTCATT
Source organism: Cyclophora albipunctata (assembly GCA_963082685.1). Lineage (NCBI taxonomy): Eukaryota > Metazoa > Arthropoda > Insecta > Lepidoptera > Geometridae > Cyclophora > Cyclophora albipunctata. The sequence continues at coordinate 4,885,970 of OY720135.1, read as the reverse complement.
GGGCCGTTTTTCTTCCAAAATGAAAATGGCCATGCTGTTACCATCAACCAGGAGCGTTATCGCGACATGATGACCAATTTTGTGATGCCAATTATTCGTCGAAAGCGTATGAGGCAGTTCTGGTTTCAACAAGACGGCGCTCCACCGCACACAAGTCGCATAACAATCGATTTTCTGAAGAATTTGTTTCCGGGCCGTTTGATGTCGAAAAGTGGTGATTTGGACTGGCCACCGCGTTCGCCCGATTTGACGCCGGCTGACTTCTTCTTGTGGGGATATTTGAAGTCAAAGGTTTACGTTAACAAGCCAAGGACCGTAGAAGAGCTCAAGGACAACATTCGTGAAGAAATAGCCGCTATTCCGGCCGAAATGTTGGCGAAAACGATGGAAAATGCTGCAAAAAGGGCACAATACGCCATCAACGCCAGAGGCGGCCATTTGAGAGATATCATATTCAAAAATTGATGTAAACAAATCTACTTGGAACAAATTAAATGATTAAGATTGCCAACCGCCAAATTTTTATTTTTTTCTTTGATTTTTTTAAAAAAAACATGGGTCCGTCGAATATGGACAACCCTGTACATTAGAGTCCGCAATGGTAGCCGCTAGACAGGAGGAAGCTAGACTCTCTTATAGTAAACACAATACTTTTGACACACCCTCAACATCAAGTTTTAAGCAAAAGGAAGTACCAAAACATCCTCAACCTATAAACTACCCCAGTCGTTATGTACATCCACAACTATTCTCTAATCAACCCCCTAACCCACACTTTGTGCCTCAACAAAACAATCTGTCCCCGTACGAGAGACAGCAGCTAGTACAATCGCTGTTACCTTGGAAGAACAGGCAGCAGTCAGCTAAGTTCCGCCCTTCATCAGGTAATTTTAGAAATAATGATAACTTTAGGCAGTTTAACGTGCCCCAACAACAGGTGAACTCACCTCAAAAGCACTCTGACGTCACTATGAGGTCCGTCAAGAAACCTGAGCCACCTCAATTTGCTGTAGAGGAGTTGTTCTACCAAAACCAAGTCGACCCTCACAACAATGGTGAGTATACGTACCCTTACTATAATCAGAAGGAAGATGCCAACCAGCAGGAGCACCAGGACAACGAGTTGCATGGCGAGCAGGATTTTTCAAGAGAACCGCAGCTAGCAGAAATCAACATTCAGGGCAGCGCACACCTACCATACATAGAGCTACCGGAATATGGAGGTAAGGTCCTAATTGATACAGGCGCAAGTAGAAGTATTATAGCTTCAGACGTTATATACAATACCGTGTTCGAACAACTTATTGAACTTGAACCATTTCAAATAGCTACCGCACATAACGTTTCACAACATGATCACGTACTTACGTTACCTTTACCACCAGCCTTTATATCAGACCTATTTCACAAGTTCCTAATATTTGATTTTGATAAGAAGTACAAAGGATTAATTGGTTTCGATTTACTAAAGATTTTGAAAAGTAATATTGATTTAAATAGTAATGTTTTACGTACAGTAAACGCAGATATACCTCTTATTTCGATAAACCCGTAGCGTATGCTTCGCTTACCTTATCTGACACGGAATCTCGGTATTCCACGGTTTATTCAAAGCCCACACGTGGGAGACTCAAGAATAATATAAGAATAAAACACAAAATATAAGTTAATGAATGTTGAAAACTATTTCTATACTTATTAATAACATTTCTTTTAAAACCCTTAAGATTAGTATTTTAAATAATGTCATTGATATAATAATGCATTTTCATTAGAATGATTGCTCCTTTAGTTACAACGTAAATACCAATATCAGGCAGTTGTCTTCTTTTGCATCGAAATTTTAACAAAAAACACATTATTTCAGAAATATTACGATAAATTGACTTCATATGTTATAATATAAATATATTAGGCCATTTTAATGCACCATAGAAAATTTCATGTCAATTGTTACATAACTCTTAAAATGGTACCCATTTTTCACATAATCTGCTCTCCCGTAAAGTTGCTATTTTGTAGATGACCGTTTCTACTTTGCTGCCATCGAATTGTACATAAAATGAATTGAAACCTTTTAACTACGCCAGCCAAAAAAAACAAACAAATACTTGATATAAAAAGAGCTGTTATTTTATATAAATGTAAACATTAAATGTCAAAGAGCTTATGGACCAAGAGCCCGTGAACCCCAGACCTTCGTTATTTTATAAAGGCTGAAAGTTTGTCAGCGCATGCTCCCAACACAGGTAAGAACGATGGACTATTATGAAGTTTGGGTTATCGTGGCTTTGGCAGGTAAACGGTACTAAAGGTCAATGGTCGAAAACACCAAGTTGGCCATCGATTTCGATATCAACGTCAAAGGGTGACTTGTACAACTCCTCAAGAGCTTTCAAATGACATAGGTCATGTCACTGTTGAGCATTAGGATCAGCGTCCATGGCATAGGCCAACTCCAATCTTCGGTGGTCGAAAACACCAAGTTGGCCGTCGATTTCGATGTCACCGTCAAAAGGTGACTTGTACAACTTGTCAAGAGCTTTCAAATGACATAGGTCATGTCACTGTTGAGCATTAGGATCAGCGTCCATAGCATAGGTCAACTCCAATCTTCAATGGTCGAAAACACCAAGTTGGCCGTCGATTTTGATATCACAGTCAAAGGGTGACTTGTACAACTTGTCAAGAGCTTTCAAATGATATAGGTCATGCCACTGTTGAGCATTAGGATCAGCGTCCATAGCATAGGTCAACTCCAATCTTCAATGGTCGAAAACACCAAGTTGGCCGTCGATTTTGATATCACCGTCAAAGGGTGACTTGTACAACTCTTCAAGAGCTTTCAAATGACATATGTCATGTCACAAAAATCACACTTTATTATTTAATGAATTTAGATCGGTATTTTACACACCTTTAGTACCGTTTACCTGCCAAAGCCACGGTAACCCAAACTTCATAATAGTCCATCGTTCTTACCCTGTGTTGGGAGCATGCGCTGACAAACTTTCAGCTTTTATAAAATAACGAAGGTCTGGGGTTCACGGGCTCTAGGTCTATTATGAAACTTTTATTAAAACAAAAAACTATTAAAAGATACACAAAGGGCTAAAAAATATAGTTTTAAATAAACAAGTAAGAGATAAATAGGTATTTTATTCGTACTCATTTAGGTTCATAACGTAGTGACCATATAATGCCATGACTGTGTATCAATTTCATCGATAGGTTCGATCATCAATACTGAGAAACAAAAGCAAACTTCCAGCCGACCTCATGCCGACCCATAGACTGACAGAACATCAGTAAACTAGAACAACTGATATTATATTCAAGATTGAGACCACTTTTTTATTGAACATTATGAAGAGGAACATGACCACGCCACAAGACACCTCAAGAGCTGCCACCGCACTGAAATACCATCAGTGGACCAGAACCACTGATGAGACTTCACCTCAATTGAAGATGTTTTACATTCCATCGTGCCAATTTCAAGCGAGACAGATCATTTTCACCATAGAATATGATTTATAAATGGATTCGACAATGTCCTAATACAAAACACAAACATTTGGAACTACTTGTGACACAACTGACACATCGCACAATATACACCAAGGATTATTTCATTATATTATATTTTTAATACTGTTATTCTTTGCTTATTACGTGTAGTAACAACGAGACAATGTCGCAGTCATTATTATCAAACTTTACTTCGCAAAACCACTTATTAAACGTTTACAACTGACACTAAAACACATTTTTTTCTCGCCCAAATTTCAAAACCATTTCGATGTTTTACAAAATCCTGCACAGACCTGCATGATCGGCATGATGTATATGCCGAACTTAGAGCCCAGCCCAGACCAGACATAACATAGATGGACAATAAACAACGACGAAAATCAACGAAGAACTATTCTTCAACGTGTACAACAATACAATATCATCTAATTTTAGATAAGAACAGAATAAAATGAATCAAAATACCTATGTAATTAATTAATTTCACCAAATCCAACCAAATTTGCAGTTCAACGATCGAACCACACCCACAGGAACGAACGAACATCAAGCAAGCGTCTCAGACAGTTGACTTGACATTTGTTGGTTGTTTAATGTTTTGTTGGACCCCACCCCACCACCACACGCGTTCGAACGAATGAAATCAATGAAAGAACAAAATTAGGGATGCGACCTATGCCATATTGATAAAATATCGATAAATTAATTTCAATCATCGTTTAGTAACCGATACCAACAATATATTATGATAGATACCTATAATGTGTGCCTATTGAGTTGTTTTGTATTTCCTACATTATAACATACTTTGCCAACATGGCTCGAGTTTGAGATCATCAACCCGCAGATGGCTAGTGTGGTGATTACTCTCACTCTACTTCTCAATCTACTTGTATTTTCAGTTAGACAAGACACCTTTGTCCAGCAGTGGGACAAATAAAGCCTTTACTATATTACATATAACATTACTTTTACAAACTTATAACAATCTAATCTTAACCTATATCGAAACACAATTGATATAAATATATCGATATTATTACAACAACGCTCATCCCTAAGGTATAAAAAATAAATGACAGTTGATGACAGTCAGCACAGACCAGGAAAAAAAGACTGGTTTCGGCATAGATTAAATATATAGTGAGACTGTACAAATTGAACATGTAGTAATAGATCTTTTAGCCCAAATTCATAACACAGATGGTACTCATATTTACATGGAGGTACTAGAGGTACTAGAGAATATCATACTAATTGAAAAAATAATCCTAATATGAAGAATTAATAATTTAACCATATATGTACACGTAAAATAATTACGTAGTTTATCAACCCCCGAACTAAATATAGTACTGATGGGTTTGTCTAACTAACTGTTCAGATCAAAGATGTTGTAGTCTAGAATAACATCATTTAAGCTATATATTCTATACTCTCTTTATGCAATTTAATAATAATGTAATCACCAATTATAAAACAAAGTCCCCGGCCGGGTCTGTCCATCTGTCTGTTCGCGATAAACTCAAAAAGTACTGCACGGATTTTGACGCGGTTGTTTTAAATAGATAGAGTATGTATGCATAATCATTTATTTTGCGAATAAAGGTAGGTACAATAAAGGTGTTACATTGTAAGTGAGTTTCTCTTTATCCTGCCTCATATGTGAGGCATGCAAATATTAAGTAGGTACTTAAATCTAATTAAAATACTGTAACATGGCAATAAAATTGTGAAAGTTGCTTCTACATAGCCATGATAGGAGGACGTCAATACAGCCGAAACATTTACAACCTTGATCAGATGGTACAATGCATAGGAAAATTGAGACAGCTTTGTACACACACTAGTAACATGCTCTTTTCAGTTAAGGTTACGATCCAATGTGAGGCCCAAAAACTTTGCTGTAGTAACTTCTTGAATACCTAGTGTCATTGATAAATTTTATTTCTAAACTAGCTGCGCCCCGCGGTTTCACTCGCGTTGTACCCGTTCCCGCGGGAATTTCGGGATGAAAAATAGATGTTGGCCGATTCTCAGACCTACTCAATATGCTCACAAAATTTCATGAGAATCGGTCGAGCCGTTTCGGAGGAGTACGGGAACGAACACTGTGACACGAGAATTTTATATATAAGATTAAGACATTGAGTTCCTCAAAGGGTGGTGGTAATGTATGAAAAGGTAGTCTCAATGCAATCTGTGGTATTCTGTGCACTTTGTGGTCTGTGGCAATGATTATTTCCTCTATAGTCTGTGGCTGTGGGTGTGGCACACAGACAGACAGAGTCATTCTGTGGACTCAGTGTTGCCACCTTGGTGGTTTTTCCACCAGACCTAACGCTTTTTTAAAGCCTCTAGTGGTATTTTTTGGTAACATAGCGTTTTATTTTATTTTAGTGGTTTTTAGGGGATTTTTCAGTACGAAATCTGGCAACACATTTTTACCTACCATTTCAGAACTACCAACTACTACCAACGTTCCCTGCTTACTCTATGACCGGGGAATCCCTAAGCACAGTCATTACTCTATGACCGGGGAATCCCTTAAGGCCCCCACACATTAACAGTCCGCCTGCAGTCTCTGATCCCATCGGGCGGCCCGCCGTCCTAGGTCTATATCGCCCACTCACTAAAACGATTATTACCTGCCGAAAATGGCCGGATACCGGCTCTGCGACTACACACTAGCAGGCGGCAGTCGGCAGTTTTATACCGTAGCACCGCCCGCCGGCAATGGTCTGATACGGGTTTGGGAGTCCACACATTAACCGGCAACAATCGGCAGTTCACATTCACACCGCAACACTGAAGCGCGTAGTTATTGTACCTAAATTTGTGTCGACAGTCAGAAAGTAATAGCGATGTTACGTAAAATGCGATGTGCACTTTTGTTATTACATTTACTATCACAATCAGAAAGAAGATATTGGATGAAAAAGTGGCTTCAAGAAAGAGAATCCAGATCTCACATGACATTAGTACGTGAACTAAGGCAATCGCATCAGGAAGATCTATTGAATTATTTGCGAATGACTTTTGAGACTTTTAGCACCTTATTAGAAATAGTTAAACCATCCTACTAATATTATAAATGCGAAAGTTTGTATGTATGGATGTATGGATGTATGGATGTATGGATGTATGGATGTTTGTTACTCTTTCACGCAAAAACTACTGAAAATATTATAAATGCGAAAGTTTGTATGTATGGATGTATGGATGTATGGATGTATGGATGTTTGTTACTCTTTCACGCAAAAACTACTGAACGGATTTGGATGAAACTCTACAGTAATGTTGGTTATACATCAGAATAACACATGGGATATATTTTATCCCGAAATTCATTCATTCATTCAGTCATCCTTCACCTTCCACAAACATGGAAAACTTCTATATATTTCAATAAAAGTAGAAATAAATTGTGGTTTATTATCCATTTCGGCGGGGAATCTAGAATAATTTCTGCAAAGTTGAAAATTTAAGAACTGAAGGCGCGTGACTGATACGTGCTGACGATCGACAGGCCGCCGGCCGGCTACCTGCAAGTGTGTGTGTAATTTGTCCTTGAGGCCACGAACTGTCCGGCCGATATCTGCCGACGCAGGCCGTGACGCCAAGCGACTACAGACTCGCCGTTCGCGAAAATCGTTCGTTCTAAACCATAAAGGGAACTGTGAGTGTGTGGTTGATTGCGATTGACTGACCGGCAGATATCTGCAGGCGGACTGTTAATGTGTGGGGCCCTTTAGTGCAGTCGTTTGTTGAGGTTTTCTTTAAATCTTGTCATTCTAAGTCTCGAATTTGGTTCGTGCTGTCTAAAACTCGAAAAGTTTAAAATTATATTTATAATTAATTATTAACTATAAATTGATTAATTATTAATTATTTATTTTTAATTTTAGTTTATAATTTTTAAAATAATTTTCAAGTTGTAGGGAATATTTTTGTCCAATTTTTGCACGTACAACATATTCAGCTACGTTTTAAATTTAAAGGGCATTGGGTAAAAGTGGCGTTGTTTTGAAGATCCGCGACCAGTTAAAAAACTATTGCCATTAGTTAGTACTCTCAAAAACGAGCAACTTTTATTACTACAGCCACTACCTAAAATATATCGGAAGCGAGATATCGAATTTCAAAAAACCATAAAATATGGTCTAGATAAACAACTAACAAGACTTCCCTAAGTTTTTAGTAAACATTAACGCATGTCATAGAAGTAGTAGAATGAAATGGAACATAACGTGCTCCTTTGTAAACCTGTTTGGAGCTCGGTTCAGTTACGACAACCAATCACAGCGCTCTATTCGTTTACCTGCGTGAGAGTACGGTACTTGACGAATATGACGCTATCGCTCAACTCTTCAATCGACTCTGTCTTTACTCACCATCTGACTTTCGTGTTGTTTGCGTGCGTACTGTGTTCCCTGATTATCATTATCTATAATTCGACTCGGCTTGTACTACTGGACTTTGTGATATAGGTTAAAAAACCAGTTCCGACAATTGCGTTCCCAAACCTTCAACAGAGCGGCTACTCATTTATTTGACGAGATCAGAATTACGGGTGCCTTACTCAATGCGTTTGGAAAACCATTGCAAGACCACAGGCTTGTAGACGATATTATAAGAGAGATTGATCCGAGATCTGGTGACACGAACCCTTTATGTGATTTCATAATTACAAACAATCTCAACAGAAGACGAACCAACTTTCAATCAATCACAGCGAATGTACCTGGAATGGACGAATTTCCACAAATAAGTGCTGATGATCTCATTATATTCGCTCTTGGTACATACCAAATAGCTCAAGCACGAAGTTATTATGGGGAACATATCAAGCAAGGCACTTATAATATTGAAGTATGTAAGGACTTAAATATAAACCAACTACGCCGTCGGAACCCTGGTGGCATCAATCCGTGGTTGTTACGGGGTAGGATTCAATCACGGCATACAAACAGACGGACCTATTTGGTCTACGTATTAGTCGAACGAGAAGTTCAAGGACGACGAGCCATATTAGGGCACTATTGTACGTGTATAGTAGGGAAACGAACGTTAGGGTGTTGTGCTCACGTTATGTCTTGCATATGGTACCTGGGGTGGGGGCGATTTCAAGAAAATCTATCTCCCCCGGCACAATTTCTAGACCTCATAATCAGAAACGAAGTAGAAATCGAAGCATATGAAGAATTGGATGATTGAAGGAAAGAAGATTAAAATAATTATAAGTTATCTAAGTGCTGCGAATTATTTATATTTATTATATATATATAGTTATATATTTATTAGAAATAAAGTATTATTTATGGGATCCATGTTTTTTATTCCTAACTTACTCCTCCATAGGTAAAATAATAGTATTTTTGAAATTAAAATGCATTTTATCATTTACTTAGTCGATATTATTCTTCACTTCAAAGTCGAATATTTTGGCTCCGATATAAGTTACGGCTTTATTGTTTTTTATAATAAATATATAGCTGTAGTACTTCAATTTAACACATATTGCATCAGTGGTCGCGCAAAAAAAAAAAACAACGCCATGGCTCCATACCACACTCCATACAAACTTACCCAATATTATTCTTCACTTCAAAGTCGAATATTTTGGCTCCGATATAAGTTACGGCTTTTATTGTTTTTTATAATAAATATATAGCTGTAGTACTTCAATTTAACACATATTGCATCAGTGGTCGCGTAAAAAAAAAACAACGCCATGGCTCCATACAAACTTACCCAATGCCCTTTGGGTTTCTTGAATGTGATAATTTCAATGCAATAATATAGCGTTATTTGGTGTTTTTTTTTGTGTTCCAAATTTGTGAAATCTGGCGATTTTTTACTTTTGACCTAGCGCTTTATAAAAATCCAAGGTGGCAACACTGATTGTAAGTCTATCTATGGTATAAACAGAAAGAAAACAAAGTTCGTTCGTGTGTTTTAAGTTAATGGCGTTGTTTCTATTTTTTGTTTAATTATTGAAAAACTGTTGGACCTTGCTTTGAATTGATTGTGTATTGTCCAGCTAATTTCTGCGTTGATTTTCGTTCCGTCTCGTTCGTTGTCCATCTGCTATGGATGGGCAGAGCTCGTAGTTCTGTTCAGCACAGCACAGTGCATGTACAGTATTTTTTTAATTTACATCGAATAATGGGTCTTAATGTAGCAAGGGTACACCCAGTGTTATAAAGGCAACCGGGACTTAGTCTTTAAAAAAATGGTTTTAAAAATATGTGGGATTAAAATCTGTTACCTACATAGGATAGGTTATAGGTTATAGGTGTCTTGCGTCAGTTGGTAACGTTCATATGTGGTTTTGCGAAGTAAATGCTTGACTTGAGTTGTTGTTCGTATACATGTCATCAGTAGCAATGAATTAGCGTTGACCCATAGTAATAATCATAACTCCTGATTATTAATATAATCTTAACTCTTGTGATATGTCAGTTCGAAACATTTATTAGTACAACACGGACACGGTCACTCGGTACCATCGTACCATCGTATATTCATGTACCTGAAGTGTCAACAGTGATTCTGGTTCACTGATGGTATTTCAGCCTCCTGTGGCCGCGGCTCTTGTTGTTACCCCATGATGAAAGTGTCATCATTGTGAGTCTACTAACTACTTCATGTAACCGCAGTATAAATGTATATTTTATTAGTTGTATTCATAAGAAAGATCACATCATTGTTAAAACTCTAAAATAATGTGACTAAACATTAGTTTGTGCGGTCCAAACACTAAATGATTTATAAACAAAAACAGAGAAGTTGAATACGATCCTCAATATTAGTTATTTGTATTGTATTTACGTCCATTTCAAAAGTAAATTTTCTTCCTTGTGTTGTTGGTTGTGTTCTGCTCGATGAGTTCATCATATGGTTGTCACACAATCTCTGCTGCAGCCTCAGGCACTGCGGACTTAGGGTGCATATCATTTGCGAAGAGGGCATCTCGATGCCAGCTGGTGGCGCTCCAAGGGGGCATCTGGGTCAGTGAGAGCTCTTTGAGTGTGTGAGCCTCAAAGAAAACAGTTGAATTTAAAAAAAATGGGTGTCACCTTGAAATGTTTAAAAAAAAACTTATTTCTGCAAAACAATTTTCCCTATATATCTTGCAAATGATTACACATAGTTTGATCTGTTGGAAAATGTTTGTATTTACTCAGTAAATGAGGTGATTTTAAACTTTCTAATGATTTGTTAAAATCATGAATAAATTCCTATTTGTAAGTCTGTTGACACCTTGAATACCAGGGAAGTTATTTGTTAACAATGTCTCGGTAAACATTAATAAGTACATAATTAATAATCTTATTTCTGCAAAACAATTTTCCTTATATATCTTGCAAATGATTACATATCGTTTGGTCTTTTTGAAATTGTTTGTGTTTTAAAAGAAGTTGTCTTTACTCGGTAAATGAGGTGATATTAAACTTTCAAATGATTTGTTAGAGTTGTGAATAAATTTCTATTTGTTAGTCTGTTCACATTTTGAATACCAGGGAAGTTAATTTTGAGTGTTTTCAAAATCGACTTCCCTGTCTTGGTAAAGTTAAACATTAAAATAAAATTAATTTTATGTGGGTACCTATTCTTCACAGTTATCATACAAATTTCTTATGGTATCCAAAATTTCTTCTTCATCTTTGTTCATTTTATATTTATTTTTTTCTTTCATATTGTCTATCATTTGTTTTGTCGGTTTGAAATTTACACAATTTCCTTGGGATCGGATAAAGTGCTTAGCTAGTAAAGTTCCACTTATAGTAGAAGTAATAATTTTATTTCTTGTTTTTGTTTTTATCAAATTGACCTCACTGAAAATCCTTTCACAGTCTGCATTGGCGTGTGGGAGGGATAATACGCTAAGGACAAAACCGGCTAAATTTTCGCTACCGAGTTCACGTTGCGCTAAAACTTTTGACCAAAAGCTATCTGTCTTCATTTGCGATACTTCTAATTTGGAATACTTAATTACAGACGGGAGCATTCGCCACTCGTCATCTATTTTCTGATGAAGATCTTCGTCTCTTGTAATTATAAGCAGTCTTTCGACTATAGGCATTAATGTGGGAAATGTTTCCCGAATTTTCTCACTGATTGCTTCTTCTGGCATTAAATATTTTAATAAAGGTAATAAGGGATCGGAAAAATCGTATCTTTTTTGGATCTCCTTACAACCAGTAATTAAGAATTTCTTAATTCTGGTTTGGAATTCTTTCAAATGATCTGGTTTATTTATAATATCCGGTTTTTTAAGGTCATTTAAGATTTTCACACCTAGATATAACGTAGGGATATGATTATCGCAGTTATCCGGATTAATTTCTGCAAAATCTGTTTGATTGACATAGTCTCGAGAAAGAAAGCAATATAACAATTCTTTGAATGTCATCCTCATCCTCTCATCCAATTCTACCAATTTCGGTTCACTACTCTGGAAATATTCATTAAGTTTTACGAACTTTGGCAGCACCCATTGCAGGAATAGAAAATACAAATTATTTCAGTGGCAAAGATACGCTCATCGAGCCATTTTTTCGAAAAAAAAAATTGTAAACTGACCCATTGCTCAAGTATTCTGTTAACAACCGCTAATAATGACAACCATCGTGTTTGAGAGGGATGGAGAATTTTGTATATCTTACTGTTTGTAAAAATCTGAAATTCTGTGTATTCGGCTTGCCTTTTCGAGCTATTTTTAAAAAAGCTGTATATATTTCTCGCAAGATCCTCACAGAGCGTCGCGGTAATTCTTTGCAGGCCGCACTGGCACATAGGTGCATGGAATGACATATACATTTGAATATTTTGATGCCCGGAAAATTATTTTTCAATTTACTGCTAACAGAATTGTGCGCACCCATCATAACGTTACACCCATCTGATGCAAATCCAATTATATTTATTAGAGGTACATCCCGATCAGAAAAACTTTTAATAATTGCTTCATATATTACATTTGCAGTGCAGCCTTCTACATTTTTGTCAAAATCGCCGTGTCTAAACAGTGGGACTAATTACCATAAACATGTTTCAATAATTGCTTTTGAAGAAGTAGTATCGTAAAATTTGACCACAATACACATGGTTTTGGAGCAGGCAATATCTGTAGATTCATCTACTAAAACACTGAATCTTGTTTTTTGAAGCTTTAGTGCGAGGGCGTCTTTATATTGTTTGCCGATGACATTTGTAACTGTAGCCGTACATTTGGTTCTTTTTAATTTTATTTCAGCTGCTATTTTTGAGTCCGGAAAACATGATCGCATGAGTTCGCTAAGGTGATCCATAGCGAGAAACGAAATGTTATGTTCAGCAACAAATGCGCATAATTTAATTTCTGCTTCCGTCACCATTGTGTCAGAATCCTTAGAGGTTGAGGCACCTTTAAAATATGATTGTATAGATTTAGAATTGCTTAAACTTGATTTATGTTTCTGATGTTGTTTGTTTTCGTTGTGTCGCTTCAAAGTTGACAATTCGCAGCTCAATTTTACGTCACATAATTTACATTTTGCTTTATATACGTCGTTATCCACGGGTTGAATCCAATCTTTAAAATTATTATCTTGCTCCCATTGAGATCGGTATTTTTGGGGTAAATGTGTTCGTTTCTTTACCTTTTTTGGAGTACATGGCCCTTCTTCCTCACTATCCATGTTAATACTTTATTCACACACCACACTAAGGCTGGCCTCACACAGCCGGAAAACCTATCTGAATTAAGAATCTTAATTCAGACTCTTAATTCCGGCTCCTTCAACTCACATTCTCTTAAAAATTTAGATAGATCAGTAGTCTCTTGTTTCACGACACACGCAAACGTCTCGAAATGAACTAGAACTAGCAGTGTGAACTGAGCAATTCATAATCTGAATTCAATATGTGTGTGTTGCTCTATGCAAATGTATGGGATTACGTGCGTTATGAAGTCATAATCTTAAATATTCAGACCAGGAATTCCGGACGCACATCAGAATCATTCTTACAGATCGATCTGAGAAATTCATAATCTGAAAAAATCAGAATGTATGTGGATCATAAAGACTTTGTATGGGATTCCGGCCTTTCTTAATTAATAATATGAATTCAGAGACGAATTCCGGCTGTGTGTGGCCGGCCTAAAGAAAGTAAATAAATGTTAAGCAGCAGAATATCTTTATAATGTACTTTACACAACAAATTTAAATAAATTCGTAATGAGTTTATTTTTCTCTCTAAAATATTGGGAAAAAAATCTATGAAAGATATTCGGCAGATATGTTTAAAAATATCTTCGTTTCATTAGCCATCCAACGAGGTATCACAAGATAAGGTTTTATCAACATTCTTAGGAGAAAACATGATGAAAAGTTTTCAGATAGAACTAAGGAATACAATCGAATTTCTTACTTGGATCAAACAATAAAAGTAGAACAATGAAATAGATACAAACATGTTTATTGGTATTTTACATACATTATTTTTTTACATGTTTACTATTTACAGTTCATGTTCCACATGTTTACCTCTGTTTCGCACACAAACTCGCATTCTGCGTCTTAGTCCAGTCTTTACTACGCCAGTTGTCAAAGAGCTTCTCATTTTATTGGCTGCTTCGATAATTCTTTGTCTTAAAACATCAACAGAAGTTATTGGGTTTGGTTCACTGTAGACTTAAGTCTTCATATGCCCCCACACATAAAAATCCATAGGAGTCAGGTCTGGACTTCTTGCTGGCCACGGTATGGGTCCTCCTCTTCCGATCCACTTGTTAGGGAAACTATTATCTAACCATTCTCTGACACTTCTTCTGTAGTGTGCAGGGCACCCGTCATGTTGATACCACATATCTCGAATAAGGTTGAGTGGAACTTCTTCTAATAACTCTGGTAAGTCTTCTCTTAAAAAGTTTTCGTAGTGTTCGCCGTTTAAATTAGTAGGGAGAAAGAAGGGCCCTATTAAATGGTTTGATATTATGCTCATCCATACATTTAAACTGAATCGTCTTTGTGACCCTTGTGGCCGTTTTTTATTAGGGTTACCTTGACTTTTCGGCGCCCAATAATGAGCGTTGTGATAATTTGTTATACCGTCTTTATCAAATTTCGATTCATCTGTCCACAAAATATTAAAAAAAAATGATGGGTCTTCTAAATCCGCATTTAACATAAATCTGCAGAAGTCCAACCTCCTGACAGGATCTCCTTCTTCGCTGACGTGTACGGGCGTGTAGTGGTATGGGTATAATCCGGCAGTGTTCACCGTAAACCATACTTTCCACTGCGATAGTCCAAGTTCTTGGGCGACGACATTGGTTGACGTTGTTGGATCCGATCTGAAGCGTTGAACTATCTCATTGTCTTGCTCTTCATCGTCATCATTGACACGTGGCCTACCCAGGTCTGATCGTCGCCTCGAAACAGAGCCAGTCTCTCGAAGTCGTCGGTAAACTCCATCAAAGACGCTAACATCCGGCACTCGGCGGCCAGGATAACGTGATATGTATTCATCACGAGCTCGTGCGGATACACAGTTACAGTATCCATAACAAATTAAAATATCAGCATATTCCTCATTTGTGAAAAACGTCATCTTTAACAGTTCCAAGTCGGAAGTAATTGTTGTTGTGGCGGCAAGATGTTAGTCCCTCGTTGGTAAACAGGAAAAGAGTTTATGGGTTGTTGCAGTATGTTGTATGTTGGTTGAGAAGGAGGCTGAACACGCCTACCAAGTCTTATCTGTTTAAATACGTTAAGAATACTAATCTTAGCATCGAGTTTTTCATCTGGGGTTAAATTTTTGAGTTATGGGACAAGAGACAATGCAAAGTTTACATCTTCATCAACATTATCATTTAATGCTTTTAATATTGCTTCGTCCAAATCCGTATTCTTCGAAACACGAGTTTTCTTCTGGCGAGGAGGTGCGGAAGCGGATGGAGCAGTTCCTTCATCATTTTCTTCATTTTCTGAAGTATCCTGGGCCAGGTTCAGGTTACCTTCCGTTTGACGATTTTCCATGCATGGAAGTAAAAATAATAATTGTTCAAAGTATACGTATTTACGCCTCTTGACCGAAGCCTGCCCCGACTTTGTGTTCTTTTGTGCATTTAATTCTCGGCAAAAGCAAGTCCGTAAATTGGCCCATTTTTTTTGTATATCGCGGCCTGAAAAATAATAAAATATAATTAGTTCATTACAGGTATCTGGCTACTGAAGCTAGTTTCAATTCATTGTCTTTTGATTATCTGATAGGAGCTTCTACAATACGAGATATTACAAAAAGTACATGTGAGCAAATATGGAATATGCTTCAACCGTTATATTTGCCAACCAAACAAGAAGATGACTGGATTGAAATAGCAGACGAATTCTACAGTCGCACAAATTTTCCAAACATCATTGGAGCGATCGATGGCAAACATATACGGATGATACAGCCAGAACATTCCGGTTCATCATATTTTAACTACAAAAAGTTCTTCTCCTGCCTTTTGATGGCTTGGACAGATGCCGATTATAAATTTGTGTACATTGATGTTGGTTCTTATGGAACAGCTAGTGATTCGAAAATATTTAAAACATCAGAAATGGGTAAACGGCTTTCCGAGAATCAACTAAATATTCCTTCTGGAAGGCAATTGCCTAATGATGATGTCGGAGATGTTGGAAGTTCGAGGCCATATTATCAATTTTAACAGATATCGTTGCGAGCGTTTTCATGATTTTTATTTGGTTATCAAGTATTTTGGCTTGATTGTCCGATAAAATTTTTTGGTTTGTTAGAAGATCGTTAAAGTCCAATACTTGGACTACTTCAGTGTCTATATTGTGGCCTCTAAATAATTTTCTCTTGGAATATCATCAGATTCTTGCATTTCCTGCGCTGCTCTAGTGTAGCTATGCGATGCATAATTGTTGTGAAAAGGTCCAGTGGCTGACAGTTTTTTGGCAATCTTATTAAAATCTTCGTTGTCCGGCCGCCTTGCATGAATATTATACCCTTCGTTTTCGGTATCAGGCAACTCAACCATGGCGTTCAACTCAGCATCAGCATCATCATAGTTATTAAATTTTCTTTTAATTATAAAGGGTGTCCCAACAAGAACGCAAGATTTAAATTTTAAATAAAATACAGATATTAAAAAAAAAATCGTGCAACTTTATTATATCGTAAAGTAGACAGAATAAGGTTATGTATGGAACAACATATCGGGCAGATGACCGCCGCGGCTTTGCTGGCACACACGCGATCTTCTAATGAAATTTTCAATGACCGTTTTGCATAAATGCTGCGGTATTTCATTAATGCAGCGTCCAATTTCCTCTTTTAGGGCTTGAGTCGTCGTCGGCTTATTCGCGTAAACCATCGACTTCAAAAAACCCCAAAGAAAAAAGTCTAATGGTGTTAAATCGCACGATCTAGGCGGCCAACTCTGGTCGCCAAAACGCGAGATAACACGACCGGGAAATGACTGATGCAGCAATTGAATTGTTTCTCTGGCTGTATGACATGTGGCGCCGTCTTGTTGAAACCACATGCCCTCTACATTAATTTCTTCAATTCTAGGCACGAAAAAACTGGTTATCATTTCACGATACCGAACACCATTGACTGTTTGCGCTTGACCTGCCTCATTTTCATAAAAAAAAGGTCCAATGATTCCTCCAGCCCAAAATCCACACCACACAGTGACACGTTGAGGATGCATTTGCTTCTTGTGAATCACTCGGGGATTTTCCTCACCCCAAATGCGACAATTCTGCCTATTGACGAAGCCATCAAGATGGAAATGGGCCTCGTCACTGAAGATGATTTTATCGGCAAAATCAGCATTTTCATGTTGTCTCTCCAATACCCAATTAACGAACTCCCTTCGCTTTCCATGGTCAGCTGGCTTCAGTTCCTGAGTCAATTGAACTTTGTATGCATGAAGATGCAAATCTTTTGTCAAAATTCGCTGCATAGTGGATTTGGAGACACCAATTTGCTGAGCTCGGTGTCGAATTGAGGTGGATGGAGTTTGAGCGACATCATCACGTACAGCTGCGACATTTTCGGTCGATCGACCTGGTCGAAGGCGCGTTGTTGTCTTTACATCACTAACAGACCCAGTTTCAGCAAATTTATCCATTAATCTCTTTACAGTTGACTCTTTTGGAGCATTATTGAGACCCCAAATTGATCGCAATTTGCGGACTGTAGCCGCAAAACTTTCACCATTTTGGTAAAACAATTTCACAATGAGAATACGTTGTTCATTAGTGTAGCGCTCCATTTTTACTAACCTCGTACCTTCTACTAGCAAACAATAACAATTTTTCAAATGTCAAACAATGACACTTCGAATGGCGCCAAATTTAAATCTTGCGTTCTTGTTGGTACACCCGTTACATGCCATTTTCAGCCAAGTATCTTTGGGCATTAGTTGTTCCAGTTTACATTTTTTTGATGTTTTTTTAGTAGACCAACTTAAAACTCCGTTAGCAACCCATCCTTCTGGACAGATTGATAATTTTTTTGAACCATTTTCAATTGTTTCAATAATTAAAAATGGCATTCTTTATAAATGGGTTTTGTTACCGTCTTGAGGATCCCCAATTCAACGCAAAGACAACGAGACCTGTAAAGTGATTTTTGGACCTAGGAGTTCTAATAAGGCAACAAATGAGTGGAAATATGAACTGCAAGGTCCATTTTAAATCGCCATATTTAATAATGGGAGTTCTTGAAAAGTATCTTGTTGAATGATATTTTCTTGCAATAACATACAATAAAATGAGTTTTTATTACAGTTTCTGATGTAGTTTGTCATTATACTTTATGTTAAACCTCGATTTTAGGCTTTAATTATCTATTTTAGGTTTATAACCTCAAAATTTTGATAAAGTATTATCTTATTTATTTGTACATTATAATTTTTTTTCGATAATACTTCATTAGATCGAAGGCGCATTAAAATTTACTTCGTAAATATACCATGGTTTCACAATAAAAAACCATTTGCAAGGGCTCCATGATGTTATCCTTCGTTATATGTAAAGACATATTATTTAATAGGTACTTACCAAATAAATTCTAATAAATTTGCTGTCACCACATAATAACATAGCACAAACACAATTGACCGTCCTTTCCTTTTTGTTTATCTCCACCGAAAATAAGCACTTCATAAGATCTCATTTGTCACCGAACGGATGAACTGTATCGCTTTATCGTTCAATCATTCATTCACGGCGCGCAATTTGAACCGTTAGTTCCAAGCGCCGCTCCGGATAACAATTCGAACTCATAAGCATCGCTTTTGCAACTATAAATAAGTTGCAATATTTCTCCCTTTGGTAACATACAGGTTGCTTATAGGTTCTAACCACTTTTATAGAACTTAATCACGGTGGATTTTGTTACTTAGGTTTCCAAAATAATTCTATATGCAAGCTATTTGTCACCAAATGTGTTACTTGGGTAGGATTGAATAAAACAGACACAAATGAAAAAAAACACATAGCTATTTATGTTACAAATTATTTGTTTTTATATGTCGAAAAAGATCATTTTTTCCAGCACTGCCAATTGAAAGATCTGCTTTACAGAATGTACAGAAAGCATAATATTCACCTTTATGACTAGGTCTCAACCAAGCTTTATAAGAAGACTCTTCCATCCAGTTCCTATTAAACTTTTGCACCACTCTGGGTTTTTTAAATGCCATAATGGTTCACAGAAACACAATCTACAGGGTGGGCCAAAAGGGTGTTGGGTTTGAATGTGAAATGAAAAAAAAAATACGAAACGTACGATAATTTTATTTATATTAAAAGAAAGTAGAAATTATGGAAATTTTACGACTTAAAAATAATGTTCTTTAAATGACGTCCTTCGGCCGCTTGGCACTCTTGAAACCGAAGTCGCGAATTTTGGAACACTCGGCGAAACGTGGTCCTCGGGATATTGTTAATTTCTCGGATAATGTTTCTCTTGAGTTGTTCCAAAGTTGTCGGATTGTTTTCATACACCACCGATTTAAGGTAGCCCCATAAAAAAAAATCACAGGGAGTGAGGTCTGGGCTGCGGGGGGGCCATTCAATATCCCCCCTTTTCGAAATGAGTTTTCCCGGGAAGGTTTCTTTCAGAAGGTCAATGGACACCCTAGCAGTATGGCATGTGGCTCCATCTTGTTGGAACCATATCCTGGTCGTATCCACTTGAAATTCTTGCAAAGCTGGGACCAAGAATTCTCTTATCATGTCGCAATAATTGTGGGCTCTCACAGTCACTGCGCGACCTCTTTCGTCCTCGAAAAAGTATGGTCCGACAATACCGTTTGCCGATATTGCAGCCCACACGACAAGTATCGGGCTATGAAGTGGACGTTCATGAAGTCGTTGGGGATTGGTCTCGGACCAGAATCGACAGTTTTGTTTGTTTACTTGACCGTTAAGATGGAAATTCGCCTCGTCGCTGAACATCACGTTGAAAAAGTTGTTGAACCGGTTGAGCATTTGATTGACAAAATTAAGGCGGTTACTGGCATCATTCGGTTTTAATTCTTGGACAATCTGGATCTTATAGGCCTTAAGATGCAAGTCACGCTTCAAAATTCGTCGTAAAGTTGTTCTTTTAACATCCAAAGCCTGACCTCTCTTACGAGTCGATTGTTGCGGATTTTGCTGAACTGACACACGAACACGTTCCACAATGTCGGGCGTTCTCGCAGAGACAGGACGTCCGCGATCCATTATTTTTACAGTCGAGCCAGTTGTTTCGAACATTCTGATCCATTTGCGTATCACATTGGCGCTAGGACCTTCACCGATGTCTCGTAAACCGTGTTCCCGTCGATACAACCGTCGTGCAATAATCACCGATTTGTTGTTTTCGTAATACGCGCGGACACAAAATGCACGCTGCGCTCCCGTGTACGGCTCCATGGCGACTAAATTTCCAGGAAGCGACGCGTCAAGCAATATACCCCCCCCACCACACCGCGCTGCAAGTTTTCGAGAAATTAAAGAATCAAAACGCCAACACCCTTATGGCCCACCCTGTATAATACCACTTACTACAAAACGTTAGTACGATATGAATAATTTACGACAAATGCATAAAGAGAGCGCAGGCAAGAAAGTGAAGAGCGAACAAAAATCTTGGTTAGGGAATTCCCCGTATCAAACTACTAATGTGACCATATTAAAAAAATAAACGGCGTTTGTTTATGAAATAAATTAATTCCAAAGAATAGAATCAGACAATAGGTATTTAATAATATTATAATTATAAGGACTGCATCGGAGCATGTTATTTATTGTGATCTGTTCGATTTTAATTGAATGTGAAAATTCTGTATAAAAAGCTGTATCCAATGCTAATCTGTATCGCACATTGAAAATCTGTATAGATACAGAGAAATCTGTATATATGGCAACACTGCCCCTTTTTGAAGTGCCTGGTTGTTGGTATTTGGCTGATCTTCAAATGCCACACCTAATTGCATCTGTGATTCCTGCATTATTTCTCTACTACTCAGTTGTGGTGCAGGAAGATTGGCTCTATTACAAATGTTGTGTAATATAACGCAAGCATTTACAATAGAGGCGGCAACCCGTGGCTTGTAATGGAGAACTCTATGCATCAGAAGGCAGCGAAAGCGTGCTTTTAGAAGACCAATAGTCCTCTCAATGACATTCCGAGCTATAACATGCAAGTCCGTGTAGTGGTTTTCAGGCGTGTTCGGGATAGCATTGACGATTGGTGTCATCAAATATTGTCTTTGATCAAAGTCAAAGTCCAATTTTTTTATTCAGTTTTGGCCCCATAGAGGCTCTTTTGAACGTACCACCCATTCGGAAGAACATCAGCAGAGAAGAATGAGCAAGAAACTCTGCTGGTTATTTTTTTTTAAATCAAGGTATAATTCAATTTAATACTAATAAGTAAGATTACATGTCAAAATCAGGTTGTGTTGCTGGTGCAGGAATTTGACTCCAGACATT
This sequence comes from Cyclophora albipunctata, assembly GCA_963082685.1. Taxonomy (NCBI): domain Eukaryota; kingdom Metazoa; phylum Arthropoda; class Insecta; order Lepidoptera; family Geometridae; genus Cyclophora; species Cyclophora albipunctata. The sequence goes on along the minus strand of OY720135.1, from coordinate 4,864,434 downwards.
TGTCCTCAATGTAATCAGTAACGCTATAGTATGCTTTAGTCAATAAAACGTCTTTAACGTACGATTTGAATTTACCTTCACTAAGCCCAGTTACCTCCTTGGAAATTTTATTATAAAATTGAATACATCTACCAATGAAAGACTTCCCGGTTTGCGCTAACCTGGACTTAACAACAGCAAGCTTATTTCTATTTCGCGTATTAAAACTGTGGTGATCTCCGCGCACCTTAAGGTTACTCAAGTTTCGGCGGGCATACATTATATTTTCAAATATATACATGCCTACAGGAAAAGTCGTGCTAGATCCGTTAAGGGCGTGGAGTACCCATCATTTCTGACTTGTTTCACTATGAAACACCCTACCCTAAAATTAACCCTTTTCAAGATATTCGACTTTTCATATTTTTATTGAAAATTGCCGATTTTTATGCTACAAAATTTAATTTTGTTTATTTTGTGTGTCTTTTTATTGTTTATTGTAGTGTTTCTCCTCGGAGACACGGGACAAGCCCGGTCTTTTTGAGAGGCATGCGAGGGGATACAGATCCAACTCGTAGAGGCCCTTTATTGTAAAGCCGAACTGATTTTTATGTAGAATCTTATGCTCATCAAAATGGGACATTAACTGATCTAGGATTAATTTTACAAAAATTTTGCTTAGAGGTCGTTCTGAAGTTATGAGCTTACCAACACATTTTGCGATTAATTTTTATATTATACTAGCTGACCCGGCGAACTTCGTACCGCCTTAGTGAATGACATTGACATTCGTTACGCGTGTTTTTTTAAATATGCAAAATTAAATGTATATTTTTCAATATTTCTGAGAGATTTTCTTGATATTTTTTTCCGTAAGAACCTTCTCCTAATAATAACAAATACAACAAAAAAAGAATTAGTGAAATCGGTCCAGCCATTCACGTGTGATGCCGTGACCAAGGAAAACGGGTTTCATTTTTATATTATATAGACTAGCAGCGCCCCGCGGTTTTACCCGCGTTGTGCCCGTTCCCGTGGGAATTTTGGGAATTTTTTTACATAAAAACCTTCCTCTTGAATCACTCTACCTATTACAAAAAACCGCATCAAAATCCGTTGCGTAATTTTAAAGATTTAAGTTACAATTTGCTCATCAAGCTGCTTTGATTTGCTAATTGGTAAGGGTCTTGTAGATACTGCAAAATTATGAATTTTCGATTGTGCTTGTACTTGTGTGGTTTGGCGAGTAAATAAGTCAGTTGCTGCAGGTTTGTCAAATAAAGAAATCACAGACTCACTTGACGTAGAAGGTACATTATCTGCTCCTAAACAGTGTTCTGAATGATCCGGTTGAGGCCTTGGTAATACAATCTGTTCTTGAAAATGAGCTGTCGATGTTTGGTCAATAGATATTGTCCCGTGTATTTTTTTCATATGTCTTGTCAAATTGCCCGTACCACCTCCAGAATAGCTGATGATTTTTGAGCAATATTCACATTTCGCCTTATCTTTCTTTGCCTCCGCCCGTTATTCCGTGTTTTGCGAAAGCCTATATTATTGAACCCCGATAAAGCTAAATTGATTGTAAAGTGCACATGTCATTTGCACAATTTCATTAGAAGGAATTCAGAAGGAATATGCTTACAAGAAAACATCTCACAAGACAATAATACCAGTGATTATAACGAGGGCCATGCATCATTTCTTCCGCTTGCAAATCAACATCGAAACTTATCAGAAAGTGCTTTTGCAAAAATAATGAGAGATGAAATTGCTGAATACTGTTCTCAAGAAGGTGCGTTGGAGTGGCAAAACCAATATGCGTAGGTACTTACAAATTTTAATACAGAAATACCTTTTAAAAAAATAACTCACCGAATCATCAACGGGACGTGGTTTATTCCTATCCAGCATAAATTGTAAGCTTTGGTACGCAAACCACGAACTTTTGTAAATTTCATCTGCTCCTGTAAATGTAAATAAAAAAAAACAATTTAAAATAAAATTCGTCTTTTTCATTTACGTAATATTATTATCCAAACTGAATATATCTGCTGTGTTATGTATATTTGCATTTATTGTCATCACTAATCTTTTCCGGTGCCAACACTTTTTTCAATCTTCATTTTTTCTCTTCGAAGAGAAGCTAGAAGGCTTGTCATTTTTTTTCTGCAGTTATCAGCAGAGATCTCCATTTCGGCAGCAATATCTTGCCACTCGTCGTTTGTTAACATTTTATTGTAATGTTGAGCGTGATTAGGATCCCATAAAATTACATGATTCCTGTATTTTTCAATAAACAATAAAGTTTTTTCACTATCCCACGACATAGTTGAATAGAAAATAGATAATAAGTATAAATAACAAGCTAATGCAATGCACGTGTAAAATCACAGCGTCAACTTGAACAACTAAACGACCGCGCGGACCGCGTGCGTCTTTCGTCCCTCTCCCTCCGCGTCACCCCGCAACCGCGCATCGCCCGCACTCGTGGCTCGACGAAATGTTAAGCCGGGTATCCATATGTTCGCGAACATTTTGCGCTCCGCGCTCCTGCAACCGCTCACATGGAGACGTGACGCGCATGTGCAATAGAAACAGGCGTGCTCCACAGTCCTCTTGCGAACTGTGAGCGAACATGTCGTCACCATTAGTGGCTAGTGCAGCATATATTTTATATGATTATCTTCTCGAAAACTACAGAAACCCTCCTCGCTTTTGGGAATCCGACTTTTACAAGAAAAGACGTTCGAATTCATTGGTGTTACAACTCAGATCTCAGGAATTAAGTGGACATTATAAAAACTTTCTGCGAATGTCTTCATCTAATTTTGAATATTTGTATAATTTGGTTCTGCCAGCAATACAAAAAAAGGACACAACGTTTCGAAAAGCTATATCGGCTCAAGATAAATTAGCATTAACGCTACGATTTTTGGCAACAGGTGATAGTTTCACAAGCCTGCAATTCTTATTTAAAATCTCAAAACAGGCAATCAGCAAATTTATCCCTGCAGTCTGTCAAGCTATTACCAATGGACTGAAAGACAATGTGAAGGTAAGAAATGTTTTATTGTTAATTTAATCATTGTTACTAACACTATATGGGCAATGCCCGAAATAAATGCTTTTTATTTTAATGTATTAATTAATAAAAGGTTTCATACAAATCAAAGTAAAAATAGAAGTAGGTAGGTACAATTAAACGTAGTCACTGATATCAAAAGAATCCTCGCTGTACTGCGATACGTTACTTGGACTGTTTTCACCAATATCAGCTTGAGATGTACTAGGTGTTGCCGGTGAATGTGCTGATGAATAAATCGTATCCTGTGTAGCTGTTTCTGACCGTGTTGTATAATAATTATGGGGCTGACTTGTGTAGTAACCATATTGTTGATTGTTACTAAAATATCCTGCGTCAGCCTTAAATACAATATCACATAAACGCTGTTGTACCAAATTTTTCGTGCGATGATCGTAACTTCTCAATTTACTCTCTAAAAATTTACAAAACGTGCCAATCTCGTCGTCTTGATTTGACTTGGTCGACGCTGATTTTAAAATACCAAATGCATCCTTCAACATGGCAAGTTTTGGATCATATTTGCGTTTTATCGGAGGCCTCGGGGACGCATTAGTCGGAGAAGGAGGCCCATCGGTAGTTTGTACGGTAGACGGTTGGTCGAAAATGGCAGCATTATTATCTTCCTGAAAACCAAACAAGACAGGCTATAAATATATGTAAACACTTTATTGTACAGTTAGTGACATAATCAAATCTATATATTTGTTTTTTTCAGTTGCCGAACAGCCCTGAAGAGTGGTTAAAGATATCTAATGCATTTGACGAGTTATGGAATTTTCCTCATTGCATCGGTGCAGTGGATGGAAAACATGTTATTTTACAGGCGCCATTTAACAGTGGTACTGAATTTTACAACTATAAGGGCAATTTCAGTATTGTGTTATTTATTTTGGCCGATGCTCATTACAAGATTAGATTTGTCGATGTCGGTTGTCAGGGCCGAATATCTGATGGTGGAGTATACAAGAATACTAAACTACACTCTTTGATGGTAGGCGGTGAATTGAATTTGCCCACTCCGACACCTTTGGAAGGACGTAGTAAAGATATACCATATTATTTACTAGGTGACTCTGCATTTGCATTGACCGAAAATATGATGAAACCGTTTCCTGGCCAAACACATGCGAAAGGTACTCTTGAAAGAGTGTTCAACTATCGTTTAAGCAGAGCACGTCGAGTTGTTGAAAACGTTTTTGGTATAATGGCACAAGTCTTCAGAGTTCTAAGGAAACCACTTATGGTAGAACCAGATAAAGCAGCAGTTATAGTAATGACGATCACTCACTTGCACAACTATTTAAGAGAAGATTCAGAGTCTTACTGTTCTCTTGTAAGTGAAAGTGATAGAGATGGTTATGAAACGTTACAACCATTAAGAAACTGTCCACGTCGGTCTCCTGACAATGCAAAAGAAATAAGAAAGGAATTGGGGGATTATTTTTTAAAAGATGGAGCTATTTCATTTCAAAACAACTATTGACTGTGTTCAGACAGTTAGGCCTCGGCCTCGAATTTTGCGGGCGTTGGGGCGTTTGCGGCGCGGCGGCGGCGGTTCCATAAGCGCGGCTCCCCGCGCCGCGCAGCTATCCCGCGTTCGCCGCCGCGCCGCAAACGCACCGCTGCCCGCAAAATTTCGAGGCCGAGGCCTGAATGTTTTGAAATGATATAGGTACCTACATTATTAAGTAATAATTAACAACTCACTGTATTCAATGATTGTCGCGGTTTATCGCGATCCATCAAAAATGTAAATGCTTCAAACGCGAACCAATTACTTCTATATATTTCACCTGCACCTGAAATGTGAAAAATAAAGTAAACAACTCTCCATAGTGTTTTATGTTTTACACCACTTAATAATGCTCATGTTAATTTACCTTTCCCAGTCCCAGTGCTATTCTTTTGTTTTGATTTCTCTCTTCGAAACCCAGAAAGCAGAATTTTCATTTTGTCTTTGCATATTTGCCCCGATATGCCCATACCTCTTCCGATTTCCACCCACGCGTCTTCTTTTAAATTTTTATTTTTGAAATTCTTATCCTGGGGATCCCACAGCACAGTATAGTTTCGGTACAACTCGATTAGAGTTAAACATTTATCTTCCGGCCACTCCATATTAAACGGAGCGTGGAGCGTCAATACACGACACGTACGCACTTACGAGTTATCTTGCTCGCGTCCACGAACAGACTGCGCTCCCCTTTGTGTTCGCGCTAAAAACCGACACGAATCGGAGCGCCTGCCGCGGAGCGTGCAACGTTGCACGCTCCGTGTTCGCACACGTACCCACTACCGGGAGCGGTTGCAGGAGCGCGGAGCGCAAAATGTTCGCGAACATATGGATACCCGGCTTTACACCAATACGCTCGACGAAATGAAAATGAACATTCATTTCTCTTATTTTTGTGGGAGTAATCTTTGGACTTGACATTCCATAAACACTCACACTGTCTATATGTGTTAATAAAGTCTTCTATAGCGCTTTTGGAATAAACTCGCAAATCAATTTCTCTAAAACACGTGTTTCAATCACGATAAATAATACCAGACTGACGCTCGCCTCGCGCCACTCGCAGTCACGTACACACGTTCGAGTCAAGATTAACGGCTCGCTTCGAGTAGGTTCGAAGGAAATTCCTTTCATTTAATTCCATCGAGCCGGCTCGGTGCGAGCCTTCGAGCTGTGAGTTTTGCGGTCCACACGTTGATTTTTACTCAACTTCGAGTAAAACTATCGAGTAATACCGTATGTGAGTACTGACCTTAAAAGGGTTAATAATTATCAATGCGGCAGGCTATCATAGAATGGATGTATATCTCGTGGAATCACACATTTTAATTCCTGAAGATGTTTGTACTTTACCTTAGTAATGTGTAATTTTGAATGATACAACTGTTGAAAACAATCATTAGCATTTGGTTGATGAATTCTTCTTGGTAGTAATTGGTATTCTTCGGAATGACTTAGCTTGAACTTTATGGATCCGTCTGGTTCATATTTAAGGCAACGTATGTCGGTGACCTGTGGATCTCCAACCTTATTACCTGGTCTTATCGAAGAAAAATACGGTTGAGTCCATATTTTTTGAAGAATGTGTGGTCTAACTGGACAACATTATAGGGACCAGCACGGGTAGCATGAACACTGGTAGACATATATCTCTATAGGGTTTAAACTTTTGTCTTGTCTACGGGTTATGGCGCGGTTGCGAGCACATAATGACAGGAAGCGAAAATCTCTACTGTATACAAAACTTTCGCTACGGAAGACATAGAAATATTGCCCTTTACAAATATATCATATTTTTAACATGGTCACACATGATTACCGATAAATTTGTTGAAGCACAACACCGTCACAACACTATTTCATCCATTCGCCATTCATTCAATTCAGTGCGTTTTTGTTTTTTGTTTTCGTTTTTGTTTCAAAAATATTGTATTTTGTAAGTTTAAAATGTCTTTAACCCTATACTTGGCAAGGATTTTTATTGTTAAATTTACTGTTTTTTTCTATATAAGTTGAATCTTTAGGATGTCAGAAACATGTAAAAAAAGAAAGAAAAAATCCTACTTATATACTTTAGGAAATATAGCATGTATCTTTAAATGCACATTGTCAGCTTTTCCTAGTTAACACTGCCGTAAAGGCGTGTGCACTAAAATATACATTGCCATGTGCAGTGGAAAATAATTACTTAATCAGTCTTCTCTGACAAAAATCACAATTTAAAAAAAGGAATAAGTAAGTAACAAAGACATCAAAGCTGATTATCAGCTTCAACCTTATAGGTAAAGTCAATACTAATAGTAAATCTTTGTTGCTTAACAACAATTATTAATTACTAACTACTTATATAATTATACTTATATTACTAAGGTAACATTCTTTCTACGTTTATGAAGTTATACAGATATGCAATTAATAATAAGAGATCAATAATCAGACTTAGTAACAATGAGATAATATCAATAATGTTTTAGATCAAAAAATATTACGAAGCTAAGTAATAATAAAAACACTATTATGATTATCATAAAAAATAGTCAGCTTGGACTATTTTTTATGATAATCATAAAAACAGTTACGATCCTCTACTAAGCAGAGGCGCACGTTGCATTTTACACACATGAATTTAGTCTGATGTTTTATGCAGTTCTTGCATCTGCCTTTGCCTGTAAAGGATGGCATGTGCCCAATTTGGTCAAATCGGCTGCAGTCAGATGTTTGAGGTGTAACGAAATGAGAACCTCTGGAAGTACTAGACCTCTCCTTTGTTCTTTGAAAGATGACGAGTTCGTTGCTAATTTCACAACGAAAATCTTTGAGTTTCATTCGTTTTGTATCTTTGGTCTCACGACGATATATGAGCCAAGCATTATTGACACAGATGTCAAGAACCTGCGAGAATAATGGCATATACCAACGATGTGCTCGCATTTCAGTTCGGTAAAGTGCTACAAGCATATCCGCAAGGTCTACGCCTCCCATGCTACAGTTATATTCCTTTACAATGTTTGGACACATAACAGGGGCTCGGGTTTTGGTGTTTTTACAGTATCGCAACACTTGTTGCGCCGGTTGCGAGTCAGTGTACGTACTGGCCGTAGTGACACATTTGTTGTCAAACCATTTGACTATGGCTATTTTGCATTCATTAGAAACAACTTGGGCAAAATATCCACGACCTCTCTTTTTAAATTTTTATCAGTCGGAAGTTTAGCTGCAGCTCCTCGAAGTCTGTTTTGCCTGATTGTTCCTAAAGCAAAGATGCCATATTCTTTCCAGCACAGCACAGAACAAGCTTGTCGTCTTATTGTCTTTGATAAAGCTAGTACAACTTTTGCACCTAAGCCCATACCATTTTCTTTTTCAGTAAAATTATTGAAACGAAAAGTATCCTCGCCACCGTACACCAAAAAGTCATAAACAATGCCTGATACTCCTGCTCGAACAAAAATTTTAAAGCCCCATTTACTTGGCTTGTTTTTTATATACTGCTTACGAGAACCAGCTCGTGTACCTTTGTAAGGCACCATCATTTCGTCTATGCTGAAACGAGTTTCTTCTTCAGTTTTCAGACAGTTACGACGCACACTTTCTAAGAGTAGCCTTACTTTATAATGCCTGTCTCCATCATCCTGTAAATTATTTGCAAAGTGTAAATACCTTCTGATCTGTTGAAATCCAAATCTCTTTTGAAGGCTACGTTGTCATAGTTAGCGGGGATGATCTCATCTGGATTTGTTAACACGCGGCCGTTCCAACGAGCTCCAGGTATTGGTGAGCTCTTATAAAAATCATCCCTTACGGCCCGTGGAGTACGAGGGTCCGCAAGTGCTTCGACTGACTTACGCAGATTCGATAAGACCATCGTGGTGCTTACTGGCGCATAGCGTTCACGCACGAATTTCTCCTTTGGTAGAACAGGAAGATAGGTTTCATTCTGATAGCGGAGAACGCCAATGCAATTAATCACCCGAAAGAATGGCTCTGGAACTATCGGGATATGCCTTACCGTCTGGATTAGAGGGTTAGATACGTCAAGATCTTTCGAGTATCCAGAAAGAGGGTTCGTCTTCGTAAAGAGCCCTTGCTGTCGAGAAAGCCTAGCCTCAACCAAGCCCAAACCAACACGATAGATTGCTCTCACGTCAACGTCGATTGCCGGAGTTAATTTTGAGACCGTTTTTGCGAGGTACGAGGGGCGGCTGATAAGTCCGCGGCCTAAGGTACTTAGAGAAAGAAATTATAGGTTTTATATTTTTTATTTTTCAATATAGTCTCCCTCTAGAGATATACATTTTTCACACCGAGCATATAGAGCTTTTAAGCCGTTGAAAAAATATTCTTTATCTTGCTCTTCAAAATGGGTTTCTACAGCCGCCTTCATCTCATTGTCGTCTGAAAATCTTCGGCCCCGTAACTCCTTTTTTAATTTGGAAAAAAGGAAAAAATCACTGGGAGCCAGATCTGGACTGTAAGGTGGGTGGTCAATTTCTATGAATCCAGTTTCTCTCAAGGCTTGCTTCGCAACGCGAGCGGTGTGAACGGGTGCGTTGTCTTGCAAAAACAGCACGCCGCGCGCTAATTTCCCACGTCTCTTCTGGACAACTGCTTCGCGGGTCTGACCCAATAAATTTGCATAATATTGCCCATTCATTGTAGTTCCCTTTGGTAAATAATCAATTAGCAATATTCCCTCGCTATCCCAAAAAATAGTCGCCATAATCTTGGATGCCGACTTTTCCACTTTAAATTTCTTTGGCGGCCTTTCTCCTTTTTTTATCCATTGCATAGACTCTTGTTTTGATTCTGGGTCATACTGACGGATCCATGTTTCATCGACGGTCACTATCCGGTTACAGATTTCATCCAAATTGGCTTCAGCCAACTCCAAAAAATCCTTGCAACTCGCAAGCCGTCGCTGCTTGTCGAGCGGTGTGAGCATTCGCGGTACCCATCGCGCACTAATTTTTTTCATGTGCAAATGTTGATGCAGAATTTCTCCGATTCGTTCTTTACTAATTTGTAGCTCTTCCGCTATCTGCCATAATTTAATTCTGCGGTCAGCCAGTACTAACTTCTCGACTTTTTCAACGTTTTCTTCAGTCACTACCGTGACGGGCCGTCCCGGGCGGGGGTCGTCTTCGCAGGTCTCCCGACCTTGTTGAAATAGGCGAACCCATTTTTTCACCATCGTGTACGAAGGCCCAGTATCCTGAAGAACCGATGACATCTCATCAAAAATTTCTTTTGGTGTAAATCCTTTTTTTACGAAGAATTTAATCACGGCGCGGTGCTCCAAGTTGCGTGAATTTCCGATTTCCGTAGACATGGTGATGTTCCTTGTTTGACCGATTAATTGTTTATGATCGAAAATAAAAAACCGGGATATATTTATACTACCACTGAGTCCTGCAACTCGTGTTATCAGTAATGAGGCGGTGAGTCATAGCTAAGTACCTTAGGTCGCGAACTTATCAGCCGCCCCTCGTAGATAGCACCAGTGCCAACTCCCCTAGTTGAAATTGGGGTTGGGATTGCCTCTCTCGCAACAACCTCGCCAATGGAAGGCAAAGCTTGAGTGGAATTCTTCGCCCTTCTTAGTCCTAAAATTTCCGGACCTCTTGGTTTCCCGATTCTTCTTACCCTTTGGGATCACATCCTTAACGTCGGTAGAGTCTCCCATAGTATCGGTAGCTTATACGTAGCAATATTTGCTTCGTCGATAGGGGAAATTCGTCCCTATCTAAAAAGCCAAAATGAAATAACAACCTCCGTGGTCTTGTGGTTTGAGCACCCGGCTCACGATCCGGAGGTTCCGGGTTCGATTCCCGGTGGGGAACCTCACAAAAATCACTTTGTGAGACTGTCCTCAGTTTGGTTAGGGCATTGCAGGCTGAATCACCTGATTGCCCGAAAAGTAAGATGATTCCGTGCTTCGGAGGGCACGACCCCAACAAAAAAATCATATTGATTGCATTATTGTATCCTAGAGCGTTTTGATGCCTATGGACATTCTTTTAATACATTAAAATATTACTTTTTTTTTACAGGCAAACTATGGACAAACAAATTACAGAATTACTTTCCGAATCATCTGGTGAATTTGAAAATTTTGTGCGCATGTCTTTCTTCGATTTTGAATACTTATTGAACAAAGTTGCACCTATTATCGCCAAGCAAGATACTCAACTAAGACACGCTATACCACCCAAAGTACGACTTGCCATTATTTTGGTTTTTGGCTACTGGCGATAACTACAAAAGTCAACATTTTTTATTTAAAGTTTCGAGTCAGCTGATTTCAACAATAATACCAGAAGTTTGTGCTGCAATTAACGAAGCATTAAAAGACGAAATAAAGGTAAATTGTTTTATTACAATTAAAATAATCTTTACAAAAGTAATCATTTCAATCATACAAATAGATATTTTTCCATTACACGTACCAAAAACATTATTCGTCATTGTAATTAAAATTGTGAATGAAATCTCTGACCGGTGAAACTATTATTTGATCGGACAAAATCGTAACTGATTGTGAGTTGTCGACTGAATTAAGATTTGGATCGGGAATGTGCAAAACAGGCGGATACGTATTTTGTAGCGACATAGTATGATTCGGTACAATTATAGTCGTCTTAGGTGATGGCATTCGAGCAGTATTTTGTTGTTTTGGAGTATGTCTGGCAGGATCAGAGTAAGTTGACTGAGAAGAAACAGGTTGTTGTGACATTGATTGTGAACTGCCCATTGGGCAATGATCTGGAGCTGATACTGAAGGATATGTAAGTTGAGGCGACATGTTTTGATTTCGTACCATTTTGTTCGGTACAGCTGAGTCTGAATATTATGATGTGCAAGTTGAATTAGGCCGTTTTGAGATTCTCATTTGATTATGTAAAGGTTCAGAGTAAAAAGATTGAGAAGAAGTAGGTCGTTCTGGGATGTAATGAGATACAGAATAATTAGGTGATGGGCTACTAATATTACGTAAACGGTTAATAAACATGCCGTCTATCTCGTACATGAAAATAACACGTTCGTTTTCAGGTAGCGTTCGTAATTTTTTTGCAAGTAACTTGCAGTATAACTAGCACTCGTCTTCTATTGTTCTTTGATCTTTTAAAACACTATTTAAAGTATTAAATGTATCTTTCATCTGCTTGCTAGCTTCATTGATGAGGTATTCAGAACCTTTTGGTCGTCTACGCGGATGCTGTGGTGGAAACGATTGTTGACTAGTTGAAGCAATTGGAGATTGCGGCATTGGAGATTGTGGCATTGGAGATTCTTCATTCATACTTGATTCTTCTTCAATTCCAACAGCTTGTGAATTGTTCCCCTGAAATGCAAATAGAATAATAATTACGTAATTTATTATAAGAGTATTTTATAATTTTAAACATTTATTATGTTTGTTTCAGATCCCGTCTAGTGCCCAGGAGTGGTTAGATATAGAAAAAGGATTTAGAACAAAATTTCCTCACTGTCTTGGAGCAATTGACGGCAAGCACATAGTTTTGCAATGCCCTATTGGATCTGCATCTGAATATTATAACTACAAAAATACTTTCAGTATTGTTCTTTTGGCATTAGTTGATAGTAATTATCGCTTTATTTTCGCTGACATTGGAAGCCAGGGCCGAATCAGCGATGGCGGAGTGTTTAGAAATTCTTTATTGTGGCAAAAAATTAGCTCAAATAACCTTAACTTGCCAACACCATCTCCACTTCCAGGTTCAGATAAAAATGTGCCTTATGTATTTATAGCAGATGGCGCATTTGCTCTAGATTCTAGATACTCATATAATGAAACCATACCCAGGCAATCACACTACTGGCTTGCAAAAACGAATTTTTAACCAACGATTATCAGCTGCACGTGTAGTAGTAGAGAATGTTTTTGGAATATTGTCGTCAAAATTTAGAATTTTCAGAAAACCTATATTGTTAGATCCTAACAAAGCATCAATAATAACAATGACATGCATTTTGCTGCACAACTTCCTTAGAAGAAGTGAAACATCTACTACGTTATATACTCCTGCATGTACAGTGGATATTTTTGATGATAATGGGATTTTAGTTCAACCTGGTTCTTGGAGAAATGAAGTTCATAATGACGGTGCCCTGCAGCATCTGAATCGAATACCACGCAGAGCAACATTAAATGCAACTCAGATAAGAGAAGAGTTTACTTCATTTTTCTGTACAAATTCATATGTGCAATAGATATAAAAATAATTGTTAAAATAAACTAATAAAATATACTCTCGCGCCTCGAATTGTGACAAAAGGCCTTTGGCCAGCAGTGGGGCAGTATAGGCTGATATATAATATAAAATAATACATAAAACATTACAGCCATATTACAGGGTTCATTACCTATCTTAGCAATAAGAGAGTGTACATTGATTGCATGATTAAATAAATAAATAAACTAGAATACCTACATAATTCAAGCAAAATATGTTTCATTTTACTTACCTCTCTCTCCGTGTTCATTGTAGGCAAACATTCATTGATGTCACTCAAAAAGCTTTCCATTAGTTCGTATAGAAACCATATGGGTTTATAAACATCATTTATACCGGCGCCGGATTTAATAAAAACTTATAAACTATACTTATGCTATTGTTACACTGTTTGATGCGATGCACATATAAAATATATCTTTCACAGCTTCTATTTTTAACATTACTGCTCGTATTATACGTTTATTATTTTAGGGTTTAGACACATAATTATATTAAAAACAAAATATCAATAATAAGCCGATGCGGTTGCTGCTGACGGCTGCGCAGTGACTTGTCCTGTCACAGGCGCACGTCCTTGTTCGACTCTGGACACCAGGTCATTTACGATTCGCCCTTTTACATGTTTACCGAACTTCTTTGTACATACATAAACACAAACACTGAAAACTATTACGACAACTACTATAGTGAGTATGCCGTACACTTCTAACTTTCTCTCCAGTGCAGCTTTGGCTGAATTGTCAGAGCCAGTTTGCGCAATAACAACTTGGTCATTCTTAGCTTGGTAATTTCCCATGTTTACAAAAATAGCCATGTATAATCGACACAGAAATATCTTAGAGACTAATAAAATTGTATAAAACAGTATAACAATGAGTTCTTATGACCTAGATTAATTATAATTTGCAACGTATACATTTCATAGTCTGAAACGAACTGGTAACTTTACAACTCTACCGCTATGTGTGGTACGAGTTACTAACTTATCGCTATTACTAAGGTCCGTGTTACTCTGTTTATTAGTTGCATTTTCGCTACTACTATTTGATATATCTTCATGACATACGCTATTGCCTGTACCTTCCGGTTCCACTAGTATGTACGCAGGTTTTAACCTATCTATCGATATGTCTATGTTTCTATTGCTTAACTCTACCTTAAAAACTTTATCCGATCTACTTATAACGCGATAAGGGCCATCATAAGTAGGAGTTAGTGGTCTCTTTACCGCATCATTTCTGATAAAAACATGAGTACACGACTTCAAATCCTTGTATACAAATAATTTTCGCGAATCGATATCCGCTCGTGGCTTGGGCCTATGCTAATAATTTCTCGTAATTTCTCTACGTATGTATAATAATCGAGACTGTGTGTTCTACTTTCGTCACTGTAAAAATCGCCTGGCAAGCGTAAATGTTGCCCTAGAACTAACTCTGCTGCGCTAAAGCCTGTTTCACATCGACTAGCAGCGCGGAGTCCAACAACCTATGTCAGCCTCATTGCTGACTGTGTGTGTTTCTACTGGGTGCGTAATAATACTCAAACATAAGGGATTATACATTTATTAAAATTATTGATTACATGGTTATATGCGATTACATCATTATATTAAAGATTACATGGTTATATGCGATTACATCATTATATTAAAGATTACATGGTTATATGCGATTACATCATTATATTAAAGATTACATGGTTATATGCGATTATATATGTTATTACATGATTATATAAACAAGTTATACATTTTCCACAACTTTTCCCATACATGGGGAGCAATATTCATATATCCCAGTATCGGAGTACTAAATCTAAAACATATTGTTCTTTCGTCTATCGCCTGTTTTGCCATCGGTACTTTACAATACATTTCAATCGGATAATTGCTACAAGTGTACAGTATACATTTTTTGACATTACATCGATCTTTATATTTGACATCAGTTGACATTGGCATTCCTGAAGCTAACAATTTCCACTGCTCGAATTGATTTTCTGTCAATTTACATTCATCCATTAACACGGCATTGCAATGCAATAATCCACTAAAATTGAAACTTGAATTTGGGGTTAATCCAGTTAATCGACAATAATTAAATTGACATTCAATCAATGATGACATTATCATTGTTTTTCCCGTTGACGGTGGTCCGATAAAAAATAAGTTATTTTTTTTACCTGTTTTCCCGTTCATGTGCATAAAAGTCTGATTTGCAAATGTTTCCATTGAAATTTGGTTTGATTTTAAAATTTTTGTCAAATATTCAAGGCTCGTGTCCACTTTTTCGTCGTTCATTTCCCCGTTCACCTGTATCCATTTCGCCTTTGCTCGTTCGAATCGTTGTTTTATCGGTTCTTGAAATACCAAAATTTGCGCAATGTGGATGTAGTTTTTGATCCGCTCGGTGTATTGTTTTGAGCACATAAATTCAATGCCCTCAGGCGACTGTGTAAGTACTTCCATAGCTTCGTCTTCTGTGAAAGCACTGTTTTCGCATAAAAGTAAAATAATATTCCGATTTCTGTTGTAAAAGCCGCAATCCTTTCGACTGTCATTTGTGAGTTTTGTGCTTTTCCCTCCATGTAGATTTTGCCCGTTTTCGCGTTGTACTTGACCTCCTTCCCATAATCGTTTACGAAAGTTATATTCATTGGCTTGATCAGCTGTATCCACCAATCCCTCGAGTTCCTCCTCAGTTGCGCTCCTTTGATTTCCATAAATTGAAGTTCCCCTCTCGGTATCGTCAATCTCGTATGTCTCTTCCGGCCATTGATAGATGCTGTCCACTCCACAGGAATGACCGGCGCACTTACAAGCTTCAATATGTTCTTCGCTGAGAATGTCTTGAACGATTTGACGACCAGAGCCGGAATAAAGATACTGGCGTAGACAAGACATACAATTAATGCTTGAATTTTTGTAGGTTCCGCTTCGAATAATTCTTCCCAGTCTAGAGTTATGTCCCCACTGTTTATTATGACTGATGTATATGAGGTGCCAATGCCGTCTTCTTGTTCCGAGATGTAGAGTGATGAGTTTATAAGGTCCGTTATAAACTGTTGACATTTTATTTTCTGTACTTGAGATATACGTACCGACGGGATATAATATTTCTCCCATTCCTCCAGTGTTATCTCCAACTCTCTCGCAGCTCCCTTCTCCGATTGAATATCTTCTTGTTCGTCCGTTTCCCCATCTAACTCTGAAGCCGCCATCTCCCGTAAGCTCCCCAACCCCTTCGTTTCCAGCACATAATTCTGGATTTTCTCGTCCCTGAACCTGTTCCAGTTCATCTCTTCCAGTCCGCATTCGTCCACTCCCCGGTTCTGGTCCTCGTTCATTGGTACTTGGTCCTGCGTCGGCGACGGGGGTGGTGTAATCGGTGTCGGGTATGTCGCCTCGTTCGTTCGGCTCCTGAAGCCGAGTCTGTGCTGTCTCGTATTTCGAAAATATGTCTTGTAAAAGATGCTCTTTTACAGCAAGCTCTTCACGCAGCAACTGGGTATCATGCTCGTACACATTTTTGCTTAATTCTAAGTTCGTGACACTATTGGACAACAGATCAGACAATGATAAGTTCTGTTGAATTAGGCGGGAATTTTTGAAAAATATTTTGAATTTTCCTGCAATTTCTTACTTTTCCTAATGAATTTAGTAAGTTTTATATATTTTTTAAGTTTATTGTGACTAGTAAAAATAACCGGACTAGAACTCTCATTAGTCAAGTCTATTGTTTCAATTTTGTCTTGAGCATTAAAGTCTGGGTCGGTGGACACTAATTCACTGTAGAGGTTTTGGGTATACTCCGTCTGCACAGTGAGTTTCTCTCTCTCCAGCTTGGTGATTGCAGTATTAGCGTCGCGTAGGTCTGACTCCAGCACGCTGACTCTGCTGAGCGTCTGCTCATGAACTGCATCGCACTCATTGAATGAGACCACAACCTGGTGAAGCCGGTCACATTCCTGGTGTAACTTAGAGTATTCTGCACTTAGGGCTGCTAGTTCCGTCTTCAGTTGTCCATTTCTATTAATAATTTGAAGAATCTCCTCTTCATTGTCCTCTCTCTCCTTGAGTAGCTGCTCGTTGAGGTGTTTCGTTGTCTTTTTCAAGTTATTATTTAGATACCTTAGCTACCCAAGTGTCTATAAGGTCGAGAACCAATGTTCATACAGAAACGTGAGTTAAAGAAAACCGTAGACAACGGATGCAGGAAGAAATTGGTAGGTAGTCCTTTTTTATTTTTGTTATAGCAGTGGAATGCCTTTTATGCATCCCCGACTATTGGGTGGAGCCAATAGTCAGAGTATGTGGGACTCAGTGCCAACAACTTCGGCCTTGGCCACTTCCAAGTCTATCAAGGATTGGTAGGTAGTCCTAACTCAAATCGCGTGAGTTAGAGAAAATCGTAGACAAACGGATGCAGGAAGAAATTGGTAAGTCCTGGTGCTGTATAGTAATGAGCAGGATTTAAATCATAAGTTGCAATACAAATATTTCGAAAGTTTTCAAACACATCGAACAGCAACAAAACATCTGTTTTTAAGTACAAGCTAGAGTAATCCAACATATTGCAACATTTAAAGTGTTGCTAAACATCCTCAGCACGATTATAATCTTCATCAGAAACATTCGAATCGGTCAATGAATTATAAAACTGACATTGACTAGGGAGAGATGTTAGTTTTAAGCAGTCATAAGATATCATACACTCATAAGTGTAGATACCCTTTTCTCTCTCTAAGACGATTAAAATCTTCATCTTTAGGGAAGCATCTTTTAAGGGTGAAATTGTTCATCTTTGAGATTATTAGCTAATTGGTTAAGACTGCATGATAAAAATTTAAAAGAATCTACAAATCTTAAATGAACTTTGTGGTTATTTATAGTTATTAGCTTTGAAAATGAAATGTATCTCTCTTTGTTTTGAGGAATTACTTCCACTTCGCCTTCAACTAAGTTTAATGTATGTGTCGTAGGATAATTTGATACTTCGAATCTTCGCGAAAATCCTAGGGGTTTTGCGAAAACGCGGATAATTAGACATAGGATGTCATTTTAATGAAAAGAGAGAGTTTAAACATGAAAAAAAAAAATAACCCTAACCTACCGAATTACTTACTATTCGGTAGGTTAGGGTTATTTTTTTTTACGGCATACGGCATACGGCTGTCCAGTAAGATTTGATAATTTTTCGCCTATGTCTAATTATCCGCGTTTTCGCAAAACCCCTAGGATTTTCGCGAAGATTCGAAGTATCAAATTATCCTACGACATATGGACAATGAAATGTGCACCATAGTTACTGAGGTATGTAGAAATACTGGAATGTGTCGGGGGGCTCGGAACTTTTCTATGCAGACTTCGTGTACGATACCAATTCATTTCACTGGCGTCAATAGGACCGACCTTTTTATCATTTCTAGACTTTCAATTTCTTATGAACCGTAGCACAAAACCAACTGTGCGTTTAAGTTTGTTAAAGTTAGAGAATTTAGCAATGAAGCTAGGCTCAGTGATGGTATTGACATTACATGCTTTCTTAGGAATCTTAATCTCAGGGAGTGGCGTATTAATACAAGTATGTATCTGCTTGGGCCACTGATCTGGCTCAGACTTGAGGTACGAAGGTCCTTCCCACAAAAGGGATGAAGAACGCAATTGGTTGGGACTAATGCCTCTGGATGCCAAATCGGCGGGGTTCTTATCCGTTGGAACATGAAAGAATGTAAAACCTTACGTCAGTTTGTTCACTTCATTAACTCTATTACATACAAAAGTCTTTAGGTGAAGCCTTTAGCCAACCAAGAACGACAGTTGAGTCAGTCCAAATGAACTTACGGGAAATGGTACACCTTAACGATTGTAAGACCTTTGATGACAACCGTGCACCTAAAAGTGCATCACACAATTCCAGACGTGGGATCGTAATCGGTTTCGTCGGAGCAACCCTAGCTTTGGCGCACAATAGCTTTACACAAACAACATTTAACGCATTTTGGGATCTAAGGTAAACGCAGGCTGCGTAGGCCTGTTGGGAGGCATCCACAAAACAGTGCAACACAATATTAGTAAGCGAATCACAAAGTACCAAAACACGGGACCTTTATCTGCAATAAGATGGCGAACTCCTTTAACAACTTTGACCAATCTCTTGCGATATCTTCAGGAACAGCTTCATCCCAATCCAGCTTAGTTATCCAAAGCTGTTGCAACAATATTTTTGCTACTATGACGCATGCCGACAATAGACCTAATGGGTCGAAAATTTTACATGAAATAACTGATCTCTTTGTTACTTCCTTAGCGGGAGTTATAAGGTACATTCAGGAGAAGATAGATCAATTGAAGGTCTTGACAAACCAGGCTCCACGGTAGTTGTTTTGGCTAGAGAACTGTTAAACGAAGGTAGATTATTAGTAACAGTTAATGATTATAGTGGCATTGCACTTGTAAAACATTTAAAAGAAAATAAAACAGATTTTTGCGGAACAGTTCGTAGAAATAGACGCTATCTTCCCCAAGACGTGATCAATACACGCCTAAACAAAGGTGAAATTGCTGCGAAGCAAAATAATTTTTTGACGGTTCTGAAATGGAGAGACCAGCGGGACGTCTTGGTTATGTCTACGCGTCATGATCATCAGCTGGAGATGTCCAGTGGTTGTAGGCCAATTCCGAAACCAAAAATTTTATTAGAGTATAATCGTGGCAAAAAAGGTATAGATGTAGCAGATCAACTTGCTAGTTATAACTCACCTGTTCGTAAAACTTGTTTTTGGTACAAAAAAATAGCTGGTGACCTGATGGAAATAGCTGTTATAAATGCAGTGCTAATCTTTAAGGACCTAAATCATCGTAATAAAATGCCAGTACTAAAAGGTAACGAAATTATAATAGAACGTCTCCTGAACATACAAGATGCAGCGCCTTCTCGAGGACAATCGACGATAACATCATCTACTTCCAGATCTTTACCCATATCCAGCCATAACCTTACAAAAATCCCTAGAAGAATGGATAAAATAACGAGAAGGCGTTGCACTGGGTGCTATAAAGCCCTAGTCGAAGGAGGATGCTCTGCAACCCAGGCGGGAACAAAAGCTAGGAAAACTGATACGGAATGCATCCAATGCAAGAAAGCCTTCTGCCTTTCATGTTACAATGCGTCTCATTAAAAGTACCAATCTTACTTTCTTTGTTTATTTTTTGTACTTTCTTTGTTTATTATTTGTCATTAATCTTTATTATTAATTTTTTTAAATACAAAACATTTGTTTGTTTGTTTCTATCCTATTTTGCCTACGGTATAGATTATTCAGCACTTATAGTTCATTAAAGGTTGCGTGGAGTAGGCAATGAAAACAAGTTCGTGAAAACACATTAACATTATATTGATTCACTAATTGTCACGGATAAGTATTTCGCCACATGATGTAGCAGGCGCCGATGATGACCATCGTTATGATGATGCACGTGATGATGTCTAGTTTAAGTTTTTTAAGGTTTGGTTATAGTCACTGCATAGCTCTGGGGTAGACGATTTCAAAACGGTGCTATGTCTAGGTTAAAAATTAAAGAGCCGTCAATAAAAATCAATGTGGTTGGTTAAAATTAATGACGGTGGTTCTTAATTGATTAAATGTCAATTGAGAACCACCGTCTCCTTTGTACTATTATAAAGGACTAGCAGCGCCCCGCGGTTTTACCCGCGTTGTGTCCATTCCTGTGGGAATTTCGGGATGAAAAAAAGCCTATGTCACTCGTGGATAATGTAGCTTTCGAATGGTGAAAGAATTTTTCAAAACGGTCCAGTAGTTTTTGAGCCTATTCATTACAAACAAACAAAGTTTTCTCTTTATAATATTAGTGTAGATCAGTGGATGGCAAACTGCCAACTGGTCGCTGTTCAGATATTACATCAAGAAGCCGTTGGCCAAGAAGGCTTAATTGATGTAACAAGGAATTGTGTTCTCGAGCCACCTCTATCCTTTCAACTTCCAGTCGTAGCCTCTCTATCTCCCGTTCATGAAGGTGCTTGTCACGGGCTTCTTCGTGTTGAAGACGGTTGATTATTCACACATTGCTTTGTAAAAAACTCATTGACAGTACGTAATTGGGATATCCAGGAACACGAAGTTTGTGTTTAAAGTCAGCAGTCATGGAAGCATCGCAAACAGTGCAAATGGCTTTATAAGGATTCTTGATGTCAGGCTTTAGCCATTTTCTGTAATCTTCTGTACGGAGCCATTCATCGCGAACGGCCCAGACGGCCCAGTGGTTTGAACATCGTTTTCGTCACTACTTGAGCTCATGGTCCAGTATGTATATAATATAAATGATTGTGATACAATTCCAACCAAAAATTATGTTCACAGTCACAATAATTCACAAGTTCACAACCGGAGAAAAATCTGATTGTAATTTGAATGAATGAATGAATGATTAAAGTTGATACTATGATTTACACGGGGATTTCCCTACCAGCGAGTAATGTAAACAAGTTTGGGAACGTTCTGTTTTACGCATTGACCTATGTATTTGAATAGTTTATATTGTGAAATAAATTACAGTTGATCCCTACACTGTATTTTTTCATTACAGTATACAGTAAAAATTTAAAAAAATTTAAAAAATACAGTAAATCTACTGTAATTACAGTGGGTCTGGAAGCACGTAAAATGGGGTAAATTGGTCCAATCTTCACTTTCAACTGCAATTTAAACCATATTCTGAAACACATAGAGTATTTCAAGGTATATCTTTGAAGGTGTGGTAAGCTGTTTTAGATGTTAAGTAACCTTAGATTTCAAAATTATTGTCATATTTTGAGAAATTCAACAAAAACCCTACTGGATTCCAATTTACCCCTGACGGGGATAATAGGTTCGAAAGAGGGGAATAGTCAGAATTTTAACTAGGGCTGTCACTTTAACACTTTAGTTTAAGTACCTACATAACTGTACTTATTGTGTGTTAATAAAACAAAATCCTTTGTGAGATCATATTTTTATTGCACTTAGGTAGATACCCAATAACAAAAATAGCGCATTTAGCTTAAAAAACTATAGTCAGTCTCTTCGTATTTATTAATTGTCTCCTCTTTGGATTAATTTGTAACAATTAAATATTAAGCTTAGTAGGTAAGTACAAAATAAGTATTAAAAAAAAACTGTAGGTAACAAAAAATTAGTCATCTTTTAAAATTTTCAAAATTTCGTTTGCGTCTTTTTCGAAATGTAGACTTCTTTCTCTCTGTTTCTTTTTTATAGGTAATGGCAACTTGAGTTTTATGTCCGACAATATTTGTATTTTTGGCTTCTGTGTAGTTTCTGGGAAATCAATATTTTCAATAAAAATAATAGGCATGTCTTCAAGGTTTAGTCCCAACGGCCACCACTAAAACGGCCACCACTGGTGGCCGTTAGAACAGTGCATTATTTTTTGTCCCAACGGCCACCAGTGGCGGACGTTGGAACATTCCAAATAATATTTGTCTCAACGGCCACCACTAAATTGCCACCACTGGGGGTCGTTAGGATTAATATTATTTATTGTGTCAACTGCCCCTGCCATTGGTGGCAGTTACTAGTGATATTATTCGACGTTTGGTTTCTTCAGCAACAGTTTGATCACTGAAATAAAATTTAAATCGTGGGTCGAGGAACATTGCGTTGGTGAAAGTCTTACTTTTTTCTAGATTTAAAAATCTTTTTTTCAAGTTCCCGATTAGATCTTCTCGTAGTTTGTCAACTACGGGAAAGAAAACTTTTTGTATCCCCAAATTTTCCAACGGCTTTAGGAGTCCAACAGTTAGTGGGATTACCAAACTGCCTGTAATATATTTTTGACCACTTAGCTCCCGAGTAACTTCCTCGCAGGGCTGAAGTATCAGGCATACCTCTTCACATACCAGCCATTCATATCCTGTGATGGAGTCTAAACCTAAATTGACTAAGGCATTATTCAGAGGTTCTTTCAGCTCTACACATCTTTTAAGCATATAAAATGTGGAATTCCATCTAGTAGGAACTTCTTGCAACAATCTTTTGGCTGTACTACCTGCTTGTTCCTGGTACTTTTACAGCTTTTCCCAAGATTTATTGCTCTGTTTAAAGTGACGCACTATTCCTTTTATTTTGGTTACTATCTCCGCTATTTCAGGAGTATTTAGTACGTCTGTAACCGAAAAATTAAGGGTGTGTGTGTAGCACCCAAAGTGTTTCCATCCCAGTTCCTTTTCAATAGCACTTTTTATGTTGGCTCCATTATCGGACACGGCCAGCATAATTTTCTCCGCAACTCTCCACTCTGAACATACCATTTTTATGGCATCGGCTAAATTTATTGCAGTATGGTTGCAGTCTAGTGGATGGAATGCAGTCTAATAAAATTGACTTTAATTTAAATTCTTTTAGCTCAATGTAGTGGCCAGTTACTGCCAACATGGAGTCGTTGGTGCGGGAGCTCCAGATGTCTACAGTGATGCACAGAGACTTCACATCGCTATGAACTGCTTCTTTCAACTCGGCCCTCAATTTTTCATATGCTGCAGGTAGCATATTGTTTGAAAAAAAAATTCGCGTGGGAATGGTATAACCCGGGAACGCGTACGCCATCAACTCACGGAAACCACGATCCTCGACCATCCTAAACGGTTGGAAATCCATAATAAATAAATTCATTATTTTTTTATCGAATTCTAACTTAGCCCTTTCAGACCTGAATTATTTTTTTGTGTCCATTGAATCAAAAAAAAATTGTAGCTAGAGTAGAATAAAAATATTAAGGAAACATTTATGAAAAAAAACCTGGTTGTCAGGTTTTTCAGAAAAAATAGTTTTTCTTTTTGTGTACAAATGTGCACATCCGTCTTACGTAATGCTCAGACTACTGTTTAAGTCTTTAAGAGGTTTCATTGGAATTATAAAAAGTTGAATTTATCAATGTTTTTATTAGGAAATATAAAATTAACAAAACTTAAGTACAATTCTTATAATTATTAGCAAAAAAAGATTTCTTCTTTGGGATAGGCAACTAATTGGCACATGGGTAAATCAGTCATTCGACCCATTCAAAAAGCATGTTTCATAAGTTTACGTGTGAAATGCTAAGAAACAGTTTTTATCTTTGATAAGGCAAAGGTGAACTTTGCATTTTATACATTTAATCCTGGTTCTTCCCTTGCATCCGACCATTTTGCACCGTGTCCCAAGTCCCTCATCATGCGCAGGGAAATGCCCAACACCGTCTTTTGCTATATCCGCTACAGGGCGAACCTCTCCTGGTCTTCTGGGAATAATTTGCGGTATTGGGCTACTGCCACTGGGCCGTCCTCTTTTACCGATGGTAGTTTTATTCCTCAACACCAGACTTTCAGCCACCTGACGACGAAAGTGAAGCAACGTGAGTTGTTTATTCTTTGCTATGTTTAGCAACGCATTGTCAGTTTGGTATTCTCGGTACGCCTGCACTACAGCTAAATCAGAAGCATGAAATATCATCCGAAGAGTCCATTTTTTTGATTTTATAAAGGTTCTGTAGTAGCTCATGCATTGATCTAAAAGGTCAACTCTTAAAATACTTGTTATTTTTAACTGTTACGATAAATACGCATCACCTCTAAGATGATCACTATAAATGTACTTTTTTTTGTGGCTTGTCCTGATTTAGTCTTAAGGGACTTTATAAATGCGTCCCGGATGTTACTCCACTTGTGCATGACAGCACTTGCTGAAACAATACAATTTAACAATTAACTTTTATTACAGATACCTCGCAAGTGGAAATACCTTGACCGATATGTCATATACCTTCCAACTGGGTATAAAGACTATAAGCAGAATAGTGACACAAGTATGTCACCAAATATGGACTATTTTAAGTGGTGAACACTTAGCTGCACCTACTACTGAGCGATGGTTATTAATAGCGGAAGGATTTAAACAAAGAGCTAATTTCCCAAACTGCATCGGTTGTGTCGATGGAAAACACATACGGATCGAAAAGACATACGGATCGAAAAGTTTCCGAAATCCGGCACTATAACAAAATACATATTATGGTCAGATGAGTCGTTGTTTACGAGAGAGGGAGTAATGAATTCCCATAATCTACATATGTGGCTAGAGGAAAATCCCCATGCAAAGAGGGAAAATTCATACCAGCACAAATTTTCCGTAAACTTGTGGGCAGGTATTATCGGCAACAAATTATTAGGTCCTGTCATATTCCCAAATAGACTAAATTCTGAGAACTATTTTTTTTTTAAATAATGAACTAAATGACTTGCTAGACGATGTCGATTTGGAGACCCGAAGAACTATGTGGTTCCAGCACGATGGATGTCCGGCTCACTTCAGCCTAGCAGTTCGTAATTGGCTAAACGAACAATACCCTGAGAGGTGGATTGGCCGTGGAAGCAACGTCCTAGCCTGGCCCGCCCGGTCACCCGACTTAACCCCGTTGGATTTCTTTTTATGGGGAACACTGAAAGATAAGGTGTACGCAACACCCGTGTACTCTAGAGAAGAATTATTAATAAGAATTCAAGCGGCTTCTGAAGAAATAAAGAACATCAGATTGACTGCTAATGTTAGTTAAATAGTTTTTAAATTTGGTAATTTGACCTTTAATCGAACTTCTCATAGTAATGAGCTCTCTCAAACGTTCTTTAGACATCTTGCTAGTCGATTCCGTATGTTTGTCGGTGGATTTGTCGTATGGATCAAGTATTTAAAATCAAATCAATATCTTGTAAAAAATAAAATTTATAAATAAATAGATAAAAGTGACCAATTGTTATTCTCACGCTTCACACCACGGTGACCTTGACCCAGATAGCGCGCTCAGGCAGCTCGCAATCAGCTATGACGTGGATGAATGCGCCCGTGCCTTCTGAGCCCCGCAGGATTCCCTGGAAACGTTCGGCCGAATATTTGAAACACGTGCGAGAATTTAGTGCTAAAAACAATTAGTTTAATGTTTATTTTGAAGTCAATACAAGTTATTACTTAAGGTTTACACTGTTGTATTACTATGGGCCACCATTTGAATTATATTTATTCACAATCAAATATTCATTGTTAGAACGTACTTGTTGGTTAAAGTACTTTATTAACCTTGTTTAAAGTAAGAAATCAAGACGTTGAATACGCAACTGGAAGGATTATCAATAGAAATTTGAATTAGAATTAATTATAACCTAGAATTAAATAGAAAATTGTTTGCAATTTTGACTATTATTAGGTTTAGGTTAGGAAGGACAAAGGAAGGGCACCACTTAACTTAGAAACGGCTACTTGCTGTCTGCTAGCACCAATTAATTCAATCCAATTGTCTTCTAAAACTGCATACCCGCCACGTTGCCACGTGCCCAACGTGTAGATATCCAACGTGATTCTGCTCGATTTCTTGATATTTCACGATGTTCTTTGGAGTTCCTTATTATTTCCCCTCATGGGCCACCAAATTATGTATTTATACATAAAGGGGCCTTTAAATAAAACCCAGGAAAACAATATACTTATTTTATTCGTGTCGTCTACAGCACATGGTTTTTACAAGAGATTTTAAGTAGTAATGTTTTTCCTTGCACAGGTTTTCGACTATCTGTCAACTGTCAAACTATCAAATACATTCAATCAATCAATTCACTCTCTATGGTGCGATCACATTAAATCTTTTTTGCTCTGTGGCACATGCCTCAATTTTAGTCTACAATTAATTAATAATAATGTTTCTCCTTAAATATGTATCGTGTTGACAACCAGTGCTTTGCTATTAGATTACTCAAAGGAGAAGCCTTAACAGACGCGTATATACACGGTGACCCTTAATAACCCGAAAGATTTAAACGACGTATTTGTGACGACAGTACGAGTAAATAATGCTATATCAACATGGGTCCAAGTATGTGTCTTAATTAAACTACTATTTCATTGCAAATTAAATCATATTAATTTGATCGCTTCTTTGTAAACAAACCTTTACTTCAGAAAGTGAGCGAGTTTTGATTAATCTCAGTTGAGAAACAAGTAGCGAGCATGATACTTAACGAATCACTCCGATATCATACGATGCACGTCGATTGTAGCGAGCATGATACTTAACGAATCACTCCGATATCATACGATGCACGTCGATTGCAGTGACTAGTGTTCCATGACAAGAAGTGTCACGTCTAACATGATTTACATAATGTTTAAGTTGATATTACTTATTTTTTATTGGGACCACAAAAAAAACACAAATTGTATCCAAACTTTAATATTACTAATTACTACAACATTACAGTGCAGTTATTATGGTTGAAACTTTGGGTTGATATCTTTTGCTTTAAGTTCTTCTTCTTCCTTGCGTTGTCCCAGCATTTTGCCACGACTCATTGGAGCCTGGGGTCCGCTTGGCAACTAATCCCTAGAACTGGCGTAGGCATTAGCTTTTAGGAAAGCAACTGCCATCTGACCATCTAACCCAGCGGGTTAACTAGACCTTTTTGAGATCAGTCCGGTTTCCTCACGATGTTTTCCTTCACCGAAAAGTGACTGGTAAATATCAAATGATATTTCGTACATAAGTTCCGAAAAACTCATTAGTACGAGCCGGGGTTTGAACCTGCGACCTCCGGATTGAAAGACGCACGTTCTAACCGCCAGGCCACCAGCTTAAATCTTCTGCTTTAACTGACATAACCAAAACCATTAACCATAATTAAATCGGAAAGAAATCATACCTTGATTTATACGGAGTAAAATAAAATAAACAACTATGTTAAACAATTACGCATTATTATTAATTGGTTTTAGGTTTTCAAAGTGTGTTCCACCGTTTTGAACACAAAGATTTAATCTTAAAAATCCTAGCGGGGACAGATTAATCATTGTTTTCTGGTATATAAGCTTTTTTATTCTCATTAACGTAAAAAAAAATAACCTTAACCTACCGAATAACCCTAACCTACCGAATAGTAAGTAATTCGGTAGGTTAGGGTTATTTTTTTTTTTTACTAGTTCCATAGTTGTCGGTTAACATCAATTGACAGAGATAGATTGAATGCTTTGAAGAGAGTAGGTACGTAACGTAATTTAAGCTTTTTTAGGCGAGTCGTTATATAGACCAATAGCTAATTAGACGAGCTGCTACTGAAAAAATCATGTAGACCAGTTGCTTTTAGGCGAGCTGATATGTAGACGAGCCGCGATTTAGACAACCTGCGTTTTAGACGAGTTGCCCCCATAGACGAATTGCTTTTTAGACGAAATGATACTAATCCCCTGTTCTTCCCATCCTCATCCGATTTGTGCTAATACCGTGCTGTAATCTTGTTATTCCAGTTCGCGACAATTCGTTATACAAAGCGTTATAAAAAAATTTGGTTATGGACATTTGTTTTGACAGGACCAAACCACTGGATTGAGTTCATGCGCCGAAAATTCTTTCCACGGAACGACATTACTATTCCAGGATTGTTCGTGGAGCGGTGGAAATCAAAAAACACTTGAATTTCAACCGGGAAAGTGGCTTTAAGCTCTCGTCCATCCTCCATCGTCCATCATCGGAATCCGGTAATTAATGGCAGTACGGAAAATAGACCGAAAATTCGGATGTAGTGAGCGTGGTGTGTCGCCAACTTAAATGAAAGAAAAAAAATCTGATGAAGACGATATTTTTGCTGCAGACAAATTAAGAAAAATTAGAGATGAGAGAACGAAGATTTTAGTACAAAGGGATATTGTCAATTTGTTGTATGACGCTATTATGGGTACTGGAAAGTATGCAACAACTCCAATGCCTTCACCGTATTCAGATTCGTCAAATTCTCAAACTCAAGGAGTGGCTTCAAGTTCTCTGGGCCGCGATAGTGATTATTCAGATATTTTACGTCAGAATGATGGCCAAATAATATCTTGGCATGATATGTAATGCAATAAAAGCGATCAAAATAAAGTGGTGTTTGTTTCTTTTAGTTATTGGAGTCAATTTAATACGTGCTATAGTGTTGAACATTTTAACTATGCTAAAAGAGTTCTAAAGTATTTAAAGAAGACTAAAATGTATTGTTCAAAATTTAGTAGTCGGGGAGAAAACTTGCAAGGTTTTGTTGATGCCGATTGGGCAAGTGATAGTCTAGACAGAAAGTCTTACACAGGATTTTGTTTTGTTATGTCAGGCTCAGCCATTTTAGTAGGAAGCAGAGAGTTATAGCTTTATCGTGCACCGAAGCTGAGTATGTTGCACTCTCGGAAGCTTGTAGGGAAGCTATATTAATTGGTTTTTTGTCAACAATTAAGTTGAATTGTGACAATCAAAGTGCATCCCATCAATATCACAACAGGTCAAAACACATTGATGTTAAACACCACTTTGTCAGAGAGATTGTTGATAGTGGAAAAGTAGGAATTAATTATTTGTGTACAAATGAGATGCCAGCAGATTTGTTGACTAAAGCGTGATTTAGATTTTAGACGATACAATTTTCTTTTACATTCAAGTGCAATTATTGAATGCAATAAATTAAGTGCGTTAATTGTCCTTCAAGAATTGTACGCAACTGTTTATACGTGGATACAAGTAAAAAATTTAACGCAATTATTGAATGCAAGTCTTGACAAAAAATAGTTGCAAATGTCTTCTGTTTAGACCAATACAATAATGTTTAGGAGATGATTGCTTTCAAGTTTTGACTTGTCTAAATAGAGAGTTGTATGTGCGTGTACCATTCATTGGCGGGTTGCTTCAAGTATACAAGCACGTATTTGCGTTGTCAAATTTTTCATTCAAGTTTTGGAAGATTTTGTAAAGAGTCTGTTTATTAAAAAATATGAGTCAAAAAGTGTTAAAATTTGGTTCTGCTGACTTAATAAAGTTTATTGAGATTTATCGCAGTCATGAGTGTTTGTGGGACACTGAAAATGTGAATTACAAGAATCGTGATGCACGTAGTGCTGCACTTGTAGCATTTGCACAAGAATTTGGAGTTGACGGTTTGGGACCTAAGGAAATTACAAACAAAATAAAAAACTTAAGAACGCAGTATCATGCGGAAAGGAAAAAGATAAAAGATTCAATGAGCACTGGTTCCGGTACTGCTGATATTTACAAGTCCAAACTCTCTTGGTATAATTTAATGGAATTTTTTTTTAAGGAAAACTTCTGAACACAGAGAAACAACATCAAATTTGGTAAGTATGTATTTATGTAAATTTTCTTAAGTACAGTCAAGTGCATAATATTATAAATGTGAAACTTTTTTTCATTAAAAAATGGCACTGTCTTGCCACCATCATTGTTAAAGTAATGACAATAATTATCACGGATTCTTATAGCTTCCCTTGTACTATTCCTGTTGTTCTGTGATGTTATATTTTCAAAAGCTCCGCCTGAAGCATTTTGTCTCTAAGTACCAAGACGAAGATCACTTCTTTGACATTCTTCGTCTATAAAACCTGGTGGGGTGTAAGACGCAGGTGAAATTCTCCTACATATCTACACAATCTGTAGTTATAGATTTTTTGTTCTCTACTTAAATCGTTACGGCGAGGATATGGTTTCATCAAATAAGGTTTTAAAGGAAACGCCTCATCTCCGACAAGTACTGCATTACCTACTTGGCAAATTTATGGAATTCTCTTCAATAGCCTTCTTTAAAGTACAATTATTAAATATTCCACCATCAGAGTTTCTACCTTTTGCCCCCACGTCAATGTATGTGAAACAATAGTCGTGATCAACACAAGCTAGTAGGTAACACAATACTATTTGTTTCAATCCACGATAAATCTGGCCCAAGTTATGGGTTCAGTTACATTTACCAGACTAAAAATCAAGTCAGGTTATTGCAACTATTTTTTAATTTTTAGGTTAGTTGCAATTATCTGACCGCTTTTGTGTGTGAGTAGTTTAGTTAAAGAATTTCAGAATGATGTACAAAAATTCAAAACGCATTACTTCAATGTTTCACATCAATACTTAGCATGGAAAAAGTGCATTACAAACCTTGATGAAGATGAAGCCGCATTAATTTGTGATTTTTCTGAGAACTTTTCTTGCAAGCAGTCCACAGAAATCCAAGCAGTGCACTTTGGAGGATCTAGAAATCATGTCACGCTGCACACTTGTGTACTTTACAGGAAAAATGCAAATCCTCAATCGATATATTCCTTATCCCCAAGTAACAAACATGGGCCTGGAGCAATCTGGGCTCATTTGAATCCAATAATGGGACTATGCAAAAGCTTTATCATTAAAAATATCGACATATTTTCTGATAGCCCTGCAACCCAATACCGCCAGAAACATAATTTCTTTATGTTCGAAAAAAAACTAAAAGACTATGGATTTCAATATGCAACGTGGAATTTTTTTGAAGCCTCGCATGGAAAGGGACCGGCTGATGGGGTTGGAGGCGCAATAAAGAGACAACTCGACAATCATATTGCACACGGAAATGACATAACCAACGCTAAAGAAGAATATGACTATCTAAAGGTTAACAGATTATATTCGAAAGAACGGAATTGTTACGAGATTTAAGGATGACTTTCCTGGGAAGGAATGGTTCAGAGGATTTAAAAAACGACACAAATTAAGTTTGAAAAAACCACAGTCCGTGGAAGTAGCTCGCAAAAAAGAATGTAATCCTTTTATAGTTTACAATTATTTCGATATGTTAGAACGAACAATACAAGAGTGTAATTTAGCAGACAAACCACAATGTATACTCGTATATGCTGGCTGGCGTGAACACGTTGACATCTCGACTTGCCAGTTTTTTTTAATATTATCTTAATGCATTTTACGCACTCGATATTTGTATATGAAAAATATGTCGATGTTTTTATCGATATTTTTTTTATCTGCAGAAATCGGACTAATGACTATTAAAATTTTAGGATTAGGGAATTTTAGTTTTTTATTATATGATAATGATAATACATGTAATACATAGGTATGCTAGGCGTGAAAATAATAAGTATCAATTTAGTGGTCAAACTTTTATTCAATCAATAGTAAGGATCATTAGGAAACCTTAAATAATAGTTTGTATTATTTTAATATTACTTACTAGTTAGCTACAAAACATAAATCTCTAGTCTGGGTTCAATATAAGTAAAAAATATCAATTCTACAATATCGATTCAGTACAAGGATAGGATACGATTGACACGCATTATCGACATTACGCCAACCAATGCGTCACCTCACTAGCGCATTTTAATTTACTGGTTACCATAGTTACGTTTGAGGTTTTGTGTTTCAAAATAACCTCGATTGATGAAAACTGTACCGAGTTTGATGATATGTGCTCCAAATGTGGACAGAAGAAGAAAAAAGAAGCTAAACAAGCCGAATTTCAGGGCAAGGGAAAGGGAAAAGGGAAGTCAAGTACTGGTCATCTATCCCGTATAGCTACGGCCAACTCACCCTGAAGCCCCGGGAGAGATGGCCAATTAAATTTTTTTTAGAAATTGTTTTTTAATATGTTTTTTAATTATAAAAAATATTTGTCGTTGATTTTTACAAGACTAATTACTGTTAATTATGATAAGAATAAAAGACTGATTGTAACAACACTTTTTCTTTTTTTTATTATGTCTAGATAAAACTATGGCCATCTAACGAGTTTACCCTACTCGCTCGGGATAAGGTCGCATTAAATAATGTTTTAACGGATAACCTTCATCACCCACTAGGACGTAGGAAGCAATGACCTCAGAGTTTGTTAGTCTCTTTGGCATAGGTATTTTATATTTATTTTTTTCTATAAGCGTATTATACAGTGTTGATGCTATAAAAGTACCACCATCACTTTGCTTTCCTCGACCGCCTACTTCGACTGCTACAAATTTCCTTTTTGCGTCAGCCACAGCTTGCATGACAATACTATTTCTTTTTTTATAGCACCAATGTGCCAAACCAGATTTAGGTGGTTTTTTTATTTCGCAATGTTTCCCATCATTTGCTCCGATGCAGTGTGGGAAATTCCAGGTAGCTTCAAAATCTTCTGCAATAGCTTTCAGGCGTTGTTCTGTTGGTATCGGCATATGAATAGGAACTAACTCAGTCCATAAAACACGACATGTTTCGTGCACTACAGACGCAATGGAGCTTTTCCCCATACGAAAACTGTAAGCCAGTGCTCTAAAACCAGTTCCTGTTGACAAAACCTGAAATAAAAAAAGTTAACAACAACTGCGAAAAAGTGGAAAAACCTGCGCGATCAATTTCGAAAAGAAAAAAGGAAATTTCCTA
Source organism: Cyclophora albipunctata (assembly GCA_963082685.1). Lineage (NCBI taxonomy): Eukaryota > Metazoa > Arthropoda > Insecta > Lepidoptera > Geometridae > Cyclophora > Cyclophora albipunctata. Next base: position 4,831,339 of record OY720135.1, on the reverse strand, counting down.
CGCCGCGTTCTGGTGACGGTGGCGATGAAATAGAGAGTACATGGCCATATTTTCAACTTATGCAATTCTCAAACGATGACATTACACCTGAAGTCATGACAGGAAATCTACATGACAGTGATTCGGAATCTCTCAATCTCTTGTCAAAATGAAAAATCTAACATGAATGACGTAATGAGTCCAGGTACATCAACCTGCAGCAGTCGCACAAGCGCACGCGCAACAAAACGGCATCAGATTATAGAGATGAACTTATAGAATGTAAAAGAAAAAAAATTTTGCTAATTGAACAAAAAATGGCGTCAAACACCACCGTGAACACACCGTAACCAGCCTGATAAATGTGATTATCATTTTTTTATGAGTCTCCTGCCAAAAATGAAAAAAATTGGTGAATTACAAAAGTTACGCATTCGAAATAAAATTATCTCAATCGAGATACGACTAAAGCTATGTAGACTATAAGACATACGAACATTTGTTCTTAGGAACCATGTCACCGATTTTGATAAAAAGAAAAACTGCATTCATACATTTGAAAAAAAAGTGTACGAAGCTGGGGAATGGATCCCGGTTGTTTTGAAAAAAAAAACTTACAGTTTTTCTGTTTAAATAACGATTGTGTAGGTCATAAGCAGCAAATGTCTCTATGAAACACGATGCCTAAAATGAATAAAATGCATTGTTTTTACACAAGTACTTTAATTTATCATAGTAGGCGTTCGAAGTGACCACCACCGTTACAATATTCAACAAGTTCAGGCATGTAAAATTGTGTTTATGGTTGTTTTTACCTCTCTACTTGTTACATACACCGTTTAACATATCATATAGCATTGACATTGCATTAAACCTTTAAGGAAGTTTTGTTATCTACAGTCATAATTATCTATTTATCAATTAAACACTAACAATCAATTGAAAAGCCCACTTAAAGTAAGTGTGTAGATATTGCAGACATGTCAAACCTCATTTGAAAATGGAACGTCTAGGTGTGACTGGCCGAATAGCAATAAAAAAAGAAAACTTGATTGTCAAATATTTTGGCGGGAATTGAAAATTAATGCTTCGGTATTTTTGTGTTTATCGCTGTGTGGTTGGAAAAATGCGTTTTACAAACTCCGAGCACTTTGATTTATTGGAAGCCTACTTTAAAAACGACAGAAATTGCTCCCGTGCACTACATTGGTACGGTCAGCCAAATATGTGGTCTACCACCCTACGGTTGAGATTCATTTGACCGTCATGAAACAACAAGGTCAATTTTAAACGTCATAACATAATTGTGCATAGAAAAGTCAACCTTAGCGATCGTTACATCTCGCAGAAACTTTTGTCAAAAGTGGTAGACCACTTTCTTGGCCGACCGTACCATATCAAATATCCAGCACGTATTTTATCTACACGTAAGATATTCATCAAAATTAAACAGTAAATACGTTATGTTCACTTTTAACTTAGGCATCTTATTGTTTTTTTTTTTAATTAAGGGGGTACCATACCTCAGCAAAAAATCGAATTTCGTCTCAACTCGGCCGCGCGGGCCCGAGGCGGCGCGGCGCGGCGCGCTATACTTCGCGCGCAAAATGGGTTCGGGTTCACGCCAACCGCAAGGTCAAAGAATCTAAGTTAGGTAGCTCCAATATTTTTGTCTAAAAGATAGGTAGGTATTTAGGTGCCTACCATAAAACGAAATTATCAAATAAATAGGTACTTTATGATTTTTTAGTAAGTTTTTAACATATTTATTAGGTAATAGGTGTTCTGATACCTTCCTATTAGGTAGGTATTGATGGATACCTTACCACTTACCTACTTACAATTGCAAAACTATATTTTATTGTATTGTTATTCAATGTAGTTCCCAACGGAGGCATTATTATCTGCTAAAACACAAGACTCTAGGCAGGTGCGAGTCGCTATAGCGCTGAGGGTTCCGAACATTATTTTCTTTAGTAAGATAGTGTTATGCGAAATTTAATATTACTGATGCTTACTATTACCTTACTACTTACCTACTTACAATTGCAAAACTATATTTTATTGTATTGCTTTTCAATGTAGTTCCCAACGGAGGCATTATTATCTGCTAAAACACAAGACTCTAGACAGGTGCGAGTCGCTATAGCGCTGAGGGTTCCGAACATTATTTTCTTTAGTAAGATAGTGTTATGTGAAATTTAATATTACTGATGCATACTATAGTACGCGCGTTATCATCTGAGTCTTAGAGCTTGTCCAGAAAGGGCGAATTCGCGGCGATTCTCTCGCGCGTATTTCGCGCGACCGTTGCGTCCACAAGGTGCGTACCAACGCGCGAGTATTTGGGGACGAATTCAGTACGAAACATGGAGTTGAACGAAGCGGTCTCGTTGTGGTTAGCTTACCGTCGCTGGAAAAGACAGAAACGGAGGGAAAATAGAATGTATTTAGTACATCCAATTCTTAATGATAGAATGACACGAACGAAGCGGTCTCGTTGTGGTTAGCTTACCGTCGCTGGAAAAGACAGAAACGGAGGGAAAATAGAATGTATTTAGTACATCCAATTCTTAATGATAGAATGACACATAGTATGTTTGAAACTTTGTATCCAAAATTAAGACAACATGAGAATAAATTTTTTAACTACTTTCGTATGTCCGTGAAATCATTTGATTATTTACTTTTATTAATTGAAGAAGATTTATCGCCACGTCCAAATTATGTTCCGCGCGAGGATGTTGTTTCAGCAGAACAAAAACTCGTGATAACTTTAAGGTAAGTATTGTTTTATTAATAATGTCATAAAATACTAATCAGTCTTTTAAGATTAAAAATCAGGTTTAATCAATGTTTAATGGTCTTGGAAGAGGTCAAGACATTCACTATCCTGAGAATCTCTTGATGATGTTGATGGAGAATTTACATATAATGTTGCCTGTGAAGATCTTGGCACTGAAATAGAATTGCGGCCTTGCCATGCTGTTATGGATGGCGTTTCTGGGTCATATTCTTGATAAGTAAATGAAGGTTGTGCATGGTATCGAACCGGAATTGAAGTTGAAAATGAATTCAAATTGTTTGAATACACAGTTGATTGCGAAGATTGTTGAGCCGCTTGCAAAATTTTCATTAATTCAATTTTTACTGCTATGCGATTGGCCTCAGGTACCTTAAGCAATTCTTTGTGTAAAGATAAGCAGAACAGCTTGTCGTCGTCACCTTCCGTTACGCTGGGAACCAGTGGTTGTTGTTGATTCCTAGAGCTTATATTGTTTTTAATTATGTTCAGGAATTCAGCATCGGCGGCAGTAATTTTTTTTCTTTTAATATTTTGTTTCGGTGGCCTCATTATGTCTTCACCTGCTGCATCTGCTGTAGACTCTTCGTTTCTGGTCTCTGAGTTTTCAGAGGTGTCTTGAATATTGCTTTCTGTTTTTTTATTACGTACTGACCTTTCGAGAAACATAAGACGTTGAAAATATATATATTGAATCTTCGAAGCTCCAGAGCCTGATGGTGCATTCTTTGTTTTTTTCATTTCACGAACAAATGTGTCGCGAAGGCCTTTCCACTTTTTTTGAAGAGTATTACCTGAAATTAACAATTTAACAATAATTTTTCAATTTTGTTTCAGGTATTTAGCAACTGGCTGTTATTTTGCTGACTTACATTATGCCTATAGATTAGGAAAATCAACTGTAATTGCCATCGTTCAAAAAACTGCATATGTTATTTGGAATAAGTTAAAAGACAAAGTAATGAAAGAACCTTCGACAGAAGAATGGATGGAAATTGCAAAAGGATTCGAAAAATACACAAATTTTCCTAATTGCATTGGAGCAGTTGATGGCAAACATATTAGAATTATAAAACCTTTAGATTCCGGCTCTATGTTCTATAATTATAAACATTTTTTTTCAACTGTGCTGCTTGCCGTGTGTGATGCAAATTATTGTTTTATCTGTATAGATGTTGGAGCATGTGGAAAGAGCAATGATTCAACGATTTTTAAAAACTCCACATTCTTCAAAAAACTCACAGAAAAATCTCTGAACATTCCGGGACCAAAACCAGTATCAGAAATTCGTACAACTCGTTTACCTCATGTTATAGTTGGAGATGAGGCATTTAGCTTATCAGAACACATTATGCGACCATATTGCGGGAAGAATTTAACCAAAGAAAAACGAGTGTATTTAATTACCGCCTCTCTAGAGCAAGACGTTATATTGAGTGTTGTTTTGGAATCCTGGTAAACAAATGGCGAATATTTCACAAACCACTCAATGTACATATTGAATTTGCGCAAAACATAATTAAAGCTTGTTGTGTTCTTCACAATTTTGAAAATCAAATTTATCAAAATTATATAATTAAAAAAAAGATAGCTCGTTTTCGAGCACGACTTGTGTTTAGACGATACTATCTCAAGAATTAAATCGATGACATATGATTTTTTATTTTAAATTATAATGTTAAAACTATATAGATTGGGATAATAAATAAAACCATACACCTTCCCATACAAAATAATTTATTTACAGCCCTTTAATTTGGCACAAAAATCTGGCGGCGCAGGCCGTAATTCTAGTTCAACTTAACATATCACAGATGCGAAAATACCACTGTTAGGCCTAAAATCAAAGTAATACAACATAGGTAGACTAATATTCTCACAAAATAAACAAAAATCATAGCAATAGCCTTTACCATTACCACAGATTAATAAATAGTACTACGTACAGATACTTCACTCTATAGAAAATGTTCAATACCTACTGCTATAATTGCCTACTCCGTCGCGTCAGCAACCGCTGCACGCTAAAATGTGCCTAATTGCTCAAGCGTACAGTTGTGATTGCTTCGCACCGCGCGATCCCACAGCAATCGCAGGGCTGCCTCTTCGATAAAATTAAATTGGCGACGCATCGCTAAACTAATATTCTAAAACAGAGCGTTGCTTGCTGCTTGTAGGTACCTATCTATATTTTTATCGAGGTTGGTGTAATTGGGCTTTTGAAAAAAAAAAATTTTTGTGATAAATCGAAAGATTATATATTAGTTTGATAACAAAACTATTTTTATTTTAGTTTTTTCGCAATAAGTCAAAAGTTATTTCAAAATAAAAATTAGTTTTTGAATCCAGTACCGAAGACACTCGGACAACTCCCGAACAAACCCGAGCGCGTGTGACGTCATAATGGTAGCCCCATTCGGTTACACGTGTAATAGCCGTAAACGTTGTACGTACTTATGGTTATTAACTCTATCATTATCACGTCACAACTATGGTGACCAATTATGGCGCGTTTATAGTCATGTGACTTTTATTCAAATTTCATCAATTTTTTATTGTTTAAGTATAATTAATTGAAAAAAATATTTTTTTCAAGTTTTTTACATTAAATATCAATATTATTAATAATAAAGTTTTAAAATACATAAACAAAATCAATGTTTTAATAAACGAATGAATAATAGTAGTTTATGCAACTGTGTAGATAAAACAATTAATATGGTACAACGTGGGTGTACGCTTCGCTTGCGGCAACCACACTGAATTGGGCCCCAGAGGGCCCGAGACCGCTCGGCCGGGCGGTAGGTAGTTATAGCGCGCAAGTACATGGAGTGATGTAGCCCTGCCATTACTGAGAAATATAAAAATTAGTGCAACAGTTCTCATTCACACAGTGAAATCACCTTCGTTTTACAGTTTTTTTGTTCTACATACCATACAGTACAAAAAAAATAAATACTAGGCAAAATAGAACTTTTAAAGCCCTTTCTAAAAAGGTATCACACTTGTACATTATCTTTATGCAAAATGTATGTCAAAGGTAAACATAAAAAAGTATCACCAAATGGCGGGTGTAATAGGCTTGGCACACACTGAGCACGAGATCCGGAAATACGCTCAGTCACGGACTGTAGCGGACATCTATGAAAAGGAGGCTAGGTGGAGCTGAGTCATGTGGGAGCGATAAACCTTTAATCTTAGTTTTCTATACAATTTTTTTATACATTATATACACATAAAAAAAATAATATAATAATTGCACATAAAAAAAAATATATAGTAATAATAATTTATAATATTTATTATTTAGTTTATTGTTTTTTTATGTGTTTATATATATTATTTTATATATTTATTATATAATATAAGTATATATATTATTTTATATCTATATTATATACAAAATATATTTTATATAATAACTTGTAATATATATGTTAAATAATATATATTATATATATTTTTATATATAGATATATAAATTAAACTATATATATTTATATATAACTTTCCATATTATTATGGTAATCAATGTAACAGGGCTCTAGGCACAAATTCACCTTGCAGGTGCTACACCTCCACATCGTCGTGCGACGAATTTTGGCTGCGTGGCACACTTTACATCGCTGCTGTCGATCATTTTTCGCAGGCAAATGCATCTGCGATGCTTGAGATGTCTGCGATGGTGTGGCTGGTGCCGCTAATGGCCGAGGAAGTGGCCCAGGTCTGCACGTTCGCAGTAACTCATTTACTAACTGCAGCCGAAACTCGCGATTTCCAATGACTTGAGTGCGGTTGTGATTAAACATAACAAATGAGTTATGGATGGACACGTTGATTAGTCGGCGAAACAGTTTTTTATACCAGATTATATTTCTAACTCTCTCTATGGGGTAGGCATGCAGCATTTGATCTTTATGATCTATGCCGCCCATAGAGAGGTTGTAGTCTAGTATGACTTGGGGTTTATACTTATAGGTACCATATTTTTCTGTTCCGCCGACTTTTACTTGGTGGAATGTCGATATCATAGAAACTACGCTCTTGTCCATCCACACAACCACACTCAAGTCCTTGGTCGAGCTGAATGCCACTTCCCCCGGTTTCATGTTTTTTTTCGACTTTTTTCTTAAAGCTTCCGGGACAAAATCCCTGCAGAGTCGGAGAGTGCCCATCGAATCAGTATTGTGCTTCACTTTGAGTATTCGCGACAATAGTGGTGCGTTATAAAAATTATCCATTACCAATGTGTGGCCTTTATTAAATAAAGGCCTCATCAAAGTGAGCACAATCTGTGACGTAGCACTCTCCGGCTCACCCCCTTCCTCATGCTCTTCAACCGGTTCTCGCGACCCCACCTGCGCAACATGAACGTGCCCCTTGCCCGAGTAAACCTCCATCCTCCACAAATAGCCGGTTCGAGACTCACATAGCTCATAGCTTTTTATACCTACTCGAGCTTTTTTTGTGGCAATTTTTTGCGAAAATGTGAGTCGCCCCTTCCATAAAAGGAGCGACTCGTCAATTGCTATATTTTGCTCGAGTAGGTATAAAGAGCTAAATTTCTCATTGAGTCGCTCAATGATGGGCATAATTTTGTGGAGTCTGTTGGGATGCTCGGGCAATGAGGCGTTGTCTACAAAATGTAGACAACGTTTTATTACTAAAAACCGGTTGTAGGACATGATGGCCCCGAAATTTCCAATTCGGAGTTGATCTAATTTGGGATGCCAATATTCCCGCTCCACATTGTTCACAACTAGAGACTGCATTAAGATAATGGCTATAAAAACTTTTATGTCGTCATCGGTAACGTCCTTCCACCGTCTCAGCCTGGAATTGGGCTTCTGGTTACGCATTACCATTACAGTGCCATATCTATTTGTCTCACGAACAATGTGGGCGATAAGATCGGCATCCCAAATTTAAAAATATCGACAGGAACCGTTCCCTTATCTTTGGACCAACATTTTCTTCAAAATTTTCTTGTCTACCAGTGAAACTATTGTAGTCTTGGGACCAATCGAATTGCCCTGAGATTTCTGGCTCTTCAATATTTTCATGGTCAGATAGATCGCTAGGTTCTTCCAAAATGTCTCGGAGCTGTTGTTCCGTGAGTTCTTCTTCGTCCAACTCACTTTCCGAATCAACCGCCAATCCTTCGGCCAATTGGACATCAAAAATGTCGTCTTCGGGCTGTTAGAGAATAAATATTATAACCAAACATGCACACCCAGTGTTAGTTAGCATTCAATCAGTGTTAGTTAGCATTCAATTAACAGTTAGTTACAAAGCTAATTTTACAACTATCAAACAGTGCAAAATAATGGGAGAAGCTATTTAAATCAACCCTTCAAATCGTTCACGTTTATATACAGCACTCAAACAAAAAATGCCTTGGCTATAGCGTAGAGATGTGAAATAAATCGAATGCATAAATAAAACCTTGCAACCATATTAGCCTCCGAATCGTGCACATAATTAATTGAAGCCTCCAAAAAAATTATTTCAATTATTAATTTGAAAAAAAAAAAACAATAAGATGCCTAAGATATAAGTGAACATAACGTATTTACTGTTTAATTTTGATGAATATTAACTTTTTAGTTTTTGAAGTCTGTTTTTTTAATTACAATATTTCAATACTATGATACTCCTTCCAACATTGGCCAACACAAAGAAATACTTTGCACTGGCTGCAAGAAATACTGGTCATAGTGCGTTTTTTTGCAGCCAGGGTAAAATACGTGCTGGATATTTGATATGGTACCAATGTAGTGCACGGGAGCAATTTCTGTCGTTTTTAAAGTAGGCTTCCAATAAATCAAAGTGCTCGGAGTTTATAAAACGCATTTTCCCAACCACACAGCGATAAACACAAAAATACCGAAGCATTAATTTTCAGTTCCCGCCAAAATATTTGACACTCGAGTTTTCTTTTTTTATTGCTATTCGGCCTTTCACACACCTAGACGTTCCATTTTCAAATGAGGTTTGACATGTCTGCAATATCTACACACTAAAGGCTGGTTTACACGTATTAAGTTGACTAAAAATTTACTAAATTTTAACTTAATTTTAAGTGACTTAACCCGTGTAAACAGTGAATTTAGTAAGAAGTTGCAAGTTAAAATTTAGTTGCACTTAAACAAGGTAGAATAGAATTTTGTCTATTTTTCGGTTAAGTTGGTGGGCGTGGCTAATCACTTGACACGTTTGGACAGGCAAAATTTAGTTAAATTTAAGTGAAAAGCACAAGCTGGCGCCATGGCGGAGTGATTGCAACGTAGTTATAAAAATCTATCGAAAATGTCGAAGTGGACGGAAGACACGACTATAAAGTTTATTGAAGAATACTTAAAGGACGATTGTTTATGGAATATTAAAAGCTTAAATTACAGAATCTTTTGGGTATGGTTATTTCCCTATTTATTTCATCTTTAACCTCTTCCAAAACCTCACTAATAACAAATTAAAGCACAGAATTTACGACTTCTTTGCGTTGTTGGTCGTCCATCTTGAGTTAACTAAAGAGCTTAACTACTAAATGCGTATGGACATCTACTTAAATACAAGTTACTTAAAATTAAGTTAAAATTTAGTTACCTACTTATCAACTTAATACGTGTAAATCAGCCTTAAAGGTGCACTCACACACATCAGTCACCGTCAAGTCACCGATGACTGATCGGTGACGGTTTGTGTACGTATCCACAAACACCAGTCACCGTCATGTTGTCCGTCAGTCACGTCGCCGGTTTGACCATGGACTTATTATTATAATCTGGACTGAGCTCTAGCAGCCGAAAAACGAGCCGAGCGAGATGTTGAGAGCCGATGCTGTTTGTCACTTTCTAATAGGATGACCACACTTTTTCGTTAGGTGGGACAAATATTATAATGAAATAATATTTGTTTTAAAAAATACAATGAGGAACTTTCCAATTAATTTAATTCTCTGCAGTTACGTTCAAGTTTTAGTGCCATCTATTTTATAAGTGCATGTAAGAAAATCTCCCGTAGGGGCGTTTTCTTGAAGAAAATTTTGTTCTTTATAGCTTACTAGCGGCGCCCCACGGTTTTACCCGAGTTGTGCCTGTCCCGTGGGAATTTCGGGAATTTTTATACATATAAACCTTCCTCTTGAATCACTCTACCTATTACAAAAAACCGCATCAAAATCCGTTGCGTAATTTTAAAGATTTAAGCATACAGACAAACAAACAGACAAACAGACAGACAAAAATAGCGACTTTATTTTATACTATGTAGTGAATAGATGGTGCTTTGTGAATTTGAAATCGAACTATCTGTAAAGTTGCTATAAAAATTTAAAGATTTTGATTCTGTGCATTAAACTCTGTAGCTCTCTCTTTAGGTGCATCTGTGTACAAATTGTTCTCAGTAATATTAGTTAAATTCGTGTTTCTAGTCTAGACAATTCAATGTTAGTGGCGGCATCAGAACTGGATTCTTGGTCTTCAGTGTGAGGATTTTGTATAGCAGCATCGGTGAATGAAGTGTTAAACGATGTAAATGACTTCGTATTTCCCGACAATTCAATGTTAATGGCGGCGTTAGAAGTGGACTCTTGGTCTTCAGTCCGAGGATTTTCTATAGCAGTATTGGTGAATCGAGTATTCTCAATGATAATGGAACCAGTTGTGGATGAACGGCTATCTGCAGAAGTTTGTACTGTGGGGACGGTAATACTTTGGAGTTCATATTTTTGTGCTATTCCAAAAAGCTCGCTTTTTTCCAATGCCAACTCATATCGTGGTAACGATTTTAAAATTGGAGCAATAGCACCCAATAAAAATGCGTCAACAGGGTTTTTGAAAGATTCTTCAATTGAGTTATTTGACTTAATTAGTTGTTCCATGACTACTGCTGCAGCTGTCGGTTGGGAACATGATTTTGAAAAAGTTCTTCGTGCCTTTTTTGGGGGTTGTAAGTGCACAGAAGATGCTGATTGAGAAGATTCTGGTGTTGACCTAGACGTCGTAGCTCTTGGTTCCATGATTTCCGTTGATTCTTGATCGCCCAATAATTCATTGTCACATTCTTCAGAGATATCAGTTTCGATGTTTTCGATAGTTTGTCTTTCATTTAGGAATGGTTTCAAAATATTTGGTATATGGTATTGGTCATGGAACTTATAAACTTTAATCTTTTTGGCACTCTGTCCACTCGTGGTTGTCGATTTCTTCAAAGTCTTTCTATAAGTGTCTCTTATATTTGCCCAACGGGTCTTGCAGATAGCACCTGAAAATCAAACATAAAAAAATTAATCATTGCATTTATTTTTGTTACAGGTATCTAACAGCTGGAGAATCCCTGAAAAACATTTCCTTCAGTTTCCGTTTAGGACATAGTACAGTGCAAAAAATTGTTACTGATACTTGTAAAATAATAACCTATTTAATGGAAGAAATGTTACCAACACCGACGACTAGCAGATGGAAAGGTATTGCGGACAATATATATAATCTCTGGAATTTTCCTAATTGTTTAGGAGCCATCGATGGAAAACATGTCACAATCAAAGCTCCTAACAATACTGGATCATTGTTTTTTAATTACAAAAAAACTTTTTCAATTGTGCTATTAGCTCTTGTTGATGGTAACTATAATTTTACTGTTGTTAATGTTGGAGCCTTTGGAAAAAATAGCGACGGTGGGATATTCCGTAACTCTAACCTTGGAAAATCGTTGGAAAGACAAACTCTATCGATTCCAAGTAATAGGTTAATACCTGACACAAATATTGAAACTCCGTTCGTTATAGTGGGAGACGAAGCTTTTCCCTTAAAAAGTTATTTAATGCGACCATACCCAGGACAAAATTTAAGTGATGAAAAACGCAACTTTAACTACCGTTTATGTCGAGTCAGAAGAGTAGTAGAGAACACTTTTGGGATATTAACAAAGAGATTTCAAATATATAACCGAACCATTCAAGCAAAACCAGAAAATGTAGATTTTATTATAATGGCTACATGTATCCTTCATAATTTTATAAACAAATATGAGAAGCATTCATATATACCAAACAATCAAGAAAGCTCAAATGTTTTCGAGAATCTTCCTAGACAAGCTGGCAACGCTACCGCAAACGCTTTTGATATAAGAAACAAATTTACAGAATATTTTAGTTCCGAAGTTGGTTCGTTGAATTTTAATGAATAATTGTATTGAATTATAATAAATAATTACTTCTTCTTATCGAGTGGATGGCCAACCTGACCAATCCTGGTGTCAGAGTTATTGAGCCGCCAAAGGCCTCTGACACGGCTCAAGTAACGACTACTATCCGTAGAAAGTAACCGGGACCGACGGCTTAACGTGGCAATAATTACTAACGCATGATATTTATTTTATTTCTCAAATCTGAAAGTTCTGGTATTGATGTAGGTATACTATAACCCCATAAATAGATATCGACTGAAACAAAGTGACCGACATTCCCCTTATGGGATTTTAGTAGGATATAGGTATATGAAGACCAACCACTTTTACCTACTATGGCAAGTCGCCATAGTAGGTAAAAGTGATTGGCGACTTCAATTAAATCTTTTTTTAATTACCTACTTCATAAATTTTAACGTCGTGTATTTGATTTTACGAGTTTGAAACGACCCATTAGCAGATACCTAAAATACCTACGTGACGGCAATGCGGAGGTGCCGAGCGAGACGGTGCCGGCCGTGATAGCGCTATACAAACAAGCGTCTTCTCGCTCACTCACATATCTTGCCGCCTTGCGTTCACGCAGGCAATTTTACCTGAACTGTGTAGTTCAACAAATAATAATATTAGAATACTTTACTTACCACTAGAGCCAACTTCTGCACCGACCTTTTCCCATATGACGTTTTTATATTTTGTGTCCATGTATTTACGATGACTTAAATCGTACAAACATTCATATTTTCTCACAGTCTCTATTAACTTTTCTATATCCATTTTTGTAACTGCGTAACTGACAACACACGTGTAGCCTTAGAATAACAACGCTCAGAAGGTAAGCTTCATTCAAGATTCTGCTCGAAATTGAAGCAACATTACAATGAATGTGTGCGTAAGGGTCACGTAATTACATTCGCCGGCACTCACATATAGAGTCAAATAATGTTGCAATTACATAGACTTTTCCCCAAAAAGTGGGGAAATTGTTACACTGTTTTTTGCAATTTTGCCAACCTGACTTAGAATTATTACGTACGTAGGTTGTATTAAGAATTGACTATTTGACAATTTTAGTAAGTAGGTTTATTATAAACAATATTTTTCTCAAAAAAGCTATATTTATTACAAATATATTGTATATAGTTATTGACAGTAGATTATAATAAATAGTATGTATATTGTATGGAATAAGACCAGAATATGTAAGTAAAAAGACGATATTATTTATTGGATTTTAATAATAACAAACAAAACTTTGATACAGGTTGAAGAATAAAAAAACAAAAACAATAGGTATATCTATTATTGCAATCAAACTTAAACTTAATATCTTACTTCACCTTCATCTTAATTTCCTTGAAATTGCAACAGTTTTCTAAATTTTTGCCTCTTTGAAGACACAATCTGCGATAGGTTATCTTTTTTTGATTCATAGAAGAATCGAATTCTTAGATAACGTTCTACAATAAGCCGCGCCAGATTTGTGTCGTGATACTGTGAATTAATATGATCTTCATCAATGCGAAAAAGTGAACGACCAATGAATTTGGCCATAATTTTGAGAGTTAACTCTTTTTCTGCATTGCTTTTCTGTGTATTTTTAATGTAATTTCGCAGACTATTTTCCGCAACACTACAAATCGAGTATACTTCTTTCGATGCGAAAATCAATCCACCTTTGTCCCGCAAACACACCAATTTATGGAACCACTGTTTTTCATCGGCTAGCATATTGTCTACACAAAATCGACATTTTATGCGGGTGGCGATATATCTCACGACGTTCCCTGCAATATAACCAACGATGTGATTCTTACAATCTGGGTCATCAATGGATGCCATTTCAGACGAGATATCCTCTTCAATAGGTGTTACATTTATCAATTCTTCATCAGCATCGTCAAATCTCTCTGCAATTGTTGAAGAATTGATACATTGAAACGCTGATGAGCATGTCAATATCGTAACACTTTCAAGTGGAATACAGTTTCCTGCTGTGCCCACTTGCAACTCCATATGGCAGAGTAGTTTTCTATAGCTGCCTTTGAACTGTAAGGCGTTGGGGTTGTCATTATGCCCACCATGCATCCTTATTGACCCAAAAAACAATTCAATGTGATCCTGACTTAATCTGTAGGTGGTTATGTATTCCAGTTCCTGTGTGTCTTCGATGAGAGTTCTGAATAAATATTTCAGACTTTCGATGCACACGAGCAATCCTTTGAAACCAGGAGAGCACTTGACTGCAAGAACTGATTGAAAACTTTTTATTTTTAATTGTATTGTATTTTGATTTTCATTGTATTTGCGTTTTCTGGTACTTTTGATGTGTAAGTTCAATATGTACTTTTTAGCTTGATCCAAATATTCAAATATTTCTGTTTTATTTTCACGGCAAAGGGGATGGCAAAAGTCATGTTGAGTTAATTTCCTAGAATTAAAAATGTCAAATAGATTATTAAATATCATGATGAAATTTTCGGTGCCTTCACTTTCTTCGAAACTGTCCAATTTTAAAGTTTCCCGACAAAACTTTAATGCAACGGCTACACTCCGGCTAAGTAATTGGGAAGCTAATTTTACCTTCATGCAAGAGTTTTTAAACTCGCTAAGTGTAAACAGTTTTCTTCTTGCATAGCATTTAATTTTTTTAAGAATTCCCAATTCACCTTTCTTTCTTCCAGATCCAAAAATTCTTGTTTGTCCTCAAAATGATTTCTTACTAGTTTGATCATATGGTTAGAATCTAAAAACACTGCCACGTTATAATTTGCTGATGGGTGCTTAAATGTTTGAAAAGATGAATTTGAAAAGATAAAATGGATTGAAAAGGTTACACTTCTCTTAGGTCTACTTACCTTCTGAGCGTTGTTATTCTAAGCGTGTAGCAATTGACGGTAGCACGACGCTGACTGAACTGAGACGTGACGGCACCGGGTGAGTGGGGATAAAAGTATGATACATGTATGGAAAGATTATTTGACGTGCCTGACCGGTGACGTCACTGATAGATTTCGTGCCGGCGACTGTCGTGTGGGAACAGAGTCATACTAGAACTATTGATACATTTTTTTTTTAATCCTGTCCGGTGACGTGCCGTGACGGTGACTGATGTGTGTGAGTGCACCTTTACTCGCAAATTCGGCGTCCGGGATGACGGCGCCCGGTGACGGATGTGCGGTGGACACGCGGCTAAAGCAAAACGCTCTAAATGTATCTACCGCTACTTCGGCGCCGTCATCTCGTTCCCGGTGACGGTCCGGTGCCGGCGGCGGTGGACAAACGCTCTTAAAGAATAAATATTATAACCAAACATGCACACCCAGTGTTAGTTAGCATTCAATCAGTGTTAGTTATATAGCATTCAATTAACAGTTAGTTACAAAGCTAATTTTACAACTATCAAACAGTGCAAAATAATGGGAGAAGCTATTTAAATCAACCCTTCAAATCGTTCACGTTTATATACAGCACTCAAACAAAAAATGCCTTGGCTATAGCGTAGAGATGTGAAATAAATCGAATGCATAAAAAAAACCTTGCAACCATATTAGCCTCCGAATCGTGCACATAATTAATGCATAATTGTGATAGCAATAAGGTTGAATCATTCAACAGCATCATTGCAAAATTTGTTGGCGGAAAGCGCATTAACTTTTCGATGCGTCAGGGCTACCAATCAAGATGCAACGCTGCTGTTGTATCATTTAACACAAAGCACCCTCTATCCACCTTACACCGCGCTGTTTCAGGAAGAAGTCCTAGGAAGCTTGTAAAGAAATTAGAGGAGAAACGACAGAAAAGACGAGAAAATAAGTCGAAATATTTAAGAAAAGGCAGACTACAGGGAAAAAAGATAAAGATTATGGTGAACATTGCCTTAGGCCCGACATGCCAAGCTTAGAGTTCACATTATGCAAAACAAATTTTTTGAAAGATTTGCAGTGTACAGATGATGAACGCAAACAAATAGAAAGAGCGACAATTCTCCAACGTGATTCTAGCCAGTGGCTAGAATTAAGAAGAAAGCTTATAACAGCGTCTAATTTTGCGAAGGTGGTTAATAGGCGTCCGAATACAAGGGTAACAAATTTAATAAAGACCTTAATTTACCCAAAACAATTAAGCAATGTGCTATCTGTTAAACATGGTATTGAAAACGAGGCACGAGCACCTGAACAGCTAGCTTCCCAGCTAAAAATCAACATAGAGCCATGTGGTCTCTTTGTTGATAAAAAATTGCCTTACTTAGGTGCAACTCCGGATGGACTTGTAGGAGATGATACCATCATTGAAATTAAATGCCCCATAACAGCTTACAAAACATCGTTAGATGAAGCTATAGAAAAAGGGAAGGTAAATTTTTGGAAAAAGGGGAAAAATGGGCTTGTCAATAAAAAACACCCATGGTATATACAAGTCCAAGGACAGTTACATATAACTGGAAGAAATAAATGTATTTTCGCGGTTTGGTCTGGATCCGATAAACAGGTACCAAGTTTAAAAATAAAAACACTTGCTGACTAGTATGCATACTATTATTATAATATTATAAGCGAAATGTGTGTGACTTTATATTGACATTACAAATATAATTTCTACCGCAATACATATTGAGTAATACAATACAATTTAATTTCAGATGAAAGTTGAGGTAATCGAGAAAGATGATCAATTTTGGGAACACCTGATGGAACCGAAATTAAAGGATTTTTATTTAACATATATGTTACCCGAGCTATGCGATCCCAGGAATTAGAGATTTAAATGAATTAAAATAATTTGTGATTGACATATAGATAATATACATATAGATATTATACCTTTTGCAATTTCCATCCATTCTTCTGTCGAAGGTTCTTTCATTACTTTGTCTTTTAACTTATTCCAAATAACATATACAGTTTTTTGAACGACGATGGCAATTACAGTTGATTTTCCTAATCTATAGGCATAATGTAAGTCATCAAAATAACAGCCAGTTGCTAAATACCTGAAACAAAATTGAAAAATTATTGTTAAATTGTTAATTTCAGGTAATACTCTTCAAAAAAAGTGGAAAGGCCTTCGCGACACATTTGTTCGTGAAATGAAAAAAACAAAGAATGCACCATCAGGCTCTGGAGCTTCGAAGATTCAATATATATATTTTCAACGTCTTATGTTTCTCGAAAGGTCAGTACGTAATAAAAAAACAGAAAGCAATATTCAAGACACCTCTGAAAACTCAGAGACCAGAAACGAAGAGTCTACAGCAGATGCAGCAGGTGAAGACATAATGAGGCCACCGAAACAAAATATTAAAAGAAAAAAAATTACTGCCGCCGATGCTGAATTCCTGAACATAATTAAAAACAATATAAGCTCTAGGAATCAACAACAACCACTGGTTCCCAGCGTAACGGAAGGTGACGACGACAAGCTGTTCTGCTTATCTTTACACAAAGAATTGCTTAAGGTACCTGAGGCCAATCGCATAGCAGTAAAAATTGAATTAATGAAAATTTTGCAAGCGGCTCAACAATCTTCGCAATCAACTGTGTATTCAAACAATTTGAATTCATTTTCAACTTCAATTCCGGTTCGATACCATGCACAACCTTCATTTACTTATCAAGAATATGACCCAGAAACGCCATCCATAACAGCATGGCAAGGCCGCAATTCCATTTCAGTGCCAAGATCTTCACAGGCAACATTATATGTAAATTCTCCATCAACATCATCAAGAGATTCTCAGGATAGTGAATGTCTTGACCTCTTCCAAGACCATTAAACATTGATTAAACCTGATTTTTAATCTTAAAAGACTGATTAGTATTTTATGACATTATTAATAAAACAATACTTACCTTAAAGTTATCACGAGTTTTTGTTCTGCTGAAACAACATCCTCGCGCGGAACATAATTTGGACGTGGCGATAAATCTTCTTCAATTAATAAAAGTAAATAATCAAATGATTTCACGGACATACGAAAGTAGTTAAAAAATTTATTCTCATGTTGTCTTAATTTTGGATACAAAGTTTCAAACATACTATGTGTCATTCTATCATTAAGAATTGGATGTACTAAATACATTCTATTTTCCCTCCGTTTCTGTCTTTTCCAGCGACGGTAAGCTAACCACAACGAGACCGCTTCGTTCAACTCCATGTTTCGTACTGAATTCGTCCCCAAATACTCGCGCGTTGGTACGCACCTTGTGGACGCAACGGTCGCGCGAAATACGCGCGAGAGAATCGCCGCGAATTCGCCCTTTCTGGACAAGCTCTTAGTGTGCACTTACGTCACTTGAAGAACCTTCCTGCCAAATTTTATGTTTCTAGGTGTAGCGGTTGAGGCTGAGCATTGATTTTCAGTCAAGACTTTGAATTTTATATATATAGATTTATGTGCTTAAATTTATTATATTTGATATGTATATATTATGTACCATTTTCAATTTTAATTATTCTTTTTCAGGTAGTTACAGTTAATTACGTACACCGACTGTACGAGAACCGCTGACATGCATTTGCCGCCACGAGGCAAGGGGGCTACATCAGCGAAATTCAAGAACAATACGTTTATCCATTTTATAATTGTAAAGTAAATCACTGATATCACTGAAAAATTGGACAGCCTTACAGTTACTGTTAATGCTATAAAAAATAATCAAAAAGAAATTCAAGACTCAACTTTTATTACACATTATTTCATTCAATGCAAGCACAGTTTGAAGAGTTTTTGAGAAAAACACAAAGAGAGAATTTGCATAATGAAATAGGCTTCAAACCCATCAATAGTTTGAATTCACTACAAGAACTGGAAGATACCATAAAAGACGAATTATAAAAAAAAAATCTTTTGTTTGTGGTATTGGTAAGGGCAAAGGTTTAAACAATTGTTTCACCTTGGTTGATGTAATTTTCGACAGAAGTTTTCTTACAACTTGTTCGTGGGCAGGAGCAGGAGGTGCACGCAATGATGATAAAAAAATGTTTTAAATCTTTCGGTCGAGTCATCAACATGTTTTTCTCCATCATCTTACAATCAGACAATAACTTCACATTGAATGAGTGTGAAGAATTTTTCATAAACATTCTTCGTAATTCAAAACGAAGTAATACAACTAAAATGATGAGATGCTCAGCAACAAAAATAAGGGCAAATAAAAGAGTTTCTGACGCTCTTAACTCAATCCGAAATTCCATGTCTGAACCAGGTCCGACTCAGAATGACGCAGCAGTGCCTAAACCAAGCCCAAGTCAAAACAATGCAGCAGCAGTGCCTGCACAGGCCTTATTCACCTAGACGTAGTTCTTCCACGTCCATATTGCCCGACAGAAGGATCTAGACTAGTCGTTGATTGGCTGTTATAACTGGCTGCGCAAATATTCTGGCTGCCGCAGCCTGGCTGCGCAGGCAGGCTGCCTAGTGCGCTGCCTTAATACAATTAGTTCGCAACTATCCTTCTTTATATAAAAATAAAGACAAAAAACATACAACTTTGATAATTAAAGAAAATTGCTGGAGAGAGTTTCTCGTACATTTCCTTACGAGAAACCATACGCTACTATCACAAGCAATAATCGCCATAACACAATCGTATCAAAATGTTTACATACAGGCAAGAACTAAAATCTCGCCTACGATTATGTCATACGAGATTCGCAAATGACTTATCGCTAGGCGATAATTGCCTATGTTTGTTTACACAACAAAAGTATAGTAAGCAGATAGTTATGCACCCACCGGGCCGCATAGTAATACATAATGCTGACCGTGCATAGCTCTAGCGGGAATGCGTGGGCGCATGACCAGAAAGGATGTTTAGACTATAAGTTAGAGATAAGAAATATGACTTTAGTCTTAAGAATACATACATTATTAATTAAGTAACCTTAGCGTAGTTTGGACGTTTATAACAGTCCCTAGTGAATAAAACTTTTCACTTTAGTTTTTAAAAAGTATTTTATTGCTCCCAAATACTTTTCTGGCGCAGCCGGTAGGATCGCACTACTGTGTGCTGCTGATTCGTGCGCGAAAAAAAAACGATTAAAAAGCGTGAAAAGCGCGTTCGGTCTTCAGCCCGTGGCGATCCGCGAACCAGATAAATTTGAAAAGGACCTTGGAGACAATACCTAAGCATGGTGGTGACTGGCAGGTGAGTGAGATTTTTCGCCATCCTTTCCCCGCTTTTCTTTGTTATAGTAGGAATCGAACTTCTTCCTTTATAACTTTTATTTGGCTTACCTAAAAATCGGTAGACTATTAAATTTAGTGTATTAAATAGATTTTATTGTTTTATAAAATGACGACAATTAAGTTAATCCCGAATGAAATTATTAAAATAGTGCCATTTTTCGGTGGCAATAAACGCCATCTAAACTTATTTTTAAGAAAATGTGAATATGTAATAAATAATTATCATGGCAGTGACGAACAAAACATGTATATCATGCAGACAATTACGAGTAGGTTAACAGACGAAGCGGCATCCTTAATAAGTGAAAGAGAGGATGTAACAACTTGGCTTCAATTTAAAGAATTGTTAATTCAACATTTTGGCGACCCTCGCAGTGAGGAATGTATAGCTATAGAGCTTGAAAATTTGAAAATGAAACAAGGGGAATCTTTTCTCGAATTTTGCAATAGAATACAATCTGTTAGAGCCGTTCTCATATCTAAGGTAAATCAGTTGACAGATGAAAATTTAAAATCTACTAAAATCATAATATATAACAATATGTCCCTGAATGTGTTCTTATACAATATGCCTGAAAATTTAATTAGAGTAGTGCGATTAAAGTCCCCAGATACATTAGAAAAAGCTTTAGAATATGTTTTAGAAGAGGTTAATTTCTATGAGCAGTATAACGCTAAAAATAAAATTAATAAGCAGCAAGCAGGACCCTCAATGCCATTTAAATTTAGTCATCCGAGTACACAGATTAACACAGGTTTTCAATCTAACGCTAATGGCTTCAAGCCAATGTCACAAACTCCACCTCGTTTTCAGTTTGGAATACCTAATAATCAAATGAAACTACCCCAACCGATTTCAAAAATTGTTAACTCACAACAACCATTTGGTTATAAACCCCAGTTGCAAATGCAGCCTAGATTTATGCAACCATCTCAATTTAATACACGACCCCAACAACAGCAGTTCGGGTACCGACCCCAACAACAGCAGTTCGGGTACCGACCCCAACAACAGCAGTTCGGGTACCGACCTCAAATTGGTTATAGACACCCTCAACCTATGTATAAGCCATTAGATTCAGATGTTTCAATGAGAACTGCACCACCTCTCAAACCGCAGGGTAATAATAATAATACTAATATACCACAAGGGTTCCGTCTTAATGAATTAGAGTGTGATGCGAATTATTTCGACGATAATTGCGATTACTATGATTATAATAACTGTATGCAAGAGCAAGAGTTTTATATAGCGGATGATTCACAAGTTGAAACGTGTGAAAGTGAGCAAGGAAATAATAGCGATGAAAAAGTATGTGAGAAAGTTGAAAATTTTTGTATCCGAGCCTCAACATCGAACCGGAAATAGTAAATATTAACTGTGACGTCAAATTAAAGCTACCTTATGTATATATTCCAGAGATAAATGCTAAATTAATTATTGATACCGGAAGTACCAGATCTTTCTTAAGTCCACGAAAGGCATATGCGTACTATAGTCGATATAGGCAGCACGAACCATTTACTGTCATCAGTACGCATGCATCTAGTACACATAATGAAGTAGTTCATATACCTTTAATGCCGTCCTTTAATAGTGACCAACTCCACAAGTTTTATGTCTATAATGTTGATACAAAGTATGATGGTTTAATAGGCAACGATCTTTTAAGGCAATTAGAGGCAGTCATTGACCTTAAAAATTCTAAATTAATCTTAAAATCAACATCACTTCCCATAACAAATGACGTAAGCAATTATGAAATTGAACTAGACGCGCGAATGGAACAAGTAGTAAAATTACCAGTAGATCAATTTTCTGGACAGGCCATATTAAATTACACTAAGTTTTGTGAAGGAGTAAGAATGCCGTCAGCCATAGTAAATTGCAATAATGGTTACGCTACGACAGTCATACAGAATATTTTAGAAACACCCATGACCCTCACAATTACAAAACCCATTAAGGTTAATCAGTTTAAAGAAAGCGATATAAAAGTTAACTTTACGGATGTTAATATGAAAGATGCGGAAGTAGATAGAATATTAGATGAAAATTTGAAAAGGCTTAGATTAGAACATATGAATGAGGAAGAAAGAAAGTTAATTAGCGATATATGCAAGGAATTTAAAGATATATTCTATTCGGAACAATTACCCCTGACATTTAGTAATAAGGTGAAACATTTTATTAGGACAAAACATGAAGACCCAATATATGTAAGACCATACAGACAGCCTCCTGCACAAACTGCAGAAATTAAATCACAGGTAGAAAAGTTATTGAAAAATAATATAATTAGGGAATCTTTTTCGCCGTGGAATGCACCTGTTCACCTCGTACCTAAAAAGAGGGATGCATCGGGAGAAGTAAAATATCGCATGGTTATTGACTACAGACGACTTAACGAGATAACAATAGACGACAAATACCCATTACCAAATATCAATGACTTATTTGACAAACTAGGTAAAGCTAAATACTTTACAACCCTTGACCTTGCAAACGGATATCACCAAATAGAGATTGACGAAAAAGACAGACAAAAGACCGCATTTAGTGCAGACGGACATTATGAGTTTATAAGAATGCCGTTTGGATTAAAGACAGCACCAGCTACTTTTCAGAGAATGATGGACAACTTGCTAAGAGGACTAAAAGGTATTCATTGCCTGGTTTACATGGACGACATTATAATATATAGCACTAGTTTACAGGACCATATTAACGACTTACGTACTGTATTTGAACGACTTAGAGAAATGAACTTTAAAGTACAACTTGACAAATCAGAGTTTTTACGTAAAGAAGTACTTTACTTGGGACACACTATTACTGACCAAGGACTTAAACCTAACAACGATAAGATACAAGCAGTTTTAGACTATCCCCTACCAAAGACTGTTACAGAGATCAAAAGCTTTCTAGGACTCGTAGGATACTATCGGAGATTCATAAAGGACTTTGCAAAGATAACACAACCATTAACTTCATGTTTAAAGAAACGTAATCAAATAGTTATTGATCAGAAATACATTGACGCTTTTGAACGCTGTAAAGTGTTACTTACCAATGCACCGCTACTTCAATATCCTGACCCTTCAAAACCATATATACTGACGACTGACGCATCCAATGTGGCTTTGGGAGCCGTACTATCTCAAGGAACTATTGGTAATGACAAACCTATTGCGTATGCGAGTAGAACTTTGTCTGACACGGAAAAGCGATATTCCGCTATTGAACGAGAACTATTAGCGATAATATGGGCAGTAAAACATTTCCGTCCTTACCTATATGGCAATACCTTTACTATTTTTACTGACCACCGACCTTTAGTTTGGTTATATTCTCTAAAAGAGCCTAACAGTAAATTAACGCGTTGGCGGCTAAGATTACAAGAGTATGATTTTAAGATTTATTACAAAAACGGGAAACAAAATTTAAATGCTGATGCTTTATCTAGGATACGGTTAAATGCTTTGGGTGAGTCTGACGATGTTTCAATGAAAGTTAATGTGGATGTAAATGAGCAGCGAAAGGTTAAAGAATATCTGAAAGAGATTGATGAAAGGGCAGCTTTATTAGAACAAAGGAAAGATAGTGAGGAAACCATAACAATATCAGATAGTGAGGAAACCATAAGCATTAGTGACGATGAGCTAGAACGTAAATATCCTATTCCGCCATCAACAGGCAGTACAGTAACAGCACATTCCGCAGTAGAATTAGAAAATAAAGGAATTCCTATTTTAAATGAAGCTATTGATACAAAACCCAACCAAATTTTAGTTCATACATGGTTTAAGGATGATATACAAGTAAAAGATCTATCAAGAGATAAGCAAAAGGTTCTTGAAATATTCTTACCTCTTAATAACGACGAATTAATTAAAAGATTTTTGAAGGAATATATAAAGCCAAAAATTAAATATTTCATATATTTCGAAGAGATACAACACAGAAAAGATTTTAACAGGATAATTATAAGTTTGTTCAAGGAAGGTATGGTAGAGTTTTATGAATGTACGGAAAGAGTTGTGTATGTAGAGGACGAAAACGAACAGAAGGCAATAGTTTTGAAACACCATGAGGGAAAAACATGTCATAGAGGGATAAAAGAAACTATGTTGAGAATAAAAAGGAACTATTTTTGGAATAATATGCAAGAAATAATATCATTAGTTATAAATAGCTGCGAAGTTTGTAAGAAGTTTAAGTATGACAGGAAACCACTGAAACCATCCTTACAGTTGACGCAAACGCAGGAAGCCCCTTTTCAGGAAATCTTTATTGATATCTTCACTATAGAAAATCGTACATATTTAACGATAGTAGACGCCTTTAGTAAACTTGCACAGGCAATAGAAATTAATAATAAAGCAACCGCGGAAGTGATTCGCGCATTGATTAAATACTTCTCAATGTACGGTGTCCCTACGAAAATAAATTGTGATCCTGGTTCTGAGTTTAATAATGAGCTTATGAAGGAATTGGCATCCATGTACAAAATCGATTTACACATATGTACAGCTCACAACCCAAATTCAACAGGCATTGTTGAACGCTTTCATTCTACTTTAATAGAAATATATCGCTTAGCGAAATATGATCAAAAATGCACTGATGCAGCATCAGTCATGACCTATTCTATTATGGCTTACAATAACACCATTCACTCTAGTACAGGATTAACACCGTTTGAAATAGTTTTTGGACACACAGATTCCAGTAGGGCATTTGATGGGGAATTCGAAAAATGTTATATACAGCAATTATTGAAAGATCATGCTAGGCGCACTAAATTTCTTTACCAGTACATTTCAGATAAAATAAGTAGTAATAAAGAGAGATTGAATAAAAAACAATCAGGTGAAAATGTAGAGTTCAGTGAAGGAGATATAGTGTTTACAAAGGATATTAATACTAGAAAAAGCAAAGACAAAGCTAGATATCAGAAAGCAACTGTTAAAGGACCAGCTGTTAGAAATGTAGTCCCAGTTCAGTTAGGTAAAAGAGAAACGAAAGTGACAATTAAAGACATAAAACGCCCTCCGCAGGTGGTACGTGGTCGTAAGCCTTCTTCACCTCAGCCTGGGCCTTCATCTTCAAAAACTCGATGGAAACCCCGGAATGTTACCTGTGAAGGAAGGGAAAGCACATAGACAGATAGATAGATGGATTCTGGTCAAGCGATTTGATTTAAATAGTTTAAGAAATGATTTAAAAATTAACAATCTAAAATTCGCAAATTTCCTTAATATTGTAAATTCTCATAAACCTTACAGACATGATATATTAAATATAAGAACACAAGCTGAATATTTAAACGATAGAGCAAATTCCAAATTAGAACAACTGATACCTTCAATTAGAATCAAAAGAGGCCTTATTGACCCCCTTGGTTCATTAATAAAGCAAATTTCAGGAAATCTAGATTATACAGATGCTTTACGTTATGATAAGGAAATATACATGATAGAGTCGAAAGAAAGAGCCTTAGATAAGAAAATGACATTAGTCACTAAAATGTTGGATAGTTTCTTAAACAGTTCAGGCGAGCAAAATGAAAACATAATCAATATCGATAATAGATTGAAAAAAATTGAGGAAATTACTAAGTTATCTAATAATGTCACAAACAATTGTTTATTTTTCTCACATACACTTAGCATGTTCGAAATTTTTATGAGTATATTCAGAACTATCTATATAATGTTGAATGAAATAGAAACTGCATTAGCATTCACCAAAGTATCTGTATTACATCAATCAATTGTAAATTCATCTGAACTATTATATTTATTAAAATCAATAGAGCACACTCACAATTTGATGTATAAAGTAAATGAATATAATCTGATAAAATTTGAAAGGATAATTAAAGTAAAAGCATATGTAAAGGAAAGTCAAATAACATTTATAATGGAAGTACCGTTAACAGATAAAATAGTTTTCGATTACTACAAATTATATCCTCTTCCTGTTTACAAATTTCCTATCAAGAAAACCGTAGTGATTTTCCCTGATTTTCCGTTCCTTTTGGCGAAAGACTCCAATTACTTGCCAGTATCCCAGCCGTGCGAGAAAATCGACGCAGCTACTTTCCTGTGTACCGACGACAACGTAGCGCAGTTTCAGCCTCCCACATGTGCTGAACAGCTTCTGAAGTTTCAGACTAACCTCACGTTTTGCTCACCATATGCTGTTGAAGTTGAAGACATCAAGGTACAGCGTATTAGCATGGAAAGTTGGATCATATTCACGCTAAATTCAACCATAATGACTGAAAAATGTGAAAACGAGAGTAACAAAGTATTACTACAGGGCACATACGTTGTTTCAACATCTGAAAACTGTGCTTTACACCTGAATGAGATTGAACTTACCTATGAACGCACCTTTACTGAAAGACTTCAGTTCAGAATTGCAGCCGTTACAACCTTACCTCAAATGAAAATTGAAAATCCGACATCCTTACCTGTGATCAATATAAAGAACATCGATCTGGAAGAAATGAAGCACATTTCCCGCATCCTGAAAATTAGCGACACATTCAGTGAAAGTGATAGTGAAATGGGCAATATAGTGAATATCAAAAGTGTTAGTTTAGCCACGATTTTTCTATATGGATTTTTCATAGTTATAAGTATTATTTTCCTTTCATATTATGTTAAGCGAAATCATCGGAATCCAGTAATTGTAGAACCCGATAATTTCGCTCTTGATGAGGGAGGAGTTATGCACCCACCGGGCCGCATAGTAATACATAATGCTGACCGTGCATAGCTCTAGCGGGAATGCGTGGGCGCATGACCAGAAAGGATGTTTAGACTATAAGTTAGAGATAAGAAATATGACTTTAGTCTTAAGAATACATACATTATTAATTAAGTAACCTTAGCGTAGTTTGGACGTTTATAACAGTCCCTAGTGAATAAAACTTTTCACTTTAGTTTTTAAAAAGTATTTTATTGCTCCCAAATACTTTTCTAGATTCTTGCTTATGAGAGTCTCGACTTGTATAAACACGATCTCCTGTGACATATTTTCAAGTTGATACGAGTATCGTACAAATCAGTTTGAATCGTTTTTAGATTTGTCAGTCGAGTTAAGTGATCACTAGTATATTGTACGTAAAAATTAGACAAAAATCTTTTAAACTCTGTTCTGCCGACAATATTAAGTTCATTGAACTGTACAGAAGTTACGAGTGTTTGTGGAACACGGAGAATGACAACTATAAAACTGACTTCGGTCAATAGCGACTTCTATGTTATTATTTAGCTGAAAACACATGTTTTGAGATGCAACCTAGACTTAGAAATAACTTGCTTACACTGTTTCCTAGTTTATAATGGTTGTATTTTGTTTTGTGTAATAAAATAAAAAATAAATAAATAAATTATAAAAACCGTGATGCAAGAAATGCAGCCCTGAATGATTTTGCTAAAGAATTTGGTATTAAGGAATTTGGCGCTAATGAAATCACTGCAAGGATTAAAAATATGCGAAGTCAATATTTGCAAGAACGTACGTACGTGCCAAAATTGTCTTGGTACAATTCTTTAGATTAATTTTTGAGAAAATCTTCAGAATTTCGATCAACAAGTCTCAAATCTGGTGAGTACCTACCTTAGGGCTCCCACACAAAACCGCGAATTCGCATCGCATATGAGAGCCGTAATCGTATAGATCCAAAGAGGCTATCAAAATTAATCTTTTTACGTACACTTCCCTTTAAAGATTGGCCTATGTAAACAATTTTGTGTTTTTTTTTTCCTAAATAAACATATAAGTACATAGTAAAAAATACAACTTGTTTAATTTTTTAAAATACTTGATACGATACTGGATCGATCCAAAAAATCGTATCAAATCTATTGGATCGATATTTGGATCGATACAACGAATTACGATCCATTGCGATCCAGAGTATCGATACAAAGTGCTTGGATCGAACATCCCTATCGCATCGCAAATATCTGCGAATTCGCACGAACGCACCGTAAGAATTTCCGATCTGCTTCGCATCGCACATTACAACGTGACTGTAAAGCGAACACAAATAAAAGCAAAATTTGATATCGCCCGAATTTTGATGGAGGCTGAATTAAGTGATCTGGAGGCTGTAACTTCTAACAGCAACTCTACTGCAACGGGTAGTTTCAACTACTCTGTTCTAAGTAAATCCACGCATTCTCCTGCTACTGCAGGAAATTACTGCATGATCAGTGACGCAACAGTTACTGACAATGCTAATTATTATATTCTTCCATACCTGCTGATTTAACAACCTCAAATCAAAATGATCATGAACAAATGAACATCTTTCACTAATCGTAGAGTTAGTAACATGCCGAATATTTTTTTGTATTAATGATTAATAAATAAATAATTTACTTACCTCAAAGTTAAGGCTAATCTTTCTCTGCTAGAAATAGCTTTCCTAAACCTTGTAAAGGGTGTTTTTTTTAGAGGTATAGAACTTTAAGTTGGCAACACTTTTTTAACTGGCGCCCATTTTGTGAGCTGTCAAGTGATTTACGTTTAGTTTGGTTTGGCATTTCAGCATGAATAGGCTGACGCCTGAACAACGCTTCCAAATTGTGCAAATTTATTTTGAAAATATCGACTAAATATTATCGATTGATCGATAAATGACAAACTAAAAAGGAAACGTCAAAGTCATAATTACATATATTACTTGTCAGCTGTCAATTGTCAATGTTTACAAGTTTTAGAAGTTAAGCATTAAGCGAGAACTATAATTTATTTACGGTACAACTCTTATCGGTACGCTCGTTAGTAGTTTTTTTACTTAACTTTTAAATCGTTGGTAGTTTTTTTTTGCATCTTTGGTTTAATTCTTGTTAGTAATGGCTTTTCCCATTAACTATTTATGCCTTAATAAGGCAGAACTAGAATATGAAGTGGCACTTCGTGGTTCAACACCAGCTGACACGGTGTTTGAACTTAGAAAACAAATAATTAAACTTATTAAAGAATTTCCTGCTGACGAAATTTCAGTTTCTCATTTAGGATCTGCCACGGATCTAAAATTAATAGACATTGCCATAGCTAGGTGTGCAGACAACATATTTAGCTTAGTTGCTCAGTATGAAAGAAAACTTTATACCCGAACTGAGGGTTTATGTCATCATATTCATCATCGATTAGGTAGAATTGAAGTTGATGATGAAATCAAACCCGCTTATGATGATACAATTAAGAACTTTCAGTCCACTCATAGGGAATTATTGGTAATAAAACTCAAAAACGAACCTTTGGACAGTGGAACAGCGAGTACTGGCCCTGTTCCTCAGGTCAATGTAACTTGTGAAAGGAGTATTGCCTCAGATATAGGGAAGCTTAAGTTTAACGGAAAGACCTGTGTACGGGCGTTTATCCAGCAAGTGGAGGAATTCATTGAGTCGCGTGATGTCTCGTTCGACAAGATCTTGTCTAACGCGTGCGACATCTTTAATGGTGATGCCCTTCATTGGTGGAGATCCGTTAAAGGTGACGTATCGTCGTGGGCAGATCTTGTCCGAATGTTGAAGAAACCAAACTTGGTGCTTACTGTATTATAAATAATTTGCCGGTTTTTTAAGTGCACTTTAAGACAGTCAATAGCTGCATAATAATTATCAACGATGAAAGATCGTCTCCCTTCTAACTCAATATGTCCCGTTTGAACTTCATCAAAATGAAATTTTGGTTTCTTTCTTCTTCTTAAATCTTTTTTGTATGTGGTTACTTCGCATCTCTTGATTGCCTCTGATTCAAAATTTTCGAACTCTTTTTCATCACGCAACGTATCAAGATAAGCATGTAACGTCTCATAAAGAGTAACAACGTCAGATAAATCAATAGAACTTGCTTGTAGCTGTGCACTAACGATTTGAAACTTTACGAGCACACAGTTCCAAAAACACAACATTATAGTAATTTCTAGAGTTTTCATTTTTTCTAATATTGCTTTTGCTTCTATTTTGGTCTCTTTACTTTGATTTTTATCTTCGCAAATAGAGTTTAATGCTTCCAAAACTTGTTTTGTATGAACTGTATAAGGCTTTGCTTGCATCTGCTCGTGCACTCCATCGAGTTTTTGATAGATTTTTTAGCACTTTCGATTCTTCATCCAATTTGGATACTAAAATTTGCCATCTGCTTGTAGATCCAGAAAAAAAATTGTATAGTTGTTGTTCCAGTGTAAAAAAAGCAGCTGATTCGTCACTACTTTCCGCGGCAGCTGATCCCACAAGTTGGAGAGAATGCGCTGCACAAGAAACAAAAGTAGCCAGATGATTTACAGCTTTAATTCTTGACTGAAGACCTTTGTATTGACCAGACATATTGCTAGCATTATCATAACTTTGGCCACGGCAGTCTTTAATATCAAGTCCCAAAGTTTTATCGATTGTCGTAAGAACAGCTTCCTCCATGTCTTCACCTTTATGACCGCAATTGGGTAAAAATGTGACAAAGCGTTCGACAGGTTCTCCATCAGGCAAAACGTAACGGATAATAAATGTCAACTGATCGGTATGTGAAATATCTGGAGTAGAATCAATGTGTAGCAATTTCATTGCTGGCATATCTTCCTTGGCTCACAAACACCATATCTCAGTGAAATTCTTTATAAATTGTATTTCAAAACATACAATAATTTATGTTGTATGTTATAAACGAATTTGTAAAAATTGTAAACATGTTTGACAATTGACAGCTGACAAGTAATATAACAAGGACCAAGAGTACGAATTCTATACTTGCTCCCAAGAAGACAGAGTGTATTATAACACAAAGTTCTCTATCTGCACATGTGGAAGAGTCTATCCTGAACCTATAATATCTGTGAACTCACATTACAAGATTAGTATATTTGTTGAAGGAGTCTCAAATATAAGCAACAGGCTTTCTTACACATCTGATCTATCACTCTCTAGTAGTGCTGATCTGGCTTCAGTGATATCGAACCATTGTGGTGGAGATATAGATATTATATCGCACTGTATCAATAGAGGAAGGTATATCATCAACACATACCATGGGGGAGAACTACACATCAGCGGATGTGGTGGCGAAACTATCTTTGACTGATGGCGATTCAGAGCAGATAGCTAAGGAATTCCAAGCATCTGGCATTGTTCCACAAACACTGACAAGTGCAGAAATAAAGAAGACAATTACCGTCATGGGGATCACACCAGCTGATTTCTCTAAGACATACTCATCTGCAGACTTTGACTATGATGACCTCAAAAAAACATTTTTAGCTTACTGCAAGGATTTTGGAGCACCACTGGAAGAAGGAACACCATCAAAGGCTCTGGAGTTCTCTGCTAAGATACTGTTCGAACTAGGGCCATATATAAGGACTGAGAAGAAAAGCAAGGGTGATAAGGCTATACGGTTCAAGTTCCCATATACCAAGACAGCCCCAGGCGTTAAAAGCACACTGACTATCAAGACAGTCATTGTCTCAACATTTAGGGATGCTATGTATTCAAAAATGGTTGAGGATGGTAAGATGATAATGACATTTAAACAGGCTGGTATGTTAGCAATGGAAACCTTTATCCTTGCAGTTGACTATTGTTATAACAGGAGTGAGAACACCAGCATACTAATGACACCACTATGTGGCGCAGTGTTCTCAAGAGATGTTATAGCAAGGATGGCATCTGAGCTGAATGTGGAAGCAAAACAAGTCATATACACCATAAACCAGAGCACAACTGCTGGAGGTCAATACTTGCCACACTCAGATATTAACTGTGCCATAGCATCAACCATAGCAGCTACCAGGAGGATCCAAGATAAGAATGTTAGGAATATGATGATAGTTAAAGTGGTCAAGCAGTATTCTCATAAACACAAAGTCTATGATTCTAAATTAAGTTTCAAAAGTTAAGTTACAAAATGTTTATAAAGGTAAATTAACCAGTAAATCAGAAAACCCGTTGAGAAAAAAACAGATATACTGGTGGAGCAGCAAGTTCTTAGCGCTCGGGGTGCTTTGTACTTTGAGACGGCTCTCCTGACTACCTTAGGCTAAAAAGCTTAAGGCTCAAACTGACAGAAGGGTGGTACTACCCCGTTCGAGCCTCGCACCAAAGGATCTCCCACCGTAGAACACAAATACTGACACTATTTTTTCCCACACACACAAAACACAAAAAAAAACAATAAAAATATAAAATAAGGAGGACTGTCTGGCCTTTTGAGTTCGTAAAGGGAAGGGCGCCACTATTGTCAATTGTGTTGAATTGGCAATTGTTAACTACATTTTTACCTCACACACACACACTTTGTATTTGTTTGGGTGACTTACTGTTAAGTTATTTAATCCTAAGCGAGAACTATAATTTATTTACGGTACAACTCTTATCGGTACGCTCGTTAGTAGTTTTTTTACTTAACTTTTAAATCGTTGGTAGTTTTTTTTTGCATCTTTGGTTTAATTCTTGTTAGTAATGGCTTTTCCCATTAACTATTTATGCCTTAATAAGGCAGAACTAGAATATGAAGTGGCACTTCGTGGTTCAACACCAGCTGACACGGTGTTTGAACTTAGAAAACAAATAATTAAACTTATTAAAGAATTTCCTGCTGACGAAATTTCAGTTTCTCATTTAGGATCTGCCACGGATCTAAAATTAATAGACATTGCCATAGCTAGGTGTGCAGACAACATATTTAGCTTAGTTGCTCAGTATGAAAGAAAACTTTATACCCGAACTGAGGGTTTATGTCATCATATTCATCATCGATTAGGTAGAATTGAAGTTGATGATGAAATCAAACCCGCTTATGATGATACAATTAAGAACTTTCAGTCCACTCATAGGGAATTATTGGTAATAAAACTCAAAAACGAACCTTTGGACAGTGGAACAGCGAGTACTGGCCCTGTTCCTCAGGTCAATGTAACTTGTGAAAGGAGTATTGCCTCAGATATAGGGAAGCTTAAGTTTAACGGAAAGACCTGTGTACGGGCGTTTATCCAGCAAGTGGAGGAATTCATTGAGTCGCGTGATGTCTCGTTCGACAAGATCTTGTCTAACGCGTGCGACATCTTTAATGGTGATGCCCTTCATTGGTGGAGATCCGTTAAAGGTGACGTATCGTCGTGGGCAGATCTTGTCCGAATGTTGAAGAAACCAAACTTGGTGCTTACTGTATTATAAATAATTTGCCGGTTTTTTAAGTGCACTTTAAGACAGTCAATAGCTGCATAATAATTATCAACGATGAAAGATCGTCTCCCTTCTAACTCAATATGTCCCGTTTGAACTTCATCAAAATGAAATTTTGGTTTCTTTCTTCTTCTTAAATCTTTTTTGTATGTGGTTACTTCGCATCTCTTGATTGCCTCTGATTCAAAATTTTCGAACTCTTTTTCATCACGCAACGTATCAAGATAAGCATGTAACGTCTCATAAAGAGTAACAACGTCAGATAAATCAATAGAACTTGCTTGTAGCTGTGCACTAACGATTTGAAACTTTACGAGCACACAGTTCCAAAAACACAACATTATAGTAATTTCTAGAGTTTTCATTTTTTCTAATATTGCTTTTGCTTCTATTTTGGTCTCTTTACTTTGATTTTTATCTTCGCAAATAGAGTTTAATGCTTCCAAAACTTGTTTGTATGAACTGTATAAGGCTTTGCTTGCATCTGCTCGTGCACTCCATCGAGTTTTTGATAGATTTTTTAGCACTTTCGATTCTTCATCCAATTTGGATACTAAAATTTGCCATCTGCTTGTAGATCCAGAAAAAAAATTGTATAGTTGTTGTTCCAGTGTAAAAAAAGCAGCTGATTCGTCACTACTTTCCGCGGCAGCTGATACCACAAGTTGGAGAGAATGCGCTGCACAAGAAACAAAAGTAGCCAGATGATTTACAGCTTTAATTCTTGACTGAAGACCTTTGTATTGACCAGACATATTGCTAGCATTATCATAACTTTGGCCACGGCAGTCTTTAATATCAAGTCCCAAAGTTTTATCGATTGTCGTAAGAACAGCTTCCTCCATGTCTTCACCTTTATGACCGCAATTGGGTAAAAATGTGACAAAGCGTTCGACAGGTTCTCCATCAGGCAAAACGTAACGGATAATAAATGTCAACTGATCGGTATGTGAAATATCTGGAGTAGAATCAATGTGTAGCAATTTCATTGCTGGCATATCTTCCTTGGCTCACAAACACCATACTTCAGTGAAATTCTTTATAAATTGTATTTAAAAACATGCATTAATTTAATTTGTATGTTATAATAACTATAACATACAAATTAAATTAATGCAACTATAACATACAAATTAAATTAATGCATGTTTTTAAATACAATTTATAGAGAATTTCACTGAAGTATGGTGTTTGTGAGCCAAGGAAGATATGCCAGCAATGAAATTGCTACATATCTCCCTTCGCAGACAAGAATTTTACCTCAGTAAAATTCTCTAAAGAAAGTAGAAAAAGAGTAAATATAAAAATAAATACAAAAGTATATTAGAATACTTTGAACTAGAAAAAACAAGCTACTACTACTAAACTAAATAGAGCTCCGGTTGCTGTTGCCGAGCTAGGATGGATTACGGCGAGTAATAATTACAATAGGACCCCATTATTGACCGCTGCACTAGGTGATTTGGTTGTTGGGACCCCAGTAACACCATTGGGATCACCATTAATCAGAGCAGCGCTAGCCAAATCACTATCAGCTTTCTACAAGCAAACTAAGGTCGGAATGACTCCCGGTCTGTCTCGGGCAGTAATGTATTCTGAAATGACAATGAGTTGTCTGGATGGGATTGATAATACAGTGGAAAGTATGCGGGACCACCAGCGTAAGTTGAGAGCATGTCTACAGGGGGCAGTACCATCTGAAGCAGAGGTTGTATCAGTCTTCACTAAAATGTGGAGTAAATTAGCCTCACTAACCTCCAAGTATGATGCATCTGCTTTAGGGGCTGTGATAGCCCAAATAGGAGCTAGCCCTGGTGGAAAAATTGACCAGCGTCGTTATCATGCGCTCAGTTATGGGGCTCATTGCTTCAATCCAGAATTGGTATTGCCAACAACAGTTCAAAGCAAATGGGCTGAGGTACTGAATATACATGATAAGAATGTACTGGAGGTGCCACCTGGTATGACACTAACAGAAGATGAACAAAACTCCTTATCTATAAACTATGAAGAGTTTAAAAAAGCCTGGATCCAAGGTAGTTTAGAGTACCTTTGTGCATACCATGAGGCTTATGCTCAGACACACCGAGCAGAGTGTGAAAAACATACCATCCATGCTATTTTTACATGCCTATCTCATCTCACAAAAGGTCAAAATAAAACTGATGCATGGATAACATCTAGATTCCGTAGAGTACAGGAAGGGATGTCAGGACTTGCCACTGACCTGTACTATATGGACTGGCTGCACCATACAAATGACAGCTGACAGATAATTTGTGTGGCAATTTGAAGCGCCCCTACGAGTTTCCCGAGAACTAATTTTGACGTACACTGCAAGAAAATGGCCCCCGTATGAGTTGTAACAGCGGCGACGGCGAGTTTTTTGTGTATTATTATTTTATTTTATGGTATATAAGTGAGATTTTATATTTAATTGTGAAAGTGGAGCTAAATAAATATGATAAAATGTGTGAAAAAAAAAAGAAAAAAAAAATTTAATCAAAAGAAGCACCACTAAAATATCTCTTAACATACAAGATGAGTCAAGACCACCTTGAATTATTTTTTTGTGCCATTCGAAGTAGAGGTGGGTGGTGTCCAAATCCCACCGCAGCTCAGTTTGTCAATGCATATAAACGATTATTGATTCACCACGAAATTCAAAATTGTAGTACAAAAAATACTGCAGTGTTTGCATCTAAATGATAACACACAACAGCCAGAGAAGACAAGCGATAACTACGACAAACTTTATAAGTTACGCCCATTGTTAGATTTTATTAGTCGTGCTTGTTTGGAAAATGCTAGAGAATCCTCGTCCCAAAGTATTGACGAATCAATGATTATTTTCAAAGGCCAGTCATCAATGAGGCAATACATGCCGTTAAAACCGATAAAAAGAGGCTATAAGGTATGGTGCCGTTGTGACAGCAATACCGGATACCTGCCCCCCTAGCCAAGTTGCAATTCTATGATCGCAAACGCATAGAAAACGAAAATAATGTATGAAATGACTTTGACAGATGACATTCTGGAACGCTATAGAAATGTCACTCCCATACATTATTTTCGTTTTCTATGCGTTTGCGATCATAGAATTGCAACTTGGCTAGGGGGGCTGTACGAGTTCCAAATTTACACTGGTAAAACAGGGACTTGAACAGAGGAAGGCCTGGGATATAACGTTGTAAAAATGCTGACGGAAAAGCTAATAGATAAAGCACTTGAAGAATATCACATTATTGTTACATTTGACAATTTCTTCTGTGACTATAAGTTGCTGCAATATCTGTACGAAAATGGTATCTACGCAACTGGAACTGTGCGAAGACATAGGAAAGATCTGCCCACACTTATAAAGGGTAAACGTAAACT
Organism: Cyclophora albipunctata; assembly: GCA_963082685.1. Lineage (NCBI taxonomy): Eukaryota > Metazoa > Arthropoda > Insecta > Lepidoptera > Geometridae > Cyclophora > Cyclophora albipunctata. Next base: position 4,794,593 of record OY720135.1, on the reverse strand, counting down.
GAGACTGGAAAAAGGAGAGTTTAAATGGAGAGTAAAGGGCAACGTGGCTTTCGTCGCCTGGCAAAACACCAAAGAGGTTCTTGTTATGACTAATGCGTTTCATCCAAAAATAGGTAAAACCAGTGTTTTGCGGACTCAGAAAGACGGCGCAAAAACGTGATTGAGTGCCCTGCAGTTATAAAAGAATACACGAAAAGGATGGGAGGCGTCGATCGTTTTGATCAGATGAAAAGCACCTATTCAGTTGGCAAAAGGCAAAAGTTTTCATTTTTTAAAAATAAACAAAAAATCTAATCTAGAAATATAAATAACTTTATTGTATCACCTTTAGAAGCTTATGCCTTATAAAGGGATAAGAAATGTACTTCTCAATTCAGCCTAGAACACCGGAAAGCTATTAATGAAAAGTATTGGGATCTGACTTTACAAGAACAGCATTTATTTGTAAACGCCCACACTGCAGTAGCAGTTCCCAAGAGAAAGATTGCCGGTGAACCAAAGAGGAAACCAAAGAGATCTTTCTTTTTAAAAAAACTGGACGGCATTAATTTGGAAGTTTGATCGTTTAATCCATTAGAACCCCATTACAGACGAGAGCACGCTCCTTTGCGACGTTACTTACCAAGTGACATTAATATTGTTCATATGCATAAAGATTTAACTTAAACTAAAGAACACACCGAAGATGACACCACGACATCGAATGAACCTACAAACGTAGATGACAGTGTGACTACAATGACACAACTTGACAATGACAGTCAAAAGGACAAACAAAATCTACGTAGTAAGAATTTTACCGAAAGAGAGAAGATGCTTCTTATCGAGGTAGCAAAGGAATTTGAGTGTGTTATTGATAACAAGAAGACCGATGGCACGTCCGTGGAGGCCAAGAAGCAAGCTTGGTTGGCGCTTACAAATAAATATAATGCTGTCTCCGAAACTGGAGTTCGAACTGAAAAGCAGTTACATGCCCTTTATGACAATTTGAAGAAAAAAGCCAGAAAAAACATGAGCGATGACAAAGTAAGTTAACCTTTTAATTTATTTGACAATCTTACACAATCTGTAATGACTTAATACCTTCGTAAAATAACACGTGGTTATCTCTGTTAATGAATCTGAAGCTTCGGATTTGATTTAATTGTTTCCGAAAGATTAATTGTTTTGGTTTTTTATCTTTTTAAGCAATAATAAATAATATCTACAACGTTTTAATTGTTTATCATTTCATTAAATACAATAGTTATACAATAGTACTATAATGTACAATAGGTACTAGGTAGTAGATTGTTACATCGAGCGCAAAGTGAGTTATTGATGCTGAATAAAACCGATCTTGGTGAAACTTTAATATTTCTTATTTATTGGCAAGAAAAGTTTAAAATGATGGAATTAAGGTAAGTAAGTATTATTGATTGCTTAATACTAAACTAATAAAATTAAATAAACAGTAACATATTACCTCAGACTTATAACCAATTTTTCTTCAGCAGAGATGCACTCCCGAAATGGGCTGAATCCAGTAATATGTGGTTTAAGAATATTCAAGATCTCGGAAAAAAATTTTTTTAGACATTCTCATATAGTTAAAAAAAATTATCTTCATATTGCAATACGTCTGGAAAGTATGTATGATATATTCCTTTTGTAAGCCTATTCCGTAACAATGGGTTAATCTAAAATTTGTTTTTTTGCCTTTTTTCTTTCGCTTTTGTAATAATAAAATCAGCGCAACAATAATTCCTTCTTCGACGTCCATTTTGGAGCACGATGTGAACTCAACTGACAAAATGAGGTCGCTACGTGGTCCTGCCAGTGACAATGACAAGTATGCGAAGCTAAAAAGCGAACTCATCAAGCGGCTTTCTGCATCGCGAGAAAGGCGGGTCAAACAATTGCTGATGCATGAGCAGCTGGGTGACAGGAAACCATCTCAGCTGCTTCGACACATGCAGAGTTTGGCCGGTCCGTCTGTTCCGGATGAGTTCCTGAAGAGTGTATGGAGCAGCAGACTACCCACTAATACATTTATGAAAACCTCATATATGTGCACAAAAATCCTAGTAAATTTAAGAAAAACAGTGATCTCCACCAAATTAATCTTAGGAATAAAAATAAGCTCGCTGTGCCCACTATTAGGCTCCATAAAGTGTCTCACTCCTTCGTAGGTCAATGTATACGTTTTTATAACAAACTACCAAACGACGTGGTAAGTCTTTCATTTATTAAATTCAAAAAGTTTATTAAGCATAGACTCAGCCAAAAGGCATATTACTCTATTTCAGAGTATATTCTAGACTCAGACGTTTGGAAATGAATTGCTCTATTATTTAAGGCTTAAAATTGTTAATACAATCATTAAAAAAAATGACAACCCCACTGAGTTTCTTGTTAGTTCTTCTCAGTAGGTGGCGCGATGTGAACTAACGTAAACTTAATTTTAAGCTGACGATTATAAATGATTGTAATGATCTGATGTAATAAAGACATTTTGAATTTGAATTTGAATTTGAATTTGAATATTTTGACCGTAGTTGCTTCCCAGGATGACTTGCCACTGGAGAAAATCGCTGAACTAGCTGATAGAGTGCACGACATAGCACCTTCGACTCCACAAGTGGCTAGTACATCAGCCCTTCCGGAAGCTTCAGCTCATCAGTACAGCGATCTTGTAAGGCAAGTGAGTGAGCTGACTAGACAAGTAGCCTTACTAAACACTCAGCCTGAGTGATACCTGAGTGACTCAGGTATCCAATGGAGGTAACAACAACAGAGCAAGGAACAGGAACAACCGCTCACGCTCCCACAGTCGCTCTCGTTTATCTCAGCCTCCGCCGGGACATCCTCATTGTTTCTACCACTTCACCTACGGTACGAAAGCTAAGAAGTGCAAACAGCCTTGCTCCTTCCCGACGGAAAACTCTCAGGGCGGTCGGAAGTAGCGGCCAACGACTGCCCCTCTTCAACAGGCCGTCTATTATTACTGACCGATCTTCAAAGAAGCAATTCCTTGTGGACACAGGTTCAGACTTGTGCGTGTTTCCTCGGTCGGCGATGCAGATTTTTTTTAATTCTATGTATTTTGTTTTGATTTGTTCTAAGCTCAAGTGTATTATTTTTTCTAATGGCAATAAACAATTTTTTATTATTTTATTATTATTTATTATTAAGACGTCTTGTGCTAAGTCTAAGTACACACTTTTTGCTGCCAATAACTCGGTAATCAACACTTATGGATCCATAACACTGCATCAAGACTTTGGATTGAGACGAGACTTCATGTGGACCTTCACGATAGCAGATGTGTCTAAACCCATCATCGGAGTTGATTTCCTCTCATTTTACAATTTGCTAATAGACTGCAGGAGCCAACGGTTGATCGATGGAGTAACCAGACTGTCAGCAAATGCAATTTCCTCCTCCTCTCATGACGACATTACTTCCATCAAATCAGTCACTGGTGAGTCACGCTTTCATGAGATTCTTCGCGAGTTCCCGGAGATCACTAGACCTGCAGGTATCTTTTCTCCACCAAAGCACAAAACGCTTCACCACATCCGAACGACGTCCGGCCCGCCCGTGTCTTGTAAACCTCGACGCCTCGACCCAGTTCGTTTGCAGGCCGCCAAGAAAGAGTTTGAGGACATGCTAGCCACCGGCATCGCCAGACGAGAGAGTCCTAAGTATCGAGTCACGAAAACATTTTCAGAATGAACTTCAAGAAAATAGTATTACCAAGCAAGATGACGACAAACTCTTTTGTTTGTCGTTATACAGGCCGTTCATTTAGACGACAGACGCATTGAAGGGGGTGAATGAATATGCATTCGATTCTCATTCCAAATATGTAATAAAAATAGTACCTTAATTTTTGACCAACATTATGAAATAAATCCACAAAAATACGAAATAATTGTTACTACGCGCCAGCTGATTACGTGGCGATCCTTTATTGTGCCGCCCGCCTCTTTGATAATGCCGACAGATATTTTCACCGAAATCCGCAACGCAGTACCCGACAGGCTGCTAGAAGGTACAATGTCAGCCAAAGTTTTGTCTGGAAACTGCTCAACGCTTCTGGATTGCATCCATATCATTTTCTGCCTGTCCAGGATATCTCCGCCCCTGATCTTCCCTTACGAATGAACATGTGTCGATGGATTTTAGAAAATGAAGAAACGAATATCTTGTGGACTGATGAGAGTACATTTATGCGTATTGGTTTGTTCAATGTGCACAACGAAAATTTTTGGATTGCTGAAAACCCAGATCTTACTCGGAGAAGCGCATATCAGACTCGATTTTCTTTATATGTTTGAGCGGGAGTTATTAACGATGTTGTTATCGGACCTCATTTTATTGAAGGTAGATTTAATGGTACGAATTACCTTGACTTGTTACGTGAAGTTGTGCCGGAACTATTGCGAGGCGTCCCGGAACATTATTTGGAAAACCTGCATTATCAACATGATGGTGCACCTGCTCATTTCCATAACCGTGTTCGTGATTATTTGAATGAACAATTTCCGCGACGATGGATCGGTCGCCTTGGACCTGTTCCATGGCCACCTCGCAGCCCCGACCTCACACCATTGGACTTTTTTCTCTGGGGAGAGGTGAAACGATTGGTGCATGAGCAAGAATCTAACACCGCAGAAGAGCTACGCCAGCGGATTGTTTTAGCCTTAATATTTTTTTTTAATTTAAAGTTAAAAATTTTATTCAGTCTATTCCTTCTAAATACGACAAAGTAATCGACGTAATCGCAGTAGGCATCGAAGAAATTTCTTATCTGTCTATCAATATCGTCATAACAACCTTACTGCAACGATTGTTAAGTCCATGCACTTGACATAAGTTTTCTTGGGAAATAGTAGGGTGGGTGACCATGATCTCGAATTATCGCAGTTTTTTTTACTGACTAAAATAAGTCGCTGGTGTACTGTTAGTCCTTACCTATCGTGATGCTTAGGACAAAGTAAGTTAAATGCTTCTTTCTTGCTCCACGACCCCGTAAAACCCTGTATATCTAAGTACGTGTATCGAAACGTAACATTTTCGCGCGCGTTATGGGAAACCATAGTAACACAAAACCATCGTTTGTTGAACAGAGTTCATACAATTGCCTCTCTCTTCGTTTGATTTCTTAATTTTAATAATTTATTGCGATGGACCAACAAAAAAAAAAACGATCTGAGAATGGAGTGCTGAGGAAAAATTAAGTAGACATAGGTGCCTTACTTAGATACATAGGAGGTACATTACTTAGATGAACTTGAAATCCGTCTATAATTTATTGATTTTAAACCTAACCAAATGTAGGGATGAAACGATACGAGTAAATACAAGTACTTACTCGATACTTTTCATCGATACCAAGTATTTTTGGCATCGATACTTTGTAACCAAGTATCGAGTAGGTATCGGTTAAAAGTACTCATATCAGTATTCCAACGGAAAAAAATCCAGCGACCCCATGCATGCCAACTAATTAATATTCTGAACGCTTTCGTCAGGCAGGGGGGGGGACAGTCTCATAGAAATGACATTTCTCAAAGAGAGTGGCGCCAACTATTTCTTGTCCCCATAACTATTACTAGTTCCGATGCATCGAACTAGTTCCGATGATTACGATAGATGTCACTATTTCAAACTAGCCATTAAAATATTAATAAAAATGTTTTGGGGATGAAATAATTATAAAATAACACTGTTTATCATTGCAAATTATTGATTGTATTTAAAAATAAATAATTTGTTTAATAAAATTAAATAATATGGTTCAATATTGTTTATTTGTTCACTCATTCACTCGGGCAAACATTACAAAATGGCGACTGCTCTCTGCGTAAACGCATCGCTGTCGTATTTATTTTTAATTTTCCTGTTAATATATTGTTTTCTTTATTTAATGATACGTGAACTTGAAACAGTATCGGTGTGATTGAAGATTGTTAATTCTATCGACCTTAAGGTTTCAAGTTCGCTCGTCAAATTAATCAAAAACTTATACGAACAAAATACAATATAGATATACTTATACATCTATACATAATTTTAGTTCTGGGGACAAGCGCTAGTCGTTCAATTTTGTATGCCTTAAAAATGCGCAAGAGGGCTCTCTATTTCCGTATGTATTACTAGCTAGCCGTATTTCGTGAACATAAATATTCAGTTTTAGTTTTGTGGTGTGTTTGACCGGAAGTACGTACCTGTATATATTATATGAGTGCTGAACATGGGGCCTCCGAAGTCTAAAGGAGTCTACACACCAAACCCGCCGACCCGCCGACACAGCCCGGCGGCTTGGTGTCGGCGACTTTGTTTCAAGAATCATGTCGGCGACTCGTACCCGCGCGTGCAAGTCGGCGGCATGGCCGGCGACTTGCGTACGCGCACGCTCAGTTGCCCGCCGACACTCCAGCGATAGTGACGTGCTTGTGTTTTTTTTGCGCACACTGCAATCACTAACTAAAAAAGTTGTACTGATTTCTTGCCGCCGACTAACTCACCGACACAGCCCCATGACACATGTTGGCGGGTTGGCGGGTTTGGGTCGCCGACACCAAGCCGCCGGGCTGTGTCGGCGGGTCGGCGGGTTTGGTGTGTAGACTCCTTAATGAGTGGCAATATTTTACAAAACAAGACGAGAAAACCGCAAACTGCAAAAAATGTTTCAAAACCGTGCGGTATTGTGGAAATACTTCCAATTTACATAAGCATTTAAAAAATCATCCTGATTATATCGCACCCGTTAATGATAACGACAAGATTTCAATGTAAGTTTGGCGATTTTGGCGTAGGTAGGTATGTACGTAAATTATTAATTTGCAGCATGTGGCTCCACATCAAACGCAGCCTATACAAATAAACCTTAGCCAGTATTCTGATGTGTCTCCAAACTGCTGCTCCAGATCAAACGCAGCCGACCCGATTAACTTATGAGGAACTTGTGACCTTTACTGTTGGAGATGATTAACTTTTTATCACCTAATAAATAAATTGTCTTACCTTAATGTATTCTTTTAATCCTTCTGTTAAGGCCGCACAAACTTCTGGAATAATAGCAGATATTGAAGAATCCGCGACTCAACAACAGATAACTTAGGCCCGTATTTATAAATCGCTCTTAATAGCGATCTCAATAGCGCTCTCAGCTGATACGCTCTCAAGTTGGGGGCAGCATCTTAAGATAAACGTTAATTAATAGTCCGATATTGAGAGCGTATCAGCCGAGAGCGAACTTAAGATCGTCATCTTGAGATCGCTGTCGCTTGAACGAACTATTGACCGAATGGGTTTGCGTTCCATTTTTCGTTTTACATTGAATGACAATGTGAAATATTCTGTGTAAGCAAATGGCCTCAAAATATTTACAGATTTATCGAAAAAGAAGTGAAATATGTTTTATAACTATAATTTTCATGTTTTTTAATAAATTATCATCAAATATGATATTTAAAACATAATGGCCAATAAACGTGAATATTGGTTAATTTACGAACACTGTTGCCAGATGGGGGGGATTCCCCCCAAATTTGGGGGTTTTTTTAAGTTATGGGGGGAGAATTGGGGGGAAAATATTTTTCGGGGGATAGTTGGAGAGAAAATATACGTTTGGAGAGAATTTGGAGACACACAACACACCGAAGAGTTCTGGGTTGAAGTGTATAATTTCAAAAACGCTGTCGGTGACAGGACATTTTGTCACGTAAGCAAACTGGCATTGCGGATTATGTCTTTGCCCTTCTCCAATGCAGTTGTGGAACGAGCCTTCTCGCAAGTTGCCATAATTAAGGGCAAGCTTAGAAACGCCGTGGAAGATCCCAGTAGCTTATTATTTTGCCCGTGATGTTAAAACCATCATTTTAAAAAATATTATGAAAGAAGTTACATAAGGCGCATATTTTGTAACAATTATAATATCTCCTTCTTCAAACCAAAGAAGGATTTGTGTGCTACTTGTTCCAAGTACAAAGAAGCCAGTTCTGAACTAAAGAGTGACATGGAAACTGATTATTCTTTACATCTTATAAGATAAACAGAATGCCAGGAAGCAAAAGCCAAAGACAAGTTAAAAGCCAGCGAAGACCCAACATTTGTAACAGCCACATTTGATTTGCAAAGTGTTTTACAATTGCCATATTCTGATGTTTCTCTATTTTACTATTCAAGGAAAATCTGCGTATACAATTTGACAATTTATTTGGCTACTGGAGAAGCTCATTGTTATACTTGGAATGAGATAAATAGAAAGAGGGGAAGCAACGAAATTGGTTCCATATTGTTAGTGTTTTTGCAGTCGCTGCCTGCTACAGTAACAAGTGTTACCTTGTTTTGTGATACTTGTGGTGGGCAAAACCGTAACCAGCAAGTGGCGGCCGTGTTGTTGTATGCAGTAAAAAAAATTGAGCATTTGAACCAAATTGAACTAAAGTTCCTGGAATCTGGGCACTCACAAATGGAGTGTGATTCAATGCACTCCGCTATAGAAAGTGCATCTAATTCTTTAATTTAGTCGTAAGTTTTATTTTTAAGTTTGATGTATATTTCACTGGCTGTCCTTAAATAAATAAATAAATAAATAAATAAATAAATAAATAAATAGAGTCCGCAAAGAAACATAAAAGTGCATTTACCATGGCAGATTGGATTAACATTTTCCGTTCTGCAAGATCCCAAAGAGGAAAAAACAAAACCAATGGTGAGTACATAGTGCACCACTTAAAGTATACGGATTTCTTTGATTTACAGTCTTTGGCGTCATCTTCGATAAAGAATAGAAATAAAGACGAAGATGGAAATACAATCTCATGGTTGAAGACTAAATCTATAAAAATTGACCAAAAGTTAACATAATACTTAAAATCAATTTTTACTTATTGCATTGCAATCACTAAAACTAAACCTACTAAAATGGCTCACCGTTTATCTGCTTCAGTTAAGACGAACAAACAATTGTGCCGATTGAATCGAGCTCCTGTCGCAGTAGCAGAGCTGGGGTGGATCACCTCAAGTAACAACTATAATCGGACCCCACTACTCACCGCAGCGTTAGGCGACTTGGTGGTCGGAGCTCCTGTGACACCTCTGGGGTCACCACTGATTCGAGCGGCTCTAGCAAAATCTCTCTCGTCCTTTTATAAACAGACCAAAGTCGGGATGACACCAGGGCAATCTAGAGCTGTGATGTACTCAGAGATGACTATGAGCTGCTTGGAAGGTATTGACGACACTATAGCAAGCATGCGAGACAACCAACACAAACTGAGGGCGTGTTTGCAAGGAGCCATACCATCTGAGGCGGAAGTGGTGTCAGTATTCACCAAGATGTGGCATAAGCTAGCATCATTAACATCCAAATATGACACATCAGCTCTCGGCTCCGTTGTAAATCAGATAGGAGAGAGTTCAAGTGGGAAGATAGATCAACGCAGGTACCACGCTCTTAGTTACGGTGCCCATTGTTTCGATCCCGAAATCGTACTCCCAGAGTCGGTTCGAGAAAAATGGGCTGAGGTCTTGAATGTGCATGACGAGGATGTGTTAGACAAATCGCCTGACATGACCTTGACTGAAGAGGAGCAGAGTTCCCTGTCTATCAATTACGATGAGTTCAGGAAAGCTTGGATTCGGGGTAGTCTGGAATTTTTGTGCGCTTACCATGAAGCATATGCTAAAACGCATAGGGCGGAATGTGAGAAACACACGATACACGCTATCTTCACGTGCTTATCACACTTAACCAAGGGGCAGAATAAGACTGATGCCTGGATCACCTCCAGGTTTCGCAGGGTGCAAGAGGGTATGTCGGGGCTCGCAGATTTAGATGCTACCATTGTCCAAGAATTCAGTAAATTACATGCTAGCATGAAACTTAACAGCGAACAACTATTCCCTCCGTTAGCTGCAGCATATAAGTGTTTAGAAGATACTCCGGCATCTTCACTATGTTGGATAATTGAGCAGGCCGTAGCGTCAAACATCACCAGCGCCTTGAGTGTCGCAGACATTATCTCCAAGTTGAAGTATGTTCCTCTGCAGTCTATCTTTGGGGAGGTCATACCATCTATTGAATTTACAGCGCTAGTGAGGTTAGCTAACCATCGTCAACCGATTTGGTAGCTTGGCAGGCCCCACAGTCACAGTTAAAGAGTACGCAGATATCGCATACTTAGCCTTTGCAGTGCAACGTAAGGGCACCAAGGGAAGCGAGGGGATCCTTGGGAGATTATGCTGGGGAATTTTCCCAGTACCTCAAGTTGAACAAAAATGATTTAGAGGCTATGGCGACCGAGATAACTGCCGGATCATCAGGGTTAGCAGCTAAGTCAGTGTCAGTCTTAAGCTCAGTACAGCGTCATATGGAGAATAATATGACAATTGAAGATGTGGATGGGGAACCATGCATTTTCCAAGATCTTGGACCGATGACTAATGAGAGTATTGACGGAATATTACCTCCCCCCCAAGACTCTGTACTTCCAAGCAATTTACCAAGAGATTTGAGGAAAAATATGAGATACTACAAAAGGTTCACTATGGAGAAATTTTTGCTAACTATGGCAGAGAAAGAGGATGCGAAAACTAAGGCACTAAGGAAGATAATGAACGAGTTTTCTGCGTGTGGGGTTCAATCATCAGCTTATTTCGCTAATATGCTATCGGGTCATTACCAACTGCCTTATCTTAAATTGTCTAGTGAACTCAAAGAAGCATTTGTGATGTGGTTGGGGGGTGAGGTAAATGATTACCTTAAGACCGCCAGAAAGATCAATGTTGAAGCAGGAGGAATGAACTTGGACGGTTCATTAGAGAGAGCACCACAGCTGTTCATTCGCGAGAGGCCTATTCCATCACTTAGGCCCGTATTTATAAATCGCTCTTAATACCGATCTCAATAGCGCTCTCAGCTGATACGCTCTCAAGTTGGGGGCAGCATCTTAAGATAGACGTTAATTAATAGTCCGATATTGAGAGCGTATCAGCCGAGAGCGAACTTAAGATCGTCATCTTGAGATCGCTGTCGCTTGAACGAACTATTGACCGAATGGGTTTGCGTTCCATTTTTCGTTTTACATTGAATGACAATGTGAAATATTTTGTGTATGCAAATGGCCTCAAAATAGGTATTTACAGATTTATCGAAAAAGAAGTGAAATATGTTTTATAACTATAATTTTCATGTTTTTTAATAAATTATCATCAAATATGATATTTAAAACATAATGGCCAATAAACGTGAATATTGGTTAATTTACGAAACGGAACGTAAAGCGGGCATAGAAAACATTTCAGGTAGCTTTTGCAAGATCCACGCTACTTTTGTTTGTGTTTCGGCGTGTTTACATCACTGTTTTAACTTCCTGATTTCCTTTATTTGCCCTATAATGGCATCCAAAAAACATATTTTTAGCCCCGTAGAAAAGAAGGTTTTTACGGACATTATAAAATCTTATGCAAATGTTGTTGAAAATAAAAATACTGACAGTGCAAGTTTGCGAGACAAGAATCAGGCATGGGATAATATAACAAGGGAGTACAACGCAAGTCCTCATGTAACATCCGAGGTAAATATTTCATGTCAATTTCATGTCAATTTCATGTCAATTTCATGTCAATTTCATGTTTAATTACTTTAGCCTTCTTACTTTTACTTGAGTTGAACAAATTAACTTATTATTATTTAATTTCAGGTTTCAAATAAACAACTAAGGCGATTGTGGATGAACCTAAAGCAGCGCCAACGAGAAGCCCTAACAAAAGAACGGCAACATCGTATGGCCACTGGTGGAGGGCCTTCAACCAGTGGTGCAGATATTGACCCGGACGTAGCCCTTATAGCTCCAGCGTTAATGGTTGAAGCTTTCCTCATGTTAGTATCTGTTCTTTGTATCGTTGGTCCAATTTTGTGGATAATGAGTTCAGTCACTCTTTGACATTCGTGTAAAGTTTTTAAATAATTGTTCGTCGAGTCTTATTTCCAGACTTTCCATCGTATCACGCTTATTGAAATAAGGTCGAATCCACATTTTTCTTGTTTTTTTTTTGTTTCGACTTTGCTTTTAAAAAAATGTAAGCTGCTGCAACGCGTATGAGTTCGTCAGCCATTGTAGCCATACTAGCCATGTATGTAGCCCATTTAAAGACAAAATAATGAGCCATATACTGCTGCAGAAATATTGCCGAGATATACATTTTCCAGCCATTATGCTGCATTAAAATGTTTTTTGTATTGCCAGGATATAGTCGGCAATGTTGTAGCCACATATTTAATCAAAAGTATAGCCCGTCTGAGGGCCTCTTAATACATATTATCATTTACATAGCTCTTTTTAATTTTCTATGGTATTATGTTTTTATTGAAATCCATAATCTTTTCAAACCCTTAAAAAAAACCGAATACGTTGACGTAGTGGTTTGTCAAAGACAAATGAAATGAAATGAAATGAAATGAAATGAAATGAAATGAAATGAAATGTTTATTATTGCTTGAATGTAGTTACATTAGGTCTTACAGTTATAATATCGTTCCATACATTCTACCACCACTGTGGCGTGCAACTGTCTTGTAAGATTACACAAAAAAAGTTTAAGTTTTCATTATATAAATCAATTTAAATTATTAATAAGTTGTAAAATTAGTTAAGGTAAAGGAATTAGTTAAGTTAATAATGTCAATAAATAATAATTATAAAAATTAAAAAAATAATAACACACATCATGGACAGTCATAATTAACACACAATACATGCACAAATTTCGTTCTCATACTACTTACTTCTATGTCACAACTTATAATTTAGATATTCTTTGATGTCATAAAAACAATGTTCTAGAAGCCATTTAGTCAATTTTATTTTAAATACGTTAAGTGTTAGGTCTTTCAACATGTCCGGTAGTTTGTTATATATAATAATCGCATTTACATATGCATTTCTTTTATATAATTCGCATTTACTATGAGGTACATATAGCTTGTGTTGTTTTCTAGGTTTAACATTTCGAGTAATTACATCGGCATGTTTTTGGGAATATTGAGGATGCTCCCTAACAAAAACACATATTTGCTTTATGTACAAACATGCTAACGGCAATATTTTATGTTTTTTAAATAATTGTTTGCAACTGTCCATGTGCCAAGCTCCGCTGATTGCACGAACGCATTTTTTTTGTACCCTAAAAGCTTTGTCAATCTCCACAGAGTTACCCCATAACAAAAGCCCGTACGCGAGCACCGACGAGACATAACCATGGTATGCACTAAGTGCTGCTTCACTGGATACAGTAACCCTTAGCCTGTGTATGGCATACACAAATTTATCAATTTTATTACATACAGACTCAATGTGGGCTTTCCAGTTACAATGTTTATCAATCACTATCCCTAAAAATGTTGCCTTTTCTACTTCGTGGATTTTATCGGCATCGATTTTAATATTTAAATCAATATTTTTATTCCTGTAATTTTGAAATTGGATTAAGTTTGTTTTGCTGATATTTACCTTGAGATTATTGTCGCCTAACCATTTAACTATTTTACGAAGTGTTTCGTTTATTTCTGCTTCATACTTTGCTTTGTCTTTGCATTTTATTATTACCGTAATGTCATCTGCAAATAGAATTACTTTATGAAGTATAGTTTCTGGAAGATCATTAATGTACATTAAGAATAGGAACGGCCCAAGCACGCTACCTTGTGGAACGCCTTGTTTATTATGTAAAAACTTAGACTGAGTCTTAACTTTTTCCCCATTCCTAATATTTTCAATTTCTACGGTTTGCTCCCTTTCAGATAGGTAACTTTTGATCCAGTCATGCGCTTTACCTCTAATTCCGTATTTTTCTAATTTATATAACAAGATCTCATGAATGACGTAGTCAAATGCTTTACTCATGTCAAGAAAGAAGGCTGTTAGGGGTATCTTTTCGTTAATAGCTTCAGTAATATATTTAATTAAATTAAAACAGGCTAATGTAGTCGAACTATTTTTCCGAAACCCGAATTGTTCGTTTTTGAGTATCCCATTAGCTGTAACAAAATCAAGGAGTCGTTTAAGCATGACCTTTTCAAATATCTTTGAGAATATTGGTATTAGTGTCACTGGTCGATAGTTATTCATATCACTCGTCTCGCCTTTTTTAAACAACGGTTTGACTATTGATTTTTTTAGAGCCGAAGGGAAGGTTCCTTCCTCGAACGATTTGTTTATAATGTAGGCTAGCGGCCCACATATATATTTGGCACATTTCTGAATATTTTGCGTATTTATTTCATCTACTCCCGTTGCGTGAGTGTTTTTGAGGGTCATTATTATTTTATATATTTCATTAGCGTCAGTTGGATTTAAAAACATAGTCTTATGATTAGTTAACTTATTCATAGTTAGATTAATGTCATTCCGATTAAAATTATTGTTATGTGTCATGTTTATATAATGTTCATTAAATTTTTCACTTATACTAGTGGGATCTGTGTAAGTTTTATTTTTATGTATTATTTTACCGATTTCACTCTTTGTTTGTGTTTTCCCAACATTTCTATTGATCACGTCCCATACTGCTTTGCACTTGTTATTCTTAGTATTATCTATGTATTTTTTATTTTGTAGTTGTCTAGATTTAATTATGCATTTTTTTAATAATTGGCTATATTTTTTGTACTTTTTGTGGTTAGCTTTATGATTTGTATTCATTTTAATGTGTTTTAGATATAAGAGTCTCTTCGCAATACAAGACTTCCGAATCCCTTTTGTCAACCATACATGTTTATTATTTAGATTAGACTTTTTTACTGAAATCACTGGGAAACATAAGTTATAAAATAGTTTAAACAAAGAATGAAATTTATCGAAAGCTGTATTTGACGTAGATTCCTCGTAGACTTCCGAGAATGAAAGTGATGAGATACAGGCGATGAATTTTTTTGAGTTTTCATTATTTAAGTCCTTTATTTTCTCAAACCAGCTTAGTGTTTCGGGTTTTTTTTTAATTTTCAGTGATATCGTCTGGCCTGTCTCATGGTCTGATAGACCTAGGTAATGCACATTACTCTTAACATTTTTGAGATTGCTCGCAATCTGATCAATACATTTTGTACCGCGCGTGGGAATGTTTATATGCGTATGTATGTCAAAATTTTTTAGTATGCCAAGAAATTCTTTGCAAATTTTATTAGGCTGTAGAGTATCTAGGTTCCAATCTCCGCATAGTATGATTTTTTTTGATCTGTATAGTATTTGTTGTAATAGCTGCTCTAACTTTTGAGTGAAAGTATATGGGTTACTATTTGGCGTTCTATAAATACATAATACTATGATTTTGTTAAATGTTAACTCTATACCTGTGCATTCAAAGCTATTGTCACATGCGTAATTATTCACTACCTTTAATACCGTACACTCTAGCCCATTTTTGGTAAGAATACAAGTACCACCCCGTTTATAGTTTCTTGAATATGTCGACCTTACTGTATACCCTGGTAATTTTAATAGTTGCTCATGGCCTTTTTTTATGAATGTTTCACTTAGGCAAATGATGTCAACTTCGTTTTTGTTTTGAGTAAATTCCGATAAAACAAAGCTTAAATTATCAATTTTATTAATTGCCCCGGCTATATTTTGGTGGAATAAAGTGAGATCCTGGTTAGATATCGGTTCGAAAAAAATTACTCATTAATTTTGGTGGCTGTGTTGATTGAAAATAAAAGGGAATGGTACCTTTCTTAAACGCTTTGCTGTTTTCGCCCCCTACATCGTCGCTGCCATTCATTGAGCCTATTGTATGCTGTGGAGATTGATTTTGAATTGAGTATTGATCAAACCTTGATTCCAGCGCAGAATTGTTTGATGTTGGTTCATGTACATGATTTTTAATTATTTTATTGTATTTTAAGAACTCTATTTCCACCTTAATTTTAAATGTCAATTTTTGTGTAAATTTATTCAATTTTATTCCTTGCATGTCAATATAATTACAATTCCTATGATTAATAATTAATAATTTAATATGTTTATTTATCATGTATTCGCTAAGATAAGGATTATTTTGCACACCAATGATTATAACATTATGATTTTTAAATTGATGTAGTACATTACTAATATTATACAATAACTTAAAGGGGTTCTTGTCATTCGAACCCATTGACAAAATAATAACATCGTTCATGTTTATTTCGTGTCCAAAATTTTCGCAAGTTTTTATTATTTCGTCACTGTTAGCCCCAGGCTTAGTAATGCTACACACTGTAAACGTCTGATTTACTTGTTTATTATTTTTCACCAATTGGCTTGCCAGTCCCCTTGTTTGGTCATCTCCAAATATAAATATTTTCTTTTGATCTAGTCTGGGTCCATATTTAGGTATTGATTGCGGTTGTTGTTGTTTCTCAGGGCTTGATGACAGCTGTGGTTTAGCTACTGTATTCCTTTCAGTATGCGCCTTGATCCCTGGTGTCTCTCTTGAGATATTGTACGCACTGTTATTAATAGGCGACAACCTCGATAATCGTGTTCGTATCGTGGTGAGACGCTTCATAATGGGTGTGTTTGCTAGTACGGGTGAATTTGGTGTTCTAGGCACGGTTGACATGGAGACGTCTTTGAGGAACTGTATCTGTTTATTTTTATCGTCCAGCTGCTTTTTTAATTGGCAACATTCATAATTTAGGTTCGCTATCTCTTCATGTGCTGTTAAATTTTCGTTTTTTAGTACCTTTATTTCGCCCTGTAAGGCAGTAAGTAGTGGTAGGTCCTGTTCCGAATACACAGGAACACTATTCGTGGATAAGTCCAAGCCATCCGAGGCTGTGGAGTTAAGCCAGTTATCGGTTATTCTATCATCAGTTAAGTCCAAATCTGATTTCCTTCTTCTTAGTGGTTTTCTGAAGGTAATGTTAGCGAAATCAACATTGGTCGTCGTATTTGCATTCATTTTTTTTTTGTGCTACTTGTCTTGGTTCTTTACCTTAGAATTAATTTAAATTTAAATTATAAGTAAAAAACTTTTTTTTCTTTTATATTTTATATCGGTCGCTCGGGTTTGAACCTCATTCGCTTCTGACCGGCGAACTTAATTCATACATGCCGACCTCTCGGCTATCGAGTCTGTTACCAGTGCGGTCGAAATTTGCGTTCAGTACTGTGTAGTTATGTTGTTTGAATGTAGGAGAGTCCAAGGGTCAGTATATTTGAATATTTACGACCGTTTGTATCAAACAAAATTTTGATATTTTATGCACTTTGTATTATAATTCCTTCACTATTTTATGTTAAATCGTTTAAGCACTTTATACTTTTTGTTATTACTTGTCATTGATTTGTATTATAATAGTATTTTAGTGTTTTATCACTGTAAATGAATTGTTAATAAATTTCACTGATAACTTTGTCACTGTATTGTTTTTTGTTGCACCAACAATGTATGATGTGGTTTATAGTTCACTGATCACAAGTAAACTATTTTGGATGTATATTTTATGGTTTATTATTTTTAAACAATTTATTTACACAGAGCTGATGTTTGCTGATGCACTAGCGGCATTATGCCAAAGCAAACTAAGTTAATGTTTAACGTGTTGGTAGCTCCTGCCATGTAATTGATTTTAGAAATTTGAATTAAACATCAAAATGGTTTTGGTTGGATGTATTTCTTTTATAAATTAATATACGTATGATTTAATAATAAATCAATTCAATATAAAAATATCATAATCTGGTTATGGGCTATTTATTTATAATCCCGAAATTCTCACGGGAACGGGCACATCGCGGGCAAACCCGAGAGGCGTTGCTAATGTAATATAATATATGTTAATAATTTATTGGAACGAAGTTCCTTATCGCGCGTTGCGAAAGGGGGCTAGACGGAAAAAAAGGTAACGACACTTTTTAGGCCAGAGAGGGACAGACAGAGAAACTTGCGCACGCCAGAGAGACAGACAGAGAAACATACGCGAGAGAGACAGACAGAGAAACATGTGCACGCCAGAGAGAGACAGACAGAGAAACATGCGCGCCGCGCTGTAAGCTATACAGCCCAATGATGATGGAATGATAAATACAAATACCATCACTAACTGCAACAATATGGCTGCAAATTTGGTAAGAGAAAAACCCTACTAGACACATTGAGCTAAGTAAACTAGAGGCGTTGGAAGTGGAAACCTATTTCAGTCAGCGTTCCAATATGTTTTGTTTGATTGCAGATGTATCAAAATAATGAAACACCAGGCTCGAGTTCATTCGGAGCAGAACCTGTTTCTGGGAAGTCGTCTAATGATCCTGTAATACAGATAATTAATGACGAAGGAAAAATAATAGCACCATCTATTAACACAATTGACAAGTTGTCTTTAAATACGGCCAATAGATATTGACAAGTCGTTTTGAAACCAAAAACAAATCTTGGATAAAGGTTACTGTCATGCAAAATCAATCGTTGTTACATGAATCGCGATACATAATCGAATTAATGGGTGTTGTTCCAATGCCATCGTATAGGGATTATTGGTGCAAAGACTTGAGATTCCCACCAATAGCAGACGTCATGCCCCTGAAGCGCTATGAACAAATTCGTAAATTTCTTCATTTTGCCGATAATACCGAACAAAACACAGACAGGTACTTACTTCAAGGTTCGCCCACTTTTAGAAAAATTAAGACAAAAATGCCTTTCCCTTGAAGAAGAAGGCCGGTACAGCGTGGACGGAATGATGGTACCGTATAAGGGCACAAGAGCGGGAAGCCGTCGTCAATACCTGCCCAAGAAACCCAAGAAATGGGGTTTCAAATTTCAAATATTTGTTCGTGCGGGTGTTTCTGGCCTTGTCTACGATTTTCTACCATATGCAGGAGAAGATACATTTAGATACCAATCCTTTACAGAGCATGAGGATAGTTTGGGGCTTGGAGCTAAGGTAGTGTTGGCTCTCTGCAAGACAATAAAAAATAAGCCATCTATCGTCTACTTTGATAACTTTTTTACTTCATTAGAATTAATCCATTTCCTACGCGACACATATGGTATTTTTAGTTTGGGTACAATAAAGAGCAATAGGCTTAGAGGATGTCAAAATAAATTCCCAACAGATAAAGTATTAGCTAAAAAAGGTAGAGGAGCGAGTAAACAATTGGTCTGTAATGAAAACCGCCTGTCCGTTGTCAAACGGTACGACAACAAAGCAGTGACATTAGCTAGCTCATTCGTTGATTCTTACCCTATGGAGAAAATAAAACGTTACTGCAAAGATACTAAAACAAAAAAAGATGTTGATTGTCCGGCAACAGTCAAACAGTACAATATACAAATACATAATATGGGAGGTGTTGACCTCGCAGACATGTTGGTTTCATTGTAAAGGACAAATTTTAAGACTAAGCGGTGGTATATACCAGCAAAAAAACGGACCAAGAACATTATCAATAGGAACGACTACATTCTGAATGTACAATTGGAGCTGCTTAATGGAGAAATCGATGTATCGTTATTTTTAGAAAAGTTGCGTTATTAATATTGAAATAGGCAGGTACCTACCTAGTACCTACTAGGACATCAGAAACAAAGTAGAAGTGTTTTTTCAAAGCAACTATAATCTCTGTAACATTTCTGTTATAAATTTTACAGCTATCATAAAACCTTAACCTCTTATATGAATGTATTCCTGGTAGTTTTGGCTAAAACATTACCTATTTTTTTCTAAATAATATAAGTTATTTTACCTCTTAATGTTTTTTCACTCGTGAAAATTTCGCCACTCCAAATAGTAAACTTAAGTACTTAGCAGAATCCAACATTTTTGGAATTGATAATAAACAGTCAAAATTTCACGAGTCCATAATTAAAAGAATTCAAGATTCTAGGAAGGAAAACCCAGGGGATTCGCTTGTATTTTTTGTAGTTGGACTAATGATACAGTGGTGTATTACTTGTACAACTAGTTGAACTACTCAGTTGAACTACTGTATCGGAGGGGCCCCTAGGCCTCCCGAATCTGTCCGATACGATAATATTGACCATTTTCCTATTTTTACGACTTACGGCAGATGCAAAAATTGCACATATGGATTTACAAACCTAAAATGTAGGTACTAAATGTAATTTAAGAATGTGCCTAGTTTCTAAGAGAAACTGTTTTCATGATTTTCATGTCCTGAAATATATATTTTTCTTTATAATATCGATTTTTATTTTATTTCCATTTTATCATTAATCGGGCGGTGTTATAAATACTTAACATACCTGATTATATTAAAGTCTTTAAATGTTGCGTAATGTTGAGTATTTTTTACATAATATGTTATAAGTATTTTTAATAAATTCGATTCAACATAAATTCCTCATTCGAGGGCATCCACAAAGTGCGGCTGATAACGCCCATTCTGTGATAGAGAAAGCTGGACGGGCCAAAAAATCTGGCCCCATTTACGTCCCAGCCCAATATTGCCAATTGATATGGTCTGCAAAAAAGACAGGTCATCCTTTCTATGTAAAAGAAATTAATTTCACTGACTTTCATAATCTTAAGGGCCTCACCGAAGATATCAGTCTGAATGTAAGCAAAGCCAAAAATGGACAAGCTGTTAAAGTATGTAACTGAAATAAGTCAGGTCAGCCAGAGCATTAGTACTAGATCATATGAAAGCACGTGTGTACAATGAAAGGTTACCTAGAGAATTGCGAATGACGGTTAGTAGAGTTCTAGGCAATGATCTTCCCCCTCCACCTCCAAGAACTCAATCCATTCCACAGAGTGGAAGAAAACTATGTTCTATATGTCCTCCAAAGATCAAAAGGCTAACTGGCTATTGTTGTGACTGTACAAAGCCAATTTGTCTTCAGTGCTCTAAGCCGTTATGTGAAGACTGTAAAAAAATATGTGATTTTGATAATGTATAACTTTTAATTGAACAATTAGATTGATCTCATTCGTTTTATTCAGATTGTTGTTAATGTAAACTTTAATAAAAATATAACGTAAGTCAAAAAAATACTAATGTTGATTATTTTTAATTATTTTTTTGAATGTGTAAGTTATAGAAGGCTGATTTACGTTAGCTCATTAAACATTTTCTTACTTTATTATGTTGTTTTAATTTTAAATAATTCTTATATAATCTATATTTTAATATAAACATACATATAGCATACAACTTTTAAAATCCTCTGCTAAAAAGGTGTCTCGTGTACTACCACGTCTCAGTTAGATTGTAAAAATCAAAGCACGTCAGTCGCAGAGGGATAATCAATTATTAAGTAATTTTCAAATCAACTCTCATAGACCAACGCCACAGACAACCAGCCATTCTGACGCACACCTACTTTTCATCCTGATATTCCTACGAATTTGATTTTTATTTGTTTTGCATTTATTAAAATTTCCTAAGATACATGTCTTTTTTTAACTCGGAAACAAAAGTCACGCAGTAAGTGGTTAATTATTAGCTGTAGAAATAATGAAGACCAGTGAGTCGATAGTATTACAATTAACATTGGATGTCCGCATGCTATGGAACTCTACCCATTATATTTACATAACCAAATAAAATTAATTTTAATGTTTACCAAGACATTGTAAACACTCAAAATTAACTTCCCTGGTATTCAAGTTGTCAACAGACTTACAAATAGGAATTTATTCACGACTTTAACAAATCATTTGTTAGTTTCAAACTGATCAAACGATGTGTAATTATTTTCAAGATATACAAGGAAAATTGTATTGAGAAATAAGATTATTAATTATTTTTTATAATTTGAAACATTAAACACCTATTTTTTAAAAATTCAACTGTTTTCTTTGAGGCTCACACACTCACAGAGCTCTCACTGACCCTGATGCCCCCTCGGAGCGCCACCAGCTGGCATCGAGATGCCCTCTTCAATAATGATATGCACCTTAAGTCCGCAGTGCCTCAGGCTGGAGCGGAGATTGTGTGACAACCATATGATGAACTCATCAAGCAGAACACAACCAACAACACAAGGAAGAAAATTTACTTTAGAAATGGATGTAAATACAATACAATACAATTAACTAATATTGAGGAACATATTCAACTATATATCATTTTGTGTTCAGACCGCACATACCAATATTTAGTCAAATTCTTTTTGAGTTTTAACAATGATAGGAGCTTTCTTTTGAAAACAAATAATAAAATCTTTATCTATACTCAGGATACATGAAGTAGTTAGTATACTCACAATCAATAATGACACTTTCATCATGGGGTAACAAGAAGAGCCGCGGCCACATGAGACTGAAATACCATCAGTGAACCAGAATCACTGATGACACTTCAGGTACCTACATGAATATACGAGGGTACTGAGGGAGAGGCGTGGCATTCCAGCGAGGTCCGCAGATATTGTGACCGTGTACTAATAAATGTTTCCAACTGACAAACATTATAGGTACTTAACAGATTTTCGTCTCACATATTTTTCAAAAAAATATGTTTTAAGTCCCAGTCGCCTTTAAAACACTTCACATCCTTTGATACACTCTGACCCATTTTTCGATGCAAATTAAAAAAATCCATGGCACTGTGCTGTGCAGAACAGAACTGTGTCAACTGTGTGCTCTGCCCATGCATAGCAGATGTATAACGAACGAGACGGATCGAAAATCAACGCAGAAATTAGCTGGACAATACAAAATCAATTCAAAGGAAAGTCCAACAGTTTTGGAATAATTAAATAAAAAATACAAACAGCGCCATTAACTTATCACACACTTACGAACGAACGGCCAGCCAGTGGTCGCGGTCGGTCTCGCTCGACTCGACTCGACTCGAACGTCAAAGAGCGAAATCGGTAGAGTTGCCCACAAAAATCGGTATATTTGTACCCAAAATCGGTATATGACAAAAAACATACAATATTAAATCAAACACGTTTATTTAAAAAAAAAAACAAACGAAGCCTAATTAATAACATAAAAACACACTTAAATATAATTATTTTTTACTATCTTTAGGATCATACCAATATACTTTGGCCATAGCCGCGGTCATGTTTGAATTAATTTCCAAATTTTTTTATATGATTACTTAATTTTTGTAGGCACTTAACATCTAAAAACTTTCTCTTCTGCCCGGGCCATACTTACGAGAAATGCCATTAATTATATAGAAAATGGGCGTATACCGTAGTTGTAGACACGACTATACGCGATAATTTGACAATAGCATTAACAATGCCGTATGCCGTAGACGATAGCTCGAGTGGCGGTACATCAAAGAGATTGTTTGAGAATTAATGCATGCATTGACATTGACAGTTTAAGTGTAACCACCCACTAAAAAATATTGCGTATAAATTGAGACAATGGGCATTGACGTAGCATTGACATAATGCGTAAATGTGGCCCCAGCATTCGAAGTTAAGAAATTAATGAAAAAATAAAACCCGAATTACTGTTTATATAGACAAGTGTATTTCCGAACGAAAAACGGGAAATCCCTTATAATATCAAGTTGAAGGACTCAACTCAAGGGTATTCCCCAAAAAATATGGAACATTCCGTAATCTGCATTAACTCACTATTCATCCATTCTTACAATTGAGGGATTCCCCGTATCCAAAAACATAAATTAAAAGGGTTGGCAACTTAGAAATGTAAAATCGGTAGGAAAATCGGGATAATTTCCTTGTATTCTCTGAAATCGTGGAGAAATCGTTGCATTTCGGTATTTCGGTAGGACAGACCCCATATCGGTAGAAATACCGAAAAATCGGTAGGTTCGAGACCACTGCCGTCTACAGTTATCGGTGAACCGAATACAGGTACAGCCATCTTTGATCTAGACAGATATAAAAACCCATCATTACTATATTTAGTTCGGGGGGTGATAACCCTGATAAATTTTTCACATGATTAATTTTCAATTAGTATTTACCTCCATGTAACAAAGAGGCTAAAAGATCTATTACTACATGTTCAAAATGTACAGCATCACTATATATTTAATCTATGCCGAACGTGGATACTGGCATTACTGGCTGACAACAAAATATGAACTGTCATTTTTTTTATACCTTAGGGATGCGCGTTATTGTAGTAATATCGATATATTTATATCAATTATGTAATATATTTAGTTGTAAGTTATGATTAGATTGTAATAATGATTTGTAAAAGTAAAGGCCTTATTTATCCCACTGCTGGACAAAGGTGTCTTGACTTACTGAAGATATTAGTAGATAGATTGAGAAGGATATAGCGTAATGACCACATTAGCCATCTGCGGTTTGATGATCTCAAACTCGAGCCATGTTGCCAATGTATGTCATATATGTCATAACTCTTATTGTAGGAAATACAAAATAACCCAATAGGCACACATTATAGGTATCTATCATATATTGTTGTTATCGGTTGCATATCGATGATTGAAATTAATTTCTCGATATTTTATCAATATCGCATAGGGCGCATCCCTAATTTCGTTCTTTCATTCGTTCGAACGAATAGAAAGAATTATATATTATTTAATATTTAATTCTTTCTACGCGTGTACGCGTGGCGTGGCGTGGGGTTTTTTTTTCAATTTTCTGTGGCGTGGGGTAGGTAGGTAACTAGGTTAGGTAGGTAGGGTCATAGGGTGCAAGCAAAGCAAGCAATGTCAAGTCAACTGTCAAGTCAACTGTTCGACGGTTTCTTGGTCTGTGGTTCGACGTTCGTTCGTTGCTCTGAAAATTTGGTTGGATAAATTAATTATTATGATTCTAAAATTAATTAGTTAATTGATATTGTATTGTACACGTTGAAGAATATGTTCACCGTTGATTTTCGTCGTTGTTTATTGTCCATTTATGTCTGGGCACAAATTTCTGCACATGCATCATGCAGGTGCGGGATTTTGTAAAACATCGAAAAATGGTTATGAAAATTGGGCGAGAAAAAAATGTGGAAGTTCATGGTTTTTGTGTCAGTTGTAAACGTTCTTATGTGGTTTTGCGATGCAAAGTTTATTAGTAAGTATGTTGCATATCTGCAACAGTGCGCACTTTGCGAACAATGCTATGTATAGAGAATTAGGTGTAAAATCAAAACACAAAGTGAATAGAAATTTAAAATTATTTATTTATTCTGTATGAAATTTATAAAAGCAATTATTATCTCTATTATAGCACAAGCTAACTCGACATTTTTCACAATATGTAAATGTGTAGCCCTTACAGTTCGGGTATTTACACCTGGCCCTATCACCCCATTTTTGCCAGTGGTCGGTTTTATCTTGCCGGACATCTTTAGGTGGCATAGTTTGTGCTGGTCCACGCTTCTTTTTCAGCTGCAATTCCGCTTCCAAAGATGAAGAGCTTGGGCGGCCTCTTTTTGTACTATTGCTCTGTACGCCAAGATTACATAAGGAATTTGCCAGCTCAAGTCTGTATTTGCAAAGATTCAGAGGCCTTGTGTCAGATCTGGTCTGTTTCAAAGTTTTTTTATATGAAAAACAAGCGATTTGTCCATTTTCTGCTTTTGCGAGTAATATGGTACCTTCCAACAAAACTGTCAAGAAGATCTACTCCCCCCATATGGGTGTTGTAGTCTTTTATTACGTTAGGACAATTTATTGGTACTTGCTGTTTCGTCGCTTTATCGTATCTTGAAATAGTGGTTACAGGCATGGCTCCGGTATAGGTCGACAGCAGAGTCACGGGTTTATTATCCTTCCATACTACTGCACTGATATCGATACCATCGACATTGGCAACCTGCTCCTCATGGTGTCCCCTTGGTACTGTTCTTTTCATCAGCGTTTTCTTATCTGGCAGTTTATTGTTTGGTATACGATTTGACTGGATTGTTCCCAAGCAATATATTCCTTCTTTTGCAAGGTAAGTGACCAAGGGCACAGATGTATAGTAATTATCAAAGTAAATAATATGGTTTGCACGTCTCGGAACAATCCGTGTTAGCCGTACAACTGTGTTACCAGTTGGTCCCAAATCTGGTTCGTCATTTATGCGATGATGCTTATCACCACCAGTGTAGATTTCAAATTTGTGTGCAAATCCATATACGCTACATATCAAGAAAAGCTTGAACCCCCATTTATGCGGTTTATTGGGCAGGTATTGTTTCATATAATGGCCTATTTTAGTAGCACACATTTGTTTGTCTAAAGATAAGCGTTGTTCCAAAGGTACAGCAGCAAACCTGCTATTTAGATCGTCAATTATTGGCCGAATTTTGTGCAACATGTCATGATCAGGATGGTCCTGGGGCAAGTGCGTGGTATTGTCATTGAAATGTAACACAAAACAAATTTTTTCAAAACTCTTTTGTGTCATGGTAGATTTTACAGGTTCATAACCATATTTATCTGACCAGTACAACCGAAAGTTTGGAAACTTAGCAACAGAAGAATAAATTAGAATCCCTAGGAACTTATTGAGATCATTGCTGGTGATGATAAATGGATTGGAAAGATTTTTCTGGGTAGAATATAAATTACTTTCTTCCTTGATCTTATCTCTCAATTCTTGAGTGAAAAAGAAAGAAAAGAATTGGTACGGCGTCTCTAATTCTAATATGCTGTCAGGATATTGTATATTTTGAGGAAAATTTTGAATGCTTTGAACAGTGGTCAAGTTTGTGCGTCTCCAGGTTACGCGGCCAAATCGTTGACGAGCTGTCACATTACGTTGAACACAAGGCTGTGGCGCCTCACTCACATTATCTAAAGTTGGCTCATTATTATTATCAAGAATAAGAGGTGGATCATCAATAGTACTTTCCATAGGAATATCCATATCTTCAGCATCTTCTTCATCTTCTAAATCTGCCAATAACTGACGATTATTCTCATAGTAATTTTCTTCATCTTCCTCTTCCCCTTCTGAAGATTCCATGTCATCCTCAGACTGGTCTAAGGTCCGGAGGTATTCCTCAATATCTTGGTTACGCAGCGGCCTCGGCATCCTAGACAATAAACAACAAAAAATTTGGTGAAATGCGATAAATAAATTAGTCAAAAATCAATTTTTCTATGAGGGTAAATGCGCAATGTTGATACGGTCTGGCTGATGACGTTGAAATCACACATAAGTCATCTTTGACTTTACATGTAGATGTGTTTTCATGACATTGAATCGACATATCATCATATTCATCTAATGAATCGACAAGAGGTTTACTAGTAGAAGGCTGGAGTTCTATTATTACATTTGAGTTCGAATTTGAAGATTCTTGACTTTGGAGAGACATAACATCATGTTGATACGGACTGACTGATGACGTTGAAATCAGACATAAGTCATCTCTGTCTTTACATGTAGATGTGTTTTCATGACATTGAATCGACGTATCATCATCTTCATCTAATGAATCGACAAGAGGTCTAGTTAATATTTCGGAATTATAATATTGTGATTCAAGGAAAAGCGATTTGGCACGCTTTGATCTTTTATTTGGTTTAGTTTCTTTATTATCAGTTGTTGTCACGGTAACAAATCTAAAAAAAAAGAATAAGTCAACCCAAAAGAAAAAATAAATCTTAGGATGCAAATCAATGTTTATACTAACGCTTGTGGAGACGGCATCTCATGAATTGTGTAACGACGTCGTCTTGGTGTGTTGTTGATGCTAATAAAAAAAAAAACTTAAGGACAAATAATATTATTATTAATATGAAAGTTTATTTTAGCATACAAGAATAAGAATAACTTTCGTGATTATAAACAACTAACCTTTTGTTATCATCAGGGATCATATCGCTCTCATTGTTTAGAGCTAGCTCTAATATCGTATCACTTCTTCGTTTCATTGTTTAAAATACTACTAAAAGTAAATGTAAATTTACGGGGATTATAATATAGGCATAATAAATTAGTGAGCAAATCAAATTAGTTGTGTACGTTACTATAGCTGCTCATTTATTTTATTATTAATTAGTTACAAAAAAAGCATTCATCGACAGGATAGTGTTCACATACAGAAAAATTACATATTGGGCACCAAAAAAAGATGCTATAAAACAACATTTTTAACATTTCGCTTTCATTGGAAAGAATAAAATGTTGCAGTGAATTCACATCTGTATTGTGCCCACATTCAATACAGTATTCACGTCTTATAAAATGAGTCAATGGCCATGGCCACACAAAATTTTGTTGCCAAAAATAATAGAAGTCTGGCCGATTGAAGTAATTATCCACATCCAGTAAGATTACCATTGTAGATAATAATATTTTGTAATTCAACAGCAACTATTCATCAGTAAGTATATATTATGTATATATTACTGATGAATAGTTGCTGTTATATATATATATATATATATATTAGGGTGTCCCAAAAAAATTTTTGTTATTTTTTTGTAACGCATACCCTCTTATTTTGTTATAATAGTCCTAAAACATTAAAAAATAAAGTTTCATGTATTTATAATCACGGTAACCCGTGCCGACTTGCACTGTAACTTGTCCGTACTTGTATTGTATGGCGCGCGGAAACTGTCACATTGAGTGCATGTAATTACTTGTTTGTCTTAGTAGTGATCGCATTGTTTTCGCGTAGTCAACATGGCCGTGGAATTACTAAGTTCTAAAAAGGAGATATTTTTGATTGGAGACGTGAAACATCAAATAACAGGTTCGAAACTTCCCTCTAATGGACAAGTACTGGCAGTTTTGTTCTATAATATTCGTGAAGTGAATTTAAGTATTAGTGAAAGTGCAAATCTTATAATTCGTGAGTGTATTATTTACTGGGAAAAAGCACGTATACCGACAAAATCATTACCTAACTGTGTTAAGAAATTAGTTAACTTATACCAAGTCTGGAGAGATTTGCAAAAAAATGCCAAAAAAACTCAAGAAGTGTTTGAGCGACGTCGACGGGAGTTTCTTGCAGACTTAAACAATTTGTTTGACATCGCACACGCTGATGCACTTCAGTTAATTAAAATAAATGAAGATAAGGTCTTCTTGCAACGTCAGAGGGAACCAGGTCGGCTTGGTCACTTAGCTGGGGTGGACAAAAAATTAACTGACAGGGAGGAAAAGACGCGCCTTAAAGGATTTATGTTTTTTGAAGGCCATGAAAGCTTATGAAACAATATACAAAAGCATTTCAAAAGCAGCTTTACAGAAGTTTTGCCAGCATTTGTGGTATTTGACTGACGAAGTGTCTATTATGTCTTTATTTGATGATGATGTTGAGCTTGACATTAAAGTTAAAATGATTGCTAACTTAGCAAAAGAAAGCCCAACAGCTCACAATAAACGCTACATGACCTCCAAAGAAGAACTTTGTGGCCCACTTTTTGAAAAAAACATTGATGACTTTGTCTCAGAGAAAAGTAAGTTCCTGTTTCGTCGGCTTCAAATTGATGACAGTTTCTTGAACAAGAATCCCTCTTTGTGGTCAGATGATGAGTCGTATCAAAAAGCTAAAAGGAAGCTGCTATCACTGAAAGCAGTTAATGATACGGCGGAAAGAGGGGTTAAGCTAATGCAAGACTTCCATGGCTTAATCACTGTTCAAGAGGAGCAAAAACAATTTTTATTACGTTGTGTACAAGAGCACAGACAAGTCTATCCAGATTGTAAAAAAAATACGTTAAAAAAAAATTTAATACATAATTCATGTCCTTTTATTAATACTAATAAATAACTTATTAATGTAGAATAAAAAGCAAAGTGTTTTATTATTCTCGAATTCCGAACATTACATTCTGAACTATACTATAATATTATAAGGCTGAAGAGTTTGTTTGTTTATTTGAACGCATTAATCTCAGAAACTACTGAACCGATTTGAATAATTATTTTTCTGTTAGAAAGCCCATTTATCGAGGAAGGCTATAGGTTACTTTTTATTCCCGAATTTACCACGGGAACGGGTACAATGTGGATGAAACCACAGGGCGCAACTAGTGTGCCATACAAATTTCATACTAACTTTTAAAGTAAACTTTGGCATCAAGTCGGCACGG
Source organism: Cyclophora albipunctata (assembly GCA_963082685.1). Classification (NCBI taxonomy): domain Eukaryota; kingdom Metazoa; phylum Arthropoda; class Insecta; order Lepidoptera; family Geometridae; genus Cyclophora; species Cyclophora albipunctata. Next base: position 4,764,639 of record OY720135.1, on the reverse strand, counting down.
GTTATAGTCATCCGATCTCAATAATATTTCAGCTTGTTCTAAGAGCCAAATAGAAAAAAATTAGGGGGTATGCGTTTCGAAATTCGAAAAAAAAAAATTCACCCTTGTAGGCTGGGACACCCTAATATATATGTACATATATATATATATATATATATGTACATATATATATATATTGTACATAAATAAATACTGAATACATATTGCATGAAACTCTCCAACAAGAACTATTACTGCTATGCCAATGAACGCACCGAATGCGTTGACTTGATTTCGTAATAGCAATACACGATAAAACCAGTGAAATTAATGATAGAATTAAGATTATTACCTACCTTTATCGTCCAATGAACAAATACGTAACGAACATTTGATAAAACTCCAGTTATTCCCAAATCAAAATTAAGGTTTTTAGCACCAACCGCTTTTTCATTTACAAAACAAGACGGACAGCCAGTGTTGCCAACAAGATTTTTAAAAGTCCGCTAAGTTCGTTGCATATTTCCGTCAAAAATCGGTTAAAAATATTTTTTACCCGTCAATAACAGCCGTTAAAATTCTAATCTTATATATTTTCGTAAATTAATTACACAGGTTTATTAAAATTCAAAGTCTATAATATCGTCGTCATATTCAGCGCTTTCACGCTCTGTTGTCATAGCAGAAGCTGCAGAAGTCGATGGCTGATCATAGCTTTGCAGTGTTCCAACCATATTTATAACAGCATCGGGCAAAATATAAGTGTAACAAGTTTTACCATTACGTTTAAGCCCTGAACGTATATTCAAAACGGCATTGACCATATTTTCTTTCATTTTGTTTCTCAGTTTTGATTTCACTGAATTCATAACACTGAAAACTCTTTCAACTTCAGCGTTCGAATATGGTAAACATAAAATTGAGAAAGCAAAATCGCATAACTCTTTGAAAGGGTTATTGCCAGTCGCATCCTTGTACTCTTTCACTTCTGACCAAAACTCCATAGTGTCATTCACATTTTTCCATATCGTGAAGTTTATTGCATTCCATTGGGTTTCATTTAGTGATATTACATTATTTGAGTATTTCCAATGAATCAACAAGGGAGTTATAGATTCTTTGTGAACGCGTAGTACATTTTTGCAAGAGAGTAGGTTAGTTTTCTGCAACACTTCAATATTATCTGGCAATCTAGAACAAAAATGACAAATAGTTATCATATAATATTTTTCAACCTGGCCAAATAGGAATTAATTCGCAATGAGAAAATTAATCTATATATATATATATATATATAAATATTATATATATATATATATACATATATATATATATATATATATATATTTATATATATATATACATATATATATATATATATATGTATATATATATATATATATATATAATAAAACCCGTTTTCCTTGGTAACGGCATCACGCGTGAATGGCTGGACCGATTTGCGAGTCGCAAAAAATAATTATATCATAGCGAAAATAATATATTCACTTGCCTCAAAAGTATTTCTATTCTTCAGAAAAAGAAAATATATCAAATTTGTATTCAACAAAAGTTTTAGTAAAATGTGTTTACTTGTTCACTTTGCCGCGCAAGTAATAGTGGTTTTCAATTCTAGATATTAAATTGATATGAATTCGAACAGATTCCAAGACTTCAGGTTCAGTTTTTTATTGCTTACCGTGCTTTCCACGTTGGTCATTCGGGGCAACGCCCAGAGAGTCATCTTTTGTTTTAGACTCAATCACAGTGCGCAAAGTTCGGTCTGCGATCCCCAGGGTGTTTAATAAAAATGTTTTACAAACTCTTACACTTAATAAAAATTCTTATTTTGGCGGTATTGGCTGCTAGGTCCATCGAAAAAAAAGTGAATAATTCGAAAATCGGTTAGCTCTTTACAAAATTTTATGATATGCATTAAATGTGCCCAGATGGCGTGAGGTTCATGAGAGTTATTATTAGAAATTGTAACAATTGATTGAGCTTTATTTTTTGAGTAAATGACTCGGTATGTAGGGTTATTGAATTTTTAGATGCCCCAAAGTGAACAGCCTAGACCTCTTCTGCAAATTTACATCCGTAATTTTCGGAAAAGTGGCATATTATAACGATTTCGTCATGTTTAATGGTATTTATTATTAATGGTATTTATACATGTGCGATATTGTTGTTGCTAATGTTTCCATATGAAAACATGGGTTTTGAACAACATAAGCGCGTCTTCAAATTCAATTATTAATTGCTGTACAGTTCCACTGGGTTGTTGCTTTGTTGTTTTCTTTGTAATATATTTTTTGCCAGATTTTTCATACTCACTGTTCACTCTGATCCATTTAAACCATGATATCTCACAATCTATTTTATCTTGATCATATTCAATAGCAGCAATTTTGCACTTATCACATTTGTTAAACATACACTCATTTGACTTTATATCACAAGCAATCGTCTTTATTACTTCATCTAAGTTCTTTTGAGAAATAACACCTTTGCAGGATAAGTACTAAATAAAACTATACATAATTTATTATTATTAAAAAAAGTTAGGTACCATTGTATCGATAGGATTATTCTTATCCTGTAAAAAGTGAAATGCTACATAAGCAAACCATTTCGATGTGTACAACTTGTTTCTACCTGCAACAAAATAATATGAATGTATCCACTTAGTTTAAAAGAAAAACTAGAATAAATAACAATTGCGTCATGAGTTATAGATAGGGGCACGAGTCTTGAGCACAAACTACACCTTTGCAATAGTTATTTTTTCGGCCTCTTTGGAGTAATGGAGAGGTCGGTATTTGGAGGAGGGAGTTTGTGTACCTAGGTATCAATATCTTTTGTAAAAACGTTAGATAGTGGAGGTATTGAATAATTTTGGCTACATTACAACATCGCATCTGTGCTCAAGAGTCGTGCCCCTACCTATAAGTAGGTCTAGATTTACAGCAATATTGGTTTACATTATATTCATTATTAAAAGATTATAACTAACTCGATCCAGTTGTATCGCTTGTTTTTTCTCTATTCCTTTCTCGTCTACAGGAACCTAAAAGATTTTCATTTTAGACTTTAATTCCTTCTTGGGAAGATCAAAACTGTTGGCTATTTCATTCCACAAGTCTTCACGTTTGTTTTTATTATGGTATTCTTTTTGTCGAGGATCCCATAGCTCTTTAAAAGATCCATACTTTTCAATTAAACGAATCGATATTTCGTTGTCCATGTTTGTGCGCAGAAATACGTCCGAACACAAATACTGCCGAATGTTTACTAAGAATGTTCGTGCGCGGCAGGTAGCCAGAAGCGTTCGCGCGCGGCTGTCGTCTAGACACAGCGTGGCGGGCCGCGCGCGGCAGCCGCGCTCGATTGCCGCTCGATGTTTGGACACACCTTTACATAATAGGCACCACTTTTTTCCTCAGTAGCGTCTTTGAAAGGGCCAAGAAGAGTAATAAGATCGCGTATTGTGTAACGTTGCGACGTTTGAACCATATCTGTCCTTTTCGTGGCTGAAATTTTAGCTACTAGCGCAGATAGTTTTGGGCACGTTAAATTGTCGGTCCCGGTTGTTGCAACCGTTATACCATGTCGGAGGGCGTAGTTTAAATACTCCAACACCAATGTTTTACCCTCTTCCGCATGCACACCGCACCCTGCCAACGCCTACCGATGCAAACATGCAAATCAATGTTGCCAGATGCACTGAACCTTTTATCTGTAGTAGAAATTGCTGAAATCTGTATTAAATCTGTATGCCTTTTTATCACGAAATCTGTATAAAATCTGTATGACTAAAAGAACCAAAACAGATCCTACTTGCCATAAGAAGATTAGTTTTTATATTTTTTCTGCTTTTTTGTAAATCAAGGGTATATGTTAGGTAGGATTGAATAAAACAGACACAAATGAAAAAAAACACATAGCTATTTATGTTACAAATTTAATGTTATCACTTATCACCTATTTCTTTGTCAATTGTATAAGAAATAAAACATCTTTAGGTCTCGTATAATATTATTTACATTCATTACTCACAACGAACAAATGAATAGTTATTTTAAAATTTTCATTAATCAGTCATACATATTTTTGTTAAATTTTAGCAGTAATTTATCATCAATCTCTAGGGTATAGCAACATTTTTCACCAATCAGTTTCTTTGTATGTAAAAGACCTTCAATAGTGTTTGTATTAAGTCTATTGCGTTGTTTTGTCTTCATTAAATTTATAGATGAAAAGATTCTTTCTACGGCGGCACTAGAATGAGGTAGACTTATGAAATAAATTAATCCCAAAGAATAGAATCAGACAATATTTAATAATATTATAATTATAAGGACTGCATCGGAGCATGTTATTTATTGTGATCTGTTCGATTTTAATTGAATGTGAAAATTCTGTATAAAAAGCTGTATCCAATGCTAATCTGTATCGCACATTGAAAATCTGTATAGATACAGAGAAATCTGTATATATGGCAACACTGATGCAAATGCATATAATCCGATGTCTACTTCTAAGTATCAAATCACAATCAATCACAGTTAAATTTTTACTCTTAATCGTGCTGTTTTGGAGTGGATGCACTGAACCCAGCTCAGGGGACCGACGAATCGTTGCTGCTATGGAAACCCTTCCATAGCAGCAACGATTCGTCAATACTTTCTGCGAGGCGTGTAACTGGATAGGAATTTGTTGTTTAAATAATTCAAAACTGGCAATATTTGGCAAGTTTTCTCTCTTCACCCCCGTTTATGGATTTCGTCGTTGTCCACAAAATGAAAGAAATAAATAAAAAATAATATTAAAAGTAAGTAAATGGCACCAGCAATATATGGAACAGAAAGCCTTGCAATAACATTAGAAGATATAGTAGTAGAGGTAGTAGTGAGGATGAGGGTGCTGTAGTATCAGGAAAAGGAACTGAATTAACATCGTCACAGAAGACATCATCCGCGTCAGGCCCATATTTAGCTCCACCAACCAAATTTGAAGTACCTAACATTTTACCGTCGTCATTTGCACAATTTGTGTATTAATTTGTGGACGTTATTGATTAATAAAGTTTTAAACGCGGACACAAAATGGGACGAATCAGGATTGGTATTAAATAAACCATGAGCTCTAATCTGACCAAAAAAGTTTTCTGGCGGGTATTCAGGCGTCTAAGGGTTAACAATTTGACCTCCTCAATTGACTGCAAATCAGTCCACAAGTGTTTGATAGAACTGCAACCTCGACCCATCAAATCGCAGACTTGGTCCAATATTGGGTCTGTTTTTACAGTTGATGGTCCTCCACCTGTTCCAACAGTACAATTCCTGTTTCTTGTATTGTACATTTTGGATTCGCTTTTCATTTTCTCCCAAACTCTCATGAGAGCATCTTTACTCCTAAGATAAAAAAATAGATTAATAGATATATAAGCGCTCTTGGAGTGGCGTTAATATTATTTTTTTGGCAGGACCACCACCTTAAATGCAGGATAAAATAATTACTAAGTATATACTTCTCACAATAATTCTGAAAGGCTGCCTAAAGAAAAGTATTGCTCACCTGTTGCACTCATTTCACTTTTTAGTGATTTTATTTTCTTCAATGTTTTGCTCTTGTACTCATTGTAGAACTAAAAAGCGGCCAAGTGCGAGTCGGACTCGCCCATGAAGGGTTCCGTAGCAGCGAGTAACATAATAAAGAAGTTCTTGAAGTTCGTTGTACTTACTACTACTTACTTACTTAGCGTGTGGGTTGTGATCGATTAACGACCTCACAAACCCTGGTGACAGAGTTGTTGAGCCGCCAAAGGCCTCTGTCATGGCTCATATTTAACGACTACTACGATAGCCGGGACCGACGGCTTAACGTGCCCTCCGAAGCACGGAATCATTTTATTATATTATCGGACAATCAGGTGATTCAGCCTGCAATGTCCTTACCAAACTGGGAAATCCACAGAAAGTGGATTTGGCGCCCACCGGGAATCGAACCCGGGACCTCTGGGTCGTAAGCCGAATGCTTAGACCACTAGACTACAGAGGCCGTTACAGAGTTCGTTGTAACTTTGATCGATGTTTTAATAATTGATGAGTAAACATTCTAAATACCTAAATTATGTGATTAAGATCTAACTATATGCGAGCCCATATAGGCTTGTGATAGCTAAACAAGCTAATATATATTCCAGTTTGACAAGAAATATTTCCAAAAATATTATCAATTTGTGTGCCTCCTCGAGTAGTTGGACAAGGTGGTAACAACGTCCGATATCCAGCGTTTCGCATGAATGACAGTATACAATTGTCTTTTAAAAAATCTTCGTTGAAGTCTCCAAAAAGTAATGTTGGCATATTGTTGTTGCAAAAAATGTAAGTGATTGAAATTAATATTATCCAACGAAAACAGTATCAAATCGTAACCGTACAATATTTAGCATTCGCAAATGTATCGAAAAATTAGCTCCGCGCGCACGAGTGTCAATTACGCCTGCCCTCGCGTGACTGCCCGGTCGGGTTAGCATAGTCGGGAGTGTGCCCCCCGCGCGCTCCGCACCCGCTACCGATCAGGCCACGCCCCGCGCGACTTATAATTTCTACTCATGGTGTATAAGTATTACAGATTACAGATTTATTATAAGAAAATAATGGTTCAGGGTTTATGCATAAGATTAATGTTTATTAAAATAAATGTTTTTTTATTTACATTTGAGTTATTGAATGAATAATCAGTATTTTTTTGCGGTTTACGATTTATGTCGTAAAAAAAAAACTACTAACTAGACCTCGTTCAAACCAATTTTCGGTGTTAGATTACATTGTTATGTACATCATATATTTTTTTTAGTTTTATCATTCTCTTATTTTAGAAGTTACAGGGGGGGGACACACATTTTACTACTTTGGAAGAGTCTCTCGCGCAAACTATTCAGTTTAGAAAGAAATGATATTAGAAACCTCAATACCATTTTTGAAGACCTATCCATAGATACCCCACACGTATGGGTTTGATGAAAAAAAAAATATTTTTTTCATTTCTAAGTATGGGAGACCCCCCTAAAATTTTATTTTTTTTCTATTTTAGTGTGAAAATATTAATGCGGTTCACAGAATACATCTACACACTAAGTTTCAACAACATAGCTCTCATAGTTTCGGAGAAAAAAGGCTGTGACATACGGACAGACAGACGGACAGACGGACAGACGGACGGACAGACAGACAGACAGACATGACGAATCTATAAGGGTTCCGTTTTTGCCATTTGGCTACGGAACCCTAAAAAAGCTCAAAAATTACAATAATGATACATTTTATGATGCATACCTAATTATGCTGTATTCAGGTACTTACTGTGCGCTACTCTGTCGGGGTTTTATGGGGGCAATCCACCGACACACTACATATTTAAAATTTGGGCGCACTCCACCCAGTATCTTTTTGACAAACTTCGCCCTTCACTTGTACGGCTGCAGTAGCCAAGCGCCAGGTTCTCGTGGTTTTCGAGGAAATCAATTAGCGCGGAGATTTGCTCAATTAAGACCATTTTGATGAATAATGTGATGAATAATATTTTGAAAAATATACATTTAAAACAAAATCAGTTAACCTCTCGAACGTCGCGGCTATTTTGCGAGATTTAGCGCATCTGTCGCTGTATGTCTAGGTGACCGCGCACGATATTGGCACGTCCGATACAAATTACGATATCTCTAAAAAAAATTAAGGGAGCTGTATATAAATATTATATAGTTGGAATCGTTATGAAATAAAGTGGCGTGCTCGGGCCTGAACATTCCACAAACCTGAAAAAATGCAGTGTTGTGGTAATTATATCTTTAGAGATAAATAGAAATATCCGTAAGCGACTTACGCTGTTGGCGAGGGCACCGAACATGCCGGTGAAAGGGGTGGTGCAAATTCAGGTAAAGGGTGTCCGGTGGCAGAATTAGGATTTCAAAATTAAATAATAAAAAAACTAAAAAGTATATTTTTTTATTTCAATGACAATAACAAAGAAGGGAAGTGCGGGTTTTATTTCTTAAAAATTATTTGATCTAAATGTTGACCGTCACGTCGAACACACTCTTGAAATCTGGCTTCAGTGTTCCGCGCCACTCGCTGGAGAAGGGACGGAGGGATGGCATTAACCTCGCGAACGATATTTTCTTTTAATATTGAGATGGTTGGTGGGGCGGTTTCATAAACTTTACTTTTGAGGTACCCCCACAGAAAAAAGTCCATGGGGGTGAGATCCGGCGACCTGAGTGGCCAGGGGATGTCAGCAAAACGGCTTATTAATTTGTTAGGAAACAAATCACCAAGAAGTGCCATGGTCTCTCTAGCAGTGTGAGGAGTGGCGCCGTCTTGCTGAAACCATGTCTGTGAACTATAGGCAGGATGTTGTCTTAATGTTGGAAGAAAAAAATCTGTAATCATGCGCCGATAAGAAACACCGGTCACAGTAATGGGTTGTCCTTGATGATTTTCAAAAAAATAGGGTCCGATTATTCCTCTGCTTGACAATGCACGTCACTTTGGGACTGTGAAGTGGCTGCTGATGTTTCAATCGGGGGTTCCGTCCTTTAGGTGACCAATAACGGCAGTTCTGTTTGTTTACACCTCCATTTAAATGAAAATGGGCTTCATCGCTCCAAAAGATTGTGTTCACCGTACGAAATCGCTGCAACATTGTCTCGCAGAAACTTTTGCGCAAATTGTAATCATTAGGCTTAAGCGCTTGCACAATTTGAATCTTAAAGGGGTGAAATTTAAGGTCCTTTTTCAATATTTCGTGCACAATCGTTTTTGGGAGTCCTAGAGCAGCCGCTCTCTTACGCACGGACAGTCGCGGGTTATCGCGTAAACTGTTTGCAACAAGTTCGATGTTGTCATCAGTCCTCGTCGTTCGACTGGGTCCCGGCCGTGGGTTATTTGCTGCTGAACTTGTTGTTCTGAACCTTCGCACCCACGATCGAATCAAATCTTCACTTGGTGCATCACGTAACCGTCGGATATTGTACCGCGAACAAAATCTTCGACGAGCAACAGCACAGGAATCGTTTGCTTTAAAATACGCTTCGATTGCGAACGCACGTTGTTCACCCGTCCACTGCGACATCGTGATTAAGGAACGAATGATGAATCGAACGTGACTCTCCGCCCTCCCCTCCGCTCAGCCGTTCGAAAACAATTTGAAATTTAAATCCTAATTCTGCCACCGGACACCCTGTATATGGCTCACCGACGCATCTTCAACCACAACCTCCATGTGGTATTGTTCCGACAAAGAGCTAGTTGAAGCACTAGAAAGAGGTTGAGGTGGTGCGGGAGCTAGGTTAGATCTGGATATTTAAAAAATAAAGTTATTTTATACAATTAGAATAATATCTTTCTATCATACATAAATATAAATACTTACGGTTGCCACATGCGCATTCGCTTAGGATGTAGAGGAGTTTCAAGTCCCTCACCAACCGGCATTTCCGTAATGTCGAAGATCGAGAGTCTAAAATTTAAAACCATTCAACTTGTAATACGCACTTCTCAATGTAGGATATGGACTGCTGTTCCAATAACTGTATATGTCAGCATTGCGTTGTAATAATGGCTCCGACAGGTAAGACTGAATCTTTTCTTTCAGCGAGTGTTTTATGTAGTAATTGAGGCACTCTTCATCTTCCACTGACATTTCATCATTTTAAAAGTAGGAGGCAGGTTAAAAAATGCACACATTAGTGAAGAAATGAAACATCCTATCATATTACCTAAAAATTGCAGACTATCCGATTTTAGCATCGATACATGTCACGAGCTTACCTATCACGGCGGGCCGAGACTGACGTTATCCATCATGAGACGAAAATATTGGCTAGTATGACGCCACCATCGACATCACCACCACGAGAATTTTATATGGGTGGAAGCAGACTACGTCCGAATACTGAAAGTGGGGGTAAATACTAGCCCCTAGACGGCTGTAGGTAACGTCTTTTATCCCAGAAATGAACTTTTTTGAACAAAAATTTATTTTTAATTTTCTTCATGTTTTTGTCAGCCAGCAATGTATACCGTATTCAGTAGAACGCAAAAATGTACGAATAGGTACAGTTCGTGTTTAACTTTTTGGCACGAAAACACCACTAGTTATTACGTTAATAATGCCTAACTTGAGTTAGGTACTTATTTGTTTACATTAGGTTAATTATTTAACATCTAGGTACCCACCTCGCTCGAAACTCGCTGATGAGCTTAAATCTAAGATCCTCCTATTTCCAATACTTCCAGTTAAGTACCTCAGTCAGAATGACCTCGAGAGGCATCGCATCACCTTGCACTTTTCGGGGCCGTAGGCATATCAGCGCTACTGCTACACATCAATTCATGTGCACCAACTTTGTTTACAAAACAGAAACATAATCACAACAGTGAAAAGTAATTTAAACGTAACGCCTGACCATCTTAATAATTTGAAATGTTTTATCAGTTTATGAAAAATTAATCACTTCACAACATAAAACAAATAACAATCGCGATTTGTATTATTATTATTACGCATAATTGATCCCGCACGCACCTGCGGCGCGCCCGCGCTGAACTGACCTACATAACCTACATTCTTTAATGAAACCGACAACAGAATTAATTAGGATGCCTAGGTATAAAGGGTACCGTAACCACAGTATACATCCAGTATTTTAACTCCATATAAACGGCCGAAACGCGAGTTATACCTACGCGCTTCGACCGTGGTACACTCCTGGTACGCAGGCAGTCGCGACTGTGCCGCAGTGACTTACGGGCGGTGTGTTGATTTTTGTTTTTGGTTGTATGAATTTGTTATAACACATTGTCCATGTTTCCCAAAACAATTTCTATTGAAGCTTTTTATTAGAATGCGGATTTTTTATACCTTAAAATTGAAAAATCAAGCGTTTCGTACGTATCTGTCGAAAATATTTTTCGGTCGGTAAATATTAGGCCTTAATAACTGAATAATTGTGCTATTTAGCCTGGCCGCATACGTGCGGAATCCGAATTCGTTTTCCGCATTCGGACATCTGAATGCATGGAATCAGTAGAAAATACATTATTTGACGCACACGTTCGTTTTTTTTTCGAACGGAATAAGTTCCGCACGTACGTTTCGTTTGCAAGCCGGCGCGTTAGCCTGGCCGCATACGTGCGGAATCCGAATTCGTTTTCCGCATTCGTTTTCCGCATTCGGACATCTGAATGCATGGAATCAGTAGAAAATACATTATTTGACGCACACGTTCGTTTTTTTTTCGAACGGAATAAGTTCCGCACGTACGTTTCGTTTGCAAGCCGGCGCGTTCGGAGAAACCTACTCGAAAAAACCTAATGACGTCATGCGGAACGCAGCACTTGCATACATTTTGTTTGTGCCGGCGCACACATTCGGAAATTTCTATTCAGTATCGCGCCCGCACCGAGCGCATCGGACATATTGTAACCGAATGAGGTTACTTCCATTCTATTCCATGGGTAATTGAATATATAAAACCACTGTATACTTTAAAACATAATATATTTACACACACCTTTTAGTAATGAACATAATAGACATTCCTTTGAATTTAACATAAAGATATATAAACTTCATATCGTTATAATTACCTTATTATGAACTTACACTTGAATCCTTACAATCCTTTTTCTTTTTATTCCCCTTTTTCTCCCACGTCCGTGGCCTTCTAGAGTTCAATCAAGATTCCCGCCCTTTTATTCTCTTTCCCTCCAATAGTTTGCGATGTAAACGAACCTCTTTTCATAAACATATAAACCTCTTTTCTTTAAAACATACAAAATTCTGTCAATAATTTATTGAACCTAACAATATCTATAACTAAAAAATTTTATTAGATTCCAGATTTGACAATTTCAGTGTTTCAACATTATGACAAATACTAAATAGTGACGTTGCGAAATTATTCGATATGGAAATGGAATATTTCCGGATCGATTCTTCTCGTTTATAATTTTACTCTCGTAAACTAAGTATATCAGGAAATTAAATATTTCTGAACCGATAATTTAGTTTTGACGATTAATTAACGATCTGAGACTTTTCTTTTATAATTGTGTGTGAAATAAATAAAAAAATGTGATCCGCTGCAGAAATGCGTTGTTTGTTTTGGTTAATGTGCTAGACTGTTCATTCCAAGTAATTATTATATTGGTGTCAAATAAAAGCTAGTTTAATAATAAGTAAAAAACAATGAGAAAATACATCGGATACATCTCGGATACAAAATATCGATTCGCAATGAAATAAGATATTCGTATCACTACACTACACTATTATATGTGGTATCATTATTTCACAAAATGACAGTAGCTAATGTCAGATCTGGAATCTAATAAAAAATCCGAGATAGTGGTAAATTTGTAACACGATAATGTGTGAGGCAGAAACATTAATATTAGCGGTTGAAAAATACCCCTGCCTGTGGAATATTCATGACAACGATTACCAAAATAGAGATGTCAAAGATTTGGCCTGGGAGAATGTATTCAAAGAGGTTATAAAGGATTGGGACACGTGTACTAAAGTGGACAAAGAAAACAAAGGTATTTTCTTTAGTATACTTTTTATTACAAATCATATTTATTCTTGTAAATTACTAATTCTCTCGTTATATTGGTACGATATTTCCCCTGCCGGTGTCATAAAGTACTCAGCAAAATTGTCTCTTATGTTTCGACCTCGGTTGGTAGATCTGTGTTGTGGACCACGAAAAGGTATATCTTCAAAGTAATGTGTCAGAGTATCTTCGAATCGATAGCCGTCTCGTCTGCGAACAAAATTATGTAACACACACGCTGCCTTAGTTACTAATACTGCAAAATCTGGTGGAATCGTCATGCTAGTGTGAAAAATTCTCCATTTATTCGAGAGAATGCCGAAGGCACATTCCACCACTCGTCGTGATCTGCTGAGGCGGTAGTTGAATATTCTGCGTTGAGTATTGAGATTACTTCTCGGATATGGTTTCATAAAATTGTTATTGAGTGGAAACGCTTCATCACCAAGAAACACAAAAGGTAGAGGTGTGTCATTGGTATTCGGCAGAGGTTTTGCTTCAGGCATATTAAGGCGATTGTGAGTTAGCTTTTTTCCAAAATTCCAATTGTTGAAAATATTACTATCGCTGTCTCTGCCATAAGCACCAACATCTACAGCTATAAAACGGTACTCAGAATCTACTACTGCTAATAGTACAACAGAGTAGAAATTTTTATAATTGTAAAAGGCAGATCCACTATGCAGAGGAGAAATCAAACGAATATGTTTCCCATCCACTGAACCTACGCAATTAGGGAAATTAGTTCTTTTATAATAATTTTCAGCAATTTCTAGCCAACGTTCTTTTGATGATGGTGGCTTCATTTCCAAAGGCTGAAAAACTTCCCATATTGCTGTACAGGTTTCCTTAACTACGGCTGATACGGTCCTGCTCCCCATTAAATATTCAAAGTGTAACTCTTCAAAATTTTTACCAGTTGCCAGGAATCTGAAAAAAAAAGATTTAGAATAATGTTGATTATATTTCAGGTGCTGAGGCGAAAAAAAAATGGACACACATAAGAGACTACTTTCGAAGAGATTACCAAAAAAATAAATGCTCTCAACGTATGTGTTCTCAACGTATATATGCCCGTAGATAATGAAGAAAATTTGCCAGAATTCACGGATACTTTAGCGGGATTGACTGCGATAATTGAGGATAGTGATGTGGAAGCCGCATTCATTCTTGGCGATTTCAATGCTCATCCCGGGACTAGATTTGGCGCGGAGCTGTCGTCGTTTAGTAACGACTATCAAATGATCAGAACAGATGAACAGCTACTTCCAGAAGACACGTACACTTATGTTAGTGAAATCAACGGAGCAAGACGATGGCTTGACCACTGTCTAGCTACGGAGGCGGCAAACAGTGCTATTGTTGCAGTAGAGGTCGACTACGGTGTGTACTGGTCTGACCACTACCCCCTACAAGTGACATTTCAAACAAGTGCTGTGAAAGTGAAAGTGCCAACCACCTCGAGTGATCCACTAAAGAATGTCAAGTGGGGATATAGAGAAGTGAATGATATTAAGAGATATACACAAATGTGCAATGATAATTTAAGTTCCCTTAAGTATACAACTCAATGTGATAAATGTATTAACTATAAAATATGTAATGAACACTTATATACGATAGATAATTTTTATACGAAAACTGTTAAGATTTTGCAAAATGCAGCCATACAAAGTGTAGATATACAAAAGAGCGTTGTACAAAAAAGAGGTAAATGCATATTAGGTTGGAATTACCATGTTAAAGATAGTCACAGAATAGCCAAGATGTATTACAATGCATGGCATATGGCTGGTAAACCGAAAACAGGCAAAGAGTTCAATAGAATGAATGAAAGTAGGAAATTGTTTAAGAACAAGCTGAAGTGGTGTCAAGACAATGAAGATAAAATTAAAATGGACATTTTGGCTACAACTCATGATCGTAAACATTTTGGTAAATTTTGGAAACAAACAAACAAACTTAATTACAAACCTAGTAGACCTATCAGTATTGAAAACGTAAGTAACCCTTTCGAAATAGCTCAGTTGTTTTCACACCACTTCAGTGTCAAACTTCTGGAAACCGAATCAACCGATACTTCAGTTCCGGTAGTGAAGCCTATAGACGATGAAATAATTAATGTAACATCTAATGATATTATAAATATATTTAAACATGTCAAAAGAGGTAAATCTCCCGGAATTGATGGGCTCAGTATTGAACATCTTATACACGCGGGATATGAGATCAATAGAGTACTAGCCGAATTATTTAACATGTGTCTCAATACGAGCTATCTTCCAAAAGATCTTATGCGTACAGTAGTCATTCCAGTGCCCAAAAACAAAACCGGTGATCTCTCCAGTATTAAGAACTACAGACCGATCTCACTAGGTACAATCATCGGTAAAACTCTGGAGAGAATCATATACCCTGAGTTGAAACAAAACATAGTTGTTAGTGACGCACAGTTTGGTTTCCGTTCCGGTGTCTCAACAGACAGTGCTATTTTCAGTATGAAATCTACTTTATGGCATTACATAAGAAGAAGCACATCAGTCTATGCCTGTTTCTTAGATTTGAGTCGTGCTTTTGACCTAGTAAATTATTGTTTACTCTGGCAAAAGTTACATCAATCTAATGTCCCGAAGAAAATAATCTGGCTGTTGAGATACTGGTATGAAGAACAAACGAACGTGGTGAGATGGGGCGACAGCATCTCTAATGAATATAGATTAGAGTGTGGTGTACGCCAAGGAGGGCTGACTTCGCCGGACCTTTTTAATCTGTACATTAACGAGCTGATTGAGGAACTGAGAAGTACCAGAATAGGATGTTACATTGGAATCACCTGTATGAACAACTTCAGTTACGCTGATGATATGGTGCTTCTCAGCCCCTCAATCAGTGGACTCAGAAAGTTACTAAACATCTGCGAGGCATTTGCAAAGAAACATGGTTTAAAATACAATGTACAAAAAACGGAGATGATGGTTTTTAAATCAGGTAAAGGTCCGGAGAACGTACCGCCAGTTTTTCTTGACGGTGTTGCAATAGCAAGGGTAAAAAGTTTTAAATATCTGGGTCATATTTTAAATGAGGACTTAAGGGATGAGCAGGATGTAGAGCGCGAACGCAGAACGTTGGCGACGCGGTGTAACATGCTTGGGCGCAGATTTGCCAAGTGTAGTCAGAAGGTGAAGCTGACATTGTTTAGGGCATTCTGTCAATGTCTTTACACATGTCAACTATGGACCAACAGCACTAGGCGTGCATTGAGTACCATTCGAGTGCAATATAATGACGCATATCGCATTTTAATGAAATATCCTCGGTACAGTAGCGCTTCAAGCATGTTCGCCGAAGCAGGAATACCCGACTTTTTTGGCATTATAAGGCACCGAATCTCGTCTTTCTGGATTAGATTAAGAAATTCTGATAACTCGATCTTAAAAATGTTGACTGAATATTGGGACAATCCCATTTTCAAATATTGGGCCTCTGTACAATGCAATGAGAACCGAAAGTGATTTATATTATGTGAATCGTTTCTTTATTTTATTGTATTATTTTGTTTTATATTTATCTCAGTATGTTTGACATTTTATTGACATTTTATTGATATAATTAATGTATAATGTATATGTATGGCTATGGGTTTTTTGCCTGAAAATAAAGAATTTATTATTATTATTATTATAGTGTTTCTCCTTGGAGTCACGGGACAAGCCCGGTCTTTTTGAGAGGCATGCGAGGGGATACAGATCCAACTCGTAGAGGCCCTTTGGAGATGTTTAATGTAATGGATTACAACTGCAGGGACACACTCCCGACCACATCAGTACAACATGTCCGGGAATGTGTACCTGCAGAAGTAGGGACTATTGCAAGATATGATAGAAATAAAAATGGGCTATGGGAATGAAGATTGGATGGACTAGAATTGGGTTATTGCAAAGGAATCGGCACCTGCCATAACTAGTGGAAAACAAGTTATTGGCGGCAGGCCGTGGCTCGCCGCCCGCTGGATGGGCCCCCCGAAACAGCCGACGTAGAGACGGCAAGGGGGCAACATCGGTGCGGGCGACTCGGGGGTGTAGAGAGGTGTGCTGCGCTTTCTCTAAACGTTACTCGCGGCGTTATGCCCTTTAACACGTCCACCCCCGGATCACACAGCCGACATCGACTGTGCCTCTAACGACCCCCCTCTGGCCGGCCGGTGAAGGCAAGCCAGAGCCGAGAGTCCTGCGGGCCCCCTTGGGGTCCACTCCGGCCGGGGAAGGCTCGCCGGAGACGAGGGCTCTGACCGACTCTCTGGGGCACTCGGGAATCGCCCGTGGTGTCGCTACTCACCAACAGCTCGCCACAAGCTGCCCTGCGGGCTTATTATTATTATTATTAAATGTGCTCCAACAGGCAGTGCCGCTAAAAAGGTTAAAAAATATGTTTATGCAGATCTGCTTTATTTTCTTATACCAGTCTTTGATAAAAGAAATACCGAAGGAAACTATCAATCCGATGATTTACAAGATAATATTTCACAAGAATCCCTAGAAGAACACAGCGTGGAACAAGTGGATACAAATATATTACAACTTCCATCACCTATATCAACTCCGCCTGCTAAAAGTTTAAAACGAAACAAAAAAGATATCCCCTCCGAAATACTCAGTATCCTACATCAAAACCAACAGAAAGCCAATCAGAAACAACAAGAAGTAGAAATAGATGACATGAAATTTTTAATAAGCTTTAGAACACATATGAAAAATATGAATGAACATCAAAAAATTGATTTTAAATTGGGAATGCTGCAGTTGGTAAAAAAAATTAATATTGAGTACAATTCATCTCCATCTTCTTCACTGAATTATGATAACTTCAGTCAACGTTCAGCTACACCAGCGTCAAGCCGTGGTTATTCTCCCTGTTATTCATATATTCCTGTACCAGAAACTTCACCTAATATGTTATATCAAACGCAAACTCCATTGCCAAACTTTAGTTCATCTTCTTCTCAAAATAAAACCAAGAATTATCAATCTACCCCAAACAATTCCAGAGTGGTTATTAAATCTATTACACATCTGCCACCGCTAAAATCACCACGTCATCTCTACACATCACCTTCCAAATCTCTCCATGCAGAGGATACCGAAGCAGCAACTTATTTAGTACAATCTCAAGGACAAGAAGAGGAAAATAATATTGAAAAATACCTATAGTTTTAAGCAATAAATAAGATTGTTGATTTGTTTTTAGTTTTAAATAAGAACAGATAATAAATAAGATTGTTGATTTGTTTTTAGTTTTAAATAAGAACAGATGTAAAAATAAAGATAACTTACCTTAATGTTATGGTTAGTTTTTCTTCCGTATCCAAAGATAATCTCATGCAGGTATTTCGCTTGATTAATTTATCACGTATGCCATTATGAAGTTCATCAAAAGAATTTATTGACATCCTGTAGAAATCAAAGAATTTATCTGGGTGTGCTCGTAACTTAGCTCTCTTCAAATAATACGGACTCTCATAGACTCTTCGAGTATTTAGTGGATGTATCCAATACCGACGACGTTTCTTTTTCTTATTTATTAATAACAGAAATGCAATTGCTAATAAATCGTCGTCCTCCATCGTCGTGCGTTCGCCACGCTATCACTATCCGTACTGAAGTAGATACATTCCAAATGAAGAAAAACGAATGTTGCGCTAGTCTCACGGAATTCCGATTAGGAATTACGCATTCGGAAAACGAATACCGGCCAGCCCGAAAAAACCTAATGACGTCATGCGGAACGCAGCATATCCATACATTTGCTATGTACGGTCGCATACGTTCGGAAATTTCCGTACGGAATTTAAAAAAAGTCCCCACTAAACGTACTGGCAGTTTACAATTCCTAATGCAAAAAAACGAACGTCTGCGCTAGTTCCACGGAATTCCGCATGCGGAAAACGAATGCGGAAAACGAATACGTTTTGTTTGTGCCGGCGCACACATTCGGAAATTTCCGTGCGGAATTAAAAACAAATCAAACCAATTCCCCACTGAACGTACTGGCAGTTTACAAATCCTAATGCAAAAAAACGAACGTCTGCGCTAGGTCCACGGAATTCCGCATACGGAAAACGAATTCGGAAAACGAATTCGGATTCCGCACGTATGCGGCCAGGCTTAATGTGTTCATCTCATCAGGTGTTCGATAAATTATAAAAATACAGTGAAGGTAAGTGAGAATCCTATATTATAGTTCTAAAACATTTTAAAATATCAATATGTGTAAATTTATCCTACTAATATTATAAATGCGAAAGTTTGTATGTATGGATGTATGGATGTATGGATGTATGGATGTTTGTTACTCTTTCACGCAAAAACTACTGAACGGATTTGGATGAAACTCTACAGTAATGTAGGTTATACATCAGAATAACACATGGGATATATTTTATCCCGAAATTCCCGCGGGAACGGGAACAAAGCGGGTAACACCGCGGGGCGCGGCTATAGACTATATAATACTAGCTGCGCCCCGCGGTTTAACCCGCTTTGTACCCGTTCCCGCGGGAATTTCGGGATAAAAATAGATGTTGGCCGATTCTCAGGCCTAACCGATATGTACACAAAATTTCATAAGAATCGGTCGAGCCGTTTCAGATGAGTTCAATTACGCACCCCGTGACACGAGAATAATATTAGATCCTACTACTATTATAAAGGCGAAAGTTTGTAAGTATGGATGTATGGATGTTTGTTACTCTTTCACGTAAAAACTACTGAATGGATTTGAATGAAACTTTACCACAATATAGCTTATACATCAGAATAACACATAGGCTATAGCTTATACATCAGAATAACACATAGGCTATAGCTTATACATCAGAATAACACATAGGCTACAATTTTTGAAGTTTCTAATGTGAGGTCGTAAAAAACACATTTTTTGCGCTTACATTGCAAAGGCATATTTACGAAGCGATTTTAAGCAATACAGTATTAATCCTTATCCAATTAAGTATCTTAAATACATTGTGCATTTAATAAAGATCAATATGGCTTTTTACAGCATGTAAATTAAATAAATATTTTCGAAGATATCACAGATTTAAAATGCAGAGTCATAGCAATTTCGGCGATAAATACCGTTTCGGTGATAAATACCGGCAGCGGTGCCAGGCGAACGGGGCGTGGGGGGAGCGGGGTAGGTGCGGTGGGGAAGAAGTGGCTCATCGCTGAGTGCGCGACCCGAACGCGGGCAGACGCGTGAGGGCAGACGTCGTTGACGGTTGTGTCCGTTTTTCGAATTTTCAAGGCACTAGCGATTTGATAAAAACGTATGGTCGCCTACTTTAAGTAATATAGGCCTAAGGTTAGTTATTGCCAGGTTTCTTTTTGGTTAGGAGTTACACGTACAAAAAGATACTTCATTTTTACGAATTACTTCATTGATAATTCAATTACTATATAGATAGGTTACTTACAGTTAATTATAACAAATTATATAAATAGGTTAATTATAACGAATTACTTCATTTATAATTCAATTACTATATAGATAGGTTACTTACCGTTAATTATAACAAATATAAATAGGTTAATTATAACGAATTACTTCATTGATAATTGAATTACTATATAGATAGGTTAATTAAATAGGCAAGGATTGCATTAAAGTACAATCATAACAATAACTACCGTACTGTATTTTTTGGAAGTATAGAAACAACACGTACTTAAGAATTATGCCGCGAAAGCGTAAGTCTAATCTTTCCCAAAGCTCTAATAAAGCTCGAACTATGAAAGTAGCTAGACTTAACGAGACGTTTCCACAAGCCGAACTGCGAAGGCTTAAACAAGCAGAGCGTGAGGCAGCTCAAAGAGCTGCTGAGACACCAGAGCAGTCCCAAGATAGACGTCGACAGCATGCTGAGTATCTAGCATCTCAACGGGCTGCGGAGACACCCGAACAGTCTCAAGCTCGACGTCAACAGAACGCTGAATATCTGGCATCTCAACGGGCTTCTGAGACACCCGAACAGTCCCAGGATCGACGTCGACAGCATGCTGAGTATCTAGCATCTCAACGGGCTGCGGAGACACCCGAACAGTCTCAAGCTCGACGTCAACAGAACGCTGAATATCTGGCATCTCAACGGGCTTCTGAGACACCCGAACAGTCCTATAGACCTATGATTAGGGCTCTGCAGTGCTTAGTTACCGTATTTCTTACTTATTACTAGACTAGACTAGACGGGACGAACCTGAAGTCCACGCGAACGAAGTCGCGGGCAAAAGCTAGTTGTATATAAGGGGTCAATAGAATCTATTTAAGGGTGAATAGAACTGTAGTATGGGTTTAATGGAAACCTAGTAGGGAATAATAGAAACGCTTAATGTATGAATAGCAACTGATGAGGGGTCAATAGAGATAAATAAATAGGGTTGTCAAATCCTTAATAACTCCGAAATAATAGCCTACTTTCATAGTTTCTGTTTTAATTGATTGTAAGTCCCTCCGTATTATTCAGATGAGATCGTTCTGTAAGCTTCCGTAGCGTGATAATAATTTGCAGCGTAATAGTTCCGAAACTTTCAAAATACCTATAACCTACGTATCTTTAATTACAATATGTGATATGAGTTCTGCGATTGCAAGGTAAATTTTAAAAAGTTTATGTGTTCTCCATATTTGAAGACTTACGATTTTCACATACACAAAACCAAAAGTATTTAAAACATTCAGAACGCAGCGAGAAGGCCCACGGTTTATGTCGTTTTACGTTGGGGAAATCCCCGATTCGTTTGATACTATCAGGCAGGAGCGTTTGTTTTTGTGTAGAAGTAGACTCGACTCGACTGTTGAGTATTAGTTGTTTTTATGACAGTGGTCTTGAAAACTTGACGAGAAAATAAATCTTCTTGATTATAAAACAGGATTAAATAAGGTAAGTTTATTTATTTTTTCTAATTGTTTGTGATATAATTATTTGGCCAATAATATCTTTACTTTTCTGAAAATTTAACCATTTCTCTGTCTTAGTTTTTCATTTACATCTTTCTTTTAAGGAACAAAATGTCCGATGAGCCCGTGAAAAAAAAGCATTTGAGCGGTGCAGAAAAACGTAAAAAGCGGCTAGATCAACAAAATAAGCGTGATGAGGTATTAAAGAAGACGCAAAACCTTTTCCAACTTGGATTTGTTCGCCAACCACTCGAAAATCAACCTTTTCCGAGTACGGCTACGTCTGCTGCTGATCAAACCGGGAGTTTGGAGGCGGACTCAGGAGACATTCCTAGCGAGTGTTCTGAACAGGCCAACCAGGATCAAGAAACAGCTACTTTAACAGGTGCCGAGGTAAGTGAGGCAGAGAACGAGTTCCAATCACCAGTACCACAACAAAACGCAGCCTATCAAGATGTAGGATACCAGAACGACATTGGCTTATGGAAAAATATTACCAAAGAAATACAAGATTATTGGTGTATCAGAGATTTTAACGAATGTCAACACTTTGACTGTGATTTTTCTGCTTCAAGCCGTCAATACGAAGACAGCAAAAGATTTTTTTATAAGAGTTATAAGAGTTTTCAGAGAGCTCTGCAGTCTATTGTTGACGATAAGACGCAGACACCGCAACTAATTCACGAAGCCAAATGTTTATTAAAGGATTCTGAAAAAAAAGAAAATGCCATTATGTCAGTATTCTGGGCTGCCATACTGGATCGAATCAATGGTGTTAGTATATCACTACAAAAAGCAACCATTGAACTTCGAATGGCAGTTGATCTTTTAAAATCGCTTTTAGATTTTTTGCTTTCGCAAAGAGATTCATTTAACGACTACGAGTTGAAGGCATCTGAGATAAGTGGTACCAATTACAGTGATGAAAATCAGCGCGTACGAAAAAGGAAAAGACACCATGATGACGGACCTGCAGAAGAAGCTATACTCAGTGGAAGAGAGAAGTTGAAAATCGAAACTTATTTACCTGTACTGGACGTGCTGCATTCAGAATTGACACGACGACTAGAAAGCTACCAGGAAGTTAACTCTCTATTTGGATTTTTAACAGATTTCTTAATAAAGACGGACGATCAAATCAACAACAATGTCTCAACATCGTTTAAATTCATTGTCGATAATGGCAATTGAAAATGATATATTGGATAAGGTCCACATCGAAGAAGTCGTAAACGACTTTATATCTAAGAAAGTTAGAAAAGTCCCTATTTAGATTAACAGAACTGTACTTCACTTTTTCCTTTGTTTATTGCGTTTGGCTAAATATATATTATAAATTAAAAATTATTGAGTAGCGTTTAATTTTTCATGTACTTATACATAGAAAACACATAGGAGTTAGGACGTCATGTCATCCATGCCTATATCTGGAATTATATTCAGAAATGTGGGTAGAAGGTAGAGTTGCCAACCGGACTATAATATATAGTATTGTACTATATTTCGGGACTCCGTACTATATACTGTTGAAGAAATAATTATATAGTACGCGAAAATACTATATTTTATATCAATGTTCTGCGTTCTGTTCCCGCTATTTCGGCATTCATAGAAAGGATTATGAATTCGAAATGGTGTGAAGAAAGAAACAGAGCACATATATCTTTTATACCTACTAAAAATGAGCTTTTGATTTATAGTAATTTAAAAATTTACTGCGATAAACCTTCTGCCAGTTTTATTGGAGAGAAAAAATTGTTAAAAAAATGCAAGAAGTGCAAAAAAATATAGTTTTTGGCCAGTAAAAAATAAAAAATAAATTAGTAAAATGTAACTTAGGTTATTTTTTATTGTTCCCTACTAAAATACTATATTTATGTGCAAGGTACTATATTTTTAAAAGCTTTTCTTAAAAAATACTATATTTTGACACTAAAATGTTGGCAACCCTAGTAGAAGGCAAAAAAAATACATCACATGATTTAGTCAGTCAGAATAGGTAAAGAAAAGGGGCCCGAAAATTGTAGTGCCTACAGGCCCATGACAGGGTTAATCCGGCTCTGGTGTCTTCGGTGTGTCTAGTATTCAATTTCTCGGCTACGAAATCTCTGAAAGCGGCACCAAACCTCTGGACAGCAAGGTAAAGGCAATGTCTGATTTCCCTCCACCAAAAACCGTCCGAGAACTCAGACGATTTTTGGGCATGGTAAATTTTTACAGGCGATTTTTACCCAACGCCGCTCAAATTCAAGCACCCCTGAATGCCTTACTGTCCGGATCGGTTAAAGCATCCGATCCGATTGTTATGACTAGGGAATCATTCCTCTGCATTATACCACTTCCATGTAGATTGTTCCTCATGTTTAAGAGAAATAACTGAAGTTTATTTAGATTCCGGATATCTTTACAATCATCCAGATGTATCTGATGTTTTGAATTCATGGAAGCCTACAGATGTGAATTGGGTTACAAAGAAAACCAAACTAGAAATATCTACCGGAAATTGGGAGAGACTAGATGTTCAAGAGAAATCATTTCATATTGGGAAGATGCAAGGATTCCTCTATGGTTAAATGACTTAGAGACACCGACATGCACAGGAAGATTCTAGTTTGTTTCCGTTGATACTAAGAAAAAAACTAATCCCCAAGACCTATATGCAGGGGTTAGTATATGGATTAATACATGCTTCTGCAATTGCTGCATTATATCGTCGAGCGATACAGGACTTGAGGAGACCTGACGGACTATTACTAGGGCAGGTGTTATTCCTAATCGACAACATAAGTTGTAACGATGGATTAATAAATATGTGGAGGAGTCCAGGATTTTTAAAAGAATTTATAACAATTCCTCACAGAATTCCCCCATCTTATCCACTAGACAATAGTGATCTGGGACTATTAGGGAAAAATTACCTAAGAACAGTCTTCACAGACTTTAAGAGAACATTTTCCAATATGTCGCTTTCTTATGAACATCTTTGGATATTTGGAGATTTTCAAAGGAAAATTTACCACTCTACCATTTCAAAGCCAAAAAGAAATAATCTCTACCGAACCATTGCAGATTTGCAGATAATTCACAGCGATGTATGCGGCCCTTTTGAGAATGAATCATTGGCCGGGTCAAAGTATTTCGTTACATTCATTGACGATTATACGAGATACTGCTGTGTTTACTTCTTGAAAGAAAAGAGCGAAGTACTCGAAAAATTTAAGGAGTATAAAAACAATGTTGAGCTGTTTCATAAAAGGAAAATTCAAAACTTGCAAAGCGACAATGGTGGCGAATACAGGTCGAAAGTTTTCGACAAATTTCTCATCGACAATGGTATAAGCCGAAGACTATCTGCACCGTACACGCCACAGCAAAATGGCTGCAGCGAGAGGAAAAACAGATCGCTGATGGATAAGGCAAGATGTTTGATGCTAGATTCAAATATCCCCGCAAACCTTTGGACAGAGGCAGTGAATACTGCAAACTATCTTATCAATAGAAGTCCGGCGAGAGCTCTTAAGGGAAGATCACCCTATGAGAAGTGGACGGGAAGAGTACCATCAGGAAATCATCTACATGGGTTCGGAAATAAGAGCGTTTGTGATGAATAAAAACCGAAGAGGGAAATTCTCAGCCAAAGCCATAAGCTTTGGTCTGGTGATCATGACGCACAACGCTGCGGTGTGCGTCGCAACGCAGCGTCAAGCTTTGGTCTGGTGATCATGACGCACAACGCTGCGGTGTGCGGTATGCGATGCCGGACACTCAATCATTATGAAAAACGTCGAGAATGGTCTCTTGTTCCGTCGCAGTATGCGTCAGCGGCGAGGGGCAAGCCCGGTGAAGTGGGGAGGTGTACTGCCGCACAACGCGGCGTCATTCTCGGTTCAACGCTGCGGTGTGCGGTGTGCGTCACGGGTATGCGTCACAGTTCATTATGGAATTGTATGAAGACAATTTAATAGAATTAGTTCGCAGATATCCTGCATTATATAAAAATAAAGATAAAAACACAAAAGTTTAATAGTTAAAGAAAATTGCTGGAGGGAGATAGCGGAGAAGTTAAATAAAACACGTGGTATTTTGTATATTTCTAATTGTTTATTCGACAGCGGTAGGTACCTAAGTTTACATACAAAAATGGCAAACATTACATTACACAACTGACCACCTCTCCGCAGGGACGCTTGCGACGCACACCGCAGCGTTGTGCGTCATGATCACCAGACCAAAGCTATAGAAGGAGTGTTCCTGGGATATGCGAAAAATGGAAAAGGCTTTAGAATATACATACCGCAGAAGAATGATGTTATTATCAGCAGAGATGTGAAAGTTATTGAAAGGATGCACTATGATAATACTCCTAATGTGAAAGCCAAAGATTTTGATCCAGAACCAGAAACAACAGAAATTGAAATAGAAATGTCAGAAGATAATACTAATACAAACTTACCTTTTCAGAATCCAAACCTCCAATCTCCCAACTCCAGTCAAGATCCAGATGAGCCACCTCAAACAAGTGGAAGACCACAGAGAGAAGTGAGGCAGCCAGCATGGACCAAAGATTATGAGTTAAGTCGTTGCGTTACTATGTATATGTCTGAAAAGGATGATGACTACGACTGCTCTTTACTAACATATAAAGACGCTGTGACGGGCACCGACAAACAACATTGGGAGAAGGCGATACAATCTGAAATGGACTCGCTACAGAAAAACAACACATGGGTACTAGTTGACAAGTCAGAAGCCAAAGGACATAAAATTCTGTCGAATAAATGGGTATTTAGGATAAAAGATGACGGAACTTACAAGGCCAGATTAGTAGTACGCGGCTGTGAACAGAAAGGAAACTTAGATTTTGAAGAAATATATAGCCCTGTTGTAAGTCAATGTGCCCTAAAAACTTTACTAGACATTGCCGCATCTAAATCTTACTACTTCATGACTTTTGATGTCAAAACAGCTTTCTTATACGGCGAGTTGACAGATGAAGTATATATGAAATTACCTGTTGGTTACAATACTGACTGCAAAACAAACGAAGTTGTTTGTCGATTGAAAAAATCGTTATACGGATTAAGACAAGCACCGTTCACATGGAACAAGACTTTTACCCAAGCGATGTTTGATTTGGGATTCAAGACGATTAAAACCGATCGATGCGTTTTCATAAACGGAGACAAGTCTATAATAATCGGACTATTTGTTGATGACGGACTTGTCATTGGAAAAGACAAGAAAAAGATCGAGTGTATAATAAGAAAACTTGAATCAAAATTCGAAATGAAAAAGAATGAGAAGCCAAGTACCTATCTGGGAATGGAAATAAATAACTCGGAAGAAGTCATTAGGCTTACTCAGACTGGTTATATAAACGATATACTGGAAAAGTATAGTATGAAAAATGCCAAGTCTTGTGACACACCTGGAAGTAGCGATGCGAAGTCGGTACAACAAACAGCCCAGGAGAAGGACTACCCATATAGAGAGGCAGTGGGAAGTTTACTGTACCTATCCACTAGAACTAGGCCAGACATCGCACAAGCTGTCAATCAAGCTAGCAGAAAGATCGAAAATCCCACTAAAGATGATGTCACAAAAGTGAAGAAGATATTTAAATACTTAGTTGGGACCAAAGATAAGGGAATTATGTTCAAAAGAAACAGGCCGATAGAGATTATCGATGCCTTCAGTGACTCGGACTATGCTGGAGACCCGTTAACGAGAAGAAGCACATCTGGTTTCGTGCTAAAGATAGCCGATGGACCAATATCATGGGCATCCAAGAGACAGCCTATAGTGGCCCTATCGTCGACTGAAGCCGAGTACATAGCCGCAGCTGACTGTTGTAAAGAGGCACTGCATCTCAAATCCCTGTTAAAGGAAATAATCGATTCGGACGTCATTATTAATCTTCATGTTGATAACCAAAGTTCGATTCAACTTATCAAATCTGGATCCTTTAACAAACGGTCGAAGCACATAGACGTGCGATACCACTTTATCCACGAACACTTCGTGAGTGGACTGATCAATGTCAGCTACTGTCCAACAGAGATTCAGCTTGCTGATATAATGACAAAGCCACTCTGTAAAGTGAAGTTTGCAAGACACTGTGCAAGTTTGATGCATGGATAGAGACGTGTCTCAGCTCAGCCACATGTGCACATCAGGAGATGGTGTTGGAAGGTTGTGATGAAGTATGTGGACCTTAAGTCTTTGTCTATGAATTAAAATTTAGTTTTTTAATTCTTGACGGATGTACCTATGATGTGATTGCTATTGTTTTTCTCACTTGAAATAAAACGTATTGTTTTATATGTTTTTAATGCTGCAGTTTTCTCTAACATTTTATAATTGTTTTGTGCTGTAAATTGAGTGAAATAAGGTAAAAGTATACTCTTTTTATAATTTTTATGTTAATACATTGCATAAAACTTAATTGTAGACATAATTATAGGATTATTATTGCATGAACATGTTTTTTGCTTTGTAAGGCACTAGTTATATCTTTATTAAACTGATCACTTTTATAGGATGGAATCTAGACCCCGAACTAGCCAGGAGCAGTCCGTGGCTCTTATTGAATTCATGGAGAGGTACGTAGATTACAAGCTATAACCCAAAAATCTTGCTCTGTTGTTAAAATCTTTCTATTACTGAGGAACTTGAAACATATACAATGACGTGATGCAACTTGGACTGCCCACCTTCTTTCTCTATTATAACATTTTACCATTTTTTAGTCGAGGTGATATCGCGAGGCCCCAAAAAGGACCACAGGGGCGATTAAAAGCTGACCGTCTGTGGCACGAACTGACTGAAATATTGAACTCCATTGGTGGGGGGGTAAATAAATCAGTGGAAAAATGGAAAAAAGTGAGACACCATACATATGTATTATAGTTATTCAATAACTCATTAAATACACCAATTAAATCATATTGAAATAGGATGTAAATTATTATGTCTAGCCAGCTTTGAATTAACAAAACAAACTAACCACACTCATTAGCTCATCAGCAGGCTTTCTCCTATGTTAGAGATACTTTGGAGGACATGCAAACAAATACAATAATAGTAGAAATTTGATTTATTACTTACTATAAGAATATAACTAATTGGCACACAAAATTAATACAAACATTATCATTCAGGTGTGGGCCGACTGGAAGACCAAAACCAAAAAAAAGCTTTGGGTATGCGTCGGGAAGCCAGTGGGACTGGTGGCGGTCCCAGCAGCAGACTAACCCTCACATCTCTTGAACAGAGAGTGTTGGGTGTGATGGGGTTAATGGCTGTTGTTGGGCAAGTGGGAGTCGAAGAGAGAGGATTTGATGTTAGATTTTTGTCTGTTTTTGATCATTGCTTTATAGAGTAGTAGCACAAGTTTTTTCTTCTAATTCACGTTAATTCTAATTCTAGTATTGTCAGTAATCATATATATACATTTTTCAGGAGGCACCATCTCAAACACAACACCAAATACCCGCCATTGAAGAGATTGAGTTGGAACTTCCAACTACTCCATTCCAACTATCTCCGCCGCCGCCTGCCCCTGTGTTCACCCAGATGCCATCAGCTCCGTCTCCCATGGCAACCACATTGCAGCAAGGAGCACCTCGACCACGACGTTCAGCAACCCCTTCGCCTGTGGCGTCGCCCACTACATCTACGCCGCGACGTCACCGGTTGTTTCGAGGGCTTCTCAGTTATTATTTTAATACGATATTTAGTCATTAATAGAAGTTCTGGAAAGTAAAGAATGTAACAGCAGGATATGATCACGTATATATCGGGACTTCCAGATTTAAGAAAGTCAATTGATTACGAACACCGAGCTCTGGTAGGGCGGCCATCTTGTAGGGGAGTGGCTAAAGGCTAACAGCGGAGGAAGGAATGACCAACCACGAGCTCGATGGACGTTAATTTCTAATACTAACTAATCTAAATAATCTTCACTGATTTTGTGAAATTTATGATAGTGTCTTTGATAATTATACGTGAAGTAACTATTTGAATCATAATTTTATTGGAAGCTGCCTCCCTACCCGGTAATCCACGCCTACTACGAACATGGAAGAAGTATCTGATATAAGTCGATTTTTTTGAGAGTGATGCTAATCCAAGTATGGAAGTAATGGTGTCTCGTATGGCTTCGATGGATGGAATCTCACTAAGAACATTTATAGCATCTCAAGATTTAAGGTACCTTTTTGAAAAAAGCGGCAATAAATTACCCAAGACTGCGGATACCATTCGAAACAAGATTATCAAGGAAAGTTAAAAAAGAAAACTAGAGGTGATTAGTGAGATTAAAGCGATTCTATCTCATGAAAAGAAGTTTTCAATATCATTCGACGAATGGACATCCAATCACAACAGAAGATACATAGGTCTTACATTGCATTTACCAGATTTTGCTAGAAATGCTTTTCGAAACCTTGGTCTAATAAGAATCTACCGATAGTTCGCACTTCTTGCGCCGAGTTGGATCCGGCTCCGCATTTTCCGATCCGGCGTTACAGCCCCGCATCTCATCTTGGCCCGCGAATCCTTACCCTGGATGCAGCACAGCGAGTTGCCCCCCAGGAGATGGCCGTCGTTCCGCTCGACATCGCTATACAAATGGGAATCAACAAGATCGAGCCCGGACCAAAATTTTGCTACCATCAGATGGATCAAGATTGGGCATTTATCCCTATCCGACAGGCAGCGCTGAATAACTCGTGGGCTCTGGCGTTTATTGTGGCCCACCTGTCCACCGAGTACACGGCCGGGACTATCAATCACTACTCCCGCGGCACTTATCTCAACGCCGATTGGGCCCCACACGCTGCAGCGTGCATCCGTTCCGTTCTCAAACTCTGTCTCGGTCTTAGGCCCCTGGCTTCCTGTCCTAGTGTTGGTTGATTGCACGGCCCAGTCATGCACGTGATTTTTTGGACTGGACTTAACTGACCAGTGTGACGCTGTTTTATCCAAAACGCCTTCCCTAAGACAAGCTCTCGACCGTTCTCGTACAAGTCTAGGTATTTTTCTACCAAAACTTCATACAGGCGAGAGTAACAAACGGCATTCAACTTTATTTAACATCTCACGCAGAACCTTGGAAAAGCAATTGTCTTTAGCCAGAGAATATAAAACCTTTCGTCCCTATTCAATCAATATCGGCACGCTAAACATTCGCTCTGTAAATAAAAATTATTGAAAAATATTTCTAAATTAATTTCAGTGAGTAAAAGTGGTTTAAGTGCTTGTTAATAGTGTTGTGTAGCTGTGGAAGTGTTCGCGAACATCCAGAACATCAGGATCACAAAACGGGAACATTCGGAACTTTGAAGCGGTTCTAACTTGCCAAAGGTCAGTGGGAATATTCCATCGTAAAGGACAGGTTGCGCCGAACTCGAGGACATCACAAAGTTCGGCGGCGCGTGTAACCTAGATAGAACATTGGTAATTTTCCACTGGCTTACGGCGAGAATAACAACTATCGTCACCGAGTCGTCACAGCGAGATATCACACCAGTCGGAGGATCTACGAACTGACGCAGACCAGGTCAGCCCTACTTCAAAGAGGAACTCCAGCATCGCACGTAACAGGACACTCGTGCTTGGGTTCGTTGGAATCGGGACACCAACGAGTCGAGATCGAGTTACCATTTAGCATTATATCATATCAGTGACAACGAAGTTGTTTATATAGCAACCAATTTTAATTCAATATAAAAAAATAAAAATAAAAAACTGTAAGTAACTTCAACAATGGACAGCCCAAACAAGCTAAATAAAACCAGTAAATATTCTCATTGGAGAAAATTAACGAAAATTTTCCTAGAAGCTAAAGGATTCAACAGCGAGAGATTATAAGACTTTCTGCATTTAAATAAAATAAGTACTTATTTACTTCCAGTGGCATGCAATTTTTGTAATACAAAAATATTATTTTATATCTTTTTATTTATGCATGTGCTTTATTTGACTGTTAGTGTAAGACGAGTACGTACACGAGGTGGCCGACCTGGACGTGGAAGGGGTGTACGTACGCGAGGTGGTAGAGGCGTTGGGGCCATGCCGGAACCCAATTTCTGGAATGGTGGTTGACGTTGATGGACGTGGAAGGCGAGGTTGGACGTGGAAGGCGAGGTCGTGGCCGGCGTAGTGGCCGTGCTGCTTCTATTGGTCGGGCGAGGCCCAATATAAGACCCCAAACGCTTGACAAGTTAGTTTTTACTTCTTTTTTATTCATCTATTTTGTTTCTTTCATTCACTTTGGGATAACATACGCTTCTAAAAATACATTTGTTATATATATTTATATGCGTAATTGATATAAAATTTGTTACGTGTGCCGCTTGTCCCACACTTGAACTTTAGTTAAACGTCTTATTCAGCAGTATATAAATTAAATAAATATTAATTCAACTAATGCTGACTTGGTTAAGTTATGGGAACTATAAATTAAATAATTATTAATTTAACTAATGCTGACTAGGTTAAGTTGTTCAATATAAATACTCAGAATATTCAGTTCGGTCACTTGTATTCCTAACTTCGGAACGAGTACACCATTATAATTAGATTAGTCTGTAAAACTATTTTAATTATCAATTAAATAATTCCTAATGCTGGGGCCACATTTACGCTTAATGTCAATGCTACGTCAATGCCCATTGTCTCAATTTATACGCAATAATTTTTAGTGGGTGGTTACACTTAAACTGTCAATGTCAATGCATCGCATTAATTCTCAAATAATCTCTTTGATGTACCGCCACTCGAGCTATCGTCTACGGCATACGGCATTGTTAATGCTATTGTCAAATTATCGCGTATAGTCGTGTCTACATCTACGGTATACGCCCATTTTCTATATAATTAATGGCATTTCTCGTAAGTATGGCCCGGGCATATGTAACTTTGAGATCCTCGGCGCGACCATATATTTTTAATTCTTTATTGTTTTTGTTTTAGCTTTATTATGGTAGAAATTGGGTCTTTACCAGAAGGCAGACCATTACTCATTAACATGTTAAAAAACTCGCCCGATGCTAATTGTGAACTTGATATATGCCAAATTCTTTTGAAAGCTGAAGACATGATGAAATTGAGAGTCATGAGTGAAAAAAACAATGAGAAATTATGTAGGTTTGCAGTGTATTTGGAGGGTGAATCAGACTACAGAGAAGTAGACTTACCAGAAGAAAATGCATTGACCTATGTCTCGGGATACCTTATGTTTAAATGTATAAATAAGCATAAGTGCGTGAATTTAAGCGAAGTTTTGAAAACTGTTCCTGAGTTGGGGAAAACAAATTTGTTTACCCGTTATAAAGCCTTCAACAAGAGTTCTTCATTCTACGGAAGTTTGAAAATGCCCCCAAAAGAATTTATAGACTATATACAAAACTTAGAATCAAGTTTTACCCAGAATTTCGAAAAAGTAATTCAAACGAATCCAGGAAAACAACTTTATAATTTATTCAGAACTATTGCTGCGCTAGTACCTTGTTCGTGTTTTCCAACTGAATATCTCTTGAAATTGTTTACCAGATTGCGTATATATGCGACATTGAAATTTAATAACCGTCATTTTAAAGACTCAAAGAAAGAAATTAAGAAATATGTAAGAGTTAGGCATCAATGATAAAGATCTATTATCGACATACATATTTTTTAATTCCTATTCCGCCCTACCCCTACCCTACCTTAACCTACCCCTACCCAAAGTTTGATCAAAATCGGTTAAGAAACAACCATATTAGAATTTCCTGCCTACCCCCTAAGTGTGCAATACAATGGGAATAATGAGTCAAACGATACAACAGGCGATACGCAGGTAAATAATGGTACTAATTTTAATATCTATTTTGCCAAGGTATTGCTCCGTTGGTTGCAAAATGTTGAGCGAGATGTAAACGTATTTCCTTTACGTCATTCCCACTTCTACGTGGCGCATTAGTGAGAGGGAGTAGTGATGAATGTTCACCCTCATTTCTCCAACTACCTGGTGTGATTCCTGTTTCTGTTTCCGTATCAAAAGATCCATTTGGTGTGTATTTCTGGCTAGACCTCTTTCGCAAAAAATTGTGCAAATGTACAACAGCTAAAACTACTTTTGTAGCTTTACTGGGTGATAGTAAAATAGGTTTCCTTAAAACCCTGAAAACCGAGCTTGCGATTCCGAAAACATTTTCCACTACTCTACGTCCTCATGACAGACGATAGTTGAATATTCTTTCTAGAGACCCCCTCTCTGGCTCCCCTTGGAACGGTTTCATTGTGTATTCGTTTAGTGCAAATGCTTTGTCTGCCAGAATAACGTATGGAACTTTGAGGGTATATGGTATTTGAAGTATCGATGGCTGAGGTATTTTCATGGACTTTTCTTCAAGTCTTTTGTATAATGAAGTGCGTTTAAAGATCCCCCCGTCCGAAAGTTTCCCCTGGGAACCAATGTCAACGTATCTAAAACAGTAGTCGAGCGAGTAGAGCGAACAGTACGATACTAAAAAAGTGTTTGTAGTTATAATATTCCGTGCCGCTGTTACCAGGTGCTTGTATCATTACGTGTTTTCTATCCATGGCAGCTATAGCATGAGGAAAATTCCATTTTTCTTGAAATTCTTCAGCAATATCCAACCATTCTTTCTCGGATGTGGGAATCTGTAAAATTACAAATAATTATAAAATACAATCTAAAATAAATGCACGTTTATATTGCAGGACTCTACATTGCAAAATGAAGGCAAGTCTTCCCAAAAAACTTCAAAAGAGTGTAATACACAAGAACAATTTAATGACACTGTTAAAAAAGCACCGGAAAAAACTACAAAAAAGACCCCGAAGAAAAGGAAGCTGGAAGATGAGGACGATAAAATATTGACAGAAGCGTTTAAAATTTTAACTGAAACGTCTCAAGCTACTGATTCATATTTCAGTTATGGCCAGCACATAGCAAATGAATTAAGAAAATACGACAGCCATACTCTAATATATGTCAAACGGGCAATAAATAGTATTATTTTTGAAGCCGATTTAGGCAGATACAGTTATGGGTATAACACAACACAAGAACCTCAAAATCTCTCAAATTCAAACAATGAGAGCGTTTGTCCACCGCCGCCGGCACCGGACCGTCACCGGTAACGAGATTATTTCGGCCCAAGTTTATTATGACGTGACGGATGTGCGGTGGACACGCGGCTAAAGCAAAACGCTCTAAATGTATCTACCGCTACTTCGGCGCCGTCATCTCGTTCCCGGTGCCGGTCCGGTGCCGGCGGCGGTGGACAAACGCTCTAATTCTATGGCCAGTACGTCAATAATTTAAAAAAGTTAAATAAATATAACACTAATTAATGTAATAATAATAATATTGCGTGTTTCATTTACCTTTACCCAATCTTTTAAAACCTCACTGATAGCATCACAAACCTCTGGGACTATCTTAGATATAGTTTGCTTTGAAACTCTAAACAAGTACTGCAAGCTTGTAAACGAGTCTCCAGTGGCAAGAAATCTCAAAGTTAAGGTACAGTTACACATGCTCATTACTAGCACGAAAGCATGCCACTATTGAGCAATTGCTACTTAGTGGTATGTGTGTCGAAACATTGCTAATAATTAGCATGCTAATTACGAGTATGCTCAAAAATCGACGGCCGTGCGATTTTTGGGCATGCTACCTGCGGCGCGGGTGGAAGGGGGCGTGCTTTTAGCGCGTGTGAACAGGTTTGCTTATTGAGCATGCTAGTAGCGATCAGTCAGTCGCAATAGATGCGCGTGCACAATTTCGCGCCAAAAATGTCTCGCTGGGGCGATGAAAAAACGTTGAAATTTGTAATTTTATATCGGAACAACGAGTGCCTATGGAATCCGCATATACCACAGTACAAAAACAATATTGCAAGAAATAATGCATATCAAGATTTATTAACCAACATGGACGATCCTACTTTGACTGTGAAAATTATAAAATCAAAAATCAAGAACTTGAGGTCCGTTTACCACAGCGAATTAAAAAAAATTGAGAATTCCAAGCGATCCGGTTCTGGTGCCGCTACTGTGTACAACCCATCCATGTCCTGGTTTCACGAAATGCATTCTTTCCTTGGAGACACTGGCGATTACAGGGACCCTATTTCTATGGAATTGGTGAGTTTTGGTTTACAATACTTAAATAAAAATGCACGTAACTGTTAGTAACACACAATTATTTAATATCATAGAATAAGTAGTACAGCATTTTCTATGTATTAATTTAAATCATATGGCCTTGCCACGGTACCGCCTCTGTAGTTTCAAAGAGCTGCGCATAGGTGTCTCTTATCGCTCCTGCCTGTCGAGAAGCGTGGTTAGCGTAGCGTGTAGGTGGTAAGCCTTCCAAAGCAGTCCGTAGTTGTGCCCTCCATGATCCTGGTACCACAACACGTTGTTGTGTATCTTCAAAGTCGACGCATCTTTGCGTGATGTACATATCAGATGTTTTCCGAAGCCAATTGTGTAAAGAGCAGGCAGCTAATGTAATTCTATCGACATTTTTGGGGGCCATATCTATGGCATTCATAAAAACTCGAAATCGTGTCACTAAAATACCAAACGCATTTTCAACGATTCGTCTGGCTCTCGATAAACGGTAGTTAAATATCTTTTCTTTACGCGTTGGAGTTGTTCGATAGGGCTTCATAAGGTATAACTTTAGAGGAAAAGCAGCGTCTGCCACAATAACTGATTGGTCCGGAAAATTGAGAGTATTATTTTCCAAAGCTTGTGCTAAATTAGATTTTTGATAAACACCTCCATCAGAAGCTCTACCATTAGTCCCAACATTTACGTATGAAAAACAATAGTCATCATCAACTAATGCCAGAAGTATGATGCTATGAGCGCCCTTGTAGTTATAGTAGTCAGAAGTATCATCAGGGGCGAATATATTTATATGTTTGCCATCCAACGCTCCAACACAACCTGGAAAGTTCCATTTAGTTCTAAATCCATGTTCAATGCGTTTCCAATCTTCAGAACCAGGAATCTGTAAAAAAAAACAAATAAGTATTTTATAAACTTAATAGATTTTTTTTACAGAGAGACGAGCCATCGCAAGATTCACAACCAAGTGACGCTGTTTCATATTCAAACTCGTTGACGCCGCAATCGATGAATGTGTTATCACCCTCTCCTAGTCCAACTACAGAAGATCGATCACAATCGCGTTCATCTAATAACTCATCAACACGACGTAGAAAAAGAAGCTTACAAGAAGAACCCATTACATATGCTCTCGATCGTTTACAAAATATTAGTTCTGCGATAAATGCACCGCCTAATTACGACGAATTCCATTATTTTGCTCAAAATGTTGCAGCTCAATTGCGAACTCTACCATTGTACGACGCATTAGATGTACAACATGAGATCCAAACAATTCTGACTGCAGCAAGACGTCGACGCCAGTACCCAAATTTGTCTCCCTTTACACAAACAATGACTTTCATACCTCCCAGTACAAACACAAATACAGTCACTTACACACCTCCTACTACAAACACACAGACAATGACTTTCATACCTCCCAGTACAAACACAAATACAGTCACTTACACACCTCCTACTACAAACACACAGACAATGACTTTCATACCTCCCAGTACAAACACAAATACAGTCACTTACACACCTCCTACTACAAACACACAGACAATGACTTTCATACCTCCCAGTACAAACACAAATACAGTCACTTACACACCTCCTACTACAAACACACAGACAATGACTTTCATACCTCCCAGTACAAACACAAATACAGTCACTTACACACTTCCTTACGCGTTATCCCAATCAGATTCTACTGTCCCTGAAGAAGATTTGTTGAACAAAGCATGGAAAATGTGTTAAAGTTAAATTTAGTTTAGTCTAGATTTTAAACAATAAATACTTGATCTAAACTAATAATCACTGGTTTACTTTACTTACCCGCATATAATCCTTCAGAGCATTGTATATTGCATCACACACTTCAGGTATAAATAGAGATATAGTAGACCTTGCAACTCTGTGAAGTGCTTCTAATGTGTATAACGAATCTCCAGTTGCTAGATACCTCAATGTCACTTCCAGTTTCACTTTTGGTGGAATAGCATTTCGCATGTGTGTATCTTGTTTCTTTATAGCGCTTTCAACTTTAGATAGTAACTCGTCAAACTGATGCGGTAACATGCGCAAATGATTTTTGTAACCATCAATATCTTCTTCTCGCATTTCTACTAGCAATCGAGTACTTGCTCCAAGTTGTTCCCTTCTACTTAGCCAATCACGGACCCAAATCTTCCTATTCCTTTTACATTGGTTTTTTCTCTTTCTACCTGAGAGAAGTCTTCGGATGCATTGCAACGATAGCAAAAGAATAACTTTATTAAGCTCCGTACGGATGGTTGTTTCATCGTCCATGTTTGAACTGAGCATGCTAAAATCGCATTTGTGTTTGGAGTGTTTGCTTTGAGCATGCTTATTAAGTAGCATACTTAAAACTAGCATGCTTATTGCTAGCAAATGTAAACAGTTCATAAGCATACTCATATTAAGCATACTTATAGCACGTTTTTTAGCATGCTATTCTAGAGCATGTGTAACTGTAGCTTTATAGTCAGCCTTTCAGTCACTGTAATAGCTTCGCGAAACCGGGTGTCAATTTTTTTCACCTTTGGCTCTATCAAATTTCTCAAGTAATAGAAATCTTCTGTCGACATTCTTGTGAAGTTTTATTGTGTCTTCTACCACTTCGAACTGCATATCTCTGATAAGTGTCACTCCATACTGCATTCTTTTTCGGTACAGCTCTTTCGTCCACCAACGCACTTTTCGTTTTTCCTTTTTCTTCTTTATAATACTGAGAATAATTACAAAAGCTGCTGCTGCTCGTACACGACTGGCTTCCATGATGAACGGTCAAACACTGGAACGTTTGCCACGCGCGCCAGGCGCGCTTAGTTGTGATACTTCAAAAGTTTGGAACGCGTTCCGCGGAACGCACTCTCGGCGCGGTCATTCATGGCGCGCGCGCCAGGAGCGCATAATCGATACGCAGCTTAATGCATATGGCAAAGCGTTGTGTAATAAAAATAGGCCTACAACAAGAAACAGCCGAAGATATTCGTTCAAAGACGTTGACGAAGAAGAATTTTATAAATTTATAGGGTTGTGTTTGTTACAAGGGCAAATATCTATACCTAAAAAAAGGAAACTTTTTACTTATTCCAACATTTTATACTATCATCCGATATTCCCTTATACTATGTCACAAAGAAGATTTGAACAAATTTTGAGATGTATTTGCGCTTCCGATTTAAATTAGAGATGAAACGGATAGCAGTTTGGCCGGATACCGGATATTCGGCCTACCACCTGGCCGGATAGCCGGATATCCGGCCGCCGAATATCCGGCGGAACTTAGCCGTTTGGTGCAGCGCACACACACTTGGCGTAGGCGACGCGCGAACGATCGGGTGGCGTCGGTTTGATTCGGGTCTTTTCGTTGATGAGCGAAGTTAGCAATTCTTTCATTCATTGACTTATTGTGTCGATTGCAGTGCAACTGCAGACACGTGCGTGATTTTAGGTTATTAATATTATTTCATTGTGCTATTGTTATTTGAAAATTTCAAGTTGAATTTTAAAAGATTTAACAACGAGAAATGGCATCGGCGAAGAAAAAGTCGCCCTTATGGGAATACTTTGACATAAACAGTGAAAATAATAAGTTAGCTGTTTGTTTATTATGCAATGTTAACATTTCACGTGGCGGCGAAGGCAAAAAAGCAGGTATGTATCTAATAAATCTAATAGTCCATCCATACTTCCATACTATCCCTACTAATATTATAAATGCGAAAGTCAGTTTGTTTATTTGTTTGTTTGTCCGTCTTTCACGTCGAAACGAAGCAACGGATCGACGACGTCGTGTAGTTCACGCGGGCGAAGCCGCGAGCGGAAAGCTAGTAATAATCTAATTGCAATTCTTTATTTATCGAGTACAGTATCTTGCATGTTTAAGTGCAAGTTTAAAGTATTTATTTACATTAAGTATTTAATTTTTTTTTCTAGGTACTTCTGCTATGAAAAATCATTTAAAATCAAAACATCCAGATAAATTTCGTGCAGTGAATAAAGACAAGGCCGCTGTCGAGCCTACTACAATTTCTTTAGCCATTGCGGAGACAAGTTCGTCGTCATTTGCAAAAAAGCAATTGACTATGACAGAATCTTTCGAAAGGAAATTGCTCTGGGATATAAATGATGCTAAAGCCAAAAAGTACCATTATTTAGTAGCCGAAATTATTGCACTCGACAACGAGCCATTGTCCATAGTGGAAAGAACCGGATTTACCAGACTCTTAGAACAAGCTTTACCCCGCTATAAATTGCCAAGCCGGACTTATATGAGCCAAAAAATCGTTCCTGATATATATGACAGAATTTACGAGAAAATCAAACGTAACATTGCAAGTGCCTTCGCTATTTCAGTGACTTCTGACATATGGACTTGCTTACACAATAATGCTAGCTTTCTGAGCTTCACAGCTCATTAGATATCATCTGAATTTAAACTAGAACACGGAGTTCTGGCAATGAAGCCTTTCTCAGGGTCACACACAGGAGAAAATACATCCATGGAACTTAACACTGTCGCAAACCGCTGGGATATTGAGCACACTAAAATACATTTGTTAATTCATGATAGTGGTGCTAATATGGTGAAGGGTGTCCGTTTGGCTAAGTACGATTCTGCTAGATGTTTTATACATACACTTCAAAGAGCAATAAACGAGTCACTCAAAGTGCAGACTGAAGTGACAGCAATGATTGCTGCTGGCAGGCGACTTGTAACGCACTTCAATCACTCAGGTTTAGCTCAAGAAAAACTGCTGACGATTCAAAAAGAGCTAAGTTTACCCGAGCATCAATTAGTGCAAGATATTAGCACTAGGTGGAATTCCACTTTTTACTTGATTGATCGTTTGTTAGAACAAAAGCGTGCCATATCATTGTATGTTGCTGATCACGATACACTCGTAAATTTGACAGCTCCACAGTGGAGTTTAATGGAGCAGTGTATCAATTTATTAAAGCCCTTCGAAGAAATAACAAAAATAACAAGTTCTGGACTATCCTGCGTGTCGGAAGTTATTCCACACGTAACTGCTTTAAAAAAATACTTAGATAAAGCTGAAACTGAGCAAAGAACTCCTGATTTATCACATATGCGCGCCTCGTTAAAAGCTGAATTAGAAGTTCGTTTTAACTCCATAAGTCAATACTCAAACTAGGTACTTGATTGCAACTTACCTAGATCCGAGATTTAAAACAAACTACTTGGGGGTGATTGACGCTGAAAGAGCACGCCAGGAGATCTTGTTGGAATATTTAAAAATGTCTTGTGAAGAGTCCTCAAGTAGCAGTTCATGTTCAACACCGGCTAAAAAGAGTAGAGGATAGTTCAATTTGAAATATTTAACAATGGTGGCTAGCTCTGTTCCATCTGAGCGACTTTTCTCAAAATCCGCACAGGTTACCCTTTAGCTGGTGGTGGCAATATGTGTGCCACCAATTATTTTAAGTAATTTTTTTTTTACATTGCAACACACTCTTGAGAAAAACATTTTTAGCTGTGGTAAATAAATGTGAACGCATCTTAGATGGAAAAAAAAGTTATTCCTGTCTACGTCAAATCTGTCAATGTCACCTTTAGGGGGTGTGCGTGGTAATATTGGTTGAATTAAACCACAAAGATGAATTGCCAAAGTTTATTAGCCACACACAACACACACTATTTTAGTTTTTAGAAGGATAGCAAGACAGGATCAATGTAGCACATAATACATATCATGTAATTAATCAAAGTAGTAAGTGAACAGTTCACGCGTGGGCAAAACGCGAGTGCGCGTGAGAACGAGTTGTATGTGTCTCTCGTAGCATACGCTGTGATCGACTGCGCGCGCGCGATGCGCCTCCGCGTGGCTTCACATTCCACAATTAACTTAAATGCAAGATTTGCACAAATTCGGAACAACGCATATCGCGCGGGTTTGCTTGCCGAATTATTGTTTGTTTACATTTGGTTAGAAATGATTTATTTGTGTTATGAATGTTATGTTACTGGGATATGAATGTGTGATGTATGTAAGTGGTTTTTAATATATTATTGTGTGTAAATAAAATATAATTATAATGTATGTTTAAGTGGAGGTCACCTACATCATCCCCCTCCAGAGACCGACTAAGGGCGATAAAAGTCAGGGAACCGTACTGTACGACCTGAACGCGTAGTTGTTAGCGCGGTCTTTTCCTGCGGTGGATGAACAGGGACACGTTCTGTCTGTCGTTCCGTGCCCGGTGGAACCCCGGGAACCCGCCAGTACAGGCACCCCCTTAATCTCTCCAGTACAGGAGAGCAACCGTTACGACGAACACATCATCGATGTCTACCACGGACGATACAAAAACATTCGCCTCAAAAGACGAATCAAACGGGCAAACCAAGACCACTGCCCCAAAGACCGTAGCTGCTCTAGCCCACTGGGTGACGAAGCCGCTACATGTTGTATCCGACAATGGAGCACCACTACGTGCTGCACCCTCGGGAGTCGACACAATCGCACTGGCCACCACAAAGGCTGTGCCCTACACCACCTTTAACACGATCGCCCGGTCGTTCATACCCGCAATACGTTACAGACCGGGCCACAACTCTTGGAATGACGCAGCCCCCGCCGGACGACTCATCGTCCATGAGGGGCTTATTATGGACTACGCTGACCCGCGCGTGGCCCATCTTTCACAGACGGAGAAACGACGCATTTACATGCAGTCGCATGGATATGACATTGACGCTAGACGACTCCGCCGCGTACACACTCGAGCAAGACGCGACCTCGAGGACGTGCCAGTCGCGATCGTCCGTGATGTGTCAGCGGCGACAGATGCAGTCCAGGCAGCCTCTGTTCAGACGGCTGCTCAGGCGGGCCCGTCCATGGCTGCGTCTACCGCATCTGTGGCTGCCTCTGCTGCTAATGTTCCTGCTGGTTCTCGTTCTGCTGGTGGCGCACCTCGTCAGGGTGACCCTCCGGCCCCGCCGGCCGACGTTGCCCTTGCGCCCACCTTCACGTACTGCCGATCCTTGCCCGTCAGGTCCGTGCAGGCAACCACCTTCGCCGACCCGTCCGATCCCATCCACCCAACATACACCGCACACTTCGAGCAGTTGTCCCAACGTCTCTCAGATACCAACGCCTCCGCCGCAATGGCGTCAGTGGTCCGCGGCCCAGCGGTGCGCGACGCGGCCTCGATTGTGAGCCTTGCCAAGTATATTCGTCAGCACCAGTCGGGGTACAGAGACGTGGCTCCCTTGGTCCGTTCGCTGTTGATGGTCCACAGTCTGGACGTTTCATGTTCATCGCTAGACACGGCTCCGTATTTCCCAATACGACGTCTGGAGGTGTGCGGCCGTCTCGAGCCACGTATACTATCCTTGGACAACGCTGAGAGAGTGCCACCCCAGGAAATGGCAGTAGTTCCTCTTGACATAGCTGTCCAGATGGGGATCAACAAACTAGAGCCAGGTCCAAACTTCCGTTATAACCAGATGGATCATGAGTGGGCGTTTATTCCCATCAGGCAGGCAGCTCTCAACAATTCGTGGGCGTTAGCGTATATCATAAGTCACCTTTCTACCGCATACACGTCAGGAACTGTGAACCATTACACGCGAGGAACGTTCTTGAACGCGAATTGGCAGCCGCACAACGCCGCATGCCTTACCTCCATCCCGTTCTCGAACTCTGTCAGCATTGATGGACCCGTCCGTCCTGTGCTAGTATTGATTGACTGTACCGCGCAGTCCTGTCCAAGGGCGGTCAACCTTAACGGCGTCCAGTTTCCAGTTTTCACAGGACAGGACGACTACGTACCACAGAACATAGTTAATGTGTGGTATCAGTACTATGCCCAGGCTAACATTCATAACATCCAGAGGGACTTTTTCGGTGCGTTTACAGAGATATCATCAACTCGTGCTTGTGCCGATGCTGTCGGCCGCGCCCTGTCTCTTGCTTCAGAACTCAGCG
Source organism: Cyclophora albipunctata (assembly GCA_963082685.1). Classification (NCBI taxonomy): domain Eukaryota; kingdom Metazoa; phylum Arthropoda; class Insecta; order Lepidoptera; family Geometridae; genus Cyclophora; species Cyclophora albipunctata. Next base: position 4,720,959 of record OY720135.1, on the reverse strand, counting down.
CTGGTTACCCCGTCGGGCTTTACACGAACGTGAACGCAGAAGGTGTATGGGATGAAGGTCAGGCGCTGGCTGGTGCTTGGACCTTCGGAGGCGGCACGATCGATTCGTTAAATGGGCGAATAAGATCTTAGCCTTGGCCTGAGAACGCCGCGGAAGATGCCGCTTATGAACAGCTGGAAGGCCAAAACTTCTCTCAGTTGTCACCACTTCACCGACTAGCTTCCAGCCGAGTATCCGCGTTGGTCAGACAGGTGGATGACGAGGGATGGCCTAGGACCGAGGTCGTGTGGGGAACCCGTCGACCTGACATCGAGTTTTCGGCCTACCGGGCCGAGACGGCCACATCACTCGCTCGTCTTGCTATTGCTGTTGAGTTGTTAGACACCTCGAACGCACAGTATACTTTCACCTTAGCAGCCGGCCTCGCCGGCTGGCTTAGTATGTGTGCATGCGCAATAGGGTTGACCGCTTCAAACATGCTTTGCCAGCAAAACATCAATGTGCGTGACTGGACATATATCGAGGGCCGTTGGCGCGACACCACCCGTTCGGCCAACACCGACTTAGTCGCCGCGCTGGCCACCTCACGCACTCTCATCCCTGTGTCGGCGTGCATGCTAATCGAAAACCACAGAGGCACTGCCTGGGATAACATAGCTCAATACTACCTAATGGACCCTCTAGTTGACAGGGATATGTATTCCCACTCCCCCGTCCCCCTCATAGCCTACCTACAATGGCGGGACAAACTGGACCTCGGCACCGGAACCGCACACATAAAGAACGAACCCGTCCTATTGGGACCCGGCATACTTATGGGCGCCCTACTCCTACCTGACACGCGCGACAAGAAAGCAGATATCATATGTACTTCCGACTTCCTCTCATACCGCACGGAAGTACTAATGCGCGACCCTGGAGACATGTGGAGCGGCGTCCAGCATAACATCGAGTGCTGGGCCCAGTTTTCAAACTTGCCGTATGGTGATCGCCGATTAAATGAACGGTGGACCAGCTTGATACCCACGTACGCTCCAATCAACATTCCCTATAGTATCAACGAAGCGTCTCGCGTCCTTGTCCGCAACAGCTTGATTTCACAGGACGCCACAAATATGAGCTACAGAGCCTCCGTCATTCAGTACCCTGATCCACCCAGCGGTTTTTTAGCGATGACCAAGGACTACATCTTGTGGCCGGGGCTGTTGGCGGCGTTGGGTTACTTGACGGGCGGTCCGATTGGCGCCATAGGGGCGGGCGCGACTGGGCTCTTGGATGCAATACGAAAGAACCACCCTCACGAACCCGTCAAGGAAGGTCAGTTGCCGTCGGCTTCGACACTGCTATCGTCGGCGGCGACGGGCGTCTTGACGCCACTGGCCCAGGTTGCCCCCGTGGAGCCGGTACCAAGAGCACACACCCCCCCTCCAATGCCGACGACGCCCCTACCAGCCTCGGAGGCAAAGAACGATTCGGAGGAATAACCGTAAACGGGCGGTTTGTCCCGACGCCGGACCCAAACTCCTATGGGTCTTGGCGCAATCGCTACCATCGGCACAACAGGCGCCGACGCCTTCCACTAGCATCGTGTAAGCTCCAGCCATCACAGGCGGTCTTGTACAAAGTGTCCTTTGATGACGCCTTCCTCAAGGATATGAATGTGTGATGTATGTAAGTGGTTTTTAATATATTATTGTGTGTAAATAAAATATAATTATAATGTATGTTTAAGTGGAGGTCACCTACATCATCCCCCTCCAGAGACCGACTAAGGGCGATAAAAGTCAGGGAACCGTACTGTACGACCTGAACGCGTAGTTGTTAGCGCGGTCTTTTCCTGCGGTGGATGAACAGGGACACGTTCTGCAGTTGCAGTGTAGGATCGAGGAACGGGTACACGAACGTCTAGTATATAGGCTGGCTTAAGGCGGTCTATAGTTACTGTGAGATCTTTGTTCCTAACGCGAATAATAAATGTTTTACTCCTTCTTTTGAGCACTTCGTATGGACCAGTGTAAGCAGGCTGGAATGAGCCACGCATCACTTCTTCCCTAAGGAATACGTGACTGCATGTAGCTAGATCTTGGAATACGAAAGCTCTGCGATTTGAGTGGTGTTGGGAGGGAACCGGACGAATATTTTCCGCAAAGGACTTCAACCGAGCCGCGAAATCGGTGATGTCGGTGGTGTAGTACGCAATATCGTGACCGAAGAATTCGCCAGGGAGACGAAGTGGTTCACCGTACACCAACTCAGCTGATGAAGTCTGGAGGTCTTCCTTAAAGGCACTCCTAATGCCTAGCAACACAAGTGGAAGTGATTCGGTCCACTTGGTGTCTGCATGACAGGTAATTGCAGCTTTTAGTTGCCTGTGAAAACGCTCCACCAATCCGTTGCATTGCGGATGATAACTCGTTGTCCTACGGTGATCGTAACCGATGGACTGAGAAAGCTGTTGAAACAGTGCCGATTGGAATTGTCCGCCTCGATCGGTTACGATCTCGGTAGGACAACCATATCGTGCCACCCAACAGGAAATAAACGTTTTGGCCACTGTTTCCGCGGAAATATCGGTAATAGGCACAGCTTCCGGCCATCGCGTAAAGCGATCGACGGCTGTGAGGCAGTACCGATAATTATTGGATGATGGTAGTGGGCCGATTAGGTCTAGATGTACATGTTTGAACCGTGCTGAAGGTAAATCGTGCGTACCTAAAGGTGAGGCAACGTGTCTCGTTACCTTCGAGCGCTGGCATGCCAAACATGACTTAGCCCATTCTCGGCAGTCCCTTCGCATCAGTGGCCAAACAAAACGTTGTGCAACGAGTTTGGCGGTAGCATTTGCACCGGGGTGGCTGAGGGAGTGGAGACTGTTGTAAACTTGCATTCGAAGTTGTTTAGGGACGAAAGGTCTGGGTGTCGGTGTACTGACGTCGCAGTACAGAACGGTACGACTCCCAGGTATATTCGTCTGTGTAAGGCGAAGTGAAGTGTCACCTTTGAGGTGTTCCGCAAGGTCTGGATCTGAACCTTGGAGCTCAGCCATCACTTCAAGGTCAACTGGTACCTGCAGTTCATCGACGCGTGATAGTGTGTCGGCAACCACGTTGTCCTTACCAGCAATAAAAACGATATCGGTGGTGAACTGCGAGATGAAATTAAGGTGTCTATACTGACGTGGTGAGCAGTTACTTTTACGTTCACTGAATGCGTAACAAAGAGGTTTGTGGTCAGTATAGATAGTGAAGTGAGTAGCTTCCAGCATATGGCGGAAGTATTTTATACTCTCGTAAATGGCAAGGAGCTCACGGTCATACGGAGAGTATTTCGTTTGTGACGGGCTTAACTTGCGAGAGAAAAATGCTAATGGCTGCCAGTCTCCATCCTTGAGCTGTTGCAGGACACCACCTATCGCCGTGTCTGAGGCGTCAGTGGCCAATCCTAATTTAGCTTGCGAATCAGGATGAGCTAAAAGTGCTGCATTGCACAGACTCTTCTTGCAGTTTTCGAACGCTTGCGATGATTCTTTAGTCATAACAATCGGATCGGATGCCTTAACCGATCCGGACAGTAAGGCATTCAGGGGTGCTTGAATCTGAGCGGCGTTGGGTAAAAATCGCCTGTAAAAATTTACCATGCCCAAAAATCGTCTGAGTTCTCGGACGGTTTTTGGTAGAGGGAAATCAGACATTGCCTTTACCTTGCTGTCCAGAGGTTTGGTGCCGCTTTCAGAGATTTCGTAGCCGAGAAATTGAATATTAGACACACCGAAGACACACTTGGCCGGATTGATTAATATACCGAATTCTCTTATTCGCGTAAAAAGTTGACGCAAGTGTTCTTCGTGCTCACGTGGCGTGCGGCTGAACACAAGAAAATCGTCCTGGTAAGGCCAGCAAAAGTCTAAGCCACGAGTAAGCTCATCAACAAATCTCTGAAAGGTTTTACTTGCGTTACGAAGTCCAAATGTCATGACTAAAAATTCAAACAATCCGAAGGGTGTTGTTATTGCAGTTTTCGGAATATCTGCCCTATTAACACTAATCTGATTATATGCTTTCACTAAATCGATACTCGAGTATACAGTACAACCCGACAGGTTTTGCGAAAAATCCTGTATATGACGAATCGGATACTGATCTGGTATAGTACGAGCGTTTAATTGGCGGTAATCGCCGCATGGACGCCACCCATTATCTTTTTTAGTCACGAGATGAAGAGGTGATGCCCAAGGGCTGTCAGAAGGACGTGCGATACCGCTAGCAATCATAGCGTCAAATTCTTGACGAGCTACCTTCAATTTATCAGGCGCGAGACGGCGAGGAGAACATGATACAGGTGGACCTGGTGTGGTGCGAATGTGGTGTTGTGTATTGTGTTTTGCGATTTGAGGAGTTCCAAAAGGACGTGTAATTTCCGGGAAATTAGACAAAATTTTATGATACACAGTATCACCATTAAAACTAGCTACCTTAACACTTAAAACAGCATTGTCGCTTAAATCTAAACAAGCTACAGTGCTAACATTGGTTAGACTATCGATAAGCTTCTGTTGGCCAACATCAACAACCAAACGATAGTGAGAAAGGAAATCTACGCCTATGATTGCTTTTGTGACGTCAGCAACAACAAAACGCCACGGAAAATCACGCCGCAGACCCAAATTCAAATTTAATTGCATGTAGCCGTAAGTGTCGATAGTCGAACCATTGGCAGCACTGAGCTGATATGTTGATTTACAAAGTTGCCTTTTAAGGGCTGAAACCGGGTACACACAAATGTCACTTCCAGTGTCTATTAGAAACTGTATCTGTGAACCACGATCCGTGATGAAGAGGCGACCTGAGCTGGGGTTGTGGCAATCATCAGTCGCCATCACTGACTGCCTCTCTCGTTTCCCTGGTTGTAGTCGCACGGCTGGATACACCGACGAGCTTTGGAACCATGCCGTGAGTGGTACCAACAAACTGGGTACTTGCGGTAGTTCGACGCTGAACGTCGTGACGTCGATCGGCTGCGTTGCGCATCTCTGCGGCGCTCGGTGGGTCGAGGTCGATGTCGCGATTGGATAGTTAAAGCGCTCACCTGGCGCGTCAGCTGAGCTACCTGGCGTGTGAGCTCCTCAACAGCTATTGATGATGACGGTACCGTTGAGGTTGCAGCAACTTGATGAGATGGCACTGCGATGTCATGGACGCGGTCAGCGAGTTCAGCGAGTGCGTCAAGACCCAGGGTAGGCTGTGACGCAACGATAGGCTGAAGTGAAACGGGTAGTCGGCTCGTCCAGATTGTTTGGAGAAATTCTTGAGGGATATCTGGACCGGCGAGATGTTGAAGATGCCGAAGGAATTGTGACGGCTTGCGATCACCTAGCTGCTCGTAGGTCAAAAGTTGTTTGACTTTATTTTCTCTCGACGCAGACAACCTTTTGATTAACTCCTCTTTGAGGCGTTGGTAATTGGGAGGACCAGTGAGGATGTCCTCTATTTCAGCAGCATACTGACGGTCGAGCGAAACCAAAATGTGGTAGAATTTGGCTGCTTCGTCTGTCACGCGCATGATTGCAAACTGTCCTTCTACTTGTGCGAACCAAATTGCTGGTTTTTCAGGCCAAAAAGGTGGTATTCTTATGCTCACTGGATTACTTGCAACTGTTAAAGCGGGCACGACGGGAGACGCCATCTTGATTTTGGAGTGGCGTCGTGGACGCGTGTCCACGTTACCGGTGGTATCTGAACCACTCGACGCCGACATCCAGGCTGCGAATTGCTCCTTGTCTTCCGTGTTCCTCAGTTTGTTCCGGGGTCACCAGTTTTAGGGGGTGTGCGTGGTAATATTGGTTGAATTAAACCACAAAGATGAATTGCCAAAGTTTATTAGCCACACACAACACACACTATTTTAGTTTTTAGAAGGATAGCAAGACAGGATCAATGTAGCACATAATACATATCATGTAATTAATCAAAGTAGTAAGTGAACAGTTCACGCGTGGGCAAAACGCGAGTGCGCGTGAGAACGAGTTGTATGTGTCTCTCGTAGCATACGCTGTGATCGACTGCGCGCGCGCGATGCGCCTCCGCGTGGCTTCACATTCCACAATTAACTTAAATGCAAGATTTGCACAAATTCGGAACAACGCATATCGCGCGGGTTTGCTTGCCGAATTATTGTTTGTTTACATTTGGTTAGAAATTATTTATTTGTGTTATGAATGTTATGTTACTGGGATATGAATGTGTGATGTATGTAAGTGGTTTTTAATATATTATTGTGTGTAAATAAAATATAATTATAATGTATGTTTAAGTGGAGGTCACCTACATCACCGTGGTCTAAAGTTTTGAATGTTGATGAAATTTCGGTTCACGCATAAATCTAAGAAAATCTTCGGATTTCGGCATTATTTTGGTAAGATTTTAATATATTTTATTGTTGATGATATGTCTATTGCATTTCGTGTTGTATTTCAAGGAAAGATTCTTTATTATTTTTTTAAACTGAGTGAGAACATGGTGGCAATATTTTTGCCTCTACTAGTCTGGAGTACTAGTATTTGAATAGTAACGGTTTCTTCGTATCGAATTTACGTCCAGTTCTGTATTTTTTTATAGATAATGTCTAACCGCAGAACACAGCTGAAGGATCAAGAGATAGAAGCAGAGCTGCGAAATCTCTTCGGTATTGAGGATGGTACAATATCTGAAGATAATGAGGAGTTGTCAGATGATGAGGAATCTTCTAAAGATTTGCATCAAATCTTACTAGGTGATGATGTTTTGCTTAGCTCAGCTGCGCAGAAAAGTTCCTGTTCACCTTCTTCACTTAGATCAGTCCAGGAACATCCATCTTTAGAACAAGACAGGTCCGATTCACCTTCTTTATTGGAACAGCCGTCAGCATCTGGAGTTTGTGAACCCTTTTTCTTAGAAAATCAGTCATCACATGAACCCGGGCAGGATGGAGGAGTTCCTAACGATATTTCCGATTTTTCTTCATCAGATGACGAGTCTGACGAAGAAGAGATAGATTGGAAGAAACAGAATTGGGAACAAAGTCCTAATTTAGAATATTTCGATTCTGTTACTTTACGTTCAAGTAATAACCTTTCCCAGCAGAACAAGACCTATAACTTATTTTCTGTTATTTTTTGATGACGAAGTCATGAATAATTTATTAGAACAAACAAATCGTTATGCATTACAAACAAATGCACGAAACTGGAAACCTGTCACTTTACAAGAGTTGAAGGCTTTTCTTGGTATCATCATACAAATGGGGATACATAAACTGCCTATTATCGAAGACTATTGGTCCAGCGATCCCCTGTTGCATGTTGTTGAGATAGCTGAAACAATGACTTTACAGAGGTTCCAACAGCTACTAAGATTTTTACATGTCAATGACAATTCGAAAATGCCGAGCCGGGATGATGTGAATTACGACAAATTGTATAAAGTGCGACCGCTTATAACACGTTTGAACATTCTTTGTCAGGCCAATGCAGAAACAACGAATTCCCAAGCAATTGACGAATGTATGATTAAATTTAAAGGTCGGTCAAGCCTCAAACAATACATGCCGATGAAACCAATAAAAAGAGGATACAAGGTGTGGTGCAGAGCAGATAGCGGCACTGGATACCTGTATCAATTTCAGGTTTATACTGGCAAGAGTGATGCTGCAGAGATAGGACTGGGAGGCACAGTTGTCAAAAATTTATGCGAACCACTTATCAGAACAGGTTACTCTGGACATATAGCATTTGATAATTTTTTTTCAAGTGTTGATCTCATGCAAGACTTATACAACAAAGGAATATATAGCACAGCAACAATAAGAAACGATCGTGTTGACTTACCCCTGTTGGTCAAAAAACCTAAACAGACTGGCAATAAAAAAGAAGATGAGAGAATATCACAGGCAGCAAAAAAGGCGAGTGACCGGGTAAAAAGACTGAAAAGAGGAAAGTGGAAATGGTGAGTAAAACGAAACGTTGGATTTGCTGTATGGTAGGATACAAAACAAGTCAGCGTCGTGAGCACTGCCTTCCACCCGAAAGAAAGAAAGACTTGTACAAGGACTCAGAAAGATGCCACAAAAAAAATTATAAAATGTCCTTTAGTAATACCCGAGTATACTAAACGTATGGGAGGGGTAGATCGCTTCGACCAGAAAAGATCACAATATGCTGTAGGCAGAAGAAGCCGCAAATGGTGGAAAAGGATCTTTTATTTTTTGATGGATGTGGCGATTACCAATGCATATTTGTTATATAAAACCAATAGCCGAGTCCACAATGTGATGTCCCAAAAACAATTTCGAATTTGTCTTTCTAGGGAGCTTGTAGATAATATGACATTTAGAAAAAGATCATTCAAATCCATGCCAAATTTTGTAACAAAGAAAAAGAAAGTTCAGGAAAGTAATGCATTGCAAAAGACGGTATTTGGAGTACCAGAGGAAATACGATATCAGAGACTGGGTGACCACTGGCCTACTGAAGAAAGCTGTTATAAAAGATGTCGCTACTGTAGTACGAAAGAAAGAAATAAGAGATCAAAGATAGAATGCAGTAGGTGTAAAGTGGCACTTTGCATCTTTCCTTGCTTCAAGCAATTTCATGAAAGACAAGACCAATGTCCGGAACCCTAAACAAGGTGGTGGCAAATATATTGCCACCACGGTTTTTTTTTTGATTATGCATGTAATTTTTTTTCTCTAAAATTAATGTTATTAAAGAACAGATAGACATTCCAAAAAACGAGTTTTTATTTACTTACCATTGAAAAATGCTTCTACCAGTTAAAGGGTTAACTCAGCAGAGAAGCAGACTGCAAGCCAAAAGAGTAAATAAAATTTTATTTTTGCAAGATCTAGAGAAAAAGTATTGGGTTTTATAAATAAATAAACTTGATTTGTTTCTGCACTCTGTTTTACTCATATTAACCTGAACCCTATCTAATATTCAATGTGTGTGACTAGTTAAATACAAATCGCTTACGATATATCCAAAATATCGATATATTTGTACGATATATCGCAAAGTATCGATAGAACACTACGATATACAATGTGTCTGGTCACCGGTGTCGGAGACTTAAGGGGTTAAATATGGGGATTTTTTATCGATAAATCACTATCTCGATTTTCTCTTGGCCTCTCCATACTAAAATGGCAGCCATTTTGTTTTTTTTTTACTTTACAGCTCAGACGCCTACACTGATTTAATCATTGCTATCGATGTAGACGTCTTAGGAAGACGAAAGAGGTGTCATTTGAAAGCTAACAATGAAGACAATCAATTTATGATACATTTTATTCAATATCTTTTTCACAAAATAACATAACAATATTAACAATATGAAAATCATATTTATTTATTGCATTTTTTTTAGTATTTTAACTTTTTCATAAAAACTAACGTGTCAAGCTATTTTTTTTAAATTGTATTCTCATAGTACAAGATATTTCTATTTCAAATGACACCTCTTTCGTCTTCCTAAGACGTCTACATCGATAGCAATGATTAAATCAGTGTAGGCGTCTGAGCTGCAAAAAAAAAAAAAAAATGGCTGCCATTTTAGTATGGAGAGGCCAAGAGAAAATCGGGATAGTGATTTGTCGATAAAAATCCCCATATTTAACCCCCCTTAAGTCTCCGACACCGGTGACCAGACACATTGTATTATATCGATAAAAATATCGATATTTTTTTTTAATTACAAAAATCAATCAATAATCAGTACAAATCAGGAAATCCGCAAACGAAGCTCTTCAAAGTTTGGCAGAATTTAGAGTAAAGAGTAATTATTTCGATGAATCGAAGGCCATATGGGCACCAGCAAAACAAATAGAACCTAGAATTTGGTGGTCTTCATTTGCTGCTAATCAAGCAATTTCAGAATTAGCGATCAAAATATTAAGTGTGCAGCCATCTTCTGCGGCAAGTGAGAGGAATTGGAGTCTCTTTGCACGAACGCACACAAAAGCAAGATACCGTCTAACGAATTCTAGAGTACTTAAATTAATAAATATCAGAGCTAATTTAACATTAGCAGCGACTGATGATTTTAAAGAAAATATTCATTCGTATGAACCATCAGATGATGAAAGTGAATGTTCTGAGAATAATGTACAATCAATGGAGGGATGTGATAAATAGATTACCATGGTAAAAATATTCTTTTAAATGTCTTTAATTTTAATTTATTTTTATTCATATACTAGCTGACCCGGCGAACTTCGTACCGCCTTAGTAAATGACATTGACATTCGTTACGCGTGTTTTTTTTAATATACAAAATTAAATGTATATTTTTCAATATTTCTGAGAGATTTTCTTAATATTTTTTTCCGTAAGAACCTTCTCCTAATAATAACAAATACAACAAAAAAATAATTAGTGAAATCGGTCCAGCCATTCACGCGTGATGCCGCGACCAAGGAAAACGGGTTTCATTTTTACATACAATATATATTACGGCTAATACCCGAAGTGCGGCTACACCTAGTTTTAGCCGGTTAGAACTAGGTGTAGCCGCACTTCGGGTATTAGCCGTAACATATATATAGATAATATTTCGTTTTTAATTAATCATTGTTCACAATGTTCCATAAATCGTCAATAAATGTTGATTATAAAATAGTTTTTATCTTTTTATGTTATTTGACCCAGATAGGTAATATCATAAACACCTAATGCAATAAGTATATTCTCAATTGCTTTTTGTGAAATGTTAGTAAATTCCAATAGAAAATCATTTTAACCTACCTATATTAAACCTTAAAAATTGGTTTAAAACGTTTTAAACCAAAAATAATGGTTTGAAACCAAATGATTTTAAACGTTTAAAATACTTTTTGCAACTGTAGACGGAACCCTCGGTATTTGGTCTTTGCCATATTTTTTTTTTGTCATTCTTTAATGACATTGAACCGTATGGGCTAGTTGCAGTTTGTTTTTTTTTAATTTCGCCTGTTTGCTGTGGTCGACGCCTAAATCCTTACTGTTGTCTTCCCCGGGCTTAGGGCATTATGTGTACATGTCGACGGTTAAAAGGTAATAGGGCATAAGCGACATTTTGGTCGGAAATGAGTTATGAATGCCATCCTACTTAAAAAAATTCGCTCTATCGAATCCGCTTACTCCCACGGCTCTACAATGACTTTTTTGTCACTTATGCCCAAGCAAAAAACTGCGTTTTCGTAGTGTCATTTCGGTGTAACCAACAGAATTTTATGCCTTTTTTACCCTTAAGGCGCTTGTACCCCTGTAAAAATAGCATTACTTTTGGTTTATAGTCGGTAATGTATTTTTACTTCTTACTGGCGAGATTCCGGGTGCTTACGCCTCTTTACCATTAGCACCTGTTTTGAAAGCTGGAACTTATATACGACATACTTTTACAAGGACCTGCTGAATCAGCAGTGCTGATACTGCCACAGCACAATCGACTGAAACTGAGGAATGCATTTCAGGTAACATACAACTATTTTATTCCGTAACATTTAATACGCAGTCCTATGTAATTGAGCTGGATATTTAATTCTTAACAACCTTATTGATTCATTAAAATATTTTTTTTTACTATTTTCAGATGAGGAAAACATTGTTGAAGAATCAGATGATGATGAAAACAGTGATAGCGAAATTTCGGATGATGCTGAAGAAAATGAATGTTAAAAATAATGTAGATTGCATAAAACCCAATAAAATACATTGCATTTACTGTATGCGTTCATGTAACATTTCTTATTTTCACGCCCTTAGCAGCTGTCCCCTCGCCTGTCAAGGTCTTATGCTGTTCAAAACCGCCTGGCATTGTACATATTTACTCTGAGACGTTTACTTGAAAACATATAAAAATTTTAAGTATACAGGATAAAGTTTATTTTACCTCATCAACTGTACGTTTTCTAATTGATCTGTCATATACTTCTGCTTAATGTAATCGCCTGTCAATTTTTTTTTAAGATGTACAATAAATAAACTTTATCCTATTAAATTTTCAAATTTAAAGAAACAATTTTTGAAACTCAATTTACTTAACAGTCCAAAAAATAAAGGGGCTGATGACGTGCAGGGCTGACGCCTGCCAGGTCATGGCTATTGCTCTTAGCATGTCATAAATCGTAAGTATACAAATTTCTAACCTTACAGGGAGACCGTTACTCCCAGGGTTCACTAGCTCTTGGACTACACTCTCAATAAAAAACAAAAACAAAATCAACACGTTTGCTTTTCTCCATAATTGCCCAAAAATTAATACAGAGAAGAAAGGATTGGATCATCAGCCTAACCCAGGGGTTCCCAACCTGTGCGCCGCGGCGCCCTGGTGCGCCGTAGGAAGTAAAGAAGGGTGCCGTGGGTTTGAACCTTATCATTAACCGAAATATTATATATGTATATGATCTAAGACCTAAGAACTTTGAAAACCATGTTTTTATGCAAATAAATTATTTGAATTTGAATTTAAAATTACAAATATTCGCGGCACCTTTCCGAGCGCTTGCATCTATACTAATATTATAAAGCTGAAGAGTTTGTTTTGTTTGTTTGTTTGTTTGTTTAAACGCGCTAATCTCAGAAACTACTGAACCGATTTGAATAATTCTTTCACTGTTAGATAGTCTATTTATCGAGGAAGGCTATAGGCTACATTTTATCCCGAAATTCCCACGGGAACGGCACAACGCGGGTAAAACCGCGGGGCGCTGCTAGTCGTGAATAAAGTTTTAGGTAACGACGGTAGGTAGATAACTACTTACGCCAACGTCGTGCGCGTTGCCGTTCCGTGCACGTTGCCGCTCCGCCCGCACCAATAGCAATGCTTGTTTATGTTTATTCACAAGCGAGCCGCGCGCGCGACAGACGTATCATCGTGTTTTGTTTCGTTATGTTTTTCGTCTAATATCGTAAAATGGACAGATTTTTATTAAATAAACAAGTTAATAGTTTAAATGATAGTGAAAAGGCGTCTACGAGTGGCGGCGGGGAAGCAAAGAAGCGGAAATATCGTAAATACGATGATAGCTATTTGGATTTTGGTTTTACTTCAGTAGAAGTCAATAATGAAGAGAGACCACAGTGTGTGCTTTGTTTGAAAATACTTTCATCCGAAAGTATGCTTCCAAGTAAGTTAAAGACATCTCGAGACAATACATCCAACTATGACTGAAAAACCGCGTGACTTTTTCCACCGGAAATTACAAAATTTAAATAAAACAAAAAACGTATTTATTCAGCAAGCCTCAGTACCTAAAAACTGGACTGGATCACAAACTTGCAAAAGAGGTCGTAAACGAAAATGTAAAACTGATAAGAAATATATTGATTACTTATCAGATGAAGATTTTTCATCTTTCATAGACTGTGATGGAGCAGATTCAGACGGAATTGTGGAGTTTACCGATACTGAAGATGAAAAAGTTGAAGATGACAAGAATAAAAGAGGCTCCAAAAGAAAAAAAGTTAAGGCTGGCAGAAAAAGGTTGGGTGACATTATGTAACCCAGTGTGTGATGTTGTCGTCTAATTTCAACAATTGGCGCGCTACGGCGCCACCGTCGCATGTATTCCTGTAGGTTGAACCCCCGCACCCGTCAGGAGTCGTGCCGAGTCCCGCGGCATACGGACGTATAGCTAAGTGTCGATATAGTCGGTGGGCGAGAAAGTTTCATTTTGGCTGGTGTTCAAACGCAAATTAAGGTAAATATGATATATTTTCAATATAATCGTTATGAATTCAATTCAAATTTTTTGTTTTATTATTTGTCGCTTCTAATTACGTAATTTTCATGTAGTATTATTATGTTTCTGTTACTTTTTAGATGGCGGGAAGTTCAAACTATTCGAACGAACAAATACAAAGATGGCTGCAGGAAAATAACGAAGACGACTCCGTTGCTTCGAGCGAAAGTGAGGAGGAAGAAGGCTCCGACTCGACTCGAAGATCAACTCCCGCATCACAGTATGCCAACTCGAAGAGGACCAGGTCGCTGTTCTTTTTGCCCCAGAGCCCGCGACCGCAGCAAGAGTAAACAATGCAGCAAATGTATGCGACGTATCTGTACCGATCATCAGAAACTTATTTGCCATGAATGCTTATTTGCCAAAATTCATTGTATGAACATCTTGAGAGAGAAGATTTTGTGGAAGGGCTAGCGTACTTGGCAGATATATTAACTCATTTGAACGAGATTAACCTGTCTCTTCAGGGTCCTGCCGTCACCATCGTGGATGCGTCTGAACGGCTGAATTGTTTTTTATAGAGATGCAACGAATACTGATTTCGCCTAATACCAAATACCTAATATTCGGCGAGGCTCTTGGCCTAATATTCGGCCTAATATTCGGCTGATGCCAGGCGGCGGCGGGTTTGTGTATTTCTCGCGGCTTCGCGACATGTTACGACCTGTTTCGATGCAAGACGCGCGGGAGACGAGGGCCTGGAGGGAACGGGTAGGGATTGTACCACATTTGCGTGCCGCTCTTCGTCAAGACAAAGCGCTTTTGTTTACATTTTCGTGACTTTTTCCAGTTTCGTTGGTTTTGTTATTTATTATGGCCTCAGTGAGTAACAGAAAGACTCCGATTTGGAAATATTTTGAGATTTGCAAAGACAATCCTAAGTTAACCTTGTGTTTGTTATGTAAAACAAATATATCGCGGGGTGGAGAAGGAAAAAATGCAAGTGAGTGCCTACCTACTTTACCTACCTATCTAACTAAATAAACAGCTTAATTAAATGCGTCTCTTTTCTTTACAATGCCTAATTCTGTTTCTCTTATAATAAATATCTCTTATAAATAGAGTCTATATTCTATGTATGTTTTTTTGTATTATATGTCTGTGTAATATGTTAATTTTTTGCTTACAGCTACAACTGCCATGAAAAACCACCTCAAAAACAAACATGCTGAGGAGCATGCTACCATGATTGCAGAACCGTCAACAAACCGTATGTACATAGGTACGCGAAGCGTAAACCTTTATGTAAACATTAACGAAACAATTATTTTTAGTTATCGCTCACGTGTTTTGCGGCGGCCGCGGCGGGGTTTATGGTTGGTAGCCGATATAAATAGAGGCTACAAGTAAAAGTATTCATTCAGCGGCGAGACTCGGAGCAAGCTGGACGAATTGAAGAAGTACATATTTACCTTCGGAAATGGACTCGGAACCGAATACAACAGAAAACGTGGTTTCTCTGGAATGCCACGAAGAGGTGCAGTGTGTGTCAGACGAAGAAACACAATATCAGAGTGGTGCGATGTTCAATCAATCTCGTGCGGAAACCCATCAAGAAGAGGCGAATACTCAAGCGATATTAGCGATGCCGAAGAAGAGCCTTCAACAAAAAAAGTCAAAAGCAGCCAAAGGGAAGGAGTTAGCATCAAAGAAACGTCAACAACTGAAGCTAATAAAGGAGAATCAGCTTATGAACTGGTTCGCACTTTATTGGAACAGCGGGCAACTATTACTACTGATAAACGAGCTGATAAAGGACTTGCAAAAAGTTTGCATGAAAGAAAACCGGATGAAGTTATACCGGACAGTGCAGATAATGACAAAGATTGTAAAAACGTTTGTACAGAGTCTTGGAAACCGGGATTTAACGAATATTTCTCACGATGTATTCGAAGAGTGGGCATCAAACGAAGGATTATCCATGATATCTTCGAGTCTCCAAATGATGGAACAGGATCCAGATTTAGAAGAGGTGTTCTTCAACAGCTTGAGCAAAGTAGTTATGAGTCAGGAGAGGGAAGAAGAGGACTCCCAAGAGGATTGCTTATCATCGCGGAACACGGCACACACCTCCACGTCATCCATGACTGCGCATACACGAGCAATACCTGCAGATGTCGAGCCGTTGACCTCCTCAAAGACTACAGGTGCATTGTCAACGATGATTTCATCTCGCCCGACTCAGAAAAAATCATTTCCTGTGAAGAAGAGCTCGAAAGTGCCGCAAATGAGTATGAAAAAGAGACAACTGGAATTGGTAGCAGACAGCTCGGAAGAAGAAGAAGAAGAGGAGCCGGTATACAAGAAGAAGAAGGTGACTTTCAGGAAAATGTCTCAGAGCGAGGAAGAGTCGGATCAGAGCGAAGACCAGGAACAGTCTCAGGGCTTCAGCTCCTTGCTAGACGATATTGTGCAAGCGCACTCATCGACGATGGGTACATCCAAAATATCGCAAGTTATTTGTGTTCAGGACAAAGACGAATCCATTACTTTGAAGTCGCCGGGAGTATCTGGCAAATGGGTGATGAAATTCGATGTGTACCCTTACAGGAATTGTGCCAGAAATCAAAAGCAGGATTGGTGGCGTCATGCGGAGATGCGGTCCACAATGGTGATCTCTGGAAAGGACTCGCCTGTGGGCGTGCTGATGGAGAAGATGAAAAAGGAGATAATAAAACAAATGATGGCTACAAAGGGTCTGGAAACAGAGCGAAAACCGCTAAACTCGAGACGTGGTTGGAAGGGTACATAATTACCCCACCTCAAAATATTGTGTTTACAGGACACTGGGTTAATGGACCTTTTAAATATCAAAATAGAGGGGATTCATTTTTCAAAAATTGCCTGCATAATATAAATCAAAAATTATGTGATTATACTTATAAACAATTATTTCTGAAAACCAGAAATATAAGTATGAATCGACTCATTTATGTGGCACCTTGGAATAATATACATAATTATTATTTCAATATAGAACATTCTTTGCAAGTTTTAAATAAACTCTTACAATATCAATTTGACAATAACTTTGCCGAAATAGAAATATTTTTGCAAAGATTGTATAATGTAGTTTGCAAAAAGGTTCCCAAAAAAAATGCCTTTTTGGTTGTGTCACCCCCAAATGCGGGTAAAAATTATTTTTTTGATTGCTTAATTCATTCTTGTATAAACTTTGGTCAAATTGCTAACTTTAACAAACATAATTCATTTCCGCTCATGGATGCAGTGCAAAAACGAATTCTACTTTGGAATGAGCCCAATTTTGAACCTGGTTCTGAAGAAGTCCTGAAAACACTATTCGGAGGTGATTCTACTGCAGTAAGGGTGAAATATCAAGGAGATTGTATTATTCAAAGAACTCCGCGGCGGCCGCGGCGGGGTTTATGGTTGGTAGCCGATATAAATAGAGGCTACAAGTTATATAAATAATTCAGCGGCAAGATTTGACATGTGTGACGTCATAAAAGGGTATATAAAGGCGAGAAATTATATATATTATTTAGTATACAATATGTATTGCCAGGAGAGCAATGCCTTCTGATAAAGGACATTTTTGGTCCAAATTACAAAGTGCTTATTCTGCGGCATACAGAAAGTTAACTCCAGCTCAGAAAAGAGAACTAGGAGAAGGAAATAAGTTTAACAACTTTAAAAGAAGTGCTGAAGGGAATAGAGTTCGTAGAGAATTTACATCATATTGGCATGCAGGAGGAGCTGTTGCTGGACCCAGTACCTCCGGTGCCGCCAATAGAGACAACAACCCAGAAGACAACAACGAGCCACCCGCTGCCAAACAACCCAGATACGATACAGACAATAGTCCAGATCCATTCGCTGAACTTATTGACGAGTTGTTTGATCTTGACGTTAGTATGGCTGATATTCAGAATAATGTACCGGGCATGCCAACTGCGAGCAACGTTGCTGCCGGAGGAGCTCAGAATATGGAAGTCGACTCAGCTGGTGTACGTGGAACGGGCGGAGGAGGCGTCGGAGGAGTATCCTCTGTTGCCACAGGGCTTACGACCATCCCGCCGATAATGCGTAATAAAAGATTATATATTACTTTTAAAAAAAGGTGGTATAAATATACTTACGGAATTGCACATACTCAAATTCCTGCCAAAAAGGATACTGCACGAATGTGTACACCATATGCATATTATCCCGTAGATTGGGTTCCATTTTATATGACAAAACATGAATTTGCATGTTTGCCTGCTAATAGTCGTATTGTACATGTGAAAGCTGATATTCAAATTATCGGTACTAGAACTTCTTTTGATCATGGTACCACTCTGTCCGGAACTGCCACAACGGAATACATACCTATAGCTAAATATAATATATATAGATAGCTAAATAGGATTAAATAACAAGCTTTTTATTGAAAATAGAAGCTTTAAACTACAAGCTTCTGAGCCTATGATGGTTGAAAGTTTAAATGAAAAAACTTTGGAAGATTATTATCAGGGGTTATATTACCCTAAGGGTGCTATGGAAATTCCAAGGCATTTAAATTGGTATGCAAATTATTTATATAATGATAACACTCATAATGCTGCGAATTTGAAAGACTTTCAAAATTACCGCCTAGATACAGTTTTGCACACGGCCATGGTAAATAAATGTCTCGAACATCCAATAATAAACTATGAGTATAAACCACAAAACGGGTTTATTAAAAAAACAAAAGATGTTTTGTGGAACCAGTATTCAAAAGAAGACGGGTTTGCTGACGACATAGTTGTGATAATCTTGCGGTCAGAGATCCAAATAATAGACTCTACAAAATTCAACCTCTTGTTGATCTCATTATAGCAAACTTTCGGAAAATTTACACACCAGATGCTGTTGTTGTGGTTGACGAGTCAATCGTGCCTTTTCAAGGAAGGTTGTTTTTTCGACAATATATACCAACGAAGGCTCATAAATATGGGTTAAAAATTTACAAACTTGTATAGGTGAGTTCTGCAGCGCTGACTCCCGTGTCACTCCGTGGTACAGCGCGCAATCCCAATAAGGCGGCTGGTAACTGACGTTCCCAACAAGTGTCGCATCTCAAACGTGCCATAAGAGCCACTTTGAGTGCTCTTTGAGTCACAGAGAGAGATGCGCGTGCTCGCCCAAAGTATTGAAACTGAGGAATTAAGAACAAGAAGAGGTATACCAGATTCAGTCAAACTACCATTAACCAGTAATAACATATTATACGAGGTGGTGATGAACACTTTCGTAGTCACCTCAATGTTCAATGGTTTGCCACGTAAAATGCGCTTTTCTTCGGGAATGATCTTGGAATTACAAAAGCCTGATGTTACCATAGGCCCAATCGATATTAATACGTTACAGAAAACAGCGTCCACATCTCTCACCAGATCTTCCTCTGTTTCGTCTTTATTCTCCATAGATTACACGCCGGACATGAGCGAAGCCATTAATGCCTTCTTCATGTCTTTGATTGTTCCAGGACTTATTGAACTTGATGTCGACCTGTCAGACATCAATCACGCCGACAATCCGCTCAGAATGATGACCGGGTGTCTTTCCAAATTACTATTCGCTCGCTCAGCAAACCCCCGATGGAACAGCATTACGACTCGAGGCGTCAAAGTCGTAGAGAATGCGATATTGGAAGCGTGTTCCACTTCTGAGATTCTGACGCCCGCTCAACATATGGGTATTTTTCCCTTAAATAGAATTAATGCTGTTCCCAACATAAACATCAGAGATATAAATGGAATAGTGACAGATGGATTGGGAGGAGGGTGGCGCGAAGGGCCTCAAGAGAGGTACGGACCACATCCTGCTGGCATTCCTTATGCGGACTGTGCAAACCGTCCGCGCTATGTCCACGATATCGAGGACGTTTTGGAGCTTGAAGGTACAGATCGAATCATTGCTTTCAACGGTTGGAGAGTAGCGCTAACCGCGATAAGCCTAATCTCCACCGCGAACAGAAACGGGGAGGACAGACAAACTTATGCTGGCATCGGACAAGTTTTTACACTTCTGGCTAATAGAATTTTCGATTTTTACGCTGTCGTCAACGAGTATAATGCGTATAATTGGTATTCATCACTTCGTTTATCTGAAAATGATATTCAAACTATATATCAAGATAGTTCCGAAGAACCCACCAGTGTTCCCATTAGTGGAAAAACAATTCTCTACCTTGCCAAATGTTTATGCCGGGATACACAAATAACCCGTCGCACTCCTGTACTAACGCAAATGATGGCAGAATGTGCGTTGGCGCGTGATTGCGTCGAGTCAGTCATTAAGATGTATATACATGAAGAAGTTAATCGAGTTTTTGATATACCTGACAACTCGTTTACCTCTACTGAACGTATCAATTCTATTATGCCCGATGCCGGTCCATTAAGAGAGCACCTGCAGTTGCTCCTCAATTCAGGTCTCGCCTCATCTGTCGGACCCTTTTATACGTGTATTAACGTATTACATCATATTGAGACTTCTGGCCCTCCCGTGTACGCTAAGGCGAGACCCTTGCCGCCGGACAGGTACATTAGGATTAAGGAGGAGTTTAGGGTGATGACCGAGCTTGGTATCTGTAGACCGTCAAAGAGTGCGTGGGCTAGTCCATTACACATAGTGCCGAAAAAGAACGGCGATCTAAGACCGTGTGGCGATTACAGGCGCCTTAATGCGATTACCAAGCCCGATCGTTATCCTATACCACCCTTGAGAGACTTCACTTATGTTTTAGCAGGAAAAAAGATATTTTCACGTCTTGATTTAAATAGAGCTTACCATTTTATCCCTATAGTACCGCAAGACATCGAGAAAACGGCCATCATAACTCCTTTTGGTTTGTTTGAGTTTCCGCGTATGACCTTTGGGTTGAGAAACGCAGCTCAAACATTCCAGAGATTTATGGATACGGTAGTTTTACGGCCGGTCCCAATATACGATCTCAATCCATTTTTACCAATCTGCGATTGAAATTTCAATCCATTTGTTACAAAAAGTGTTTCAATAACCAAACTACAGATTGCAAAGGCAATCCAATAATGCGATCTATCCGTCGGAGGGCACCAATCCATTTTTAACGGTTTTCGGATCGGCCTCTGTTCGGAAATGACAGTTGTTGCGTTTCAATATCCAATCTTTGGATTTTGACAAATCCTTTTTCGTCTATCTACGATTCATTTTGGCAATCCTTCATAATTGATGGATTAAGCGCAATCTCTCGAAATAAAAACTGCATTTCTTATAGTAATTTTAGATTAAACTTATCCTTAAATAATAAAAAATGTCTACAACAATAGTTAATAGTGATAGTGACAGTGATTTGGAAGTCTTGGAACTTCTATCAGACTGGGATACTGATGAAGACGAAGGTCCATCAGCACCACGACGATATTTTCGTATAAACCATATACAGTGCCTAACGGATGCTGAATTCACATTCAGATTTAGAATGAACAAAGCTGCGGTAGAGCTGCTTCTATCGGAAATATTACCACATCTTAAAGTCACATCAAAACGGTAAGTAAACAATGGCCAAGCTACTGATAGCTAAAGCTGCAGAGTGTAAAAACATTGCGAGAGGTGTAGGAAAGCATGAACATTAATCAATCATCTTATTATTTACAGAAATAATGGAGTTGCACCGCTTCACCAGCTTCTCTTGACACTCAGATTTTATGCATTGGGTTCAATGCGGATTTCTGTAGCGGATTTTGTAGGAGTGTCAAAATCTTCTGCCAGCAGAATAGTTCAAAATGATTCTGAAGCTATAGCCATGCTTTACACCAAATAACTATGTTGTAATGCACCTAAATAGTGTAGATAAGTTTTACCAATAAATATTTAAAATAAAAGATAATTTAGTAACATTTATTATTGTGTGCCCACCCAAACAATAGGTAGTTTACTGAATTCTAAAAGTATAAAGTAGTGAGATGTGTAATGTGAGAAAAGCTTATGGTTACAGATTGTAACTTTCACATTTATTATAATCCTTATCGATCCAACAGGAACCATCCATTTTTTGGAATAAAAATTAGCCTTTTTGGTTATTTCAGGATGTAAGCTACCTTCATACTAAATTTCATTGAAATCTGTTCAGAAATAAAACATAAAACTCAATAATAGTTACAACAAAAATTTAATACACAAACAAGAAAGCCACATAAAACATTTAGAATATCTTGCTGGGTTTTATAGATAGCAGCAGAGTCATAAATAATCGAGGAGTGGAAACGCATCGCAGACCAATATAACGCTGTTGTAGGGTCCTCATACCGGAGGTGGGGCCCAGCAAGACTTTCGTCTCCTCACTTGTCAGGGGCTTCGTCGAAACCTAGAAAACAAAAACATGAGATGTATTTTCATAATAAAAAGCGCGACAATGAAAGAGTCTTCACACCGGCCAGCGGGAATTCGAAATATTTACATTACAAGGATAAAGCGAAACTTTTATTCAACACGATTACTCACAATCTATTCAATCAAATATATTGTTAAACTTACCGTAGCACTTTCCATGGTAATTAATTATTTTACGTAGTTTTCTTTTCGATTATAAACAAATAGCTTGAAAATAAAAAATGACATGACTGACCTGACAGTCTGACACTGATACGTCTGTCAAACAAGTTCAGATTACGTTCCGTTCTTAGCATATTGGAATCGAGCGTATCTCTCGGTTTTGCGCTGGTGACTTCATTTAATTTGAAATTTGTCAAAAGACGTATTACTTTTGTGTATGAAACGTATGTTTTTTTGTATAAATGTCGTAAAAATGACTTCGTCAAAGCCCAAAAGTTAGCATAACGATCTAAATTATTTATTATGCTTATTACGCATTAAACATGAAGACTGCTTAAAATGGAACGTACGGGAGGGAAGGATCAACCGGCAATCCATTCTGAGAATCGATCGGCGTTTGCTATCCGTTGTTATTGGGATGTAGATAACAGACCGATCCGCAGATCGCATGCAATCTTGGATTGAGCCGATCTCCCGATAGAAGATTCGATATTGGGATCCGCCGTTAAACGGGTTAGACTTTTTATATAATTTTGTCGATGACGTCATCATTGCGTCTGATGGGGAAAAGCAGCATAAAGAGCATTTAAAGATTGTTTTCTCGAGGTTCAATAAATTTGGTATAACTATTAATGTAAGTAAATGCAAATTTGGGTTAGAAAAGTTAGAATTTTTAGGGTACGAGGTTTCCACGCGCGGAATTCGACCGCTTGGTGAGAAAGTACAGGCAATTCAAGATTTTCCGAAACCGGAAAATATTGAACAGCTTAGGCGATTTCTAGGAATGATAAACTTTTACAGATCGCATTTACCCAAGGCCGTCGAATGTCAGTCAGTGTTAAATAGTTATTTGCACAACGCTAGAAAGAAGGACAAAACAAAGGTCATATGGACAGAGGAGGCGAATAAAGCGTTAGAGCGATTTACCAAGAACCATATTTACAGAATTATTTTTTCGAACAATCCCTGATGAAGCGATTTCGCTCAGGGATGAAGGAATGATTCCTGCAAAAAGGTGCCAAGAATGTGTGAACCATTTTTGTTACCACCTACCTAGTGATATCGTTGAGTGGCGACAATTATATTGCCGCTGTTGTGCAGGAGATTTATTTTTCAAGATGTAGAAATGTGAAGTATGTAATAGGGAAACGATGTAATTAATTTCTTGACAGCCTATCGTAAAACCACTCAACATATTCGTAAAATAGGAAATGAATCGTTCTAAGTACGTACGTACTTGAAAAAGTCCTCTTTCTTTAAAATAAATACTCATTACTAGTAAAACTTGTTATTAGTATGCATCGAGCCGCTCCTGTCATTGTTTGTTGTCATTCATTTGAAAATGGAGGAGAATATGGATAACGAAGTTCTTCGTAGAATTCTAGAAGAATCCGATACAGAAATGTCTTCTGCTGTGCAAGTGGCTACTGTTTCAGAGAAGCATGCACCCGTTGATGAGTCGGAAGTATGCTATCCAAATTATGTCACTGAACAATATCACTATGATAAGGAAACGTTTTTACCTGAAGTTGTTGGCGGACCATCCTCTCCTTCTGTAAAACCTATCCAACAAAATCAGGGAGAAGATCAACGCCCTCTTGCAGACAGCGATTTAGACATCGGATTATATGCATTTGCATATTAGCATATGCAAATGCATATATCTCTCTTGTTTTGACGTTAATGCATATTTGAGCCTATTTTAATAATATTGCATATTTGGTTCATTTTGTACCTAACTGGTTTATTTGTATCGGCTGGCGCGGCGTACGCGCCTACGCGACCTCATGGCGGGGGCAGGGGGTAGCCACCTCCAATCACCGCACACTTCGCTCGCACCGAACTTACCGCGACCGAGGCGACCGATCGGGCCGCGTCAGTCAGTCACAATTCACTTCAATTCAGTTCGTTCATCGTATTTTGCTCGAGTTTTTGTTTAGAAATATTAGAAAAATGCCGCCAGTTAAGAAAAACAACTCAGCTCTTATGGAATCTTGGATTAAAAGTTACCCGGGTCAGTTCACGACCGATGGTAGTGTGATTTTTTGCAAAATTTGTGACAAACGTATACCTTGTTCAAAGAAATATCAAGTCGATCAACACGTTAATACTAGTTCCCATATAACAGCAAGAAATAAACCATCAACGAGCCGCCAGCAACTTTTGACACATGTTACGCCTTCAACTTCAGATTGTGCAAAGAAAACAGAGTTTAATAAAGATTTATGTGAGTTTTTTGTTGCTTGCAATATTCCGTTTCATCAATTGAATAACCCAGTATGCCGGAAATTTCTCAAGAAATATTGCATCAATCAGCTAATCCCAGAAGAGTCGACAATACGAAAAAATTACCTGGGCGCTATATACCAAGATGTAGTAAGTGAAATTCGTGCGGATCTACAAGACAATTTACTCTGGATATCAGCGGATGAAACCACGGATTCATGTGGAAGATATATCGCCAATTTGATAGTTGGAAAACTTACAAAAGAACCCTCACCTCCTCACTTGGTTGCGTGTAAAGTACTAGAAAAAACCAACCATTCAACTGTTGCACGGTTCATAAATGATTCCATAAGAACATTATTTCCCAATTCAACAGTGGATGAAAAAATCTGCATATTTGTTTCTGATGCTGCTCCATACATGATAAAAGCTGGCCAAGCTCTGCAAACGTTTTATCCAAATTTACTTCATATTACCTGCTTAGCTCATGGGTTCCATCGCCTTGCAGAAGAAATAAGACAAGAGTATGGAAATGTAAACCAATTGATATCTTCAACAAAAAAAGTATTTCTAAAAGCTCCATCGCGAGTGCAGTCTTACAAAGACCAATTGCCAAATCTAGCATTGCCGCCAGAACCTATAATAACTCGATGGGGTACCTGGCTAAAG
The DNA here is from genome assembly GCA_963082685.1 of Cyclophora albipunctata. Classification (NCBI taxonomy): domain Eukaryota; kingdom Metazoa; phylum Arthropoda; class Insecta; order Lepidoptera; family Geometridae; genus Cyclophora; species Cyclophora albipunctata. The sequence continues at coordinate 4,695,789 of OY720135.1, read as the reverse complement.
GCAGTGTTATTTTATGCTGAAAACTTCGATTCCGTGAAACAAGTAGTCGATCAATTTGACAGTTCTGCGGCCATTGCCATTCAGTCAAGCAAACGGGCATTTGAAGACAACTCCATTAAACAGAATATCGCTCTCATTTCAAGTCATTTTCACCAGTTACCAGATGCCATAGAAAAATTAGAAACCAAAAGCCTTCCCCTATGTAAGTCAATAGAAATACTAGAATCAATGATCGAGCTCACCTACAACCTTCCTAACTCAGTTTCAGAAAATATAAGACACAAGTTAGACGCTATATTACGTAAGAACCCGAGAATTGAAGACTTGAAGAACATTAACGCCTACATAAATGGCACAGGCCACATTCTGCCCGCCCAGATATCACCAGCAATGGCTCCAAATTTTAAATACTGTCCAGTAACGTCAGTTGATGTTGAGAGGTCGTTTTCAGCGTATAAATTAATACTGGGTGACAAACGTCACAAATTTTCCGTCGAACACTTGGAACAAGTCATGATTGTGTATTGTCACAAAAACTATGTTTAAGTTTAAGAATATTTAGCAATTATTTTCTCTTTATTAATAAATAATATTAAAAAATAAAACGATATTTTATTTTTTATATGTGCATATTTATAGGTTATTAATAGTTTTTAGTGCATATTTCGACCTTTTACTGTGCATATTTGCATGCATATTTTGGTCTTTCGATAGTGCATATAATCCGATGTCTTATCGTGTTATCGCAGAATTGTAATGTTGATGAGTCATCAACATTACAATTCTGCGATAACTCTTTGTATAAAACCTCGAAGAGTGTTTGTATCTGTACAGTTTTACTGAGAACGTTGAAGTGAAGTGGTTTTGTGTTAATACTCATCAACATTACAATGGAGGTAAGTTTTTTAAAAGTTATAATTGTTGTTTGTTATAATTGTTGTACTTTCAATTTAAAATAACTGAATTCATACAATTACTTACAGTAACTTTCTGTTGTTACAGAACTCTTACGAAACCCCCGAAGAAAACACTTTTAAACATTATTATTTCAACACCATTTCAGACGATGAAACCAATGATAATTTAATAATTAATAATGATCTAAAACGTAAAGAAAAAGAAAGTTTGGATGAGTTTTTTGAAACCCCAAAACAAAAGAAAATTAAATTGGCATCGTCAACAGTGTCTCGTGCACAAGATGAAGGGACAGCATTCATAAGTACAATGAATTGCGATGAAAGCAATGGTACCCATTTAATAAAAATCGAGATGTATAATCTACCAAAATTGAAAAAAATACCACATGACCAGCATTGGAAACACGCTGAAGTCAGAGTCAAATATTATAAAAAAAATAACGCTGAAAATTTTATGAAAACCCAAAAACTTATTTATAACATTACAAAGGAGATTTCTTCACAAAAAAACACAAAATCGTATTATTTTAATAATAAAAAGTAAAATATTTTGCGGTTATTTCATCTAGATATACTTGATAATTTAATAATTAATAAAGATCTAAAACGTAAGGAAAAATAAAGTTTGAATGAGTTTTTTGAAACCCTGAAACAAAAGAAAATTAAATTGGCATCGTCAACAGTGTCTCGTGCACAAGATGAAGGGACAGCATTCATGAGTACAATGAATTGCGATGAAAGCAATAGTACCCATTTAATAAAAATCGGGGTGTATAATCTACAAAAATTGAAAAAATACCACATGACCAGCATTGGAAACACGCTGAAGTCAGAGTCAAATACAGGGTGGGCCGTAAATAAGTGCACTTTTTGTCTCGCTCTAACTCCCGAACGAAATAACCGAGACGCGCGGGGAGGGTATCTCCTTGCAGCTTGAGATCTAAATTTTTAGTCGCAATGAGTCCGTTCACGGGAGAGCAGCGCGCTTTCTGCGTTCGCGCCTTTTATGAAAACAATCGCTCATACGTGACTGTTCGTCGGCTTTTTCGGGTAAAGTTTGGATTACGCAACATCACCGAGTGTCCAAGTACGAATGTAATCAAAAAATGGATCGTAACATTCGAGGCAACGGGATCAACGCAAAAACTTCGACCTACAGGACGCGCACGTACCAGGCGGACTGCAGAAACAATTGAACGCGTGCAAGCTTCTGTGCGCGAGGATCCAAGAAGCTCTACACGGAAACGCGCTGCGGCTCTGGGAGTACCCAGAACGACTTAACGTCGCATTTTACGGGATGATTTGAAGTTATACCCTTACAAAATTCAGATTGTCCAAGATTTGAAAGAATCCGATTTTGTTTCGGTTAGCGGAAACTCTATGTAATCTTGGTGCAGTTCGTATGTTGAAGAGGGGGCGTCCAAGTACTTCTTCACTAGAATTCCAATTACAGCAAAAAAAGAAGCGGGGTCCCACTCAAACAATGCCGCATGCCGCCACGAGACGTACGCCAAGATAGGGACCATTGGCAGCACATTGGAGAAAGGACTCGCTGCAAATTTCCGAATTGTAAAGGATATACTCAACATTACTGTGTAAAATGTCGTGTTTTTTTATGTTACAATAAGGAGAATAACTGTTTTTATAAATTCCACAACGAATAAACATATTTTATAAAGTAATATTTCATTTTGCCTACCTGACAAACTGATATTCCATACATTTAGTTCTATAATAAACGCGCACTGATGCAATACTGCAACATAGGCATTTTTCATAATTTTCATATACTTATATTTTATTTCAGTAGGACTATTTACTTATTATTCATGTAATTTATGGGTTATGTTTTTTAAATTAACAAAGAGGAGAAACAAAAAACAAACAAATAAAAGCATCAGTATTTCAATTTTCCAAACACACCCATTTTAAAATACTGCAACCGCTGTAAGTAAAACAAAAAATGAAGGTTAAAAAAAAAATCGCACCTTGGAAGATATGAATAAATAATAATTAAAACAGTTAATGCATTTTTTTAAAATAGCACTTTATGTTGTTTAGCGTATATTTATGATACCCACGTAAAGACATAGACAAAGCTATGTGAAACCACAGATGTCAGAAATACAGGAGATGTGGCAAGGAGGCGTGGCGCTTGCGAACGCATCTAGCCGCAAAGCGGCTTGTTGCCAGTTTCGGCCATTAGTCGAATGCCAACTTGCGACGTCTTCACTGCTTGTGATTTTTTACAAAATGCCGCGTTGTACAGTGGTTGTTTGCAAAAATAACACCTCTATTGTGAATTATACGAAAGATGGCATCTCATTTCACACGTAAGTATAAAAATATGATTGTTTTTCTTATTAAATTCATTAAAACATTACTTCGTGATACTAGTAACACGATAAAGTACCAAAAGCAATTATTTTCATTAGGAACTAAAACCATTGTTTGCTTAATACACATCGATCAATGAATCGCCTGGTCTAATAGCGCAATGGAAAAGTGTTTTACTGATACTCTCACTCACACGATAGTTTCGTGAAGCGGGTGCTGCCACACTGGTTCCAATTAATGAAATCAGGGACATAGAGGTCGAAGTACGAATTTCAATCTGATTTTTTGTAATTAAGGTCTTTGAGTGATTCTAAGCCTATTTTATAGAATACGTTTTTTTGATATACCTGCCCGTTTCCGAGAAAAAAAATGTTAAGTTTTTTTTTGTATGGAGAAAAATCGTTTTCTTTATTTATTTCATAAACGGGCAGAGACGTTAAAACCAAACCTTAAAGGGATTAAAGAACACATAATTCCTTGCATTTTGTTCGAAATCATCTACTCCATATCTCTGCCCGTTTAAAAACGGCAGGCGATCCAAATTTTTTTTTTCTTTTGTGGTTTTTTTGGTTTAAATACGCTTGAATGAATACTTAAATAGCAATATTGTAATACTAGTACTTCATTCCATCGATGCAAAATGTAATTGTAATATTAATAGCTTAGGTAATTTTATACCTACATACCGGCTATGTTACTTTTTTACCTGGGTATTGTTTTGCTTAGAGGCTTTTGCAAGGCCGAATATGTTTTATTGTTCACGTTACCTGGATAAGATAAGAAAAGAGGGCACTTACAGGTTACAGGTAATCAGGTAACTTACCTGATTAGTTGTTTTCAAAACGGAGTCACTCGTTCCTCGGATCCTAAAGTATCAACACGTACCTACACGCTCTTTACCATTAATATGTCTCAGTTTAAATCAAATTTGGATATATATATATGTGCTACTGAAATCAAGTGGAAATATCAAAAACAGTGATATATTGTGCACTACGTTTTTAAATCAAATAAACGTTGAAGTTTCTGCTGAAGATCTTAGAATTCTAAAACAGTTCACAAGGACATATGTTGCAAATTTACACAAGAGATGGTTGCAAGCAAATAGATGCCAATCTAATTTTTTCACCAAGAACACCATATTTGATGTCAATATTTGCGAAAGAGAATTTGGATGTCTCAAGCAATGGAAGCCAGTCCGCAGTCAGATGCTGCTACAAATACTCCACAGAAAGCCATCTGAGACCCACCAGAGGATCTATCAAACAAGCATAAAAGAAGGTGCCTTTCATCTCTTAAAAACCACTCCGAAGAAGAATTACTGTCTGCATTATTAGATAGATTGAAAGACAATTAGATTGACATCTATTTGCTTGCAACCATCTCTTGTGTAAATTTGCAACATATGTTCTTGTGAACTGTTTTAGAATTATAAGATCTTCAGCAGAAACTTCAAAGTTTATTTGATTTAACTCTTATATCCCCGCGCGGTCTCATGAGACCGCGGCGCGTGACGTCACTGCGATATACTCCAAATCCCCAAGCGGTCGCATGAGACCGCGGCCACTCGACCTACTTTACGCCGTATTTCAACAATGTTACAGACTACTTTTGTATGAGGAAGTTTGATTAGTTACGTTCTTTGATATATTTCCATTCATTCTAAACGAAAATATAGCATGATCTATGGCCATTTTTTGTTTGGTTCAGTTTTCAATTCGCGGCATTTTACGCTGGTGTGCGAGTGTTTTGGGAGCATTGTTTTGTGATTTTATTGGATTTATCTAAGGTTTGTACCGATTTGTTTATGTAAATACTGTTTATTATGAGTGAATTGTTCTAACTAGATAATTAGTTGTAAGAAATACATCGTAAAAACTAGAAATATAGTCTTAGTAAAATCCGTTAGTATGCTGCCGATTTTCAAGGATTTTATAACGATATTTGTTTGTATTTACATTGAAAAGAGTATAAAAAGCAATAACAATCGTTATCACAGCGATAAAACAGTGCATAAGTTAGTTTTTTTGTGAAATAAAATCAATTCAAATTGTATGTTCAGCGCATGAATAACGGCTGTTTGTCTTTCAAAATCACGTAGGCCATTTTGGTCTTTATTCGTATATCGCTAAAAGCACATTTTGTCTGTCACCATTTTGTCGATAGGGACGGGCAGTGTGTCGAGAGTTATGCGATAGTTTTGTTGTTGTCGATAATTACTCGTAGTATCTTGTAAATTATTTTAGATTTTTTATTATATATTTTGGTGAATAAATTTATCCTACTACTATTATAAATGCCAAAGATTGTGATAATGGATGTATGTATGTATGTTTGTACTCTCTCACGTAAAAACTACTGACTGGTTTTGGTTGAAATTTTACAGTAATATACGTTATAATCAGATATAACACATGGGATACATTTTATCCCAATATCTATCCATTTTATTCCATATTGTATTTTTATTCACATTTCCAAAATACCTTGCAATAAAAACTACTATCGATAAAATCATAACAAAGTCAAGGGACATCCCTAGCTGTTTTTATGGTTCATGGCGTCGAGTTTCAAGTGGTCTAATCGTAAACAATATGAGCTCTTTAGATAAACTGTTTTTATATTTAGGTAGAATAGATCCTTGTTCTTTTGATTATATACTTGAGTATTTATTTATTTTTCGTGTAGCCGCCCACAATATGGTTTCTAAAGTTTGAACATGAATTACATAATAAAATACTTGTATTACGAATTTATTTTCATGCATCATAGTTAGGAAATAAATCAATAAGTACATTGCCTTTTACAGAATAAAAAAATATGGTTTGATTGTAAAGTAATTATAAATTATAGACAGCGCGGTATTGCCGCCGTCATCATTACGTCATAATCTGTCTAGCGCTCAAGCGCGAAATCGATTTTTTGAAAATTTCTGTCAAGATTGAGAGGTTAAAAACGTAGTGCACAATATATCACTGTTTTTGATATTTCCACTTGATTTCAGTAGCACATATATATCCAAATTTGATTTAAACTGAGACATATTAATGGTAAAGAGCGTGTAGGTACGTGTTGATACTTTAGGATCCGAGGAACGAGTGACTCCGTTTTGAAAACAACTAATCAGGTAAGTTACCTGATTACCTGTAACCTGTAAGTGCCCTCTTTTCTTATCTTATCCAGGTAACGTGAACAATAAAACATATTCGGCCTTGCAAAAGCCTCTACGCAAAACAATACCCAGGTAAAAAAGTAACATAGCAGGTATGTAGGTATAAAATTACTTAAGCTATTAATATTACAATTCCATTTTGTATCGATGGAATGAAGTACTAGTATTACAATATTGCTATTTAAGTATTCATTCAAGCGTATTTAAACCAAAAAAACCACAAAAGAAAAAAAAAATTTGGAACGCCTGCCGTTTTTAAACGGGCAGAGATATGGAGTAGATGATTTCGAACAAAATGCAAGGAATTATGTGTTCTTTAATCCCTTTAAGGTTTGGTTTTAACGTCTCTGCCCGTTTATGAAATAAATAAAGAAAACGATTTTTCTCCATACAAAAAAAAACTTAACATTTTTTTTCTCGGAAACGGGCAGGTATTTCAAAAAAACGTATTCTATAAAATAGGCTTAGAATCACTCAAAGACCTTAATTACAAAAAATCAGATTGAAATTCGTACTTTGACCTCTATGTAAACTTGGGCGTTATCGCTATATTTTCATATTGCATTATCCGTTATAATTATATTTTTCTAACTGTTGTGTTAAACTGTTGTAATATTTATTATCTGTTGTAAGATTAGTTGTATGTTGAATTGCGATTATAACATTTTACGGTTGTAAATACGATGATAAAGTTATAGCACAAGATTATAATAGTAGGTACAATTTTTTCAGTGTTGCATGTTTTAAAATGTGTTACAGAAAAACAAATTTGGTTTTGATTTGATTTCAACGAACTTTCCTTCCTACTCGTTACAGGCTTTACGTATTTGTTTGAATTTTCTTACTCGAAAAAGTTGATGCAAAAGTTAATAAGTGTTGTAAATAATAAATTTATTGTGTGTGTAAAATAGTTTTTAAGTTATAAAATTGTAAAAACATATTTGTGAAAAATGTCGCGAGCTCGAAGTTCCGCCGTTTGGAATTATTTTACTGTGGACAATGTATGTGATAAAAAAGCAGTTTTTTCGCAATCAAAACAAACTTTCTAATGAATGAATATACACCAATAAAACAACAGGCAACAGCGAAGACATGAATCTATCTTCATACGAATATAAAATCAAAATTATAATAAACTGTTGTATTTTAATGAAAGTAAAATTTGCTCTTGTACTTAGTAATTTAAAGTTCATATTCGTCTAACGCTCTACGATGTGAAGTTCGCTATCATTATTTTTTAACCTTGACCTTGAACCTTGAATAGTTGAATTTGAGTCGACATCGGCTTCGGTTCGGTCCGTTCGGAAATCATCGGAGATACTCGGTACCGGTAGTTTCTAGTTCTACTAGTTACCGAGTATCTCCGATGATTGCCGAATCGAGGCGCACGATTATATTATAGGTACGTAATAAATATTACAACAGTCTTTGTCGAAAATAAATAATGGTTGTTGTTGCTATAAAATTATAATGAAATATATTATTTGTTGTATGTTATAACGCCCAAGACTACCTCTATGTCCCTGATTTAATTAATTGGAACCAGTGTCCATTGTTAGGTAGATAATTAGAGATGTGATGTCACTTTTGAGGTTGTCGATATTTTATATCGATCCTACTTAGTTCGAATGATTACACAAGGGAACAAAATTAGACTTTTTTTGCTGCATGGAACTTTATAGCTGTTGTTTACTAATGTGAGGTAAAAATGATATAATTAATTATTGAAAACACAATTCATTACTATTTCTTGATTACTCGACTTATTATTATTATTGAATCAAGTATGGGTTTTTAATTTATTGCGGTACTCTTACACATGTATCATTGATATCATCATCATCATTCACACCTTTTTAATATTTTAGCTATCCGAAGGATCCAAAAATAAAAGAAAAGTGGATAAATGCAACAGGAAAAGGTCCAAACTGGTTTCCCACAAAAAATAACACGATATGTTCGTCTCACTTTGAGCCTAAGTGCTTTCAACCATTGAAGAAAGTTCGTCGGCTCTGAATTTCATCGATACTATTTTTTCTACGATTCAAATTCAAATTCAAATTCAAATCAATTACCTCTTCACATCACTAGTTGCGATGTGTGTTTATTGTCTGTAGCTACAGGTAGAAGCCCCGCCCCCTGTATGCATGTGTTCTATTACTGAGTTTATTAGTGTTGCTGTAAGTTTCTTTGTGTGCGGGAGAAATATGAGCTCGTGTGCCGTTCTTATAGTTTTTGCTTTTGTGTTAGTGAACGTTAGTAACTATTTATTAATCTGTGACACGGCGACATCTGAACACGAATACATTTGTTTACAAAGCATATCTCCTGTATTTCTGACATCTGTGTGTGAAACGATACATGCCCAGTAAAAATGAAGACATCTACAAAATATAAGTTAATGAATGTTGAAAACTATTTCTATATTAATAACATTTCTTTTAAAACCCTTAAGATTAGTATTTTAAATAATGTCATCGATATAATAATGCATTTTCATTAGAATGATTGCTCCTTTAGTTACAACGTAAATACCTATATCAGGCAGTTGTCTTCTTTTGCATCGAAATTTTAACAAAAAACACATTATTTCAGAAATATTACGATAAATTGACTTCATATGTTATAAAATAAATATAAGAGGCCATTTTAATGCACCATAGAAAATTTCATGTCAATTGTTACATAACTCCTAAAATGGTACCCATTTTTCACATAATCTGCTCTCCCGTAAAGTTGCTATTTAGTAGATGACCGTTTCTACTTTGCTGCCATCGAATTGAATTGAAACCTTTTAACTACGCCAGCCAAAAAAAAACAAACAAATACTTGGTATATAATGAGCTGTTAATTTATATAAATGTAAACATTAAATGTCAAAGAGCTTATGAAACTTGAAAGATACACAAAGGGCTAAAAAATATAGTTTTAAATAAACAAGTAAGAGATACCTAAATAGGTATTTTTTTCGTACTCATATAGGTTCATAACATAGTGACCATATAATGCCATGACTGTGTATCAATTTCATCGATAGGTTCGATCATCAATACTGAGAATCAAGAGCAAACTTCCAGCCGACCTCATGCCGACCCATAGACTGACAGAACATCAGTAAACTAGAACAACTGATATTATATTCAAGATTGATACCACTTTTTTATTGAACATTATGAAGAGGAACATGACCACGCCACAAGACACCTCAAGAGCTGCCACCGCACTGAAATACCATCAGTGGACCAGAACCACTGATGAGACTTCACATCAATTGAAGATGTTTTACATTCCATCATGCCAATTACAAGCGAGACCAATCATTTTCACCATAGAATATGATTTATAAATGGATTCGACAATGTAATACACAACACAAACATTTGGAACTACTTGTGACACAACTACTTGTGCCACATCGCACAATATACAACAAGGATTACTTCATTATATTATATTTTTAATACTGTTATTCTTTGCCTATTACGTGTAGTAACAACAAGACAATGTCGCAGTCATTTTTAGCAAACTTTACTTCGCTAAACCACTTATTAAACGTTTACAACTGACACAAAAACACATTTTTTTCTCGCCCAAATTTCAAAACCATTTCGATGATTCGATGTTTTACAAAATCCTGCACCTGCATGATGTATGTACAGAACTTTGAGCCCAGACCAGACATTACATAGATGGACAATAAACAACGACGAAAATCAACGAAGAACTATTCTTCAACGTGAACAACAATACAATATCATCTAATTTTAGATTAGAATAGAATAGAATGAATCAAAATACCTATGTAATTAATTTCACCAAATCCAAGTTCCAACCAAATTTGCAGTTCAACGATCGAACCACAGGAACGAACGTCAAGCCGTCAGTCAGACAGTCAGTTGACATTTGTTGGACCCCACCCAACCCCACCCCACCACCCACACGCGTTCGAACGAATGAAAGAACAAAATTAGGGATGCGACCTATGCCATATTGATAAAATATCGATAAATTAATTTCAATCATCGATATGTAACCGATACCAACAATATATTATGATAGATACCTATAATGTGTGCCTACTGAGTTGTTTTGTATTTCCTACATTATAACATACTTTGCCAACATGGCTCGAGTTTGAGATCATCAACCCGCATATGGCTAGTGTGGTGATTACTCTCACTCAACTTCTCAATTTACTTATATTTTCAGTTAGACAAGACACCTTTGTCCAGCAGTGGGACAAATAAAGCCTTTACTTATATTACATATAACATTACTTTTACAAACTTATAACCATCTAATCTTAACCTATATCGAAACATAATTGATATAAATATATCGATATTATTACAACAACGCTCATCCCTAAGGTATAAAAAATAAATGACAGTTGATTATGTTGTTGTCAGCACAGACCAGTGCCCTGAGTGCGAGTTTTTCTAAGTTTACTACTGCGTTAACGTAAAAATTGTATGAAAACGGAAAAAGCGCCTCTTGCGGACGAATTGTGAAACTGAAATGCGAGTGTAAGTTTTAAACGCAATCTATATAGTAAGAATTAACGCAACGGGCGCGGAAATACGGCGTTTTTGACATTTGACGCGAGTGTGAGCACCCATTTTGACACTTCGTAATACTTCGTATAGTTAACTAAAGTTGACGCGATAGTAAACTCACTCACCTTCATATTTGGTAGTGAATACTAGTGAATGCCAGCCATTACACTAAATATTGAAGTGAATTGAGAAGTAGTGTTCATTGCAGCTCATTGAAGTTTAAAATAATAATGCCTAGTCGATTTTACCTGGCTTGGAGGATGTTATCGTTAGCTCGGACCCAAGAAGAACGCAATAATTGATCCAATAAATCTTCCGGACCATGAGTTCGAAAAAAATAGGTATCGCCTATCGAAGGATGCATTGACAAGATTTAAAGAGATATACTGACTTAAGGTCCTCTCAACGAATTAACTTGGAAACTAAGGTACTTACTATAATTATTTTACAGTTTAATGTCGGAAGTAAATGATCAATAAAGCACATAATTATCACATGTTTGACGCAGGTTCTCGTGGCACTGTATTTTTATGCACATGGGTCATATCAGAGGCCTACAGGAGTCGCCAAGAATATATCTCAAAAGATGTGCAGTGTATATATTGATGAAGTGACCAAAGCTCTAATACATCATACAAAACATTACCATTCCTTGAACGTGCAAATGGTAAGTAATACAAAAATCATTGAAGTTTAAACTCAATATCAATATTTTATTACACTTACATCGATGAATCGCCCCTGCACTAGGCAGCCTGGTTGCCTAGTGCACGGGGGCCCCACTTACAATAAAATTTTATTCTCAGGTATGTGACAGCATGTGCAGAATACTGAATGTAAATGCCAAATTTGGAGGGGCTAATCATGACTCATTCATATGGGAAAATAGCCAACTCAATAACTATATGCAATCTTTGCACCAAAATAGGGAAATGTATTGGTTGTTAGGTAAATAGTCTTTTAACCCTTTGTCCTATTAGTGCACTCAATATACTATTAAATGCTATATATTTTTCCTCTTATTGTAAACCAATTAAAAACTATTCCATGGAATCTATTTTGAAATAGCTGATTTTGGTTTGATTTGACCATATTTCAACTAAATAATTAATGTTGCTTATTGGTTTCAGGAGATTCTGGTTACCCACAGAGGCCGTGGTTGATGACTCCATTTCTGGATCCTGCTAAAGGCTCACCAGAAGCCAATTATAATATGAAACATTCGGTGGCCAGAGTTAAAATAGAAAACAAATTTGGCCGTTTAAAGAACCAATGGCGCTGTTTAAGTAAAGATTTAGAAGACTGTGATAATCAAATTTACTGCGAGCATGGAGGAAGTGCCACAACAGATTTGATCAGAGGTAGAGCTGTAAGAGATCAATTAGTATGGAGAATTATGTAAATAAAACTTTATTTAATCTTTAATTGCGTTTTATTACAAATAAAATCAAAATACAAAATACAAATATAGAAAAACAGAGGTAGAGCTGTAAGAGATCAATTAGTACGGAGAATTATGTAAATAAAACTTTATTAAATCTTCAATTGCGTTTTATTACAAATAAAATCAAAATACATAATACAAATAAAGCGGATCCCTGAGTTTGTCTGGGAGAATACCTATAATTTTGCCGGGGCCAGAAAAGGCGATGTAAAATATTAGGAAAAACATATATAAATACATCTGACTTTTAATTAAATAATTATATTATCAGTCATTAGCGATAACATAATTAATTTGTTGTTTTAATAATTTTAATAGCTATGCTATGCATTATTAAAACAAATCTCAAGTACACTGAGTGAACAATAACTAAACTTTGTCTATAAAAGGCAATTTGCTTGTTTGGTCTAACTTAAAACAAAGTTTAAAACATTATCCACAAAATTTTATTTATTTTGGTTATTTTCTGCTCGATGAAATCAACCATAAATGGTTGTATTTACCGTCTCCTCAATTGTGATTAGGTTTCATCTCTTGCATATTTGGTGTTCATGTTCTGGTATTCTACAAGCATTAGAATGGAGGTGAATAGGCATCACATTGATATTTTTGAGAAGGGGCTTGCTGGGGTGCTTGGTTGATAGATAAAACTGCATGAGATCCGCTGGTAGGTGCATTGTTATTGGGGTCATTGGTGACTTGGAGACTGAGAACTATCAGTTCTGTGTGGCTGAAAGAAAAGTAATACATATTAGAATATGACAGTAATAAACAAGAAATATTAATTTTAAACTATCAAAGGTAGCATCTATTATTGTAGATTCTACAAGTATTTTCGCCAATTGATTGACATGACAAGTTCACATGTTTGTATTTCTTGGATAGAAGGTAACTCATATTTGTAGCTTCAAATAAAGCTTTGTTTATATTATTGTACTCTGTATATAACCTCAAAGTACAAAGTAAACGACATTCAACATGGAATTCACAATACTTATACTGAAATAGGAACTTGTTGTCACGTAATTAACCTCCTAAATTGTAATTGTGATTGTACTTACAAATACTTCCTTCATTTGATGCATTTCTGATGACTACCAAGCGCTTCTTTAATAATATTGTCTTGAAATATCGCATTGTTTGTTTATCATAATCAAAACTTTAATCGTTATAAGCGCCATCTAGTATCGTCAGACAGCCACAGATCACAGATATTAAGATTGTGACAGGTGACAGGTGACAGTGACAGACATATGAGGCAAACAACCCGTCCGAATTAAAGTGAGATAGTGAACTATGTCGAGCTAAGCAAATGCTACACTTCTCACTCCGGTCGGGTTACCAAACGTCGCTACAAGAACGACAACCTAAGGAAAAAAGTTAACTCAAGTTAACTATCCAGCGAGTGAGTGAACGAGCGCGTCTAAGTAAAGATTCTTGGGACTCGCACTCGCGCATTCACACTGTACGAATAGATTGCCGTCAACTCGAATTTTCGTGTAGTAGAGTTAACTCAATTTTTGAATGAAACTCGCACTCAGGCTACTGTGCCCTGAGTGCGAGTTTTTCTAAGTTTACTACTGCGTTAACGTTAAGTAAAAATTGTATGAAAACGGAAAAAGCGCCTCTTGCGGACGAATTGTGAAACTGAAATGCGAGTGTAAGTTTTAAACGCAATCTATATAGTAAGAATTAACGCAACGGGCGCGGAAATACGGCGTTTTTGACATTTGACGCGAGTGTGAGCACCCATTTTAACACTTCGTAATACTTCGTATAGTTAACTAAAGTTGACGCGATAGTAAACTCACTCACCTTCATATTTGGTAGTGAATACTAGTGAATGCCAGCCATTACACTAAAAATTTAATTGAATTGAGAAGTAGTGTTCATTGCAGCTCATTGAAGTTTAAAATAATAATGCCTAGTCGATTTTACCTGGCTTGGAGGATGTTATCCTTAGCTCGGACCTAAGAAGAACGCAATAATTGATCCAATAAATCTTCCGGACCATGAGTTCGAAAAAAATAGGTATTGCCTATCGAAGGATGCATTCACACATTTATGCCAAGATTTAAAGAGATATACTGACTTAAGGTCCTCTCAACGAATTAACTTGGAAACTAAGGTACTTACTATAATTATTTTACAGTTTAATGTCGGAAGTAAATGATCAATAAAGCACATAATTATCACATGTTTGACGCAGGTTCTCGTGGCACTGTATTTTTATGCACATGGGTCATATCAGAGGCCTACAGGAGTCGCCAAGAATATATCTCAAAAGATGTGCAGTGTATATATTGATGAAGTGACCATAGCTCTAATACATCATACAAAACATTACCATTCCTTGAACGTGCAAATGGTAAGTAATACAAAAATCATTGAAGTTTAAACTCAATATCAATATTTTATTACACTTAAATCGATGAATCGCCCCTGCACACTAGGCAGCCTGGTTGCCTAGTGCACGGAGGCCCCACTTACAATAAAATTTTATTCTCAGGTATGTGACAGATGTGCAGAATACTGAATGTAAATGCCAAATTTGGAGGGGCTAATCGTGACTCATTCATATGGGAAAATAAAATAGCCAACTCAATAACTATATGCAATCTTTGCACCAAAATAGGGAAATGTATTGGTTGTTAGGTAAATAGTCTTTTAACCTTTTGTCCTATAGTGCACTCAATATACTATTAAATGCTATATATTTTTCCTCTTATTGTAAACCAATTAAAAACTATTCCATGGAATCTATTTTGAAATAGCTGATTTTGGTTTGATTTGACCATATTTCAACTAAATAATTAATGTTGCTTATTGGTTTCAGGAGATTCTGGTTACCCACAGAGGCCGTGGTTGATGACTCCATTTCTGGATCCTGCTAAAGGCTCACCAGAAGCCAATTATAATATGAAACATTCGGTGGCCAGAGTTAAAATAGAAAACAAATTTGGCCGTTTAAAGAACCAATGGCGCTGTTTAAGTAAAGATTTAGAAGACTGTGATAATCAAATTTACTGCGAGCATGGAGGAAGTGCCACAACAGATTTGATCAGAGATAGAGCTGTAAGAGATCAATTAGTATGGAGAATTATGTAAATAAAACTTTATTTAATCTTTAATTGCGTTTTATTACAAATAAAATCAAAATACAAAATACAAATATAGAAAAACAGAGGTAGAGCTGTAAGAGATCAATTAGTACGGAGAATTATGTAAATAAAACTTTATTAAATCTTCAATTGCGTTTTATTACAAATAAAATCAAAATACATAATACAAATAAAGCGGATCCCTGAGTTTGTCTGGGAGAATACCTATAATTTTGCCGGGGCCAGAAAAGGCGATGTAAAATATTAGGAAAAACATATATAAATACATCTGACTTTTAATTAAATAATTATATTATCAGTCATTAGCGATAACATAATTAATTTGTTGTTTTAATAGTTTTAAGAGCTATGCTATGCATTATTAAAACAAATCTCAAGTACACTGGGTGAACAATAACTAAACTTTGTCTATAAAAGGCAATTTGCTTGTTTGGTCTAACTTAAAACAAAGTTTTAAACATTATCCACAAAATTTTATTTATTTTGGTTATTTTCTGCTCGATGAAATCAACCATAAATGGTTGTATTTACCGTCTCCTCAATTGTGATTAGGTTTCATCTCTTGCATATTTGGTGTTCATGTTCTGGTATTCTACAAGCATTAGAATGGAGGTGAATAGGCATCACATTGATATTTTTGAGAAGGGGCTTGCTGGGGTGCTTGGTTGATAGATAAAACTGCATGAGATCCGCTGGTAGGTGCATTGTTATTGGGGTCATTGGTGACTTGGTGACTGAGAACTATCAGTTCTGTGTGGCTGAAAGAAAAGTAATACATATTAGAATATGACAGTAATAAACAAGAAATATTAATTTTAAACTATCAAAGGTAGCATCTATTATTGTAGATTCTATAAGTATTTTCGCCAATTGATTGACATGACAAGTTCACATGTTTGTATTTCTTGGATAGAAGGTAACTCATATTTGTAGCTTCAAATAAAGCTTTGTTTATATTATTGTACTATGTATATAACCTCAAAGTACAAAGTAAACGACATTCAACATGGAATTCACAATACTTATACTGAAATAGGAACTTGTTGTCACGTAATTAACCTCCTAAATTGTAATTGTGATTGTACTTACAAATACTTCCTTCATTTGATGCATTTCCGATGACTATCAAGCGCTTCTTTAATAATATTGTCTTGAAATATCGCATTGTTTGTTTATCTTAATCAAAACTTTAATCGTTTTAAGCGCCATCTAGTATCGTCAGACAGCCACAGATCACAGATATTAAGATTGTGACAGGTGACAGGTGACAGTGACAGACATATGAGGCAAACAACCCGTCCGAATTAAAGTGAGATAATGAACTATGGCGAGCTAAGCAAATGCTACACTTCTCACTCCGGTCGGGTTACCAAACGTCGCTACAAGAACGCCAACCTAAGGAAAAAAGTTAACTCAAGTTAACTATCCAGCGAGTGAGTGAACGAGCGCGTCTAAGTAAAGATTCTTGGGACTCGCACTCGCGCATTCACACTGTACGAATAGATTGCCGTCAACTCGAATTTTCGTGTAGTAGAGTTAACTCAATTTTTGAATGAAACTCGCACTCAGGCTACAGGAAACAAAGACTGGTTTCGGCATAGATTAAATATATAGTGAGACTGTACATATTGAACATGTAGTAATAGATCTTTTAGCCAAAAAACCATAACACAGATGGTACTCATATTTACATGGAGGTAATACATACTAATTGAAAAATAATCATAATATGAAGAATTAATAATTTAACCATATACACGTAAAATAATTACGTAGTTTATCAACCCCCGAACTAAATATAGTACTGATGGGTTTGTCTAACTGTTCAGATCAAAGATGTTTTAGTTTACTAATCAACCAACAGCCAGGAGGTCTAGAATAACATCATTTAAGCTATATATTCTATACTCTCTTTAAGCAATTTAATAATAATGTAATCACCAATTAAAAAACAAAGTCCCCGGCCGGGTCTGTCCATCTGTCTGTTCGCGATAAACTCAAAAAGTACTGCACGGATTTTGACGCGGTTGTTTTAAATAGATAGAGTATTCATATTCATTTATATTTTGCGAATAAAGGTACAATATAGGTGTTACATTGCAGTAAGTGAGTTTCTCTTTATCCTGCCTCATATGTGAGGCGTGCAAATATTAAGTAGGTACTTAAATCTAATTAAAATAATGTAACATGGCAATAAAATTGTGAAAGTTGCTCCTACATAGCCATGATAGGACGTCAATACAGCCGAAACATTTACAACCTTGATCAGATGGTACAATGCATAGGAAAATTGAGACAGCTTTGTACACACACTAGTAACATGCTCATTCCAGTTAAGGTTACGATCCAATGTGAGGCCCAAAAATTTTGCTGTAGTAACTTCTTGAATACCTAGTGTCATTGATAAATTTTATTTCTAAATTATGACATTGAGTTCCTCAAAGGGTAGGTAAATGGAATTACGTTTGTTTTTTTCATATTAATAAGTAAAAGAGTGATTCAAGGGGAAGGCTTATATTTATAAAAGTTCCCGAAATTCCCACGGGAACAACGCGGGTAAAACCACGGGGCGCTGCTAGTATGAAATATTTATTTGCTATAATCACTGGTACATAATGGTGGTAATGTATGAAAAGGTAGTTTCAATGCATCTGTGGTATTCTGTGCACTTTGTGGTCTGTGGCAATGATTATTTCCTCTATCTATAGTCTGTGGCTGTGGCACACACACTGACTCTGACTGACTGACACAACCAACAGACAGAGTCATTATTATTAGAGGTGGGAACTATGCATCACTTTGAAGAGCGGAGTGATTCGAATCTTTTGTATCAAAGGAGTTGAATCACTCATTTAGTTCAGCAGTTCATTTAGTTCAGCAGTTCATTTGATTCAGTTTGGCTCATGAGCGATTTAATGATATTTAGTTCACAGAACTACAATTATTCAATTGATTCAAATTGAATTCTTATTCAATTTGAATCAATTGAATTATTGTTCAAACTTCTACGATTCGTTCTTATCTTACGAATCGTAGAAGTTGCCCTCAGCTTTGCCTGCATATTTTTAGCTTTAAAAATTTCGATTAGTAGAATCTTACACTAGTTTCATATTAAAGAATTTAATTAGTAATTTGAATTAAAGTACATATATATATACTTATCACACTAATCTATACAATTTTCCTACTGACTGAACTGTGAACTGACTGACTTGACTGAGTTACTGAGTTGAGTGAGCTGCATTCCCTTCCTTCTTGTCCCGAACGAAATGAGTTGATGAGTTAAATGAACTAAGAAGAACTACACTGAACTAAAGAGTGATTCAACTCGGAGTGGTGAATCAACTCATTTAAATCACTCACTCATGAGTTACCCACGACTAATTATTATTACACAGACAGAAAGAAAACAAAGTTTGTTCGTGTGTTTTAAGTTAATGGCGTTGTTTCTATTTTTTATTTAAATGAACAACTGTTGGACCTTCCTTTGAATTGATTGTGTATTGTCCAGCTAATTTCTGCGTTGATTTTCGTTCCGTCTCGTTCGTTGTCCATCTGCTATGGATGGGCATTGGGCAGAGCTCGCAGTTCTGTTCAGCACAGCACAGTGCATGTACAGTATTTTTTTAATTTGCATCGAACAATGGGTCTAAATGTAGCAAAGGTACACCCAGTGTTATAAAGGCGACCGGGACTTAGACTTAAAAAAATGGTTCTAAAAATATGTGGGATTAAAATCTGTTATCAACCTAGGTGTCTTGCGTCAGTTGTTAATGTGCCTACCACATACTTGTTTTTATGTTACGTATTCATTTAGATATATTTTATTGTATTAGTGTTAGATTAGTATCAATATGGTATCTCAATAAACGTACGTCTCATCTCGTACCTCGCCTGTCCAACCAGCGCACAGTGGTGACCCCGACGTGATTATGATTATTTTATGACGCCGATTAATTATGACGAAGTATCGGATTCCCAAGTTCGAGACGACGAGTTAATATCAATATTAAAAGCGAACACACTACATATAAAACAAATACTTACTTCACCTATTAAGGACCGGCCAGTGTATATACCAGCGCACATTAACGTTCCTATGTGGTTTTGCGAAGTAAATGCTTGACTTAAGTTGTCGTTCGTATACATGTCATCAGTAGCAATGAATTAGCGTTGACCCATAATAATAATCATAACTCATGATTATTAATATAATCATAACTCTTGTGATGTGTCAGTTAGAAACATTTATTAGTACAACACGGTCACTCGGTACCATCGTACCATTGTATATTCATGTACCTGAAGTGTCAACAGTGATTCTGGTTCACTGATGGTATTTCAGCCTCCTGTGGCCGCGGCTCTTGTTGTTACCCATGATGAAAGTGTCATCATTGTGAGTCTACTAACTACTTCATGTATCCGCAGTATAAATAAATGTATATTTTATAAAGTAGTTGTATTCATAAGAAAGATCACATCATTGTTAAAACTCTAAAATAATTTGACTAAACATAAGTTTGTGCGGTCCAAACACAAAATGATTTATAAACAAAAACAGAGAAGTTGAATACGATCCTCAATATTAGTTATTTGTATTGTATTTACGTCCATTTCAAAAGTAAATTTTCTTCCTTGTGTTGTTGGTTGTGTTCTGCTCGATGAGTTCATCATATGGTTGTCACACAATCTCTGCTGCAGCCTGAGGCACTGTGGACTTAGGGTGCATATCATTTGCGAAGAGGGCATCTCGATGCCAGCTGGTGGTGCTTCGAGGGGGCATCTGGGTCAGTGAGAGCTCTTTGAGTGTGTGAGCCTCAAAGAAAACAGTTGAATTTTTTAAAAATAGGTGTCACCTTGAAATGTTTTAAAAAAAAAAATATTTCTGCAAAACAATTTTCCCTATATATCTTGCAAATGATTACACATAGTTTGATCTGTTGGAAAATGTTTGTATTTACTCAGTAAATGAGGTGATTTTAAACTTTCTAATGATTTGTTAAAATCATGAATAAATTCCTATTTGTAAGTCTGTTGACACCATGAATACCAGGGAAGTTATTTGTTAACAATGTCTCGGTAAATATTAATAAGTACATAATTAATAATCTTATTTCTGCAAAACAATTTTCCTTATATATCTTGCAAATGATTACATATCTTTTGGTCTGTTTGAAATTGTTTGTGTTTTAAAAGAAGTTGTCTTTACTCGGTAAATGAGGTGATATTAAACTTTCAAATGATTTGTTAGAGTTGTGAATAAATTTCTATTTGATAGTCTGTTCACATTTTGAATACCAGGGAAGTTAATTTTGAGTGTTTACAAAATCGACTTCCCTGTAAAAAGTTAAACATTAAAATAAAATTAATTTTATGTGGGTAAATATCCGTGCCTGGCGTGAACAAGTTGACATGTCAAAAATGTCAATTTTACAGGGCGGCCATTTTTAAAGTTTGAACTCTTCCGGTACATCGAGAAATTTGTTATACAACGTGTCCCAAAACTCAACTCAAAACATTAAAAATTGATGAAATAAGTATGGACTTAAGCGGATATGTATCTATTATTCGATAAGGTTAAGATCATATGTTCTTGACACCAGAGCAAACTCTCCAGTTTTCTTTAAGATTTTTGTCATAAATGTTTTCATGTCCATATTTACATCTTTAGATAGAATTTTTACAATATCTTTTTCTCCTAATCCTATGTTCTTTAAATTATACTTAATCACCCCTTTCTTGCCGTTCTTCCTCTTAATTGTCACACCTTTGGATAGTTGATTAATTAAGTTATTGTTACTCGTGGTCATAAGTTCTTTCTGATTATTATAAGTGACCTTCTCCCCATAATCCGACTCTTGAACAGATGCATCATAAGCTTCAGATTCAATTACACATGAAGTCCCATTGTCGGTTGATTTAGCTGTTCATAGCATCAGTAATTGCACATTTCACAACCACATATTTCGGTCCTTTGATGTGTACAACTTTGTATTTTGTTCCGGACGTCTGACTTATCCAGTTAATAAGTGATTAGAAAGCAACCTCTGACCCTGGTGGAATGTCAATATTGTGGGTATTGGTCTTCATACCAGAGCAGTTGAACATCTCTGCAGCAATCTGGAGTATGCTTGGATCTGTCTCCTTAATCCCAACGAAGTCACCGTCCATGGGGTCCTTTTCGTCAATAGAACTTATAGGTGATTTTAATGCCTTTTGATTTATATTCTTACCTTCATCTATTATTTTCTTTTCGTCTTTAAAATCACCGTTGTCTGCGTTCTCATTGTCTTCCGTACTCAGAAGCCAATCAGCAACTCTGCCAACTGCCGGCACCACATGGGAGATATTTTGTCCCATTTCAATCTCACCAAATTCTTCACTTTCGTCGCATCCTACCATTAATCTTTCTCCCACCCCTTTTGATTCGTAATACTCCAAGTTACTCAGTGTTGACTCGCGCTTAGACATATTGAAGCTTATATTTATTTATTACTGTTCACTGTATGATCTAACAGTAATGGATTTATGTAGTCGGTTTTGATAAATAGGGCGTTGGACATTGGCGAGTATGAAATAGAATACTAGGACTTAGGCATGAATCATGTAATTTAATTAATCAGGGGACGAACTCAGGATATACAATAAAACAGATTAGAATTATATTATTTAGTCAGTTTATGTAGAAAATTAAGGTCAACGAAGAAAAAAAGGTCAAACAAAGTCAAATATCTCTTCCGGAATATGCTGGTTTGGTAAAAAAGAATCTCCGTTATCCGCATTTTCGGTATCCTGATTAGGTGCAGATAGGACATTTTTGAAATATTGTAATTCTGAAATATCTCTCCAAAGTTCACCAAAGTGTTTAATTAATAATTTATTCACGTCATCACGCTTTTCTTGTTTGATGGCAACAGTCCCCTGTAGTCTTTCGGGTAATATTTGTGAAATCTTTTTTCCTCTTTTTGTAATTGGCAAGAGTTGCCCAATTTCATTTCTGTAAGACAATTCACCACGTACAAAAAATTTTCTTGACTGTTTTTCGATCACAATTTTTTTACACTTGCTTATTTGGAAGTGCAGGCTCTGGGTATTTTTTAATACTGTTTTGGAAGCCTCCTTCCAGTCGAACACTGGCACTTCATCAACTACACGAAAGATAGTCGCGTTAGATGACATTAAACTAATGTAGTCATCTGGATTTAAAATGTTTTCCAATTGTGTTTTAGACTAAAATAAAAAAATATATATATACACATTAGTTCAATTAATAAAGTAGTTATAGAGTATTTGAAGGGCAAGATAAGCGATCACTCACTGTCACTGCACATGTTTAGGTTAACTCAAATATGTCATGGTTGCTAATACGACACCCTTTCAGGCCGGGAACACAACTATCGCGCGTTTTAGATTTTTTAAACCATAATGTCATCTATTGAGTTCCATTGCGCTCTACTTTTATACTATTCTGATGCAAGGGCGGGCCTAAACACGCTGAATAAAGGACCTTGAGAAGATTCCATTCTTCGGTGGTTGAAAACACCAAGTTGGCCGTTAATTTCGATATACATGTCAAGGAGTGACTTGGACAACTCTTCAAGGGCTTTCAAATGACATTAGTTATGTCACTGTTGAGCAATACCATCAGGGTCAACTGCACATACACCCAGTGTCGATCTTCGGTGGTCGAAAACACCGCGTTTGTGGTCGATTTCGATATAACTGTCAAAGAGTGACTTGTACAACTCTTCAAGAGCTTTCAAATGACATAGCTCATGTCACTGTTGAGCATTAGGATCAGCGTCGATACTTCGGTATAGCATAGCCCAACTCCATTCTTCGGTGGTCGAAAACACTAAGTTGGACGGCGATTTCGATATAACTATCAAAGAGTGACTTATAAAACTCTTTATGAGCTTTCAAATGATATGTGTCATGTCACTGTTGAGCAATACGATCAGTGTCGATACTTCGGTGGTCGAAAACACCGAGTTGGCCGTCGATTTCGATATAACTGTCAAGGAGTGACTTGTAAGAGCTTTCAAATGACATCAGTCATGTCACTGTTGAGCAATACGATCAGGGTCAACTGCACATACACCTAGTGTTTTTTCTTCGGTGGTCGAAAACACCGAGTTTGGCGTCGATTTCGATATAACTATCAAAAAGTGACTTGTAAGAGCTTTCAAATGCGTAAGTCATGTCACTGTTGAGCATTCCGCCCAGGCTCCACAGCACCTCCAGTGGTAATTCTTCGGTGGTCGAAAACACCGAGTTGGCCGTCGAATTCGATATAACTGTCTAGGAGTAACTTGTACAACTCTTCAAGACCTTTCAAATGACATAGGTCATGTCACTGTTGAGCATTGGGGCAGGCTCCATAGTTACCTGCCCGAGGTCCTTAATTTTTACATTTCTGGAGCGTGTAGTTCAATAACGGTTGGGAATATGGAAAAAGTGGATAGAATTAAAGTTATAGAGAATTTTATAAGCTTTTTTATATTCTCAGATACTTTTTCGATAAAACTTACCGTTTTCGAGAAAAATCCAAAAAACCTAAAATTTTGACCTTGGGCCCCGAATAAGTCCCGAAGCTCACATGGGACTGATGGGGACTTTTGACACTTTATTCCTTGTGGTAAACCTAAGGTCTCTACGAAAATTTGGCTCTGTCGGAATTTTCTTTATTTCAATTGTTTAAAATGACCCGGCTAAATCTTCTGAAAAATTTGAATAATATGACTGGGCTGATATGTTGGAATCAGCTGGTGATGAAACATTATGAATGGTTGTTTCTGGTAAAGTGGGGGTTGGTGTAGAACCGGATGTATAAGCCTGTAATTGTTGTTGTGGCGGCAAGAAAGCGGGGGATGGTGTAAAACCGGATGCGTATGGCTGTAATTGTTGTTGTGGCGGCAAGATGTTAGTCCCTCGTTGGTAAACAGGAAAAGAGTTTATGGGTTGTTGCAGTATGTTGTATACTGGTTGAGAAGGACGCTGAACACGCCTACCAAGTCTTATCTGTTTAAATACGTTAAGAATACTAATCTTAGCATCGAGTTTTTCATCTGGGGTTAAATTTTTGAGTTATGGGACAAGAGACAATGCAAAGTTTACATCTTCATCAACATTAGTCTTATTTAATGCTTTTAATATTGCTTCGTCCAAATCCGTATTCTTCGAAACACGAGTTTTCTTCTGGCGAGGAGGTGCGGAAGCGGATGGAGCAGTTCCTTCATCATTTTCCTCATTTTCTGAAGTATCCTGGGCCAGGTTCAGGTTACCTTCCGTTTGACGATTTTCCATGCATGGAAGTAAAAATAATAATTGTTCAAAGTATACGTATTTACGCCTCTTGACCGAAGCCTGCCCCGACTTTGTGTTCTTTTGTGCATTTAATTCTCGGCGAAAGCAAGTCCGTAAATTGGCCCATTTTTTTGTATATCGCGGCCTGAAAAATAATAAAATATAATTAGTTCATTACAGGTATCTGGCTACTGAAGCTAGTTTCAATTCATTGTCTTTTGATTATCTGATGGGAGCTTCTACAATACGAGATATTACAAAAACGTACATGTGAGCAAATATGGAATATGCTTCAACCGTTATATTTGCCAACCAAACAAGAAGATGACTGGATTGAAATAGCAGACGAATTCTACAGTCGCACAAATTTTCCAAACATCATTGGAGCGATCGATGGCAAACATATACGGATGATACAGCCAGAACATTCCGGTTCATCATATTTTAACTACAAAAAGTTCTTCTCCTGCGTTTTGATGGCTTGGACAGATGCCGATTATAAATTTGTGTACATTGATGTTGGTTCTTATGGAACAGCTAGTGATTCGGAAATATTTAAAACATCAGAAATGGGTAAACGGCTTTCCGAGAATCGACTAAATATTCCTTCTGAAAGGCAATCGCCTTTGAAAAAAAATTTTTTTTGTGATAAATGGAAAGATTATATATTAGTTTTATAACAAAACTATTTTTATTTTATTTTTTTCGCAATAATTCAAAAGTTATTTCAAAATAAAAATTATTTTTTTAATCCAGTACCGAAAACACTCGGACAACTCCCGAACAAACCCGAGCGTCGTGTGACGTCATAATGTATAGCCCCATTCGGTTACACGTGTAATAGCCGTAAACGCTGTTCGTACTTATGGTTAAATAGCTATACATTATCACGTCACAACCACGGTGACCAATTATGGCGCGTTTATAGTCACGTGATTTTTATTCAATTTTTAATTGTTTATAATTATTTGAAAAAATATTTTTTTTAAGTTTTTTGCATTAAATATCAATATTATTAATAATAAAGTTTTAAAATACATAAAAAAAATCATTTTTTTTTTCAAATGCCCAATTGCCTAATGATGATGTCGGAGATGTTATTCCATTCTCTGTCGTAGGCGATGAAGCGTTTGGACTTGGAAATCATATACATATTACGCCCTTATGCAAAAATAAATTTAAACTACACCAAGCGAATTTTCAACTATAGACATACAAGAGCTCGACGCATGGTTGAATGTACTTTCGGGATTCTAGCTAACAAATGGCGTATTTTTCACCGTCCAATTGACGTAAATATTAATTTTTGTGTTAAAATTATTAAAGCTTGCTGTGTCCTACACAACTGTGCTGTGTCGCGCGTTCGGCTGACAGTGGCGCGAAATTTTCGCGCTACTGTCAGCCGAACGCGCGACTCAATGAACGAGAGCGTACGAGCTGAGTGGCAGCGACACACGGACAGGTTCCAACCTGCTTTGTTTACGCGAAAACAAAGGACGGGCTACACTGTACCGTAAATTCAGATTAAATTGAGCTATTTGGTATAAAACAAATATGGTGGTCACAGTCAGTAAATGTATAACGTCGAAGTATGAATAAAATTATTTTCTTTCGAACGAATTAGTAAATGATCTTAATCGTACTACGATTACGCTTAAGATTAAATCTTAAGCATGTACAATCTGGATTAAATAGACCAAAATAGTATATTTTTTTTTAGTTTCAATCAGAAAAAAAATTGCGTGATATTTGCCGAGACCCCCCTCTCTCCACCGTAAGATAGATGAGATTTGACTCGACCCCCTCCCCCCCTTAAACACCTCACGTAATTTATGGACGCCCCCTTTCTGGAGCGATTGGTGCAGGAGCTCAGAGAAATAAAAGAAGTTTTGCGATCACGGTAATACATATTTAATATTGTTTAGTTTAGAGAAAATAAAATCCGGTATTTAATACACTCTATAAACATTTGAAAACTAAAACTATATAAATAAATACACCTAAATAAAAACTATATTTAAAAATAAATTAAAATTTCATATTAGAGACTGAATCAAATCAAGAATTAACTGGTTCCTCGTAGAAACTCCTTTTTGAAGTGCCTGGTTGTTGGTATTTGGCTGATCTTCAAATGCCACACCTAATTGCATCTGTGATTCCTGCATTATTTCTCTACTACTCAGTTGTGGTGCAGGAAGATTGGCTCTATTACAAATGTTGTGTAATATAACGCAAGCATTTACAATAGAGGCGGCAACCCGTGGCTTGTAATGGAGAACTCTATGCATCAGAAGGCAGCGAAAGCGTGCTTTTAGAAGACCAATAGTCCTCTCAATGACATTCCGAGCTATAACATGCAAGTCCGTGTAGTGGTTTTCAGGCGTGTTCGGGATAGCATTGTCTGGATTGCACGAACTTGCGCCATAGTATGAGGCTGCAAAGTATGAGTGCACCGATTAATATACCATAAAATGGGATGGTGGTATGGTATATAGTAGAGTGATCCTTTATAGAGGGTTGTATAATCCTGTCCTGGATGTTGTGCAGCTTCCGCAGGTCTATAGTATCTATCTGCAGATGCGGAGTAGGTGATGTCTGGATAATGGTGTCCGTTATATTGGTTATCTTCATAGGCTGTCCCTCTATGCGGTCGTTCGCGTTGATGATAGTGAATTGGCTGGTTTTTAATTTGCAGTTATGTGGTATGGTGACGAGGTAGCTACCGGTGAGAGTAATGACTTCATCTCATTCGCATGTGAGTCTTATTTGAGTCGGCTTCGGCAGGACGATGGCGTAGTGGCGGTCATCTAGTTTCTCCATGGCTGGTCGCGTCAGATGGATGCTGTTTCTCTCGCAGGATGTCGTCTCCGGCTTGCCCTCGATGATGTCGCATATGCAGTCTGTTTGTGCACGCAGGTGGTTGTTGTAATTTTCTTCACAGATGTACCGCGTGTCAAACTTCGGGCATTCAGCCGCAATGTACAAATAAAAATTCTCAGTGATTGCTAGGAAGGGTGAAGGGGGTAGGATAGTTTGGTCATTCCTATTAGGTACTACTGTTAATCTATACATGGAGAAAGTGCGTGGTGACACCACAGGAAAACGAAAGACAAATACTATCTGGTTATCATTAAAGTATGACGCTGGTTTTATAATATTATAATATTCTCTGAGTTCTAACTCGATAATATGTTCTTTACCATAAAGTGTTGTCAGTTTATTTAACATATTGGCTAATACTTTAGTACCTATCATAGAGTGATGGGTGCGCATGTCGTTACAAAATGATATTGTGTTTTCTAACCTGGTTAATTCGCCTAATATGCCATTTACGTTATTATTAATTATGGCTAATATCTGAGCAAATTTAGCATATTTCAAAAGTGCTGTTTCAGCGTATGCATTTGCATTAAGTAATATATTTAAAGTTTTATTTAATTTAAAGTCTGCTACATCATGTGGCGATATTGTACAAGGAGGTTCAACGAGCACCTGCGCCGAGAGCTCCGTGGTCCGCGGGCCAGTCGCCGAGCCCGCGACGCTCCGCAGCACGCGGTACCAGCTCATGGCTCGTTTACACAGTGCGTGCTGCTGCCTGGCCAGTAGACAGCTACTCGGTTTGTCTACTCGTACGCCAGTAGCTCGGCTCGCCTTTGCTGTCTACACCACACCTAGCTACTGCTCAGTCCGAGTCAAGTCGCGATGTCCAGTGAACTTGTTTTAATAAAAAAAACGGTGATACGCTCTATGACAACAATTTTATGTCAGGAATTGGAAAATATCTATAACCATAGCCAATATAAGAAAAAAGAGCGTAAGAAAAGGATTTGGATTAGAGAATGGATGGCTAGAAGATCTTTAGGGGCAACACGTATGATTCTCAACGAGCTTTACCATGAAGATCCCCGAGAATATAAAGCAGTGGTGAGAGTGACACCTGAACAAGTCGAAATTCTTTTAAATTTGATAAAAACAAAAATAGAACGTCAAGACACATTGATGAGAGATGCCATAGCAGCAAGGGTGAAGTTGGAAGCAACTCTGTGTTTCCTAAGCTCAGGAATGTCATTCAGACTGCTATCAGTATTTTTCAGGATATCTAAAGCTTCTATATCAAAATTTATACCAGAATAGCGGTGGGTCGTTGACGTATTTTCCGTCGACGCAACGAGACCGTTTATGGTAAACGATAAACTAGTTTAAAAAACAGTCCAATTTTCGACTAGTTTACTTCTTAGACTGAACGTGAGCAGTTGTACTACGCTACGGCGATTATTACAAAACTATTTAAAATAAAATAAACAGAACTCCCCTTCATACTTTTCCAGGCTTAGGACTGGCAGGTTTATTTGTATGTAAAATTTTATGTTTTTAAAAGTGTTTTATTAATAAATATAAGGTGCACATAAACCTGGAGTAATTAGAAGTTAATTTCATTTTATATACATTTTTATGGGTATTTACACTATTTACACAATCAATTTATTTATATTTACAAGTAATTCTCGAACCTTTTTTCATTTAAATTAACATTTAAAAATATTAACTTTTCTACTAACGAATATTACGAATTTATTGTAAACAAACAAAATTTAAATTAATGATAAAGCAAAATGTACCTAAATAGAAAACATTAAGAGTCTATTTTAAATTATCATAATTACGACCAATCTCGGCGAACTAGACTACTTCGGTAATATTCGGCTACTTTCGTATTTCACTCGACGATGACGTAGGTTTAAGTATCGTCGCGTTGTGAACTGTGAACTTCGCTCGACCAAAGCGCAACGCGTTGCTTGTAGTTCATTCATAAACTAGTTTATCAGAGAACGGTAGACTGTTTATCATCCGTTCACGCCAAAGAAACAGTCTAAGAAAACTGTTCGTTCATTAAACGCTCACCACTATACCAGAAGTTTGTGACGCTATTTCTTTAGAAATAGCGTTTAGAAATATTCGTCCAAAGCTTTAGCTTTGGACGAATATTTTCAAGTAAGTAAAAGTTAATTTTATTAACACAATAATACATGACGTGTGACTCATTCATTTATTTTTCAAAAACAAATTAAACCTTAACTAAAACATTATTGCATGTTGTTTACATTAGCATTTATCATCGCTTTGACTATTGGATCATTAAAGTCAAACAATTGTCCTGGTTGAACTGGCTGCTGCGCAGAAACCGTTTCTAAATTGGCTGCCTCGTATGATGAATGTGATGATTGGTGATCAACTGATTGAAGTGGCTGATGCACCAAAACTGTTTCTGTAGGCTGATAAGTTGTGCCTGGGAAGGACACACTGGGTCCTGATGATGGTGACGCTATGTAGGACTGTGGTGACGAAGCACTGTATGAGGAAAGGGCAGATGCGTTCCGAGCGTATATAGCTCTTTTTCGGTATCGTGAAAGTACTTGTTGAATTTCATCTTTGGCATCTAAAAAATCTAGTAATGGGAGCTGCCTCAATTGAATAGCGACATGTTTTCCAACAATATCATACTCGTCTTCTTGTCTAGAAGAGCTGGAAGATTCTATAGTACTGTTTAGTTGTTTCAGCTCATCAATAGCTGCTGTAATTCCGCTCATTTCTTGGGCAGTATTATGTGATTTTTTAGCTTTACCCGGGTTTTTTTTCTTTGTCAATGTGCTGTCACTGGAGTAGATTGATCTATCATCAGATTTATCATCAGTGTTATCCGCCATGTCTTGACTAATAGCATTTTCCAAATCCGCCGGAGTGTTGTCTTTCTGCAATTGGAATATAAAATTAATATTATATTTTTCAGGTACCAAGCAGAAAGGAATGGGAAGACGTACAAGTAGGATTTCACCACAGGTAGAACTTTCCAGGATGTTGTGGAGCCATCGATGGCAAACATGTGGTGATTCAAGCTCCGCCCAATTGTGGTAGTGAATACTACAATTATAAAGGAACTAACAGCTTGGTGCTCCTAGCGATCGTGGATCATGACTACTGCTTTAAATATGTGGACATAGGCTCATATGGGCGAAATTCTGACGGTGGTGTTTTCCAAGCTTCCTCATTGTATCCAGTGTTGGAAAATGGCACATTATTGCCAGAAGGCGGTATTGTAGTGGGAGATGATGCTTTTCCTCTTAAGACGTACTTATTGAAACGCTATCCCAATGAGACTACGATAGCTGAAAAAACTTACAATTACAGATTCTCTAGGGCAAGACGCATAGTAGAAAATGGATTCGGTATTTTAGCATCTCGCTTTCGCGTTTTGGGAAAACCTATCTAGTTGCAAGAGGAGACCACAATAAAAAATATTCGAACTACATGCGTACTGCACAACTGGTTCCGGAAATCTTCACCACACATCTACACTCCTCCTGGTAGTGTAGATTATGAAGATATTACAAATTTCACTGTCAACCTTGGAACGTGGAGATCAGAAATAAATGCATTACCGAGTATCGCCCGATCGCGAACAAATAACAGATCAAAAGCAGTTGCCGAAAAATTGAGAGAAAAATATAAAAACTACTTCTGTAATGACGGTGCTGTCTCCTGGCAAAGTCGTATGATTAATATCTAGAAATGTAACCAACTACATTTATTAGTGAAATAAAGAATTAGGTACTCACCAGATTGGATGTTGTTTTCTTTTCTTTTAAATTAATTGTTTTCATTATATAATCCACTAGCAGCGCCCCGCGGTTTTACCCGCGTTGTGCCCGTTCCCGTAGGAAATCCGGGATAAAATGTTGCCTATAGCCTTCCTCGATAAATAGACTATCTAACAGTGAAAGAATTATTCAAATCGGTTCAGTAGTTTCTGAGATTA
Organism: Cyclophora albipunctata; assembly: GCA_963082685.1. Taxonomy (NCBI): domain Eukaryota; kingdom Metazoa; phylum Arthropoda; class Insecta; order Lepidoptera; family Geometridae; genus Cyclophora; species Cyclophora albipunctata. Next base: position 4,664,121 of record OY720135.1, on the reverse strand, counting down.
GCGCGTTTAAACAAACAAACAAACAAACAAACAAACAAACAAACAAACAAACAAAACAAACTCTTCAGCTTTATAATATTAGTATAGATTATATTATATCAAACCATTTTATGGATGGTTTGTACACATCGTCTGCGCCAGCGCCACTCTTCTTGCTTTTTTCGATTTTACTCACTTCTTGATTGTAGGTGGACCGTAAATTTTTTATTTTCTTGGTTACCTCACCATGCATTTCTGCATTTCTTTTGCGATATGTTCCAAAGATTCTTTTCTCATATCTCTATTTCGATAGTTTTTATCGAAACAATTCCATAGGTTTTCTTGTTCTCTGTAGAGTTTCAAGAATGAAATATTATTGTCAGAAGACCGTCTATCCGTACCCATATTTCGATCTCGATTTAGTACATAGGCGTAGCACACAAAAAACACGGCTTCCACTCACAACTGTCCGGCTGGCACTGGCGAGCTACTGCCGAACGCGTCCAAACGATGCGAGCGACGCACGAGCCGCTGTCATGTGCGAGTTGCTGCCGGGCGAGCAGGCGAGTGAAAACAAAAAATGTTGAAGTAACTCGGATGCGAGCTACTGACCAACTCGCACGTACTCGTAAAGGATAGGTTACACAGTGCGAGCAGCTGATTTTGCCGGTAGACAGCTACTGTGCATGTGTACTCGTATGACAGTAGCTCGACTCGCCTCGCTCGGTCACACTATGCGAACTGCTGGCGTCGCAGGAAGACAGCTACTGCACCAGTGTACTCGCATAGTTCGTCTGTATCATGTCTCGTGCAATGTTGTCGCAAAATACACGTTTAATCACAGTGCATACCACTATAAAAGCAGTTACGAAAATACTTTGTGTTGAAATTGAAAGAGCTATACAAAAAAAGAAGAAGAAGAGAAGTGTTTGGGTCAGGACTTGGCTGCAAAGAAAAGGGGCAACGAATTCAATATTTAAAGAGCTATATGATAAAGATCCCCGAGAATATAAAGCGGTTATGAGATTGACAACTGAACAAGTGGAAATACTTTTAAATTTGATTGCTCCAAAAATTCAACGTGATGATACACTAATGAGGGATGCGATACCTGCGAGGGTGAAGTTGGAAATAACCCTAGTACACCTTTCTTCTGGGATATCGTATAGACTGTTGTCGGTATTTTTCAGAGTTTCAAAAGCATCCATCATTAAAATAATACCAGAAGTGTGTGCTGCTATCAATGAAAGTTTAAAAGATTATATCAAAGTAAGTATTTTTTTTTATTCATAATCAAATTCACAATGGTTTTGTAAAGTTTTTGTACATATTAAACGTGAACTTTACATATTAATACTTAATAACTACAGTACTACATAGCTTAGTTCGTTATTTTTTAATATTAGAGATTGATATTGCTGCAGCAAGTACATCATTAGATTGGGGTATAGATTCAAATTGATCCAGCAGTGGCGCAGAGAATGCAGATGTTGTAGGTTCAACAGGTTGATAAGCTTCAGTAGCGACCTCTACAAGCTGGTAGGCTACAGGCTGTGGTGATAGCGTACATTCATTATGGAGTATAGATTGTGAAGATTGTTCCACTTGCATAGAGAGTGCAGACATTTCATAATTTACTGTAGGCTGTGGTGATGGCGTACATTCGGAACTGTAATTAGAAGGTGTGTACACAATTCTACCACAGAGGGCTCTCTTACGGTATCTAGAGAGTATCGCCTGTATTTCATCTGTCGCATCAATTCTATCAATCGAAGATAACTGTTTCAGCTGCAGTGCTACATGTCTTCCAATAACATCACATTCATCTTCTAATTCTCTTGTAATCGGGGCAGACACGTTTACTAAACTACTATTTAGTTCTTTGAGTTCATTTACGGCTGCTTGAATGTCAGACCGTTCTGATGATAATTTCGTCTTTAACTTTAGAGTTTTTGGTGGCTTTACCACTTTTATATGAGCAGCTTTGTTGCTATTGTCACTAGCATCAAGGTCCACGTTATTCGTGGCCTCCTCGCTTCCTGACGCTGATGCGACGTTGCTTCCTGACGTTGATGGATGATATGGTTCCTGAAATTAACATTACTCTTTTATTTTTCAGATACCGAATGTGGAAGAATGGCAAGATATCCAAATAGGATTCGCTTCGAGGTGGAATTTCCCTAATTGTTGTGGCTCTATCGATGGGAAGCATATAACAATTCAAGCACCACCAAATTGTGGCAGTGAATATTATAACTACAAAGGAACAAATAGTATAGTGCTCATGGCTGTTGTGGATCACGATTATACTTTCAGATATGTAGATATAGGCTCATATGGTCGTAACGCAGATGGTGGGGTATTCCAAAACTGCTCTTTGTATCCTTATCTAGAAAACAATTTATTGTTGCCTGAAAATGGTATTCTAGTTGGAGATGATGCCTTCCCTTTAAAACCGTATTTACTAAAGCCCTACAAAAATACATTGACCACCGCCGAAAAGATTTTTAATTATAGGTTGAGCAGAGCAAGAAGGATTGTGGAGAATGGGTTCGGCATTCTAGCATCTCGTTTTCGTGTTTTGGGAAAGCCAATTCAAGTTACAGAGGAAACTACGATAAAGATCGTCTTATGTGCTTGTACATTACACAACTGGTTACGTACTACTGCATCAAATACTTATACACCACCAGGAACTACAGATTATGAAGACATCATAAACTTTCAAATCATTCAGGGCCAGTGGAGGTCCGAAATTAATGAATTACCGAGTATTCGTCGCTCGAGAATTAATAATAGATCGAAATTAATAGCAGAGAAAATGCGTGATAAATATAAAAATTATTTCAATGACGACGGAGCAGTTGCATGGCAAAATTATATGATTAGGTAATTATAATTACCTAGTAGTAATTAGAATATAAAAGGGAAGAGAAAAATAAAGGATAGTAAATTTTGTGGACCCTGACTGGTTTGGAATGTGCCTTGTGCCTTTGTAATTATAATTTGTAATAAAATACTTACCAAATTACTTGATGTTTCCTTTTCTTTAAGATTAATTATTTTCATAATATAATCCATAGAATCGAACCATTTGATAGATGGTTTATAGATCTCATCAGTGCCAGATCCACTTTTTATGCTCTTTTCAATTTTCAATAACTCCTGGTTATACGTTGAGCGTAAATTTTTGATTCTTTGTAACTTCATTCATGTTTTTTAAATTGCATTCCAAGCGGATGTGTTCTAACGACGCTTTACGCAAATCTCTGTTCTTGTAATTAGGATCCAAACAATTCCATAAGTTCGTTTGATTCTTGTATAGCTCCACAAACTTTATATTTTGATCGGATGTCCACCTTTCCGCCATTTTGATGTCAACGCAAGAAACCTACAAAAACACTGTACCGGCGGCGTGGGCCCGAGCGTACGAGCTACTGTCATTTCGCGAAATCATGCGAGTTGACGACCGAGCGACGTGCGAGTGGCGTGGTGGGGGAAGGCCAGTTGCGAGTAAAAACAAAAAATGTTGAAGTAACTCGCTTGCGAGCAACTGTCCCACTCGCACATAACAGTTACTCGTATGATGCGGTCACACAGTGCGAGCTATTGCACCTCAGTAACTGACACGGTCAGCTCGCATGCTAGCTCGCACCCCGTAACCTAGGCTTAAGTGACGTCCAAACAGTGCGAGTAACTGCAGTGCAGCTACTCGGAAGGCTTACTCGTACGCTAGCTCGCACTGTGTAAACCAGCCATTATTCCGTTGCCTGATGATGGCAGCTCTATGAGCGAGTACCAAGTCCAGTGGTAAAGTGTATGTGAAGTGCAAGTGCAAAGTGCAGTGCCTTAGCTTACTTATATTTAATCAAGTTATTTTACATGTTTTTTAGTTGTTTTTTGGTTTTTTCTTATTCTAGGAGTACATAAAATATAGGAATAGGAACTTAAATCAAATCAATAATACTATGAGTATACAAATCACATGACATCAAAATAAAGAAAGAAATTGGAATATAAAATAATAATAATAGCAATAAATTGGAATATATCTAATAGAGAGTAAATGCAGTCTTACTTAAAGCACTTATATGTAGGACGTTTGTCTGTCATTTGGTCAGTGAGATTTTTTCCATATTCTTTTGAATATGTCCTCTCCTTAGGCGGTATATAGGGTCTAATATGTGTTTTAATACTTATCATAAACGTTTGGCACCATAAGAACAGGAATAGCATATTGAGAATGCTTACCCTTATAATAGAAAACTTAGAATATGCTTAAGAAATGGTATACTTAAAATTAGATCTATTTAGCTTATATCCTAAAGGTGTTTACCCCCGGAGGTCATCATAGGTGGAAATCATCGCCTTCTGAATGTCTCTGTCGTGAATTTTGGCGTTCCTCTTAAAAGTGTCGAACAGTGTGGTTGGGGGGACAAGTGCTAGGGAATTGAATGGAAGGGTCTTCGACCCATATAGCTGTCTTGTTTGCGACAATATTGTGTTGATCCTCCTCGATGTCAAATACTCAGGATGATCCAATGAGACTATCTTGCCATCGGTTATCGTCATGATAAACCCGTCTGGATGACACTTCCGGGTCTGTGAGGGAGAGATGGGAGGGGGTGCTTGTGAGGGCATGGGGGTCTCGAGTTTTAGAGAGAACTCTTTTAATAAAGTTTCCGCCTTCGTGAGATAATTGGCAATAACTGCGGATTGGGCCCCCCATTGTTTTTCCGCTAGATCTTGAGACTCTTTGAATGACTTGGCCTCCTTGCTGCATAGCCGCAGGTCGGCCGACACCATCGTAGAGATCTCCGCGATCTCGTTTATCTTTGCGCTGTCATTTCTCAATTTTCCATTTTTCAGACCCCACATAGCACCATGAAGTCCGTCCTTAGATATCAGTTCGAAAAATGTGGCTACGATATCAAAAAGGAGGTCCCAGCTCAGATCTAGAGTTTGAGCTGTCTCCTCGTATACTACTCGGGTGTGAAGTAGCAGGTCCAAGATATCGCTCTTTGCTTGTTTGATCAGATCTAAGTCTAACTTAAAATATCGAATATAACTTAAAATATCGAATATAACTTAAAATATCGAATATATCTATAGAATGGCACCAGCAATCACCAAAACACTAAACATTTAACTTAACTAACTTAACTAGATTAAACAAGTCTTAACTAATGTCCTTTTTAAAGAGACTTCATGTTGTCAGAAGGACACATGATACTCGGACTGCAACTTGGTGTCAGCTTTCTTAGCAGCTGTCATCCACACAGTGGTGTAACTATTCTGTGTCATGATTCCGAGATTCCTACACCATTCTGTCCTTTCATCCTCCCTGAATAAGGGAGAATTCAGAGCATTCATCAGATAGACTTAAGAGTTCTCGGCTCTTCTTTCTTTAGACAACTTTGTCCATGTCTCGTTTTTCTGATTTATTATTTCTGAGAGCATCATGTTAGGGAGGAAGAAGACATTGAGTATTTTGATAGTGTCAGTGTTCTGCCTGGGCAGAAGGCAAGCCAAACTAGAAGTTCTGGACATGGATGGATACTCAACATAATCAGATTCATGTCTGACAGCATCAAGTGTTATTGGTCCTGGCATGTCTGGCATGGATGTGTACATGGCAGCTACTACGTCAGGGAAGCAGACTAGGATTCTGGAGAGGGTTGTATGTGTTGTCTGTCCCTCAGCCCTGTTCTTTATTCCAAGCTTCTTCTTGAGGGCCGTCAGTTTATTGATGACTTTCTTGGATGTGGTGGAACTGATTATTCTATCAACATTATTGCCTCTCACCATTCCCACCATCACCAGGAAAGTGACGTCTTCAATGCTAGCATTCTTTGCTATCTTCGACCTATGAGTTACTACATCAAACCCTGCATATCCAAACAGATCCAGGACCCAAGTGGCGTTCTTGTTGAACTCATTTATTATCTCTTTTGCTCTCTCGTAGATCTCCAGTGGGTTCACTCCTGCAAGAATGGTTGACCCTTCGAACGCCCCACAGAGTGGTAAAATCACCTAAAACCTGTCCAAAAATGTTTTGGGCATTTTTTGTGTCTGAAGGGCAGAATTTGACCTGTTATGATATTTTTTATACCTAATGTATTAATAACAGAGATATAAAATAGAAACAAAACATTAAAAAAATTTAAAAGTTTATTTATTTAAAAAAAAACGTTTTGGGTACAAATACTTGCACAAATAAGTAACAAAAATTAAAGTGTTTTTTTTATTCAGTATCACAGTTGATGTCCTCTTCAGCAGGTTTGAAAAATTCGACAGCTTCCATTAAAAAGGCCTTCCTATTTTTCTTGCCTTTTGGCTTAATGCTGCTTAAGTACGGATCTGAGGTAAGCAGAAGCCGATTCAGCACGTCTTCATTGCATTCCTTCCTTGAAAATTTTCTGGAGAAGCTCTCTCTATATTGGCGGAAGTGTTTATTGCGCGCTTCCGCGGCCTCTTCTGATAGCTGACCAATTGGCAGCAGGGGGTATTACTTCAATGGAGAAGGCCAACATTTTTTACTTTACACACCAAATAAATCTATACAAAATTACAAGAAAAACTGTGTTTTTACTTTTTCCATATCTCAATAAATGGCTAAGATATTAACGATCAAAGTGCGTATTTTCGACCGTGGGATTTTAAAAACGCGGGCGGGCGCTCACTGGTCGATGACGTCACAACTCGACTCATTTGGCAGTCGCGCTCTCGTACGCACGCCGCTGCGCATTAAAAATCAAAATTTAACTGTTTTCTGCGGAAAAATGAGTGAAAAAAAAGTGACGAAATACTTTAATGTGCCTCAGTGCTTCAATTCGACAGTTAAAACCTTCAAAACGTACGTTTTTAATGCACTTACTATTAGAACGGCTTAACCGATTTTGACAAAACATGTCTATGAACCACTGTTAAAAAACAATATTGAAATAAAATAAAAACGCATTGAAATCGGTTCACGCGCTTAAAAATATGCTACGTTACTACAGACAGACACGCAGACAGACATAGGTAGACAGACACATTAGCGTTCAAACTTGCAACACCCCTATAAAAAAGTAAAAATTTGCGGCCCGCAAGTTGATCACCACTGATTTCTTAACTAAGTATTATTTATTTTTATAAAAAAAACAACTGTGAATGAACAAACTAAAGCGGACATTGGATAAAATAAAAAAAATATCTGGTTTATTTATTAGAAAACTATATTAATAGGCAGGTAGGTACTTACCTACCTATTTATCTATTCAGAAAAGTAATAACTACGTAAATACCTACCTACTAGAACTTACCTACATCTGTATATGGGTAAATAGTGACATTTTCTTATGTACAAATAAAACATAGAGGTAAAATAATCATCGAAAACCTCGAGATGTAGATTGGGAGTATCTGGTAGTATTTTTTATCGCCGTCCATAATAGGTAGGTATCTACTAAATTAAACACACATTTCCTAATAAATACCTACCCGAGAGTAGGAAATGCTTACTCAGGATGTAAATACCTTTTCATCTATCAAACTATCCACTCTTGGAAGATTGTCCGACTGACCTTTTAAAAACCTCCATCCATTCTACACACTTCACGTTTCAAACAATTTTTTCGAAACACAGGATAATTTACTTTATTTTTTTTAAATATAAGCAAACTATAGGTATTTTGAATACGAAGACAATCAAAACAATATGAAATGAGACGCCATAACGCACCAAAGTTTACTGGAGTTCACCGGACCGACCGACCGCCCGCGCCCGAGTCGAGTTGTGACGTCATAGCGTAAGCGCGCCTAATCTCGGAAATTCAAAAAAGGGCTTGAACTTCTCGTCGTTATAACTTCGGAAATACTGCATGGATTGAAGTGAAATAAAAACTAGTGTAATATATATGACCTAAGCTCGGATTGTAGGTGCATTTGATAGTAATATTTTGACCCTTTGGCCTTCTCTATTTCAAAGCCAGAAGACAGAACCTCCAATATAACTTTAAATTTATTTATTAGAGCTAAATCAATGCCCGTTATGGATGCAGATTCTTCAGCGTTATTAAAAAATCTTCTAGACGTGTTACCGTCATTGGTATTCCCGTATCCGACTTTCGGGATATCGACCAGTAACCCTAATTTATCCTTAAATTCATTCTGAATACTTTCTTTGGCCAGTTGTATTTTTTCTTTGTCATTTTTTTCCGTGATACGGCCTTTATATACTTCCGCACGTATTTTATACGACAAGTGCAAGAAAAACTCAAAAAATCTAATTCTTGCGTGTAATATTGATAGCCCAAACTTAAATGTTTCAGTTTTTTCTGGTCTTGGAGATGATAGATCGTTAAACTCTTTAGAGGTTTTGTCACATATATAGCAACGTAATGTTGACGTAGTTTTGGTGGCAGCATTGCATACTTTGCCGTCCACCATTGTTGGGAATAACAAATGTTTTACTCGTACATTTTCGTTTACCACTGTCACTTGGAGGTTTTGAGCTTGATTTTCCACGTACTCTATTTCTTCGTTTGTTATGTCTTTGTCTTCTTTTATAAATCGCATTCGTATAGGCCTACAAAATCTGGGTGAAGACGGTTGCGCGTTCTGCCAGATTACTTGATTCCCGTACATTAGCCGAAGGGGAACTAGCGAACTCAAGAAAATGTTAGCATCACTGTAGCCTTCCTCTTCAAACTTTTGCTTGTACTGTTTTTGGTTTGATCCATCACATCCCCATTTGTACATAAGGACATACTCACTATTTTCCTTCAGGATCAATCGTTGAAGAACTGAATCTAAATATTTGCATAAACGCATTGTTGTGTGATCCACTAAATCCTGTAATTTCACCTCTGCTACAGCTTCCCCGACATTCCTTGGTGGGTAACAATCTTGTTTAGCTCTCTGGATGTATGAATAGCAAGGATATACATCTTTGTTGGCCTGATGTATCACCTCGTATTGACTCATAGTCAATTCGGCTTCAACATAAATGAGCAAAGCATCTTCCGGTGTGTGTTTTGTGGTAGTCGTAGTTTTACTACCAATAGCAGCCGCCTTACGAAACTTTGCCGCTCTGGTTGGACTCTTGGTCACATCTTTTATAACATTAGCTATGTCATGGTTTCCAGCAGCTCTATTACTCATTTGTGCCGCGTAAGTAAGTTCAACAGCAGGTACACATTTTCTAAGTTCCATTGTTTTGCGGCGCTTTGTTCGCTCACTTGATTCCCCGAATTCTTTGCTCGGGCGGCCTTTGTAACTTGTCGAAATTGGTCCAGCAGGTAGTGACAGTTCTTCACTAAGCCATTCTTCGTTCTTTTCCAAGAAACGTGTTTCTGTACTATTACACGAGACCCATTTACGTTTATAGACCACTTTGAAAGCCTTGATAATTTTTTGAAGTTCGTCGATTTTCTCCGTGGGACATTTTGTAATATCAACTAGCTTTACTTCCAAGTCTTGGAGCTTCCCGTCAAGCAGTCGTTGTGGGCTTGCTCTAACCAACTCATGAAACTGTTTTCTGGTCATTAATATGGCGGAATGTACAGAATCTGGAACAAGATAAAGAAGTGTTATTTTTATTTGTAATGAAATGTCAATGTTTAACCGTTAAATTCTATTGAATGTGAAAACTTGTGAATGTTTTTGCTAGTCACACTTATACTAGAAGACTTAACGTTTAATAAAATATTAGTACGATACTGTTGCGATGAGTTGCACATAAATAAAAATACGAATGAGAGCTGAGATTTTCGAAAAAATGCAAGTATTTTCCGTGGCTGAACTAACAGTTCATAACAGACAAAAAAAACCCGGTGGATAGCTAAAATGGATTTTAAAATAGAGTACATACCTTGATTGACAATATCCATGACCACTTCTTCCACTAAACTCACTACAAACATAAAATAACAAACAGCGAAAAATAATGTTTTTTTGGTGTTGTTGAGAACAAAGACGTGCGTATTTAACGAGCGCTAGGTTCCGTCCGACTGTTGGTGCAACGTCCTGTGAATGCCAGCGCAGGTAAAAATGATCCCAATCGATGAAACAGGTATCTATCTGCTCTAGGCCCCAATATTACGTCTTAGAACAGAAGTTGACAAATTTAATTTATGGCCAGGTTTAAGGTGATTTTACCACTCTGTGCGCCCTTTCAAATACTGCTGCCAGAGCTTTATCGTCCATATTGGTGGATGCTCCTGCTAGATACATGACTCCTTTATCAACGATGACTCCTGACTAGAAATACTACGATGATGTTTGTATTTCCAGGGAAAGTCTCTTCTCTTATGATTATAGCGACAGTGATTTTGTAACCTTTCTTGTTGGATTTTATCTTTCTAATGTCTACCACTCTTGTGTCATCAACTTACCCAACCACAGTTCCTATGACAGTTATGGCACACTTCTTAATGACACTATCTTGATCTGCGTGCCTCACAAAGTGCTCTGATTCTACCACCTCTGACTGAAAATCCTTTGATTGGTATTAACTTACTGAACCACTCTCTTCCTATCTCTGTTATGACTTTAGTTGGATGGACCATATATAACCCGGCGAGCGTAAGGTCGGGTAAAATTCACCCGAGGTAATTTTGATTTCTCGATTATTTCTATTTCGCGCGGTAAACTTTGCTGCACGTTTCAATAGCTGCGCGGGGGGAGGTAAGGAAGCGACGAGTGAGAAGGGTCAGTCAACCGACGCTCGGCGAGGAAGTAACACGGTGTCAAAGTGTTCAACGGGTGAGTTTTACCCACCTTGCGCTCGGCGCTACAAATTTTTACAAGTATTGTTTCTATATCTTATAATTTATTTTAATATTTCGTTTATAATTTCAGGCTAAATATTAAGTATGTCTTATGAAGAAGATCAAAGAAGATTGTTAGATCTCTGGGGTGGCGCTGAGACGGAATCTTCGGCAGGTTCGGAAAGTGAGGTGGAAATCGACCATATTAGTGCGAGAAGTTTTGAAAGCGATACAGAACAAGAAGTGAGCGACGTCAACGAATCAAGAGATGTGAGATATGTCCATCTAAAAAAGATCGTAAAACAAAAAAAGTTTGTTACCGTTGCAACAAATATTTATGCATGGAACATTCCATTCTAGTAGGTATGCGAAGAATGTGCTGATCCTCAAAAAGAATAACTAAAGTCTGACTAGTTATAAAAGATAAAAACTGTGGCTGTTTGTTTAGTTATATATAAAACTCTAAAATATGTTCAAGTTTTGTTTAATTTTATTTAATTTTTTAAGAAAAAAATACTGTTTTGTACCTAGAGGTAAATTTTTCATGAAAATTGTTGACTATAATAAATATTAGTATAACTACTTGATAAATTCGTTTTATTTCTAGTTTATAGTAACTTATTTATAAAAGGATGTTCAAATAAACATAATATACCATAAAAACAGTTAATAAACCATAAATCAATAAATTATTCAAAGTAACAATTCGGGTGAAAATAACCCAACCTTACGCTTGGTGTTACAAATTTGGACCTTACGCTCGCCGGGATAAGCACTATAAAGTTATCTTGCTTAGCAAAGTTGATTCAATACAACACCTTTGAGATAAGTTCCTCACAATCTCCCCAACTTCTCTCAAGGCCGGCACTCCTACAATCGTCAGTTCGAAACAACTATCTCCTACTAAACTGTCTTGACTTTTAATCTCCATCACCAAGTATTAAAAAAAAAAAAACATTTATTTCGGATAACATGGATCCATATTACAAAAATATTACAAAATAATTTAAATTCAAATTAATCATGCAACATACAACAGGTTCCCTGTCCAATGAATCATATATGATTCATTGGAGCGCTTTTGTACCCGGTCTGTTACGCTCATGAATCATATTATATGCACAATTTTTGATGCTTGTTCCGATATTTTTTTGTATCAGAACGTGGCGGGCTAATTTCGTTTTTTGTATGGGACGTGACAGGACACATCATCAAAATTAAATAAACGAAATAAAATCTGGTATTTTTTTTTATTTTTACTGCATGTGGGTCAATTTTGCTGGCAATAAAAGGTATTTTTTTTACAAAAATCACAGAGTTTTATTTACGTAATTATAATCATTTACACATTTGAAATAACTATATTTGTCCAAATACACATCAGTTTTTATGGTTTTCATTGAAACAGCTCAAGCAGAAGGCTTTGTTACACATAATGCACTGTTTGTTTACTTGTTTGGCACGAAGGGGATTGCCTTGAGCTGCTTTTATATTGGAATAACAGGCAAAGCACCGCTTCCGAACTAGTTTACCGTCATTCCTAGGGATTTCTGTTAGTTGGTGACTTGTGATGGAAGTATTTCCTTGCGTTGGAGGCCTTGGGCGGTGCTTTTTGGCCGCTGCTTCTCCAAGCCAAGACCGAATAACAATTTCTTGAACTTGCAGTACAGTGATTGTTTTTCCTGTGAGTTCGTTGTATATGATACGCGTGTTTACTATAGCGGCTTGAAACATGAGATCATATGCGATTTTCTTATACCAAGTTAGGCTTTTTCTAAGAGGGGAATAATAGGAACCAAGCTGATCTGAAACGTCAATCCCTTTTTTAGCGGTATTGTATTCAACCGTCATTCTAGGCTTCAATGTCTCATCTCTTCTCCAGTTATAGGTAGGTACCATTTCATCGTCATCACACGTAGAAATCATGAGAACATCTCTCTTGTCGTGCCATTTGAGTACTGTAACATAGTTATCTAACTGCCTAGCTATAACTCCGCCCCTTCTGAGTTTTTTCTGCAAAACTTGTTGCGGCAAACCTTTTTTGTTTTTACGGAGTGTGCCACACAAATCAGTGTTACGGTCTTTTAGGTTCGCTAACCCGAGGCTCGTATAATAATTATCAGCCACAATAAGTCTTCCTTCATTTAGAAGCGGTAGACATAGCTTTACAACAACTGTACCTGGTTTGTCAAGGCCCTCAAAAGCCGTGGTTGATCCAGCGTATACGATGTAGGACCAAGTGTAGCTGTTCACGGAGCACATTTTGTATATTTTGATCCCGTATTTGCTAGCTTTAGCGGGGTTATATGTTTTTATACGCAATCTTCCTTGATGATTTATTTGAGATTCGTCGACGACGAGGGTATCACCTGGGGTATATAATGATCGAAATTTCGAAATCATGTGATCAATAAGGGGCTGTATTTTGTACAAAACATTGTCATTATCGGGCTGGGGGTTCTCAAAATGCCAACATCGTAAAAGTGTTGAAAATCTGTTATAGGACATAGATATTTCGTGAAACAATGGATTATAGTAAAGAGGGTCCATTTTCCAGTAATGCTCGATTGAAGGCTTTTTGTCAATACCCATTAGTAGAATAATCGCAAAATTTTTTTTTAGTTCTGCACTATTGACGTCATTCCAGCGCATCATCCTACTATGTCTCGTTGTCTGTCTGTCCTTCAACAATTGAGCATAGTCATTTCTTTTGTTTACCATAAGTTCCATCCAAATAATGATAAAAAAGACGCATAGGCCATCGTTTGCTTCGCAAACGAATTTTATATATGCCCATGATGCTGTCAAGAAGATCTACGCCACCCATATGGCGGTTATACTCTCCAATCACGATGGGTCGCTTTATGCTCACATATCTTGAGTTCTTTTTATCCCATCTTCGAACGTCGGTTTGAGGTTGTTGCCCTGCATAGGTCGAAGCTAGGTTGACAATCTTGTTATCCTTCCATGCGACAGTTGAAATATCGATCCCGTTGACATCAGCTACGTATTCTTCTGAATGGCCTCTATCTTTTTTCATCATTATCTTTTCTAATGTCAGCTTACAATCTGGTATTATATTTCTTCTGATAGTACCGACACTGAGAATACCTTCTTTAGCCAGATATTCCATCAGACGAAGGGAAGTAAAATAGTTGTCAAAATAGAGTTTGAAGTTTTGATTCCTTGGAATCATACGCGCCAACCTCACGACAACGTTAGATGAGGCTCCTAAATCTGGCTCTCCTTGTAAGACCACATTTTCTTTGCCTATTTCGATTTGTGTTTTATAGGCAAAACCAGAAACGCCACTCAAAACAAAGACTTTATAGCCCCATTTGTGCGGTTTGTTAGGGTTGTATCGCTTCAACGTATTTCGTGCTTTAGTGGAACACATTTGCTCATCCACACAAATATGCTCTTCCATTGGAACTTTACTATACGCCTCATTCAAGGAGTCTACTATTGGACGTATTTTGTATATCCGATCGTGTTCGGGATTGCCCAAAGGAAGATCTTTGCTATTGTCATTGAAGTGCAAAGTTTGACGAACTTTTTCAAATTTGTTCAAAGTCATGGTTTCCTGTATAAGAGGTGTTCCAAGTATGGCACTCCAGTGGTTGGTAACTCTAGGTCATTGAATAAGTGATATAAGATATGCTATACCTATAAACTGCCTGACATCCTGTTCGGAAATCCGAAAAGCACTGTTAGGGTCTTTCTGAACTTGATATAAATTAGTCTCTTCAGCAATTTTTTTCATGACTTCGTTTGAAAATAGGTAGAAAAAATACTGGACGGGAGTATCTAGCTCAAGAAGATCAGGACCCAGGTTCTTGTTTCCCGTAAACATGAGCTGCTCTGCATTCAACTCTAGATTCTTTTTTTTCCACCGTAAATTCAATTTGACAGACTTTCCGTTAGCTTTTGTTCTTGGATTATTGGGTTGAGACGGTCCAGGAGTGCTCTCGCTTGATGATGTAGTTACCAAGCTAGAGGAAGGATTTTCATCAGTATTTTCTAAGGTTTCTATTAGAGAATCCACGTCAATATCTACTTCGGAGCCCTCATTTTCGAGCGTGTCCAGTTCAGGAACAAAATCAGGATCAGCAAGACTGTCGTGATCAAAATCTAGATCATCTTCACTATCCGCGACATAATTTAGTGCAAAACTAATGTCTTTATCACTAAGGTATCGCTTACGAGACATTCTGAAACATATAAAACAGCAATAAGTATTGATAGGTATCAAACTACATTTTTTACTTTACGCCTAATGTAGCTTACGGGCAACAAACAATTTGGCAAAAAAACTAAGTAAAACATAAAAAGTATTCAAAAATAATATTACACAATAAAGTGTAAACACTTACCTTTACAACTTATCCAAAACAGCAACAAAAAACACGCCTTATCACGCTTAACTATTTTTAATCACTTTTTGAAATTATAGTCAACCGCCACTTTACGTAATTATCAACTCGCACAACAACAATCTCAATTTGAGACAAGTCACGCCATCTTGTGGCAATTTTTGGTATTTATTCCTTAGTCAGGAGTGTAGCCTATGGGTTACAATGCGCGATTAAGTTAGGAAATCAATTCTATTCAAGTTAGAAGGCTTTGACCAGTATGTTGCCTACAGTCTACTACAGCCAGTTCATTTAAACGACGGACGCATTGAAGGAGGTGAATATGCATTCGATTCTCATTCCAAATATGTAATAAAAATAGTCCTTCGGTTTTGACCAATATTATGAAATAAATCCACAAAAATACGAAATAATTGTTACTACGCGCCAGCTGATTACGTGGCGATCTTTTGTTGTGCCACCCGCCTCTTTGATAATGCCGACAGGAGTCAGTGCGTACTACTAACGTAGTAACTATTTAGTAATCTGTGGTCCGATCGTCCTCGCTCCACCCGCCCGCGCTTCTCCACCCACCCGCTAACTCGCCACCCGCCCGCTGTCTCTAATTAGTCTATGCGTGAGCGCCGACACTTTCGCATCGGTTTACTTCCGGTTTGCAGTTTGTTCTCGTTTCGTGATAAGTTTACTGTGATAATGTCTTATCAATATTCCAATGAAGAATACTGGGATATGGTGCGTGCCTACGCATTAGCCAATGATAATGTGAGAGCCGCAATAAGATTGTAACGGGAAATGTTCCCTGATCGCCGAATTCCATCATTCAGTTAGGTGTCAACCAACGACTACGCACATACGGACAGTTCAGCGTGCCGTTGTATGCCCAAGGACGTGGAAGACAGCCACTCCCTTCATCTACAGGAGGCCATTTTAGAGTACTTTGAACACAACCCGCAGGAAAGTACTCAGAATGCTGCTCGAAGATTTGGTGTCGCTAAATTATGGAAAAATGGGGTTGGGGGCTGAGTAAAACTGAAGTACTCGATATTGTGGCCAACTTTTTAAAAACAAATAAAATAGTAACTAGATTCGAGAACGGCAGACCAGGTAATGACTGGTTTGTGTTGTTTCGAAAGCGGCACAACCTCTCTATTAAAAAACCTCAACCTGTGGAGTATCTTCGCAAAAGAATGACTGACCCCTTCGTAATAGCCGAGTATTTCGCACTTCTGAAGTCCACCTTAGAGAGACTGGACTTGCAAGACCCAAATGCTATATGGAATCTCGATGAGACTTCAGTGTGTCTCGATCCCACAAAAACTAAAGTAGTTGGTGCAACTGGAGCAGCATGTACTCGAACAACGGCAGGATCAGCTAAAGAAAATATCACAGTTTTAACGACGGTCAATGCAGCTGGTAAAAAAACTAGACCCTCTCATTATATTTAAAGGTAAACATGTTTATGATCAATGGATGGCCAATAAAAAAGAGGATATGATTTTGAAATTGCATACGCTGCAAGCAAACGTGGGTGGTTGGAAACGGAAATATTTTACAATTATTTTGCAAAAATTTTAATTCCAAATTTGGGCCCAAAGAGACCAGTACTATTAATTTATGATGGTCATAGCACACACGTTGATGATAGAGTATTCTCTTTAGCAGTACAAAACGACATAACTATTCTAAATTTGCCACCAAACACATCTCATCTTTTGCAACCATTAGACTTAGCAGTTTTCAAATCTTTTAAAAGTATTTGGGACCAAAAAATTGTTGAATAGCAACGTCAAAACATCGGAGCTAAGATTCGAAAGAACACGTTTGGCGAAATGTTTGCATGGAACTTGGTACATCCAAACATAATTCAAAACGGATTTAAAAAGGCAGGTATTTACCCTTACAATCAGAACCCATAGAGAAATATGACCCCGCAGCATTTCACAAATTGAAAGCTAAAGCATATTTTGAAAAATTCAGAGAAGAAAACCATAACCTAAAGACGTTTTCATTTGATTGTGAAAAAAAATTAAATTTGCTTAAAGTTCCTGACCAAGTCGCAAACTACCTGAGAAATATTTATTTGTTTAACTTCACAATAGTGGAGGACTCTTCAAAAAGCAAGTTAACTCCTACAAACATGATCTGGGCACAAAGTTATACACATGCATAATGCAGGTGCAGGATTTAGCAAAACATCGAGATGGTTTAGAAAATTAAACTATATAACAATGTGGAAGTTCATAATATTGTTTTGTGTCAGTTGTTAACGTTCATAAGTGGTTTTGCGTTATCTACTATATAAAAATAAATCGGGTTTTCCTCCCTGACGCTATAACTCCAGAACGCACGAACCGATTTCCACGGTTTTGCATTCGTTGGAAAGGTCTCGGGCTCCGTGAGGTTTATAGGGAATAAAATTCTCAAAATTCCCACGGGAACGGGGGCGCTGCGGGTGAAACCGCGGGGCACAGCTAGTTATGAATAAATTTCTGTTAGATAAGATAGAAGAGGGTTGGGGGCCCCGAGACGTCCATGTAGGGGCCCGACATGCATAAACCGGCCGAGTGTGTGCGTGCGTGCGAGTGAGTGCGTGTCGCGCATGGTCTCCGATGTGGCGTGGAAAGACGTTAAATTAGTCACCACAGTGTGATGATATCGTGACATCGGAGTTAGATACACTATCAATAGTTTATGGACAAGAGCTAATAGCTAGCAAAGAAAACAACAATCCTAACAACATCGACGTCGATGATGATACTGTACAGCAAAAAAATAATGACGACTTTTCGTCAGATGATTCTGTGGCTGATCCATCCTTTGTCCCACTATCCGAAATCACAGATTTACAACCTTTATCACCAGATAATACCGAATGGTTTCCTGAAAGAGACATGGAGGAAAGAGATAAAAATAAGAACCAGAGGAAACGTAAAGGCAATCCTAATAATTGGCAAAGGCAAAAAATAATAAGCGACAGAGGATGTTGGGCAAAGAATATGTTGGATTTAAAAAAATTGGCTCTAAATATGTTCAAAATGAATCAAAACCAGCAAGAATGATGGGCCCTTTGTGTATGTCAAAGCGATGTTTCAGCGGTAAAAGTATGTACTGCGCTAAATTAACAGAAGACGTTAGAAAAAACATTTTTGATACATATTGGAAAATGAGTTGGGCAGAAAAGAAAATGTATGTATGCTCAATGATTGATAAAAAACCTACTAAAAGAAAAACCAAAAATTCTAACTCAAGGCGAAGTGACTCTAAAATTTACTACCTGAAAGTAAATAATAAAAAAGAAAGAGTTTGCTTTAAGGGTGCGTCCACATCTGACGAATATGCCGCGAATGCGCAGGTCGCGAACCGTTTGTGAGCTGCCCGCGAGCTGCGCGCGTGCATTTTTGTTCGTGCGCCGCTCTTGCGCCGCTCGCGCGCAGTTCGCTCGCAACCTAAGCGCCGTATGCGATCAGCGCGCGGGCGGCGCGCGTCTGCCTAGCCTACCGCCTGCGCCTCAAGCCCCGCACCGCACCCCTAACTGACCCGCTCAGTTCGTTTCTGATTACTGGAGGCTAAGTACGTGTTGTCATGGAGTGGACGGAAGAGAATTGTTTACGCTTAATTGAAACATATAAAAGATTTCCAGTTTTATGGGATCCTAAAGATCAATATTACTACAGAAAAAATCTAAAAAATGATGCGTGGAAAGAAATAGGTACTATGATGGGAAGTGATCATGAACAATGCCGTAGCAAACTGTTAAGTCTGTTATCTTCTTTTAGAAGAGAGAAAGGAAAAAGTCACAAAAGTAAAGGGACAGGGAAAGGTGAGTAAAAAACTATTTGAATTTTCTAATGGAAGAAAAATACGATCTCAGGCAGGAGAGAACCGAGACCACTGAAGCCCGCTTTAGCCTCTAAGCTACCGAGTGGTCTCGCTAGCTTAGAGGCTAAAGCGTCCGGTGTACCGAACCGGAGGACGCAGGTTCGACTCCTGCCTGAGATCGTATTTTTCTTCCATTAGAAAATTCAGATCTTTTCGAAGATTTCTAGCATTTTATAATGCAAAAATAATTAAAAAACTATTTGTTACTATTGTATTTTATTTTATTAATTAAGTTGACTATGTTAATAATATTATTCTATATTTTTAGGTGCATCCGAGACTTACAAAAGTAGATGGTTTGCCTACGACGCTTTTTCCTTTTTAGCTGATCGGGATAAACCAAGGAAACGTTTAAATACGGTAAGTAATTAAATCAACAATATCTATCTTGAAATGCAATACGGCCTTCATTTACACAATAAGAAGCAATCTCATGTCTTATTTCGTTTATTTCTCTGGAATATCTTATTTGTGGTGTATGAATATTTGAAAAAGATGTGAAATTAGGTACGGATTGATTTATGTACATATTAGAATTAGTAGTATAAGTATCGGTGGCGTTCTGTTTCAAATAATTATGTAAGTGGATAATACTCATAACAACCACTTCAGCAACTTCTGGTTTTAATATCATAGGTTTTCTAAGTACCCTAAAAATGGATGATGCAATACCAAAGGCACTCTCAACAATTCTGCGAGCTCTGCTTAATCTGTAGTTAAAAATACGTTCTGGAGTGCCTTTACTGTGGTTACCGGAATATGGTTTCATCACATGTTTATCTAGAGCAAAAGCGCTGTCAGCAACAAAGAAGTAGGGTATCGCTTTAGTCCTATGAGGTAATGCTTTTTCTTGTGGTAAATTTATGGAGCCATTTTGCATCATCTTGTAGAGCTCTGTATCTTTGAATATCCCGCCATCAGATATCCGCCCCTGGCAACCAACATCAGCAAACATAAATTTATAATCTGAGTCTACCAGTGCAAATAGAACAATAAAAAGTAGACTTGTAGTTATGATATTCAGTTCCACTTTTCGGAGGTGCCTGTATGACTATATGTTTACCGTCTATTGCGCCAATGCAATGGGGCAAATGCCATTTATCTTCGAATCCTTTACTCACTTCTAGCTCTGGTCTATCTGGTCTCCTTGGCACCTGAAAAATAATAATATAAATATAAAACCATTATTTCAGGAACAAGCAGATATAGAACAAGTGGATGAGGAACAGGTACAAGATAATGGAATAAATATTGACAATGAAAGCGACCTATCTTTTATTGAACCTCCGCCGTCCAAAAGGAAAAAATCGACGGATGATAAAATCGTAACTGAAGCTCTACAAGTTTTAAAGACTGCTACAGAAAAATTGAGCGATAATTCCAAGTTGTCTCAAGAAGTACATTCATTTATAAATTTTATTGGAGCTAAAATGGAATCTTATTCACGTTCAACAAAAAATATGGTTCAAAAGGCAATATTTGATGTCATAATGAAAGCCGATTCTGGATACTATGGTTATCAACCAAATATGCAAGCGTCGACGCAAGGTTATACAACTTATTCTCAAAGTGCTTCTACGTCCAGACCGCAGTCAGGAAAGTAATTATTCGGCAGAAGATACGAATGACAGCTACAGTGATTTGTTTCAATAATAACTACTTTATTTTCGTAAACTTATATGTTACTTATAAAGAAGGCTATGTGATTATTAAATAAATATAATTAGAAAAATACTCACACGTACGTTTTCCTTTAAACACTTGATAATCGCCAAACACACTTCAGGAATAATAATACTTATACTTTGCTTAGAAATTCTAAACAGGTACTGCAAACTTGTGTAGGAATCTCTAGTGGCCAAGAATCGTAATGTCAAACTTAATTTGTTTTCAACTGAAATTGGTAACCTAAAATGCGTTTCCTTTTTAGCAATCTTGAAACTAACCATCTGCAGTAGATTTTGATATAATTCTGGAGACAATTTTAAAAAATTTGCATAATGCCCGCTTAATTGATGGCTTTTCAAAACCGCTACTATATTTTGTTCTCTTTTAAAAATAGGATTTTGCCACCAACGCCGTTGTCTCTTTTTTTCCTTTTCATCTGTAATATAATAGCTAATGATGCAGCAATCATACTAAAAGCACTAGTGTCGTCCGACATCTTCGAAAGTACTGAGCCAATAAGCGCAATTGTAAGCGCGATAATTGAGCGCGCGCAGATCGCGGGCCGCGCGCGCGCTGGGCGCGCGCCTTTTACGTGCCTTGCATGAGTTGCACTAAAGAGGCGCACCAAACCATTGCCGTGACTGCACGCGCGCGGCTTGCGGGCAGCTCGCACATGGCTGGCGAGCTGCACATTCGCGGCGCATTCGCCAGATGTGGACGCACCCTAAGACATTCCTTGAAACATTAGGCATTAGAGAGTGGACTGTACGATACTGGCTGGGAGACAAGACAGAAACTAGTGACCCTACATCTATGCAAAGAGAAGACGTCGGAGTAAAAGTATCCAAAAAAGAATTAGTTAAAAAATACATAAACGCGTTGCCAAAACTTCCATCGCATTACTGCAGACAATCCACTTCCAAACTTTACTTGGAGCCCCTGATTCAAACCAAATCACAGTTATACCGACTCTACGTGGACTACTCACAATCACGAAATGATCCTATTGCATCTAGGAAGCTATTCGAAGATGTTCTATTACAGGAGAATATAGGTATTTTTCAACCTAAAAAAGATGCCTGTGACATGTGTAGTGCTCATAAAGTGGGCAATTTGTCGGATGCAGAGTATAAAAAACACACAGAGCTAAAGGAAATGGCTAGAAAAGAAAAGAATTCGGATAAAGAAGCTGCACAAAAAGGTACAATACATGTTATAACAGCAGATCTTCAGGCTGTAAAGCTGTGCCCTTTCTTAAATGCCAGTGCTCTGTATTTCAAGACGAAACTTGCAGTTCACAACTTTTCCGTGTACAACCTAGGAAATAACAGAGCTACTTGTTATTGGTTCGACGAAACAGCTAGTGATTTAAAATCGTCAACATACGCAACATTTTTTGTGGATTATGTGACCAGGTTACTGGATGATGACCCTAAAGATGTCGTTATCTTTACTGACGGTTGTACGCCGCAAAATAGAAATTCTGTCGTGTCTAATGCGCTTTTACGATTAGCAATGGCCAGAAATGTAACGATCACACAAAAGTACCTAGAAAAAGGTCACACGCAGATGGAGGTCGATTCGGTGCACTCGATAATCGAAAGAAAGATGAAGAATCGCGAAATTTTTCTACCTTCACAATACGCCACCATCACAAGAGAAGCCAGGAGGGCTCCGAACCCCTACGAAGTTTATACACCTGACTATACTTTCTTCAAAAATTTTGCTGCCAAAGACTATCAGATTTACGATTCCATCAGACCCGGGCGAGGAGCAGGTGATCACTGTGTGGTGGATGTAAGAGTTTTGAGATACAATCCTGATGGCACAATTTTCTACAAACTTAACTTTTCAGAAGATTTTACTCCTTTGCCGCGAAGACCTAAGAAAGTATCATCTTTAATTGACCACGTGCCCCAACTTTACCATTCAAGACAAGCTATAGCAAAGACAAAGTATGATCACCTACAAGAACTTAAAAGTGTCATACCGAGTGATTGTCACGAATTCTACAACAATTTACCTTTTAAGTAATGTCTGATTAATATGACCATTTAATTATAATAGTACTGTGATTATTACGGCTGTAGAGTTCGATTTCGTAGATTTAAGATATTGTAATAAGATAAATAATTATTATTGTTGTGTTTTTGATAATAATTGAATGTTAACTTTGATCTCTAGAGACCTAAAGACTATGTCGGATCTAAACTAAACAGTTTGTGATATTTTATAAATTGCTGTGATTATTACGACTGATTAGAGTTCAATTTTGCTGATTTAAGATAGGCGAAAATATTGTTGTGTTTTTGATAATAATTGAAATGTTAACTTTGATCTCTCTTCTAGACCAAAATACTATGTCAGATCTAAAAATAATAGTTATGTTATACCTATGTTGTAAGTTTTGAGAAGTTCAACCATTGAAATAAGTTACAAATTTTGTTATGTTTAACTTACTTACTTTGGTATTTTGAGCAGAAATTCGTGCTTATTTTTTCAGTTTAAATAACAACGTTATTTCGCATAGGTTTGTAGTATGTTATATTTCAAATTTGTATTGATTTATATTTGTAATTCCTAAGCTAAATAAAGAACTGATTTCTAAAGATTTGTTTTACAAAACCACGTATTTGTTGTGATTATGCCAAAAAAACATCATTTTTTAAATTCAATACCGCGAAAGTGATTTATTTCGCAATTTAAGGGGATTAGGGGAAATTATTTTTACCATACTAGTAAAGTAGGGTGCAGAGATATCACAAAACAGTTCAGTCAAGAAAACATTGAGAAACTGTTGAAATATGATGTTTTTACTTCCTCCTGTAAAATTTAGAAAATGTAGATACGCGGTATTTACAAAGTGCTCATAAGCGGTTTTGAAGTATCACCGACGATTTGTCAGTCGAGTTAAGTGATCACTAGTATATTGTTCGTAAAAATTAGACAAAAATCTTTTAAACTCTGTTCTGCCGACAATATTAAGTTCATTGAACTGTACAGAAGTTACGAGTGTTTGTGGAACACGGAGAATGATAATTATAAAAACCGTGATGCAAGAAATGCAGCCCTGAATGATTTTGCTAAAGAATTTGGTATTAAGGAATTTGGCGCTAATGAAATCACTGCAAGGATTAAAAATATGCGAAGTCAATATTTGCTAGAACGAAAAAAAGTCAGATCTTTGGGGACTGGAGTTGGGGCCGGAAATAGGTACGTGCCAAAATTGTCTTGGTACAATTCTTTAGATTATTTTTTGAGAAAATCTTCAGAATTTCGATCAACAAGTCTCAAATCTGGTGAGTACCTACCTTAGGGCTCCCACACAAAACCGCGAATTCGCATCGCATCGCAAATATCTGCGAATTCGCACGAACGCACCGTAAGAATTTCCGATCTGCTTCGCATCGCACATTACAACGTGACTGTAAAGCGAACACAAATAAAAGCAAAATTTGATATCGCCCGAATTTTGATGGAGGCTGAATTAAGTGATCTGGAGGCTGTAACTTCATTGCACCGTTTTTCAGATAATCGCGAAAAACACTTTTTTTTTACCTTTGACCTTGAATAAAAATTTTCCATACACGGGAATGATGGGGAACTTTTACACATTGTATAAAATTATGTTTTGAACAATTTTCCTGCTTTTCAGCTTGTTGGGACTTTATGCAACCTCGAATGTCTAAGTTGACCGGAGTAACAAACTGACCATCACTAACGTAGTTTTAGCTTATTTATTGGTGGACGGACAACGTAGTTCTAGTTTAGCTTAGCTTAGTTCACTGAGTTTAGTTTTCATTTAGTTTAGCCGGCGGTGGACGTTCGGCTTAAAGATAAACAACAAGATGATTCGACTGTATATTTTAGTGGTGATCTTGAAAAAGTAATAATGTTGCCAAGACTAGAGTCATTCAAATCAATAATTTTATGTCAACGTTTGGTGCCCTACAATCAAACATTTGCGCCATTGGGTAAAATAACGGCTACATCAAAACCACTAACCGTTATATGGCATGATGCTATCAGAGGGCGAAAGCAAGAAGATATTATGTCCGCGTATTACCAATTTTTCTTACGTCATAGAGATGTGATCAATATCCATCTTTGGCTTGATAACTGCAGCGCGCAGAATAAAAATTGGTTACTGTTTTCACTGCTTGTCCATCTAATCAATAGCCAAGATATTGCCACACAAAACATTTCCCATTATTATTTCGAACCCGGACATGCATTTATGAGCTGCTACCAAGTACACCACCAAGTGGAGCTGGCCATGAAAAAAAAAGGAAAACTCTATGATTTTAATGACTGACCAACGCGATAGGTGTAATGAAGATCTTTAAATGAACACCCGGATGCTGCTGCATACCTGAAAATAAAATTAATTGTTTTATTACTTGTTTTAGGAAAACTTGTTATGAAAAAGTGGAGACAGATGAGAGATGCCTGGGTGAGAACACTAAAAGATAAAAAGAATTGCAAGACGCCTGTTTCCGCTGTCTCAAACACAAAGCCCTACAAATACCATAATCAGATGCTGTTTTTGAAAAGAGTAGTTGCTGCTGGTGAAACGCACGAAAGCGTCTCTGCTAAACAAACTAAAGAACACACCGAAGATGACACCACGACATCGAATGAACCTACAAACGTAGATGACAGTGTGACTACAATGACACAACTTGACAATGACAGTCAAAAGGACAAACAAAATCTAGTATTCATCACCTCGTAACTGACTCATAAGTAAACTGTAAGCACCCTCTCTAGATCTTTGGGCCATAAGTGGATGCTGCCAATAACGTCGAAGATTCGACGTTATTTGTATTGGTACAACACGACAGCGTCCATCCTTGTAGAATAGCGGCGGTATACTGCGAGTTTTCTGTTCACACTTCACACATCGCATCCAGTAATGACGGATTCGTTGAACGTTATACGGTGCCTATGTGTGGACAGCGCAATAATTTATGACGTCCCTTAATAAGGCAAGGGGATATAATTTCCCACCAAGGCTTCTTTTGAAAAATATTTAATTTTACATGACGTTTAACGTTTAAATGAACGTAAGTATACTTATCAGCTTCTCGGTTAATTTTAAATTTCTAAACTGGGAACACATTTGGTAATAATGTCATCTTGTGGATGTTATGTCAATGTCAACGTGACATGACGAGAAAGTAGTGAGCAACGACGGTTGTTTTTCGGAGACATTGAAGAAAAATATTCAAATTGTTCAACAAAGATTTCTGTAAGTAGAATATGTTTTATATTTCGTATAAATAGATTATTCCAGCAGTGTTTCGTATAGTTTTCATATGGATT
The DNA here is from genome assembly GCA_963082685.1 of Cyclophora albipunctata. Classification (NCBI taxonomy): domain Eukaryota; kingdom Metazoa; phylum Arthropoda; class Insecta; order Lepidoptera; family Geometridae; genus Cyclophora; species Cyclophora albipunctata. Next base: position 4,638,143 of record OY720135.1, on the reverse strand, counting down.
CTAGCTATATTTACCAGCAAAAAGTTCAAATTTCAAAGTGGGAAATAATTTCCCTTTGCACGATTGCGCCTGCACTTAGACACGTAACTATCTATATAAAATACATTTGTCAGTCCCAACTCCTCCTAATCAAATTTTCTGTATATGGCTGTTTTTGTAAATGACATGTTCATAATTTGAATATTTACCTACAGGTTTTATAGACCATGAATAGGAGAAATAAGAGGATTCATAGCAAGGCGGCGTTGGAAGCCATCGCGATGATGCCTACTATCATGCAGCCACTGTTGCCAGCCCAGCAGATAACCTAAATGTAATTGAAGATTCCATTATCGAAAGTCGTCTTGAGGAAATTTTAGGTGCTTCTCATATTTTAGAAGAAAATATTGAATGTACAGGATTATATTCGGAAAGTTCGCTGAGAGATGTTTTGGAAAGAAACAGCACGATTAGTAGAGTAAGCGAGAGATCAGAACAACTAAATGAGGTTTCACCAACGCAGATGATACTCGTAGAACATACAACACAAGAAGAATGGAGAGAAATAGTGAGTCTCAATGATAGAGAAATCGAGATAGAGCAATGTATTGATGAGATATTCCATGAAACCAGTTACGATTATCCCATTCACACAGATGACACAAGTGCGGGACCTTCTAACCACAATGTAACTGAAAAAAACGGACTCCCATGTGTGAACGGGCCGTAAGTTGACTGATACTCCTTCTAATGAAAATACTCGCAAAAAAAGAAAGAAAAATACTGACAGCGAAGACTACACTTCACGACAATTGGATAACCTTACAGCAGTGTTAGAGCAGAGCATTAAAGCGCGACAAGAAGATAATATCCAAGATTATGATAAATTGTTTATGTTATCTTTATTAAGTGGATATAAACAAATACCAGAACCATTAAAATCAAAAGCACAAATTGAATTGATTCAGGTAATAGAAAAACATAAATGCAATCCTCAATTTACTGTCTATGGATTTCCAAATACTTCATTACACTCGGTCAGGAATGGAAAGTTACTCGCAACCAAATGCATCTACATAGTAATATTCCCGAAGTACACAATATCAACGTTAAGAAAGTCAACATCGTCCATCTTCTACCTACTCCACAGCTTCTAGCGACGTTACTTTCGCTCGAATTAGTGAATCTGAAGCTTCGGATTTGATTGAATTGTTTCCGAAAGATTAATTGTTTTGGTTTTTTATCTTTTTAAGCAATAATAAATAATATCTACAACGTTTTAGGCTATGTTCACATGTAACGCGCGTTGACGCGCGTCAACGCGCTATCAAATTTGAAGAGAGTTCAGATGATGAGCGCTAATGCGCGGTGCGAGAGTACTCGTCAGTCTAGCGCTAGTATCAAAGCGCGAGTCAACGCGCGATTGTCTGCGTCTAGAAACTTTTTCTCTGAGCGCCGCGTTGACGCTCGCTGACGCGCGTTAACGCGCGCGCATGTGAACGGTTGCTAGGTATATATTAGGATGTCTAAGCGCGCGATTTGAAAACGCGCGTCACAATTCAGCCATCTGAACATAGCTCTCTTCAAATTTGATCACGCGTTGACGCGCGTTAACGCGCGTTACATGTGAACGTAGCCTTAATTGTTTATCATTTCATTAAATACAATAGTTATAGTTACAATAGTACTATAATGTACAATAGGTACTAGGTAGTAGATTGTTACATCGAGCGCAAAGTGAGTTATTGATGCTGATGACTTGCCGCTGGAGAAAATCGCTGAACTAGCTGATAGAGTGCACGACATAGCACCTTCGACTCCACAAGTGGCTAGTACGTCAGCCCTTCCAGAACCAGCTCATCAGTACAGCGATCTTGTAAGGCAAGTGAGTGAGCTGACTAGACAAGTAGCCCTACTAACCACTCAGGTATCCAATGGAGGTAACAACAACAGAGCAAGGAACAGGAACAACCGCTCACGCTCCCACAGTCGCTCTCGTTTATCTCAGCCTCCGCCGGGACATCCTCATTGTTTCTACCACTTCACCTACGGTACGAAAGCTAAGAAGTGCAAACAGCCTTGCTCCTTCCCGACGGAAAACTCTCAGGGCGGTCGGAAGTAGCGACCAACGACTGCCCCTCTTCAACAGGCCGTCTATTATTACTGACCGATCTTCAAAGAAGCAATTCCTTGTGGACACAGGTTCAGACTTGTGCGTGTTTTCTCGGTCGGCGATGCAGATTTTTTTTAATTCTATGTATTTTGTTTTGTTTTGTTCTAAGCTCAAGTGTATTATTTTTTCTAATGGCAATAAACAATTTTTTATTATTTTATTATTATTTATTATTAAGACGTCTTGTGCTAAGTCTAAGTACACACTTTTTGCTGCCAATAACTCGGTAATCAACACTTATGGACCCATAACACTGCATCAAGACTTTGGATTGAGACGAGACTTCATGTGGACCTTCACGATAGCAGATGTGTCTAAACCCATCATCGGAGTTGATTTCCTCTCGTTTTACAATTTGCTAATAGACTGCAGGAGCCAACGGTTGATCGATGGAGTAACCAGACTGTCAGCAAATGCAATTTCCTCCTCCTCTCATGACGACATTACTTCCATCAAATGGTAAATTCGTCATCATCAGAAATATTCACCAATTCGAATCTCCGTTTGGGTTAGGGTGGTTAGTTAATTAACTCTCACAAACACTTTTAACGGTGTTAACCTTTTGCGCACGCCAGAGAGACAGACAGAGAAACATACGCGAGAGAGACAGACAGAGAAACATGTGCACGCTAGAGAGAGACTGACAGAGAAACATGCGCGCCGCGCTGTATAGCAAGCTATACAGCCCAATGATGATGGAATGATAAATACAAATAACATCACTAACTGCAACAATATGGCTGCAAATTTGGTAAGAGAAAAACCCTACTAGACACATTGAGCTAAGTAAACTAGAGGCGTTGGAAGTGGAAACCTATTTCAGTCAGCGTTCCAATATGTTTTGTTTCATTGCAGATGTATCAAAATAATGAAACACCAGGCTCGAGTTCATTCGAAGCAGAACCTGTTTCTGGGAAGTCGTCTAATGATCCTGTAATACAGATAATTAATGACGAAGGAAAAATAATAGTAACATCTATTAACACAATTGACAAGTTGTCTTTAAATACGGAACAGCCAATAGATATTGACAAGTCGTTTTCAAACCAAAAACAAATCTTGGATAATCAGGTTACTGTCATGCAACATCAATCGTTGTTACATGAATCGCAGAAAGAAATAGCAAACCAAGAAAGTTTATCTTAACTTTCAGCAACTTAGATTATCGAGTGTTATAAATATTGAGACCTGCTTATTTTACATGGATATAAACATTATTAAGTTATTTCAAGTTTTGCATTGCAGTTTTGTTTAGGTTTAAAAGCATATTTCTTAATGTATTAATTTCTAAAAATATATCTAAGTACGTGAATCGAAACTTAACATTCTCGCGCGCATTATGTGAAACCATAGTAACACAAAACCATCCCTTGTTGAACAGAGTTCATACAATTGCCTCTCTCTTCGTTTGATTTCTTAATCTAATAATTTATTGAGATGGACCAACAAAAAAAAAACGATCTGAGAATGGAGTGCTGAGGAAAAAGTCAGTAGACATACTCGTAGGTACCTTACTTAGATACATAGAAGGTACATTACTTAGATGAACTTGAAATCCGTCTATAATTTATTGATTTTAAGCCTAACCAAATGTTAAATACACACATCAACACCGTCTAGGTTAACACCGTTAAAAGTGTTTGTGCGAGTTAATTAACTAACCACCCTAACCCAAACGGAGATTCCAATTGGTGAATATTTCTGATGACGAATTTATCAATTAAAACAATTGAGGCGTATAGCAGCAAAACCCACTCCAATCGGGAGTCCACAGTCAGCCGAGTGGACTGCACGGAATGAGCCGACTCCAAAGCGTGGAAAGACGCAAGTCGCAAGTCAGCTGGCAATGGCATCAGTATTTTGGGATGCGCATGGAAACATATTCATCGACTATCTCGAAAAAGGGAAAAACCATAAACATCGACGATCACAAAGCGTTATTGGAGCGTTTGAAGGACGAAATCACGGAGAAACGGCCCCATTTGAAGAAGAAGAAAGTGCTGTTTCATCAATTCAACGCACCGTGTCACAAGTCAATGAAACCAATGGCAAAATTGCATGTGTTCATTCAACAAATGAACAATAACATTTATTTTTATTTTATATTTTTGTTATAAAAACTTTTAACCAAAAAATAATAACAAACAAGTCAAGTCGCGCGACAAATTGTATATATCTCAAACGTGAATTGCAAACGCTGCACTTACTTGTACGTAGAAATAAGTTGTTTATTTGTTCTAAATTTGACTATTACTTAAATAGTGATGAGTGAAGTGAACAAATGGTAAATGGGATCACTCACACTAGCTCACTTATTTTGTGTAGAATTTAGTAAAAATAAGCTAAAAATTGTGTACATAAGTTAAGATTTAATGTAATAAATGGAGTTGGAAACCAGAAGTCGAGTCGAGTAGAGAGAAATGCGTTTATGCATCCCCGGCAGTTCGGGGAAACGACCGGGGTATGTGGGACTCGTCCCGACGCGATCAACGGGCCGGGAAATACCCACTAAAACTCCTACTGTGTTCCGTCGTCAGCGGCTCACTGACAAGAGTCGCGGGGCTACCTTGCGGCATTCCTCCGCTTCTCCAGTCGCGCCGACAGCTCGCGTTGGTGAGCACGCCTCGGAGGAAAGGGAATGCAACAGCACTTACCCCCATCTCTCTCAGGCGGCGTGCCTGGAACACTTAGCACGCCGCCTACCTTCGTAGGGCCTCGCTCACAGTAAGTGACATCCATCTCTTACTGCGAGGAAGGAGTCAGACTTCCCACATCTTACTCCCGAGGCCCTGGCGGTGTATACATCGGGGTCAAGAGGCGACCCCGATGCTTTCTTCGTGCTTGGCGGAGCGGGAGAGCAAGAGAATTTGTCTCCCTAGCCCGTTCTGCGACTTCTCTTTCAAGAATGGCCTGCTCCGCAAAGGAAGAGACCGCCTCCCAGGACTGCTCGTCGCCAACCATCTTGGCTAAGACGGCCGGCAAGGAGAGGTCCTCTCCTACCACCGCAACCAGCTCGGCTCGCAGCCCGGCTGCCCCTGAGCACACCTGGAGTAGGTGCTGCGCCGTGTCCTCGGCGCAGTCACAGTGGTGGCACTGAGGGGTGGGCTCACTTCTGGCTACTCGATGCAGGTACCTCCCGAAACAACCGTGTCCCGAGAGGACCTGCGTCAGCCTATACGATAGGAGCCCATGTCTCCGTTCTACCCATTCTTTTAGAATTGGCTGAACCGCTTCTAGGAAGCGCAAGCGGGATCCCGGCTCGCCTCCGGCTACGCTTGTCTCCAGTCGTGTGCTCCATGTTAGGAGTGCGGTTTCGCGGGCCTCCGTTCGCCAATGCGCGATTTCGAGGAGGGCTGGGCGGTTGCCCTGGGCCTTTTCGTCTAAGAAGATCGAGCTGTGCCCAGCAACCGCTGGAAGGACTATTGCAGCCACGAGTAAGTGTCCTCTCACTGTGTGGTCTTGTGAGTCTGCTTGACCGGCATTAAATTTGATTTGCACACCGTGTGCAATTTGGTCCAATTTAAAAGATAGGAAAACTTACATCTCAATTTATAGTGACATTAGCTAGCTCATTCGTTGATTCTTACCCTATGGAGAAAATAAAACGTTACTGCAAAGATACTAAAACAAAAAAAGATGTTGATTGTCCGGCAATAGTCAAACAGTACAATATACATATGGGAGGTGTTGACCTCGCAGACATGTTGGTTTCATTGTATAGGACTAATTTTAAGACTAAGCGGTGGTATATGGCTTTAGTTCTCAATCTATCGACATTTGTGTCAATAATGCCTTTTTTTAATGTTTCCTTTTTTTAATATTATTTTTTCCTTTAAGAGTTTAATTGTGTTTTGTTTGTAATTCTTGTTGTATTCTATTAAGCATGTCATATTTTTACTTGTAGTGTTAAGTACCTAGTTAATAAGTAACGCATGTTGTGGCACCTATAGAGAGTGCATTTAGGTGTTTAATTTAGTGCTAAGTTTTATTTATAGTTTTAATGTACCTCTCACTGGTTGTCCTTAATTAAATAAATAAAAATAAAATAAATGTATGAGATCACCAACCCGCATTAGGCAAGCGTGGTGATTACGCCTGAAACCTCCTCACTGTACTGATATCTTCAGTGAGACGAGAGGCCTTTGCCCAACAGTGGGACATTACAGGCTAATACTTTACTTTACTTTACTTTCAAATGCATGGTTATTGTATCGGAGAGATTCAGGGCCTAACAAAAAAACATTGCCACTAAAAACCTTCAGGACCCACATTTATAAAGAATTGCGAGAGAGAGAACATGTCTGATTGAACCTGCAACGAATAATAGTTTAAAAATAAAGACCCCAGCTGCCCCTAGGCCTCCCGAATCTGTCCGATACGATAATATTGGCCATTTTCCTATTTTTACGACTTACGGCAGATGCAAAAATTGCACAAATGGATTTACAAACCTAAAATGTACTAAATGTAATTTAAGAATGTGCCTAGTTTCTAAGAGAAACTGTTTTCATGATTTTCATGTCCTGAAATAAATATTTTTCTTTATAATATCGATTTTTATTTTATTTCCATTTTATCATTAATCGGGTGGTGTTATAAATACTTAACATACCTGATTATATTAAAGTCTTTAAATGTTGCGTAATGTTGAGTATTTTTAACATAATATGTTATAAGTATTTTTAATAAATTCGATTCAACATAAATTCCTCATTCGAGGGCATACACAAAGTGCGGCTGATAACGCCCATTCTGTGATAGAGAAAGCTGGACGGGCCAAAAAATCTGGCCCCATTTACGTCCCAGCCCAATTTTGCCAATTGATATGGTCTGCAAAAAAGACAGGTCATCCTTTCTATGTAAAAGAATTGAATTTCACTGACTTATAATCTTAAGAGCCTCACCGAAGATATCAGTCTGAATGTAAGCAAAGCCAAAAATGGACAAGCTTAACAGCTTGTCCTTATAGTAACTGAAATAAGTCAGCTGAAATTTATTAAAGATAGCGATGTTTATTACTTCAAAACTTCATACGAGGGCGATTGGATTGAAGTCAATCGTAATCAAACAGTAACACGAAGCACAAAAGTCCAACAACCTCATGAAATAACACTAAAACAGGCTAACGAGAGTAAAATTCCGATAGCTGCTAGATCACTACATACTATAAAATAAAGTCATCTCTTTTTCGTGTCTGTCACACTGTTTGTCTGTCTGTATGCTTAAATCTTTAAAATTACGCAACGGATTTTGATGCGGTTTTTTTGTAATAGGTAGAGTGATTCAAGAGGAAGGTTTTTATGAAAAAAAATTCCCGAAATTCCCACGGGAACGGGCACAACGCGGGTAAAACCGCGGGGCGCTGCTAGTTTTACAATAAACAGCTATGTGCTTTCAAGTAGGTATACTTGAGTGAGAGTGTTGAGTTGAGAGCATTTCTAACTGATCTTCTTTATAATTTTGTTAACAAAGTCGTAGTTCCTAATTGAATAATAAAGTCCATAATGCTGTGAAAATGTGATTTAAGTACCTCGGTACCTATGTATGAGAAACTAGCAGCGCCCCGCGGTTTTACCCGCGTTGTGCCCGTTCCCGTAGGAAATCCGGGATAAAATGTAGCCTATAGCCTTCCTCGATAAATAGACTATCTAACAGTGAAAGAATTATTCAAATCGGTTCAGTAGTTTCTGAGATTAGCGCGTTTAAACAAACAAACAAAACAAACTCTTCAGCTTTATAATATTAGTATTGTATGAGAAATAAATATAATAGCGTATATAAGATGGTAAAGTATTAAAGATATTTGTGAGACTGTTTAAAATTTAAATAATATTATTATGTCAATTTTAGAATTTATTAATAATGTTTTAAGATTTTGTCCGCCATTCTCGTTCTCTAGGAGATTACTTTCGTATGACATTTTATCATTGAATTGAGTTTAAGATTGTAATTTTAAGTTTTTTTTTAAATTGTTTTAAATAAAAATACTTGATAATATCTACTATTTTATTTAATAATCCTCCATTTAACCGTTAAATTTAGCGATTATTCTCATTCCGCTCGTTTCAATTTATATTCGTTTCCAATAAAATATATTATCTATATATTACTAAAACTAAAATTAAGCCATCCCTTAACAAATACGTACTTTCATGATATTATTTTTTTTTTTAAATGTCATTTCTGCAATACCAGTTAGCGATTTGTAACAAAAAGTCACTTTTGGTTCCCTCAGTTTATGCCTTGTTTCTCAAAAACGTTTTCTTGTATTTTTTTTTCAATAGTGACGATTATCCATTATGAACTAATCTATCTAAGACTATCAGAAACGCATTAATACTCTTATACAGCATACAGTTATTAAAAAAATACGTAAAAAAAAACTTTAAAATGCTCTTCTTGTAAAGTTGGAAAACATGCATAAGGCACCCTTTGTTCCCGAACGTGCGATATGTTATTTACATAAGTATTAGTGATGTAACGAATGTTGTGAATGCGAATATTTTAAAATTTCAAAAAAGCGCGCGTAAAATGTTTGACAGGTTTGACGTTTCGTGTCGGCCATTCAATTTAATTACTAATGCTGAGGATACACGGCGACACTGACACTCATCACAAATGTCGACACTATAGTAGATTGCCTCCTCATGGTAAGCAATTTTACTTCAACTAAGTGTCGCGGCAGTGGACACACGCAGACATTCGATGTATACATTGAGTGTCTGATGTCAAGTGTCGCCGTGTTTCCTCAGCTTATGAATAAACAAATACAACAACTTTAATAACTAAATAGTCAACATGTTATTAGAAATAGAAAAACTATATTTTGTGTACCTTCTAACTTACTTATATATCATTATTTTTATATATAAATAAATAACTTGCAATTGAAACCAAATGTTAACAAAACAAGTATTAGACACTTTAGTTTTAAATAAAAATAATTATAATTTTGTTTTTGAAAAAGATTTATTACAAATAGTTAAGTATTCGTTGTTTTGTTTTTTAGTTAAGTATTCGTTGTTTTGTTTTTTAAGTTTATTTTCATTTCTCAGATACATAAAGTGCAATGATTTCATATGCATGCAATGCATATAATAATTTCCTTTTTGATTGTTAAAAACATTCGCTAAATATTCGCATAATTTTCGCGAATGCGAATATTGAAAAATATGCGGATATTCGCGAATGCGAATATCCGTTACATCACTAATAAGTAATAAGTATATAAGCAATAATTTTTTTCTTTTAGTTTTCCATTAATATACACTAAGCCAAACATATATCAAATGAAAAAAAATCTCATGGTCGTTAAAGGGTTAAACTAAACTAGTACTACTTCTATACTAATATTATAAAGCTGAAGAGTTTGTTTTGTTTGTTTGTTTGTTTGTTTGTTTAAACGCGCTAATCTCAGAAACTACTGTACCGATTTGAATAATTCTTTCACTGTTAGATAGTCTATTTATCGAGGAAGGCTATAGGCTACATTTTATCCACGGGAACGGGCACAACGCGGGTAAAACCGCGGGGCGCTGCTAGTCATAGATATAATCACACAACTGAAAATAAAGACTACACTAACAGAGAAAATGAAACTGAAGAACCAACCAAAGAAATTAATGATCAAAATATATATCAGAAAAATGATAGTGTTTTAGTAAGATATTATGAGAGAAAAACATGGGTATATTATGTTGGATTTATAGTGGGTATCGAAATTAAAACAAATGAAACTTATTATTACACCGTAAGATTTTTAAAAACTATTAAAAAACCCCAGTTAACATTTATAAATCCTAAAAAAATTTACCAGGACACAGTTCCAGCTAAATGTGTCGTAAAAAATGTGAATTTGGAATTTCTTTCAAATGAGTATAAGTTAAATGAGTCTTGCGATCACATCTATTTTCAGTAAAATGTTTAACTTTCATTTAGCTTTTAGTTTTGTTATATTAGAATAACAGTTAATTTAATAAATTACTATTAAAACACAGTTGATTGTTTTATTTTAAATCTTATTATAAATAAGTACCTACCACTAGAGAACAGCAATGTGAACTTTACTTTATGAATTCTTTTGTGTAACGTTATATTACTTTGTGTAACAAAAATGAAAAATCCTTTGTTTCTTTTATGTCACGTACAATTTTTTTGAAAATGACTCAACTGTACTTGTAATGAATCAACTACAGTTTGTTAAATTCAAACAAAATTTTTATTTCTCCAACAATTAGACGAAGTGGAGATTGCCAAGTTTGAATTTAAATGCCTCATTTATACACTCGCCTAAAATAACAATACCGTTGAGTGAAGACACAGTGCCTTTATTATTTTATAAGGCACTTTTCTTTGTAGGTATGGGTCGTTACGTGATTTTTGCGAAACGTAACGTAACTAGTTATTGTGAAGGCGTAACCTGTTTTGAAAACTAGTTATAACTAATAACTAGTTATTTGTCAAATTCTATTCAGTGATTCAACATGGTGTTACTGAAGTTTTTGCGAAACCAAAAATATAACTGGTTACCTACGTAATCGTTACATGTCACAAGCTTCAGGTTTTTTGAACGAATTAGTTTTTGTAGCTAGTGTAGTCATCTCCTGGAGATATCGTATCAGACTAGGGTCTACGCAATATTCACCAACGAAATAAACAAGTTTCACTTGTAAACAAGTAAACATAAACAAATACTAATACAATATCAAATTTAGTTTCTACGCCGCCCGTCGAAGTTTAAAAATAATGACCAATCTAAATTAATCTTTAAGTCCTAAGTAATACGTATGAAAATTATACGCATCATTTTGGTAGTTGGCGACTTGGTGTGTGCCTGTGCATGTTCGAATTTCATCGTGTCATCACTCGTGATTTCGGGAAATCTCGGCTCGCTTCGTCGGTCAGTACCTACAAAGAAGTAGGCACAGAGCAGTAACAGTAACTATTACGCGCGAAAGAAACGACATACGCTCGCAACTAGTTTTGTTTCGTGTCTCGCTTTTCATTCGATCACTGCATTGATAATGTAACTGGTTACAAAAATAACATGTTTATGTGTGACTCGAAACTAGTTATTCGGTTACATGCCCCGTAACTAGTTATTATAACTTGTAGCAATTTCATTGCTGGCATATCTTCCTTGGCTCACAAACACCATATCTCAGTGAAATTCTTTATAAATTGTATTTCAAAACATATTTTTGTATGTTATAAACGAATTTGTAAAAATTGTAAACATGTTTGACAATTGACAGCTGACAAGTAATATAACTAGGACTTTGACGTTTCCTTCTTAGTTGGTCAGTCATTGATCGATCAATCGATAATTAGTCGATATTAACACAATCTGTTTCAGTTATAAAAACGTCAAAGTTACTTGACAGTTGTAATGTCAGTTTGCTATCGATTGCTAATGTTGGTTGAAACAAGTACTATATAAGGAGAAAACGCATGTCATTCCCTCCTTTTTGTTACTCGTTCGCCTTTAATTCGTGTTGTCTGCACGAGCTTCGGAACCCAGTAGAACTGGTAAGAGTTGTGTCGTTTTCGCCCTTTAGATTCTTTAAACTAATCAATGCTGTGGATTTATTTAGTGTTACAGTGCCATTTAACAATCCATCTTGTGCGTATTCTGGATGTGAGGTGAATTGCGGGACCACGCCGGGTAACCACATGTGTGTGTGCCGCGTGTGCGAATCATGGTTCCTTTACAGGACGCTTAGGCCTTTTATTTTCACTTCATCCATCACCTGCTAGCCTTTGCACAATGCACTAAACCTAAGCCCTTGCATTAAACCTAATTATTTGCAGTTTTAATATTTTTTATAACCTCGTGTCCTTTTGGTGTTCTCGCTTAGGTGATCACGTCTCCATTTATTACCCCATGCCTGGTTTATTTTGCAACCTATTTAGCTTTGCTTTATCACATTCCAGGGTTCATCCGACGGGCTGCGCTAAGTGGAGTTTCCTGTTTGGGGTCATCGGTATAACCGCATGTGCGGTTAACCTTGTTGGCCCAAGCCGGACTCCCACTGCTGGGCGCAGCGACGGCGGATCGCCAGCGAGCCACCACACCACGCTTGTCCGAATAACCTGAAAAGCTAAGTCTCCCATTTAATTCCCCGGGAGACTGCCTGCGCCTTTTTGTTCACGACCCTGAGTTTCTTTCTTTCTACATTTCATTCTAGTAACGTGTTTAATTTAAATTCCTTTTATTAATTAAGTAAATTGTTCAAGATTAACCTTTTTTTTATTTTACCCTACTGAACCTAGGTAGGTAGGTTTTAGTTTAATTTAAAATACGTTATAGTGGCGCCCAACGTGGGGCCATAGAAAAAAATAATACAGTATTGATGTTCTTATGTCAATTCCTCCATCTCTTACATTGCACATACTGGAAACAACAACAGCTTGTCATTATTATTTTATTCTATGACTCTTGAAGTTACCAAGTTCATATTTTTTACCTTTCTCCGTCATCTTCCTTTTCTTATTTTTATCTTGAATAATAAAGTTCTCCAATACTTCAACATGTCATCTCCCTCATTGTCTAATGATGATATGGATTTAACACCATTTGACCCCAGCCAAATGCCATCCATATCAGGGATTAGCACAGTGCTCACTGGACAGAGAAATATTAATCCAAATATTTCTCGAGATGCAGACATGGCTCTTCAAGAACTTGCTATGATTGAAAGTCTAAATCGCAAGCAAGATTGGTCAGCCATCGTTGAGGAAGATGAGATAATTATTCAGGAGGAAACTCAAGATCCAAATAAGGAAAATACAGAACCTCTACCCCAACCAAAAGTATGTGATGTTTTGGTTTGTTCTGCAACTGACCAAGCACAAGCTCTAGCATCCCTACTAGCCACTGCAACAGACCCTTCCAGCAAGGAAGTTATTGAGGCTGTGATGAATCTCAGTCTTCTTAACATCAATTTTAAGGAGATGCTGTCTAAAGAGTATATACTCTTTACTAGAATGTGCGTATACGACTGGTCTCTCCATAAGTCTACCCTTAGCGAGGCATGTGCCACAAGTTACATGACCTTTCTCTACTGTCTAAAGGGAATTAACCAAACCTACCAAATCCAACACGCGAAGACAGTAAACAACAGTCTTGCGAAACTGGGCAGTGTAGCAGATAGGCTAGCTTCGAACTCCCACAACGTGAAGAAGCAAAATAACATGGATCGCCTCTTCATGGAAGAGTTCACAAGACAGGTCAACCTTACCACCAAGAGCTTGGCTGACTTAATAGAACGTGCTGAGTCCAACACACTTAAAATGTCCAAGCCCAAACCATCACGTGGATCTTTAACTCAATCCGCACCCACTGCCGACTCTTCAAGTCTTCCCCAGGACAACATCCCTGGCAAGTTAAGCGCATTCCCCAATTCTGAATTTAAGAGCAATTTAGCGACTGTGTCATTCAATCAAGACCTTTCTGTTTTATTAACCCCCAGGAGCCATAAGGGAAAAGCCTTATTAGAATTGGTCAGCTGTGGACTCACTGCAAAAACGTTAGTTAACATCTTAAATCAGGATTTAACCATGCTAGTGAATAAACCAGGCATGGGGTAATAAATGGAGACGTGATCACCTAAGCGAGAACACCAAAAGGACACGAGGTTATAAAAAATATTAAAACTGCAAATAATTAGGTTTAATGCAAGGGCTTAGGTTTAGTGCATTGTGCAAAGGCTAGCAGGTGATGGATGAAGTGAAAATAAAAGGCCTAAGCGTCCTGTAAAGGAACCATGATTCGCACACGCGGCACACACACATGTGGTTACCCGGCGTGGTCCCGCAATTCACCTCACATCCAGAATACGCACAAGATGGATTGTTAAATGGCACTGTAACACTAAATAAATCCACAGCATTGATTAGTTTAAAGAATCTAAAGGGCGAAAACGACACAACTCTTACCAGTTCTACTGGGTTCCGAAGCTCGTGCAGACAACACGAATTAAAGGCGAACGAGTAACAAAAAGGAGGGAATGACATGCGTTTTCTCCTTATATAGTACTTGTTTCAACCAACATTAGCAATCGATAGCAAACTGACATTACAACTGTCAAGTAACTTTGACGTTTTTATAACTGAAACAGATTGTGTTAATATCGACTAATTATCGATTGATCGATCAATGACTGACCAACTAAGAAGGAAACGTCAAAGTCCTAGTTATATTACTTGTCAGCTGTCAATTGTCAAACATGTTTACAATTTTTACAAATTCGTTTATAACATACAAAAATATGTTTTGAAATACAATTTATAAAGAATTTCACTGAGATATGGTGTTTGTCCACGTCAGGTGTTTTATGTGGTTTTTATTAAACCAATGTGGTTGGACTACGGCGTTCTGCCTGTAGTGAGTTGTGACGGAACCCTCGGTTTTATATTTGGTCTTTGCCATATATTTTTTCTTTTCTTTGTCATTAATGACATTGAACCGTATGGGCTAGTTGCAGTTTGTTTTTTGAATTTCGCCTGTTAGCTGTGGTCGACGCCCAATTTCATTGCTGGCATATCTTCCTTGGCTCACAAACACCATATCTCAGTGAAATTCGTTCATAAATTCCACACCAATCCTGTTTCTTCAACTCTCCATAAAGAACAAAATACTTCACGCCCTCATGTGAATGTTGACATACTTGGGTCTAGGCTTTGTGGTTTGCTAGATTCTGGTTCTTGTGTATCTATTTTAGGGAATGGTTCTCATATTCCCTTATTTAACAAGGGTCATTTGGTCCAATGTGATCCTATTTGTTTATCTGCCGCTGGAGGGCAGAAATTTATAGTTAAGGAGGCATTAGATGTCCCCTTAACTTTCTTAAATCAAAATAAAACTATTCGATTATATATTGTACCAGAAATAAATAATAAATTAATTTTAGGAATAGATTTCTGGCATTCGTTTCATTTGTTTCCTAAGAGTCTTGAAGATGTTGTATCATACTCTACTGATGATGGCTGCCTGTCTGGGGTCACGATCGAAGACCATAAACAGTCGATGTGCCCATACAGTCAGTTATCATCAAAACAAAGAGAAGTAGCTGATAGTGTGATACAACAATTTCACGACATTTCATATGAGAAGTGTGGGTTAGGTAGAACATCTTTGATCTCTCATTCTATCGATACAGGCGACGCCGTTCCATTAAGGCAGAGATACTATCGCATGTCACCAGAAAAACAACGTATATTGTGTGAACAGCTTGATGAAATGCTACGTGAAGATGTGGTAGAGTCTTGTGAAAGTCCGTGGTCGTCTCCGGTTTTATTAACGCCAAAGAAAAACGGCGAATATAGGTTGTGTTTGGATAGTAGGAAACTTAATTCTATTACTCGCAAAGATGCTTATAGTCTACCTTACATCTCTGAAATATTGGATAACTTAAAGGATGCCAAATTTATATCCTCTATTGACTTGTCTAAGTCCTTCTGGCAAATATTAATTAGAGAATTAGACAGATGTAAGACTGCTTTTTATGTGCCCTCACGAGGAACATTCCAATTTAAGTCAATGCCGTTCGGGTTGACTAATGGTCCAGCCACACAACAAAGACTGGTAGATTTTTTGTTTGGCGGACCAGAATTTGAAAATAGAGTCTTTGCTTATATAGATGACATTATAGTCGTGACTGATTCTTTTGAACAACATATATACCTACTTAGAAAAGTTTTAGAAAAACTCAGGTGGGCTAATTTAACAATAAATTTTGAAAAATGTCAGTTCTTTAGGGACGAATTGAAATATTTGGGCTATGTTGTGGACGCAAATGGTCTACAAGCCGACCCCGAGAAGGTAGAAGCAATAACTAATTACCCTACACCAAAAAATCGTAAGGAAGTCCGGCGTTTTATTGGTACAGCTTCTTGGTACCGTCGTTTCATTCCAAATTTTAGCTCATTAGCAGCTCCACTTAATAAATTAACCTCGCAGGGTAAAAAGTCCCCACCATTCTCATGGTCTGTGGAAGCGGAGGCCGCTTTTTCAAAACTCAAAGAGCTTCTTACATCTTCGCCTATACTGTCTTGTCCCGATTACTCGCAACCTTTCCAAATTCACACCGACGCTAGTGATTTCGGGATTGGTGCTGTCTTGACGCAAATGCTCAACGGCGAAGAGAGGGTTATTGCCTATATGAGTAAGTCACTGTCAGCCCAAGAACGAAATTACAGCGCTACGGAGCGAGAGGCTCTTGCGGTAATTCTAGCAGCAGAACATTGGAGGTGCTATCTCGACAATGGGCAGCGGTTTACGGTTTTCACAGACCACTCCTCATTAAAGTGGTTCCTTAATTTGAACAACCCTACAGGTCGTCTTGCGAGATGGGGAATACGCCTATCAGCTTTCAATTTTGATATACAGCATAGACGGGGTAAAGACAACGTCGTCCCCGACTCTCTGTCCCGCTCAGTACCCGTCGCCGTTATCAATAACCTAGTATCCCCATCTGTCAGTACCACTGATTCCTGGTACCTTAATATATTTCAGGGTTGTCAAACTTCTCCTTCTCGTTTTATTAATTATAAAATTGAAAGTACTAAACTCTATCGATATATTAAAACATTTAATTCATTAACCCGAGAGTTTGAGTGGAAGGAGGTTGTTCCTAGTGAGTCCCGACAAAACATTATCGAGGAAAACCACTCAGTACCAATCTCCGGCCATCTCGGCATTTTTAAAACTTATAAAAGACTTTCTCTGCGTTATTTTTGGCCTAAAATGTTAAAAGATGTTACTAATTTTGTTAACAATTGTGATTCTTGCATTGCTCATAAACATGCTAATCATCCTACTCTAGGTCTCATGGGTCGGCCTAAGGAGTGTTCCAGGCCGTTCCAGATGATTAGTATGGATTTGGTTGGACCGTTACCGTCTAGTAAGAAACAAAATACTATGCTTCTTGTTGTAACATGTTGTTTCTCTAAATATACTCTTTTGTTTCCTATTCGTAGAGCAACTGCAGACATTATTTCTCGTTTGGTGGAGGAAAATGTATTTTTAGTTCACGGTATTCCCAGTACCATTATAATGGATAATGGAAAACAGTTCATTAGTCAAACTTTACAAAACTTGTTCTCTCAATATAAGATACCGAATGTGCGCTTCACGCCTAAATACACACCTCAGGTTAATTCTGTTGAGAGATACAATAAGACCATCATGACTGCTGTTTCCTCATTCATTGATAATGATCACAAATTGTGGGATGTGAATCTCCCTAAAATTCAGTTTGCTCTGAACTCTTCGGTGAGTGAAGTCACGGGTTTCACCCCGTCATTTTTAGTATTTGGCCGGGAATTAGTTCCATGTGGGTCTCATTATACGGATGTCGATCAGTCTGAAAACTTGATTTTTGCTCCTAGAGACGAGTATGCTGAAAATTTAGGAAAACTTAGAAAAATATTCGATCAAGTTCAAGCTTCGCTCATTAAAAGTCATTCTAGGAATGTTACTCCTTATAATCTTCGTCGTAAGCAGGCGGAATTTAACGTCGGTGATGTAGTCTGGAGAAAAACCTATTATCAAAGTGATAAGGACAAGTTTTTCTCTAAAAAACTTGCTCCTAAATTTGTGAAATGTAGAATTAAATCTAAATTGTCACCTCTTGTTTATGAATTAGTTGATATGCAAAACAAGCCGATTGGATCTTGGCATATTAAGGACTTTAAGCAGACTCCGTATTATAAAACCTGATTCAAAATCTTTGTTATTTATTATATTTAATGTCTAATGCTACTAACTGTACCATTACTTATCATATAACTATATTCTTAATTATATTCTAAAATAAAGATATAACTATACTTACCTTAAGAAAAAAAAAAAGAAAAAAAAAAAAAAAAAAGATGTAACTATACTTACCTAAAAAAAAATAAAAAAAAAAAATAAGTAGGTACTTAAAAAAAAAAAAAATATACTTACCTTTAAAAAAAAAAAAAAAAAGCTACAATATTACAGAAAAAAAAAATTGCTTTAAGTTAAGATAACCTTTCATACTCTTTTACTATGCTATTACTTATTACTTATTATTCAAGATTTTGTCATTGTACTTTTAGCAGTTAAGTGTTTCTAAAGGTAATTCTATTTGACTGGAAACAGGGGTGAAAAAGGAAAAGAATAACTTGAAATATTAATTCTTACTTTACTTAGCTTGAGGTGATACGACAGAGTAATGGAGATTGGCAGAAGGCTATTATGGCAAATCGTGGTGTTTGTCCACGTCAGGTGTTTTATGTGGTTTTTATTAAACCAATGTGGTTGGACTACGGCGTTCTGCCTGTAGTGAGTTGTGACGGAACCCTCGGTTTTATATTTGGTCTTTGCCATATATTTTTTCTTTTCTTTGTCATTAATGACATTGAACCGTATGGGCTAGTTGCAGAGTTTGTTTTTGAATTTCGCCTGTTTGCTGTGGTCGACGCCTAATTCTTACTGTTGTCCTCCCCAGGCTTAGGGCATATTTGTCCTGTTTACATTGCCATAACCATTTTTGGTCATTACCATTTCTTTTTTCCCTTTGTCATTATGTGAAAGAGTTACATTACATTTTTTTTATATAATTCTTTATATGTACTTTTACAATTATTCATTTTTTAATTTTTAAGATGGTACTTCCGTTCAGTATTAATTTTATTATTATTATTAAGTACTTAACTTGTTATGCTTTTACATTGGAACAGTTAGTAGTAATTATCCTAGTTCAAAGTACTTTAATATACTTTTATATTTTTTTTAATTTTTGCTTTTTTTTCTACTTTCTGTAAAGAATTTTACTGAGGTAAAATTCTTGTCTGCAAAGGGAGAATGTAGCAATTTCATTGCTGGCATATCTTCCTTGGCTCACAAACACCATATCTCAGTGAAATTCTTTACAAATTGTATTTCAAAACATATTTTTGTATGTTATAAACGAATTTGTAAAAATTGTAAACATGTTTGACAATTGACAGCTGACAAGTAATATAACTAGGACTTTGACGTTTCCTTCTTAGTTGGTCAGTCATTGATCGATCAATCGATAATTAGTCGATATTAACACAATCTGTTTCAGTTATAAAAACGTCAAAGTTACTTGACAGTTGTAATGTCAGTTTGCTATCGATTGCTAATGTTGGTTGAAACAAGTACTATATAAGGAGAAAACGCATGTCATTCCCTCCTTTTTGTTACCCGTTCGCCTTTAATTCGTGTTGTCTGCACGAGCTTCGGAACCCAGTAGAACTGGTAAGAGTTGTGTCGTTTTCGCCCTTTAGATTCTTTAAACTAATCAATGCTGTGGATTTATTTAGTGTTACAGTGCCATTTAACAATCCATCTTGTGCGTATTCTGGATGTGAGGTGAATTGCGGGACCACGCCGGGTAACCACATGTGTGTGTGCCGCGTGTGCGAATCATGGTTCCTTTACAGGACGCTTAGGCCTTTTATTTTCACTTCATCCATCACCTGCTAGCCTTCGCACAATGCACTAAACCTAAGCCCTTGCATTAAACCTAATTATTTGCAGTTTTAATATTTTTTATAACCTCGTGTCCTTTTGGTGTTCTCGCTTAGGTGATCACGTCTCCATTTATTACCCCATGCCTGGTTTATTTTGCAACCTATTTAGCTTTGCTTTATCACATTCCAGGGTTCATCCGACGGGCTGCGCTAAGTGGAGTTTCCTGTTTGGGGTCATCGGTATCGGTTATACCGATGACCATGTGCGGTAGGGTGGGTCGATTTTTTCAAATATCGAAAAATAGGTACGGGTAGGTCTCAAAAGTTGCATTGGGTGATATTAATTAAAAAACAATTAAGAAAAAAACAATTGCATATAAATTTTAGCCCTCTACCGATGTCAAAAAAAAAAAAAGCTAATTTTCGACTCCACTTCTCATTTGATTTAATTGTACGTAATGCCACTTTCATTGCCTAAATTGTTATTTTTCGTAACAAGGTATGATGTATTTAGGTATTTGCAAGGTTGCCGCTTCGTGCACTCATTAGAGAGAGCGAGATAGATACACTTGCATAAGTTGAAAATCACTAAAATTCCTATATTTTCGCAGTGCACTCGTGACCTTGACTCAAGCAAGCCACTGTTATTTTTGGTTGGTTTTGATAGAGTTTGCATAGTTAATATTGTTTCGCGTTAAAAAAAGGCTAATTCGAACTATATTGCCGGTTAATTAAAAGTGAAATTGGCCTTACGTGTGTGTCAAATAAGTACTTTCTCAGAATGAGTTCAAAAGTGTTACAGCCTTATCACACTTGCGATTTACAAGCGTATTGAAAGCGAAGCGTACGCGCGGCGTGTTCGTCGCGTACCCGTAACCAATTCGCCGCGAGTGCGTCGCGATTTTGCCGCGATTGCGTAACGAATACGCTGCGCAGCCGTCAGTAAATCGCTGAGAGTGATCTGAGTCTTGGACAGTCACTTACATAATGGATTCCGACGAGGAAACACTTCTGTTAGCTTTATTGCTTCGAAGAAATAAGATACGGAAACAAAATCAAAAACGGCGTGTTTGGGAGGATCCATTTTTAAGTAATCGACTGCAAGAGAGCGACTGTTTCGTTAACGAATCAAAAAGAATCCCAAAAAATTTCGTTCCTATCTGCGCATGTCAAGACTTACATTTTACGAGTTGTTAAATGTGATCCAAAATGATATAAGACGTGCAAACTCGCGTTTAAGATTGTCAGTGTCACCTGAAGTGGGTAGAAATGAATTTCGATGACGAATGTACGGCATGATGTCTCAACTCTTGACGCGGCGAACTCGCTGCGCAGACGCGGCGTATTCGTCACGCGGTCGCGGCGTAATCGCGACGCCTTCGCGGCGAATTGGTTACGGGAACGCGAAGAATACGCCGCGCGTACGTTTCGCTTTCAATACGCTTGTAAATCGCAAGTGTGATAAGGCTCTAAAAAACTCGAAGTGACGTAAATTGTCCTATCTTTGGAACACCCATTGTATTGTGTGCGAATATATTACCTACTGTAAGTGACGTAATAAAGTCTATTTTGTATGTGCGACATGATTTGCAAGAAAAAAACAAAGGAAAACAGCCATCTGTTACCGAGGTCCTCGCCTCTGTCTGCCGCGAGATCGAAAAGATCTGGACTTCTGCTTCGATTCCCACTGTGAGCACTAAACGCATTAAAGACTTGCTCAAGAGGTATTATGATGACTACCTAAAGCTTATTCGCTATCCTAAACAAAAAAGAACAGATTTTTATGAGGAAAAAGTCCAAAGTTTTCGACAAACAGCTATAACAAGTCTTTTTGATATCGCGGCTTGTAAATGCAGTACTTTTGATTCCTGCCCCTGTTCTAAGGATAAGAAGGTTCCTATTATTGAACGGACATTCCTGATAGACCAAAGGACCAACAGAAAAATGATGATAGGTAGCGTCGACCATCACGAAACCCAAAAAATGCAGCGAGCATTTGAAAGGCGCATGAAAGTTCGCAAGATGGAAAATGTCCAACAAAAAGTAGAGTCAAGTGCAACGCAGAAAACTCATACTGCGAGTGGAAACATTAGAGACTCTATTGGCAACAAAGAACCGGTACCATCGACATCAGCTGTGCAAAACACCATTGTAAAATACAACACAGTTAGTCTGCCAAAGTTGGCGAGCGTATGTGACCGATACGGAGTTTCTAATCGATCAGCGGCGGCTATCGCAAGTGCCGTGCTCCAGGACGTAGGCTTGGTCTCTGCTGAAAAAACCCGGTTGGTGACAGATAAAAGTAAGTTACGTCGGGCTCGAAATAAAGTAAGACAGAATCTTCAGGATGACCTTCATCAAGATGTGTTAGAGAGCATCTACTTCGACGGACGCAAAGATAAAACCCTACTGATCGAAAAGAAAAACGGCCGTTCGTATCGACGAGTAGTAGTGAAAGAGCATATTTCACTAATACGCGAACCTAAATCCCTCTATTTAGGACATACAACACCACGCATTGGAACTGGAAAAGGAATATGTGATTCAATCCTAGACTTTCTTAACTGTAACAATATAACCTTGGATGATCTCAAATGCGTTGGATGTGATGGTACTAATACTAATACTGGATGGAAGTCTGGAGCTATACGTCATATGGAGTTACGTTTGAAAAGACCTCTACAATGGTTCATTTGTCAACTTCACGCTAATGAATTACCATTGAGACATTTATTTAGCTACCTAGATGGACGGACAAGTGGACCTAGTGCTTTCTCAGGTCCAATCGGCAAAGCACTGGAAACTTGTGAAAATCTCTCTGTAAAGAGTTTTGTACCTGTGACTGGAAACCTGATTATCCAGGATGGAGAAGTCACGAAAAGTTTAAGCACAGACCAAAAATATCTGTTCGAAATATGTCATGCAGTGGCATCTGGTGTTTGTAGTGAAGAACTCGCTAACAGACAGCCGGGCAATATGTCTCATTCTCGTTGGCTTACCACTGCGAACCGCGTATTACGCCTTTACGTAGGAACCAATGAGCCGTCTCAACAATTACGAGTATTGGTTGATTACATAATGAAAGTATACGCTCCCATATGGTTTCAGATTAAACGTCATTCTTCTTGTGAAATGGGGCCCAAACATCTGTTCAACCTGATACAGTACTCAAGATGCTTATCAGAGAAAGATAGGTCAGTCCTAGATCCCGTGATCCAACGAAATGCATTCTTTGCTCACCCTGAAAATCTTTTGTTAGCTATGATAACAGATGACAGAGAATTAGTGAGGGAATTGGCCCTGAGGCGTATAATTAAAGCTCGAAAAGAATCGCCCCGTAATATAAGAATATTCAAAATACCGCAATTAAACTTCAGTGCGGGCGATTACACTGAAATGATTTATTGGAATGAGTTGTTAGTGACCTCACCTCCTATGTTTGACAAAGTTTCAGATACGACTTTGCTGCAAATGTTGCGCAATAAAAATACGATCACTTTAGAATTTTCCAAATTTCCCTGCCACACCCAAGCTGTTGAGCGATGTGTGAAGCTAGTCACGGAAGCTTCTATCACAGTGGCAGGAGTAAAGGCACGCGACGGTCTTATTCGTACGAAAATTCAGTCTAGATCTCTAATGCCATCCTTTGACTGTAAGGCCGAATTCAGATGCTAAAATCATAAACGTTCATGACTAAAATGGGAGATTTTCCTCTGATTGACTTAAATTTTTTACCATAATATGTGAGTTAAAATGTTACTGTCTGTTCTAAATATTGATGAACAATGTTTGATTAATAATATATAACATATTTTATTTGTAATTAACTTGTTTTATTTTTATATTGCATTCACCTAACTTAGGTTAGAAAATATAAAGATTTCCGAAATTTCAAACGCAGGTAGAGGGCTATAAGTTATATTAATAAAAACAACGTATTACTACATTTCGTTCTTCTTGTCTTTCTGCAACTTTTGATACCTACCCATCGAAAAAAAAAACAAAAAAAAAAAAAAACATCGAAATCGACCCACCCTAAGGCAGTGGTCCGACTGGCGACGATGAACGAGAAACGAGTAGAACTAGAAACTATAAACGAGTTGGCGATTAGCGGGAAGCGAGTGTAGTTTCGATAGTTTTGTCGCCGGGCTATAAGCGAGTGTGTAAGTGCGACGAGCGATTACTCGCGCCACTCGCTTGCTCAGTCCTGTGCAAACCTGCGTACGCGTCACACGTGTTTAGAAACAACTTTAGTTGCAAGTTCCAAGACACTATGGAGGAGTTTTTTATTGAATGTGTCCGACAATATCCTTGTCTATGGGACACAAAACTAAGTTCTTATAAACAATTAGATGTGAAGGACAAAGCGTGGAAAGAGATTTTAAAAAAAACGAACATGGCGAGTGGTAAGTTTTTTATTTAATCATATTGACAGTTGTATGTGTGCATTTCGATTGCTCAGACACAACTAAAACCGGCGCGGTCACGTTATACCATACGTACCTACAATTTTTTGCTTTTGAGCGTTAAAATTGTATTTTTTTAAACTAGTCATTTTATTTTAGTTGCCGAGCGATCGAAACGCACACCCATTGCATTGTAGCAATATATATTCGTTTACTTTTACATTGTCTTTTCAACGTTGAATTATTAGTTTAGAATTCTGTGTGTTATACGATCAGAGTCCAATATATGTTGCACACGATTATTCTGCCACGAAACCGTTCCAACGGAATTAAAGTATTCCGTGTGTTATACGATCAGAGTCCAATATATGTTGCACACGATTATTCTGCCACGAAACCGTTCCAACGGAATTAAAGTATTCCTTGAAATATTCTCTCACGAAAAAGGCATTTTCTAGATCAGCTGGGGACTGTTCTGAGCCATTACTTGAAAAATTATAAGGAAATTCTGACTGTACGTTGTCGATTTCTTGAAGGCTGTTTTGTAATTTATTATGTATTACATAATTATGTAAAACGCACGCAGCCTTCACAATTATTTTTGCTGTACATATTTTAAAATTTAATGGCCTAAAAAAGATACGCCACTTATGCACCAACATACCAAACGCAGATTCTATCATTCGGCGTGCTCTGCTCAATCTATAATTGAATACTGTCAGGTCATTATCTAACCTTTCATGATCAGGGTATGGTTTTAATAAGTGTGTCATCAAAGGAAATGCACAGTCACCAATAAAAACATAAGGCTGAGGCAAACCTCCTTCGTATAGAGGTTCATCAAGGGGCAATCTCAATCCATTGTTTTGCAACTTACTATAGAAGTTACTATCTGTGAATATTCCTCCGTCACTGAACCTGCCCATTGATCCAACGTCGATCATTATAAATCTCCCATGAGCATCAGCAACTGCCAACAGTACAATCGAAAATGTGTGTTTGTAGTTAAAATACTGTGATCCTGATTTAGGGGGTGAAAATATTACCACGTGCTTGCCATCAATAGCACCAAGGCAATTTTTAAAATTCCACAAATCATCGAAGTCTTTCGCTATAACTTTCCACTCAGATTCAGTAGGAATCTTCATTACTTTTGGCTGTAACCTGGTCCATATCGATTCACATACTTCTGGTATTATTTGCGAGAGCGTAGAACGGCCTACTCTATAGCTTTTTGCCAGTGCATTATATGTAGTTCCGGTTATGAGAAATCTGAAAACAAATAAAAATATTTATGAATACCTATGTATGTATTTTAGATCTGTAGTTTTCACGAGACATACCTGTTTTTTCGGTTATTCTGACGTATATTAATTTATTTTTCCTTTTTAGCTGATGTTTCGGCCTGCTGCGACCACTGGCCGAAACGATACCTAGTTAAATTAAAATAATGTAAATGCTTACGTAAGAATTACCGAAAAAACGTATTTTATTAATAGTTAAACACATGAAATTAACATACAGTGTGATTCTTGATTAAGTGTACAAACGGGCTGAAACGAAGGTCAATTTTAAATACATAAAAAAACATATAAAAAACATAAAAAAACATCCAGCCTGAGCTAGTTGGGAGGTGTGTCGCTTTTTTCTATTATTTAAATAATTCAAGTAAAAATAGCATTGTAAATGCAAAAATACTAAAAATATACATAAAAAAATTTAAATTGACCCTAGTTTCAGCCTACATCGTTTTGTACACCTGATATAGAATAACACTGTTTGATTATATTATTACTTTTAAAATAATTTGTTTTATTTACAGTTTCACTGGCAAAGACAAAATGGAAACATTTGCGAGACACTCACCGTGAAAAACTTAAAAAAATTAGCAAGACAACAACTGGACAGTCGCAAAAAACCATAAAACCCTGGAAATACATGAGTCACATGGAATTTCTGCTTCCATATATGACAAATACGGAAAGGGATACAAATGTTTCACCAAATCCTGATATTTCTATAAGTTTGGAGGAAACAGCTAGTACAGAAGATAGTAGAGACTATTCACTAGTAGAGACAAGTACCAAAAAAAGGAAGACTGATGAAATAGTCCATGATGAAGAAGATTCTTTGCTCAATTTTTTAAAAGAAATTAATGAAAATCGAGACAAACGAACTGCTCAGAGGGACGACTTACGTAAAGAAGTACTTACATCAGGTGATCCGTTGAAAGCATTTTTCGATTCAATGTACCAAAGTACAAAACAGATGCCGGAGTTTCATCAAAGAGCAATAAAAAGAAAGTTGTTTCAATCGGTAATGGATGCAGAAGAAAATATTGCCAATACAAACTATTCTGGTTACTACTCACATAATTATGGTTACAATACTCCTTCTACAAATCAGACAAATTATGTATCAGAAGACGGTTCTATATACTCACCTGGACCTAGCGTTTCTGGTGTGCAGCAAACTGAACCCAGCGTTTCCGCTGGGCAGCAAACTGAACCCAGCGTTTCTGGTGTGCAGCAAACTCAACAAGAAATAGTTATCCAAGATTTAATGCCTGCCACTCAAACCACTCCAAGCGATGCAACAAATAATAATTAGGTTTTGTTGCTCGAAATTGTTGTTGATTAATTTAAGACAAACTTACCTTAATGTAATAGCAAGACGCTCTCTTGTACTAATAGCTTCTCTATAATTTGTATCTTTTTTCTTTATGTCACATTCTATTAAACTGTGCAAATATTCAAACTCATCTCTTGTCATTCTAAAATATGAACGAAATTGATTATCTTGCAATTCATAAAAAAGTCTGAACTCACTATACTGTTTTCTTAAATAATTAAAATTTTCCATCCAAAATCGTCTTTTTTTCTCTCTCGATTTCTTGCGTTTTCTCTGTATTGCCACTGCCACTACAAAAACACTATCGTAAAATACATCATCGTCGTCGTCTGAGCTAGACAAAAATGAGAGTAGCAATGATTTCTTGGTATCCATCGCACGTCTACTTTCAATGCCGCACTGTATAGAAATGATGAAGCGGGCGAGTATCGCTGAACGAGTATTGCTGAGTGAGTTTATTTTTGAAAGCTCGTCGCTTAGCGGTAAAACTAGTAAAGCGAGTCGTCGCCGGCAGTGTGAACAGTCAGCGATCAACTATTTGTATATGCATCTCTTTTATTTACACGGAATGTTATATCTATTGTACGTTTCTTGAGCGAGAAAATAGTCGATAGTTAATCGTTTACTCGCCGTTGGTGGGACCACTGCCTAATGTGCGGTTAACCTTGTTGGCCCAAGCCGGACTCCCACTGCTGGGCGCAGCGACGGCGGATCGCCAGCGAGCCACCACACCACGCTTGTCCGAATAACCTGAAAAGCTAAGTCTCCCATTTAATTCCCCGGGAGACTGCCTGCGCCTTTTTGTTCACGACCCTGAGTTTCTTTCTTTCTACATTTCATTCTAGTAACGTGTTTAATTTAAATTCCTTTTATTAATTGAGTAAATTGTTCAAGATTAACCTTTTTTTTATTTTACCCTACTGAACCTAGGTAGGTAGGTTTTAGTTTAATTTAAAATACGTTATAAACTAGTGACGTGAAATAACGCCCATACCTATTTCTTTGGGATAATTTAAATGATTGCTACATTATTTAACATATGTTTGAAGTTACAACTAAAATTAGATAAATGAAGTAAATATGTAGCAATTACTGACGCAATACATTTCGGGAAACTCTGCATGCATCACCTAAAACTAAGAGGTGACCGGCCAACCAAACGTCAGGATGGCTGGTAAAAAAAATATATTTTATTTCAAGTTCTATAATTATCCTATGTAGCAATTATTTATTATATGTATCAAATATAATCAATTATTAAGTAATTTTCAAATCAACTCTCATAGACCAACGCCACAGACAACCAGCCATTCCGACGCACACCTACTTTTCATCCTGATATTCCTACGAGAACGGGTACAACGGCGGGGTCTGCTAGTTTCTATGTGCCAAATTTGTACCAAAATGAATTTGATTTTTATTTGTTTTGCATTTATTAAAATTTCCTAAGATACATGTCTTTTTTTAACTCAGAAACGCAGTAAGGGGTTAATTATTAGCTGTAGAAATAATGAAGACCAGTGCGTCGATAGCATTACAATTAACATTGGATGTCCGCATGCTATGGAACTCTACCCATTATATTTACATAACCACATAAAATTAATTTTAATGTTTACCAAGACATTGTAAACACTCAAAATTAACTTCCCTGGTATTCAAGTTGTCAACAGACTTACAAATAGGAATTTATTCACGACTTTAACAAATCATTTGAAAGTTTATAATCACCTCATTTACAAACAATTTCAAACTGATCAAACGATGTGTAATTATTTGCAAGATATACAAGGAAAATTGTATTGAGAAATAAGATATTGAAACATTAAACACCTATTATTTAAAAATTCAACTGTTTTCTTTGAGGCTCACACACTCACAGAGCTCTCACTGACCCTGATGCCCCCTCGGAGCGCCACCAGCTGGCATCGAGATGCCCTCTTCAATAATGATATGCACCTTAAGTCCGCAGTGCCTCAGGCTGCAGCAGATTGTGTGACAACCATATTATTATGATGAACTGACAAGTGGAACACAACCAACAACACAAGGAAGAAAATTTACTTTAGAAATGGATGTAAATACAATACAATTAACTAATATTGAGGAACCTATTCAACTTTATATCATTTTGTGTTCAGACCGCACACACCAATATTATTAGTCAAATTCTTTTAGAGTTTTAACAATGATAGGAGCTTTCTTTTGAATACAAATAATAAAATCTTATTCTCAGGACTCAGGATACATGAAGTAGTTAGTAGACTCACAATGATGACACTTTCATCATGGGGTAACAAGAGCCGCGGCCTCATGAGACTGAAATACCATCAGTGAACCAGAATCACTGATGACACTTCAGGTACCTACATGAATATACGAGAGTACTGAGGGAGGGGCGTGGCATTCCAGCGAGGTCCGCAGATATTGTGACCGTGTGGCGTGTACTAATAAATGTTTCCAACTGACAAATATCGGAACAACAACACAAGCCTTTACTTCGCAAAACCACTTAAGAACGTTAACAACTGACGCAAGACATTATAGGTAACAGATATTCGTCTCACATATTTTTCAAAAAAATATGTTTTAAGTCCCAGTCGCCTTTATAACACTTCACATCCTTTGATAAACTCTGACCCATTTTTCGATGCAAATTAAAAAAATCCTTGGCACTGTGCTGTGCAGAACAGAACTGTGTGGTGTGTGCTCTGCCCATCCATAGCAGATGGATAACGAACGAGACGGATCGAAAATCAACGCAGAAATTAGCTGGACAATACAAAATCAATTCAAAGGAAGGTCCAACAGTTTTGGAATAATTAAATAAAAAATACAAACAGCGCCATTAACATAAATCACACACTTACGAACGGCCAGCCAGCGGAGCGGCGGAGATAATCATAATCAATAACACAGACTACAGACACTAGACAGACAGACAGACCACCACAGACAGACCACGTGACACGACTACCACAGATTGCATTGCAAAGCACAGACCACCAGGAAACAAAAAAAATTGACTTCCTTTCCTTTGTATGAATATTCTTTGAAATTTTATTAATTCCAGTTAATACACTACATTAATTTTAAATTTGTTATTACTTAAACTATATTTGCATGCCTAACTAAGGCCAAACATGTTGAAATTACCTTTACATATTATAGTACCATTATCTACACGTGTTTATAGCAAATAAATGGGCCGTCGCGGTTACTTTCTACGTAGTTACATGAGCCATGTCAGACAGAGGCCTTTGGCGGCTCAATAACTCTGACACCAGGATTGGTCAGGGTGACCATCCACTCGATGAAGAAGAAGCAAATAAATATTTCATACTAGCAGCGCCCCGTGGTTTTACCCGCGTTGTGCCCATTCCCGTGAGAATGATGGGAATTTTTATACATAAAAACTTTCCTCTTGAATCACTCTATATAATTAAAACAACCGCGTCAAATCAAAATCCGTGCAGTACTTTTTGAGTTTATCGCGAACAGACAGATAGACAGACAGCCGCGGCCGGGGACTTTGTTTTATAATATGTAGTGATTTCATTATTATTAAATTTCTTAAAGAGAATATAGGATATATAGCTTAAATGATGTTATTCTAGCTCTCATAGCTGATGGTTGATCAGTAAACTAAACTTTAAATTAAATTGATTAATAATCATTACATTTTTCATTAAGGGTGGGAGCAACGTAAAAGTTTAAAATAAGAAGAAATAATAATGACCGGATACGGGAGGGAACAGAAGAGCTCCATCAATTCAATGCAAAGTGGATGCTCCATTTAAACTTAGTTATTAATGTTGATCGTCAGAAGTTCGCTGGAAACATCAATTTCATTTATTATTAAGCTATTGCATAGCTTCTATCGCGGGCCTTGAGCGCGGGGAACGAATCCAGAAATTCCGTAATGAAAAGACCTCATGTGAAAAAACCTCACGCTCCCCACTAACGCCATCTAGTGATACAAAAAATAACTATGCAATAGCTTTACCGCGGCAGTCCCCGAGTGCCACACGTCTTTTTTATTTCAAGATGTAAAGCCTCGATCTATTAACCGAATTCACTGTAACAGAATCGGTTCTGGCTCGTCGGAACAGCGACGGGTTGCGGCTGGATAGCTGTGAACACAAGTTAATACCCGTCTACAGTTATCGGTGAACAGACTACAGGTACAGCCATCTTTGATCTAGACAGATACAAAAACCCATCATTACTATATTTAGTTCGGGGGGTGATAACCTAGGTATATTTGTAATTTAAGTATATGTGGTTAAATTATTAATTTTTCACATGATTAATTTTCAATTAGTATTTACCTCCATGTAACAAAGAGTACCATCTGTGTTTTAGTTTGTTGGCTAAAAGATCTATTACTACATGTTCAAAATGTACAGCGTCACTATATATTTAATCTATGCCGAACGTGGATACTGGCTGACTTCGATCAATAATAGACAACTATTGATCGAAGCTGGCTGACAACAAAATATGAACTGTCATTTTTTTTATACCTTAGGGATGCGCGTTATTGTAATAATATCGATATATTTATATCAATTATGTAATATGTTTAGTTGTAAGTTATGATTAGATTGTAATAATGATTTGTAAAAGTAAAGGCCTTATTTATCCCACTGCTGGACAAAGGTGTCTTGACTTACTGAAGATATTAGTAGATTGAGAAGGATATAGCGTAATGACCACATTAGCCATCTGCGGGTTGATGATCTCAAACTCGAGCCATGTTGCCAATGTATGTCATAAATGTCATAACTCTTATTGTAGGAAATACAAAATAACCCAATAGGCACACATTATAGGTATCTATCATATTATTGTTGTTACCGGTTACATATCGATGATTGAAATTAATTTCTCGATATTTTAGCAATATCGCATAGGGCGCATCCCTAATTTCGTTCTTTCATTCGTTCGAACGAATAGAAAGAATTATTTAAATTATTTAATTCTTTCTACGCGTGGCGTGGCGTGGGGTTTTCCAATTTTCTGTGGCGTGGGGTAGGTCTAGGTAGGTAGGGTGTAGGGATGGGCAAATGGAAAAAAAATATCGATATATATCGTATCGATATTTTTCAAATATATCGATATATATCACCCAAGAAATATCGATATTTCGATATATCGATATTTTTTGCCCAATTTGCAATTATTTATAAAAATTGCCGAAATTATCGATATTTTAAAGCAAATACACATCTGGCTGTTTCAACATAAGATTTATTAATACAAAAAAAATCGAATTGCTTGACTTGACATAAAGAACGAAACAAAAAAAACAATGTTTTTTTTTTCTTCTATCAAACAAAGAGTGCTCCTGATGTAAATGATATTGATATTGATCCTGATATTGACATCTGATATTGACAAATACTGGTTTGACTAATGTTTTAAAAACATTAGTCAAACCAGTATTTGTCTGATATTGACATCAGGAGCACTCTTTGTTTGATGTGTGCCCCTGTTAATCTGCTCCTATCATTGCATGTGACGCATGAGCAGACAGCAGAGCTTTAAAAATATATCGATTTTGATATCTGAAAATAAATATCGAAAATTGATATATCGCGGGAAAAAATATCGCTAATTAGTATCGATATTTTTCTGAAAAAATATCGATATTTTGATATATCGATATTTTTTACCCATCCCTAGTAGGGTGCAAGCGCCCTTTCGGCGCTAGATCTAGCGCTTTTTTGCTATGTTCAGCGGGCACTTCATAATTTTAGCGCCTAGCGGATAATTTAGCGCTTTCTTAATTTTTAATATGGCAGAAGAATTTTAATTTTTTTTTATTTAAAATTGACTTTACTATACCCAAACTGTGCCCTGAGTGCGAGTTTTTCTAAGTTTACTACTGCGTTAACGTTAAGTAAAAATTGTATGAAAACGGAAAAAGCGCCTCTTGCGGACGAATTGTGAAACTGAAATGCGAGTGTAAGTTTTAAACGCAATCTCTATAGTAAGAATTAACGCAACGGGCGCGGAAATACGGCGTTTTTGACATTTGACGCGAGTGTGAGCACCCATTTTGACACTTCGTAATACTTCGTATAGTTAACTAAAGTTGACGCGATAGTAAACTCACTCACCTTCATATTTGGTAGTGAATACTAGTGAATGCCAGCCATTACACTAAAAAATTATTTGAATTGAGAAGTAGTGTTCATTGCAGCTCATTGAAGTTTAAAATAATAATGCCTAGTCGATTTTACCTGGCTTGGAGGATGTTATCGTTAGCTCGGACCCAAGAAGAACGCAATAATTTGCGGTCATTGCGGGTGAAGCAGCGAAATTTATTTAATCCTCTAAATCTTCCGGACCATGAGTTTGAAAAAAATAGGTATCGCCTATCGAAGGATGCATTCACACGTTTATGCCAAGATTTAAGGAGATACACTGACTTAAGGTCCTCTCAACGAATTAACTTGGAAACTAAGGTACTTACTTATTATAATTATTTTCAGTTTAATGTCGAAGGATCAATAAAGCACATGCCTAATTATCACATGTTTGACGCAGGTTCTCGTGGCACTGTATTTTTATGCACATGGGTCATATCAGAGGCCTACAGGAGTCGCCAAGAATATATCTCAAAAGATGTGCAGTGTATATATTGATGAAGTGACCAAAGCTCTAATACATCCTCGTATGTTGAATAAATATATTCATTTCCCTGATACTACTTCAGCCAGGCAGGAAATTAGTCACAGGTAGGTGAAGTGTGATGTTAAATAGTTCAGAGAAATGGCAATATAATTATTTTAAACTCTTTAACCCTAGATTTTACACAAAATTTGGATTACCAGGAGTGATTGGATGCATAGACGGTAGTCATTTCCATATAATTTGCCCCCCAAAGGAAGAGGAACATTTATTCTATAGTCGAAAACATTACCATTCCTTGAACGTGCAAATGGTAAGTAATACAAAAATCATTGAAGTTTAAACTTGATATCAATATTTTATTACACTTACATCGATGAATCGCCCCTGCGCACTAGGCAGCCTGGATGCCTAGTGCACGGGGGCCCCACTTACAATAAAATGTTATTCTCAGGTATGTGACAGCACGTGCAGAATTCTGAATGTTAATGCCAAATTTGGAGGGGCTAATCATGACTCATTCATATGGGAAAATAGCCAACTGAATCACTATATGCAATCTTTGCACCAAAATAGGGAAATGTATTGGTTGTTAGGTAAATAGTCTTTTAACCCTTTGTCCTATTAGTGCACTCAATATACTATTAAATGCTATATTTTTTTCCTCTTATTGTAAACCAATTAAAAACTATTCAATGGAATCTATTTTGAAAAAGCTGATTTTGGTTTGATTTGACCATATTTCAACTAAATAATTAATGTTGCTTATTGGTTTCAGGAGATTCTGGTTACCCACAGAGGCCATGGTTAATGACTCCATTTATGAATCCTGCCTCAGACTCACCAGAAGCCAATTATAATCTGAAACATTCGGTGGCCAGAGTTAAAATCGAAAACACATTTGGCCGTTTAAAGAACCAATGGCGCTGTTTAAGTAAAGATTTAGAAGACTGTGATAATCAAATTTACTGCGAGCATGGAGGAAGTGCCACAACAGATTTGATCAGAGATAGAGCTGTAAGAGATCAATTAGTATGGAGAATTATGTAAATAAAACTTTATTTAATCTTTAATTGCGTTTTATTACAAATAAAATCAAAATACAAAATACAAATATAGAAAAACAGAGGTAGAGCTGTAAGAGATCAATTAGTACGGAGAATTATGTAAATAAAACTTTATTAAATCTTCAATTGCGTTTTATTACAAATAAAATCAAAATACATAATACAAATAATACAAATAAAGCGGATCCCTGAGTTTGTCTGGGAGAATACCTATAATTTTGCCGGGGCCAGAAAAGGCGATGTAAAATATTAGGAAAAACATATATAAATACATCTGACTTTTAATTAAATAATTATATTATCAGTCATTAGCGATAACATAATTAATTTGTTGTTTTAATAGTTTTAAGAGCTATGCTATGCATTATTAAAACAAATCTCAAGTACACTGGGTGAACAATAACTAAACTTTGTCTATAAAAGGCAATTTGCTTGTTTGGTCTAACTTAAAACAAAGTTTTAAACATTATCCACAAAATTTTATTTATTTTGGTTATTTTCTGCTCGATGAAATCAACCATAAATGGTTGTATTTACCGTCTCCTCAATTGTGATTAGGTTTCATCTCTTGCATATTTGGTGTTCATGTTCTGGTATTCTACAAGCATTAGAATGGAGGTGAATAGGCATCACATTGATATTTTTGAGAAGGGGCTTGCTGGGGTGCTTGGTTGATAGATAAAACTGCATGAGATCCGCTGGTAGGTGCATTGTTATTGGGGTCATTGGTGACTTGGTGACTGAGAACTATCAGTTCTGTGTGGCTGAAAGAAAAGTAATACATATTAGAATATGACAGTAATAAACAAGAAATATTAATTTTAAACTATCAAAGGTAGCATCTATTATTGTAGATTCTATAAGTATTTTCGCCAATTGATTGACATGACAAGTTCACATGTTTGTATTTCTTGGATAGAAGGTAACTCATATTTGTAGCTTCAAATAAAGCTTTGTTTATATTATTGTACTATGTATATAACCTCAAAGTACAAAGTAAACGACATTCAACATGGAATTCACAATACTTATACTGAAATAGGAACTTGTTGTCACGTAATTAACCTCCTAAATTGTAATTGTGATTGTACTTACAAATACTTCCTTCATTTGATGCATTTCCGATGACTATCAAGCGCTTCTTTAATAATATTTATATTGTCTTGAATTGAAATATCGCATTGTTTGTTTATCTTAATCAAAACTTTATTCGTTTTAAGCGCCATCTAGTATCGTCAGACAGCCACAGATCACAGATATTAAAATTGTGACAGGTGACAGGTGACAGTGACAGACATATGAGGCAAACAACCCGTCCGAATTAAAGTGAGATAATGAACTATGGCGAGCTAAGCAAATGCTACACTTCTCACTCCGGTCGGGTTACCAAACGTCGCTACAAGAACGCCAACCTAAGGAAAAAAGTTAACTCAAGTTAACTATCCAGCGAGTGAGTGAACGAGCGCGTCTAAGTAAAGATTCTTGGGACTCGCACTCGCGCATTCACACTGTACGAATAGATTGCCGTCAACTCGAATTTTCGTGTAGTAGAGTTAACTCAATTTTTGAATGAAACTCGCACTCAGGCTACTGTAGGTAGAAATATTATTATGTTTAAAGAATAGAATAATATTGTTATGTTTTGTCTTCTAAATTTTATTATTGTAATAAAAAGTTGTTTATCACTATAATCACTTCGTATTTTATTTTATTTTTGTCGTGCATAAGACGCTTTTTCCACGATCAATTTGATTACACAATCTACCATACTAAACACATAATGCAAAACAACGGAGCCGTAAACGAGATGCGTTTATACAAGTCGCAATCTGCGTCTCGCTCCCAAAACTTTATCAGAATTGTTTTAAGAGCTTATGGTTACAGCCCATGTTTAGTATGGGAGATTATTAAATCACACTGATCGTCTAAAAAGCGCCTCAGTTAAAAGTTCGAATTTAGCGCTTTATTGACTCGTTGGAGCCGATTTAGCGCTTTAATGGCTCGTGAATATATTCGAATCTGGCGCTTAGTGCACCGCTGTCAGCGCTGATTAGATTTGTTCATCTGGCAGCACTGGCAAGCAATGTCTGATCTGAATGTCAAGTCAAGTTAAGTCCTGTGGTTAAGTCATTCATTCATTAGTCAAGTCAACTGTTCGACGTTCGTTCGTTGCTCTGAAAATTTGGATAAATTAATTATTTTGATTCTAAAATTAGTTGATTGATATTGTATTGTACACGTTGAAGAATATGTTCACCGTTGATTTTCGTCGTTGTTTATTGTCCATTTATGTCTGGGCACAAATTTCTGCACATGCATCATGCAGGTGCAGGATTTTGTAAAACATCGAAAAATGGTTATGAAAATTGGGCGAGAAAAAAATGTGGAAGTTCATGGGAAGTTCATGGTTTTTGTGTCAGTTGTAATGTAAACGTTCATAAGTGGTTTTGCGATGCAAAGTTTAATAGTAATGTCTGGGGCATTGTTTTGATGTTACTTCACGTAATAGGC
This sequence comes from Cyclophora albipunctata, assembly GCA_963082685.1. Taxonomy (NCBI): domain Eukaryota; kingdom Metazoa; phylum Arthropoda; class Insecta; order Lepidoptera; family Geometridae; genus Cyclophora; species Cyclophora albipunctata. The sequence continues at coordinate 4,601,271 of OY720135.1, read as the reverse complement.
AAAGATTAAAAGTAGTATAAATACCTATAACTATAATATAATGAGATAATCCGCATTGTATATTGTGTGATGTCAGTTGTTTCACAAGTATGTAGTTCCAAATTTTTGTGTTTTCTAAAATAGTTGAATCATATTCTCTGGCGAAGACGCTCGGGCTTGCTTGTAATGTGCTCGATGGAATCTAAAACAATTACTATTAATGTGACGTGAAGTCTCATCAGTGGTTCTGGTCCACTGATGGTATTTCAGTGCGGTGGCAGCTCTTAAGGTGTCTTGTGGCGTGGTCATGTTCCTCTTCATAATGTTCAATAAAAAAGTGGTCTCAATTATGAATGTAATATCAGTTATTTTAGTTTACTGATGTTTTGTCAGTCCATGGGTCGGCAAGAGGTCGGCTAGAAGTTTGCTCTTGGTTCTCCGTATTGATGATAGAACTTATTGGTGAAATTGATACACGGTCATGGCATTGTATGGTCACTCTACGTTATGTATATGAGGTCATTGCTGTTCATGGTTCACGTAACACCTCATGTCGATGAAATACTCATACATAATATATTTGTTGACTATTGTATTTGTACAAAATGGGGCGTTCAATTAAACCCATTACAGTGGACCTCCGGTAATCCGACAAACATTATACAGGGCAGTGTCGGACTATCGAATTTGTCGGATTATAGAGTACTGCCTAAGACCCCCTATAGTCCGGAATTGTTTACAAAAGAGTACCTTGTAATCCGACAAATTACATGTCCAATGATAAGATTCTATATGTTATATCGCTCATTTGGTGCTACATTGACGGATTTGAATGTTTAGCAATTATGCAGGAGATGGATTTGAAGTAAATTTGAAATTTTGAAACTTATTTATGATTTGATTATTAGACACTGTCTGTTTATTTATATCTTAAAATATGACTACAAGTATGTAGTTTTATGAGTTATCTATATTTGTAAGTTATTTAAATCAGTAACCCGATTTTTTTAGTTAATGAAATGTAGGTACCTGTAGTTACGTCATTGTTCCATTAAGATGCAGCATTTTGCCTATTGTGTTTCCCATTAAAAACTTATCCTTTTATGACAAAAAAAAAGCAACTTTTTATATAATCAACATAAAGTATTTATTTGGTATTTTTCTGACCACTAATCAATAATCAAATATTTAGACAATCACATTTACCACTTAAAAGAAATATTGTAGTCACTATTACTTAAAATATAACAGTCTCAATTTTCAAGGAACAATTTTCCACTTAAAATCTAAGTAAACAGTCTCAAATAACATCTTAGTTCCTACTGAAGTACCTACTAGTAAGTATTCTAAGTAATAATTATACGAAATGGCACACACAATCACAGATTCATTGGTACCTAATGTCTATTTAAACATTATTATAAAAACGTGATTCGAAGACAGACTTAGAATCTCTGACTGCTGAATGAAGTATATAGACAGTCACATTTACAACTTATAAAGAAATATTGTACTCATTACTACTTAAAATGTGAAGAAACAGTCTCAACTTACAAAGTACAATTTTTACTAATAATCTAAGTAAACAGTCTCAAAAAGCAAGCATCATTAGGTTTAAGTACAAGTAGGTATGTTACGTAATAATTATACGAAATGGCACACACAATCACAGATTTGTAAGTACCTAATGCCTATTTAAACATCATTATTTAAAAAAAAAAACAAAATATCTTAGAAAATACTTTCATAAAAGCTGGAATAAAATCTAGGTATTATATTTTTTTGCATTAATTCTTTTAAATCATTCTTTTTGTTTTGTGAAATTGCAATTTTAGAAGAGTAAGCTGCATTTAAATTTATTTCGTTGATGTCCCTATCCCGCCGTACAGATCTTACTCTCTTTGTTATTTCAGCTTCAATCCAGTCTTCCTCGTATTTAGTTTTGTAACTATAAAACCCAGCGTCTTTTCTGAATTGAATCATTTTTATATCATTTACTTTTATTGCGTTTCCATGAATATCTTTTCCAGTATTTAGTCCGACTTCATCCGCTAATTTTTTAAGGTCATAAAAATCATCATAATTAAGCTCTTTCACATCGAATGGGTTTCCATTTTTCTTTGCTGATCTTATTATTTGGACGTATTGGTCGGGCACATAAATAGGACCTGACTTTTTCGATTTTTTAATGGCCTTTTCTATGATTGAATGCGCAGTATCTCCCTCATTCTGCGTATGCCCACGGATCAGAAATTTATGGGTTATTGATTTAATCCGTAACGTTGTGACAGCGTATAGATACATTGAAAATATATATCTGGAAAAGTTGTAAAAATAAATTAATTTGTACTATAGAAAATTATTTGGCATTTAAAAACCACAAAGTATATAAATTGACCTTACCTGTTTTTTTGTTGTCCACCACAATTGTCCGTGTAAAATGTGACATCACAATCGGGATGATTAGTCGCCACATCTTGCAGGAATTTAAGGACACAGGAACCAATCTCAACTGCGCCTCGACTTCCTAAAGCCTCATGCCAGAAGTAACACACCGTCCGTTTGTTTTTTATATCAGTAACCTACAACATTCACCATGTTAAAAACAAATAATAAAGTTATTTTAACCTAAAATAAAATTATTTTAATAAATAACTTACCGTTAAATTAAGACAATTTAATTTCGATTTATAAAAAAAAGCTGATGATTCTCCAATGGGCACAGGCATGACAGCTTGTAAATCATAAATAGCTACTATGTTATTACTCTCTGCCATCTTGCATGTTTCTATATCATTCTTCTTTTCTATTCGACTAAGCTCTTTTTGGCGATGGTGTTCTTGGTACTTCTCTTCTAGGTTGTCTTTTTCAATACCAACTGCATTTTTGTAGGATTCGCACAGATCACACTGATCCTTCTTGGGTATAAAGAACGAAATATTAAACTCGTTATTAAATATTCGGAAGTAAGTGTCATATTTAGCTGCTGGTTTGTTGATGGATTCCCTATTTTTTTTATAGTCACGATGTAAGTCTGCTATTGTGAGGCCACCATCAATGAATTCTCTAGTTGTGTTGGCACGAAGATAGTGGCTTTCAATCCTAGATATTGAATTGATATGAATTCGAACAGATTCCAAGACTTCAGGTTCAGTTTTTGATTGCTTACCGTGCTTTCCACGTTGGTCACTTGGGGCAACGCCCAGAGAGTCATCTTTTGTCTTAGACTCAATCACAGTGCGCAAAGTTCGGTCTGCGATCCCCAGGGTGTTTAACAAAAATGTTTTACAAACTCTTACACTTTTGCCATTGTTAACTAGAGAAGTATAGGTATTGGGTTTTCTATTCTTCGCTGTGCCTGCTTTTAAACGGCGTTGTGCTAATTCTACCACAGTAACTACTGAGTTAAGAAAATCACGCTGTCTCTGTAAAGCACCCAAACTCCAATACATCTCAAAGATTTGACGCCGCTGCTCCTCGGAAAAATTCTGCGTGCATGAATATCGGCACTTATCTGTACAAGGCGGCCGCATTCCTTTGGCAGATACACTTTTTCCAGTACGAGATGTATATTGTTGTCCTAAATTCTTATAAAGTTTAGCTTTTGACTTTTTCCATTCGGATTCGTTTCTCATCTTTTTTTTTGGATTTGGTTTAGGAGACAAGTCAATATTTGGTTCAACCCGAGATAATTCATTGTTTTGTAAGTCATTGCCACTAGAAGATATCCCTGCAGGTGAAGAAATATTTTGAACGGAGTTCATGTTACCGTTTCCCACAGATGTAAAAGAATCATTGTTATGCTGTGATGTGGACTCTTGACTTTGTACCAAAATCGATTCACTTGCAGAACTGGAGCTACTTGATGACGAAGAAGTGCTTGACGATGATCTTTTTCGTTTACAAATTATTTTTTTCTTCTCTGGACGGTATTCGTCACCACTATCATCTGGTGAAAAGTCTTCACAATCTGTGGACTCAACATTTTTTACAGTCGCATCATTAGAACTGGAGCTACTTGATGATGATGATGAGTTGGATGACGATGAAGATGAGCTGCTTGAATTTGACGAAGTTATTTTACAAACAGGAGTTTTACACTTTTGATTCTCTGCACAATCATCTTGAGAAATGTTTCCGCAATCTGTAGGTTTCAAATAGTTGTCAATCTTCTCTGTTACCAAATTATCTGAATTTAAATTATATTCTGGTACCTTTGATAGTACTTCAGAGATTTCTGTTTGTAGAATCGGATCATTACCATCTAACAAATCAGGTTGTAAATCAAAGGTTTTAAGTTGCAGTTGGGGTTTTTCATACCCAGCGAAAGTACCAGAAGTATGTTCATCAGAAACAGGTGGGTTTTGTAAACTAGATAAGTTCAGGTCGGTAATTTTATCATCAACTAACGGTGGTAATATATCTGCTTCATTTGCTGAAATCAAAGTTACAGTTACTGGAGTTCTCGTCTGGTTATTGAGGAACTAGCAGCGCCCCGCGGTTTTACCCGCGTTGTACCCGTTCCTTTGGGAATTTCGGGATAAAATGTAGCCTATAGCCTTCCTCGATAAATAGACTATCTAACAGTGAAAGAATTATTCAAATCGGTTCAGTAGTTTCTGAGATTAGCGCGTTTAAACAAGCAAACAAACAAAACAAACTCTTCAGCTTTATAATATTAGTATAGATTAGGGCCAAATTAAAAACGCTCACCATTCTGACTATCATCATCCACAGAATTCACAATATTTTTTACTTCCTCCATTGTCGCAAAAGGTGGTACTTTGATCTTCCTTGCATAGGCAATCAATTTTCTCGCACGGCCGTCCATTTTTGTAAAAACTGATAAAAACACAATTTAAAATTTAGATAAAAAATTATTAGTGAAGAACTCTTGCTGCAAAGTATCGTCGATTACTTTCCGATTTCTAACTAGGTAATTTTTACGGAAAACTTAAACGAATGCGAATTTGCCGCGCATCCAGTTCGACATGACCTTTAACAAAATAAATACTCACTTGGAGTAAGAACGACGAAAATGCGTATCTCACCAAAATTTTGTCTTTGTTTTTCCAAAATAATTACAAAATTGAAGCAACAACGACGTAAATACGCTTACCATACAATTAAGTCATTGTTCCACCAAAAAGAAGATAAAAATTGTCATAATTACCTTTACGTCGTTGTAGCACTCACACATAACCACACTCCACGGGGCGCCCCGCGCAACTGATCAAAATGCCGTTGTTCCTCCAATAATAGCACGATTCGGTTCTCATGCGAAAACGACGTTAACGACATCTAGCGTTAAGTTTAGACAAATACAATTCTGTCGATGTTTCCCCAATAGTAACCACTCCTTACAAGTGTTTTGACATACTTAACTAAAAATATGCAATTACGACAATTATGTCAATGTAGCACCAAATGAGCGATATGTACTTTGAAGTCCAAATCATACTTAATTTATGTATGTCGAATTTAGTAAATTAAATAACAATAGAGAGCTTACGTTTTATTATAAAATCAAGCATAAATGCCCATACATATGTACCAAAATAATCAAGAATTATTAATCATAATCATGTAGTTAATTGCCTCTGTAGCAGAAGGACAGATACGCAAAATCCCGGAATAGCAAAATCCCAGATTAGCAGAAGGACAGATTAGCATAAAGGCAGAAGTACAGATACACACAGAAGACACAATATTTTTTTAAAGTTATTTAATTCGTTTTATTAACTTTAGCCAAACGTATCAAACATTCCATTGCAGTAATTTTATTATTCAAAAACCTCGTAATAACTTGATCAATTTTTTTATCCTTCAGTGTAGTAAGAGAAGAACGTTTTTGTGGTATGCTATTGCCGGTCATCTTCAGATCTTGGAAATATGCTTCTTTCTTTAACAGCTGTACAAACAGGAAGAGTGAAGGTTTCACAGGTATTTTTGTATTAATCCTCCGGTGCCATCCCTCAACACTTTGCCTTTTGGGGGGAACTGGTGTGTTGATAGAAGGATTGAGGTACAGCAATAATACTCTAGTTCACTTAGTACGTATATTAAATTGGACACATGTATTACCGCCAGAGGCGTAGGAGCGACTCTTCTTATATGGTCATGTAATTAATAACAATACAGTACATATTCTATGACGCTAGGCAACATAACGCTTCTTCAAAAATAAACCGAAATAACTCAAAAATCATGATTGTTGGAAAATTGCAGTTAAAGATTTACAAGTTTGACGTCAACTATGTTTTGAAGAATATTTTGAGAACTTGACATTCCACATAGATGTAAAGGTGTTTCACGTATTGGGAATAAAATATTCTTTTAATTGGTACTTACAAATATCTAGTAATAATATTATTTTACAAGATATTTAAGTTCGAAAAATGTATTAGTGACTTAGTTCGGTTTTTGATAAAAAAAATATGTAAATATTTAAATTTTGACTTGACACAAAATTTATTATTACATTTTGGTAAAAAATAAATGATTGTTATGTATACAACATTAGGTTATACTGTACTTTATTAGTAAAAACTAAATTGAAAATATTTGACTTTAGGAGTTATTACTCTTTGACGTTAACAAAAAAGTAACTTTATAATAATAACTTAGGTTTAATTCTGTTTATTGTTACCAATGATAAATTAGGACTTGATAATGTAATTTTTGTGTATAAAATTTTAGGGGTTTATAATAATTAAATAAAATACAAACATTTTATTTATATTTTATTTCAAAAATCTTAATAAAAAATCAACTAGAAGTAATCAAAAGGAACTTTGTTGAGCACTACAACAGACTTTTGTAATTTTATACGATGGCAGTCTATGTTCTCTTTTATTATTATAAATGCAATAATTAATATCACAATCAGTAAATTATATTAATCTTAGAACTAAATGGCACTTTTTTAAGTTGGCAGGAATGAAATAATTTTAACATAGCTAAACAAATACGTCATTAATAATACCTCTATAATACTAGTCATTGGTAGGAACGAATCACAAAATATTAAAAAAAAATTATACCTAATCATAAGTATGAAATCAAGTCATAATAAGATGTTCTTATTTTTATATGACTATGATTACATCTAGGATGTCAATCACAAACTAGTATTGTAACGATATCTTATTAAAAAATGGAATTGTAAAAATTAGCGTAGTATGATGGAATCAATCCTTTAGTAACTAACTCCTTTAAGTCCTTCTTTTTATTTGCACTTAATTCCTGTTTTTTAGAATATGCTTGTTTAAGCATTATTTCTTCGAGAGGTTTCATTTTCTTCCGTTTATTTCTTACGTTCACTTCTTTATACTCTTCATCCTTGTAAGACGTTTTGTAGTAAAACGTGAAGGGATCGTCTTTAGTCATTTTTAAATGTTTAATTTCATTCCAATTAACATTTTGGCCATTAATGTTGGTACTATAATTATAGCCCCACTCCTCCTGTAATTCTTTTAAATTAACGAATGAGTTAAAACTGAGTTCGTGAACAGTAATAGCAGGCCTACTCTTTTTTGCGTTTTTTATTAAGGCAATATATTGGTCTGGAGTGTAAATAGGGCCAGATTTCAGATTTTTCTTGACTTCTCTTTCTATAAGGCTGTGCACACTATCCGCTTCATTTTGGGTGTGGCCTCTTATCAAAAATTTATGCGTTATACTGTTTATATTTAAGTAATACACAGCATACATGTATAAGGTTGCAATGAACTTGTTCTTATTTTGTCCACAGCAGTTATCGGAGTAGAAAATTATGTTTTTCCCAGCTTCCTCATCGGAACTAATGCCTTTCAAATATTCCCAGACACACGACCCGATCTCAATAGCTCCTCGTTTTGCATCTGACTCAGTCCAGAAATAACAGTAAACATTGTCATACGCATGTTTGTCTTCTTTATTATTGAGTTCGGTCAATGTTAAGTTGTAACTATTCAACTTGCTTTTATAATAAAAAGCCGAAGTGTCACCTCTTGGACATTGCAATACTGCTTCTAAATCATAAATAACGACTTTGTTTTCATTGTTTATATTTTTTTTATCGTTCAATTTCTCCTTTCTGCTTAGTTCTTTCTCATTAAGATGTATTTGATATTTTTCCTCTTCTTTTTCTTTTTCATTACCAGTCAAGTTTGCATAGGCAACACATTGGTCGCATTGGTCTTTTTTTGGCTTGTGAAAACTCAAATTGAATTCGGTGGTAAAAATGTTATAGTAAGCCATGTAGTTACCAACTTCTTTATTATTTTTAGCTTGCAATTCTGCAAAGTCTCTGTAGAAATCTTTAATGGTCTTACCTCCCTCAATATACTCTCTCTTACTGTTAGCTCTAACATAATGCGCTTCAATTCGAGGAATAGATTCAATGTGTTTCCGGATTTCAGCTAGTAATTCAGGATCCAATTTTTTGTTATTGCCATGTTTGCCACGTTTCTCATCTATAAAACCCATTTCATTTGTGTTCGTTGCAATAGTGTAAATCATTCTATCACTGATATCTAAGGTACTTCTAAAAAAAGTTTTGCATACTCTAATTCTATTATTATTCAGTGTCAAGTAAAACGCTTTATTGGGACGACGGGGAGTTTCGGCATTAGTATATTTATATTTAGGTTCTATGTCAATCATGCAAGTTTTTATGAATGTTCTTTGCTTGTCTAAATCACCAAGTAGCCAAAATTTATCAAATATTTCGTATCTTCCTTGAGTATCGATTTTGTCTGTGCATTTTAATTTACACTTCTCATTACAAGGAGTCTTGAGACAACGTGCGGCCATAGTTTTGCGAGTTTTACTCATTGATACATAAGATTTTCCTTCGTTACGCATCTTTTTTACTCTATTTTGTTTCCATTTGGCAGGGTTTTTTATCCTTTTACGGCCACTTTTTTTCTGTATTGAAGTGTCGTTATCCGAACTAGAAAATTCCGAGTCTGATGGAATTAGAAGATTTTTTTTTCTATGCTGTGAAGCCTTAGAGAATCTGTCTTCAAAATCAAAATTAGGATCTTGAACGTCATCATCTATGTCACTTTCATCTGTGTACATCGGTGAAATTGTTATTGTAGAATTAATCGTACAAGTTCTTTGTGTTCGTGAATCCGTGGGAGTCAAAGTCTGAAAGAGAAACATATTTAATAGTTCCCTAATTAATTAAATCAGAGATAAATCAACAAAAAACATTAAAATATCATTTTATACATGACATACATTAGAATTGTAATCTTGTCGCTGAGTATTCTCCATAATATCTTCTAATTCAGTAGCAGTGCGTATAATGGCTGAAGCTAAGTGGCCCTGTGACTTGCTGCTCTCTCCAGTGTGCTCATTGGAATTTTCTTTAGACGTTGAACTATCGGAATTCGTAGACGAGGAAGACGATGATGAAGACGAGCATGATGAACTTGAAGATGAGGTTGAAGAAGAAGAATTCCGTCTCGATGGTAGCTTCATTTCTTTAACTTCTTTGGTATTTTCTACTTCATCTTCATAAGAAAAATAATCATCACTGTCGTAATCCGGCACAAGACTGATTTTAATTTCATTGTCAGGTAGAGATTTATTTACTAACGCTCCAGTTTCAACCGAGGTATATAGTTGACTATCCTGTAATTTTGTTTAAGTAAATTTTAATTGAATTTTATGGAATACTTGGTAATTACAATCACTATACGAACAGAAACAATGGCAACATTCAACTAACATCATTCTGGAGGGTATCCGGCATAGAGTGTAACTTATCTTTTTCTATTGGCTTCTGAAAAATAGTTAGGAATTTAGTTGCGGTTAATAATTATACAATAATAAATGAAAACAAAAACATCAAAATCTGCATTAGGTAAAACCTTACTTCTGTGTCGTTTGAATGACATTCATTTATTGTGATATTTTTGTTAATCACAGAAGATCCATTGTCGCACAGGTTTACATATGGGTAAGGCCGCCAAAATTGTCAATTTTTTTGTGTGACATTTTTGTCGTTTTTTTTTCCAGTATCATTAGGTTAAAAAATTCAATAAATTGTAGAATATATCTAAATTATATGTTTACCGTCAAAGAATTACATGATATGCCCCTGCTAAAATAATAATAGTGTTGCGAAAATCCTGTCACTGATTAGTTTTACCGATATTTTAAAATAAAACAATTGCTTTGCTTTTGTGTTACGATTTATTTGTGTGATAATTTTTTACCCCAAAGCTACTATTTAAAGAACCAAAGTGCAAAATACAGTATTAATATGGCAACACAGTTATCGAAAATAATTTTAAAAAAAAGGTAGCCATATTTATTCGCCAGTGAAGAAGCCTAAAGTGCGCGTCACGTTATTGTTTGTGTTGAAATAAAAAATGATTTAATGTGATTTCTGAGGTAAGAAACAGTTATTTTAATGTTGTTATATTATATTTGTGGAGGATAAGGTCAAAAGTATCCTTTAAATCGCCCATTAGTACCTAATTGTAATAAATAACCGAAATATAACCTAAAATTGTTGTAAAAATTTAGCTTTTGTGTTGCATTTGTATTACGCTTGTGTTACATTTGTGTCACTTTTGTGTTGCATTTGTGTTATTGTAACACAAAAGTATGTGTTACGTAACACAGTAGATCTATAAAACCGCATGCATAGTGGTATTTGAACTGAATTTTGTAATTAATGTATCTGAGTGTGATTTTGTAGGTATGACAAACGCAATACTTACATACATACTTTTTAATAGTGAAAAACCAGCCAAGTTTAAGTTAAGAGGAAATGCGGTCGCAGACCTCAGAATGAATTTCGTAAATTCATAATTTGAGGTTTGGCTCTCGCGCTTTTCCTTTTCTCATATTGGACCAATATAAAAGATATTCCTTAAACTGAAAAAGAAAGATATTTTTTTGCTGTGCTTCTATTTTTCCTTTTTTTCATTATAGTTTTCAAATTTGTACAGTAGGCAGAGGCCTACTGTGCAAATTTGAAAATTAAAAATTTTGAAAAAAATGCACAAAATTGAGCTGTCAACAGAGGTTGACAGCTCAATTTTGAGCATTTTTTAAAGATAATGTATCATCAAAAAGGAAAACAGAAGCACAGTATATATCTTTATATTTTAGTTTATGGAATATCTTTTAATTTGGCCCAATATTGGAGGAGGAAATAGGCGAGAGCCAAACCTTGAATTATGACTTTCTACTTAGGAAATTCAGTCGAATGTCTGACCGCATTTCCTCTTAAACTTGCACGAAAGGCTCTTTAGCACCGAACTAATTTAGTATGTTTAACTAATGTATTCAGCAGTCAATTGTTTTCTTCTATTCAATTATAATCTATTTAAGTATGTGCGTATAGTAATTGTCCATTTTTTTTTATAGACAATGCCGTTTACTGCCGCAGAACGACAGAGAAGATATCGCGAAAAGTTAAAACGTTTGAATCCTGAAAAATTTCAAGACCAAAAGAAAAAAAACAGTGAAAGGACATTACTCCAATATAAAAATAAAACAGCCAATTATAACGAAGAACAGAAACAAGAATTAAGAAATAAATGGAGAGAGGATCGCAAAAAAAAAGAAAATGCGCCGTCTTTATCTCAACAACACACCATGGAAAACCCCAATCAAAATGTTACCGATATTCAATTATTATATAAATTGCAACGACGTAACGCGCAAAAATTTCAAAACGAAAACATACTTTTGAAAAGAAAAATAAGTTCTATGATGAATGGCTTTAACAATCTCCAAAGGAAAGTTCAAAGACAACAGAAAGTAATTGAAAGTTTGAATGAAAAATACGAAAATATAATGATGGAGCTAGAAGCTAATAAAACCAAAGAGACAGATAAGAGAGAGGAAGAAAGTGTTAAGTATTATAAAAACACTAAAGAAACGGACGAGACACCTAATAAAAGAATAACTGACTTTATAAATCAAACGATACCAAATATCCAAACCCCGAAAAAGGAAGAGATTAAAAAAAAGTTACTTGAACATGATTTATTACAAGAATCTTTTAAAAATGAATACAAGATTTCTAAAAAGGTGGACAAAGAAGTTTTAAAAAGAGTAGTAAGCAGTGACATCATGAAAAAATACAAAAAAACAACAAAATTCAAGATAAAGTTGGGCATACAAACGTCTGCTTATAGAAAATTAGAAGAAGGTCGCAAGAAAAAGGTTCAGTTACAAAAACAAATAGCAAATTTTTTTAAAAGGGATGACGTCAGCCGAGCGACAGCGGGGAAGAAAGAATACAAAACTTATAAAAAAATCAAATTCCAAAAAAGATATTTATTAGACATACTAAAAAATTTACATAAAAAATATGTGGAAGAAGTAGGAAGGGTAAGTTATAGTACATTCAAAAAATACCGCCCATTCTACGTATTACCTCCTAACATCAAAGATTGTGATAGTTGCGCATGTACAAGACACTCAAATATGCAATTCATAATAAATAATTTACACTCGCTTGGTTTTCTTAAGAGCAACAACTTGAATGACGTAGTACAGGAATTAGTCTGTGATTCAAAATCAAAACGTTGCATGTATGATGACTGTTCTGATTGTTCTGAAAGAAAAATTGATAATGGTGATTTAGATCCAAATACTCAAGTGAAATGGTTTAAGTGGGCTTTAACAGATTATGAATATGGCAAAGATGGTAATATGAAAAAATCAAAAAAAATGATGAAGACTATAAAGGAAGGGACACTCAAGGATTTGTTAGAGACATTTAACAAAGAATGTAGGTGACCTCCACTTAAACATACATTATAATTATATTTTATTTACACACAATAATATATTAAAAACCACTTACATACATCACACATTCATATCCCAGTAACATAACATTCATTTGCAGCAAAATGATTCTTGCCATCATTTGTAACCTGGAAGTCTCCTAACATCCCAATCTCTGGCCTGGCTGAAAACAGGTCTCTGTGGCATAAGTGGTTATCTCCTTTTCTTCCTGCTACTAGTAAGTAATCGCCCATAACACCTGATGATTTATCAGTGATATCCTCTACTATGCATCCCACCGGTGGCTTTATTGATCCTCCATGACTACCCCCCTCTGTCATTGAGTACACTGTATACATTTCCTTTTCTTTAGGCACGACTTCAAATCCTATTAGTTTACAGCCGTTCCCAAACATGCAATACCCAATTAATTTCTGACATGTAAAATAAGACATATCAAGTTTGGTGAACTCTAACAGCTTCGCTCCAAGCTCTCCTATCTTAATGAAGGGTAATGTGCTCATCCCACAAACACTGACTGCCTCACATTTATACCATTGGCAAAAATATATTTCTTTTGTCTCCAGCTTCCAGTCAGAAGTAGAAAACAATTTCACTAAGCTACTGGTGTATACCACTGCCTCTCTGGCTATGGAGCCTGCACCAATGTCTATAACTTCTGAATCTCCCATAATTAGATTGTAGTTGTACTTTAAAATAGTCGAATCGTAGTTCTCTGTCAGTTCATACCCATTGACTTTGACCGGTCTGCACACAATAAACAGCAAGAACAAAACTAACCAGTGTTTCCTTAGAGTCCTTTGCTTCATATTCACCACTGATGGATCACTAGACAACTGAAACATCTTCTTACCTTCTCCACTAGTGAACTCACAATATTCTAGCTCATAGAAGCAGCCCTTTCTTGTCAATCTTCCTTCTGATTCACCAATCTGGATCTTTCTGTTTATGCCAATGATCCATAGTATTAATGATAGTAATATGATCAAAGACACTCCAAACAGCACAGACACAAGGATCAGTAGTGATCTTAAGTAACTCCCATCACAGTTATCTGATTTTATGCTTAAGGCCATCTTCTTATCACAACTCATGTCAAACTTGAATGACTGTTGACAGGTGGTTGCCTTAATAGTAACTGGTCCATAGAATACTCTTCTCTCAATCTCGTTGCATGTCATCTTCATGGAACCAGCAATTGTCACTACTACAACATCACCTGGACATGTCGGAAAGAACAATTTTGGGCCTTCTTGCACTCCATGGCAACTCATAAGCTTGTTATCAAGCAGCCTTCCAGACTTAGACAAGGTAGACAGGTCGGTTATACTGTATTTGATGGTCTTTTTGTCCAAATACTTGGGATTGCCAGTATCCTCTCCAGTCAGTTCTAGCGTGGGGTGCATCTTAGTTCCATTAAAAGCGTCCAATTTCATGTCTGATTGCATGAACAGGTCCCTAATCTTAAGTTCCTTGTCCTGGCCAATTCTAGATCTAAGAATGCCCACAGGAGGTTGTTTATACCAGACAGTATCCAAATCTTCTATCAATGATGATTTCTCTTCCATGTTGACAGCCACAAGCAAGTTAAGCATTAGCCAAGTAAGCCAGTGAGTCATCTTGAGAGGTATCATAATCATATTATCACTTTCTCAAGCGTCCTGCAGAAAATTGAGTGAAGTGTTAGTATAAAGTATAAATGTGTAAACCCGACAATGTGTTGACAATCAAATGACAAGTTTTAGGGGGTGTGCGTGGTAATATTGGTTGAATTAAACCACAAAGATGAATTGCCAAAGTTTATTAGCCACACACAACACACACTATTTTAGTTTTTAGAAGGATAGCAAGACAGGATCAATGTAGCACATAATACATATCATGTAATTAATCAAAGTAGTAAGTGAACAGTTCACGCGTGGGCAAAACGCGAGTGCGCGTGAGAACGAGTTGTATGTGTCTCTCGTAGCATACGCTGTGATCGACTGCGCGCGCGCGATGCGCCTCCGCGTGGCTTCACATTCCACAATTAACTTAAATGCAAGATTTGCACAAATTCGGAACAACGCATATCGCGCGGGTTTGCTTGCCGAATTATTGTTTGTTTACATTTGGTTAGAAATTATTTATTTGTGTTATGAATGTTATGTTACTGGGATATGAATGTGTGATGTATGTAAGTGGTTTTTAATATATTATTGTGTGTAAATAAAATATAATTATAATGTATGTTTAAGTGGAGGTCACCTACATCATCCCCCTCCAGAGACCGACTAAGGGCGATAAAAGTCAGGGAACCGTACTGTACGACCTGAACGCGTAGTTGTTAGCGCGGTCTTTTCCTGCGGTGGATGAACAGGGACACGTTCTGGAGTTGCAGTGTAGGATCGAGGAACGGGTACACGAACGTCTAGTATATAGGCTGGCTTAAGGCGGTCTATAGTTACTGTGAGATCTTTGTTCCTAACGCGAATAATAAATGTTTTACTCCTTCTTTTGAGCACTTCGTATGGACCAGTGTAAGCAGGCTGGAATGAGCCACGCATCACTTCTTCCCTAAGGAATACGTGACTGCATGTAGCTAGATCTTGGAATACGAAAGCTCTGCGATTTGAGTGGTGTTGGGAGGGAACCGGACGAATATTTTCCGCAAAGGACTTCAACCGAGCCGCGAAATCGGTGATGTCGGTGGTGTAGTACGCAATATCGTGACCGAAGAATTCGCCAGGGAGACGAAGTGGTTCACCGTACACCAACTCAGCTGATGAAGTCTGGAGGTCTTCCTTAAAGGCACTCCTAATGCCTAGCAACACAAGTGGAAGTGATTCGGTCCACTTGGTGTCTGCATGACAGGTAATTGCAGCTTTTAGTTGCCTGTGAAAACGCTCCACCAATCCGTTGCATTGCGGATGATAACTCGTTGTCCTACGGTGATCGTAACCGATGGACTGAGAAAGCTGTTGAAACAGTGCCGATTGGAATTGTCCGCCTCGATCGGTTACGATCTCGGTAGGACAACCATATCGTGCCACCCAACAGGAAATAAACGTTTTGGCCACTGTTTCCGCGGAAATATCGGTAATAGGCACAGCTTCCGGCCATCGCGTAAAGCGATCGACGGCTGTGAGGCAGTACCGATAATTATTGGATGATGGTAGTGGGCCGATTAGGTCTAGATGTACATGTTTGAACCGTGCTGAAGGTAAATCGTGCGTACCTAAAGGTGAGGCAACGTGTCTCGTTACCTTCGAGCGCTGGCATGCCAAACATGACTTAGCCCATTCTCGGCAGTCCCTTCGCATCAGTGGCCAAACAAAACGTTGTGCAACGAGTTTGGCGGTAGCATTTGCACCGGGGTAGACCTGAGTCGATCACGATTGATCGAATCAAAAAGATTCGATCACAACATGTAGGTGAGTGATTGGGTCAGGAGTCTTTAAAAGATTCGATCTTTTTAGAACCGTTGGGTCGTTCGCTCAATTTCACATCGTCCTCTATCTCTTTCATTCAAATGTGTTAGCTGCCATTCCCGCGCTCTTTCTCACACTGTATGTAAGCAAAATAAACCGGTTCGTACTGGAACGCTCGTGCTGAGGCGTGTGGGTCGCGGGTCGCGAGTCGTGAGCGACCTGTTGATCTCTCATCGATCGCGCGATTGATTGATTTGTCAGTCAGTTGCATCGGTGACCTACGACCTGCGATACGTGCGTAAAAGTTGTAAATTCGTCCTGCTTATTTGGCACGTACAAGGGGACATGAGGACAGAAAAATCGACTTTATTTTATACTATGTAATGATACCTAAATAAATGAGTCTATGTCAATGTTTATTTTATTCATAATCCCTGATTGTCAGTTATTATCATGCGACATACATTTAAACGCACTGCGACCCGCGACCCAAATGATCGAATCATTTTAACTCGATCATTCTTAGAATGGGTCGTGATCGACCCGGGTTTCGTCAAATGATCGATCGACACAGGTCTACACCGGGGTGGCTGAGGGAGTGGAGACTGTTGTAAACTTGCATTCGAAGTTGTTTAGGGACGAAAGGTCTGGGTGTCGGTGTACTGACGTCGCAGTACAGAACGGTACGACTCCCAGGTATATTCGTCTGTGTAAGGCGAAGTGAAGTGTCACCTTTGAGGTGTTCCGCAAGGTCTGGATCTGAACCTTGGAGCTCAGCCATCACTTCAAGGTCAACTGGTACCTGCAGTTCATCGACGCGTGATAGTGTGTCGGCAACCACGTTGTCCTTACCAGCAATAAAAACGATATCGGTGGTGAACTGCGAGATGAAATTAAGGTGTCTATACTGACGTGGTGAGCAGTTACTTTTACGTTCACTGAATGCGTAACAAAGAGGTTTGTGGTCAGTATAGATAGTGAAGTGAGTAGCTTCCAGCATATGGCGGAAGTATTTTATACTCTCGTAAATGGCAAGGAGCTCACGGTCATACGGAGAGTATTTCGTTTGTGACGGGCTTACCTTGCGAGAGAAAAATGCTAATGGCTGCCAGTCTCCATCCTTGAGCTGTTGCAGGACACCACCTATCGCCGTGTCTGAGGCGTCAGTGGCCAATCCTAATTTAGCTTGCGAATCAGGATGAGCTAAAAGTGCTGCATTGCACAGACTCTTCTTGCAGTTTTCGAACGCTTGCGATGATTCTTTAGTCATAACAATCGGATCGGATGCCTTAACCGATCCGGACAGTAAGGCATTCAGGGGTGCTTGAATCTGAGCGGCGTTGGGTAAAAATCGCCTGTAAAAATTTACCATGCCCAAAAATCGTCTGAGTTCTCGGACGGTTTTTGGTAGAGGGAAATCAGACATTGCCTTTACCTTGCTGTCCAGAGGTTTGGTGCCGCTTTCAGAGATTTCGTAGCCGAGAAATTGAATATTAGACACACCGAAGACACACTTGGCCGGATTGATTAATATACCGAATTCTCTCATTCGCGTAAAAAGTTGACGCAAGTGTTCTTCGTGCTCACGTGGCGTGCGGCTGAACACAAGAAAATCGTCCTGGTAAGGCCAGCAAAAGTCTAAGCCACGAGTAAGCTCATCAACAAATCTCTGAAAGGTTTTACTTGCGTTACGAAGTCCAAATGTCATGACTAAAAATTCAAACAATCCGAAGGGTGTTGTTATTGCAGTTTTCGGAATATCTGCCCTATTAACACTAATCTGATTATATGCTTTCACTAAATCGATACTCGAGTATACAGTACAACCCGACAGGTTTTGCGAAAAATCCTGTATATGACGAATCGGATACTGATCTGGTATAGTACGAGCGTTTAATTGGCGGTAATCGCCGCATGGACGCCACCCATTATCTTTTTTAGTCACGAGATGAAGAGGTGATGCCCAAGGGCTGTCAGAAGGACGTGCGATACCGCTAGCAATCATAGCGTCAAATTCTTGACGAGCTACCTTCAATTTATCAGGCGCGAGACGGCGAGGAGAACATGATACAGGTGGACCTGGTGTGGTGCGAATGTGGTGTTGTGTATTGTGTTTTGCGATTTGAGGAGTTCCAAAAGGACGTGTAATTTCCGGGAAATTAGACAAAATTTTATGATACACAGTATCACCATTAAAACTAGCTACCTTAACACTTAAAACAGCATTGTCGCTTAAATCTAAACAAGCTACAGTGCTAACATTGGTTAGACTATCGATAAGCTTCTGTTGGCCAACATCAACAACCAAACGATAGTGAGAAAGGAAATCTACACCTATGATTGCTTTTGTGACGTCAGCAACAACAAAACGCCACGGAAAATCACGCCGCAGACCCAAATTCAAATTTAATTGCATGTAGCCGTAAGTGTCGATAGTCGAACCATTGGCAGCACTGAGCTGATATGTTGATTTACAAAGTTGCCTTTTAAGGGCTGAAACCGGGTACACACAAATGTCACTTCCAGTGTCTATTAGAAACTGTATCTGTGAACCACGATCCGTGATGAAGAGGCGACCTGAGCTGGGGTTGTGGCAATCATCAGTCGCCATCACTGACTGCCTCTCTCGTTTCCCTGGTTGTAGTCGCACGGCTGGATACACCGACGAGCTTTGGAACCATGCCGTGAGTGGTACCAACAAACTGGGTACTTGCGGTAGTTCGACGCTGAACGTCGTGACGTCGATCGGCTGATAAATTGAAGGTAGCTCGTCAAGAATTTGACGCTATGATTGCTAGCGGTATCGCACGTCCTTCTGACAGCCCTTGGGCATCACCTCTTCATCTCGTGACTAAAAAAGATAATGGGTGGCGTCCATGCGGCGATTACCGCCAATTAAACGCTCGTACTATACCAGATCAGTATCCGATTCGTCATATACAGGATTTTTCGCAAAACCTGTCGGGTTGTACTGTATACTCGAGTATCGATTTAGTGAAAGCATATAATCAGATTAGTGTTAATAGGGCAGATATTCCGAAAACTGCAATAACAACACCCTTCGGATTGTTTGAATTTTTAGTCACGTGATGTGTTGAAAATCCCGTCGTGCCCGCTTTAACAGTTGCAAGTAATCCAGTGAGCATAAGAATACCACCTTTTTGGCCTGAAAAACCAGCAATTTGGTTCGCACAAGTAGAAGGACAGTTTGCAATCATGCGCGTGACAGACGAAGCAGCCAAATTCTACCACATTTTGGTTTCGCTCGACCGTCAGTATGCTGCTGAAATAGAGGACATCCTCACTGGTCCTCCCAATTACCAACGCCTCAAAGAGGAGTTAATCAAAAGGTTGTCTGCGTCGAGAGAAAATAAAGTCAAACAACTTTTGACCTACGAGCAGCTAGGTGATCGCAAGCCGTCACAATTCCTTCGGCATCTTCAACATCTCGCCGGTCCAGATATCCCTCAAGAATTTCTCCAAACAATCTGGACGAGCCGACTACCCGTTTCACTTCAGCCTATCGTTGCGTCACAGCCTACCCTGGGTCTTGACGCACTCGCTGAACTCGCTGACCGCGTCCATGACATCGCAGTGCCATCTCATCAAGTTGCTGCAACCTCAACGGTACCGTCATCATCAATAGCTGTTGAGGAGCTCACACGCCAGGTAGCTCAGCTGACGCGCCAGGTGAGCGCTTTAACTATCCAATCGCGACATCGACCTCGACCCACCGAGCGCCGCAGAGATGCGCAACGCAGCCGATCGACGTCACGACGTTCAGCGTCGAACTACCGCAAGTACCCAGTTTGTTGGTACCACTCACGGCATGGTTCCAAAGCTCGTCGGTGTATCCAGCCGTGCGACTACAACCAGGGAAACGAGAGAGGCAGTCAGTGATGGCGACTGATGATTGCCACAACCCCAGCTCAGGTCGCCTCTTCATCACGGATCGTGGTTCACAGATACAGTTTCTAATAGACACTGGAAGTGACATTTGTGTGTACCCGGTTTCAGCCCTTAAAAGGCAACTTTGTAAATCAACATATCAGCTCAGTGCTGCGTGTGCGTTACGCCAGCCAGATGTTGTCGAAAATCACCTTTTTTTTTCCAACAATAATTAGAAGTCCAGCTTCTTCAATTGTTGTGCTAATTTTTAAATTTGTATCGGTTATGGTTTTTTAGTTATTTGAGAAAAACAGATCTGGCTGGCGTAACGTTACCCCAGCCAGATGTTTTGTTAATTAAAGAGTTAATTGAAATAAATTGTAGGTAAATAATTAGAAGTGTATTAGTTGTAAATGTTGCCACAAAAATTGAATTTGTATCGTTTATAGTTTTGAAGATATTCAGGATCCCGCTGGGGTAACGTTTACGTGTTTGCTGTATCTCCGAAACGGTTAAGCGTATATATCTAATTTTTTGTACACAACTTCTATGAATTAGTTGTAATTTGTTTGCTAAGAAATGAAATCAAAATGATTTACCGTTTAAAAGTATTTTAATTATTTAAAAAACACTAAAATGGGTCCTGGCTCTTTAAATATGAGCTCTAAAGAGTTACTTGAAACGTCATTTTGTAGCTTATAACTACCTTTAAATGTTTATAAAGTTTCACTAAATTCCTGTAAGTATTTATTCAGTTATGATGGTTTTTAATTCATTTCTTGCAACGATGCGCTCCGGAGATTTTTAGTCACCATTTTACCGAGCTTCTTGTGGTTTTCATAAATAAATTTGATATCAACAATTAGTATTTTAGTTCAATATTCCACCTGTAAAATTTCAGCGTGATACATTTAGTAATTACGGAGATAATTAAAAAAAATACATTATTAAGTGCACGACCACGGCAACCCGACCAAGTATAGATGGTAACAAAAAAGCGGCCGCGTAGTACATTATGCTTACCTTTTGAAATTAATAGGATATTTTTAAACGTAAAGTACAGTTACGTACAGAAGTGTAAAAATAAAACAATATCATGTCAATTTGTGTATTTTTATAAAGAGGTAATCAAGTCTTATAATCTTACAAAGTAAAATGCGAAGTAGCCAGACTTTAGGTATACCTTTTTTCATAGCAACATACGCTCAATATAAATATTAGTTATTGACTGACATAATAAGAGCGCATTGAGATGATTGGCTATATTGTTATAAATAAAATTATATGTTTTATTAAATTTAAATCACAGATCATTAATATAACTAAGTAAATAAAATCACAGCGTCCTTAGTTCGATTTCAAATAATCTAATATTACAATAATCTTTCGTTTATGTATTGAGCTCTAAAGTAAATATGTACTCTATATGGTTATACAGTTTTAAAATCACAGATCAATAATTTAAAAATATTTATTAAAGTTCCTAACCTATATTTTAACACAGTACAATTTCAAAATGTCGACGTCTACTTTACACCATAAGGCACAGTGCGTGATAAATGCATTATATGTATACCTATAGTATCTGTTAAAAAAAAAAACAGATCATTAATAAAACTAAATAAAATCACAGTTTCCTTATTAAAATATTTACAGTAGGTAATGGTCCCATTTCAGATATCACAATATTCTTTTGTTTAAGTATTTAGGGTGTTGAAAACTTTGCTGACCAAACTTCAGGGTATGAATCTACCCATAAAATTAAACAACTTTCCCCAAGGAACATATGACGAAATCTCAAAAATAATTTTGAACCTTCCATACTGTATGACTCAACACCAGGCGTATTTTGTATGGGAGTTCCAATGTTCTTTGGGGACAGTTGTTCAGTTCAATGGGTAGATTTATACCCTGAAGTTTGGTCATCTAATTTTTCAACATCCATCAACATCAAAGTAAATTATGTACTAAATAAAGTTATATAGTTTTAAAATCACAGATCAATAATTGTCGACGTGAAATAGTAGGTATTTGTTAAAAAAAATCACAGATCATTAATAAAAAATAAAAAAATCACAGTATCCTTACTAAAATATTTACAGTAGGTAATAGTTCGATTTGAAATACCAAATTACAATAAATAATCTTCGGTTCATATGCATAGCACTAAAGTTTGTAAATACTAAATATATTTATATTGTTTTAAAATCACAGATCAATAATTTTTCAAATAAAAAATATAACACAGCACAATTTCAAAATTAAAAATTACGATGTTTACCTAATGAAGGTTTGTCTTTTAAATATATACAAATGATAATCATATATCATCAGATTGCAACGTGTAAATAATCATATGAGGCATTATTCTTGATTTATTTTTTTGAATTTTGGTGTACATATCGTCATAACATTGAAATGTACGATTTTGTGTCCGAAAGCAATGAGCTTTATAATGACCAATCCCTTCAGGGTTTAGAGGTGGATCATATTCAATGATAGACAAAAGCTCATATAATCTGTCATTAAACTTAATATTGACAGGAACATCATTGAACAAAATATAGATGTCATGAAACTCAATCATTATCAAATTTTTGAAATTATATTTAAAACTTACTGTTCCTTTTCTGCAAAAACAACAGACGACGGGAGGTACATCCATCTTCATTCCCGATTCTACAGCCTCTTGTAATTTTGTGATACCTTTCTGTTCTATTATATTTATATTTAGTGGCATGTATTTACAATTAAAATCCGTTTTGTTTAAATGATTACTGCAATCTTCGTTTGAGCATATTCTTTGTCTGGTTGCGGAAAAGTAGGACGTGCATATTTCTTCTATTATTTTTGTAATGTTGCATGAACAGCTTATTACATTGTACGTAGTTGAAACTAATGATGACTCATTGGTTTTATTTTCAGGGCAAAAAATACTTGATAAAAGTATATCTCGCGTGCCATAAATTTTTTGACTGTATCTCTTTGCAGCAGCAAGGTCTGCGATGAACTTCGTAAAAGCATCATTAAAATAATTATTGTCTTGCCTGAACACAAGCCTATCTTTGTATGCTATGGCAAATGTTTGCGAGATGGCGTCAAATGCACAAGTATTAGTAAAAATTCGGTTTTTATTTTTAGATATGCCTATGTTTCCATTTTGGAGTATGTATATAGGTCTCAAGGTATAATCTGCTTTGTTGTGAGGAGTAGCAAGACCTCTCCAGTTCTCAATTTCTACAGGTTTATCCTGAAAAATGGATTCTAATCCGAAATCATTGCTCTTAACGTTTTCTATTTTATCTATCTTTTTTTGCGACTCCCTGTTTCCAATCAAATCTTTATTGCGTACTTTATTTATTTTTTCCGCAGTAGCTTGTGATTCAGATGTCTGAAAAATAGATTCTAATTCGAAATCATTGCTCTTTTTTCGCGACTCCTTTCTAATCAAATCCTTACTACTGTTTTCGACTTTATTTATCTTTTCCTCAGTATTTTGCGATTCAGTTGTTTGAGAGATGCTTAATTTCACAGACCCATTGATAAAACTGTAGTTTTGAATCAAAAATTCGTCTAGTCGTATTCGGTTGTCTTTTGTGTTAAAATAAATTGTTTTTAAGTCTTTAAAATGGTTTTCAACATTTGAGCTACTTGCAACATCCTTGGCACCGACAAAATAGTTGGTCATGACGTTACCCCACATAGGCAATTTTCGTAATAATCTTTTCAATGTCTCATTAAAAGCTGGCAAATAATACTCATTTTGTTGTGGTAGAATATCCAAGTCGTTTAATAATAATAAATATAACTTTTCAGTCTCAATAACGTCGTTGTAATATTTGGTAAGAGGACAAATAGTACTTTCTGCTTCATCATTTTCAGAGAGAAAAACATCTTTAGGAAAAATATTTTCTTCCTCAAAATGATTATCTAAGTCATCATCGATTTTGATATGGTCGTTTTTGGAAATTTTTGTTGCCAAACGCTGAAAAGCTTCTTCGTATTTACCAGGGCTAACATATTCGGGTAGCGACACCGTGGCAATATCATTAATAATATTTTTAACTGCTTTGTAACAATGTTGTCCGTAAATCACTTTTATACAATTAATATAAAAATATTTACATTTTTCTGAGCATTTGTCAAAACAACTTTGTTTAGGCAATTTATTGAAAAAGTGGGATTTGTCTAGTCTGACGTAGCAAACTGGCACACACTCAACCTGCTCTTCCAAAAGTGAAAAGCACTGTGCTAAATATCCATTGGTGTCTGTTTTGGCGAAAGTACGACATATTGCTTTTAATAAGGCAGCCGAGTCGTCACAGATTATTTCTTTGGGTAACTGTCGATTTACTGCCCATGTACTTAGCCAAGTAGCTATGCAATCAGTTGTGTGCAGCTGTGATACCATATAACATAAGGGAATACTAGTACTGGTAGTGTATGCCATAACAACGTATAAAAAAGTATGTTTAGCTTCTCTTGGGCATACTCCTGGGGGCGCTATTGTTTGAAACATTGAACCAGTTGCGTCTAAGGATAAAACAGTATATGTATTTTTTAAAATCTCATCGTAATATTTACTTTGTTCGTTTGTCCAGAAGTAAATAAAAAACGGGACAAGTGTAAAATTGCGTATATATGTATTAAATGGGGACATCTGAGACATTGCATAAATAGATAATATAGTGTTTTTATCGAATTGCAGTGCCCTTTTAACCTCATGACGTATTTTCCTTAAATTATTCAATTTTGGCATAGTTGGAGGTTCTTTTGGTTTGTCGCCTGTCATGAGTTCGTCTGCCATTATTGTTCTGACTTTTAGCGCCTTGTCATACATTAACTTGTCAGCAAGTTTTCGTTTTCGATTTGATGTCAGTCTATTTTTAACGTTTTTATCGTGAACAAAGGATTTATTGAAACTACTTATTTGACAAAGTACATTTACAAAATTTTCAGTCAATGGATGTAAGTATATAACAATATTCGCACCACATTGTGTACATTTTCCCTTGCATACAATGTCGTTCAACTGAAAGTTCGTAGGTACATAACCACTTTTAAAAGCTAGAGTACAATCAAGATCTGTTTTTTTCCATATTTGGTCTTGAAGCTCATTAGTCCAGCTATTCTGTAACAGTGTGTGGTTTTTAGGTGCGAGACGTTTGAATTCATAAATATCCATTTGAAACTTTATTTCCACATCTGAATGGTTGTCGCAATTATCAGTTTTTTCAAAGTCTATGTTATTATCGAGGTTGTCGGTTATGTTGTTCGTCACGTCGGTTGTGTTATTCGTTCGTATATCTGAGTTATTATTATCATGAAAAAAATAATTCTTATTACGTCTCACTGAAGCTTGTATGGCCATTTTAGACATTTTGTGTTGAAACATTTCGTTTAGTTCATTCTGTATGCTTTCATATACATCATGATTTATAGGAGGACAAGTCTCAAAATTATTAAATATATATCCATATTTCGAAATAACGCGTTTTTGATCATGTAACGGTATGACGCATTTTCTACCGGCCATTGTGTTTATAAAGTTCTTGTCGGATGCAGGAATCGATTTATTGGTGTGCTGTGCGTTACTCCAGCGCAAAAATACGTGGCCAAATAAATAAATAAGTATATAGCAGGCAACGAAGTTACTGTGCTTGCACATGTCTTCGCTTAGGAGATTGTCGGGTCCATCGAATTTTCTACAACAAAAAATATATATTATTTTATAAAATTTAAAGCACATCTAGTAGACTAAACGACCACTACCTCAATACGATAATTTGTGACTGCATCTTTTGTCGCACAAGCCAGCGGTCAAGTTTGCACGCTAAACACGTAGCTTGATCACAACAACCAGTCGTGCCGGGCAGGGCTGGACTAAACTAGATCCATTCTAAGTAGAAGGTTGGGGTGGATGTTGGGTTGATGATAATGACGAATATTATAAACATTATAAATATGTACTACTCAAAATGCATGACCACGACCAGTAACGGTAACAAAACACAGTAGGTACTTACCGTAGCTTGACAATAGCAGGGTATGACGGCGATGGCGGTTGTTGCTATATTCATCTCGTGCCACCAAATTTCCGGTTGACATTATACCTACAATACAGAGAAACTCTTAATTATTTTCATTCATACCATAGGCAATAGGTATACAGTTTAGGGGGATGTGCGTGGTAATATTGGTTGAATTAAACCACAAAGATGAATTGCCAAAGTTTATTAGCCACACACAACACACACTATTTTAGTTTTTAGAAGGATAGCAAGACAGGATCAATGTAGCACATAATACATATCATGTAATTAATCAAAGTAGTAAGTGAACAGTTCACGCGTGGGCAAAACGCGAGTGCGCGTGAGAACGAGTTGTATGTGTCTCTCGTAGCATACGCTGTGATCGACTGCGCGCGCGCGATGCGCCTCCGCGTGGCTTCACATTCCACAATTAACTTAAATGCAAGATTTGCACAAATTCGGAACAACGCATATCGCGCGGGTTTGCTTGCCGAATTATTGTTTGTTTACATTTGGTTAGAAATTATTTATTTGTGTTATGAATGTTATGTTACTGGGATATGAATGTGTGATGTATGTAAGTGGTTTTTAATATGTTATTGTGTGTAAATAAAATATAATTATAATTATAATGTATGTTTAAGTGGAGGTCACCTACATCATCCCCCTCCAGAGACCGACTAAGGGCGATAAAAGTCAGGGAACCGTACTGTACGACCTGAACGCGTAGTTGTTAGCGCGGTCTTTTCCTGCGGTGGATGAACAGGGACACGTTCTGGAGTTGCAGTGTAGGATCGAGGAACGGGTACACGAACGTCTAGTATATAGGCTGGCTTAAGGCGGTCTATAGTTACTGTGAGATCTTTGTTCCTAACGCGAATAATAAATGTTTTACTCCTTCTTTTGAGCACTTCGTATGGACCAGTGTAAGCAGGCTGGAATGAGCCACGCATCACTTCTTCCCTAAGGAATACGTGACTGCATGTAGCTAGATCTTGGAATACGAAAGCTCTGCGATTTGAGTGGTGTTGGGAGGGAACCGGACGAATATTTTCCGCAAAGGACTTCAACCGAGCCGCGAAATCGGTGATGTCGGTGGTGTAGTACGCAATATCGTGACCGAAGAATTCGCCAGGGAGACGAAGTGGTTCACCGTACACCAACTCAGCTGATGAAGTCTGGAGGTCTTCCTTAAAGGCACTCCTAATGCCTAGCAACACAAGTGGAAGTGATTCGGTCCACTTGGTGTCTGCATGACAGGTAATTGCAGCTTTTAGTTGCCTGTGAAAACGCTCCACCAATCCGTTGCATTGCGGATGATAACTCGTTGTCCTACGGTGATCGTAACCGATGGACTGAGAAAGCTGTTGAAACAGTGCCGATTGGAATTGTCCGCCTCGATCGGTTACGATCTCGGTAGGACAACCATATCGTGCCACCCAACAGGAAATAAACGTTTTGGCCACTGTTTCCGCGGAAATATCGGTAATAGGCACAGCTTCCGGCCATCGCGTAAAGCGATCGACGGCTGTGAGGCAGTACCGATAATTATTAGATGATGGTAGTGGGCCGATTAGGTCTAGATGTACATGTTTGAACCGTGCTGAAGGTAAATCGTGCGTACCTAAAGGTGAGGCAACGTGTCTCGTTACCTTCGAGCGCTGGCATGCCAAACATGACTTAGCCCATTCTCGGCAGTCCCTTCGCATCAGTGGCCAAACAAAACGTTGTGCAACGAGTTTGGCGGTAGCATTTGCACCGGGGTGAGGGAGTGGAGACTGTTGTAAACTTGCATTCGAAGTTGTTTAGGGACGAAAGGTCTGGGTGTCGGTGTACTGACGTCGCAGTACAGAACGGTACGACTCCCAGGTATATTCGTCTGTGTAAGGCGAAGTGAAGTGTCACCTTTGAGGTGTTCCGCAAGGTCTGGATCTGAATCTTGGAGCTCAGCCATCACTTCAAGGTCAACTGGTACCTGCAGTTCATCGACGCGTGATAGTGTGTCGGCAACCACGTTGTCCTTACCAGCAATAAAAACGATATCGGTGGTGAACTGCGAGATGAAATTAAGGTGTCTATACTGACGTGGTGAGCAGTTACTTTTACGTTCACTGAATGCGTAACAAAGAGGTTTGTGGTCAGTATAGATAGTGAAGTGAGTAGCTTCCAGCATATGGCGGAAGTATTTTATACTCTCGTAAATGGCAAGGAGCTCACGGTCATACGGAGAGTATTTCGTTTGTGACGGGCTTAACTTGCGAGAGAAAAATGCTAATGGCTGCCAGTCTCCATCCTTGAGCTGTTGCAGGACACCACCTATCGCCGTGTCTGAGGCGTCAGTGGCCAATCCTAATTTAGCTTGCGAATCAGGATGAGCTAAAAGTGCTGCATTGCACAGACTCTTCTTGCAGTTTTCGAACGCTTGCGATGATTCTTTAGTCATAACAATCGGATCGGATGCCTTAACCGATCCGGACAGTAAGGCATTCAGGGGTGCTTGAATCTGAGCGGCGTTGGGTAAAAATCTCCTGTAAAAATTTACCATGCCCAAAAATCGTCTGAGTTCTCGGACGGTTTTTGGTAGAGGGAAATCAGACATTGCCTTTACCTTGCTGTCCAGAGGTTTGGTGCCGCTTTCAGAGATTTCGTAGCCGAGAAATTGAATATTAGACACACCGAAGACACACTTGGCCGGATTGATTAATATACCGAATTCTCTCATTCGCGTAAAAAGTTGACGCAAGTGTTCTTCGTGCTCACGTGGCGTGCGGCTGAACACAAGAAAATCGTCCTGGTAAGGCCAGCAAAAGTCTAAGCCACGAGTAAGCTCATCAACAAATCTCTGAAAGGTTTTACTTGCGTTACGAAGTCCAAATGTCATGACTAAAAATTCAAACAATCCGAAGGGTGTTGTTATTGCAGTTTTCGGAATATCTGCCCTATTAACACTAATCTGATTATATGCTTTCACTAAATCGATACTCGAGTATACAGTACAACCCGACAGGTTTTGCGAAAAATCCTGTATATGACGAATCGGATACTGATCTGGTATAGTACGAGCGTTTAATTGGCGGTAATCGCCGCATGGACGCCACCCATTATCTTTTTTAGTCACGAGATGAAGAGGTGATGCCCAAGGGCTGTCAGAAGGACGTGCGATACCGCTAGCAATCATAGCGTCAAATTCTTGACGAGCTACCTTCAATTTATCAGGCGCGAGACGGCGAGGAGAACATGATACAGGTGGACCTGGTGTGGTGCGAATGTGGTGTTGTGTATTGTGTTTTGCGATTTGAGGAGTTCCAAAAGGACGTGTAATTTCCGGGAAATTAGACAAAATTTTATGATACACAGTATCACCATTAAAACTAGCTACCTTAACACTTAAAACAGCATTGTCGCTTAAATCTAAACAAGCTACAGTGCTAACATTGGTTAGACTATCGATAAGCTTCTGTTGGCCAACATCAACAACCAAACGATAGTGAGAAAGGAAATCTACGCCTATGATTGCTTTTGTGACGTCAGCAACAACAAAACGCCACGGAAAATCACGCCGCAGACCCAAATTCAAATTTAATTGCATGTAGCCGTAAGTGTCGATAGTCGAACCATTGGCAGCACTGAGCTGATATGTTGATTTACAAAGTTGCCTTTTAAGGGCTGAAACCGGGTACACACAAATGTCACTTCCAGTGTCTATTAGAAACTGTATCTGTGAACCACGATCCGTGATGAAGAGGCGACCTGAGCTGGGGTTGTGGCAATCATCAGTCGCCATCACTGACTGCCTCTCTCGTTTCCCTGGTTGTAGTCGCACGGCTGGATACACCGACGAGCTTTGGAACCATGCCGTGAGTGGTACCAACAAACTGGGTACTTGCGGTAGTTCGACGCTGAACGTCGTGACGTCGATCGGCTGCGTTGCGCATCTCTGCGGCGCTCGGTGGGTCGAGGTCGATGTCGCGATTGGATAGTTAAAGCGCTCACCTGGCGCGTCAGCTGAGCTACCTGGCGTGTGAGCTCCTCAACAGCTATTGATGATGACGGTACCGTTGAGGTTGCAGCAACTTGATGAGATGGCACTGCGATGTCATGGACGCGGTCAGCGAGTTCAGCGAGTGCGTCAAGACCCAGGGTAGGCTGTGACGCAACGATAGGCTGAAGTGAAACGGGTAGTCGGCTCGTCCAGATTGTTTGGAGAAATTCTTGAGGGATATCTGGACCGGCGAGATGTTGAAGATGCCGAAGGAATTGTGACGGCTTGCGATCACCTAGCTGCTCGTAGGTCAAAAGTTGTTTGACTTTATTTTCTCTCGACGCAGACAACCTTTTGATTAACTCCTCTTTGAGGCGTTGGTAATTGGGAGGACCAGTGAGGATGTCCTCTATTTCAGCAGCATACTGACGGTCGAGCGAAACCAAAATGTGGTAGAATTTGGCTGCTTCGTCTGTCACGCGCATGATTGCAAACTGTCCTTCTACTTGTGCGAACCAAATTGCTGGTTTTTCAGGCCAAAAAGGTGGTATTCTTATGCTCACTGGATTACTTGCAACTGTTAAAGCGGGCACGACGGGAGACGCCATCTTGATTTTGGAGTGGCGTCGTGGACGCGTGTCCACGTTACCGGTGGTATCTGAACCACTCGACGCCGACATCCAGGCTGCGAATTGCTCCTTGTCTTCCGTGTTCCTCAGTTTGTTCCGGGGTCACCAGTTTTAGGGGGATGTGCGTGGTAATATTGGTTGAATTAAACCACAAAGATGAATTGCCAAAGTTTATTAGCCACACACAACACACACTATTTTAGTTTTTAGAAGGATAGCAAGACAGGATCAATGTAGCACATAATACATATCATGTAATTAATCAAAGTAGTAAGTGAACAGTTCACGCGTGGGCAAAACGCGAGTGCGCGTGAGAACGAGTTGTATGTGTCTCTCGTAGCATACGCTGTGATCGACTGCGCGCGCGCGATGCGCCTCCGCGTGGCTTCACATTCCACAATTAACTTAAATGCAAGATTTGCACAAATTCGGAACAACGCATATCGCGCGGGTTTGCTTGCCGAATTATTGTTTGTTTACATTTGGTTAGAAATTATTTATTTGTGTTATGAATGTTATGTTACTGGGATATGAATGTGTGATGTATGTAAGTGGTTTTTAATATGTTATTGTGTGTAAATAAAATATAATTATAATTATAATGTATGTTTAAGTGGAGGTCACCTACATACAGTGTGTAAAAGACATCGTAAAGAATACTTCGGGGGATTAATCAGCCCATGATTCTGAGTCAATATCAAGTGGAATTTCCGGTCGCAAAAATTTTGTTATGATTTTAGGCTATCGCTATATATTTAGATTTCCTGACATAGGTACTAAATGTGCAAAAAAATGTAAAGATCCTGCTCATAGACGCGGCCTTGAAATAATGCATGACGATACGAAATAATCAGCGTCTTATCCTGTGGTCTTATCTGAGGCAGCGGAACAGACGTACGAAAGGAACTGTACCTTACTCGAGCTGCCAATTTACTCGAAGATCTTTAGTGTGTTAGCTATAGCGAGAGAGTAAGCCCAGCGACTGAAAGGAGAGGAGTAAGCTCACGTCGCGGTGGCATCATTGCGCTAGCTATACAGGTCGATACTAGCATAGTGCGTAACTAAAAAATATTAAAAAAAAAAAACATAATAATTCATAATTGTTCCGACGGAAAATTATACTTGGATATCTACTCAGAATCAGTCTAATTCAACCCCCCAAGTATTCGTAACGATGTCACTTTACATCCATAATATAGTGGAGAACCAATGATAATTTTAGAGGTTTGTCGTATAAAAACACATTTTCGTGCTTACACTACGTACGCTGGTCGAACCCTACAAGATAAATCAAAATAATGTACCTACTACAATATTGTACACTTTAAAAAAAATGTTATTTCTTATCCAAACGAGTACCTTAAATATATTGTGCATTTAATATAGATCAATAGTCTTTTACAACACGTAATTTAAATTAATATTTTCGATTATAATGCAGATTTAAGGCACAAAATAAGAAGGTACAGAAGTCAATGTCATGTATGTACCTCGCTTTTCATACACCTACTCTCGGCGGTGGCGCAAGGGTTGGCAAGTTTAGCTTATGCACAAAACACTATCGTGGTCGAACTCGTATCTAGCTGTTTGATTTATTTGTAACAATGAAACAGAAATAAAAAACTGAAACAAATAAAAATAAATAAATAAAAAACCAATAATAACTAAATCTACATCTACACAAACAAGAAATCATTTTTCAACTTACGTAACTACTTAATACATTATGGTGGTGTAAATTTACCACTGTATAGTTTACCTCACAAAAATATTATTAACTACTTCGTATAAACTGATTCAAAATAGATTTCTATCCAATACGATCATTCATAATAACCATACAACAGAAAATTCTTTATACGCTGACGATACATATAAAATAATACAAGCTAATAGCTACCTACTTATCTCTCTGAAATAACTGGTAGTCTAAATAACAAAAATTCAAAATTTAAAGTCTACTGAGCATAATAACATTTTCTTAGTTGCCTTATTTTTGCAAAAAGCGCACCCGCGCTCGCAGTGGTTAGAAGTGGTTCGAGATATCGTGTCCGTGGGAGGTGTCTATGTGTGCGTTGCTCGAGCGCAGTTTATATGTAGATTGACTTCTGTACCTTCCTATTTTGTGTTTAAGGGTAATAAATAGTAATGTTCTACTCACTAAACTGAAAACTTTCCCTAAGGAAAATAGATCATTGAGGTCGCTACATAGATCGAATAACGAAAAAAATTACATAATATTCTCCCACACAAAATTATATAATATCAGCTGATGCATTATAAATTTCGCGTCGCGAAATTTCCAGTGGCGGCACGTTCAAAGAAAAAAAATGGTCGCGAGCGGCCGCTACTATTGTTTTTCTATGGACGCGCCACCGCTATAGTATCTAAACCTCTGATAGTAGTAAATATAAAATCACACAAAAAAAGTATTAGTATATACGTTGTTCTACTCACCAGATTTATGAGTGTGATGGATGTGTTTTGTGCTGTGTTTTGTTCAAATCTTCCATAGGCAGCCGCCGCTCGCGCCACTATAGGCACTCATCTCGCCACAGACGCCACCAAATCGCTTATTTATTATGCCTACAATAAAGAGAAACACAAAGTTAATGTGACTTCTTAAATTTTTGTTTTAATTATAAGTGACCTCTTAGTTAGTTGGCAAATCAGGTTAGTAGACATAAAGTAGCTTACCTTGTTCATCTCTCACGAATTTATTTATTTATTCAGGTATGGTCCGTAATAGAAGCTCTTCACAGTTCACATATAAACAAAATTACAAAAACATTTAACGGAAGCGTATGCGCACTCACTCAACGAGACAATTTTTTGACTAAACCTAGCGAGCGATAACAACAAGCATCTTCCCCCGTCCCGCGTCCCAACGACGTGTTATCGACGCTCTCTTTCTTTCTTCAGTAAATTGCAGTGATGTTGTCTCATGATGCATAACTGTGCAGAACATCGAACACACGCAAATGCAGCGCGTTAAGAAAGTACAAAGTTTTCTATCTCTATCTAAATTACTTCGAAACTGCAATGGGATCGTGTTTGTACTAATTAAATATTTTTAAAATTCAAAGGCATTTGATGCCTTTGAATTTTATAATTTATAATTGCCTTTTTTTTACGATGATTTAATGTATTTATCAATTTACAGCAATATTTTAAAAATTAAAATATGTTTAGGGTCTACCTCACAACAGCTAAAATAAGATAGGTCTGTAATGAATAGTACAGTATTTTAAGTAGACACATGAATTGAAAACATTATAATTTAATCCATTCAAAGATAATTAATACATATACTATGCTATAGTCTCAAAAGTTTAATTTTGTACGCGACTGTATGGAGCATGTAGCATTATTATACTATACAGTTTAAAGGGTAAGCATAATGTACTACGCGGCCGCTTTTTTGTTACCATCTATACTTGGTCGGGTTGCCGTGGTCGTGCACTTAATAATGTATTTTTTTTAATTATCTCCGTAATTACTAAATGTATCACGCTGAAATTTTACAGGTGGAATATTGAACTAAAATACTAATTGTTGATATCAAATTTATTTATGAAAACCACAAGAAGCTCGGTAAAATGGTGACTAAAAATCTCCGGAGCGCATCGTTGCAAGAAATGAATTAAAAACCATCATAACTGAATAAATACTTACAGGAATTTAGTGAAACTTTATAAACATTTAAAGGTAGTTATAAGCTACAAAATGACGTTTCAAGTAACTCTTTAGAGCTCATATTTAAAGAGCCAGGACCCATTTTAGTGTTTTTTAAATAATTAAAATACTTTTAAACGGTAAATCATTTTGATTTCATTTCTTAGCAAACAAATTACAACTAATTCATAGAAGTTGTGTACAAAAAATTAGATATATACGCTTAACCGTTTCGGAGATACAGCAAACACGTAAACGTTACCCCAGCGGGATCCTGAATATCTTCAAAACTATAAACGATACAAATTCAATTTTTGTGGCAACATTTACAACTAATACACTTCTAATTATTTACCTACAATTTATTTCAATTAACTCTTTAATTAACAAAACATCTGGCTGGGGTAACGTTACGCCAGCCAGATCTGTTTTTCTCAAATAACTAAAAAACCATAACCGATACAAATTTAAAAATTAGCACAACAATTGAAGAAGCTGGACTTCTAATTATTGTTGGAAAAAAAAAGGTGATTTTCGACAACATCTGGCTGGCGTAACGCACACCAGTGCTGCCAATGGTTCGACTATCGACACTTACGGCTACATGCAATTAAATTTGAATTTGGGTCTGCGGCGTGATTTTCCGTGGCGTTTTGTTGTTGCTGACGTCACAAAAGCAATCATAGGCGTAGATTTCCTTTCTCACTATCGTTTGGTTGTTGATGTTGGCCAACAGAAGCTTATCGATAGTCTAACCAATGTTAGCACTGTAGCTTGTTTAGATTTAAGCGACAATGCTGTTTTAAGTGTTAAGGTAGCTAGTTTTAATGGTGATACTGTGTATCATAAAATTTTGTCTAATTTCCCGGAAATTACACGTCCTTTTGGAACTCCTCAAATCGCAAAACACAATACACAACA
Source organism: Cyclophora albipunctata (assembly GCA_963082685.1). Lineage (NCBI taxonomy): Eukaryota > Metazoa > Arthropoda > Insecta > Lepidoptera > Geometridae > Cyclophora > Cyclophora albipunctata. The sequence goes on along the minus strand of OY720135.1, from coordinate 4,565,987 downwards.
CCACATTCGCACCACACCAGGTCCACCTGTATCATGTTCTCCTCGCCGTCTCGCGCCTGATAAATTGAAGGTAGCTCGTCAAGAATTTGACGCTATGATTGCAAGCGGTATCGCACGTCCTTCTGACAGCCCTTGGGCATCACCTCTTCATCTCGTGACTAAAAAAGATAATGGGTGGCGTCCATGCGGCGATTACCGCCAATTAAACGCTCGTACTATACCAGATCAGTATCCGATTCGTCATATACAGGATTTTTCGCAAAACCTGTCGGGTTGTACTGTATACTCGAGTATCGATTTAGTGAAAGCATATAATCAGATTAGTGTTAATAGGGCAGATATTCCGAAAACTGCAATAACAACACCCTTCGGATTGTTTGAATTTTTAGTCATGACATTTGGACTTCGTAACGCAAGTAAAACCTTTCAGAGATTTGTTGATGAGCTTACTCGTGGCTTAGACTTTTGCTGGCCTTACCAGGACGATTTTCTTGTGTTCAGCCGCACGCCACGTGAGCACGAAGAACACTTGCGTCAACTTTTTACGCGAATGAGAGAATTCGGTATATTAATCAATCCGGCCAAGTGTGTCTTCGGTGTGTCTAATATTCAATTTCTCGGCTACGAAATCTCTGAAAGCGGCACCAAACCTCTGGACAGCAAGGTAAAGGCAATGTCTGATTTCCCTCTACCAAAAACCGTCCGAGAACTCAGACGATTTTTGGGCATGGTAAATTTTTACAGGCGATTTTTACCCAACGCCGCTCAGATTCAAGCACCCCTGAATGCCTTACTGTCCGGATCGGTTAAGGCATCCGATCCGATTGTTATGACTAAAGAATCATCGCAAGCGTTCGAAAACTGCAAGAAGAGTCTGTGCAATGCAGCACTTTTAGCTCATCCTGATTCGCAAGCTAAATTAGGATTGGCCACTGACGCCTCAGACACGGCGATAGGTGGTGTCCTGCAACAGCTCAAGGATGGAGACTGGCAGCCATTAGCATTTTTCTCTCGCAAGTTAAGCCCGTCACAAACGAAATACTCTCCGTATGACCGTGAGCTCCTTGCCATTTACGAGAGTATAAAATACTTCCGCCATATGCTGGAAGCTACTCACTTCACTATCTATACTGACCACAAACCTCTTTGTTACGCATTCAGTGAACGTAAAAGTAACTGCTCACCACGTCAGTATAGACACCTTAATTTCATCTCGCAGTTCACCACCGATATCGTTTTTATTGCTGGTAAGGACAACGTGGTTGCCGACACACTATCACGCGTCGATGAACTGCAGGTACCAGTTGACCTTGAAGTGATGGCTGAGCTCCAAGGTTCAGATCCAGACCTTGCGGAACACCTCAAAGGTGACACTTCACTTCGCCTTACACAGACGAATATACCTGGGAGTCGTACCGTTCTGTACTGCGACGTCAGTACACCGACACCCAGACCTTTCGTCCCTAAACAACTTCGAATGCAAGTTTACAACAGTCTCCACTCCCTCAGCCACCCCGGTGCAAATGCTACCGCCAAACTCGTTGCACAACGTTTTGTTTGGCCACTGATGCGAAGGGACTGCCGAGAATAGATCACGTCGGGGTCACCAGTTTTAGGGGGTGTGCGTGGTAATATTGGTTGAATTAAACCACAAAGATGAATTGCCAAAGTTTATTAGCCACACACAACACACACTATTTTAGTTTTTAGAAGGATAGCAAGACAGGATCAATGTAGCACATAATACATATCATGTAATTAATCAAAGTAGTAAGTGAACAGTTCACGCGTGGGCAAAACGCGAGTGCGCGTGAGAACGAGTTGTATGTGTCTCTCGTAGCATACGCTGTGATCGACTGCGCGCGCGCGATGCGCCTCCGCGTGGCTTCACATTCCACAATTAACTTAAATGCAAGATTTGCACAAATTCGGAACAACGCATATCGCGCGGGTTTGCTTGCCGAATTATTGTTTGTTTACATTTGGTTAGAAATTATTTATTTGTGTTATGAATGTTATGTTACTGGGATATGAATGTGTGATGTATGTAAGTGGTTTTTAATATATTATTGTGTGTAAATAAAATATAATTATAATGTATGTTTAAGTGGAGGTCACCTACAAAGAAATCAAGCCATTTAAGAAACACGTTTTTAATTTCCATTATCAGTATAACCAATACAAACTATGTGCAGAAAATTTACAAGAGCATGAGGCATTGATACACATAGATTTCTCAGAAAATTATGTTTGTAAATACCACCAGGAGGTCCAGGCTAAACATTTTGTAAAAGATCAAATTACTTTGCATACAGGTGTATTGTACCTTAAACACCACAAGCCTCTATCGTTTTGTTCAATATCACCCGATAACACACACAACCCAGAGTCCATATGGGCACATCTAGATCCGATCCTTAATTATGTCAAGAATAATCACCCAAATATAAAAACTATTCATTTTTTTTCTGACGGCCCCGCGACTCAGTACAGACAAAAGAAAAATTTCTTTCTTTTTAGTCGAAACATTTATGATTATGGGTTCAGTACTAGTTCTTGGTCATTCTTTGAAGCAGCGCACGGTAAAGGTGCAGCTGATGGCGTTGGAGGTGCTATTAAACGAACTCTCGATATGAAGACAGCTCAGGGACTAGATATACCCGACGCCAAGGCAGCATATGATGCATTGTTATCTACAGAAACCAAGATCAAGATTTTTTACGTATCAGCTGAAAATATTAAACCCATGGATCCTTTGATTGTTGAGAATCTGATGCCTATACCTGGGACTATGAAAATCCATCAATTAATAACCTGTGGACAATACAAAATCAAGTATAGAGATCTGAGCTGTTTTTGCAAAGATATTCGTGAAGCTTGTGCGTGTCATTCACCTACATTCCATGATTTTTCTAATTTAAATAAAATTGTTAAAAGCAAACGCAATAGAAAACAATGTAATAGTCCTGAAAAAAATGGAAATCCTGCACAAAAATCGAAAAAGAAAGTCAAACGACACCGTAGGCAATCCAGCTCATCATCAGAGGAGGACACAAATATGGAAATCGAATTTGCTGAAAGTGATTGTGATGATGATTTTTTGTCTGATGTTTCTATGATTTCTGACCTGAATTTGCATATCGATGAAAATATATCTGGCGACAACCTTGACAAAAACTCTGGCATAACACAAACGTGCGTCAATCCTAATAAAAAAATCCATATTTTGTCCTCGGTAATTATAAAGAAACCATCTCTAACTTCAAATATTTCAAAATTTCAAGAAGATGCAAATCAGAATAAATTGCAAAACAGGAAATATATAAAACAGGAGAAATATTATCAAAATCAACTCTCTCCAATCGATAAAGAAAACTACATAAAGGAAGAAGACTTGACTGAAATAAGTAAGACAGCCAAAACTCAAACTGACTCTAGTATGAATAAAGTAGAAGAGGAACAGATTGTAACAGTAGATGATTATGGTGGCTGTACACTGAAGAAAACTGTAAAGAAAAAAACTAAAAATATAGATGAAAATATCGAGACTGAAATGAAAGAAGAGAGCAAGACTGATTTGAATGCAAACCAAGAACTAAAACAGCCGCAATTGTTAAAAGAATTAAGTTTAAAGTTTGTGAATCAATTCTTGTTACATGATGACAAAACTGTAAACTCAAACCTTATTATGGCACTAAAAAAGAAGACGAAAAAGAAAACGCTGGCATCGAATGTCCGTTCCCTGCGTGAAGTATCTAAGACCGATAATGAAAATTTATCATTTGTGGCTGTATGTAAAAGTGATCTACCAAAAAGTCTGCAAACGTTGAAATCATCTGATTATGAAAGACTTTTAAAGTCTGCAAAAAAGGCCCGTATAAACGTTTTGTCAACGAGTAATGTATTAGTTCGGGCGGGATCTTCTAACATAGTTGTACATAAAGGAGATTTACCAAAGAGTCTGCAGATGACGAAAACAGTTGATTGTGGCAGTGGAAGTGTCTCAAAACCGGTAAAAACATCCCCAGTTTTGAAAACAATACTAATGCCGAGAAATCAAGAAAATGTAAAATTGAATAAGAATAAAAAAGAAAACTACAAAACAAAGAAGCCTTCACGGTATTCTAGTTCAACTACAAGTGTTTCGGACAACATGAGCGAGCACACTGACTCTAGTATATTTGACATTGAAATGGAAAGTGAGATTGAAAACTCTCCACTTAGTTGTTTGGAACAGGCAAGACCACCAAGTGCATGTAATTATATCAGTGTCCCAGATGACTTTGACCACCAGATGTCATACGATATTACGAAATGGGATAACATAGACCTATGTGAGTCTAAAATGCAAAACCAATATGAATTCGATTTCTCTCAAGATCAAAGTAAGGTCTCGACACAAGACGAATGCCCGAAGTTCGACCCATGCAACAAATCAACACTTCTCCCTGTTAGTGATCCCAGCCAACTTGTCAAAAATACGGCTTCACAGGCGTCACGTCCAACAATGTTCGAACACTCAACGATCAAAATTACGGACAGGAATGACGCTGAGCTGTCAGATGAATTATCAAGTCCATCAAATAATGAAAGTGAACAGACAGCGTATGATTATTCTGTGAATGAAAAAGTTTTGGTTCGTTATTACGTCAGGAGTAAGACATGGAAATACTACATTGGAGTAATTACGGCTGTTAATGCTGACCAAACTTTTGATATCTCATTTTACGCAATGACACGTAATAAAGGCCAGATAAAATTTAAAAAGCCTAAAAAAATGGACAGAGATACGGTACCAAAAACATTGATAGTAAAGATAATTGATATTGATAGAATATCAGATAAGGTAGAAGAGTTTAAATTACATGACTTAGCAGATGCAATTTATTTTTAATAGGCCAATTAATAAAGTAATTGTAGAATGCGTGAGAGGGTACAAATATATAACAATTGAAGCAATATTAAAAAAATATAAATATGTTCAAGCAATTTATAACCATGAGGCCTTTTAGGTTATATTTAGTGTTTTTTATTTAATTTTTAATTACAATAATATCATCAAAAAAGAAAAAAATAAGAATATAAAAAAGAAGAAAAAAGTCAATTTATTTAGGTATAATATTCTTATTTTTTTACTTTTTTAATGATATTATTTATATTACAATTTATATCACTACATAGTATAAAACAAAGTCGCGTCTGTTTGTCTGTTTATCTGTTTGTCTGTATGCTTAAATCTTTAAAATTACGCAACGGATTTTGATGCGGTTTTCGTAATAGGTAGAGTGATTCAAGAGGAAGGTTTTTATGTAAAAAAATTCCCGAAATTCCCACGGGAACGGGCACAACGCGGGTAAAACCGCGGGGCGCTGCTAGTTAAGTATAAATATAAGATTTAGGAGGCTTTCGCTAATCCTATGGAATAGGTGCTATACCTATTTCATTTTATTTTGTTTTTATTTTCTTATGCCGCCTCTACACATAGGCCAGCGCATTCGCCAATGCGCTGGCGGCTGTCCTTTGATGTTGCCGACACCGCGCGGCAAGCTCGCAAGCGCGCCAGCCAACGTTCAAATACCTACCGCCAGTGCGCCAACGCCCGTACTACACATTGGGCCAGTGGCTTGGCCAGCGCGCTTGCCAACGCGTTGGCCTATATGTAGAGGCGGCTTTATTCGAATTGTCTCAGAAAATTTATTGTCGAAGTAACTCTGTATTCTTTTCATTTTTTAATTCATTGATTTGTTATGTTTTTTTTCAATTTTATTATTAAAGGTACGCAAGTACATTATTCAAAAATCGTATTTCATTACTCCAATAGACTGCAGTCCGCCCATTCAAAAAAATTATCTCGTATTATTTTATTATTTTTGGTTATTTATTTCACCAGTATGAAACTATCTTTACCCAAAAGATGTGTTACTTTTGGGTTACATTTGTGTGACGGTAACACAAAATCTGTTGTGTTACTTTTGTGATATAATTGACAATTTTGGCGGCCTTACCCATTTACACTTTTTGGCAGCTGAAAAAATAAAAAATGAATTTTTATACATCGGAGTACTGAGTCCAAGGCACGGTTCTTCTATTACTAGCTACATCCCAGTTTCTGGATCGCGCCTATGTCTGTTTAAGCTCACACAGGCAGCACTGCAGCGAAGTCACAAAGACAACAACGCAAACCGCGCTCACCCATGTTAAATCCAAAAAACGTATTTAACTACTTACTGCGTCGTTACCAATGTTCGTTAAAGTTTCTCCAGGTATTGAATTAGTGAATTCTTTCCTTTCAGTAATTTCGGAAGGTTGAACTAAGCCCAAAATTTTACGACTTCTCCATGCCATTTTAAACTAAAACCGAAACAAATTCAATTATGCTAAGAACATTCACATCACAATTAAAAATAAACTGCATCAAAGCTAAATCATAATTGTTTTTATTGTTATTTTTAGTAATAAAACGATGTAAACTGTAATGAATCGAACTAATTGTACATATTTTAAACATAAAATGCAACAAGTCTCATTAGTGTTTCAAATCTATCGTAGTTTTTAATCAAAAAACGAAGTAAGTCTAATTAGTTCGATATTACTTGTACGACTTTCAAGAATAAAGAGAAATAAGTCCCAAAAATACGATTTATAACAAAAATAAACAAGAGTTATGTACTTACCTTTTAATCATAAAATGAAATATTAGGTATTCGTCCACGGGAACACTCGTCTCTCTTCAAACACTGTCGGCGTAACACTGATTCGTCGCGTCTCGGGAATTCCGAAGAGTGGGGCAAGTAAATAAAAAAGAGATAGACGATAGTGTTATCTCGCTATATGACTCCGATTAAAGAGCCTGTTGAATTGTACTTATTCTTTCCGCGCATTTAATTCGTTTTATGACAAAATCTCCTGGGACCCATTTTTTGAATTAATTCGGTTTATTTTTGAAGAAGCGATAAGGTAGGTACATACTTCCCCTCCTTTTAAAAAAAAACATATTAAGGTAATATTACTTTAACGTTACACAAAAAAATTGAATAATGATAAAAATTTTAGACAGAAACAACAAAAAAATTAAGTATAATATATGTAAAAAGGTTACAATTTGATTATAAGATACACAAAACAATTAAAAATAAATCACGTGTTACTAAAAATAATGTTTACGTTAGTAAAAAATTGAAAAAACATAGTCTAAAAATGGTTAATTAATTATAAATGATTAAACAATAATAATAACGTTCATGATGGCATAAATCTTACTGTTTGCTTAACAAGGCGTCCAGATCGGGTTCGATAGATAATTATTGTTGTTGCTAACTGCAACATTTAAGTTGTCATCTGGGACGTCTAGCTTTGTTGAACATTCCATATCCTTTTTCGGCGGGGTATATTGAATTTCTGAGTCATTGTGCAACAAGAAAGCTGGTTTCAATCTATCTATTGAAATTGACTTCTGTCTTTAGATTTCGTAAAGAAGTCAACCCAGCGTAAGTCCACTCGATTTTCTTCAACGAGCTGTGGTTGCATCTCACGCAAAAGTCCAACCTCATCGTACAATTTGTCACTATCTAAGTCAATATTTAATAATTCCTGGAGTCTAGTAATGCCGGCCCATGTGATTGGTTCTTTCAAAGATAAAATTTTCATTGCTTGGTATTCCAAATCTTCAAAGTTATACCATTTTTCTAAATATGTCAAACATCGCGTGAGAAAATTATTGAACTCGGTCTTGACATTTGTTTTTTGCGGTTCATCAAACTGCTTTAATAAATCCATGGCAGATTTACCATAAAATTGGTCATCTTGTCTGTTTTGTAGCTTCGTTTTCAGATTAATCATTATGTCATGAATTTCAGTGCTTGTTACTCTGTCGGATTCCAGTAATTTAATGGCGTTCTGAAAGACTTGCATTATATTTTGCATAAAATAAAGAGTACATAAGACAGCATTTGTTTCCATATCACTGGCACATAAGTTATCCCAAATAAATTTAGAACAATTCTCTTCACCTTGCTCATTGAAATATTTAATCAAAGCTGGCCATAGCGATAGGATTCTGTCTATGGCTGGAAGTAACGATAACCAACGAGTTGGCACATGTCTTAATATTTCTCTAAACTCAATTTCTGTATCTGAGCAACTTATCATCAGCGCATTTCTCCTTTTAGCAAAAGCCGAAAATTCGCTATAAACTTTCAAAATAATTAATTCCACATCAACTGATAAAGCTTTTAAAGAGTTTTTAACGCAGTTGTGGAGAATATGGCACTTGCAATTTGCTTTATATATTTTTGAGCTTAAAATTTTAAGCTTTCGGTAAACAGAAACATTTATTCCGTAATTTACAGCAGCATTGTCGGCAGAATATGCTGAGATTTGACTCACCTCAAGGCCATTTCTTGATAAAATTTGAATTATTTGATCTTTTATTGCTTCACTGTTTTCTTGGTGATATTCGTAAAAATCCAATAAACCGGTTTGGATGCCACTCTCAAAAGAAAAATACTTAATCAATTACGGATACAATTTCAAATTACCCTTATTTGATGAATCGCTCGCTACAGAGAAATATTGACTTGTTTTTAAATCACTAAGTAGGTATTCTTGACTCGCCGGCCCCAAAACATTTTCGGCAATACTGCTCGCTTTTGTTCTTCCGCATGATACTTTTTTCGCAGTCGTCGAATCAGAAAACGTGACAGCATTTAATTTGTGTCCACAGTCTTGACTATTATAACTGTGATGATGTTTAATACCATGGAAAGTTAAGGTAACTTCAGCAGCAGTAATTAAGTCCTCTTCTTTACTGTTTTTAGACGAAAAAAAAGACGCAATACCTTGATTTGTTTTGGCGTTCTTGATAGATGTTTGATGCTTCATAGATTTTTCATGCTGTTTCACAGATCCAAAACCATCATACTTGACTGAAAATAAATGTTGACATATGTTACATTTTGCTGTAAACTCGTCTTTTTTCGATATCCACGTATGTTCTTTTAACCACAGGTCATTGAAAGAACAATAGTACTTTTTCTTCTTTGTATCTGTACTACTCCCACCTTCTGAGCTATCACGATCCATTTTTCTCAAATTATTTATTACCTCCCGTTAGCGCAACACGCATTCACACTGCACTGAATGATTGCAATGAATCGAATAAGACTAGAGAACAAGTGACAAACGCGCGGCAAGCCAGTACGCGGGATGTATAGGTGCGGACTGCGGGCGGGCGGTGCCTATCTCTATCACGCACTCACGCGAGGCGCACGCGGCGCGTGTGACAGAGACAAACACCGCCGAGCCAACAACGTCGACGGCGCGCGTACGACTCGTGCGAGATCGGCACCGGAGCGATACCTACACGATGTTTTGGCCGCAAAATGAGTGAATAGCGACGATCGAGTGACGGATGCATTTATTTTTTAGAAAAACCGGAGAAATTATTGCTCTCCGGGAGGTCGGGAGGCTAACCATCATTACCGGAGTCTCCCGGGTAATCCAGGAGGGTTGGGAAGCCTAGTCCAGAGTAAGGGGTGGTAAGTGGTTTCGTAGTGTGGTCGCAGCGAACAGATGTTTGCTTGTCTGTGGGGCTTTCTTGGAATCGCAGCTAGTTTCTGAATGTTTTTTCGTAAATCCTGTAGAAAACTCTCGTTTCCGGGAAAATTTAGCGTCGTCGGCTCAAAAAAATCTCCCGGAAGTTTCAGTGTTGTACCATATACTAATTCGGCTGCAGATATACCTGTATCGTCGCGTAAGCTTGCTCTTAGACCAAATACTACGGTAGGTAGCTCTAGACGTGTGGTCTATCTCCGCATATTCAGTAGTATATTGTTCAGTGACTACCCCGCGGACGCTGCGAACGTACAGGAACATAGGGATGTTAAATTTGGCAGCCCACTGCAACAACGCGAAATAAGGCAAGCATATGCTGAGTGCCCACTCGGAGCGGTTCATCTCTGTGCCGTAATACTGTTCTATATCTTGCCTTATGGTAACGCCGACGCGTGAATTTCCGGCGAATGTGACTGCCGTAGAGTGAGGAATCACATGGTTCAGGGTTGTGGAACGCACCTTGTTGTTTGCTGACCTGGCTGCGTTGAAGTTCAAGTCGTGCAAGTCGGACCACATCCAATGGTCAAGGTCATTCTTCGTCAAAAACAGAGCAGTGGACAAAGTTAGGGCAGAGGCTTGGAGCACAATCATAGACTGTAGCCCTGCTGGGTTTCTGAACTCGAATCGGTAGTCGTTCTTCTCTATGTAGCCGAGTGCGGACAAGATTCTGTACACGAAATGTGCCACGTGCACCTGGTATTGAGGTTGTGATTTCGAGACATCACGATTAGTCCAGTAAGACTTATAGTCTACGATTTGATCGTTCTCTATCACTGCCTCGTTAGTGATAGCAGTCATGCTGTGCGCGTATTGCTGAAGGGGCGAGACCGACGCCCAGTTGTATCCACAAACTAGCGCGGTGTACACATTTGGCCTGTTGTCTAGTGTACCGGCAGAGACGTCAGATGACGTGTGTCTGGGACTGTTCGCGCTGAATTGGTGGGCTCCAAAGGTCCAAGCTCCGTTTAATGGATCAGTGTAACGGTGAGCGGCCGCTTCTGCCACTTCCAGCGTAGGCGACTCTGGCAGTGCGGCGCCCAACTCAGCAGCCATCGAGAAGGCAAGTTGGAAAGCCATATCGCAACTGTTGTTTGCCTCAATCCATTCCAGCGCAGAGCACATTCTTAATGCGGAGGCCGCGTAATCGTCCAGCAAATCATGGAACAGGTTTGTACAGTCCATTTGGTACTGGTTAAGCTGAAATTCGGCAGCGGCTACGTATGCAGATCCAGGATATACGCGCATACCGTCTGGTCTCAGTATGTTCACCACGTTGTTGTGCGCAGATGTGTTCTCGTCCAAGAGCACCAACATCAAGCTCTTAGGTCCAGGTATTGATATGTTGTGAAGATGTGGTATTTGGGTGAATCTGGTGGGTTTTCGTTGGGCTGCGGCACGGTGGTGTGTAATTGTGGAGTAACTGCGGCGCCCAGCCCAAATTGATGTGTCAAGGTAGCAGAGCAGGTACTCCCGAAGCCACGTACGGTGCAGTGCGTCTGAAGACATTGGCACCGCAGTCCATTCGTGGTCCATGTCCGCCAGAGGCCAAGGAGCGACTCTTCTTATATGGTCATGTAATTAATAACAATACAGTACATATTCTATGACGCTAGGCAACATAAGGTAGGTACAACACCATTCGTTGTCCTAAATTTTTCGTTGTAACAGCTAAGAATGTCCTTTGTGATTTTGAGGATCCATTGGTTATTGAAGTACTTTTGAAATTCGAAAAATTCTGGTTTTTCGGGACACAAATGAAATATAGAAAGGTAGGCTTCCGGAATCAGAATTGGTGGTAATAGAGGTAATTGTGTGCACAAAGTTATTATTTTGTGCCCACCTTCAACTGCAGTTAAACCAATCTTTTTACCCATCTTCCAGACATTCTTAACAAAGTGATAATAGCAACCCTTGATAGTCACGTGTGGATAAACATATTTGACAGCATTTATGGTTGCCAATTCGAAATCGCATTTGTAGACCGTGATTTTCATTTTAAATTGGTCTCTGAGTATTAAAAAAAGTCTTCTATACGTAGTTTCTGATTTGTTTGGTAACAGAATGTAAAGAAGGGGTACAAAGCTGACAGTATCTTCGTTATTATTGGTAATGTCTACGTGTAAGGTATATAGCTGATAAAAGGGTGTCGGTGTTACAGCCGCGAGCAAAAGTATTAGGCACCCCTATTTTTTATACCTGCACGGCAAACTATAAACGATACGAGATTTTTATGATCTTGTTATTGTATTAGGGGTGCGTATACCTAGAATTAAGACAAAACAAATGTTTTATGACATGCAGGTGTGCAATTATACAGTATTTCCTTAAAATGAGTGTTTTGCAAAGTCTGGGCGTAGTCTCTTATCAGAGTTTGAAGTGAATACACGGTGTTGTGCTTAAACGATTTGCTCTTATTTTTGAACATAAACATTTTAAGTGTGCGTTATGGCTAAAAAAACTGAACTTAGTGCAGAACAGCGCTTTAAAATTAAGATTTTTCATGACCAGGGCATGTCACAAGTGAAAATAGCCCGTGAGGTGAAATGTTCGCGTTGTGCAGTACAATATGCCATAAATCGGTTCAAAGAGACTGGTTCTTATGAAAATAGGCCAAGAACAGGCAGGAAAAGGGTCACTACCGTCCGGGAGGACCGACTTCTGGTTAGGCAGGCTCTACAAAATCGCAAAAAAACAGCTATTGACCTGGCTGCAAATTTATCCGAGGGAAGAAGAAAGCCAGTGAGCGTTCACACTGTTAGAAGAAGGCTCCGTAAAGCAGGATTGAAAGGTTGCAAGGCGAGGAAGAAGCCGTGGCTGTCAGAAAAGAATATGAAATTACGGTTGGAGTGGGCTCAAAAACATAAAGATTGGGCAGTAGAAGATTGGGCCAAAATACTGTGGTCAGACGAATCAAACTTTGAGGTATGGCTATTTACATTTAATTGTGTGCATTACAATAGTTTAATACCACTGAAAACTTATTCTCCAACAAAAATCGCACCATTAATGACCTAATATTTTTTTTCCTTTAAACAGGTGTTTGGAACCCCTGGCGTAACCTTTGTTAGGCGCCGAGTGGGCGAGGAGTACAACCCGGAATGCGTGGTACCCACTGTGAAACACGGTGGAGGCTCCATCATGATCTGGGGCTGCATGGCTGCCGATGGAGTGGGCGAAATGGTGTTGTGCGAGGGACGCATGAACAGCCAGAAGTACACAGAAGTCCTGGAAAGCGTGCTGTTACCGTCTTTTTGTCAAATATTCGGCGACACAAACATGGATGGAGTGAAATTTCAACAGGATAACGCAACCTGCCACAAATCTGTGCACTCCATGGCCTGGTTAGCTCAGAATGGTGTCGAGCTCTTAGACTGGCCACCACAGTCTCCGGACCTTAATCCAATAGAGCATATTTGGTCTATTTTAAAAAAGAAGATCCGCAGGCACTCTATTAACAATAAAAGATCCCTATTGGCAGTGTTAAAAAGTGAATGGTCCAATATAAGCCGTGAAGAATGTTTTAAGTTGGTGCAATCAATGCCAAAAAGAGTGGCTGCTGTAATCAAATCCAAAGGTGGACCAACTAAATATTGATTATATAATAAAAATATAGTATTTATTTTAAAAAAAATGTTTTATTTATTTCTCCTATAACAAACTATCCTAGAACAGGCAAATCAGTAGGGTGCCTAATACTTTTGCTCGCGGCTGTACCTTAAATGTTCCATCACCATAATATACCTCATATTTCATTAAAAGTTGCTTAGCCAGTGTAGTTCCAAAAATTATAATTCTTTCATCCACACCATCATCATATAAAAAAAAATTATCCACTAAACAGTGTGGCAATTTTAGCTTCTTCATGTCTTTGCATTCAGTGACTTTCAGATATTTTCGCCGCGATCTATATAGAGTGTCCCTTTTCATAGAAAAAACAGGCAAATCATCATCGTCAATTTCTAGCAAATTCGATTCTTCTTTTATCTTATAAATGTAGTTTTCAAATACTCTCTGTATTGGTTCAAAGTTTCTACATACTTCTTCCTTGCACTGGTCTAATATTGCATCCGTTGTATTGCGTTGAAAATCAGGGATGCAAGAGTGCTTCGCTTCCCTTATTATTTCATTTTTAGCATTCAATGTAATAGATGTGCTACATTGTTTCTTGTTGTAGCAACGCCAATTTATGGTCCCACTCTCATTTTTCTTCACATAATTGTACCTGTGGCCGGCATGTAACAAAACTTTTTTACCTTTTTGACTTTTAATAAACTTTAAATATGATGCACCGTTACTGGAACTAGCTTGATCCATTATTTAAATTATAATATTTAAGCTTCTTTTAAAATTATTTGATAACTGAGGAAAATGTATTTTATCAGAAAAACAAGTGCATGTCACATTGAATAATAAATATACTACTCAAAAGAAAATAGGGGCCACTAAGTATTTTGATTGCTTCTTGAAAAATATAGTAAATAGTAATGTATATTTATTAAAATAACACGTAACAAGGCTTTTATTTTAACTTAGGCTAATAACCATTTAATTGTGAAGTCAATTGTTTCACTTATTTCAGTTATCATGAAATTAGTCCATTGTCAACCGGAAAAACTAAACAGTAACTCTTTGCAAATCAAAACAAAAACTGACACAAGCTGTTTTTTTTAATGGTTTAGTAACGGGTGTGTCCTCCTCTCTTGTTATCACACTCCTGGAGCCTCGAAGGCATACTCTCGATCAAGTTTCTGATGGTTTCATCAGGTATCTCTTCCCACGCACGTTTCAGAGCATCCATAAGCTGCTGCTGGTTGTGAACCTCTTGCTCATGCTCCCTGACCCTTCGTTTTAATTGGTCCCACATATGCTGTATTGGATTTAAATCCGGACTATATGCTGGCCATGGTAGGACACGAATATGGGAGTCATCCAGTACAGTCTGAGTGGCTCGAGCTGTGTGTGGGCGGGCATTGTGATGCATTAACCAGAACCCTGGCCCCACTCTCTGTGAGAATGGAATCACATGAGGCCTGATGACTTCCTCGATGTACCGTTGTGCAGTTACTGTGCCTTGATTTAAGAAAACCAGCTCGGTTTTGCCTTGTAAGCTAATCCCAGCCCAAACCATCACACTAGGACCTCCAAAGCGGTCAATTTCCTTGATGCAGACATCGGAAAATCTCTCACACTGTCGTCTTCATACTCTAATCCGCCGATCATCACTACAAAGCTTCACTTTACACTCATCTGTAAAGAGCACCATACCCCATTGATTCATGCTCCAATCTGAATGTTCGCGACAAAAACTTAAACGATTTCCACGTTGAACCCTAGATAAAGGAATTCGTACTACTCGGCGTCTGGACCTTTGCTGGTCTTCATGCAGTCGATTACGTATCGTTTGGTCACTAACACGAGTCCCCGTTGTCAACCGTAGGCGATTTTGTAACTTACGTGCCGTCACAGAGCGCTCTCGACGGGCACACAATCGGATGTAGCGATCCTCTTGTGCCGTAGTCGCTCGTACCCCGCCCGATCCAGGCCTTCTTGCAACACTGCCAGTCTCTTGGAACCGATCCCACACATTTTGGATGGCTCTGCGAGAGAAACCCAACGAAGAAGCTACAGACAGCTGTGAATGACCTTCAGCAATCAATGTAACGGCTCTGGTGGCAGCAATGGTATCCATATGTCTTCGTTGGCGTGGCATTATTAACAAAAGATGTTAAAAGAGGCAAAAGATGGAAAAAAATTGTTAATTTACAGAATATTATAGTGATTCCATCTGAAAGAAATTTGACCTGAAGCTCGATTTTTTTATTTGCTTCAATTCCTGGCCAGCTGTAAGACTTAAACACCATCATTAAAGAGGTTGGATACTGAAGGAGGCCGGACATCATAAATTAGTCACTTATTAATTAGATTACATCAAAAAATTAACTCAAAAACAGAAATATGTAAGTGGCCCTTATTTTCTTTTGAGTAGTATATAATATAGATCATCTTGATTGTTCATGAAAAGTGGCCATTTAGGAGAAAGAGGTCACAAATAGATAATAAGGTTAATAATAGGGTTTGGTTTGTATTATAATGAACATGACAGTACATTATCTGCCTTTATGCTAATCTGTCTTTCTGCTAATCTGGGATTTTGCTATTCCGGGATTTTGCGTATCTGTCCTTCTGCTACAGAGTCAATTAATTTATTAACCCTTTAACGGACATAACGATCCAGATAAGATACAACGAATCTGATTTTGACTTTAGGTTATTTAATATGCCTAAAAAAAAAAAAAAAAACTTTTTTTTTATTGGTGGTAAAAATATTCCCTCTGCCTAAAAAAAATATGCCTGCAGGGGACAACATAATATGAAACGTTAAGTGTGAGAATCCACTGTAGAAGTGATGTTGATGGTGAGGAAAATAAAAGAAACGTCTTATAATAATATTTATTTATTCTTACAAGTCTACAAAGCTTACATAAGAAAATATCGCACAACTAATCATTTGGTAGATTTTCACACTTATGATTAGTTGCCAAGAACATGACAAGTGTAGACGCTAAAATTATGTTGGTGCTTGTTTATGAAAGTTTAGAAAGCATGGCGTTATACACAGTGGAACTTCACATTTGCTACACTTGATCTTGGACCGCTTATCCTTTATCTTGGTACTGCAATAACGGCATCTTTGATATGAAGGCAGATCAACTGGCATGTGTTCCCCAACAGAAAGAGAATTTATATAGAAGAAAATAATTTAAAAACGAGACTTCGTTTACGTAAATAAATCTTAACTTATGTTATCTTACCTTCGATTGTCCACTGTAATGTGTAATCTTTTTACGATGTTTCTCAGTCTCGGCATGAGACTTAATTGTAGCGATTCTACTTAAAAACGTCACTTCACATGCTTTACACATAGCATTTCACTATATTTGTCTTTCGTTAACCAAGAAGAGAATTCCGGGTTTTGTTCCCACTCCGATCTATATTTCTGTTCATATTTGCGCTTCATATTGAAACAACCACCATAAACCGACCAAAATATTCGAAACACCAATACCAAATAATGCAAAAAATCTTCGGACTAGACAAATCTAATTTAACACAACTACACGGGAATCCCCTGAAATAAAACTGACAAACATTCACTCGGTGTGTAAAAGAAAAAGATTGCTACGAAGAGCCCATTGCGGCATAGACAAATCTAATTTAACACAACTACACGGGAATCCCCTGAAATAAAACTGACAAACATTCACTCGGTGTGTAAAAGAAAAAGATTGCTACGAAGAGCCCATTGCGCGACAAAGACAGCGTTATTAAGAACCGATCATGACATGTGTATTTTTTGAAAATGTTTTACGGTCTATTACAGGGCTGCCAGGTATATATACCAAAAAAATACCATAAAAGTTGAAATTGTACCAATATTATACTGATATTCAGTAATATACTAAACATATACTGTAGTCATTCTTCGGAGCCTCAAATATACCAATTTAGTATCAAAAATACCAAAAACGGTCACGCTGGCCGCCTTTAAGCATCGACAAAAACCGAAATCGCATGGCTCAGGGCCGAGCGGCGCTCGGCCGAGCCGACGTGTGCCCGAGGAAGCCCGTGCGCCGTCCACACCGGCCGAACTATTGGCTCGCGAGCGGGACTCGCGAGCGGCGCTCAGCCGGTCTGGACGCGGCTTATGCAAATGTCCTGGTGTAGCTTGTAATTCTGCTGAAATTTTATATTTAATTGGTCTATGATGGGCCCCATAGGGTATAAAATATTATTAGGATCATTTGGATCTCGTGACCCGTTGGCAAGATGGAAGGCTCGGTTAATATTCCAGTACCTTTCTTCAGAAAACATGGCCCGAAATGCTTCTGTCCGCAAAAGGAGGTGTTTTGAAAAACAGGATTTGATTGTGGGCATTTTATGAATGCCCAACATCATCCAGAATGCGAACAAGACAAGAAGTTCATCGACATTAGTGGCATACCAATCTCGACGAAACCGTGCACTCTGAATCCCTTGTGCATATCGATTCGTTTCCTCTACTATATGGGATAACAGAGAGTCTTCCCAATATGAGCGAAACGCATCGTATGCGTTTTCAAACACCTGAGTAGGTCCAGAATTATCAGGTACGAAAGTTTCTTTTATTCCATGCCATTCATCCATAGACGACCAAACAAACTCCTCACAATTAAAAAATGCTTCCTCATCACTCATATCCTCTTGAACCACAACATTCGCTGTTCTCCTTGCATTTATAATTCTTTCTCTTCTCCTACGCTCATCAATTATTCGCTCGATGTCCTCTCGTAATGGCGCTGCGAGCTCTTCGTTAGACGCAAAACGCTCAACCAAGGGCTCACTGCGCGACCATGCAGAACGTCCACTCTCACTTAGAATCTCACTACTACTCACAAAATGCCCGCGACCTCTTCCTCGACTTCCACGTCCGCTACGCCCGCCTCTTCCAGTCCTGCTTCTTCTGCCGCGCCCTCTGCTGCTCCCGCTGGTAATAACCAGCGATGCGCCAATGCCGGTAATAACCGGCATTGGCGCATCGCCTGCAATCAAGCTGCGGAGTGTTGCAGCGAGGGGTTTTGTAAATGGAAAGGTCTATATATGTATTCCTTCGGTTTACAAAAGATATTTGGATTTTTTTTAAAAACAGATTTACTTCGGGCTAATAGACCGTAGAACTGCCGTGCGGGTCATTTGGTACTCTTCGTCACTGCTATCGCTGGCTCTGTGTACAAAAACAAAATACAACATTGTACAACAAAACTTCTGTTTGCTGATTTTATGATTGAAATGTACTAAGTAGATTATGATAATACTTACAAATTGCCAGTGCCTGGTACCTGTGGCTCTGGTATTACCAAAGGTACCAGCGAGCCATCATTTTGCACCACGAAGAATTCACTTCCAGGGCGTATCTACAAGAACACAAAATTATTCTTAGTACTAGAAAATGTAAAAATAACAACAAAATTAATATGTATCTTTGCATAGATACATTACAATTATACGTATGCGTATTATGTTATATACAAAATTTGCAACTAACGGTCAGATTTTCGAGGTCATTCGCCATTGAAATGTGAGGTTCCACTTCCACCTCCTCAATCATTTCTTCTTCGGACTCGTCCTGGTCGTCAAGGATGGCTAGGAATTCTTCCGGCTCGTCGTCTATTCCCGGTCTCCACATCTAAAACATATAAATAAGTGCTTTTTAGATTATTGTCAGAAGAAAATTGTACGTACTATTAATGATACAGTTCCCATACGAGGTCTCTTTTATTGAAACAAAGCGACCGACATAAATTTCTAATTCTCTATGACACATTATCCGTACGAGGTCTTTTTTTATTGTAATTACACGACCCAAAGATAAAACGAAAACTATTTGTCACTAATTTCAATAAAAATATTATATCGATATTTTAATCGATATCAACAAGTCAATGCGCAAGCTCTACTGCAAAAATGATTAGAAAAATGGCGCCGGTTTTGACCTTGATTTTGCGCCGGTGTAAATAGAAACATTCGTTAACGAAATTGTACACGTTTTTGATATAAAATACAGGCAAATACATGAACACTGATAATGTTCTGCCATTATTAGTTTACATAAATAACAAACACAAATATTTCTATTGGTCAAAACACACTTCAAAATACTCGGAACAAAGAAAAGTTCTATACTTGTTACTTTGAAAATCAACATAACTAAAGTATTTTTGCATGTATTATTCAACTTATGATAAAATTACGTATATATAAGACCAATTCACGTATAATACTTACAATTTCTCAAATCAGGAGGTAATTTTCAATAATAGTCAAGTCCACTTTATGCCAAATTAAGAAAAAACAACTTTTGTCTACTATCATCATGTACTCCGTTATGATGCTTAAAATGATAAATAATAGTAGTTTATGCAACTGTCATATAATGAAGGGTATTAAAACACGAGTGTGAGTTTATGAAACGAGCGCAGCGAGTTTCATAATAGTAACGAGTGTTTTAATACCCGTGTTATATGCAGTTGCATACACTACTTTATCTTCACTAATGCAATTAATCAAACAAAATTTTAAAAACAAAACACGTTGCGTAACATTAAATTCACGCGTACGTGTATTGTCACAGTGAACTTGCCGCCATTAAAATCTAACCAATCCGTTCCGATTCCAATTAACTTGCTTCTATCAAGTTTAAAAGCTTCAAGTTGTGCTGTTAACGCCGAAACTATTCCTTCGGCATTTGCAGATTCCAATTCAACCAGCCCTAAGAATGTGGAAACTATTTCGTTGCGACTGCTGCTACGTCGACTTTTAGGCCCGAATTCCTCTGTCGCTGATGTCGGTCGCGCGTACGAATATACGTTGTGTTCTATGAAGCACCACACTGTAAAGCTGACATCAGCGGCGCGCGAGTTGCTACGCGCCGCTGATGACGCGCGTCGGTCTCGCTCGTCAGCGCCGCGTTCGTCGGTCGACTGACGCGCTATAGAACGCTATGAGCGTCCTCACTCTGTTCCCGACCGTCGGCACGCGCGCGTACAGTCGTCACCATTCGTCACCCTATCGGCAACAATTGGGTGAATGTGATATCTTTTTTTTCTATATTGACGCCGTCTCCGCTTGTGTAAGTATGCTGCAGCAACTAAACAATTTATAAACGGGTTCATAATAATATCCCAAATTCAAACTCCGCTTCACAAATCCACAACAAATCCACTTGGAGACGCCTGTACCGTGGAGCGGTCAGTATCGCACTACGGATGTTTTCATTGGCGCTGATGGTCAGCGCGCTACGCGACTGGCGGTACGCGACCGACGTCAGCGACAGAGGAATCCGGGCCTTAGATCGGCAGTATGTGATTCAACACCCTTAATTTTTTTTATGAATGAAATGATTTCTTCTCTCAATCCAACGTTTTTGCTTGACTTCCTTTCTCCACCACGTTTTTCGACAGCCATCAATCCTGTATCTTTGTGTCTCTTTAACCCCTCAGCTGTGATATGCAAAATGGCCGATCTGTCGTGTCTGTGGCGCCCTGAGCGGGTTTCGCCACAGGCAGAGGTTTCTAGACGCCCAGCATACACTAAAACTGCAATTTCTTGTTCCTTGGTCATGCAGAAGCCCTTATAAGGATCTGAATCATTTTGAAATTAAATTTTCTACCTAGAAAATAGTACTTTTGTAATATATTTGTCGGTAATAAAGTTATACGGCTAGCATAATTACTGGGGTACCTAAATGTTCAGTAGATTTTGGGTCATATTTTAATAATAAACCACTATTTAGTGAACCAAAAGTATTTATTTATAATCTTATAATACTATTCACAAAATAATATCACACAAGTCATGACTCTCATACAATTATTTTTCATAAACAAAGTTTTAAGTACAGAACAAAAATGGAGGCTGCCTTTCAAACAGCTTCAAGTAGGCTGTGTATTACTTGATTTTTTAAAGTCATTTCATACTGTAGGCATTACAATACTACATAAATAATAAATTAAGGTTATTATCTGGGTGGTACAAGAGCATCAATATTGTAGGTTCAGTAAATGATATGTAGGAGTTACACAAAAAGATATCTGTTTTTTTCATAAAAAATCCTACCTCTATACTAAAGTAATTTACAAAATAAGTAGTAACTTTTATCCACAGAAGTTTGATTTTCTTGTAATTATAATTAACAAACTACAAAATGAAACCCCCAAATAACATGAATTAAAGGAAAACTAAATAGAAACATGTAAACAAAACTTGCAAAAAAGCAAACAAAAAACACAACATTTTTTTAAAACAGTGTAAGTTTAGTATGGATAAGACCTTTTTCATCTAGTACTTGGATGCAATATTCAAGTGTTTGACCATCGCAGGCAAAAAAGAAATATGTAAACAATTTTTATCTCTAAGATAGCGTACTTTTTACCGCGGGAATATATTCATTCCCAAGGGAAAATGCTGTATTATGGGTGCAATATGCAAGTGTTTGACCATCGCAGACAAAAAACGAAATATGTAAACGATATTTATCTCTAGGATAGCGTACTTTTTACCGCGGGAAAATATTCATTCCCAAGGGAAAATGCTGTATTATGGATGCGATATGCAAGTGTTTGACCATAGTAGACAAAAAAGAAATATGTAGGTAAACAATTTTTATCTCTAGGATAGCGTACTTTTTACCGCGGGAAAATATTCATTCTCAAGAGAAAATGCTGTATTATGGATGCAATAAGCAACTGTTTGACTATCGCAGACACAATAAAAATATGTAAACAATTTTTATGTCTAGAATACCGTACTTTTTACAGCAGGAAAATATTCCATCCCCAAAAGAAAAAAACCAGGGAGCTAATCAACAATGATTTATGTAACACAAAACCAATGGCTCTTTTATACATCACACAACCAACTGCTACTATTTCAGTCACACAAATTTTATAAATCGCGCATTCTAAAAACAGTAAAAAAAAACCGGCAAAACTTTAAATATACAGTCATTCAAAAAATGCAGCGCTTATCGTAGTTTTCCCGCTCCTGACTGGATGGAACATACCTACCTACTTTAAACTCCCATCGAAAATGCGGATACCTACCTACTTTATGATAAGTATTCTAACTTCAATTGAATGTTAAAATATTAATGCGTATATTTTGTGTGTACATGTGTCAATAAATACATAAATATAATTATTGTGTGTAACATAAATACTTAAATACAATTATTATCTATGTTGGTGTGCGAAGCATTCCGGCAGGCACAAAGGCTTGCCGTCACACCCCGCACAATAAGAAGTTGTTCTCTTTGAACAAATCGCGCATTTGCGTCGAAGACGGCGAGGGGCCGATCCTGCGACGGTACGCTCGTGGTCGAAATATTTTGGTAAATGTGACTGCTGTCTGACTGGTTCAATGCGGCGTGTATATGTGTTGTGACGCTCCAACAACTGAATCACCAAAGTTCTGCGGAAGCTTCGATGGTTGATTTGTTGGTTTGTCTTGAGCAGAATATACGCGTTTAATACGCTAACATTCAAGAGTCGTCGGAAAAACTTCTTGTACCAAACTGTTGTCCGCTTTCTCTCGATTGGGTACATGGCTAACATTTGGTCCTTTTTGTCGACTCCTCCCATGCAGATGTTGTAATCGTGTATGAGAGCAGGCTTTGTGACTTCATTGCACGTGACTGTTGTTAACCCATGGTATGTCGTGATAAGGGCAATGCGCTTCTTATCACGCCATACGATGATGTCAACATCACCCGACGTGCAGCCACATACGTGACCAACGGCCATGTCGTTGGCTTTCAAATTCGTCAGCTCAGCGGGAACCAACTGACGATTTGTTCTGAGAGTTCCCACGCAGTCGAACCCCAGAAGTTTCAACTCTCGCGCAAGGGCGGGAGAATTGTAATAATTGTCCATCCAGACAGTGTGTCCTTTGTGCTCAAGTCCACGGAGAAGTCTGAGCACTAAGGATGGAATTTTCCCCGATATGGGATTCATATCCTGTGTGTCCGCGGAGGATTGCCGTGCTTCCACCTCGAAACGCCACAGGTAGCCTGTCTCGGACTCACATAATTCGTAAGTCTTGATGTCTACTGCCGCTGCCTTGTTTGGGATGTGTTGCTTAATGTTTAAGCGACCTGTCCACTGTGTCAAGCTTTCATCCAACGCAATATTGCGCCCTAACACATACAATGAAGCGAACTTGTTATTAAGATGCTGCACAATAGGCAGCACCTTAAACAATTTCGCTTCATTAATTGCCATAGATTCTGGGTTACATAAATCATTGCTATTAAAATGCAAACACCTGCTCAAGAGGCAGAAGCGGTCGTAGGACATGTTAGCGGAGAACTCAGGAGTACTAAAAATGTCTTTCGACAAATTCCAGTACTCCTCTAAACGTGATTTTACCACAATCCCGGTGGCCTGGATTATGGCAAAATACGCATAGAGTTCGTCCGCTGACGTGTCCTTCCATTTAGTTATTCTGCTGTTGGGAGTGATGCCCCGCGTCAGCATCCCCTCTGCTACCTCTTGAGCATACTTATTAGTCTCCCCGGCAATGTACTCCATAATTGGCCGATCCCATATGGCAACAAATGCATCATACGGGTCGGCGTATGGAGCAGTAGAGCCTTTACTCTGGGAGAACGTTTCCCTCCTCAATTCAGGCTGAACTTGAGGTTGCGGGAATGGTCTCCATTGAAAGTCAAACTTCTGAGGAAAACACGCGCCCGGTGGCAGAACGGACGCTACAAGCAGTTCCATGGCTGCAGTAGGCGGCTCCACGACTGCAGTGGGCGGTTCCACGGCTGCAGCGGACGGCTCCGAGGATGCTGCAGCGGGCGGCTCCAAAGATGCTGCAGCGGGCGGCTCCAAGGATGCCGCAGCGGGCGGCTCCGCAGATGCGGGGACATTGATTCGGCGAGTGGGTGGCCACGAGGGTTCGACCACGAGTGACGCCGCATACTCACTATCACTGTCCTCATCCGGTTCGTAATAAGGCCGCAACACCCTTGGCAGTATTAATGGCTGCAGCTCCTCATCGTCACCGTCGGATTCGCCAGATTTATCCGATTCATCGCTACCTATTGAAAGAAAAAATATCAGCAATGCACATCATATTAAATTTATCCGCATAAAAGTTTGGATTTAATGATGGATTTTTGTTACTCTTTGACGCACAAAACAACTGAAAGGATTTGGATGAAATGTGGAATTAGTAACAACTAAACTAAATATTCTGGTATCATTCTTTGAGTTTAGTCTAAGTGGGTCGAGTGGGCGAGGATCGGTTCTAAATTACCGTAGAAAATAAGTTTCTCGATTTCGTTATCTCGCAAGGGACGGCGTGGAGCAGGACAGCGCAGAGCAGGGGCAGGGACAGCTGGTACTGGGACAGGTACTCTGGAATACAGTTTGAACATCAGCAATCATGAAAATGAAACGGCTCTCACTGATGTAGTTAAATTATAAGATAATTACCGGTTTGCATGGAGTCGTACTGCGCGTAGGCTTGACGTAGATGGCGTCGATGTCACACTGTCGCCAATGTCGACGTTTCTGTATAGAAAGAGCTGTTTATTACTGAATACTATAAAACTAGCTTAAGTGACTGTTTTTATTATTTTTGTAATGTAAAGATTTGTTCTGTAACATGATGTCAAGCGTACTCACGCAGCTGGAGACGGTGGATTAGAACATAGTGGCATATGCAATTCCATCAACGTTTCAGCTGCTAACAACCTGTTGAGTCTACCGCCAGCGCTGTCTGCAGTCGATGATCTGAGAAAGAAAAACGGTAAAGTTACCAAGAGATCAAATGTAATAAAATCTGTAAACACATACTCAAATACTCACGGCAAAGGGGGCGATAGAGAAAGCGCGATCGCCATCTCACTACCGCCAGCGCTGTCTGCAGTCGATGATCTGAGAAAGAAAAACGGTAAAGTTACCAAGAGATCAAATGTATTAAAATATGTAGACACATACTTAAATACTCACGGCAAAGAGGGTGATAGAGAAAGCGTGATCGCCATCTCACTACCACCAGCGCTGTCTGCAGTCGATGATCTGAGAAAGAAAAAACGGTAAAGTTACCAAGAGATCAAATGTAATAAAATATGTAGACACATACTTAATAATACTCACGGCAAGGGGGGCGATGGAGAAAATGCGATCGCCATCCCGCTACCGCCAGCTCCGTCTGCAGTCGATGATCTAAAAAAAAAGATCCACAAGATCAAATGTAATAAAATTTGCAGACACATGTCATACTAACAAGCCTCTAAAAAAGAAAAGACAGTGAAAACGCCTGTTTTTAAAGAATATAAATAAATCTGAAAAATATTTACTTTGCTCTCAGTCGTAACGGCACCTCTAATGTTTTGCCCTTTGGCCATGCTGACATAGGTCCGCAAAAAATTCTAAAACAAAAAATAATACAAAACAGGTAAATGAAAAGGCATATCATAAAAATTTAATGTTTTTTTTAATATACTTACGTTTCCAAAGCTTTTGGGTGGGACACAGTAACATCACATACGGGGAGTGCGGATAAAATTGAATCTTGTGTGCGTTCGTCAACTCGTGTACGCGCACCTCCTCGTGTACGCACACCACCACGACTACGCACTCCACCGCGTGTACGCACAACGCCAACGCGTGTACCTACTCCTTCATTATTTACACTGCCGGCACCACCACCGCGCGCTGTGCCACCACCTCGGCCACTACCACCTCTCTCGGCACCACTACCTCGCCGACGATTTTTTTTTGCATGCGTGGCCTTTTAATAAAGAAAACAAAAAAGCACACATCACACACATGCATTGCGTGAAAAACCATATAAGTGCACGATGCAAAAGCAAAACAATCGTTAAAAATACCTAGGCATTATATCAGAAAATGGGCCCAACACTTTTGAATTGGTTACAATTTTCAGTTACCTCAGTTAGTAGTTAATTAGTAGTAGTTAGTAGTAGTTAATTTAACAAACGATATAAAAAAGAAAGTAAAGTCCAACTTTAATAAATTATGCAATAACGCAAACCACTGAACCAATTTTGATAAAATTTATATGGGACCAATTTGAACATTATAACCTTTCAAACAAAAAAATATTTTTTTAAATCTCCTCCTCCTTTTTGAAGTCGGTTAAGAAGAAATAATAAAATTTTATTTATTTTCATTATATATTCCATAAATAAAAACTTATATATTCTTAGTAAAATTCCATAACCTTTTTCTAAATGAAAAAATAATAAATAAATTATTTTCGACTCGCACTTGGCCGTTTTTACTTTTAAGTCTTTTTGCCTCAAAGCCTCCTTTCTTATAATCCAACAACAAAAATAAATGTTTTTTATCAAAAAAAAAAATATTTGTAAGCAAGTTCGGCTATTCCATGTTATGCGAACATTCTACTGACGGCCATTAAAACTCTGAGGAGGCGTGTGTGGGGCACCCCGATACGGGATTCGCCCTGTCAGTGATGAAACCCTATTTGGGGCTCTAATCGAACGGTATTAGTTTTCGTCATTATTTAGAAAATATAGAACTTTCTATTAGTGGTAAAGTTTAATAAAACGAATCTATGTTAAATTATCATTACAGAAAAGTAATATGAACTGCATAAATATGTTATTTAATGTTCGAAAAGCCAAAAGCATTGTACGGGTAAGGGCCATGCACGGGTTAGGTAGCCGTTTTAACGCTGTTTTTTGACTTCTGTTCGTTAGACACACACTTAATTCTAATAAAAACTGAAAGATTACTTACATATTAAGCACTTCCCAAGTTTTTTACACTAAATACACTGTATTTAAACACTTTTTCTAACTATAACACTACGCTGCCTTGGTCTCGACGCGGCCGTTATTTTACTGGCCGTTTCGCGGTCATTCCTTCTTTACCGAGAACTCAAACGACGCTTGCTATCTGTCTTGCTCTACATAAACGCGTTTTAATATGATAGACTAAGCCAAAAGTAGTTTTATCGCTGTGTTTGCACATTAAACATGTGTGCGTAGACAGCGCCCCTGAAAGGGTCGCACCACAGACGCGGACTTTTGACGTGCGACCCGTTGCGGGGTTGGCCACAGTTGAGGGGTTATGAGCTGTTTTATCGTTGTGTTAACGATTGTTATTGCTTTTTATATACTTTTTACTGTAAATACAAACAATTAGTGTCGTTATAAAACCCTTGAAAATCGGTAATATAGTAACGGATTTTACTGAGATTTTATTTTGTTATTTTGTTCAGTTTTACGATGTATTTTTTATAACTAATCGTCTAAATAGAATAAGTCACTCATAATAAACAGTATTTACATAAACAAATCAGTACTAACCTGAGATAAATCCAATAAATCACCAAACAAAGTTCCAAGAAACACGCACACAACACTGTCAATACCGCGAATTGAAAACTGAACCAAAACAAAAAATGACCATAGAGTATGCTATATTTTCGTTTAGAATGAAGGCAAATATATCAAAGAACGGAAATAACCAAACTTCTTCATACAAAAGTAGTCTGTAACATTCTGAGAATAAGACATAAAGTTGGTCGGGTCGGTGCGGAAGCCGGCTTCCGCTTGGGGATTTAGCGTTTGGCGCAGTGACGTCAGCGCGCGGAAGCCGGCTTCCGCTTGGGGACTTAGGAGTAAACTTTAAATATGATGCACCGTTACTGGAACTAGCTTGATCCATTATTTAAATTATAATATTTAAGCTTCTTTTAAAATTATTTGATAACTGAGGAAAATGTATTTTATCAGAAAAACAAGTGCATGTCACATTGAATAATAAATATAATATAGATCATCTTGATTGTTTATGAAAAGTGGCCATTTAGGAGAAAGAGGTCACAAATAGATAATAAGGTTAATAATAGGGTTTGGTTTGTATTATAATGAACATGACAGTACATTATCTGCCTTTATGCTTATCTGTCTTTCTGCTAATCTGGGATTTTGCTATTCCGGGATTTTGCGGATCTGTCCTTCTGCTACAGAGGCAATTAATTTATTAACCCTTTAACGGACATAACGATCCAGATAAGATACAACGAATCTGATTTTGACTTTAGGTTATTTAATATGCCTAAAAAAAAAAAAAAAACTTTTTTTTTATTGGTGGTAAAAATATTCCCTCTGCCTAATGCCTGCAGGGGACAACATAATATGAAACGTTAAGTGTGAGAATCCACTGTAGAAGTGATGTTGATGGTGAGGAAAATAAAAGAAACGTCTTATAATAATATTTATTTATTCTTACAAGTCTACAAAGCTTACATAAGAAAATATCGCACAACTAATCATTTGGTAGATTTTCACACTTATGATTAGTTGCCAAGAACATGACAAGTGTAGACGCTAAAATTATGTTGGTGCTTGTTTATGAAAGTTTAGAAAGCATGGCGTTATACACAGTGGAACTTCACATTTGCTACACTTGATCTTGGACCGCTTATCCTTTATCTTGGTACTGCAATAACGGCATCTTTGATATGAAGGCAGATCAACTGGCATGTGTTCCCCAACAGAAAGAGAATTTATATAGAAGAAAATAATTTAAAAACGAGACTTCGTTTACGTAAATAAATCTTAACTTTTGTTATCTTACCTTCGATTGTCCACTGTAATGTGTAATCTTTTTACGATGTTTCTCAGTCTCGGCATGAGACTTAATTGTAGCGATTCTACTTAAAAACGTCACTCCACATGCTTTACACATAGCATTTTCACTATATTTGTCTTTCGTTAACCAAGAAGAGAATTCCGGGTTTTGTTCCCACTCCGATCTATATTTCTGTTCATATTTGCGCTTCATATTGAAACAACCACCATAAACCGACCAAAATATTCGAAACACCAATACCAAATAATGCAAAAAATCTTCGGACTAGACAAATCTAATTTAACACAACTACACGGGAATCCCCTGAAATAAAACTGACAAACATTCACTCGGTGTGTAAAAGAAAAAGATTGCTACGAAGAGCCCATTGCGGCATAGACAAATCTAATTTAACACAACTACACGGGAATCCCCTGAAATAAAACTGACAAACATTCACTCGGTGTGTAAAAGAAAAAGATTGCTACGAAGAGCCCATTGCGCGACATAGACAGCGTTATTAAGAACCGATCATGACATGTGTATTTTTTGAAAATGTTTTACGGTCTATTACAGGGCTGCCAGGTATATATACCAAAAAAATACCATAAAAGTTGAAATTGTACCAATATTATACTGATATTCAGTAATATACTAAACATATACTGTAGTCATTCTTCGGAGCCTCAAATATACCAATTTAGTACCAAAAATACCAAAAACGGTCACGCTGGCCGCCTTTAAGCATCGACAAAAACCGAAATCGCATGGCTCAGGGCCGAGCGGCGCTCGGCCGAGCGGCGCTCGGCCGAGCCGACGTGTGCCCGAGGAAGCCCGTGCGCCGTCCACACCGGCCGAACTATTGGCTCGCGAGCGGGACTCGCGAGCGGCGCTCAGCCGGTCTGGACGCGGCTTATGCAAATGTCCTGGTGTAGCTTGTAATTCTGCTGAAATTTTATATTTAATTGGTCTATGATGGGCCCCATAGGGTATAAAATATTATTAGGATCATTTGGATCTCGTGACCCGTTGGCAAGATGGAAGGCTCGGTTAATATTCCAGTACCTTTCTTCAGAAAACATGGCCCGAAATGCTTCTGTCCGCAAAAGGAGGTGTTTTGAAAAACAGGATTTGATTGTGGGCATTTTATGAATGCCCAACATCATCCAGAATGCGAACAAGACAAGAAGTTCATCGACATTAGTGGCATACCAATCTCGACGAAACCGTGCACTCTGAATCCCTTGTGCATATCGATTCGTTTCCTCTACTATATGGGATAACAGAGAGTCTTCCCAATATGAGCGAAACGCATCGTATGCGTTTTCAAACACCTGAGTAGGTCCAGAATTATCAGGTACGAAAGTTTCTTTTATTCCATGCCATTCATCCATAGACGACCAAACAAACTCCTCACAATTAAAAAATGCTTCCTCATCACTCATATCCTCTTGAACCACAACATTCGCTGTTCTCCTTGCATTTATAATTCTTTCTCTTCTCCTACGCTCATCAATTATTCGCTCGATGTCCTCTCGTAATGGCGCTGCGAGCTCTTCGTTAGACGCAAAACGCTCAACCAAGGGCTCACTGCGCGACCATGCAGAACGTCCACTCTCACTTCGAATCTCACTACTACTCACAAAATGCCCGCGACCTCTTCCTCGACTTCCACGTCCGCTACGCCCGCCTCTTCCAGTCCTGCTTCTTCTGCCGCGCCCTCTGCTGCTCCCGCTGGTAATAACCAGCGATGCTCAAGCTGCGGAGTGTTGCAGCGAGGGGTTTTGTAAATGGAAAGGTCTATATATGTATTCCTTCGGTTTACAAAAGATATTTGGATTTTTTTAAAAAACAGATTTACTTCGGGCTAATAGACCGTAGAACTGCCGTGCGGGTCATTTGGTACTCTTCGTCACTGCTATCGCTGGCTCTGTGTACAAAAACAAAATACAACATTGTAGAACAAAACTTCTGTTTGCTGATTTTATGATTGAAATGTACTAAGTAGATTATGATAATACTTACAAATTGCCAGTGCCTGGTACCTGTGGCTCTGGTATTACCAAAGGTACCAGCGAGCCATCATTTTGCACCACGAAGAATTCACTTCCAGGGCGTATCTACAAGAACACAAAATTATTCTTAGTACTAGAAAATGTAAAAATAACAACAAAATTAATATGTATCTTTGCATAGATACATTACAATTATACGTATGCGTATTATGTTATATACAAGATTTGCAACTAACGGTCAGATTTTCGAGGTCATTCGCCATTGAAATGTGAGGTTCCACTTCCACCTCCTCAATCATTTCTTCTTCGGACTCGTCCTGGTCGTCAAGGATGGCTAGGAATTCTTCCGGCTCGTCGTCTATTCCCGGTCTCCACATCTAAAACATATAAATAAGTGCTTTTTAGATTATTGTCAGAAGAAAATTGTACGTAGGTACTATTTATGATACAGTTCCCATACGAGGTCTCTTTTATTGAAACAAAGCGACCGACATAAATTTCTAATTCTCTATGACACATTATCCGTACGAGGTCTTTTTTTATTGTAATTACACGACCCAAAGATAAAACGAAAACTATTTGTCACTAATTTCAATAAAAATATTATATCGATATTTTAATCGATATCAACAAGTCAATGCGCAAGCTCTACTGCAAAAATGATTAGAAAAATGGCGCCGGTTTTGACCTTGATTTTGCGCCGGTGTAAATAGAAACATTCGTTAACGAAATTGTACACGTTTTTGATATAAAATACAGGCAAATACATGAACACTGATAATGTTCTGCCATTATTAGTTTACATAAATAACAAACACAAATATTTCTATTGGTCAAAACACACTTCAAAATACTCGGAACAAAGAAAAGTTCTATACTTGTTACTTTGAAAATCAACATAACTAAAGTATTTTTGCATGTATTATTCAACTTATGATAAAATTACGTATATATAAGACCAATTCACGTATAATACTTACAATTTCTCAAATCAGGAGGTAATTTTCAATAATAGTCAAGTCCACTTTATGCCAAATTAAGAAAAAACAACTTTTGTCTACTATCATCATGTACTCCGTTATAATGCTTAAAATGATAAATAATAGTAGTTTATGCAACTGTCATATAATGAAGGGTATTAAAACACGAGTGTGAGTTTATGAAACGAGCGCAGCGAGTTTCATAATAGTAACGAGTGTTTTAATACCCGTGTTATATGCAGTTGCATACACTACTTTATCTTCACTAATGCAATTAATCAAACAAAATTTTAAAAACAAAACACGTTGCGTAACATTAAATTCACGCGTACGTGTATTGTCACAGTGAACTTGCCGCCATTAAAATCTAACCAATCCGTTCCGATTCCAATTAACTTGCTTCTATCAAGTTTAAAAGCTTCAAGTTGTGCTGTTAACGCCGAAACTATTCCTTCGGCATTTGCAGATTCCAATTCAACCAGCCCTAAGAATGTGGAAACTATTTCGTTGCGACTGCTGCTACGTCGACTTTTAGGCCCGAATTCCTCTGTCGCTGATGTCGGTCGCGCGTACGAATATACGTTGTGTTCTATGAAGCACCACACTGTAAAGCTGACATCAGCGGCGCGCGAGTTGCTACGCGCCGCTGATGACGCGCGTCGGTCTCGCTCGTCAGCGCCGCGTTCGTCGGTCGACTGACGCGCTATAGAACGCTATGAGCGTCCTCACTCTGTTCCCGACCGTCGGCACGCGCGCGTACAGTCGTCACCATTCGTCACCCTATCGGCAACAATTGGGTGAATGTGATATCTTTTTTTTCTATATTGACGCCGTCTCCGCTTGTGTAAGTATGCTGCAGCAACTAAACAATTTATAAACGGGTTCATAATAATATCCCAAATTCAAACTCCGCTTCACAAATCCACAACAAATCCACTTGGAGACGCCTGTACCGTGGAGCGGTCAGTATCGCACTACGGATGTTTTCATTGGCGCTGATGGTCAGCGCGCTACGCGACTGGCGGTACGCGACCGACGTCAGCGACAGAGGAATCCGGGCCTTAGATCGGCAGTATGTGATTCAACACCCTTAAATTTTTTTATGAATGAAATGATTTCTTCTCTCAATCCAACGTTTTTGCTTGACTTCCTTTCTCCACCACGTTTTTCGACAGCCATCAATCCTGTATCTTTGTGTCTCTTTAATAAAACAATATTATTACAGATTTTCTTAAAAAAGATCAATAATACTGTGGGATAGGTAATATTTTTGTCGATTAAATGTATGTAGACTTTCTTTTTTTGTTCAGATATTTTAATTTTTCCTTGTAAAGTTGCTCAAAACCAATATTATCTAAGTTAGGTATATAATTTAATCTCTTTAAAGTCCGTATCAAAATAAGAAGTCTTATAAAAATTGTGTGTTTATTTTCTTTTGTTGTCCGCAGCAATTGTCACTGTAAAACACTACATGAAAAGGTTCTGCTGCCTTGTTGGACAGATTTTCTAAATACTTCCATACACAAGAAACTATTTCGTTAAGACCTCTGTTACCATCTCCTTCATGCCACGCATAACATTCTACTTCTTTTGATTTTAAATTATAAATTGTGAAATTTAAAACATTTAATTTAGATAAATAATAAAAAAGCGATACGTCGCCGCGGGGACGGGGTAGACCGCTTGAAGGTCATAAACAGCCACAACAACGTTATCTAAACTGTTTTTGTCTGCTTCCTTCTCTTTTCTGGACTGGTCTTTCTCCGCGAGATGTTTGTCATGATCAGCCTTCAAATTTTATTTGGCGTCACCAACAGTGTTATCAAACGCAACGCAGGTATCACACAAATCTTTTTTTGGAGAGTGGAATGCAATATTTAATTCGTTATTACCTTATCAAATGATTACCGTGTTTTCCTCTTAAATCATCGGCTACCACATTATTTAAATTAACGTCCTTCTTTGTGCAGTGTCATTAATAGACAGTGTTGCCTTAAAAAATAATTTGCAAACTCGTATTATATTTTCGTCAACGGTTAAATGATACGCATAGTTATTTTGACGAGCTTTCGCAGCGCTGGAGTATCGATATTTAGGTCGCACAACATTGATACTAAAGGGTGTCTCAGCGCCGATTTTAAACTTTAAATATTTATAAAAAGAAAACAAATTGTATTAGAAATGTTATAATTGTTGTAAATTATAGTGTAATGTTGCGGATTTTATGTACGAAGTATTACACCGTCAAGATGTCTTCCCTCACGGCGGATGCACTCTTCAAAGCGGACAAGCGAATTCGCAGAGACACGCCGTAAAACGTCAACTGATATGGCTCGCACTTCTGTAGTTATTTTGGCCTTTAACTGCTCCAAACTCGTAAGAGGGGTATCATATACTCTTCCTTTGAGATAACCCCATAAAAAAAAGTCAGCTGGGGTTAAGTCAGGAGATCTAGGTGGCCACAATACGTCTCCAAAGCGGCTAATGATTTTACCAGGAAAAAAAGCTTTTAGTGTGTCCATGGAGACCCTAGCAGTGTGGGCTGTGGCCCCATCTTGCTGAAACCACACATTTGACTTGTTAATAGCCCCATCTTGCAGCTGAGGTACAAAAAAATTATTGATCATGTTAATATACCGCTCGCTCGTCACTGTAACCGCTACACCTCGGTCATTCTCAAAGAAAAATGGGCCGATGATTTTCGTCGCCGATATTGCACACCATACAGTAACTTTCGGGCTGTGTAATGCTTTCTGATGTTTTTCTTTTGGGTTGCTTGATGACCAGTAACGGCAATTTTGACGATTTACGTAGCCTTCGAGGTGAAAATGTGACTCATCACTAAAGTAAACATTGTCGATCACATTTTCCTCTGAAAAAAATTCTAACATCTTCTGACAGTAAATTTTTCGCTTGTTGTAGTCTTCCGGTTTGATTTTTTGAACTATTTGGATTTTGTATGGATGTAATTTTAAGTCTAAAGCCAAAATTCGGTGAAGGCTCAAAGAGGCAGCATGTTTCCTGACTGATCGTCGTGGATGCTCCGCGATCGCAGCGGCGACGCGGTCGATGTTTTCAATCGATCGCACAGGTCTATCTCGAGGGCGAATTGAATGGTTAAGCAAACATCCCGTTGCTCTAAACTTTTCTACCCACGACTTAATTAATTGAATACTCGGGCCGTCACTTATACGGCGGATTTCAAAGCGATTACAAAACTTGCGCTGTGCTTCACTCAACGAAAACTCATTGCAAAAGTAAGCCTCTACTGCGTACGCGCGATGCGCGCCAGACCACTGCGACATGGCGACTAACAAATCCGCACTTGTTACCAACCGAACGCTACCACTCCCCTCCCGCTAGCCCCGCAAACTTCTGAGAAATTCGTGTTTAAAGTTTAAAATCTGGGCTGAGACACCCTTTATTAACTATAAATTGCCTTTGCCGATTTACATCAGATAGTCCATAAAATTCTTTGAAAATAGTCATTCTCTTCTCTTCTGCTATTTTAGATGAACATTTTTGACGACATTTATCGGTACATGGAGGTCCAATTTTCTTCTCCGGTATAATTTTGTTTGTCCTGGAAACATAAGACTTACCAGAATTATTGAAATTATTATACCAAATAAGGTATTATCTTAAAATAGTTGTCTATTTCAGAAAAAAATATAACAATTATAAACTTACCTGATAACAAACACAGCACTTTTTGGTTTTAATACCGTTTTTTACAAAACAACAGCGACATTTCAATGTAACATCGAGCGTATGACTGAATAAGACTGTGTTGGTCGAAAGCTACATGATAAACGAGCGAAAACGATGGAGATACTACCCTGCCCCCCGCGCCATTTCACGTCCGATCATCAAAAGACCTTGTTCATTAAAAAGATCTCAGTTTTCTTATTAATACTACATTTTTAATTCAAATGTCGAGATTTTTGAGTTGATACCATGTTCTTCCAAATGAACGATTTGTCTTTTTAATAGTTAGCAGCGGCGCTAGTTACGGTATGTTTTCATTTTAAAGAAAAGAAAACGGAAGACATAATGTCAAAATTATATTATCACAAAATCACAGAACAAAAATCTTTCTAACTTAAAGAGTAGTAAAATCAACATCTTCCATTTCTCTTTGTGTTTGGCCTCTTATAAGCCCATCGCTCATAATATAATTCATTGGTTATCTTTTTTTTGTTGAATAGAATTTAAAAAAGCATTTAATTCGATATCATCAAGACAAATCTCTTCCTGTGTATCAATATCATTTGGATTCACAACGTTTGTTGAAGTTGGTGTTATTATTTGGTTTGGAGGTTGCGCATCAACATCGTTTGAATTAATAACGATCATGGGCAATGAGCTCTCTTGAGATAATTCTAATACATATTGTGGTTTAGGCTTGTCCTTGAAAACCAACTCCTCTGCATCGGGAACTATTTTAAAAACGGATTTGTACATCTTCCGGAAAATTTTAAACAGTTTCCCCCAAGTTCTTGAAAAAATACACTATTTTGTCTGATTTATTTTTCTTGGCACTGTATTTTTTTTCTAAATACTCTTGCAATAACGAATGTGTTGGTGAAAGCTGTGGTGGAGTATCTAAGCTTCTGGAATTTCTTTTGTAAGGACGAGGTGAGCTGTCTTCTGAAGAACCAGGACGATTTCTTATAGTGCTTTGTGAAGTACCAGCACTTGAACCAGTGCTATCACGGCTATGAGTATCATTTAAAGAACCAGGACGATTTCTTATAGTGCTTTGTGAAGTACCAGCACTTGAACCAGTGCTATCACGGCTATGGGTATCATCTAAAAGACTATTATCCTCATTACTTGACTCTTGGAAATTATTTGGTGGAAAATTTGAAAAAGTTTCATCCTCGTTGCTAATATAGGGGTTAAGGAATGACAATAAATCTTCATATTTTGGTTTCTTCATATTTGTAGCAGCTTGTCCACTTTTTGTTTTCCTTAACTTTTTAGCGCGTCTGTAATTATCTCTTATACGTCGCCATCTGTCTCTGCAAGTTTTAGCTGTGGAAGAAAAAATATAGGTATTAGTAAAGTTAGAACATAAAGCATAAATAGGATGATGCGATTAAAGGACACCAAGGAGCATAACCTTATTGGCTTGCATTAACGTAAAGATCGGCCAAAAGATGCAAGATGTTTAAACTACATCGCTTTTTATGTTTCAGGTATTTGGCAACAGGAAATTCAATGAAGTCATTAGCCACTACTTTTCGACTTGGTGAATCAACTGTTAGACAAATTATTTACGAAGCATGTACAGCCATATTTAAGAAACTGTCACCTAATGTCATGCCCGTACCGACAGAAGCAGACTGGAAACGTAAAGAACAGCGTTTTAGAAGGCAATGGAACTTTCCAAATTGCATTGGGGCACTGGATGGAAAGCATGTTATTATTGAAGCACCACCGAATAGCGGTTCCCTTTATTTTTCTTACAAAAAAACGATTACTATAGTTTTATTGGCCTTAGTCGATGCGGACTACCATTTTACAGTCATCGATGTTGGTGCTTTGGGTAAAAAATCTGATAGCCAAATACTCAATAACTCTAATTTTGGCAAAGCTTTAATCGATGGACAGTTAAATTTGCCTGCTGATCGTTTAATACCGGGTACAGACTTAAGGTTACCACATGTCATCGTTGGAGACGAAGCTTTTCCTTTAACCAGACATTTGATGAGACCATATCCAGCAAATCAGTTGACAAATGACGAAGACAAGAAAGCTTTTAATTATAGGCTGAGTAGAGCTAGGCGTGTGAGCGAAAATGCTTTTGGTCTATTAGTGAAAAAGTTTAGAGTTTACGAAAGACGTTTTTCGTTATTGCCGAAACACGTTAATGTTATTATACTAGCCACTTGCTGTTTGCACAATTTACTGCGAAACGACATTTGCTACTGGTCTGAAGAGGAAGCTCAGAGAAATGTGGTAACAGAAGCTATAACAGATTTGCCATATATTGGAGGCCATGCAGCACTAGACGCAATGTGTGTCCGTGATCAATTTAAAAGATACTTTGTATCTCCAACTGGTACGGTTGAGTGGCAGTCCAGGGTTATTAGAAGAGGTATGCGAAGAAACTAATCTGTTGACAGTAAGGCGATTTATTCGACACAGCCCCCTTACCTACATAAAAAAACCGATTACTTATTATTACTTAGTTATATTAATTAATTATTGTCATAATTTATAAAGTAATACCTACTCTAATAATGAACGATACATCATGGTTGTTGGTGTCAGCAAGGAATACTATTACTCTTTAAAAAAAGGTGTCAGACAGCCTGGTTCCAATAAATATTTCCTCAGAAATCTGTCTAAATACGTCAAATGTAATCACAATTTTCATATTTTATAACTTAAGAAATAAATACTTGTCAGTGTTACTTACCAGGTTCTTTCATTATCTCCCCTATTTCTTTCCAAATGTTGTCTCTCCTTTGCTGGTCATCATAATGAGAATCTTGTAAATTATACAGTTCTTTATAACCTTGAACTAAACTTATCAAAAGTTCTTCATTCATTTTTGTTCAGGAACACGCAAATACTCAAAAACGCAATATCAAATAAACACGTGCGCGCGTGCGCACCAATCCGCTAGCTATAGCACACTGTTGACGGGGCGCAGCGGGGCGGGGCGGGCCGCATCGCACGGACGAGAATCCGCCTCGCATTAATGCGAGCCGCTGCGGCCCGGCACAGTGTGCGAATGCTTGTCGCCCACTCGGCACGGCTTATCTCAACTGCATAATATTGTTGTTAGTCTTGGCGTACCGTAACATTGTTCCTCGAAGCCCCTGCGAAAGTGACAGCCGTTGATAGAGGTATGACATGGTTGAGGGTGGTGAGTTTGATTTTGTTGTTCGCAGACCGTGCAGCGTTGACGTTTACGTCGTGCAGGTTAGACCACATCCATCGATCCAAGTCATTTTTGGTTAGGTACAGCGCAGTTGAAAGTGCGATTGCAGAAGCTTGAAGAGCTACCATCGATTGGAGTCCGGCTGGGTTTCGGAATTCAAACCTGTAGTCGTTTTTGTTTATGTACCCTAAAGCAGACAATATGCGAAATACTGAATGTGCCACGTGAACTTGATATTGAGGGTGGGGTTTGTCTACGTTTCGAGTAGTCCAATATGACTTGTAAGCCACTATCTCACCATCTTCTATAATTGCCTCATGAGAGACAGCAACCGTGCTGTGTGCGTACTGTTGGAGAGGAGATACGGCAGCCCAATTGTATCCGCAAACTAACGCAGTGTAAACTGCGGGCCTATTGGCAATCACACCTGCGGACATGTCAGATGCTGAATGTCTCGGCCTAACATCGTTGAAATTATGCGGTCCTAACGTCCAAGCACCGTTTAGCGGATCTGTGTATAGCTTTGGTCTGGTGATCATGACGCACAACGCTGCGGTGTGCGTATGCGATGCCCGGACACTCAATCATATGAAAAACGTCGAGAATGGTCTCTTGTTCCGTCGCAGTATGCGTCAGCGGCGAGGGGCAAGCGCGGTGAAGTGCGGAGTCTGGTGATCATGAACCACAACGCTGCGGTGTGCGGTATGCGATGCCGGATACTCAATCATATGAAAAACGTCGAGAGTGGTCTCTTGTTCCGTCGCAGTATGCGTCTGCGGCGAGGGGCAAGCGCGGTGAAGTGGGGAGGTATACTGCCGCACAACGCGGCGTCATTCTCGGTTCAACGCTGCGGTGTGCGGTGTGCGTCACTGTTCATTATTATGGAGTTGTATGAAGATAATTTAATAGAATTAGTGCGCAGATATCCTGCATTATATAAGAATAAAGATAAAACACACAAAAGTTTAATTGTCAAAGAAAATTGCTGGAGGGAGATAGCGGAGAAGTTAAATAAAACACGTGAGTATTTTGTATATTTCTAATTGTTTATTCGACAGCGGTAGGTACCTAACTTTACATAAAACAATGGCAAACATTACTAGTGACACTTGAAACATTTTGATGATTCTGAGGTTGGAAACTTGATGAACAATTTAATTTAGATTTATTGAACAATTTAACTTGGTGGTGTTTATTTAGTGTTATAGAAAATCACTACATCACTACATAGTATAAAATAAAGTCGTCTCTGTTTCGTGTTTGTTTGTCTGTATGCCTAAATCTTTAAAAATACGCAACGGATTTTGATGCGGTTTTTGTAATAGGTAGAGTGATTCAAGAGGAAAGTTTTTATGTAAAAAAATTCCCGAAATTCCCACGGGAACGGGCACAACGCGGGTATATGTAACCCAAGGTATGAAAAACATGCCTAAAAAAATTGGTTATTGGCGTGCGCTACTAAATCTATTGATGATACACAAAAACAATGTTCTACACAATCAAGGTACATATCATTGCGAACAAATAAGTTCGCGAGGGCATATGTCTAACTATTATAGTTAAGCCACAATAACCGTTTTTAGTTAAAATTAATTAGTTAAAAAAGGAGTGTAATTTTAAGTTGATGATATTCATATGATGATATAAATCTACATCAAAATAAATGGCTCTACAATCAAGGTTAATTATGTTTCTTTGTATACCTCTTTAAATTATTAAAATCGGACAGTTAGTTTCAGAGTTATGATGAGAAATATCACTACATAGTATAAAATAAAGTCGTCTCTGTTTCGTGTCTGTTTGTCTGTTTGTTTGTATGCTTAAATCTTTAAAATTACGCAACGGATTTTGATGCGGTTTTTTGTAATAGGCAGAGTGATTCAAGAGAAAGGTTTTTATGGAAAAAAAAATCCCGAAATTCCCACGGGAACGGGCACAACGCGGGTAAAACCGCGGGGCGCTGCTAGTAATCAATAAGTTTTGAAATACTCGCTTAGCTTGTCCTATCTACTTCACTGTCTTGCCAAGGTACACTACCATGATCACTGTTGAAATACTGCTTGAATAAGTCACGTGTCACCGAACCATTTATATTATAACTTCTTCCCGGTATACGCGCCATAGGAATTACATTTTCAGAAGGCATTTCAAGAGTATTTCTGTCTGAATCGTGTATGATCAAAGAACTCATCATATTATGGATGATACAAGCTGACATAACCAACTTGTCTACGACACGAGGGTTTACTGCAATAGGTGAAAAAAATATTCGAAATCGTTGACATAATATGCCAAAAGCATTTTCAGATGTTCTTCTTGCTCTACTAAGGCGGTAGTTGAAAATTCGTTTTGACCTATCTTGAGACGCATGATTTTTTGAGTATGGTTTCATCATATAGTTGGTGAGACTAAATGCATCGTCACCTACGAAAACATAAGGCATTTCTATGTCAGCTTCCGGTAACTTTGTTGGCGGGGGAATGTTTAGCTGCCCATTTTTAATTTTCTTATATAAATCAGATTTCATAAATATGCCTGCGTCACCTTCTTTGCCATAAGAACCAACATCTATTGTTATAAATTTTCGATTCGCATCGACCACGGCAAGTAAAACAATAGAAAAAAACTGCTTATAATTAAAAAATAAGGACCCGCTGTTACTTGGGCACACGATGCGTATGTGCTTACCATCTATTGCCCCGATACAATTAGGAAAATTCCATAACAACCAATATTCTTCGGCTATTCTTTTAAAATCTTCCTCGGTGGGTTCCGGAAGTGCAACGTTTAAAAGTCTCAAGCATATACTTTGTAAGACTTCAGGCACAATATTGCATATCCAATTATGGCTAATTCGAAATTGAAAACTTAAAGATCTATAGCTTTCTCCAGTCGCCAAAAACCTGTAAAAAAAAGTAGGTACTTAATTAATGGGTCAAACATCGGTGCAAAGGTAGTCCGTTTCAGTTCAGTGGTCCGTGTAGGTAGTGAATATCAATTATGAATCCATCTAACTAAATCTTATTTCTCCATTAAGAAAAATACTTTATTTATTCGGATTATCTGGTTTAAAATCACTACTCATGTTTACCTCCACAGAACATCGAACTAAAACAGACTATATAGTAGTTCTATATTAACTAACAATGCTTTTGTTTCAGCTGAAGAATGTAAGAATAAATGGCGTAATATACGCGACAATTATAGAAAAAATCAGAATAAAAAGAAAACCGGAAGTGCTTCTTCCGTTTCAAAATATGACGACGAAAGACTGAAATTCATACATGACAGCTTTGAAGAAAGAGAGTCGATTTCCAATTTAAATCCCGGAAATGTTCTTCAGGTTGATAAAGAAAATAATTTGCCAGGAGAGATATTTTCAGGACCAACTTGCTCAAAAAATAAAACTCAAGGGAAAAAGAAAAAAAGAGACAGCCTTGTCGAAGAATTTAGAAAGAATAGAGAAGAAAGAACAAACATGTTGAAACAAATTACAGAAAAAGACAATACTCCAGTACACATATTCTTTAGGAGTATGGCCGACGTAGTTTGTCAATTTCCTCCGGACAAAATAGCTCAAATCAGAGCACAAGTTTGTAACATCGTTACTGAAATGGAATTATTGGTCTTGGCGCAACGAGAGACACCATCCCCACAGCAATCATTCAACACACCACAGCATCCAATCCACGCATACAACTCTCAACGAGAGACACCATCCCCACAGCAATCATTCAACACACTACAGCATCCAATTCACGCATACAACTCTCAACGAGAGACACCATCCCCACAGCAATCATTCAACACACTACAGCATCCAATTCACGCATACAACTCTCAACGAGAGACACCATCCCCACAGCAATCATTCAACACACTACAGCATCCAATCCACGCATACAACTCTCAACGAGAGACACCATCCCCACAGCAATCATTCAACATACTTTGATGTTATACCGAGTTACTGTATTCGATTAATAAAAATAAATGATTATGTGAATTGTTTTATTTAATTACCGAAATAAATTCATTACCTTTTGAGCGCCAAGTAATAAAACATAAATAATGCCATCCACGCCAGCCCCAAAAATCAGAGATAAATACCTAACAAAATATAAGGATGGGAATAGCATGTCGAAAACGTGTTTTTTCCGAATAAATAATGATTAAATAAAGTGCGTAAATGTATACCAACATATTGTTATTGAAGTTTTTTTTAACCACACGCTAGTAATCTAGTAATTTTACCAAAGCTCGTAATTTTAGCAAATACTAATACAATCAAAGTCGCTTGAAGTCAAAGTAATCAAATAAAAAGATCATAGTAACTTTACCCCAGCACTAGTCAATAGATGTTGTCGGCCCCAGCCGACATTGGCGTGGTCAGTACGGTGAATTCTGTTAGTGTATTTATTGATAACTTCCAAGATTACCTAAACATTATGAATGTTTAGGTAATCTTGGAATGATAGACAAATCAGATTAGCTCACGACTTCGAGGGGAGGTTTTGAGGTTTGTATACGAAGATCCGTGATCTATGACTGGATTACTCTATGACGGAGAGATTGTCATGTGGATTTTGTCATATTGTTCTGGTGTACATTTATTATCTAATAAACTTTAGTTACATACCTATATAATCGGGTGTATTTATTAATACCCTAACAAATTCATATAATATTTTATTTACAATGATATGTTTTGACGCGATGGTCCTATTCTAAGGAGTTCTTTAGTAAAAGCCGTTATTCCTAAAAATGTATCATAAATCTTTTGTTTTTGTTACTTCTTTGTTCCCAACTTTTCAAGGAATATACGAGTACAATAGTAAATCATAAAACTGTACAACACGTGCAGTCGTAAAAAAAACGATATTTTTAAATGTATTATATTATATTTTAACACCGTGGGAAAGACATAACATATTATTTGTTTGCCAAAAGGCGGGTAGGTACATCAAAGTAGATACACATCGGTCGCACCGATCGCACGTATTTTTTGTAATTTTTTTGGTATAAAAATCTTCCATACCATTTA
This sequence comes from Cyclophora albipunctata, assembly GCA_963082685.1. NCBI lineage: Eukaryota > Metazoa > Arthropoda > Insecta > Lepidoptera > Geometridae > Cyclophora > Cyclophora albipunctata. The sequence goes on along the minus strand of OY720135.1, from coordinate 4,522,269 downwards.
TTTTTATGGATAGGTTTGAGTTAAAAATAAATAGTTATATCGTTGTTATTTCAATAAATAATATATGATAAACAAATACTCTTTTATTAAGCAAATGTAAGGTTAAATAATAATAACAATTCATGTCGGCTATAGCCGACAATGGCGCTCAAAAGGTTAACTTACCTTAACGTTAGGAATAGTTTTTCTTGTGCCGTAATAGCAAATTTCCGTTTTCTGGTTTTAGGCTGTGTGTCACTAATATCATCTATTATGGCCATTAAAATCTTGTTATAGATCTCCCTTGAAACCCGAAAGTAACCCATGAATTTTTCTTCACAATCAATTAAATGCCTTTTTATTAAGGTTTCGTAACAACCTTCACTCCTCCGTTGTAAAAACATGTTCCTCGGAGATTTTCTTTGTCTATTCAGAAGTAACAATTCTTCTTCTTCCTCCTCTTCAAGCAAAGCACAAATGAGAGAAAAATTGTTCATGTTCACGTCTACTTTGGTAGCTGCGGCAAAATCAACTGACCACCTCTCCGCAGGGACGCTAAACGGCGCATACCGCAGCGTTGTGCGTCATGATCACCAGACCACCTCTCCGCAGGGACGCTAAATGCTGCGTCGTGACGCTGCGTTGCGACGCATACCGCAGCGTTGTGCGTCATGATCACCAGACCAAAGCTTATCTGTGCGCCGCTTCGTTGGCCACTTCCATTGATGGTGATTCGGGTAGGGTCGCCCCAACCTCAGCTGCCATTGAAAATGCTAGTTGAAATGCCATGTCACAGCTTGCGTTAGACTCTATCCACTCCAGAGCAGAACACATGCGCAGGGCGGAGGCCTGGAAGTCCCCAAGCAGACCGTGGAACACGTCGGTGCAATCCATTTGGTAGTCGTCCATTTGGAAATCGGCTGCGTGTACATAGGCAGACCCAGGATAGACACGCATCCCTGCGGGTCGCAAGATGTTGACGCTGTTGTTGTGCGCTGAGGTGTTTTCATCCAGTAACACTAGCATTAGGTTTTTTGGCCCTGGTATGGAGATGTTATGCAAGTGCGGAATTTGAGTAAACCGAGTGGGCTTCCTTTGGTTTCCAGATAGATGGTGTGTGGAAGAGGAGTAGCTGAGACGCCCCGCCCACACTGAGGTGTCCAAATAACAAAGTAAGTATTCAGTTAACCAGGGCTGGTGCAGCGTTTCCGATGACATGGGCACGGCCGTCCAGTTATGATCCATGTCTGCTAGAGGCCATGCGTTCCTCAAGTTTACGTCGTTGTCCTTGAGCATACAGGCGAAGGCAGGCAGGGTGACAACGATAACATTCACATGGAGTCGTTGGTCAGCAGGTCTGTTATGGACACGGAAGTTGATGATGCGATTATCTGCGTTGTCCTCTCTTCTCACAAAATGGTTGGGTGTCCTGTCCATACCGTACATACCGTGGTGCTCAGCGGCCGCGTAACATATTCCCCGTAAGGCTGGCGCTGTGTCGATATGTGAGCTGTTGGTCGTACTCATGTATGCGAGACACATCTGTATCGACGACATATCACGTGCCATGGGACTCCGCACCGTACTAACCAACGGTTGAATTGCTGCCTTGTCTGTGGTTGTGGTCAAGGCCAGGAGCTGTAGGGCCTGTGCCGAGTAAGGAGGCTCCACGGGTGTAGAAGATTGGAAAGAAACCAACTTGGTACTTATCACTCGCGTCGGGATGTGGGTAACCTGGGACATTTCTGCTGGTGGTTCCGGTGGCTCATGATCGATGTTCGATGGCCCAGGTTCTTCCACTAACTCCAGATCCGCATAAGATGATGCTACGGACAATGCGGGGGCCGGGATAACACCGCCAACTCGGGCCGCTATTTCTGCTGCTTCTGCGTTGCTGTAAGGGCAAGAACGTACGCGGGCACCTACAGGCATACGTCTATGTATCACGCCTGTCGAGGACATGAACGACTGGCGGTGAGTGAGACGGTAGCGGTCTCTAGCTGATAGGAATGGGTCTTGCCTCAGAATTTGGTCCAACGCACCGTCACAGATGATAGTTATGTTGTCGTGTCGGAGGGGTTGTTGCTGTTCCCCCCCGGCTGCCAAAGCTACCGGCTCTAGGGTGAAGAAGTTTGTTATGACCCCACGTGAATGCGTGTTCCAAGAAGTGTAGTGGTGGGGATATGGGGTATCGCGGGATGCGATGATGTCATGGCCATGGGGATAGTCCTCCAATCCTGAAAGTGTTGTTCCCACATAGGGAAAGGGAGCACTAAAAGTATTAATCAGTAGTGCTTCTGATTGTGCGTCGATTGTTTTCACATCGTGGTGGGAGCGCTGCTCCGTGTAAGTTCCGGCCTCCATCTTAACACCCTCCTTCTACTACTGCTGCGCACATGCGTTTTATTGCTGCTGAATACGTCAGGCTGTAGGAAGATACTGCGATGTCGAAGAGAGTTATCACGATGACCACGGCGAACAGAGCTAATATGATGTAGTGACGCCTTCTATTATGCTCACAGTTTGAGCATCCTGCTAGAGGAGATCTCTCCATTTGCTCAACGTCCATTAAATCGGAGTCCGTTAACATGCCAAAAGTTTCGTTAGTTTCAGTATACCTATCTCAATACTACAAGGATATCGTTTGGTCAGAAAGGAGGGTATACGTCCGTACGTATTTGTCTCCTTTCAGCGAGCCGCTGCGGCCCGGCACAGTGTGCGATAATTCTATACAAATTGTATTAAAGCGATTTGAGCGGATTTTTGCGCTCCGCCCCGACACGCTGCGGCCCGGCATAATGTGCTTGAACCTTTAATGTAGTGCGAGGTTTAGACTCTGCGCTCGGTCAGTTACTGCGCACTGGCCACGTCGTACACATCTGCTATTAATAATTATGTAACAAGTATTGCAAATAAACTAATTGTATTAAATATAAAGTAATAGTGATTTTATTGATTGTGAAGGCCGTGGCAGTAACTCCCAGTGTAGTAGGATCCCCACACTCCACACGGTATTTAAATAATACACACTACTTCATTTCAGTACACGTAGTATATTAATAATCTTAATTACTTATCGCTTAGGTGTAGACCTAACAAACGAATCGATATTTCTTGTACACCACATATGGTGGCAGTAAAACACCGTCGGCTGTAGCGGCTATCATCAATGAAGTTGAAGACTTTGAACTATTCATTATCCTCTCTGGATACTTCGATCCTCGTTTAGTTATGATTTTTTTGCGTCCTGGGTCGTCGGTCAAATTCGTTTCATCGTAGTTTATAATATTGCTCGGATTTATGCCTACTAATGACTCTCCTAACTCCTTGAAATACTCTTTGATCGTATTTGGTGAAACTTCTGCCCTTTTTAGGGTTCCGTAGCCAAATGGCAAAAACGGAACCCTTATAGATTCGTCATGTCTGTCTGTCTGTCTGTCCGTCCGTCTGTCCGTCTGTCCGTATGTCACAGCCTTTTTTCTCCGAAACTATAAGAGCTATGTTGTTGAAACTTAGTGTGTAGATGTATTCTGTGAACCGCATTAATATTTTCACACTAAAATAGAAAAAAAAAAAAATTTAGGGGGGTCTCCCATACTTAGAAATTAAAAAAATATTTTTTTTTTTCATCAAACCCATACGTGTGGGGTATCTATGGATAGGTCTTCAAAAATGGTATTGAGGTTTCTAATATCATTTTTTTCTAAACTGAATAGTTTGCGCGAGAGACTCTTCCAAAGTGGTAAAATGTGTGTCCCCCCCCCTGTAACTTCTAAAATAAGAGAATGATAAAACTAAAAAAAATATATGATGTACATAACAATGTAATCTAACACCGAAAATTGGTTTGAACGAGGTCTAGTTAGTAGTTTTTTTTTTACGACATAAATCGTAAACCGCAAAAAAATACTGATTATTCATTCAATAACTCAAATGTAAATAAAAAAACAAGTACAACGAACTTCAAGAACTTCTTTATTATGTTACTCGCTGCTACGGAACCCTTCATGGGCGAGTCCGACTCGCACTTGGCCGCTTTTCTTTATTTTCTTAATGTTTTGACTATGTCTTTGGGAAATTTGGTTTTTATGACGTTTTAGGAAACCCGCGACGAAATCGGGTCCTGGTAAATTATTTTTAAATTTTAGCACTGTCCGGCCCACTTGGTCAAGATAAGCCTTAACAATATACCTCAAATCCAATGCATCTAAAGGGCATCCCCATTCCGCACATATATTAATATACTTTATCATGCACTCTTCAGTTTCATTTGTTAAAATAGTTTGCCCTCCTTGTTTTTTCATAGTTTTGACACTGTGTCTATAAAGTACAGATTTATTGATATCATATTTCTCAGCTATCTCCTTTAAAGAGAACTTGCCATTCGCATATGCGGCAACAGCTTCATTTATAATGTTTTCATCGTACTTTCTATACGTTTTCCCCCTAGGATCAGGGTTGTATATACGCGGCATAATGAATTGTAGGTACCTATAACAAAAAAAAATGTAGGCGATGAAAATATTTAATATTATACCCACATAATTAGTAGGTAACACTGTAGGTACGTAAAATTGGAATATAATCCTGATTTTGAAGTTTGAAATTTAATAATACCTACTATCTCGAACATTGACCTAGGTACATATGACAGGGACCTAGACCTAAATCTTTAAACAATGCTTTTAGATCATCAATATTGTCTTCAAATCATAAAACTCCAAAGAATTCTAAAATTTTCTAACAAAAACAAAATTATTTCAATAGGTAGCAGCCCTAACACACATCTTTCTAATCACCCCTTACTCGTTTCTATTGAACCCTTTCACATGTCTATTGAACCCATAATACGTATCTATTCACCCCATACTACGTATCTATTCGCCCCTTCCCCGTGTCTATTAACCTCAATCAAAAATAAAAAATGACTTGGTTTACAATTTTACAAATATTTCCAAATTTACTTCACAGTTGCACTTACCTTTTATTAATCTAGGTCACAAGAAACCAACGAATATATTATCAAGTTGTGATAGCACAAAACACTTTCTTTCACAGTGAAACAGTAAAATAAATAGGACCTCGTTCAACCTACGTTCAAGGAGCTAACTTCAAGATCTTTTTTTATTATGTTGGCCAAACCTTACGTAAATTCAGTATTGCTATTTCAAAAAAAAAATACTAGGGTAGACTGGTTAAATACGCCCTGCTTTTTCATTTTGTTAAATTAAACACACTTGTAATCAAATGTTATTTATTAATTAGGAACCATCGGTTACATATGCTAATCAGCCTTTAATTACTTGGTCAAGTCTTTAATTATTTTAATTATATTTTGACTTACACGTCTTTTTTAAAACTTCAAAAAAGGGCATTTTCCCCATAAGCTCAGTCAAAAATGCCCCGTAACAAAAAAAACGAAATAATAGTAATAACAAACAAAAATCAACATTACTCTGAGGAATATTATAAAAAAAATATTTATTTTGTTGTCTGGCAGTGAAACGGCCACATTTGTTGCATAAATTGTTGTACATCGTACAATCTTCATGCAACCATTTAATGCACCTTATACAATGTATCCAGTCCACTTCTTTTTTTGTTAGATTGTAATCTTCGAAGCATTCAGTACAGACATTTTCATGTTTTGGACGTCATCCTTATTAGGAGAGAACCCCACTTTTTCAAGGGCCTGAATATGTTTAACGAGTTTCTTTTCATACCCTGCTCCCAGCTCCGGAGTTCTACCTAATGGCCCTTTCCCTTTCCCTGAACGAAGATGTCTTCTAAGAGTTCTGCTAGGTATGCCATAGTCTCGGCTGGCCTGGTTTACACCCAACTCTTTGTTGATGACCTTAGACATCGCTTCATTTAGTGCATCAGCTGTCCATGATGCTCTAGATGTCTTTCTTCTATAGTGCCTTCCCATATTTTACCTATAAAAACAAAAAAACATCCTAAGTAATTTTGAGGCATATTTCACATCTAAAATCGGGGCGTATTTTACAAAGTCAAGGTAAAAATGCCCCGGGGATAAGTACTTGCAGCGTGTCTGAACTTGTCGAAAATTCCGATGAGAATGTGTAGGTTATGAACTATACCCAAAGATATATTCATCAGAATTCTTTGAAAATAATACTTCAAATATATGAATAATACGTTATAAAACTCACCTGCGCAAGTCGTGTCCCAATTTAAACAATATTTTTGGATTGTTTGTTTTTTTTCAAATATAAACAACGGAGCGCGACCGGCTGCGGCGAAGATTGTGGCGCCACTGCACTCTATCGAAACTAATGGAAACTTACTCCCTCGATAGCAAGGTCTCGGTTCTGCTTTAACTGGGGCGTATTCCCTGATAGGGCGTTTTTCACCAGTTTACCCTACAGTTTTAAAAAAATATAAATTTCAGAACTTTTTTCTTCCAAAATGTTTGGCTATTTTCTTTAGAAAAACATTTTTGGTTTTGTGTCTATTCACCCCTGCGTTTTTATTGACCCCGTTTTACGGTAATTAATTTTATCATTGTAATTTGTCAAATAATCATATCATATTTACATTATTATTATTTCGGAGGCTTATTTAGCACTTTAGCACTGTTTTTATTATAATTCTTTAATTTTTGACATAACAAAAGTTTACATAACTTCAAACTTGTCAGATTAAAAAAAAAAAACAAAACGTGTCTCTATCTGTGGTACTGGTCTGTGGTTGGCGTCGACGAGTCGTTAGCGTGATACAAGTTTAAATTTTGATTTTACTTTTTAACAAATAATGGAGACTGGAAAACGTAGTAAGAATTTTACCGAAAGAGAGAAGATGCTTCTTATCGAAGTAGCAAAGGAATTTGTGTGTGTTATTGATAACAAGAAGACCGATGGCACGTCCGTGAAGGCCAAGAAGCAAGCTTGGTTGGCGCTTACAAATAAATATAATGCTGTCTCCGAAACTGGAGTTCGAACTGAAAAGCAGTTACATGCCCTTTATGACAATTTGAAGAAAAAAGCCAGAAAAAACATGAGCGATGACAAAGTAAGTTAACCTTTTAATTTATTTGACAATCTTACACAATCTGTAATGACTTGATACCTTCGTAAAATAACACGTGGTTATCTCTGTTCTTTCTGGTAGTCCAATAGGTATAAATAATATTATAAACATCTGAATAGTAGTGAGGCATGATCATGGCCTCGCCACTATTCATTGGTGCTACTTATTTGGACTGGTCTAAAATAAAAGTTTAAGGAGTTAGGACACCCACATCCAAAAGTAGGTACCACATAAGAATGTAACATACTCATGTTAAATTTTAATTTTAATTTCAGTCATAGCTGTATAAAACTGGAGGTGGAACATTTAAGGTGAAGACAACTGAAGTTGATGAGAAAATTGTAGCTCTACTAACTCCTCAGTTCAAACCATTATCTAATGACTTTGACTCGTCAGCACCATATTATAACTTAGGTAAGTCAAGTGTTTTACGTATATACATATTTATGATAGAATAAATTCACTTCCCATAACAAAGATCATATGAAATGGATTTAGGAATAACAAACTGTCCCCGTCACATCAAACTTCTAGTGAAATTACAACAGATAATTATGTATTATTGTTATGTAACAACAATAATTCACATGTAATAATATACATAATTAAGTAGTAAGTAAACAATGTCACCATCTGCCAAGCCTTTTTCCCATTTCTGTTGGGGTCGGCTTTCTGTCTTACCGCATGTGGCGTGAATACTATATTTTACATGGAGCACTGCCATCAGCCCTCCATAACCCAGTTATTACTGGGTAATACAATATCCTTTGGTATGACTGGTTGTCAAACTTTTTGACCTTCTAACCAATATTAACTGTCAAAGATGTACAAAAGTAAACATAAATCTAGTATTTAAAATTTATTTGTTACAGAAAATGAAACTCAAGTATCCAGTGAAGCTGCACAAGTTGGTACTTCTCAAGATTATATAATAGAACTGAATGCAAAAGCAAACAAACTCTCCGAAATAGAGTCAACACCCATGCAGGCGGAATGTTCCAAAAGACCAATTTCTCCACTCCTCGAGTCTGCAGAACACACACCCAAGTTGAAGAGAGTTTGTTTAACTGAAATTAAAAAAAGAAATATTAATAATCTAAGCTCGTCCATAATAAAGAGGAAAACTCAAAAACAAACAAATGAAGATATCATTACAAATAAGCGGCTAGAAATATATGAGACACAACGGCAGCAAGAACTAATGAAATTAGAAAAGTCACGTATTATACTCGATATGGATATTGAATTGAAGCAAGTTCTTCTAGAAAACGCTAAACTAGATTTAGAGTTCAAAAAGAAGAATTATAATTTATAATAATAATTAATATTTTATTTCTTTTGTGTTCATATATTATTAAAATAAATATTAAGTACCTATAACATAGTTTTATTATTTACCTAAAATATTGCTCCAAAAACAAGCGGCGAAAATACACTCGTGAGCAAAATAATCGACTCAGGTGACACACCTGCAATCAAACATCACCGACAAAAAAACAAACCATAAAAATATGTTTTTCTTAGTAAAATATTAAAGCTGCTATTGTTAGCTTCAAAACAGTGTAAAATATTGTCATGTTTATTGCTGACATAACCCAATAATAGGCTGTTATCAGTAACTACCCCTTTTCGGCTCGATTACAATAGTGCTAATTAAGGGTTACTGACCCATATAAAAGGTTATTTACCTGGCTCACCCTTATCAGTTAGCCGTCAAACGTCAACCGATACACATCTCCGTTATCAACAAACAAGAACTCCACCTGAAAATGGACACAACAAGTACTGAAGCTGCTCAAGCCGTCACCTTGTTGCAATAAGGCCAGAGTCAACGTGAAGTGGCTCGTGCGCTGAACATGAGCCAGTCTGCAGTTTCCAGAGTTTATCGTCGTTACCAGGAGACCGGTAAGACCCGGTTCCGGAAGAAAAAGGTGCACATCGGACAGAGATGACCGATTCATTGTCAGCACATCGCTAAGGAATCGAGCCCTCACTGGCGTTCAAGTCCAACAACAGCTCCGAGAAACGCGAGGAGTGGCTGTGAGTGGTTGGACAGTCAGAAGACGACTCAAGGCAGCTAGCCTTAAGCCAAAAAGGCCAGCTACTGGCCCCAAATTAACCCCAGCCCACCGAGCAGCCCGCTTACGATTTGCCAGAGAACACGTGGATTGGACGAACAGTGGAGCTCCGTTCTCTTCTCGGATGAAAGCAGGGTGTGCCTGCATGGTAACGACAGAAGAGGACGTGTGTACAGACGACCTGGAGAAAGATTTGCACAGTGCTGCATTAAAGAAAATGTAGCTTTCGGAGGATGTTCCTGGATGGTGTGGGCGGGCATTTCAATGGAGGCCAAAACTGAGTTGGTTTTTATTGAAACTGGCGGTCGATCGGGGGGATTGACGGCAAATCGATACGTAGAAGAGATTCTAGTGAATCACGTTGTCCCCTACGCCGGTTTCATAGGTGAAAACTTCACATTAATGCACGACAATGCCCGTCCACATACTGCAGCTTCCGTCCGGCAATACCTACAAGAGGTTGAAATTGCCGCTATGGATTGGCCAGCGCGTAGCCCGGACTTAAATCCTATCGAACATTTGTGGGATGACCTAAAAAGAAAAGTTCGGGCTAGAAATCCCGCTCCAGCCACGAAAATGGACCTCAAAGCGGCGCTCATTGAAGAGTGGAATAGCATGGGACAAGATAGAGTAAAGAAACTTATTGGGTCTATGAAGAGGCGATTGGAAGCAGTAATTAGGGCCAGGGGGGGGCAACACAAAATATTAATAAGAGCTTTTTAATAAATTTTCTATTTAGACGAATCTAAGCTGTTATTTTCTTTGCTGTTAATGATTACATTGTTTCATTGCTTAGGACTTCTTTTCATTGAATATGTTTTCTTTACCAAATAAATTAATTAAATATAACAACATAGACCACTTATTTTAAAGCTAAAACTAACAGCTTTACGATTTTAAAATAAAAAATTGAAATAAAGCTTTACATTTTTTGCTAGAAGCTTTTAACCGCGAGTTTGCATGCTGAGTCGATTTTTTTGCTCACGAGTGTAGTTTCCTTCAGAGGAAAGAGATTGTTCAATAGATTCTGTAATGTCTTCGTGGATAGGTTCTTCAATGATTACAGTATCATTTTGCTGTATAGCTATGTTATGCAATACAGCGGTTGCAACAATTACAGCTAAAGTGTGATCAAGTTTCAATCTTAATTTTTGAGAAACACAAGCAAATCTTCTTTTCCACAAACCAAATGTCCTTTCAACTGTGTTTCTTGTCTTGATCTGTGCTTCATTGTACAGTTTTTCTGCATTTGTTGATGGATTTAAAAATGGTGTCATCATGTACCTTCCACAAGGATAAGCACTATCTCCCAGGAGGTGACCATCTATCTCATTGTTATCCAGACGTGCTCGCAAGAATGAGTTGTGATACACTGTGCTGTAATGTGTTGATCCATGCCAGCGAGCATCAATATCACGGATTAGTAAGTTAGCATCGCAAACTACTTGGACATTAATAGAAAAGAAGCCTTTTCTATTTCTAAATAATTCTGCATGTTCACCACCAGGAGACTGTAACCAATTACATTTGGAAATCCAGCTATACTAAAAAAACAAGCGTTTACTTCTCTCAGTTCTTCATTAGGCATACCTATGTAACTCCTAGCAAGCTTCGCTATTTCGTTGCTTACTTTATGGACCACTCTGGACACAGTTGTTTTATGAACATTAATGTCGTCACCAATTAGCACTTGAAAACTACCTATAGCATAGAATCTTAAGGCAATGAAAATTTGCTCTAATACAGACAACGTATATTTGCGTTGCACAACAGGAGTTAGAGCAGGGCTGATGATATCACTTAGGTGCATCACAGTATTTTTATCAAAACGATACCTCGATTTAAATTCTTCATCTGTAAACATTTCGAAAGGAATTCGCCTGCGTCTTAAGTTTCTAGGAATAGATATGTTAGCAATACACTCCAACACTTCCATATCGGACTCTGACGAGCTACTCGTATCCAGTATGCTATTCATATTATTTTCTTCGTAGGTTTTAAAATAAACTTTAACTTTCACGGAATATTTATTCAAACATAACCTAAATGTACGTAATGAAACACCAAAAAAAAAGTTATGGAACCAATAAACGGCATAGATTGGTCAGTTAAGTTAAGCTACGCTTAAACCGAGTTTATGTTACATTGTGTCGTTCAGAAACTCACTTTCGTAAGGTATCGAACCAATAGCGCTAACGGATAGATAAACTACCGTTAAAAGTTCTTCAGAAACCGGGCATTATTCGCTAACTACTTTATTTCACCGGAAGGTTCTTTGCCATGGCAAAACGAGTATATTTACTAAGAAATAGCATCTACACATCCCACGCTAATTGCGCATTCCCGCCAACGACGTGGAACGGACACGGACAACGACTGATTTTATTGTAATTCGTGTGGTCTCTTGTTTTAAATTGTCGTTTCTACATAAAACTTTTGTGTATGGACATTATTAAACGTTTAGGTACAATTAGTGTTTGTGTGTATTTTTCATCACCATCCAATAATTAATAAACATAAACAAAATTAAACATAAATGATGAGATGATGAGTGTTGCACATAGCACTCATCATCTCATCATCATCCTGACCATATAATGAGAACAACAATCTACCTCTTTGTTTAATGTTATTTAGCATTCATTAAAAACTTCGTAGAACTACTCGTAAATCATCAAACATTCTGGTTGTGTATATTATATTATATATTTACTAATACCTAGGTAGGTACTAATATTATTATCTCCTAAACGCGTGAACCAATTTACATGATTCAAACGCATAAAATGGTTTTAGACCTAGACCTTTCATTTGACACCAAAATCGTTAAGATATCTCAACAAACAAAAAATCACATTTTCAAGTTGCTCTCGTAATTATCTATCGCGTCGCCCAATCCCCCGCAAGATCCCCGCGTTGATCCACGGAAGTGCATTCGAGTTGAAGTGCATCATAGGTAATACTCGTACAGTTCTTAATCTTAGAATAGAATATACTTTATGGTAACTGAATAGTGGTCCCGTCATTTTGATATCAAAACAGCGGGACCAATTTCCTGGAAATCCGATGCAGTTAGGTTTATAATATGCCATGCTTTGTTCTGAAATTGACAGCATGTTATTCCATTAGACTAGATTATTTTAAACACATAGATTATAATAACAGATAGATTATTTTAAAATTATTATAAACACAATTATCTTTTACTTACCGATCTCCTTTTTTTTATCATCGCCCGCCCCCATTGTTGAATTCGGGAAAAAGTGCTTCATAAACATGTAACCAAAATTTTGCTCTGGCATCGCGATCTGTGTAAAGTTCATTCGATAAATCCCACAATGCAGGACGTTGGCGCACCTCGGCAATCACACGTTCGGTATCAATGTTCATGGTGGCGGGCGACTGTACGCGCGCGTGCCGACGGTCGGGAACAGAGTGAGGACGCTCATAGCGTTCTATAGCGCGTCAGTCGACCGACGAACGCGGCGCTGACGAGCGAGACCGACGCGCGTCATCAGCGGCGCGTAGCAACTCGCGCGCCGCTGAGTGTGAAATTAAGCGGGGAATTCACTAGACGGGCATGTCCGCGGGCAGTCTGTCCGGGCATGCCTGGCGACGCAATACACTTCACAGACTCTTCAGTTTGTTTTAGAACGGCCTCGCTATTAGTTGTGTTGCAAGATGGCAATGCAAAGGCGAAAAATTGCAATAGTTACGCTAAATCAGCTCTGGGATAAATTTCTTTACATTTTTCAATCAAATGTTGATAGGCGGTATTACGCATTTCACTATTCATAAATTCCTTGCTTTTTACCTTCCATAAACATGGATAAGTTTTGTATTCAGCTATAAATTCTTCCCAGAATATTTTATTCTCATTAAAACTCATTTTAAATTAAAAATTCTCCACAACTCGTCGAACGATAATAAGCGGACGTGTGATTGGGTTGCTGTCACTGCCAGGTCTGTCCACAGGCCGCCTGGACTAAGCATTCACGCTCGGACCTGTCGGTGCCTGTGCAGACAAAATGAGATCGCGCGGACTTCCAACGGGCAGTCTGCCAGACCGCCCGCGGCAGTACTACACTGACTGATAAAGCACAGACATGATAGTAGCGAAGCCCGTCGGACTTGCCTACAGGCTTGCCCGCGGACATGCCCGTCTAGTGAATTCCCCGCTTTACAGTGGCAGCGGGCGGGGCGGATGAGCGGGTGACGCGTCGAGCGGAAAACGCTCATTTCAATAGATGAACACAGTAGCAACGGAGCGTTTGAGCGGTTTGGACGTTTCTCCCTATATAAAGTGGGACCTTTTTTTTCTAAAAGCAATCGTCACGATATTAATAGTGATCGGTATAGACATGGTGAATTTCATACTTTATACGAAAGGCTACGAAACCATGAAGATAAATTTTATGAATACACTCGAATGACCGTAACAACTTTTGACTACATATTAAATGCTGTATAAACACAGTTATCGAAATCCGAAACTAACTTCATTGCCTTAACAATATCTCCTGCGCAGAAACTTTTGTTGACTCTGAGGTAAGAAATCAAAACTATAATAATCATCAATGAATTTTTATTATTAATCAACAATGCCAGACATAAAAAGTAATCAATAATTATCTATATTATCTGGAGGTGCACTGTGATAACCATATTGTGTCATATTAGAGACCGGATAATATGCAACATAAAAAGCTTGAAATATGCATGCAAATATGCATGAAAAATGCCTAAAATATGCACGAAAACTGACAGAATATGCAACATTAAATGAGTTTTTTTTGTTTTGTAAATATTATTCCTTTAGATTTAAGTATTTTGTTAGTAAATACTTGTCTTATGTTTTACTTTATTTTGTATGTATCTTTTTAATTTATTGTTATTTGATAAAATAAAAAAACTATTAAGTTTTATATTTTTTATTAAAAAAATCAGCATACATTTATAGAAAACTATCCATTGATAGATGTTAATCGATACAGTAGACATGTAACATTATTTAATATTTTTGTAAACATTAACAATCAAGTATTGTTCCAAATGTTCAGTGGTAAGATTATGTCTTCGATCATTCAAAATATTTTTATAGGTCGAAAATGATTGCTCCACATCTACTGAGGTAACTGGGCAGAATTTGAACTTGGGTGCTATGTTAGCGCTTTTGCCATTCGATTGAATACATCCAGCATCGAGTATCTCCAAAGACGCGTTGTTTAACAATAAAGTTCATCAGGGACCGAATTTTTTGCCTGAATATACGTGCTGTGATGTCGTGTCTATCATTTGATGTTTGTCCGGGAAGCAGCAATTGAGTAATTTCTATCCATTTTGGATTACAGGTAAAAGTAATAAAGAGATCTGGCCGGCCGTAATGACGAACATATGTCATTGCATCTTGTGCATATTCATGCATATGACGTGGGCTACCAATGTACGTCGCCGGCAGAATAGTTAATCGACCAATATTAGCTGCATTTCCTTCAGTACTAACTGCATCACGTAAATGGATGTACTCCTCAGAACGCAGTTTGGCTTGGTTCAACCTAATAAATGTTAAACGTTCCGTTTCTATTTTTACATACATGTCAACGCAATACTGCTGAAACAATCGACGAAACCGCAGCAAATAGTTGTCAGCATTTTGACGAATCATCAAACGATATGCATAATAATTCATTGAGCTAACTTTCTTTGTAGTTTCTTCACCTGAAATTCAAAATTTGATAATTAACCATTTCAAAGACAAATAATACAGACATTAACCATTATTAAGATACTGATATTTTACCATTCAATGGATTTATCATTTTAATATTAAAATAATATCCATCTTCTCCTTGCCAAAACATCAGTGGGTATTGCAATGCGTCATATGATCGATGAGTTTCAGATATTTGTTGCAGTTGCCCAGTATCGCGACGTGTAAGCACAATATCGCGTTTTTCCAATTGTTCACCAACAATCAGGATGGCAACTTCGTCTACTGTTGGAGCATTAAATTTGCGTTCGTGTGTTCCAGATGGTCGTTTATCTGCTTTGATGACAACTTTATAGTCATCATTTGGCATTTGCTCTAAAGCACTCTTAAACAACCTGACCAACGCATGATGTTCATGAAGCAGACACTGCAAGTCTTGAATAATTGCTCGCTTCATTCCTGCATTGATCCCTAGGCGTCGATCAAGTTGTTCTTCCATGTTGCCCATGAAATATATTTGTAAAAATGTATTCTGTGTATCTTCGAAAGGTAGTAATGATCCAATTCGATGGTGAATCTGTCCTTGTATCTACAAAATAAAAACCAGACAGTATTAACTGGGTTATAAACACTTTTTCAGTGGGAGAGTAGAGTTCAGTATTAGCAAATATAATACATACCAATAGATAAAGTAAGTTATTCTTTAACTACATTCTATGTAAGTACAAAAATATATACCTTAAATGTCGGATTAAATCCTCCTTCTTCGATAATGTCTGCCCCAAATGACGTCTTTTGGAAACAACTATTGTATTTTCGAGTATTTGCAAGAAAGTGGCGTGATTCTTGTGTTTCGTCACAAAGCAATGAATACAATGGCTCATGTGGCGGAGTCAACACTGGCAATTTCACTTTGCCATTAAGGCAGCATAATCCAGGCGTTTCTCCGGAAAACTTTAATGCACCACAATACTCGCAAACCACGTCCATTTGCCCAATGCAAACGCTAGGATGCAAGCTGTAATCATTGCTGCAATCGTATCGAAACGCTGCTCGATTCAAATCAGCTAAATATCTTGTTCTGCGTCGCAAATTATCTATTTGTTGACTTCTGTTGTTCGCTCGACGATTCTGCATTGCCAACCGAGCTGTTTCACGGGCTGCTTCACTTTGCTCTCGTGATTGAGAAGCACGAAGTCGAGCCATACTATCGCGGCGCTGTTCACGTGCAATTTCTTGTTCTTCTTCAGTCCTTTCATTTGCAGTATTTTGTATTCTTCTTGCATTACGGCTTTGTCGGGAAAGATTCGATCGTCTTGGTCGCGGCATTATTAATTAAACTTCACTTCACTTCAATCCACTTGTTAATTATTTATTTAATAGAAATAGTTTTAATATTGATTTCTATTACGTCAATACATAGCTGTCATTTTACGTCAATTACATAGCTGTCATTTGCGTTTTGTTATTCCAAGTCTGATTCTTTTTTGTTATACCACGTTTTATAGTGACTGACGTTTCATGTCAAGTCACACGGGAACGCTGTCGAACGGGATAAAAAGTATCCCTATAAGCTACCTCCCTACCAATCGAACGGGATAAAAAGTATCCTATGTCCATCTCCTGGCTC
Source organism: Cyclophora albipunctata (assembly GCA_963082685.1). Classification (NCBI taxonomy): domain Eukaryota; kingdom Metazoa; phylum Arthropoda; class Insecta; order Lepidoptera; family Geometridae; genus Cyclophora; species Cyclophora albipunctata. The sequence continues at coordinate 4,505,822 of OY720135.1, read as the reverse complement.
TAAGCTACCTCCCTACCAATTTTCAGCCGAATCTGTTCTGCCGTTCTTGAGTTATAAGTGGTGTAACTAACACGACTTTCTTTTATATATATAAAAGAAAGTTATAGATTAAAAGATTATAACTAACCCGATCCAGTTGTATCGCTTGTTTTTTCTCTATTCCTTTCTCGTCTACAGGAACCTAAAAGATTTTCATTTTAGACTTTAATTCCTTCTTGGGAAGATCAAAACTGTTGGCTATTTCATTCCACAAGTCTTCACGTTTGTTTTTATTATGGTTTTTATTGGAGATTCGCCATGCGCATGTCTAAAACATGCTTCAGATTAGACCTAGGTATTTGCCCTTTCGGTTACTTATCTTTGTTTAGATAGGTACTTAATAATATTATATTGAGCTAATTGTAACTGAATAGTATGGACGTACCTACTTTGAGTTTTTTTTCTGACATGTAACTGTTTTTAATTAAGTATGACAAAAATGACTGGTGTAGGTAGCCGGTGGACGTTAGTATTTACCTATATATTCTGTGGCGGTAGTGGCAAGTCGTTACGTGTGATGTATGCGTGACAAATGGCGTGTTTGTACATCTCTCGTGAATATTAATTAATAATATCAATATCGGAATCTCCAGACTACGGTCCTGTGATCTCAATCTCGGTCCATGATCATGTTTTGTACATAACTATTGACAAATATAGGATTAATTAATTTTATTTGTGATTTCAGGCATTCAATCAACCAGAAAAGACGTCAACTTCATCTACAGCAACGCCAGCAACAACATCCATACCAGAAGTTCCAACATCTGCAGCACAATATCTCATTGAATATGTGGATGCATCTGATGTGGCAGCAACGGTTTTAGTTGACACCCATCAAAATGATTCTGAACCACGAATTCCAATACAACCACAGCAAAACACTCATGTACTCGTAAATCAAATTGAAAATTATTTACAATTGATTTTAGACAATCAAATTAATATGACGCAAACAATAAATGTTCTAATGGACAATCAGAAAAAAATGTTACATAAATTGGCAAGTCTATCTGTTCAGATAGAAGATGAATTTTCCAAGTGTGACAATACCAAGAATACAGAAGTGGTTGCACTGGGTAAATCTAACAATCTGATCGAAAACGAAGCTTTTGTCATAAAACCAATTGGTTCAGTCAAAGAGCTAGAAAAACTGGAATCACGTTTAAGTGACAAGCAGCAAAAAAATAAATTGCTACAGCAATATTCTTTTGTATGTTCACAATCGGATGGAAACGGTGCAACATGTGCTTACAAAATATTAGACATGTTTTTTACTCGTGATTTTTTATGCAAGTGTTCCTGGACAGGAGGCAGTAGAAAGAGTGATGACATAAAAGTGCCTCTAAAGGCTTTTAAAAATTTCCTCAATTTTTACCACCAACTAATACGTATCTGGGACCAAACTTATACAATTGAAAACAATGAAAACTTTTTCAAAACTGTGCTTAAAAATTCAGTAAAGAGAAAACACAGCAAGAATGAATGGGCATCAACAAAACGTAGGAGAACAAAAAAAGTTAAACTTATTAATCAAAATGAATCTGATCAAGCAAATCAATCCACCAATCCAATTGAAAATGTTGTGGTGGTAAACGACGCTGCAAATGAAACAGGAAACACCAACAAAGAATGAAAGAAAATAACAAAAAACAAATTGTCCTAAGGAAGTCTCCATTCTTCTCTGTGTTCTTCTTCGAAGTTTAGGTAAACAAGCACTACCTATTCCTACCACTGCTTATACTCGTATATTAAGTGCCATAACTGTCATAGTAATTTGTTCCTATTTTATTACCTAGCTTAATAAGCATTAAGCATAAACGCGTAATCTCGTGACTGTGATTGTCCTTAAGAAAACACAAAATCTCGTCACTGTGATTGTATTTTAGGACACAAAATTATGTAGGTAACTATTTTTCTTGTGTATCTAGTAAATAAGTAACTGTTTGATTATTTTTAATTACTTAAGATATCCACTGATGGATATTTCTATTATGTTTGCCTATACGGGTTTTTCCATGAATAAAAGTACATTTTCTTAATGGCAATGTTTTTTATTTCCCTTTTAAACTGTATGTAATAGGGGTATGAAGTACAAGTAATTTTTGTGATCAGTACATACTAGTTTTGTTTTTATATCTTTGGAAGTAACTATGGTCTCCGTCCGCCTGATAGTAGGTAATTTGGCTTTGAATATGTTCAAATACGATGATCTAATTGGTAGTTCAAAAACATCGGATAAGTCAGTAATTTTATAACCTGTAATCTTTATTTCACTGTTAACAGCAGTTTCTATTTTTTTCACTTCCAAAATGGCATTATTGTTGCATAATACATATTTATCTTGAGGCTTTACAGAAATTTTAAAATCTTTAAAATGTAGTGTATTTAATTTTCTGCTATTGGTGGTAACAAAGGGTTTCACATATGCAATTTGCCGACTTCCTCTGCCCTTACTCATTTCTGATGCTGAATCTTCACTAAGGCCCGTATTTATAAATCGCTCTTAATACCGATCTCAATAGCGCTCTCAGCTGATACGCTCTCAAGTTGGGGGCAGCATCTTAAGATAGACGTTAATTAATAGTCCGATATTGAGAGCGTATCAGCCGAGAGCGAACTTAAGATCGTCATCTTGAGATCGCTGTCGCTTGAACGAACTATTGACCGAATGGGTTTGCGTTCCATTTTTCGTTTTACATTGAATGACAATGTGAAATATTTTGTGTATGCAAATGGCCTCAAAATATTTACAGATTTATCGAAAAAGAAGTGAAATATGTTTTATAACTATAATTTTCATGTTTTTTAATAAATTATCATCAAATATGATATTTAAAACATAATGGCCAATAAACGTGAATATTGGTTAATTTACGAAACGGAACGTAAAGCGGGCATAGAAAACATTTCAGGTAGCTTTTGACAAGATCCACGCTACTTTTGTTTGTGTTTCGGCGTGTTTACATCACTGTTTTAACTTCCTGATTTCCTTTATTTGCCCTATAATGGCATCCAAAAAACATATTTTTAGCCCCGTAGAAAAGAAGGTTTTTACGGACATTATAAAATCTTATGCAAATGTTGTTGAAAATAAAAATACTGACAGTGCAAGTTTGCGAGACAAGAATCAGGTATGGGATAATATAACAAGGGAGTACAACGCAAGTCCTCATGTAACATCCGAGGTAAATATTTCATGTCAATTTCATGTTTAATTACTTTAGCCTTCTTACTTTTACTTCAGTTGAACAAATTAACTTATTATTATTTAATTTCAGGTTTCAAATAAACAACTAAGGCGATTGTGGATGAACCTAAAGCAGCGCCAACGAGAAGCCCTAACAAAAGAACGGCAACATCGTATGGCCACTGGTGGAGGGCCTTCAACCAGTGGTGCAGATATTGAGCCGGACGTAGCCCTTATAGCTCCAGCGTTAATGGTTGAAATTCCTGATGCAATTGATTCGGATGACATCTTCCAAGGTATATATTTTATTATTATCCTATTTATTATGTGGATTAATTTTATTTACTTGTTTTTTATGTCAGTTCATCTATTATTTTATATTTGTTATATTATTTATTTTGATAAAATGAAAAGTATTTTATATTGTAGGCACACTGTCAGCACACTGGTTGAATATTGTATTTTTTTTTCAGTCTTTATCTGCTTCAATAGAAATAGACAATACCCAGCCCTTGGATATCCAACTACCATCAATGAATAGTGTGCCTGATCTGTCTCCCGTACCCTCACCTACTACAACTCCTCAGCCTCCTCCTCTGATTGTAACACTACCACCTCCTCCTCCACCACTGCGTACTATTACAACTCAACCTCCTAGCATGGCAACAACTCCTCCACCTCCGTCCAATGTGTCTACTCCTCTGCCACCACCGTCTACTTCTACATCCTCCCAGCTGCGTAGGCAAAACATTTTGGAAAAGGAGTACGCGGACAGATTAAATCGGGCTTCTGAAATCCATGCCTTGGAGAAGGAATTGCTCGCATACAAGATACGGGAGGCAAAAGCCAAAGCTGAATTAGCTGAATTAATATTACAAAGAGAACGCTTACGGAGAGAAGGTAAATACCTAAAAATATTGCAATCATTAAAACTCTTTTACAATTTACATGACTGTTCTTCTGGTTATTATTTGGGTCTAGGGTTGGTTGTTTACAATTTTAAAATAAAATAAAATACCTATGAATTTTTCAAAAATCTTATAATTTCATTCTTATTTCGTTTTAAGAATGAATATGACCACTTCTTACCTGGTAGTTTATCATTAAAAACTGCTATTCTCCCGTTCTCTGTTAAATATTTATGCACAACAACTCTTAGATCTAGCAAACTGAGAGGGCTGCCGTATTCACCAGCTGCAATGAGCACTTTTATTATATATTTTTCTTCGTCAGCTGTAAGCCGTGTAGGACAACCTGGATTCAGTGGGTGTTTGCCATGCAATTTGTCAAGAAGGGTTCGCCTCGGAATACCAAACGTTTTTTCGGCTTGATAAGAAGATATTTTTTTTATTTTAATAATTCTATGGCAACATCAATTATTTCTTGACTGTACTTTGGCGTATAACTTCTCTTAGTCTTATTTTTAAGTTGCTTTTTTTTCGATCTTCCCTTATATCTGTAATTAAAATAAAATAGTATATACGGTTTAGTTCCTACCAATACCCAGAACCTCTACAGTGAATTAGTGTCCACCGACCCAGACTTTAATGCTCAAGACAAAATTGAAACAATAGACTTGACTAAAGAGAGTTCTAGTCCGGTTATTTTTACTAGTCACAATAAACTTAAAAAATATATAAAACTTACTAAATTCATTAGGAAAAGTAAGAAATTGCAGGAAAATTTATTTTTTCAAAAATTCCCGCCTAATTTAACAGAACTTATCATTGTCTGATCTGTTGTCCAATAGTGTCACGAACTTAGAATTAAGCAAAAATGTGTACGAGCATGATACCCAGTTGCTGCGTGAAGAGCTTGCTGTAAAAGAGCATCTTTTACAAGATATATTTTCGAAATACGAGACAGCACAGACTCGGCTTCAGGAGCAAATGGCGTCTGCAAGCGAGTTGTTAGACTTAGTAACACATAACACTGAACAGTTATTGCATATTAACTCTCTTCAAGAGCCTAGCAGTGTTATCAGTGCTGTGGAGGTACAGGAGCCCCAGCCTGTACCCACTCTGATCACTCCGCAACTTGTTGTCAGTGAGACTCACATAGATAAGTTACTGATATTTTCAGACCAACTAGGACTGGACTTTGGGTCACTATTAAGTAATAAGTTAGACTTTAAGGTTATTAACCATTGTATGCCTGATGCCACATTTTAAGATATTCTGGATCTTTATTATCAAAATATAAATCGCTTCTCTGGCAAAATATTGGATAGTCTTTTTTAAACTTACACGATTTGAACACATAATTTAAACGTACTCACACGGGTTTTTTCGCGTTGGAAAGTTTATAAAGCAAGTAATAACTTACTTTTTATTTCCCGACGTTTCGAGGGGATTCCACCTCTCGTGGTCGCGGGTGAACTGAAGACATTGGAGTTACCGCTGTGATGGGAGGGTAGGCGTTCCAAGTGTTGGGAGTACCCTCACATGGTCAACTACTAGATTACTACTAGATGTAAATAACTTCGACATTTTATGTTTTAGTGAGACTTGGTTGAAAGATGATAGAATGCAATTTAATATCAATTGTTTTAGAGTCGCCAGTGCTTCAACAGAATATCGGCTGAGGGTTGCATCATTTTATTACGAAATTGTATTAAATTCAAAGAACGGGTTGATATCACTAAATATTGTCTTGAGCGCACTTGTGAGATTGCTTGTGCAGAAATTGACGGCTATATCTTAGTTTGTGTCTATAGGCCTCCGTCTTTATGAAACTCGTTACTCACACTCGTGTTTTAATACCCTTCTTTATATGACAGTTGCATAAACTACTATTAATTTTGTATTTTAGTTTGAATTACAGATTTGTGATGCAGATATGCAAATTACAAGTGTGGATAGTTTTGGTGGAGCTACACACGATTCTTTCATTTGGAATGACCACCCTATTAAACACCATCTTGAGAATTTACAAGAATCGACTTGGTTATTAGGTATGTAAGATATAGATCATGAAAAAAATTATTCATTGGTGATACTTTGGTAGATATGTATTAATTTTAAGTGTTATATTTTTAGGTGATTCTGGATATCCCCTAAGACAATATTTGATGACACCAATCGTCAATGCTATCCCGAACACGCCTGAAAACCACTACACGGACTTGCATGTTATAGCTCGGAATGTCATTGAGAGGACTATTGGTCTTCTAAAAGCACGCTTTCGCTGCCTTCTGATGCATAGAGTTCTCCATTACAAGCCACGGGTTGCCGCCTCTATTGTAAATGCTTGCGTTATATTACACAACATTTGTAATAGAGCCAATCTTCCTGCACCACAACTGAGTAGTAGAGAAATAATGCAGGAATCACAGATGCAATTAGGTGTGGCATTTGAAGATCAGCCAAATACCAACAACCAGGCACTTCAAAAAGGAGTTTCTACGAGGAACCAGTTAATTCTTGACTTGATTCAGTCTCTAATATGAAATTTTAATTTATTTTTAGATATATTTTTTATTTAGGTGTATTTATTTATATACACTCGAGAGCAATGAATCCGGGTCACTTAAAGAATCCTAAAAATCTCGGAAACTAAAAATGCTAGGTTAATGCAATAAATTGTATTTAATAGACAATGTAATACTCCTTAATTGTAGCAGCAAAAGTGCTGACACACAAATGTAACATGCACGGTATTGCCCCCGCCGCGCCAGCAACCAGTCGCGCAGAGTACGGGCAGTAGGGAACACGTAGAAATAAGTAATAACAATTGTGTCAGAAATATAATTCTTTATTAGACTTATAAAGTGGTTTCAATCAACTATCTAATCTTCTGAACATTAATAGTAATAAATCAGTGGATAGGTAAATTCATAACTACCAAAAAGGTATTAAAACTTCTTAGTTATTGTAAAGTTATATCATAAAAAAATCAAATTTGAAAAAGGGCCACTTTCGAAGATGGAACTACGAAATTACAGCATTTGGTTTTGCTTTTGTTTGTAATCTGTCATTTATGTGGGTACATAAACCATGTTGATAGTGCTCTATATTCATTATTCAAGCTGAAATTATGTCGCTTACGCCTGAAGAATGCACCAGAATACTTACAATGCTGGAAACCGGCCGGAGTCAGCGCGATACAGCCAGGACTGTCGGTGTGTCGCTGTCAACAGTACAAAGAGTTCTCCGACGTTACGAAGAAAATGGTTCTAACCTACGCAGACCAGGAACGGGCAGAACCAGGTGTACCACAGCACGAGAAGACCGATACTTGGTGAACACCATGCTTCGAAATCGCTTTCTCACAGGAACTGAACTCACAAATCAGTTTCGACGCCTCGGAGGAAGTAACCCAAGTGCATGGACAGTAAGACGTCGGCTTGCTGAATCTAACTTAAAACCCCTTAGACCTGCAAACGGCCCTAAACTGGAGCGTGGGCATCGTATTTCAAGACTAAGATAAATTGGAGTATTGAAGATTGGTCAAAAGTTATGTTCTCCGACGAATCAAAATTTATGCTCTTCAAGCACGATGGAAGACACAGAGTGTATCGAAGACCAGGGGAAAGATTCAAGCAAGCATGCATCGAAGAAAAAGTAGCCTACGGTGGTGGGTCTGTACTTGTGTGGGCCGGAATTTCTTCTGAAAGTCGCACAGAGCTGGTGATCATAGAAAACGGCTCTTTAACTAGCGAAAGATATGTGGAAGAAATCCTCAATGATCACGTTGGTCCATTTATGGTCAATTTAGGTGAGGATGCTACGAGGGCGGGTCAATAAGTCCGTGACTTTTGCAATAAAAGACAGATTTTTTTATTAAAAATATATTTTATTTTTCAACGTAGTCTCCCTTGAGCTCTATACACTTTGTCCAACGCTTCTCCAATTTTTTATCCCTTCCAAAAAATATGATTTGTCGAGGTCGTCAAAATAGGCCTTTGTTTGCGAGATGACTTCATTATTGGAGTCAAATCTTTTTCCACCAAGCCATTTCTTCAGGTTTGGGAACAAGAAGTAGTCGCTCGGAGCCAAATCTGGAGAATAGGGCGGATGAGGGAGCAATTCATAGCCCAATTCATGGATTTTGGCCATGGCAACTGCACATGTGTGCACCCTTGCATTGTCTTGGTGGAAAAGAACTTTTTTCTTGGCCAAATGAGGTCGGTTTCTTTTTAAATCGTCATTGAATCGGTCCAATAAGTTGGCATAATATTCCCCATTGATTGTTCTCCCCTTTTGAAGGTAGTCAATGTGGATTATCCCGCGTGCATCCCAAAAAACAGTCGCCATAACTTTATTGGCCGACAATCCCACCTTGGCCTTCTTTGGCGCCGATTCACCCTTGGAAACCCACTGTTTTGACTGTTGTTTGGTCTCTGGTGTGTTGTGATGGATCCACGTTTCGTTCACGGTTACAAAACGGCGCAAAAACTCCTCCATATTACGATTAAACAATGCTAAACCTTCCTGTGAAGATGTTACACGATTGCGTTTGTGGTCGACTGTGAGCAAACGCGGCACCCATCTTGCGGACAGCTTTCTCATGCCTAAGTGATCATTCAAAATTGAAACCACTGAGCCATGCGAGATCCCTACTTCTTCCACAATCTCTCGCACTTTCAATCTTCGGTCGGCCAACACCATATCGTGAATTTTTTCGAATGTTTTGGGTGTAGAGACCTCAACTGGGCGTCCAGGACGCTCGGCATCTTTAGTGCTTGTACGGCCACAACGAAATTCAGTAAACCACTTTTTTACCATGGAAATCGATGGTGCAGAGTCCCCATAGTATTTATCAAGCTTTGCCTTGGTCTCGGTAATGGTTTTTTTTCGCAAGAAATAATGCTTAATAAGCACACGAAATTCACTTTTGTCCATTTTCTCGTCAAATTAGTGAGTAGTCTGATAAAGATAGCTGTAAAACACAAACTAACTGACGCAGCAAGTTCAAATTTTCAGAGGAGTCAACTGACAGATGCCTGTTGACGGGACCAGTATTATTGTTTCAGTAAAAAGGTCGGAAATTCAAAAAGTCACGGACTTATTGACCCGCCCTCGTATATTTATGCATGACAATGCCCGACCTCATACAGGTAGGATTGTGAATGACTACCTTCAAGAGATGAACATTACTCGTATCGAGTGGCCAGCGCGCAGCCCGGATATCAACCCGATCGAGCATGCTTGGGACGAGCTAGGCAGATGCGTAAAACAACGAAACCCTCCCCCAATCACGCTTCGTGAGCTCAAAATTGCTCTCACAGAGGAATGGGAGAATATTCCCCAAAATCGTATAAGGAACTTGGTGTACAGCATGCCAAACCGCGTAAACGCAGTAATGGAAGCACGAGGAGACAATACGAAGTATTAAAATTCAAGAAAATCGTAATAAAGTTCAAAAATTTCATGTTTCCTATTTTTGTTTTAAGGAGAGATCAGCAGTTTTTTTCTTTATGTAATTTTGTGTTAATAAAATGTATGGTGACTCATATTTTTTTTACTTTCATTTAAGAAGTATTACATTGTCTATTAAATACAATTTATTGCATTAACCTATCATTTTTAGTTTCCGAGATTTTTAACATTCTTTAAGTGACCCGGATTCATTGCTCTCGAGTGTATATTGTTGAAATATGACAATACACATCTCTATTCATAGACTAGATTAGGAAAAAAGTAATCGTTCTCCAGTCATGGCGTCCCTAAGTGAAAAGATGTATTTTAAAGTTTATGGAGATAAATAAAAGAAACAATAAAGGAAATAGTAAAAACGAAAAAAAAAATCACTCCAACCTAATATCGAAGATCAAAAAATAATCGTAAGTAATATTTTATTTTTGCTCTGCGGTCGAGATCATAACACACTTTTGGCGGGCCGCCATCTATCGGCGCTTTGTTTGACTACTGATGGGTGGACCTCTGACAATCAGGACAGTTTTATCGCAGTTACCGTATTTACATACATACAAATATGTTCCTCTGGTGCCCATATTGTAAGCATTTTACTTGGGTGCATTGAATATAATGAGCGGCACGCAGGTGAAAACATTTGCGACTTCATAAGGAGCATGTTGATAGAATGGAAGATAGAAAACAAGATTACCGCCATAGCCAGTGACAATGCTGCAAACACGAGTTTGGCGATAAGAATTGGCAACTGGCGTCATATCCCATGCTTCGCACTTCCAATTAATTTGTGTTTGATAGATGCTTTAGGAAACAAAGCACAAAGTGAAACAGATCGTCGAATTCATAACTAGAAGCACGAAAGCAAAAAAAATATTAAACGATATTCAAAAGCAACAGAAGTTGCCAGTGCTTAAATTAAAACAAGACGTTTCTATTCAACGCGCTGGAACTCCACGTATGATATGCCTCAGCGTATATTCACCATGAAAGAATAATGTCTGCTGTTAACGCGCTACTCTAACAAGTGCGTGAATGTGCGGAGCGCACCGGCGGGGGCGATTACGAGCTAGGACAAGTAAATGCGTTTAAAACAATTTTTGAGCAATCATGGATTACAGGGTGCTATTATCACTTTAATAGAAACATCTGGAAGAACGCTGAAAACTGTGGTATGACAGTTACTTCAGAGCAAAAAGATATTGTGAGAATGTCAGCAAATCTCCTACCGGCTCCTTTGATTCGGAACGGCTGGCAAGAAATCGTAACAAATGCTCAAAATTCTGCAGAATTTGAAAAATTCAAAATATATTTACAAAGATACTGGATGAAAGTACCAGCCTTGATATCTTGCTGCAATGAACGGCATAGAACAACCAATGCCTTAGAGTCATGGCACAGACGCGTCAATGTAAGGTTCCAGCATAAACCCACGCTCATCCTGTTTATGGAGACTCTAAAAAGGGAAGCCGAGTACCAATCCCTCAGGTTACGGAAATCTATACTAAATACGACAAACCGCAAAAAAAAACTTATTATTTTTGACCGGAAATACAAAAATGAGATCAACTCGCTTAATAAAGAAGACACAACTTGTTTCCAATTTCTCCAAAACATTTCGGAGATCAAGTTAAATTTAAAAATGTGTGTGTACAGTACACACATAATATAAGTCCAATAATATTTTACGTTCAGGAAGTAGGTACTACAATTTTATTTTAGTTAGTATGCATATTTCTTTGTTATATGCAATTTAAGTTATAATAAAGTTTTTTTTTCTATCTGAAAATAAATGTGTTTTATTGTGTAAGTTTAGAAAAACCAGCAATTAAAAAAAAACTTGTTTCGAACGCCTTTTGCTAGAGGTAGTGACCCTGCTCACGAAGCACGATATTTATTTAATAGTACTCTATGGGTGGATATTGTTGCTATCGTTTACTCCCACCTGTTCTGTTGAGTAGTTCTGTTGACAGAACTACTGGGACTGGGACTTTTTTACCATTAGTAAGACTATACTTTTATCTAGTAAAAAAAAATAACCCTAACCTACCGAATAGTTAGTATTGTCAACAGAAATACTCAACAGAACAAGTGAGAATTGTATTCCCAATTGTTTTGTGGACAAAACTAATGGTAAAAAAGTCCCAGTAGTTCTGGCAACACAACTACTCAACAGAACAGGTGGGAGTAAACTGTTGCTATAAGTGTTGGGCAAATCAACTAATTATTTTAATCAATTGATCAATCATGACTAAATTTAATCATGGCTAATTTAGTCATGATTGAATAGTCATTCATCATTCATGACTAAAGCAGTTAGTCATCAATCATTCAATCATTATTCAATCATGACATTTATGATTGATTTTTGAGGAAGATTATTTTTAATATGGCCTGTGATATGGCTAAATAAGAAAGGTTGGACGTTATTTCAATATAAGACATTTTAGGTAAGAGCGACCAAAAAGGTAAAAGTGTTAAAAACTTTGTGAAAAATGACTAAATTCTGATTTATCACTGGACTTAGACAGTGATAATTCCTGTTTCGGTCAAGATTTGCAAACAACTCAAATTATCACTGAGGTACAAGTACATAACAACTCAGATACCAGAAATATACGTGAATACGAAGAGAATCAAATGGAAGAAAATGCTAATATAGAAAGCAATATTAAGTTGGAATTAACAAAAACACCTGAAAGCAAAAAACATGATCAAAGATTGAGAATATAAGAAGAAAAAAAAACTATGAAAGTACTATTACAAATAAGAATACGACTGATAAAAAACGAAATAGGACTGAAAAAGCATTAAAACTAGAGACTGAAGTAGAGTTAGCAATAACAAACTATATTGAACCTAATAAAGAAAAAGAATTACAAACCAAAGAAATCTGTAACAATGAGAGAAAACCGAATACAATATATAAGGAACTAAGTGAGATTGACCACATGAAAGGCACTGATGTAGACTTTGTTATGACAGAACATGATGAGAATAAACGTGAAGAGAATCACGAAGTGAAAGATGACAACCAACGCGAAAACATTGAAATTGATGATACAGTCTTGGTTTGATATTTTATTTAAAAAAATTGGAAGTATTTTGTTGGTGTAGTAGAACATATTAATATTGAGTCAAGAATGTACTCCATAAATTTTTACAGAACTGATTACTCAGGCAAACCTCCCACATTTACTGTACCAAAGCGCCAAGACAAAGACGTAGTGCCTTATCTTTCACTAGTTAAAGTTACTGAATTGCTTCAAATTCCTGACAAACCCAAAGTTTATGTTTTGATTAATGATGAAGATCTGTGTATTTTTAAGGATAACATTTATTTTATTTTGTTATAATATACAGCAACGAGAAGTGGCCAAGGACGTGAATCACAAAAACGTTATAAATACCACGAGGAGTTGTCATTTCTTCTGCCATATTTTCAAGAAAGAGAAACAATTAGCAATATAAGTGCTGAAAGTGAAGATAGTACTTTAGATACGGTTTTGAACAGTGGTTCTCCACACTCTGCACAGTCTCCATCAGCTTTGGCGGACGAAGAAGTGGTAATATCTATTCCATCGCCAGTTCATTCATCCCATCGAACAGGATCACTTTCACCAGCAGAATGTTCAAGTTCTCTTGCATCTTCTCAGGAAACAAGTCACAAACCAAAGTCTGCTGCTGCTACTTTGCTGGAGTATGTATTAAAGAAAAATCAAAATAGCAATACAGAGGAACATCCTATAGACAAGTTTCTGCATGGTATTGCTCCCACTCTTAAAAATCTTACACCGTATTACCAAAACTTAGCGAAGACTGACATATTTAGTATTGTACAAAAATATGAAATGATCATGTTTGAGCGACATATGGAAGTACAAAATGTTGAAAATGATGTACAAATAATTTTTGAGACAAGTACCCCATCTGCCGGCACAGGATGTAATTTACAAGTGCATGAAGAATTACCAGAAATTACACATCCAAGCCCATATACATCTACAAGTGCCCCAACGAGTACGCAAGGAAAATCAGCAGAGCCTGAAACTTTATCAGAGAGTATTCTGAATCCTACAAATAATCAAAATTCTTCTAAGGATACAGAAAACAAACATGTACATAAAGATGACTCCACCTTATCACAGTACATTTCGGAATTTCAAGCCTAATTAAGTAATTACATATAATTTTAAAAAATAATTTGATGTGTAAAACCCCTTAAATATAAATACTTAAAAAATAAAATTAATTATTTTGTTTTTACTCTTACCTTAACGTAACAGCGAGTCTTTCCATTGGCGATATAGATTGTCTCCAGTAAGTGTCTTTTTTTCTCAAAGCATCTTGTAGCTTTTGTAGTAGCAGGTGAAAAGTAGATTCTGACATTTTGAAGTAATCATAATAATATTTAGGGTGCCGCGTGAGTTTCTGGCATAATGTGTGAAATTCTCCTGCAGTTTCTCTATCTTCCCACAGCTCACATACCCAAATACGTTTTATTGGCTGCTGATAGTCTTCTTGGTCATCTGCTTCTTCTTCATCTAGCGCTATTGCAATCATTGCTAACTCTTCTTGGTTAAACAAAGACATCGTGTTGTGTGCGTATCAGCTAACGACACAGATTACACTGATACCGATTTCCCTGATATGTGTGAACACGGGTGACGGATGGCACGTCCCTGACGGGAACACTGAAACGATCTACTCGGAACACGGATAGCCCTGACCCGGAAATGTGTGGATAGCGCTTAAAATATTTTAGTCCTTCAGGTACTCATTTCACTACTACCTTGATAAATTACTAAATTTTACATTTTTAATGAAAAGTTGTAGTTCAATAATATTTTCTCTGCGCGCGCAGAGAGCTGTTGTTGTGGCTGTTGGGGTGGGGGTCGGCAAGAGAGAACCTTCACGGGAATTGTCCGTGCTCCCGGAGTCCGTTGTATGCTGAGGCCGAACGCAGAACGAACTCACGGTGTCTTAACTAACCCCGCGTGGTTTCCAGGCAGGCAGGCAAAGTTCGGACAACGACTTATTTCTATGGCCTCCTGAAATTTTCCGGGTCAAACGTGTGAAACTGGAGTGCGGTTTAGTGTTTATGAAAAAGTGTCGTGACAGTGATATAACACCGAAATTCATAAAAACTAAGCCCATCCCGTGTTTTAGAAATTACGAACGGTTTTTCAAATCAGTGAGTGACAAAGTGTTGGGGAGGGTACTTCGCGACTATTGAACATTGATCATTGATCACGTAAATAGGGAGTTGTACCATCTCAACTTGGAGCTGTCTCATGCCCTTGACGTGGAGATATGGAACACCTACGACACCATGACGTTTAACGGAGCGGAGTCTGTTCGGAATAACATAACAAGCAGACATGATGCCAAGTTCAAACGCCTTGCAAAAAAGTCGCAGCAAGATAACGTTCGTGCGGATTGCTCCGTGGTGATTAGGGTTGCAAAATTACGTAATTTTACCGAAAACGCTCGTAAAATACGAATAAATTACCGTAAATTACGGTAAAATTGGTAAAGCTAACCACCACAGAAGCAAATAGAACAAAAGAAAAAGCTGCCAAAGTCAACGTCACGCTTTGCGTAGGATGTTGTCGATTAGTGCAGTTTGCAATAACATTTTGCGTTGTTGCCGTTCCGTAATAGGTAGACGAAGCATACAGCAAGCCGGCCGGCGCGGCGGGATGCCACGAAATCAAGCCAAAGTTTGGGATTATTTCCAAATTTTACATGAACATAATAAAATAAAACATGTGGTGTGTCTATTTTGTAATACGGAGTACAAAAATGCTAATGCTACTCGGATGACGGAACATTTTAACAAATGTAAAAAGTGTGTCTGTGTAAGTAAACACCATGGGTAAACAAACACTACTGCAAACTGCACCCCTCGTCCGTCTGTGTGACGTTGACTTTGACAGCTTTTTCTTTCGTTCTATTTGCTTCTGTGGTGGTTAGCTTTACCAATTTTACCGTAATTTACGGTAATTTATTCGTATTTTACCTAAAATATGGTATTTTACGTAAGTTTACGAAAGTAATATTACCGCTTTACAACCGTAGTGGTGATTGAAAGGACTGTGGCGAACTTGTCGTCGGTGGACATCTCGGATGCAGCGAAGCAAGCGCTATCCAGAGGTCTAAACTTTGCTCCGACACCGCGCAAAATCCCGGTGGAAGATATCATCACGGGAGTGGAGGACGCCGTCGTTAGAAACGGCATTCCCAGTCCAGTAGGGATGCGGAATGTTTGCGACAGAATGTGTCCGTAATGTTAAAGGGTAGTAAATTACCGAAACCTAACATTACGAACTCCGAACTTGTGGCATTAAGAAGCCTGAAGATGAACCCGGACCTTCTGATATTACCTGCGGATAAGGGCAATGTAACAGTGATCATAAACACAGCGGATTATGAGCGGAAGATTAGTGACTTAGTGACACCACAACTTATATGAAGGTCAAATACAACCCAACCGCGAGTCACTAACCGGCTTAATAAGCTTTTATCACTGTTGCCTGATGACGTGGGTAAATCCCTCCGACCGCCAAATCCAACACCGCCCAAGATATATGGATTGCCAAAGATCCACAAACAAGACTGGTTTTTACGACCTATAGTGAGTCAGATTGACTCACCGACTTACAGGACGGCGCGTTTCTTGTCGGATCTCCTGCATCAATTCACAGGCAGGACCACCAGTTTCGACGGGGTAGTCCTTGGCGAACAGGAACTAATGGTGAGTTTTGACGTCGCTTCTCTCTTCACTAATGTACCGATAGAGGACACCATCACAATTTTATCAGAACTTATGTTAACAAACTCTACACCTATCGAGTACTTACACTTAGTGGTCTGTACCTTGAGAAGTAGGTATTTCATGTGGCGGGGGGATTTTTACATACAAAAGGATGGGGTAGCCATGGGATCACCGATAGCACCCGTAGTCTGCTATTATATAACCGCATGTGCGGTTAACCTTGTTCCCGTTCGAGATTAACGGGATTGGGCGGCAATGGTCAGCAATGCAAATACACATCAGCTCGGTACGCGACGGTGCGCTGAGTGAACTGCTACTGCTACAGTCAACCTGGGTAACTTAAGCTTTCAAATTTTCAATAAAACATTAGCCCACTTAATCACTTTTCACTGTTTTATTTTTCTTTTAATTTTTAGGAACGCATCGTAACCTTTTTTTTTAATAGAGTATATTAGAATCTGTTTTCGAACGAAATCCATCGAAATAGCTGTCACTGTAAAATCATATTTTTTTACTATTCCGTTTTCAATTTCAAGCGGCAAGCTTATTTATAAAAGTTGCGGTAAAAAGGTGTCTCAAGTGATTTCCACATAAGTTCTACAGTGGTAAGTTATGTTTCATAATAAAGAATGAACGATTTTCATGAACTGAGATGAAAAAACTTGGTAGTTTTGTCCATATTTAATCCGTATTCGCTAATTTTCTAGGGTCCCAATAAAGTTGAAGCAAATCGGGGTAATTTTGGCCCGGGTCAAAGATACCCAAATAGCTAGCACTTATGTTTAAAAGTTGCCAATTTCTATTTTAGATCATAAATATGCCTAGAAAAAGACCTTGTCCAGCTCCGGGTACCCGGAAATATGGTAAAAGAACTCGTTACACTGAGGAAGACCTCCAAACAGCGATTAATGACATAAAAAATTGCAAAATGTCTCAGAGAAATGCCTCTGCTCATTATGGTATTCCTAGGAGTACACTGAAGTATAAGCTAAAGGAAAAGCATACTAAAGCTGTTGGAAAACCACCCATCCTTTCAGAGGACGAAGAAAAATGTATAGTGGCACATATAATAGCATTGTCTGACCTAGGAATCCCCATCGGAATGCAAGACGTCAGAGTAATAGTCAAGAAGTATTTGGACGATAATAAGAGGCACATCAAAATTTTTAAAAATAATTTGCCTGGGTGGGAATGGGGCAAACTGTTCTTAGAGCGTCAAACGTGCTTGAAACAAAAAGTGGCACATAATATAAGTAGGAAAAGAGCTCAAGTCAACCAAGAAATGATTGAAAAATTTTACGAAAACTTGTCTGTTGAACTTGAAAATGTGCCACCCAGTAATATTTTCAATTTCGATGAAACCGGTTTTCACGATGTACCTAAAAAGCATAAACATTTATTTCGACGACAATGCAGAAATCCTGAAATTATTAGAAACTCCACCAAGTCTTGTTACACTGTTATGTTTTGCGGTAACGCTGAGGGAGAGTTTGTGCCACCCTATATTGTTGATGGGAGCTCCGCGTGGAACTCGGATGGCAGTAACACCATCAGGATGGATAGATGCTGCAACTTTCGATGACTGGTTCGAACAACAGCTGCTGCCTGTTTTAAAAAAAAAGGAAGGGAAGAAAGTGGTCATAGGGGACAATTTAAGCTCTCACATTACTGCCAAATGTCTGCAACTTTGTGCCCAAAATGATGTTAAATTCATCTGCTTAATACCCAACTCAACCCACCTCCTGCAACCGTTAGATGTCGCGTATTTCAGTGCCCTTAAAAACGACTGGCGCGAATTGACAATTAAGCAGATCAAAGGTGAATTATTATATATTAGTACAGGTACAAGGCCAGATATAGCATACAGTGTTAATTATTTAAGTAGATACCAAAGTTGTTATAACCGAAATCATTACAAATATGCCATGAGAGTATTATAGTAGTTTATGCAACTGTCATATAATGAAGTGTCATTTAATACCCGTGTTATATGCAGTTGCATACACTTCTTTATCTTCACTATTTAATGCAATTAATCAAACAAAATTTTAAAAACAAAACACATTGCGAAACATTAAATTCACGCGTGTATTGTCACAGTGAACTTGCCGCCATTAAAATCTAACCAATGAGAGCGCAGCTGCGCGTAGGGCCAATCAGGAGCGAGCGAGATCTTACCAAAGAGTTTTGTGTATGTAGTTTCGACGAAGTTTTCACGTATAACCCAACTGTTTTCAAAAGCCAGCCTAATATCAAAATTATATACAACTAGTATGAGTATGATTTTGACATAAGGCTCGCCAGGTTAATTGGTCGCGTTATAATGATGTTATAATGAGATTTTACGATATCGATGTGGATATTATAACATCATGTGCAATTGCTTAAATTGAGTGTTTTAGTTGTCTGTGCTATAACAGTAGTAATTATCCCTTTATCAGTTATAGGCGATATTTTCACCACCATGATTTTTATTATTTTTTGTACCGAAATTCCGTTCAACATCCATATTTTTTAATTCAGGCAACATTTATGATTGTAAATTGACAGTTTGACATTAAAAAGTTTGACAGTTGACATTAATACTTTTTCGTGGGAATTCAGAGAACGTAAAAAAGTGAACTTTTTTCTTCTACGAGTTTGAAGCAGGGTTTATTTAGAAGATCTTCGAATTTTATAAGGTAATTTCTTTTTTTTATGGTTTATTTGATCTTATTCTTAGGGAAAATGTTAAGATTTTCAAGTCTGCTTTTGGAAGTTTTGGGCAATCTTGGTTTTTTGTGGTGGGTTGTATATTCCTTCTGCCTATCTGCCTGTACATTTTATGGTGGTTTGTATATTCCCTCTGTCTGTGTGGCGCTCGATTTTGTGGTGGTTGCTTTAGCTTACAATTCCTTTTTTGCTTCATTTCAGAGATGAATCGGCAGTTGAAAGATTTTGAAATAGAGGAGGCCCTTCAAGACATGTTTGGCTTACCCGATGACCCGGATCTTTCGGAGGATAATTTAGAATCTGATGAAGAATGCCCAAATTTTAATTCAGTTCGCCTTCAGCAAATTCTGGAAAATATAGATGAACCTCGTCCCGTAAATTTATTACTAGATAACATACCAATGCCTAGTCCATCGTCAGTTGATGAACAGATTGATCAGCCATGTTCACCAGTTCAGGAAGTTGATAATAATTTAGCCAGCTCAACACCACTACATTCCGATGATTCCAGTCCAATTCTTGCTTCAAACCGAAGAGTAACACGTCCTCGTCGAGTTACACTTTTGCCAAGTACTTCTGATTTACGAAGACCAGTACGATCAGTACCAGTCTTACCTGTTATCGAAGATTCTTCTGATTCGGATCAGTCAGATACTGAGGAGGTACTATGGAAAAAGAAAACTTTTACAACAGATAGCAGACCAGATCCTTGTAGCTTTGACGAACTCCGAATGCAGCCAATCCAAGGGTTCAACAGCAAAACAAGACCTATTGTTTATTTTGAAAAATATTTTACTGAGGAAGCATATGATCTGATAGTATCACAAACAAATTTGTATGCTCATCAACAAAACTTCAGATGGTGGACGCCCATTGATACAAACGAACTAAAAAACGGCTTTTTTAGGTATACTCATTATCATGGGTTACCATATTCTACCAAGCATTGATCTGTATTGGTCATCAGATCCAGGTTTTCGAGCGGAAGAAATACCTGCAACAATGCCTCTCAGAAGGTTCAAAAATATTATGCGTTGTCTACATATTAATGACAACTCGTTGACCCCAGAGAAGTCTAGCCCAGATTACGACAAACTATACAAGATCCGACCCCTTATAAACATTATCAATAACGGTTGCCAAATCAACGCTAAAAACTCATCGTCACAGAGCATCGACGAGTCCATGGTCCTTTTCAAAGGCAGAAGTAGCTTGAAACAATACATGCCTTTGAAACCGATCAAACGAGGCTACAAAGTCTGGTGTCGTTGTGACAGTGCGACTGGATACCTATATGAGTTTGATGTATATACCGGCAAGACCAATGATTCAGTTGAAGAAGGATTAGGAGCAAAGATTGTAAAAAAGTTGTCTGAGAAATTAATACAACTAGAGGTCAAGAACGTTCACTTGACATTTGATAATTTTTTCTGTGACTACAAACTACTAGATTACCTACACAAAAACGGAATTTATGCGACGGGAACAGTGCGCAGGCACCGGGCGGAAATGCCTCTAATTATCAAAAATAAGACAAAGCTGAAACTGCCAAAAGGACACTTCAAATGGAGAGTACAAGAAAACGTCGCATTTGTAGTTTGGCAGGACAGTAAAGAAGTGCTTCTTATGAGTAACGCTTTCCACCCTTAAGTTGCTCGAACACATGTAACACGAACTGAGAAAGATGGCTCAAAAAAGAATGTACCTTGCCCACTTGTTGTAAAAGAATACAATAAGCGAATGGGTGGCGTTGATCATTTTGATCAGCTGAAAGGGACGTATTCAGTGGGCAGG
Organism: Cyclophora albipunctata; assembly: GCA_963082685.1. NCBI lineage: Eukaryota > Metazoa > Arthropoda > Insecta > Lepidoptera > Geometridae > Cyclophora > Cyclophora albipunctata. Next base: position 4,484,938 of record OY720135.1, on the reverse strand, counting down.
CGAAGTAAGAGATGGTGGCTACGACTTTTCTATTTCCTCTTGGACACGAGCATAACTAACGCTTTCTTGTTGTACAAAAGCAATAACAATTGTAAACTTACCCATCTCGAATTTAGAGTCGGCTTAGCACGAGGATTGATAGGTGGTTTTACCAGCAGGAAGAGACGCTCGACCGGTAGTATGGCATCTTATGTGAGCAGGCGGAAGATCACAAATGAAAACCGGCAAAAAACTATTAGTGCTGTGCCCGAAGAAGTACGGTATACCAATGTGGGCGATCACATGCCGTGCCAATTGCAATCGTACAAGAGATGTTGCCAAGTCGCACTGTGCATAGCACCATGTTTCAGCGAATTTCATAAACAATAACATTAGATTTATGTAAAAAACAAAATATTTGATTTTTGTAATAAATAAACAATCTTGATTTTGGTAATAAATAAAAAAAACTTGATAATTGCAAAGATTTTTATTTGAAATATTACCAATAACAGTAAAAGAATAGGCTGGTCGCGTGAAAAGATTTATATATATAACGCAATAGAGAACATCTGACTGGTAGAGGGAATATTTTTCCCACCATAGAAATATATATATATATATATATATATATATATATATATATATATATATATATATGTCGGGTAACCTCGATAATCATCCCACTTCTGATGTCGGCTGAACCTCGATAATCATCCCACTTCTGATGTCGGGTAACCTCGATAATCATCCCACTTTTGATGTCGGGGAACAGCGATGTTTACCCCACTTTTGATATTGGGGACATGTCACATCAGGATAAGCACGAGCATTATAATGTCACATCAGATATCTTAGGATTCTTAGGTCTTGATCTTGAAATAATAACTCACAGGACTTCATTACAATGACATTGCTTGTATTTTACACACGATCATCATGGATTACACATTACAGTTAGGATACGTCTAGATTCAATTAATTGATGGAACCTAAACGACCTCCCTACACCCCATAGTCGTCCTGTCCACGCCATAGAATCTTTTCCTAATCCTATACTCGATTCGCCCTACGATCGTGATGTCGTCAACACATCCTTCCTCCCATCTACGTTCCAATGTAATCCCCATCCAACCATCTCCATTCGTCCCATAACTTCTAATGTACCGACCAGGCTAATGTACGCCATCTTTTCTTATCATAGACTCCCCCACTCACTCACTGCCACAGACTACCAAACCAGCTCACATCCCTCTATCGAACAACTGTCATCTGTCACAGTGCGTAACACCACAGACTTAACATAGTCTATTCTCATACCACAGACTACACCACGAAGGTAGAACTCACGTCACGGAATAACAACACTACCGATTCCATCAGTCAACTGAATTTACAAACTACTCTTAAACTTCTACAGACTAAAAATAATGTAGTGACGTTATAATCCGCTATCTGGTGTGGCGCCACTGATGCCACGCTCCGACACGGCCATCCTGCTAGCACACGTCCTCGTGTGTTGGCTAACCTGCACAGAAATAACCAACGAGAGTATTTGTTCGCCTCGGCCACTTCTGACCAATCATATTTCTACAAACAGCTCAAATAAAGAAACTTTGTAACTGTATAGTTTTTCTTTTAAATTACTAACTATGATTACTAACAACTCAAATTCAGATTAACAATATGATCAAATAGCGTAAGAAATCACAAAGTAAATTATGATAACGTTTCATCTACCAAAACTCTGGGGCCAGTAACAGTGACAGACTCTGGTTCATTATTCACACACAACCAACAATTTAAACACAATTGATTTACTACTGAGCTTTATTCGTGGTCACAACACAAGATTTAGCAAACGCATTTGCCCTTTATGCACTTCCATTTCGGAATGCCGAGTCGTCCCATGACTCTACGGTCTTCGCTACCAGGCAAGACCCGACCACACTACCCAGAGCTACCGCCTACTGCCTACCCACGGACTACTACAAGTAGTAGACACCGATTTCTAACGGGCTACAGCTACGGCACTCTGGTGCGGTCTCAGACTGACCCACGACATAAAACCAGTAACAATCAACCACTTAATTAACCTCACTGTCTCCACTTTCGTCTGAGTCAGCTGTTACCTGCCCCACAGGCATCTTCCTAACACGATCAATATCAACCAGAGCCATAAAAAAATATCAACCAGAGCCATGTACCACTGTCGCTTGTAACAACAAATTAACACAATTTAATTAACCACACAAATCGAAACTTCACTCTAGTAAGCCCCTCTATCACCACGGCTCTCGAGCCGTCCAGCAATCGCAATTGCTCTCACAGCCGCCGAGTCTACTCCTGGACTCTATGGTTCCTCCAGAACCCGACCTCCGCCAGAGTTGCCTGCTACCGCGTACTCACGGACTACAATGTAGACACCGATTTCTACTGAGCTACGGCTACACGACAACCTCTGGTACGGTCCAACACAATACGGCCGATAGAGTCCTTACTCGAGTTTCCACCAAAACAAGTTTACTTATCCTCATCAGGATCACTATTTACATCAACTTCGACTGGTACATGACCTACTGGCATCTTTCGTAATCTATCGTGTGCATACTTGTAAGTACGTTTAGAGTTCAAAGCTTTCAACGTGTACCGATCACCATCGTTCGGTCACTCCTGACCTAATTAACTACTTCAACGAAAGACTTAGTAAAGCTCAAACTATTATTCTTTTCCAATGAACAAATTTAACTATCTCAATATTCCTAATCACATTGCTTATCTAAACATTAGAACTAGAACATCGTCAGGCGCAAGTACCCATTAAAAATCAAATTAATCTCAAATCAAAGTAAAAGTCAAGTGTGTGTGTCTCTATTGTCCGGCTATCCCCGTAGCCCTAATACGCAGTCATCCCTGTGACTGGCCGTGATCATCCCAGTGATCACCCATGACCCTGATCATCCCTGTGATCAGTCACTCCCGTGATCATCCCAGTGATCACCCATAGCCCTGATCATCCCTGTGATCAGTCACTCCGGTGATCATCCCAGTGATCACCCATGACCCTGATCATCCCTGTGATCAGTCACTCCCGTGATCATCCCAGTGATCACCCATGACCTTGATCATCCCTGTGATCAGTCACTCCCGTGATCATCCCAGTGATCACCCATAGCCCTGATCATCCCTGTGATCAGTCACTCCCGTGATCATCCCAGTGATCACCCATAGCCCTGATCATCCCTGTGATCAGCCGCTCCTGTGGTCATCCCAGTGACCACCCGTGATCATCCCCGTGACCACCCAGACTCAAGAGGACACGCACAACTAGTTACCACACAGTCAAAAGTGACTACAGTTCATTCTCACAAGGCTCAGAATCACTAACAATGGGTACTTGCCCTTCAGGCATTTTCCTATACCAGTCAATGACACTATATTGTGTACTCGTTTTCCTCTAAACCTCGCGGCCACAGTAATTTGCACTTGCTCGGTCAACCTGACTATTAAGAAGCTTGTTCTTCCTTAAAATTCTTGATTTCAATCAAAAGTTAATTAAAATTATTATCAATCGGGAAACTTCAATGCTATGTAACACATGAATACTAGGTACCACGTCATTTTCAACTTTAACTTCAATAGACTATTAATCTCAAATGCACATTACAATATGAGCCATGAGTAAGTAACAGTAAGCTTGTCTAGTCACGTCTAGTCACGGCAACCAGCCGACGAGCAATCACATTGCTCAACAACACACGGTCTCAGCAGACCACTCCACAGTACGGTCAATCCAGACCACGAACATCGCCGAGTTCGAACATTGAACTCAATAAGTCACATAGTCACATAGAAACCCTTACTCATACTCTCATATTTTACAACGGGATAAACATCCAAAATACTTTCAATAATCTTTCTATTTTATCAAGTGGTACTAAGATTCACTACAAAACTCTCAATGTTAACTGACTCAAATATCACAAAATAGCTCACCGGATATTTCCCAACAAACCAATCATTACCGCAATACATCACCAATTTAACATCCAATGTGAATTTGTCGTGATAGATTCTTCAATAATTCGGAATACCGCAATCCCTCATATTCCTCAGGTAACAGGATTGAGAAGAAAACCACGTTCTTCCCTGGACGAGGTTTATCAATGCTCACAATAATTACCAGCATTGAACCAACATGAAAATAAGAAAACATATTAGAACATATCACATTACGTACAAGATTACACTTGACTCTTTCGGAAGCTCATAATTACCTTCTTAACTCCACAATAGAGTAGAAAACTAACTAACTATACTCACAGAACATTCCAAGTTTTATAACCAATTGCAAAATAAACATTACGTAAAGCGCATGACAGTAGCGCTTTTGGCGGATGACAGTAGCGCTTTTGGCGGAATGATGATTCAGCCATATCTCCGAATACTACGAGCTTCATAATCCAGGGGAAGGTACATGAATTTCAATCTCGCACTATAGTACAGGTCAGTGCAATCTCCTCGTCGTCGTTGTCACCGTCGTCGTCGCCGTCGTCGTCGACAACATGCACTAACGAGCTCAGCTTGCAGCTCTCAATATTCTTTCATCTTATCATAAGCCTAGCTCCGTGGTTGATCTTGAACACAATCCATGGCGATATGATATTCAGCACAGTGGGCAATAGCGATCTTGATCATTCTCTGCTAGATGCACGGTGGGCAATAGCGATCTTGATCATTCTCTGCTGAACGCTCGGTGGGCAATAGCGATCTTGATCCCACTTCTGATGTCGGGTAACCTCGATAATCATCCCACTTCTGATGTCGGCTGAACCTCGATAATCATCCCACTTCTGATGTCGGGTAACCTCGATAATCATCCCACTTTTGATGTCGGGGAACAGCGATGTTTACCCCACTTTTGATATTGGGGACATGTCACATCAGGATAAGCACGAGCATTATAATGTCACATCAGATATCTTAGGATTCTTAGGTCTTGATCTTGAAATAATAACTCACAGGACTTCATTACAATGACATTGCTTGTATTTTACACACGATCATCATGGATTACACATTACAGTTAGGATACGTCTAGATTCAATTAATTGATGGAACCTAAACGACCTCCCTACACCCCATAGTCGTCCTGTCCACGCCATAGAATCTTTTCCTAATCCTATACTCGATTCGCCCTACGATCGTGATGTCGTCAACACATCCTTCCTCCCATCTACGTTCCAATGTAATCCCCATCCAACCATCTCCATTCGTCCCATAACTTCTAATGTACCGACCAGGCTAATGTACGCCATCTTTTCTTATCATAGACTCCCCCACTCACTCACTGCCACAGACTACCAAACCAGCTCACATCCCTCTATCGAACAACTGTCATCTGTCACAGTGCGTAACACCACAGACTTAACATAGTCTATTCTCATACCACAGACTACACCACGAAGGTAGAACTCACGTCACGGAATAACAACACTACCGATTCCATCAGTCAACTGAATTTACAAACTACTCTTAAACTTCTACAGACTAAAAATAATGTAGTGACGTTATAATCCGCTATCTGGTGTGGCGCCACTGATGCCACGCTCCGACATATATATATATATGTATATATTTATATGTAGATATCTTTTTACTTCTATTACATACCCCTAACCACTATCAATTTTATTTTTCCACTGCCCACTCCTTATGACCGTTAAAGGGTTATCCCCTTATCAGGTAAAGGGAATAAATTTACCGCCATATTACCAGGTCCAAAAAACCGAAATGTTTAACATTTTAGTTATTTTTTTGCACTGGCTACATAGACGGATATACACTTGTGAGCAAAAAAATCGACTCAGGTGACACACCTGCAATCAAACATCACCGACAAAAAAACAAACCATAAAAATATGTTTTTCTTAGTAAAATATTAAAGCTGCTATTGTTAGCTTCAAAACAGTGTAAAATATTGTCATGTTTATTGCTGACATAACCCAATAATAGGCTGTTATCAGTAACTACCCCTTTTCGGCTCGATTACAATAGTGCTAATTAAGGGTTACTGACCCATATAAAAGGTTATTTACCTGGCTCACCCTTATCAGTTAGCCGTCAAACGTCAACCGATACACATCTCCGTTATCAACAAACAAGAACTCCACCTGAAAATGGACACAACAAGTACTGAAGCTGCTCAAGCCGTCACCTTGTTGCAACAAGGCCAGAGTCAACGTGAAGTGGCTCGTGCGCTGAACATGAGCCAGTCTGCATTTTCCAGAGTTTATCGTCGTTACCAGGAGACCGGTAACTTTAACCGAAGACCCGGTTCCGGAAGAAAAAGGTGCACATCGGACAGAGATGACCGATTCATTGTCAGCACATCGCTAAGGAATCGAGCCCTCACTGGCGTTCAAGTCCAACAACAGCTCCGAGAAACGCGAGGAGTGGCTGTGAGTGGTTGGACAGTCAGAAGACGACTCAAGGCAGCTAGCCTTAAGCCAAAAAGGCCAGCTACTGGCCCCAAATTAACCCCAGCCCACCGAGCAGCCCGCTTACGATTTACGCCAGAGAACACGTGGATTGGACTGACGAACAGTGGAGCTCCGTTCTCTTCTCGGATGAAAGCAGGGTGTGCCTGCATGGTAACGACAGAAGAGGACGTGTGTACAGACGACCTGGAGAAAGATTTGCACAGTGCTGCATTAAAGAAAATGTAGCTTTCGGAGGATGTTCCTGGATGGTGTGGGCGGGCATTTCAATGGAGGCCAAAACTGAGTTGGTTTTTATTGAAACTGGCGGTCGATCGGGGGGATTGACGGCAAATCGATACGTAGAAGAGATTCTAGTGAATCACGTTGTCCCCTACGCCGGTTTCATAGGTGAAAACTTCACATTAATGCACGACAATGCCCGTCCACATACTGCAGCTTCCGTCCGGCAATACCTACAAGAGGTTGAAATTGCCGCTATGGATTGGCCAGCGCGTAGCCCGGACTTAAATCCTATCGAACATTTGTGGGATGACCTAAAAAGAAAAGTTCGGGCTAGAAATCCCGCTCCAGCCACGAAAATGGACCTCAAAGCGGCGCTCATTGAAGAGTGGAATAGCATGGGACAAGATAGAGTAAAGAAACTTATTGGGTCTACGAAGAGGCGATTGGAAGCAGTAATTAGGGCCAGGGGGGGCAACACAAAATATTAATAAGAGCCTTTTAATAAATTTTCTATTTAGACGAATCTAAGCTGGTATTTTCTTTACTGTTAATGATTACATTGTTTCATTGCTTAGGACTTCTTTTCATTGAATATGTTTTCTTTACCAAAAAAATTAATTAAATAACAACATAGACCACTTATTTTAAAGCTAAAACTAACAGCTTTACGATTTTAAAATAAAAAATTGAATTAAAGCTTTACATTTTTTGCTAGAAGCTTTTAACCGCGAGTTTGCATGCTGAGTCGATTTTTTTGCTCACGAGTGTATTTGCTATTATTTCGACATTGACAGGTTTTCCAACTGTCATAATTTTTTTTCTGTGGTAGTCGGTTGAAAGTTTGAAAGTGGTGAATTTGGCTACTCGATCGAAAATCTATATATATCCTAAATAACAACGGAGATAATAAGGTACTTATTGTTTTTCTTATTACATATATTATTGTTTGTTCCATAACATGCGACTAATATTTTCGACATCATGAAACCTAATTTTATATAAATTAGATTTTTTATGGTGGGTGGCATATCCCCTCCGCCGCGGAAACTGCTTTTAAAGCCGAATTTAAAATTTTATGAATCTGTGGTCACTGCTTCAAAAGCATTAAATGACAACGTCATTACAACGTCACTTGTTTTACCGTATAAAACATAAATAACTGTATCTATTCTACTCTAACTTGCACAAAGTGTAGCGGAAAGAACAAGGACAACATACAATCACACATCAAGTCTTTAAAACAAGCCAGTGACCGTGTCTAGAGGTTTCAAATTTCGTTCCGTAGTGTGAATTAGTGTGCCTGTTGTGTTCATTCGTGGTTCGTTTGAAAACAATCAAAAAATTGTGTTTTGTGAAGTAAATTGGTGGTTATTTTAATTATAATATGAATGGGTAAGTAATTAACAAGTTTATATTCATAGATTGTGTAGTTTATAAAGATTTTGTACAGAAATTGTTATTTCAACAAATATAGTTCGTCATTTTGCGCGCCAAACCGGCGTCATTCTCGTACTTTGTTGTGTGTTACAAATAATAAACATACAAATGATGACTAACTGCCGTTATTACGCATGTTGTTAGATATATTTGTATTGTAATCAAGCATTTAATTTAAAAAATAGCGTAAGGATTTTGCGTAATCTTGAAATGAAATGAAACGCAACCAAAAAACGGTCATAAATTTGATGTCAGTGACCTCGCCGCCGCCATTTCCGTGAGTTTTAATGCAAGGCTAGTATAGTATGGATAAGACATTTGGTGAATTGATTTTTTTATATTTCTGGTGACGGTTTCTTAGTGCCTACATATTTTTGATGACCTGTTTTGCGTGTTTGTTTATTTATAGCTTTTTTTTATTCCTAAAAACTTTCATATATACAGTTTTTCGGGTTTTAATTTTGATGGGTTTTATTTTTGTGCTTTATTATTTGATAGTGAAATAAGACGCCCTCGCATGCGAGGTGGGCGACGCGGGAGAGGTGTGCGTGTGCGTGGTGGACGAGGTGGTGGACGTAGTATGGGTGGATCGGAGGAAGTGGTGCATGTGGCGGTTGCCGATCGCGGTGGTCCTAGTGGGCGTGGCAGAGGTCGTGGAGGTCGTGCCAATGCCAGGCCAGAAAGACCGGGACCGCGCCATATTGACGAGTAAGCTCTTTGCTTTAATATTTATTTTTTTTGGTGACGGTTTAACAGATTTTTTTTATTTTGTATTTTACTAACACACTTGGTGCTCGGTAACTTTAGACTTGAAGTCTGCAACATAATTGAGCTGCCGGAAGCAAGCGGTCTGGAGACCGCCTTGCATCCGAAACGCATGCGCGTATGGCAACCGTAAGTACTTTGTGTCACTTGGGATATATTACAGTGGAATGCTACTTAGAATGTTTTATGAATTTATTCATTCATTGCACGTGTACAAGACAAAAACAATAGATAATAAGCCCCGAACCCAAACATTTATTTTGGATTTTATTGCTAGTTTCGGGGAATTTCAAGTAAGACGTCATTGTATTTTACTAACGACTTATAGAGTACGATATCTCCTTTTTGAAATTCGAATTATAGAAATTCCACTGTAGCTAGAACTTATTCTGGTTAAGCATGTTTTATGTGTTGTTTTGAAATCCATCAAGATCAAACCGCACGCCACCACCACCATCGGTTGCCCCACCGCTACAGGCGGTTGCGCCACCATTACCACCGGCTGCACCATCATCGCCAGCGCCATCTGTAGCACCACCATCACCATGTTCGGTGCCTTCGCCGGCAATGTAAGTGGCCTATGAACTTTTCTTTTTATCTGTGAAGACTGCTTTAGTACTACAACACTGCTTTCTTTCTAGGTTTGTGGAATGCGAAGATTCCCCGTCACCATCACTGCCTCCACCTCCACCTCGTCATCCTCGATACCTAAGAGATGCCGATATTGCCGAGCTCGTCAATTATGGTAAGTAACTGTTGTTTTTTTTTTAGGTTCTTCGGCTAGGGCCTTTCTTACAGGTGCTCATTAAATTTGACAACAATCAATCATTCGTTATAGGCAGCGATGACGACTCCGACAGCGGCGATGACGAGGTGGGGATGGCGCCAGTGCCAAGGGTGTATCGGGCCATGCAGGATACACCCTTGGACAGCGATGATGTGGCTGGGGAGACTTTGCCTGCTGCTGCCGCCACAAGTTCTGGGGACAACGTACCAGCCCAGTGGATTGTTTCATTTTGACTGGAAAGATTTTCCAGTCACGATGGAGTCCCCGGAAGAGCGGCGGGAACCATTTTCCCAAGTAAATATAGGGCCTCATGTCGCCAGCGTCGTACCATACGACATATTCACCCAAATATGGGATCAATCCATAATGTTAAGCATAGTAGAGGAAACGAATAAATATGCGCAGCAGGTGGCCTCTCAACTCATTTTGAACCACAACCTCCATCCCAATAGCTGTATTTGCCGGTGGGTTGATACCACAATAGATGAAATGTATGTTTATTTTGGGCTCATATTGGCGATGGGGGTTGTGGTTAAGAGTAGGGTTGAGGAGTATTGGGGTTCAACCCCCGATATTTTCTACACGCCAGGGTTTAGCGCACACATGTCGATTGACCGTTTTTTATTAATTAATAAATGTTTACACTTTAATGATAATTTCGACATGTGTGCGCTAAACCTTGAGTACTCCGAGGCCAGGTTATATAAAATTAAACCAATAATTACACACCTTAACAATAAATTCGAAACTTTGTACACTCCGGCGCAAAACCTCGCCCTTGATGAAAGTCTGCTGATGTGGAAAGGCTGGCTAGAATTTTGCCAGCTGATTCCGAACAAAAAAGCTAACCGTGGCATCAAAACCTACGAGTTATGTGAATCCCAAACCGGATACCTATGGCGGTTTGAAATACATGCTCACAAAAAAAAGTCCCCTCAGCAGGTTGTAGATCCGTGTCCACTAGCGGCATCTACACCGGCGTTGTGCTGCGGCTTTTGGAAGGGTTGGAGCACAAGGGGTACACGCTTTGGATGGACAACTACTACCAATCGCCATCCTTAGCTCGCCACCTCAAATCCAAAGGGTTTGACTGTGTAGGGACCCTGCGGACCGACCGAAAATTTGTACCACAGGCCCTACACAGTCTAACCAAACGAAACATGAGTGCAGGGCAAATTGCTGGTCTTACCTCGGGCGACGTAGATATCATGGTATGGAGAGATAGTAACCGGGTCGCTACTATCTCTACATACCATGGCAACGGTCAGCAAACCGTCCGAGGATCCACCAAACCCATCGTTATATACGATTATAATATCATGATGGGTGGGGTGGATAAAAAAGACCAGCTTTTGGCCATGTACCCCATTGAGCGCAAACGTACTCGGGTATGGTATAAAAAACTATTTAGACGTCTTCTTAATATATCTGTTTTAAATTCATATGTCATTCATCACCACACTTCTACAATCAGTCATCGAGATTTCCGCTCACAGCTAATAAAAACTCTTCTTTCCGTACATTCTTCTCCTCCACCAATTCCACGCGCAATCACGGGCAAGGCGGACGTCACCCACCGTGTGGCTGAGTACCCAATGGGCACTAAACAACGGAAAAGGCGGGCGTGCACGCAGTGCAAGAAAATAGTGCATACGTTCTGTGTTGGTTGCGCCAAAACTGTCTGCATAGATCCTTGTTTTTTAAATATACATTTATAATTTATATTTAATATATTATAATACTTTGTATGTAAGTTTATTTTTTTATATCTATCTACTTTTTATTTGTACCATACCCTTGTACGCGTTGCCACGGTAAAGAATTGGGCGTAAAATCAACAGCTTTCAAATATATTATGTGAACGCTAATGAGTCATACTTATTTTTTGTGATAAATAAATTATTTTTATTTTTTTGGGTTTACAAATATTTAGAAGTACAATAAAGTAAATTGTAAGTGATGCCACGGCTTGGAATTGCGCGTAACATCAGCAGCTTTCAAATATATTTATGTGAACGCTAATGAGTCATACTTATTTTTTGTGATATATAAATAATTTTAATTTTTTTGGGTTTACAAATATTTAGAAGTACAATAAAGTAAATTAAGACACATTTCATTTCTGTTGGTTTTTCTTGGTTTAGGTGTGACACTATTGGTTTTTTTGCTTTAGGTGTGAAATTATTGGTCTTATCCCTACTATGCTAACATGTACTTTTTCGCTTGGTATGTTGATCGATCTTATGAAGATTGTTTTTTGAAACTTTTGTTGTTAATTTCTGCAATGCATTTGTAAGGCAACATGCCTTGTTTTTATGCTTTTCTATTTGAAAAATACATTAAATTGTAGAATATAAATTTATATTTGAAATAAATTCTCCAGAATTTACCCTGCGATCTAAAGTTTGAAGGGACTACTTTGACCCTTATTTTCAAGTGCTTTCTGTAATACTAGATTTGTTATTAAACTATACACTTTGGACAGTTGTAACTCTGTATGTGTTAAGTATGTGAAGTGTGTGGACGGCGTTGGTTATAAGTGAATCCACTTGACTTACGATGGTCTTGGAATTGAAGGTTAAACTGACTCGTTTTTGCGGCATGTGCATTCGGGTTGCGTAAAATGGTCGTTTTTTATAAAGCTTCTGTGATAAAAAAAATGTATGGCATGGTGTGTATTTTTTTTTAGATTATTGTGAGTTAATGTTTATTTAAGGATAATAAATATATATTTTATTATAAAATTGTATTTTTATTTGTATTTTAGCTAATTTTGTACAAGAAGCGGAAAAAAAAAGTTTATCCCGAATTCCAATTAGTTTTCTTAATCATTACATTGCTAGACTTAATAAATCTATTTAATTATGTAAGCTTGTTTCGTAACGATTCTAACGACATACGTTATATATATAGCTTCCATACAAAACTTTAGAGATATTGTCATTTTATTCTCACGCTCAACGACTTTCTACTACTTGCTAGAAGTAGCTCCACAGATGCGCGTATTCGCGCAAAATGGCTGCCACGGTTGAGCGGATATTCCCTCTGCCCATTAGGCCTTTAGGATTAGGTTTGCTTGGTTTATGGTTTTTGGTTATAGTTGGGTATTGCATGTCGCTTTTATTATGTTTTGCAGTGTGGTGTGGCTTTTCATAATGAGTCGAAAAACATTTTTGAATGATAATGATATCGAGCATGCCCTTGAAGACATTTTCGACTTTCCTGAGGAACCAGAACTTTCTGAAGACGACTTGGAAGATGAAGAAGAAGTTCAGTTTAGTTCAGCCAGACTTCAGAACATTTTAGAGGGTCTTGACGAGGGCACTAGCACTTCCACACCTTTACTAGAGAGTCTACCTAGCCCGCAACCATCTGTGATAGGATCGGACTGCATCCCCTATTCGGCAATTGAAGAAATAGAAAATAGTAGTCCAATCCCTGAATGTTCCACCAGTGGTACAAGACGTGCAACAAGACCACGGCCCACCCCAATCTGCCCAGATAGCCCTGTAACTCAAGTAATACCAGCAGCTCACCCTGATTCTGAGGACACGAATGAATCTGATACGGATCAATCTGATGCAGATGAAGGAGATTGGAAGAAAGTAATGAGGACCAATCAGGTAAGACCTGACACTTTTGACCGAAACCCTTTGCGCCCAACACGCCGTGTCACTAATAAAACAAGACCTCAACGCTTCTTTGAGAATTTTTTTAGCAAAGAAGTATATGACCATATTAATCCTCAAACCAATTTATATGCGATTCAAGAAAACATTCCAGCATGGACGCCAATTGAAGTCGACGAACTTAGGGCTTTTTTAGGCATTATAATAAGAATGGGTTACCACATTTTACCATCCATAGAACTGTACTGGTCTTCTGATCCAGGGTTCAGGGTAAATGAAATAGCAGAAATAATGCCTATAAAACGGTTCAAGAAAATTTTGAGATGCCTTCATCTAAATGATAACACGCAACAACCTGAGAGGAACACTCCTAACTACGACAAATTGTTCAAAGTCCGGCCGTTACTGACCATGATAAACGAAGCTTGTCAGAATAATGCTCAAGATTCGTCTTCACAAAGTATCGACGAGTCGATGATATTATTCAAAGGCCGCTCATCCCTAAAACAATATATGCCGCTCAAGCCTGTAAAACGGGGATATAAGGTTTGGTGTAGATGCGACAGTGGAACTGGGTATCTATATGAATTCGAAATTTACACAGGGAAAACTGGAAATTCTGTAGAAGAAGGCCTGGGAGCAAATGTGGTAAAGAGGTTGACTGAAAAACTTGTAACTAAAGAGATGAAAGATGTACATATCACGTTTGACAACTTTTTTTGTGATTACAAAATATTAGCATACTTACATGAGAAAGGTATATATGCCTCTGGTACGGTGCGCAGGCACAGAGCTGATATGCCGCAGATTATAAAAGGTCCAAGGGGTAAAAAACTGAAGCTAAAGAAGGGGGATTTCAAGTGGAGGGTGAAACAGAATGTTAGTTTTGTTGTGTGGCAAGATAACAAAGAAGTCCTATTGATGTCAAATGTTTTTCATCCGAAAATTGGGCAAACCACTGTTACAAGAACCCAAAAAGATGGCTCAAAACTCTCGGTAAATTGCCCCCTCGTCACCAAAGAATATAGGCGGAGAATGGGTGGAGTTGATCGGTTCGATCAATTGAAAAGCTCGTACACTGTGGAGCGGAGGAGCAAGAAATGGTGGCTCCGAATTTTTTTATTTTTTGATCGACGCCAGCATAACAAATGCATTTATCCTGAGCCAGAAAAATGGCATAAACCTAACGCATTTTGAATTTAGGGTGGCATTAGCGAGAGGACTTGTGGGTGGTTATAGTAACCGAAAGAGGCTTTCAACCATGGCGGATTACATGTTAGGAAAAAAGTTGCCCCTTCAGAAACAACACGCCAAAAGGCTCTTCATGTAGTCGCTGCAGAGCGCCGCTTCATGAATGTGGGAGACCATATGCCCTGTCCACTCGCTACTTACAAACGATGTCGCCACTGTAGCACCAAGTCCAACGACAAGCGCTCGAAAATAATGTGCCAAAAATGTGAAGTGCCATTGTGTGTTGTTCCTTGCTTTTACGCATTTCATCAGCAGCCGTAGCATTGTATGTTCGTAGCATTCTTGTTTTTTATATTGTATCACAATAAATTAAAATAGAAAAGTGTTATTATTTATTTATCCCAAATTTATATTTATAATAATTCATGAACATCAGTTATAATATAGGAGCAGAGCGGGCAAAGGGAATATATATACCACCATATAAATAATAATAATAATTTAAAAAAAATTACATTTTTACATTTGTATATATATATAGTATGTAAATCTGATATTAGTTTTTTTTTCTACCGTCAGATCGTTATGCCTGTTAAAGGGTTAATAAAGAGAGCGTGGATCATTTCTTTAATCTTTATGAAAAATTAATGGATGACTACAAGTTCCCCCCAGAAAAAATTTACAATGTGGACGAGACTGGAATAAGCGTAGTGCCATCCCAAATGCTCCAAGTGCTGAGTCAAAAAGGAAAACGACAAATTGGTGCTTTAACATCTGCAGAAAGGGGTTCTTTAATAACCTGCGTGATATGTATGAGCGCTGGAGGTTCATTCGTTCCACCTATGATTATATTCCCCAGGAAAAGAAACCACCCGCTTTTAATGAAAGGTGCTCCTCCTGGTGCTATACATGAATGCCATCCATCAGGTTGGATTCAAACCAACTTATTTACCAAGTGGTTTAAACATTTCATTCAGCACGTGAAGCCCTCTAGTGAATCTCCTATACTGCTTATTTTAGATGGCCATACAAGTCACACTAGGAACCTCGAGTTAATAGATCTCGCAAGACAAAATCATGTCCACTTATTGTCGATACCTCCCCATTCTAGTCATAAAATACAACCGTTAGATAAATCATTCATGGGACCACTGAAAAAATACATGTCTGATGAAATAAAGTCATGGGTCAGAAGCAATGCACGTCCTCTAAGTCAATATGAGATGATGGAAGTATTTGGACGAGCATATTTACGAACTCAAAGTGGTGAGATTGCTGTGAGTGGTTTTCGTGCCACAGGGCTATATCCTGTTAATAGAAGTGTTTTTAAAGATCATGATTTTATAGAATTGGATAATAATGAAGCAAATATCACACCAGAATCAACAGCCTCGCCTTCTACTCCCGTAACAGAAAATGAATCCAATGAAATTACACCTTCCATTAGTCAATCTGATGAAAATAGTTTGATAACTCATGATATAATTTCAGCCAGGTCACCACAGCCATCCACTTCAAGGGATCAGAACTTTATCTCACCGTTCCAATTATCACCGATACCAGAAATAAAAGCTAGGAAAGCTTCTAATCGAGGCAGAAACGCGGCTAAATCAACGTTACTTACTTCATCTCCTCACAAAAATGAACTACACTGGCGTGCAAAAAAATCGGGCCACCCTTAAATTCTTCAATAATTTTGTAGCTACATCAAAGATACGCCGCGCAGGTAATTAGGGTGATTAGTACGGTTTGTTTATGTCAATATTTGTCACTAAATTCTCGGAAATGCACCTGTGGACACTACAATAAGCAATAAACGGAAAATAGGGAAATTTTGCCCAAATTTGTGTATTGTTCTAAGGGGTATAAATCGGGATATCGGGGGTTTAGGAGTTTAGTTGAGTTTGATTTATTAAACGAGACACTTCTGCCTTTACCTTCCACTATCAGAAACATTGCAAGATGGATCTGACCGAAGCTGAAGCCTCCCAAGTTGTGACTCTACTTGAAACTGGCCTAAGTCAACGTCAAGTGGCTCGGACACTGTCAGTGAGCCGTTCTACGGTCCAGAGAGTGTGACTGGTGGCTTTATAAGAAGACGCGGTTCAGGTCGGCGAAGAGCCACCTCCGAACGTGATGATCGCTTTATTGTGACGTCATCTCTAAGAAACCGCCATCGTACCGGGGTTGACGTCCAAAATCTCCTGAGAGAAGTGAGGGGTGTCAACGTCAGTGAATGGACAGTTAGGCGACGGCTCAAGGCAGCTTCCTTGACACCACATAAGCCCGCCACTGGCCCAAAACTCACCCCAGCCCACCGCGTAGCAAGATTACGTTTTGCTCGAGAGCACGTCAATTGGACGTTAGAAAATTGGCAGAAGGTACTGATTACAGATGAGAGTCGCATGTGTCTTCATGGTGCTGATGGTCGGGATTTTGTGTACCGGCGACCCGGAGAACGATATGCCCCTTGCAACATGCGAGAAACTGTGTCATATGGAGGTGGCTCGGTTATGTTCTGGGCTGGCTTCTCTTTCGAAGCAATGACCGAGCTGATTTTTATCGAAAACGGATCCCTAACAGCTGCAAGGTACATAACGGAAATCCTAGAAGATCACGTCGTACCTTTTGCCCCTTATATTGGAGAAGGTTTCCTTCTTTTATAAGATAATGCCCGCCCACACACTGCAAATAGCGTCAAGCAATATCTGGAAGAGGTCGGTGTGATCACCATCAACTGGCCAGCTCGAAGCCCTGACCTGAATCCCATCGAGCATGTGTGGGATCACCTAAAAAGAAGAGTTCGGCGGCGCCCAATAGTGCCCAGTAATTTAAGTGAATTAAAAACTGCGATTTTGGAAGAATGGGAGGCTATACCACAAGATATGCTGAAAAAAATTGTAAAATCAATGAAAAACCGATTAAAAACTGTAATAAAGAATAGGGGTGGCAATACCCATTATTAATAAGATGACAAATTATAATAAAAACTTTCATTTATCCCAGTTAATTACGATTGATTTTGTACATAGCATAGGGTAAAAAACAATTTATTTTTAAAAAATCATTTTTATTTCAAATTCTTGGTTGAAATTGACTGATTTCAGTTAGATTGGATATGTTCATCACAACATTATTCTTGTACAAAGAAATATCTTCAAAAATCCAGTTAAGCTAGCCATAAAACCATTTTAACTGGGTGGCCCGATTTTTTTGCACACCAGTGTACAAGAATCGTTAAAAAAGAAGCAAGACCAAACTATGGACAAAACCAAAAAAGGAAAGGGTAAAGGAAAAAAGACGAAGGTATCTAAGGAGGTACACGTGTCAAGCTCGGAGGAAGAAAATGAACCTTTATACGCCGACAGTTCTGACGAAAGTCCAGATAGAAGCAATTTTTCTGATGCAAAGTGTTTGTATTGTGATAGTCTCTATTCTATGGATAACAGAGGTGAATCGTGGATTCAATGCCTATGTTGTAAATTATGGGCTCACGAAGAATGCTTAGGAATAGAAACAGATATATTTTTTTGTGAATTATGTTCTGCAAAGTAATGCAAAATTTAATTATATTTCATTTCTTTATTTTTTTGTTATGGCGGGCAATATGGCTCACTTGATTTGTGGCCAATATGGCCCTAGGCCATATTGCACTAACATGTTTAAATTTTACCCATTCCTCAATTGTTTAAAAAACGTTAATTATAATTTTTATATCGTGTTAATTACTTGATAATGTTAAGTGTTGATTAGTAATAACTTGAAAGAACTGATTTGACCAATAAAAACTGATTGATCTCAAAAGTCTAGTGTTTTATTTCCAAATAAGCTTATGGTGTACCATATTACCCGAACTTACTCTAATTGTGTCTACGATGTTTCAGGCATCATAACGGTCAGGAAAAAATGGAAGAGAAGAAGAAGAAAGGAAAGTGGGATGAAAATAATTTAGTAATCGCGATTACTAAAGTTTTATCCCAAGAACTCTCTTTGAGAGAAGCTTCGACGCGCTACAACATTCCAAAAAGTACACTACATGATAGAACCTCATCCTTAAATCGCGGAGAAGAAGTGACCTTGAAAGCAAAAGTAGGCAGATTCACAAAAACTTTTCCACCCGAGTATGAACAAATTTTAGTAAATCACGTAAAAGATTTGTCTAATAGATGTCTGCCATTGATGAAAAAAGAGTTTCTAAAATTAGCGTTTGATTTGGCTGAAAGTTTGAAGATCCCTCATCGGTTTAACAAGGAGAAAGGAGTTGCAGGAAAGCATTTCTACTACGATTTTATGGACAGACATCCAGACTTATCACTGAGAACACCAGAGTCGACGAGCATGATGCGGGCCGTTGGATTTAACAAACCACAAGTGGATGTATTTTATGACAATCTTGAGAAACTGATGACACAGCACAAATTCCCACCCTCTCACATTTACAACTGTGATGAAACTGGAGTAAGCTGCGTGCACAAGCATAAAAAAGTTCTTGCTCCAAAAGCTGTCCGTCAAGTTGGGAAACTCACTTCTGCTGAGGCAAAAATATAACAGTGTTGTTTTGTATGAGCGCTAACGGCCACTTTATACCGCCATTTTTCGTGTTTCCAAGGCAAAGGATGAATGACAGACTTATGATAAACGCTCCGGCTGAAAGTGTAGGCGTAGCTCAGCCAAAAGGGTGGATGAATAGTGATTTTTTTCTACAGTGGTTGCAGGTTCGCAAAACACTCTCACCCAACAAAAGAGAGCCCTGTTTTGCTTCTCTTGGATGGCCACTGCAGCCACAAAACTCTGGCTGTCATACATTTTTGTCGCGATAACAATATCCATTTGATAAGTTCGCCGCCGCATACTACCCACAAACTCCAACCACTTGATAGAACATTCATGAAGCCATTTAAAGATGCCTATAACCAACGATGCGACATGTGGATGAGAGCAAATGCTGGGTCTCGGATAACTGATCACGACATTGCAGGTCTGGTCAACGAAGCGTTCACAAAAGTGGCTCGAATGGATATTGCGGCATCTGGGTTCAAATGCACAGGAATTTGTCCATTTGATAGACATTTATTCACAGAAATTGATTACTTGGCAGCTGACATGACTAACATTCCACTAGAAGAACCAGGAACTGCCTCAAACTCAGTGGATTGTACCGAAAGAGGTATTGTGTCTAATCTAGATGTAGCTGAAACCAGTTCTGTGACTTGCAACACAGAACCATCCAACGATTTAGCATCTAAAGAATCTGCTGACCCCCCTAGACATTTAATCAATGAGCCTCAAGTGAGTTTGGCCTCTGAAGAATGCAATCTTGCTGATTTTAACAGTGTAACTAACACCAGCAATCCCAAGCCATCAACGAGCTATGACCCAGATATAACACAGATTGTGCACAAATTGTCACCATTGCCAGATGCTGCCAAAAAACGCTCAACCGTTCGGAAAAGGAAGTGTGAAAAGACTGAAATTTTGTCGTCATCTCCATACAAAGCTTTGGTCGAAGAAAAAGAGAATGAAAATAACATAAAAGAAGAAAAGAAAATATTGAAAAACAACTTTAAGACAGCTATGGGAGAGAATCGTAAACAAGCCAAAAATGCGAAAGCCAAAGAAATGGAAGAAAATAAAGAAAAACGAGCCAAAGTTGTTAAGAATAAAGAATACACTGTAAAAATTTTAAGAAAAAGAGTTGAGGCATAGACAATAAAGGGGAAAAAGCAAAAAAAACGCAGCCGTTACGTGAAGCATCTACGGCAGGCAAAACTACCTGCGTGGTATGCTTAGAGGACCAAGAAGAAGACTGGATACAGTGTTCTAGTTGCCAGGGATGGGCACATGAAGCCTGTGCTGACATCCCAGAATGTTCGGAGAGTTATATTTGTGATAGGTGTCATGTCAAATATTTTAAGCCGTCCGGTGCTAGGGGTTCGAGGTGAAGTCCGTCCGGTACAAGGTGCCACTTGCAGAAACTGCGTTTTTTTTTCACAGAAGTTTAATTTATGTTTTTGTGTTTAATTTATGGAGAAGTTGCATTTTTGTTTTCATATTACGATTATAAAATTTGTTAAGTATGTTAATTCATAAATAAAAAATTATTAATTTGTAAGAATATTTTTTTATTTACAAAAAACCTTATGTGTCCGCCACTAGGGGACCTCCCCCTATGTAGGTACCTATAGTAAATTCGAAAACTTAAACTTAAAACAGATTGTCTGGCGCATATTTATTTATTTTTAAACTTAATTACACAAAAATTTGTTGTTCCAGATATGGTCCAAAAGACTTACCTATCAAACCTACGTGCGAGCATAAAGATAAAAAGCTACTATGCTCTGCAATTTGTGTGAATGACTTATATTCTTTTTATGAATCGTTTTATTCTGTACGGGACAAATTAAAACATGTTCATATTAAAACATGTACTAGCTGTCCAAACAAAACGCCGTCGTCCTAGGTCGAGGTCTAAGAATTATAAACCTAGAGAAATGCAAAGGATGTACAGGATTTATTGTCGTTCACAGAAAAAAATGGTATTCGTTTGCCAAAAAGCTTTTTTGCAAGTATTACACATTAAAAGATATCGCATTAAAATGTCATAAAGAATTATTATTTAAAAGGAAAAATTCCTAAAGAAAATCGCGGCGGTGACCATAAAGCACATAAATATGTAGAAAAAAAAACGAAATGTAATTTCATTTATAAAAACATTGAAATGCTCAGAAGCCCACTATTGCAGAGGCAATTCCAAACGCATGTATTTGCCATCAGAATTGAGCATAAATAAAATTGCCAAAATGTACAATAACCAGGCAGCTGAACATCTCAAAGTAAAAGCTTTATACTCGTATTTTCGTAAAATATTCAATACTTGTTTCAATTTGGGCTTTGGCTCACCACGTGTAGACGTATGCTTACAACTAACTGAGAAAATAAAAGTGGCAAATGAGAATGATAAAAATCGGTTTATGATTGAAAAAATTGTTCACAAGAGACGTGCAAAAGCATTTTTTGATATGTTAAAAACTGATGATTCTTCTATTAAAATAATGTCTTTTGATTGCCAAAAAAATATGGTATTACCGAAAATTTCAGATCAAAGTACCTATTACTCGAGACAATTATATTTTTTAACTTTACCATAGTAGAAGGCAATTCAAAATCATCACTGACAAGCCAAAATGTATTTAGTTACTGTTGGACCGAAGACGAATATGCCAAAGATGCAAACCTTATATCATCGGCAGTTTATCATCAACTTCGGCATACTGTATTCACACCAGAATGTAACAGACTTCGCCTTATGGCTGACGGTTGCGCCGGACAGAATAAAAATTCTATGTTAATAGCTGGACGCCTACAAAAGGGACTGGCAACTGGTGGCCCAAAATCGAGAAGAGTGGCGGGAGTGGGGGGAGGCCTTTGCCCAGCAGTGGGACATTACGGGCTAACAGTAACAGTAATAGCAATGCTTTCCAAATGGTTAGTCCACGATGCACCAGCTCAGGCTCTCACCAGACAGAAAGCGGTCACGCGGTCAAGCGTTCAAGCGGTCAGTTTTGCGTTCTTTGTGTTATATTACGTTACATAGATCAACTCACACAGGAGGCATTCTGACCGCGTCGGTCAAGTAGAACGCACGCGTTCGCGCGTTCATTGCTATTTCGGTGACCAAATTCGAACGAAGATGGAGACCGAAAAGCTAATTATGTTAGTACGTGAAAGGCATTTTTTATACGATGCGAAGGATAACGATTATAAAAACCGAGGAAAAGTAGCCGAAGCATGGTTGGAAATTGCCAGAGAAATGGGAAACGAAAATGGTAAGTCTAAAATAGATTTTTGGGGATCATGTATTTTTTCCACTCGTTCAAAAACTTCATTTTTTAAGGAAAACAGGAATGTGTTTTTATTATCTGTGTTTTGTAGAATAATAATAGAACTTCAAACATTATACATTTGTATTACATCGTCATTATTCCATCTTAGGTTATTCCCAATGACGTTTAATATTAAACGTCGACGTTATTCATTAGTCATTGGTTACTTCAACTTCAACTTCTTATTTATGGTTTGCTGTGACTGAGTTGCCACAAATTTGCCAGTGTCGTGTTTAAAGCATAGATATAGAATTTTTTTCGCTACGCTAAAAGATACACGAAGCGTGCGAGCGAGAAATCCTAATCAAGTTCAAACCGCCCGAGAGAAAAAGGGACAGCGAAAGGAGTACCGATAAGACATATTTTTTTCGAGTAAGAGCCCATAGCGTCCAAGTCAGTTTCACGTTGTTGTGTAATTTGTGATTTTTTTACTAATCCCTCGTTTATACTTAAGAATTTTACAATAAACAATTACGGTGACCTGTTCTGTACCTGGATGTGACGTTACAGGCCGATATAATCCCAATTGTTGTAAATTAAAGCATTTGAATAAATTAAGCAATCTATCATTAATACAATACTTTATCTAATTTATCAAGGTATTTGCAATGATGCTTGCTAGGGTTGTGCTCAACGATACGGTAGAATGTTTTCAACTTCATGTAGATAATAAAACTATAAAATAAGTATTAAAAATCAAATATTTATTGAGAGAATAAATATGTTAATATGTTAATGTTGACTAAAATATGAAATAAAGTGTTCACGAACTTCATATGCTGTCATATTACTTCTCTGGGCATTTGGTGCTAAATCATTAAAAGATCGGACATTAACATAGTAACGACGAACCATATCCTCATCTACCACTTTGTTGTCTCCCTTAATTCTGAGGTAATTGTGTAAGCAACAAGCAGCTTTTATTACTTCATTTGTTGTTTCTGTGTTTAATTCAATTTCATTCATAAAAACCCTCCATTTCTGAGCCAAAATTCCGAATGCACTCTCTACTATACGCCGTGCACCACAAAGTCTGCGATTGTAATTAGCTTTTCTATGGTCCCGAATTACTATGTCTGTAGGAAATGGTCTCATTAAAAATTTTTCTAACTTGAAACCACCATCTCCAAGAAATATGTGAGGCACAGGTACTTCCATCCCTGGCAATGGCTTTGGTGGTGGTATATTAAGCTCATTGTCGATCAACTTTTTGTAAAAGACAGAATTTTGAAAAATTGTGCTGTCACTGTCTTTGCCGTAACTACCTACGTCAATCATAATAAATTTATAATCAGAGTCCACCACTGCCAGCAATACTGTTGAGAATTTTTGCTTATGACAATAATGCAAAGACCCCGTGTTGGATGGGCATTTTATTGTTACATGTTTGCCATCTATACTGCCTAGACAATTCGGAAATCTCCATCTTTCATTAAATCCGATGACAGACTGCTTCCACATTTCTTCAGACGGGAATGGCATGTATGTTGGTTGTAGATTTTTCCAAATTGCACTACATGTTTCCTTGATTATTGTTCTAACAGTAGATGTTCCCATACAATATGAATTGCTTATTGTGGATGAGTAATCTCCAGTGGCAAGATATCTGAAACAAATACAAAAATATAAATATATTATTAACAAGTTTGTTATAAATGTGCAAATTCAAATTGATCGTACATATTTGTTTACAGGTAAACAATGGGCCACTAAATGGAAAAGCTTGAGAGATAATTATAAGAAGTTCAAAAAGTCAACAGAAACGGCTTCTGGATCTGCATACAAAAAATACAAAAATTGGCCTTGGGCAGATCAGCTGCGCTTTCTAGATGACACCATTTTACTGAATGAAACTGATAGTAATATTAACAATGAAAATAGTAACAGCACTTCACAATTTTCTGACTCAACAAGTCCAAGTGATAGTGTTGATTTGCGAGATTCTGACTCTGAGAATCTCTCCCGTCCCGGTTCCAGTAATAGTACTTACTCTAGAAATTCTGCCAAAAATAAAAACAAAACACAAAAAGGTGATTCAGATACACAACAACAACTGTTAAAATATTTACACGAGAAGAATCTTAACAAGAGAAAACTTGATGATATTGATTATTTATTTCAAAGTTATGCGACTTCTATGAAAAAAATGCCGGCTCGCATGCAAAGTATGCTCAAATTAGATATAGCAACATTATTTGCAAAATACGAAATGCAAATCGAAGATAATATAAATATAACTCCAGTCAATACACCATCAACTAACTTGTCTACTGCAAATTCCATATCATATAATAAGTATTCATCCGAAGACAGTATGTTAAATGATGTTGAAGACTTACAAGGTCTGCCTGAATTGTCACAACGCGAAATGGATGAATTATTACATGATCCACAACATGTTCAGTCAAATGAAGTAAATCAAGACGAAAATGCATCTGAATTATCTGAGCTTAGACGGTGTTATGAAGAAGCCGCTGAAGTAATTAATAATGATAATGAATAATGCTTAAGAATAATACATTTATTTGTTTAAGAAATAAAGTAACTTACCTCAAACATACCGCCAATCTTTCTTTTGCTGAAATGGCTTTCCTCCAGTTAGTATCTTGTTTAACTAAGTCATGTTTAATTTTGTCATACAGTTCATTGAAGCAATCAATTGTCATCCGAAAAGAATTATAAAAAATGTCTTCATCATTAACCCATTTAGAAAAAAGTCTATGAAATTCACCATCTTGTTCTCTATCCTTATTTACTGGGCGCACCCAGTATTTTCTTTTCCGTCTTGACGCTGATAATGACCACAAAATCAATAATTCATCTTCCGATGAAGAACTATCGTCAAAAAACATGGTGACACTAGTGGTACCGCGTCGACCGCTCGTGAGCAATTGCAATTAGCAATTGCACGCTCGAACGCAAAACTGACCGATTGAACGCTTGACCGCGTGACCGCTTTCTGTCTGGTGAGAGCCTCAAATTAAAGTCATAGAAATAGTGTTCCCCGTAGTGGGACACTCATTTCTTCCAGCCGACAGAGTCTTTGCCCACATTGAAAAGCAGCTGCGAAAAA
This sequence comes from Cyclophora albipunctata, assembly GCA_963082685.1. NCBI lineage: Eukaryota > Metazoa > Arthropoda > Insecta > Lepidoptera > Geometridae > Cyclophora > Cyclophora albipunctata. The sequence continues at coordinate 4,459,469 of OY720135.1, read as the reverse complement.
TGGAAAATATTATAAATCCGAGTGAATACATAAACGTAATAAGTCAACACGCAACAGTCATAAACATAGCAACAACATGTCAAATATTCGACTGGAAGAGCACGGCAAAAGACATATTTTTAAATATTGGCAAGTGGCATGTTCCTTTTGCCAAATGCAAAAGATTCTACTTAAAAAGGGGAAGCAGATGTAGAGACATTGTGTGTCTTCGAGGAGAATTACACTACAGACAAGACTAAAGGCTGTTTTATACGAGGTAAGTAACTGGCGCCGAAATCGAGACAAGTCAGCGCTGACCTGCCACTGCCATCGTGTAAATCGATTTTGAAGACAGCGCAGTACTGTCGGACAGCGCTGTCTTCAATATTCCCGCTTCATATTTTTCGGCGCAAGTCCGCTCCCCCCGCGACCCGCGCCAGCGCCACTGTTCTCGTGTAAACGCCGAAGTCAGTCACTGTCGGTGTATTGTATGGTGACTACGCTGCATCGCTCCGCGATACGATGACGAAAAAACTGAGCGAAGCCGAAAACATAAATTTCAAACAACTACTTAGTCTGGTCATAAATACTGTTACACTTAAAAATAAAAAAATATTACATTTGAATTTCGAATCTGTCATTTTTATACGATTGTTCATTGTGTTTTCTCATTTTGGCGCCAACACATTGTACAATATTTTGCGATATTAAAATGGAGTGGGGTGATAAAGAGAACAGAATCGCTGTGATTGCATTACACAAAGTAGGTATGGAGCCAAATGCAATTTTTAAAACCCTCCATACACTTGGTATTAGTAAAATGTTTGTGTACCGGGCTATTAGTAGGTACAATGAGACTTCCTCTGTTTGTGACAGAAAAAGATCTGGCCGTCCACGTAGAGTTCGTACGAAAAAGGTGGTCAAAGCAGTAAGGGAAAGAATTCGAAGAAATCCTGTCCGAAAGCAAAAGATTTTATCTCGGGAAATGAAGATAGCACCTAGAACCATGTCGCGTATTTTAAAAGATGACTTAGGACTTGCAGCCTATAAGAGACGCACTGGTCATTTCTTAACTGATAATTTAAAGAAGAATAGGGTGGTAAAATCGAAACAACTACTGAAGCGGTACGCAAAGGGAGGTCACAGAAAAATTTTGTTTACGGATGAGAAAATTTTTACAATTGAGCAACATTTTAACAAACAAAATGACCGTATTTATGCTCAAAGCTCTAAGGAAGCTTCCCAATTAGTCGACAGAGTGCAACGTGGACATTATCCGACTTCAGTGATGGTTTGGTGGGGTGTTAGCTATGAAGGAGTGACTGAGCCATATTTTTGTGAAAAAGGTATCAAAACATCGGCACAAGTGTATCAAGATACCATTCTTGAGAAGGTAGTTAAGCCCCTTAACATCACCATGTTCAATAACCAAGTTTGGTCCTTCCAGCAAGACTCGGCGCCGGGTCATAAAGCTCGGTCCACGCAGTCTTGGTTGGAAGCGAACGTTTCGGACTTCATCAGAGCTGAAGACTGGCCGTCGTCTAGTCCCGATCTTAATCCGCTGGATTATGATTTATGGTCAGTTTTACAGAGTACAGCTTGCTCTAAACGCCATGATAATTTGGAGTCCCTCAAACAATCTATACGATTGGCAGTGAAGAATTTTCCCATGGAAAGAGTGCGTGCTTCTATTGATAACTGGCCTCAGCGTTTAAAGGACTGTATTGCAGCCAATGGAGACCATTTCGAATAAGCTTTTTACAATTTTAATTGTTTTATATTTATGTATTAAACTAACACACTGTATAAGTAATAAATGTTATTTGCACTTAAACAAATATTGTTTTCCTTTATTACAATATTTATGGCAAGACTAGGTATACAGGGAACATGAGTGCCTGTGGGATAACAAATCTATAGATTATAGAAATAAGGATATGCGTGCAACCGCATTGCAGAGTATTGCACAAGAATTGAGTATAGAAGAGATTGGCCCTTCCGAGGTAAAAAATAAAATTAAAAGTTTGAGGGCAACTTACAACTTAGAACTGGAATTTTCGATTATTCATTTTACGAACGTGTGTGCACCAAACAAAATATCCTCGACGACTGGCCTCGTGTAAACGGTGGGCGACAGTTTTTGGCGCCAGCGCTGTCTCGGCACTGGCGTCAGTTACTTACCTCGTATAAAACAGCCTTTAGGTCAATATAAAAATATATGTAAAAAAAATAAAAATTCTGCAATGATTGCCCCCACTGTAATAACAAAGGGAGTGACAATTAAACAATTAAAACTCAGGGACGTCAATCAATTGCTTAAAACTCACTACGGTGAAGATTGGCGTAGTTTAGATACCTTGGAATACTTTGCTCGAGTGCTGCCGCAAGAAATTTTGCTAAATCATGATGTTGATTACGGAGAAGCTAATCCCGAAGAATCAATGTGCGAAGCACAAGAGGAGCTGCCATCGTTAATAATTTAGTTACTCATTGATTTAAATAAACATTAATTAAGTAAAAAAATGTCTTTATTTTGATACCAACAGTTTTAAATATTTACATTTCAGCTTTAGCTATACTTTTTTTTTTAAACTAAATAGTCAAGTATCAAAACTATCTTGACGTACTACAATAAAATAGGTTTATTTCAAAATAAGCATTGTCCAATAAATACATGCAACAGAAACAGCAAAGTCCGCCTACATGTTTCAGAATCCACAATGTCCAAACTGATTATTACATTTTACTATAGTTTTGATAAAAACTCTGTATCTTTTAATTTTAGAAAATGATTTTAAGATAATCTATTACCATTTACAAAGAAATACTCCTTTTTCATAAATTATGATTTTTGGCTGTTACAAAAAAATGGACATTGCTGTTTTTGATTCTAGTAGACTCATGTATAGAGAAAACAAAAACAAGAAATATTTATTTTATTTGTAGCGAAAGAGTGCCTTTGAGTGCTGATTATTATAAAGATGTCTCAGAAATGTGCAGGATGTCAAAACGTCCTCCCCAAAAGAGAGTTCCTAAAATGTATGGATTGCAACGAGAAGAACCTTGATTGCGCAAAAATAACATACAAATTCTTTAGTATCATGGAACGCAAGGATCAGTGGAACTGTCCGGAGTGTCTGAACAAACGCCCAAAAAAGGAGCAACATAAACACCCCAATACGTAACACAAATATGTCTGCTAACCAAATACAGGAGAACCAAAACCAAAACCCAAAACATCACACAGCATGTTAGAACTTATTATTATATTTTCATGTACATGTAATAATGACTACTTCAACTCATACGAGTATAACATATCACTGTCATTGCTTTGATAATAGCAAAAAACTAAGTTTTATTGCAGATATTGTATTGACCTTACTGGACCATCTAGTTGGATTTTTTTTATTGTTGTCTGATTTGCCAGTGAATTGTGACAATAGATTGTTTGATGCTATATCCGAAAAAGTTATACAAATATTGCAATGTTGCAAAAAAGGTCTGTATTTCTACACAACTGCTACAATAAGTAAGTATTAGCCTGTAATGTCCCACTGCTGGGCAAAGGCCTCTCGTCTCACTGAAGATATCAGTACAGTGAGGAGGTTTCAGGCGTAATCACCACGCTTGCCTAATGCGGGTTGGTGATCTCAAACCCGAGCCATGTTTGAAAAGTAGGAAACATGTTAAAATATTAACAATATTAATAGAAAATAATAAAACTTAACATTAATAACTGTAAATGCAAAGGTGTAGAGCGAAACAACTCTTGCACAAGTATTGTAAAATTACTTTTAAGAGATGTTTCACAACTTGATTGAATTATGTACTTTATGTTAATAAATTATTTTTAGTTTATTATTTATTATAACTGCTAATGGCATCATTTATCACCAAATTTAAATTATGAGTGGCACAACGTACGTTGGTACTCCGCCTTAACCTGTCATATTTATTTAGGAAATGGTATTTAGAGTAAGGTCAGTTCAATCGAGATTTTTTGGTAAGGATATAAGGGCCCCCCGGGTAGCTACACCACTAGGTTCAATCATCAATACTGTGAATCAAGAGCGACTTCTAGCCTACCTATTGCCGACCCATAGACTGACACATCATTAGTAAACTAGAATAACTAATACTGTATTCATGATTGATTCCAATTTTTTATTGTATTGTTGGAGAGAGGAACATGACCACACCACAAAAGACCTCAAGAGCTGCCACCGCACTGAAATACCATCAGTGGACCAGAACCACTGATAAGACTTCACGTCAATTGAAAATGTTTCACATTCCACCGTGCAACATTACTGTTAGAAAGAAGGTTTTTATACTTCAATGTAAATACTTTATGGTCGAGTAAACTCACTATTAGACAGAGTTTAAAATCTGACATCTATTATTATTGTGTTAGGCGGCCCCTAGACGATCAATTATATTGCGCAATATTGAATATTGTGCAATATAATTAACCGTCTAGGGCTAATATTGAAGACTGCGCAATGATAGAACGAAAGTTTGAGCGAGTTTAATTTTTATTGTACAATATTTAATATTGAACAATATTGCTTCGTGTAGGGTCAGTATTGAGCAATATTTGACATGTTGCTCGGGATCAAAATATTCTCCGACTGAACAAGAAAACATTGCACAATTTTCTTATTGTGCAATATAATTAACCGTTTGGATCCAAACGCAATTCAATCTTATTGCACAATTAAATATATTGTACAATGTTATTGTAGGTCTAGGGGCCTCCTTAATTGTTTTTTACTTGTTGTCATGAATTTTCTGATGGTTTAAAATAAATCTATTTTTACCAAAATCCAAGTATCAGTTAATACATTCCACATCTTTATTCAAGATAACTGCGTGCAAGTTAGTTGGTGAGAACAGTGAGTTATACAGCTATAGGCTCACACCAACAATTACAAGCGAACCCGGTCATCTACGCACAAGAACATGTTTTATAAATGGATTCAACTATAAAATACAAAACACCACAAACATTTGGAACTACTTGTGATTGTGAAACAACTGACATCACACTTTTGAGGATTCATATTTTTACTACTTTATGACCAATAAGACAATGCCCCAGTCAGTTATAACAAACGTACTTCGCAAAACTACTTATGAACGTTAACAACTGATACAAAACGACATGAAGTTCCACCTTTATAACGCTCTCAATTTTCGAAAGTCGAAACCATTTTTCGATATTTTACTAAATCCTGCACCTGTTGGTTGATTGGTTGACTTGACTTGACACTTGATTGACGCTGAGCACAGACCACAGACCACGAATGACGAACGAAACAAAACAAGACCCAGCTAGCCCAGCCAGGACGATGTAGAACAGGATCGAACGAACGAACGAATGTAATAATTGTAATGTAAAGTAGGTAAGTAAGCACAGACCACAAAACAAGTAAGTAAGCATGATATTAGGGATGCACCATTAGCGATATTGATTAAATATCGATAAATTAATTACAATCAGGGATATGTAACCGATAACAACAAAATATATTTTATAGATGGATTCCTATAATATAATTCATGCCTATTGAGTTATATTGTATTTCCTATATTATTACATACTTTGCAAACAGGGCTCGGGTTAATGAACCCGCAGATTGCAAGTGTACTGATCACGCCCTATCCGTGACCTTTGTCCAGCAGTGGGACAAAGAAGGCCTCTACTTTCTCTTAGGCCTCCTCCGCTAGATGGCGTTCACATGTAAACATTAGGCTCGTATAATTTTTTATATTAAAAATAGTTTTTAACAGTTAAACAGTGATCTAAGTGTCCCAATTCGTAGATAAACAATTGATAAAGAAGTGAAAGTGTTGGTAAACAAATCCCTTGATAAACAGTGCCTAAAATAAACAAATACATTTCTTCAGATATAAATACATGGTGTAAACAAACGAACCAAAACTTTGAAAATAAAAATTGACCCAGTGAATAAGAATATTACGTGGAACCTAGTGCATCTATAGTGATTAGTGTACACTGAATGGAATTTAAAGGCAAGTAACGGCTGATCGATAAATCTCCAGTCATATAATTATTAGTACCGTTGCCCGCCGCTAGATGACACTATACCAGTTGTGCTAACTTATATTAGTACCGTTGCATACCGCTAGATGGCACTATACTAGTTGTCCTAATTCTCATCGAGAGGTCACTACTGGTACGATTACACGAAATAAATTAATCGTTATAGAGGGCGCTACTGGTACTATTGGAGAAGGTTGCTGCAGTATGGCGCCATTGTTTGGGAATTGTGCCGCTTGCCATAACCCAATACCTAACAAGGAGTTTTTAGTGTGCTGTGTATGCCATTCCAAATACGACATACAGTGCCTAAACATAAACTCAAAGCGTTTCCACTCCTTCTACGGCCCTGATCAAGACCGCAGGCGTAACTGGAAGTGCCCTGATTGTTGCAATAAAACAAGAAAAACTGACAACTCAAATACTCCCGTTAGATCTTCATGTCCGATGAGCACTGATCCAGAAGTATCCCCTTCGCAGGCCATTAACGTTACCTTGAGGTCTAAACGTGGCGTGTTACCAGCAGGTGACAATCCCAGCCAAGGAGTTTCCTCTCAGAGTTCACCATCGAATCAGTGTATTCAGAGTATTGAGCATGGTGTCAGTGGTATGTCCAAACAGGAATTAACAGACGTCCTCAAGACAACTATTCACCAGTTGGTAACATCGCAACTAACGAATATTAGCGCTCAATTTAATGAACTCAAAGAATCGATGGCTTTTTTTAATGCGCAGTACGAGGAAATGAAGATCAAATTAGAGGAGAAATCTGCTAAAATTGTAGACTTAGAGAATGCTAACAGCTCCCTAAAAAGCACCGTAGCTGACCTATCCAATAGGCTGAATTTGGTCGAACAGTCTATGAGAGAATCTAATATCGAGATAAATGGAATTCCAGAGCATAGAAACGAAAATCTACCTAATACTCTGGGGCAGCTGGTTAAGACAGTTGGCGGCCCTGTTGTGGCTGGGGATATTCTACATGTCACCCGAGTCGCTAAACTTTCCAAGGACAGCGACAGACCTCGCACAGTAATTGTCAAACTAAGCAGCCCCAAACAGCGTGATGCCGTAATTGCTGCTGTTCTGAAATATAATAAAGCCCACCCAAAAGACAAACTCAACTCTCAACATCTAGGATTCGGCGACTCTCCAAGACCTGTCTTCGTGAGCGAGCACCTTTCACCCCAAAATAAGGCTCTACATGCTGCCACCCGTTTGAGGGCTAGGGAACTGAACTTTAAGTTTGTGTGGGTCCGAAACGGTCGTATTTTTGTACGTAAAGACGAATTTTCCGAATCGATGATGATACGCAGCCATGAGAAGCTTAAACTATTAAATTAGAGACTAATTAGACTAGTTAGAGAGTGTTACGGTGTTCTATTCTATTAAATTCGATATCTATTACCAGAATGTTCGAGGCATTCGAACAAAGACAAACAACATTATATTCAAATATTCTTCTCTGTAACTATAAAGTAATTGTATTCACTGAAACATGGCTCAACATCAATATATGTGACAGCGAATTTATCGATTCCCGATATGTAGTATATCGCAGAGATCGTTCCAGTACCATGAGTTCCAAGTCTGACGGTGGAGGTGTAATGATTGCTGTATCCCGTGACATTCAATCTAAAAGACTCTATAATTTAGAAAGCGATTGCGAAGATCTTTGGGTAAGTCTTAAATTGACAATAGGTAATTTCACTCATGATTTAACTTTATGCGCTGTGTACTTACCACCACCAGTTAGACTTGAAACTCAACAATTATTTTTGGACCATGTGGACATGGCTTTAAATCAATGCGTTAATGTTGTTGTTCTGGGGGATTTCAATTTGGGTTTCATTAACTGGCAGCCTACTCCTAGTCGTAACCATATAATGATGCCATTAAACTATCAAAATAACTTAGGTTACTCTCTGACCGATTTCATGTCTCTCAACAATCTTGCCCAATTCAACAATATAAAAAATGATGAAGGCAAAGTCTTGGATTTGGTATTGAGTAATATGCGTGATTGTCATATATCCAAATCTCCCGATTTGTTAAGTAAACTAGATCCTCATCATCCAAATTTGATTCTCTCAATACCATCGGTTAGTAAACCTGACGTTTTACTTCCGAATAAGCGCTCTGATTATAATTTTTTCAAAGCTGATTACAATAAAATTACAGCAGAATTACTTGATCTAGATTGGACAAAAATCTTCAGGGATATGTCTGACGTCAATGTTATGGTTTCAGCATTTTATGATCATTTACATAACTCAATAAAGAAACATGTGCCTAGACGTGTGCCGCGACCGGGTAGGTACCCCTCCTGGTTCACTAAAAAACTTATAAAGCTCATTAAAGAAAAAGATAAACTTCGTTTAAAATACTTAATGTACGAGAATGCTTTGGATCTCTACGAGTATGAGCTGTGCCGCGAACGTTGCCATAAATTACTTGCAATCTGCGATAGCATGCACAAAAAAAACTTGGAAAACAACATTAATAGAGATCCTAAAGCTTTTTGGCGAGAATTTAAAGACAAACGTAAAGGTACAACAATGTTTCCAAGTGAAATGACCCTTGGTGATATTAGTGCCAACACGGGTCCTGGTATATCGGATCTGTTTGCTACTCACTTTGCTTCCTCATATAACACTAGTCGTCCTCTCTTTAATCCCAAAATATCCTCAACTAATCAATCCCCACTTGCTAAGATATCATTCAGCGAAAGAGACGTTCTAAAGAAATTAAAAACTCTTGATGTGAACAAGGGAGCCGGCCCTGATAATCTACCACCTCTATTTGCTAAACGCTGTGCAGTGGCCCTAGCATTACCTCTTACTATAATATTTAACACGTCTTTGTCCTCTGGCGTTTTTCCCGAATATTGGAAAACCACAAGAATATTGCCAATCCACAAGAAGGGCAGTAAGTCTGACGTGCGGAACTATCGTCCCATATCGTTGCTTTCGTGTTTCGCGAAGTTATTTGAATTACTCATATACCCTTTACTATATTCTCATTTACGTTCTGCGATTTCCGATTTTCAACATGGTTTTATGAATGGCAGATCAGTTAACACCAACCTGGCGTCCTTCATAACAAGCTTATCCATGAGCGTCGATAAGGGGTTCCAGGTCGACGCACTTTACACAGATTTCTCCAGCGCATTTGATAAAGTCTGCCACATTCTCCTAATTCTGAAGCTCATGAATGCCGGTATCGGTTCCCCTTTGCTTGAGTGGTTTTCTTCTTACCTTAGTAATAGGCCTCAGAGGGTTTCGTTGAATGGTTATGATTCCAAGGTATTTTATGCTTTATCGGGTGTACCACAAGGTTCACATCTGGGCCCAATCTTGTTTTTATTATTTGTTAACGATATAGTGAAACATATTCTTTATAGTGACATTTCAATGTTTGCTGACGACTTGAAAATTTACAAAATAATAAAGAACCTAACAGATGCAGAATTTCTTCAAAGGGACCTTGATAGCATCAGAGCCTGGTGTATTGAAAACAATATGACTCTTAATGCTGTTAAATGTTTTCATATTAGTTTCACCAAAAAGCGTAAATTTATCCCCACGACTTATTTTCTAAATGATATACCCTTACTTAAGGTGAGCCAAATCCGCGACCTTGGCGTAGTTTTGGACTCCAAACTAAAGTTTAGCGCACATGTGGACTGTATCACCAGTAAGGCCGCACAAATGTTGGGATTCCTAAAGCGAAACTCACGCGGATTTTTGCTCCCTCAGACCAGGATATCGCTCTACAACTCCCTTGTACGTAGTATCTTAGAATATTCCAGTGTTTGTTGGAGTCCTGGCACAAATATTTTATCTCAACGCGTCGAATCCATCCAGCGCGCATTCACCAGGTACTTAGCATTTGTTTCTCGTGGTATATCACATAGAACTCCGTATTATCTTCGACTGCAACACTTTAATATGAATACCCTTAGCGATCGCCGCATTGTCTCAGATTTGATGTTTTTGCACAAGGTAATCAATGGGAAGACTGATTGTAGTGGCTTGTTGGAAAAAATAGGTATCTCTGTACCGTACCGCTATCCCCGACATAAGATTACTAAAGTGTTGAACATCCCAAGAAATAGAACCAACCTCGGGAGTTACAGCCCTGTGTGCAGAATTTGTAATGAATACAACAACATCTGTACCAAAATACCGGACTTGGATGTCTTTAATGACTCAATTAACGTCTTCAAACATAAAATGCTGAAATCATTTCATAATTAAATGTGTACTTTATATTTTAATATTAAATTATTGTCAATAATTGTATTGTTAATATTCTCATTTTTGTTTAGTACCTTTTAGCACAATTTCATTAGGTACGTTAATTCTAATACTATTATGTTAATTTTTATTTTTTATTTTAATTATTCTAATATTCCATGTTATTATGTAATCCTCAAATTCTATTGTTACTCAGTTTGTCAATTAATTTTTAATTCATTATTGTATTTAAGTTAAGCCTAATAATTATTATAAATGTTGTGTATACCTGTAATTGGCGATCATGTAAGAACTGTAGCCATACCATGACCTCTTAGATGGCGTCTCAAGATCCAAGCAGATTAGTTTAGGTTTGCGTTTCAATTCGTACCGTGACCTTATTTAAACAATATCGCACTTGAATCGCCATCGCTTTGAATGAATGAACAAACCATTTTGCTGATCGGCTAATTGCGTCACTTCCTCTAAGAGAAGTTATTAAGGTGCGTTCGAAAACCTCAATAATTAAATTTACGCAAAGTTACGGTTTTTATGAGAACCTATTTAAAATGATAAGTATTATTTAAAACAAATATTGGTTTGTTTATACACACAATAATTATTTGTACCTAATTTGTAATCATAAAATGTTTGAACTATAAAGTATTTATTGCTCCAGAAACCAATGGTATTTTTAATTTTAAACAGACATCCAAAATAATATTAAGATTTAAGTGTTCGGAACGTCACTGAAAGTGACATTTCATTTTTGGCAAAGATCAAACAATTCATAGAATAAAAAATAGACATAGAATAAAATATAGACATAGATTTAATATAGACATAGATGAAATATATTATAATAGGTATATTTTTAAGCATTTAAATTATTACCTTCATGCTCGTTTGATATAAATTGCGATTGTTAAAGATTTATTTCTACAAGTATTATGGATTAACCAGGAATATAAGTTAAGTCTCAGAATTCTAGAGCCTTGTGCCTTGTCGCTCTCGCTTCATTGGGGAAATTCAGGATAAAACAAAGCATATCCTTCATGTTTATATTGATAGTCATGTTTACCCTCGTAAATACCTACCTACTCGTACATCCCCTGCGCTCAATCCACACTATACAGTACTACAACCCGTCCGCGCTCGTATTTTATTTTGTGTAAGTACATATTAACTTCTCATCATAACTCAGAAAAGAAATGTCCAATTTTAATCAATTCTTTCAGTTGAATATCATTAAGTTATTTGCACAAATGCATTGTTTATAGTAAGGAACAATTAAACATTAATAATTAACTAAAGTACATACTTATTGTTGTTAAAAATATCAACAACGGTTCAATTTATGTTAGAAAAATGTATCTTTTATTGAATTGCTAATTTTGACAGCTGAGACGCTTTACCAAAGCCGCAAAAGACGCTCATGGTACGAAATGAATGAACGAAAACATCTTTAGTATGACAAATAGCGAATCAGTTTAGGTAATTTGCTAATCAACTACAATGTGTCACTCATTGATGTCATGGTACGAAAACTGACAGCGAACTAGTTTAGGTCCGCATTTGTATCGCGCTAAGAGGTCACGGTATGGCTCCTGTTATTTTATAAGTTATCATTAATTACATTTACATGTATCGCTGTTGGTGTACCTTAATAAATAAATAAATAAATAAATACTTTTGATACATTTATCATTGCTTTTACTAAACTTTTTACAATCTAATCCTAAAATATTACGAAACTTGATTGATATTATTTAAATCATATCGATATTAATTATTACAATAACGCGCATCCCTAAGATATACAAAAAATGACATTTGACATTTTGTTGTCAGCCAGAGCCAGTATCCGCGTTCGGCATAGATTAAATATAAAGCGAGACTGTACATTTTGAACATTTAGTAATAGATCTTTTAGCCAACAAACCAAAATACAGACAGATGATACGTGAATAGAGATATAGGTACGGGCAGCAACAATGTCAAGTTTTTTATATAGTAAAAGGTACTAAAAGTGCATGGTTTATAGGAATAATACATTTATTAAATGAATTAGATCATTATCTAAAGAAAACATATAATTACATATGTTTTGCATGGTAATTTTTGTAATTGTATTGGATTTAGGTATTGCAACATGTTTACAGCACAGCACAGACCAAGAGTGTAGTTTATGGTAAGAAATCTATGCAATCTGTGGTTGTCTGTGCACTTCGTGGTCTGTGGCACTCCCGCTCTCAATTAGGATTAGGAATGTCGATTCTTTCCAAAAAATATCGATTTTTAAATCGATTCATAAAAAATCGATTCTCGATTTATTATTTTCAAATTTGTGTTCACAATGTAAATATAAATCCATTTTATGAAAAACAAGTTATACCATAATAAACAATCTCTGGGATCTCTTATCAGTAAAATCAGGAATTTTTCAGTTCAGGGAATTCGATAATTAGAATTATTTTTATTGCCATATCAGATCAGGTATAAAAGAAGACATTTATTTTTTAGATGTATTTGTTACATTAAAAAGTTAAGAAAATAGATAATATAGCATAAGTATATACATTTTAAACTCACACGATTTGCACTCATTATACTAAATGAAACGGGTCTGTATCGCGTTAGATAATTTAACGTATTTTACTAAAATACGAACCCGACGTTTCGAGTGGATTACACCGCTCGTGGTCACGGGATAACTCAAATATCCCGTGTTCCTCCGCATGTAATCGTAATTTGTTAGCAGTAGCTTTATGGGCAAAAATGGAAAACGTCAATGACGAAGATTTAAAACGCTGTTATAATGAAATAAATGCAGTTTTAAAGAAATATGAAAACCAATAAAACACATTCCTAAACTAATTTAAATTACTTACATACACGATTATATAACAATAGCAAATAATAGAACAAACTTAAAAAAATAGCATCAAAGTAAAAAATAAAAAGCGTTTTACTTACTCTCAATTGATTATTATTCCGTAACAAACACTACCTAGAAATAAGTATTTATTGAGTTTTTAAGTAATTAAACCTTTAACTGGCATTGTAATATTGCGAGTATATTCAGCTAAGTCTAAATATTTTTTTTTAACAAAACAGAAAAAATCGAATGTCGATTTACAAGGGTAAAATATCGAGTCACTGAATCGGTTCAGTACGACATATCGATTTATTTGGTCCAAATAATCGATTCTTCGATTTGAGATCGGCATCCCTACTCTCAATTCCTGAGCTCGCTCGCTCATTGCACTGCTCAGTGCTCACTCACTCACCTCTGTCTGTCTGTTCTTCTTTTTCCTGTTCTGTTCCTGGTCCTGGTCTGTGGTGCTCTCCTCTCCTCTCCGCAGTCCGCTCCTAAAGGAAAGTTTGTGTTTGTAGTGGCGTTGTTTGTATGTTAATGTGACTTTATTTAGGTAATTATTTCAAATCTGTTGGACCTTTGTTAATGTATCATCCAACTCTGTTCTGTCTGCGTTGAATTTCATTTCCGTCTCGTACGTTGTCTATCTGCAATGTGTCTGGACTGTCTGGGCACACAGTTCCGCGCAGTGCGTGTACAGGATTTTATTAATTTGCATCGAAAAATGGTTTTGAAAATACCTATATGAAACGAAAATCTGTTACCTAGGTGTCTTGCGTCAGTTGTGAACGTTCTTAGTGGTTTTGCGAAGTAAAGGCTTGAGTTGTTGTTCATATTATATTTGTCCTGAGTATCAATGAAATAGCGTTGACCCATAATATAATCATTACTCTTGTGATGTGTCAGTTGGAAACATTTATTAGTTGTTACATTAATCTGAACACTGCCGTACCATCGTATATTCATGTACCTGAAGTGTCTTCAGTGATTCTGGTTCACTGATGGTATTTCAGTCTCATGTGGCCGCGGCTCTTGTTGCTACTCCATGATGAAAGTGTCATCATTGTGAGTCTACTAACTACGTCATGTACTTATTTGGAACTGAATGAGGCTACTTCCATTCTATTCTAATTGGAAAAGAGAAAAAATATTTTTCATGATGAGATAATATTGATTATGATCTTCCACAGAAGTACCTGCCACTCTCTCTAATTGTTTCATTGGATACCTTACCGTGGGAGGTGGCAGTTTTCTCTCCAGGCATTTCTCTCCATTCAACTGTTCCATGTGTGGGTCTTTCAGTTGATTTACTGTATACCTACTTTAAATCATAATATATTTACATACACATTTGAATTCATGAACAAAACAGTCATTCTCATAAATTTAATATAACAGTCATTCTTATATTATAAACTTCATATCGTTATAATTACCTTATTATTAATACATTCTTGTACTTAAATCACCATGCAATTATATTTTCTTATTTTCCTTTACACGTCCACCTCCTTCTTGAGTTCAATCAAGATTCCCGCCCTTTTAATTTTCTTTCCTTCCAAAAGTTTGCGATGTAACCGAACCTCTTTTCTTTATAACATAAAATATTCTGTTAATGATTTATTGAACCTAAAATATTCTGAGTATAGATGTAGATTTTATTATTATTTGTATTCAAAAGAATTTGACTAAATATTGACTTGTGAGGTCCAAACACAATGATACAAATGGACGTAGTTCTGCGAACTAGAACCAACTCACAAAATGTCACTTGATTTAATTAGACTTTTGTTTATTAAGTGTTTAATAAGTGTCTTTTGTGTAGGTTAGGATGGAAAGGATTAGTTGGACGGAAAGGGTGACAAATGAAGAAGTATTAGAATTGGTGAGAGAGAGTAGAAAATTACTTGAGACAATAGAAAATAGGAGAGGGAAGATGATAGGACATCTCATACGACATGACAGATACATTAATAATATCATGCGGAATACATTAATAATAACAGATACATTAATAATAACAATATCATAAGGAAAGCGAGTTAGGGGAAGGCCTAGAATCAGTTACATGAGTCAGATTAAAGAAAAAGTGTCTGTCATGTCGTATAGAGATGTGAAGGAACTTGCACTGAATAGGAATAGATGGAGAAGTCTGCATCGGACTCACCGACAAGAGCCTTGCTCTTAAATTTATGATGATGATGTGTAGGTTTTTCCCCTTATAATTGTAAATAATGATACTAGTATGTGAAAGATACTAGGTATATTGACAGGGATATAAATAAAATAAAATAAAAAATAAAAACCATTTTTTATATTATTTTATTTTTATAAGTAATGACGTGAATGTGACATTTAATAAATTTACATAAGTACCTATGCTCCCTATTAAGCATGAATACCGCATGTGCTGATTTTTAATTGTTTAAATTTCTTCGTGGTGAATAAAATAAATAGATATGAGAATGAAATTAAAATATTTATTAGTTATAAACGTTACAGAATCAACAAACAACATTATTGAGGGAATACCTTGATACATTCATGGCGATTTAATTACCCGTTAACCGTCAGTGTGTCAGAGTATTCCCTGATGACATTCACATGTAATATAATGACTTATCACTCATATAAAAGGATTTGAATAACAACATTTACATAAAAAAATAAACTTTGTCGTCCTCATGGTATAGTACATACTCTTCCGGATTTTCCTTTACTTGTAATAATTGTATTTGTTTGACAATTAAATCAGCAGGTAAACAATCTTCGCCAGCTGTTTTCCGCTTTACAAATTTCAGACAATCTTTTCTTATTGCTGTTTTATAAAACAATATTACGTATTTCATATCGTCGTTGCGCTTGCCAAAACCTCTATGTGATTTTCGTAAAGTTTTCACTGGAGACAATAAACCATTTTATTTGATGATAGATAGACTTATCAAAAAATTAAAAATGCAGAATGATGGTTATTATTATTATGTATTAACTGAAATACAAGTAAAAATTATAAAATGTACTGTTCATCTACAATATTTTTTTTAGTCATTTTGGTGCACATATCAGAATTGTCTTGAGACTACCATTTCTTGTATGTGAAAAATGTACACATGTCAGATTTGTAAGGAAACTCAATTGGATTAATTGAATTCTACTAAGTGCATATCAAAAAGGAATGAAATTGTAATTATTCATTCAACCTCAACAATATGCTAAAAGGTAATCCTTTCAAAATAAAGTAGGTACCTTTGAAATAAATAAAACGAGAAGCAATCATGTATTGGAATAAACTTTACTTTGGCACTAAGGTTACAAAAACTTAAGGTAAGTAGGTAACAAACTTAAAATGTCTCCTTTAACTTTAAATACCAACAAATTATAAAGGTAATAATAAAACTAAAAAATCACAGGACTGTGCTTTATGCTTACACATATCTATCTAAATAAAAATGAATCGCCAAATGTGTTACTAAGCATAAAATTAGAGAACGAATGACTGAACGTAGTCTGGCCGGGCAGATACTACAGTAAGAGTAATCATATTTTTATACCCAACAAGTTTTGGCATAACTTAAGCTTAAATACAGGTTGTTTTTGTTTCAATGGCAATTTCTTAAGGGGTCATTGTACTCATCATTATAAACAACTTTTACTATGGGACCAAAACTGATATTGGGATGAAATTTCAGCTGTTCCCTACATTTCGACAATTGACATGTGTACAAAATTTATGGAACAGCTAATTCTTTTTCCCGATTTCAGGGTTGGTCCCATGGTAAAAGTTATTCACAATGATGACCCCTTAATAAATTGCCGATGAATTAAAAAAAACACCGTGTATATTTAGAAATCAGTCTTCAGATTTGAAAAACTCTTAGCATTATTACTTAATTTAATTATGTTTGAGGTTGTCGTAAAAGTAGTGGTGATCTCGGTGCATGTAGTCTTTTAACGATTGTAAGCTATCGTATTTAGATTTTTCTATTTTTCTTGGTGCGTTGTAAAGAGCAGTGGGGTTTGGGTTCGTTCGCAATCTCCTTTTACGCAAAATTTGCCAGTCATCTGTATGGCGCAATTTGAAGAAGATTTCTCCATCTCTATACAACAAGCCTCTTATGTCTGTAACTACAGGGTCGCCGGCCTTTTTTCCCGGTCGTATCGAGTCAAGCTGACACGTACGCTCATAGTTTTTGAAAAACTTGTATTCCAGGTGATGAACTACATAGGGTTTTGCTGGTCGAGCTTGTGCCATGAGATTGATGTAGTCATTGGGTGAATAAATTGGTGGCTTAAATAGATGCTCTAATGTTGAGTGCACGCTATCCACCTGCATCATTGTGTGCCCTTTCTCCAATATTAATTGCTCTATCTCTACATTTTTACTAATGGAAAGGTTCAGTAGAGATGAAGACAGCACTTTGTTTCGATTCTGGTAGCAACAGCCATCCGATATTAATATCATTTTTTTGTACCCTTCGTCAATTTTAATGTTGAGGAAATCGATGAGACAAGTGGTGAACTCATTTGCGGTCACTCCTCCATCGCCTTCGTGCCAAACATATAAATGAACATCTTTGTCATTGCTACAATACAAGGTATAATTATGTATTTGCAATTTTTGCTTGTAGTACTGCACAGACACTTGGAGTTTTGGTGAAAGTAACACGCTTTGCACATCCATGGTTACCACTAAAACTTCAGATGAACACAAGGACTGCGCATTAGTCTTGGCTTTGTACGCTTCTTCTTTCTTAGTTTTGTGTATTTCATAATCTTCTAGCGTTAAATTTCCTTCTTTGAAAGAGGTGCATGTATCACACTGATCCTTTCTTGGTTTAAATATAGAGATTTTTTCAGCTTCTAAAATTGATGTAAATAGTTTACGCTTTGCTGCTTCCCTCTCATTTTCCTGGCTCCAGTTCTTGTAAACTTCAAACATATGTGTCTTGTTTCTAAATGAGTCCTCAACATAGTTACGCGATGTGCTTGCCCTGCAGTAATGACTAGGGACTTTTGGCAATAAATCCAACCATTCTCTCACTGAAGCTGATTTAGAGGAAGGATTTTTTGGCTTATTTTCAGCTGAAGATGAGCCTGATTTGTATTCATGCAATTCCTTTACCCATGTATTTAACGTATCATTTGTCATAACAAGCGTATTAAGCATAAAACTTTTGCACACTCGTATTAATTCATTGTTTTCGTTGGGTAAAAAACAATCAAATCCTTGCATTTTCACAGCGTTTGCGGATTGCGTAGCTTTACGCCTTCTTCTAATAGGGCGAAGTCGAATTAAGTTTTTGACGTAAGCTTTTTTAGCATCCCACGTATCTAAGCTCCAGTAATATCGAAAAGTAGCTTCTCTTTGTTCTTCACTTAAAGCTCCACATAAAAATGTCCTAGGTGACTTTGATTCAGTAGCGCTGTGGGTACAGGTTTTAGTCTTCATATCTTTTGGGTTTTTCGAAATAAAACAAAGTGTCTTTTTACAATTTTCAGAATCGACTTCTATTTTCCTTCCCATGTATGGTTTTCCTTTAACTCTCTGCTTCTTATTGAATTCCCTGTTTCTTTTGTTGTCGTGTATTTCATTAATATCGAACTCATTGTGGTTTTTGTCTTGTCCCTCATCAATTTCTAACAACTCTCCAGTTTGCTCATCTAGAATGAAGTGTCCAGTCCCAAGTTCGACTGCATTTCTGCTTACTAACTCTCCAGTAATTTCATCTAAGTACGGGTACGTTTTATAACCAACTATTGCTGTATCCGTGCAGTCAGAGTCTGCTATCTCCATCGGCAATGGCTGAGAGGTGATCTCGGACTCATGATTTACTGTTAAGGTATCAATAGAGGGGATGGCAGCATCCTGGTTCTCATATGGTGCAGTAGAAAAAATCTCGTCAGAAAGGATTGTTATATTTGCATAATTAACAGGTTCTGCAACAGAATCTAGGGTCGGTGTGATCGTGTCAAAGCAATCGACCGACACCAGTGTGGTCATGGTCTTATCGCCATTTTCTACAAACTCTGCAGCAGAATGCGTGGGTGGTGGTTCCTCGTGATGTTGTTGAATTGCTGCTGTTGGATTATAGCTAGTAGATATAAAAGGTTCTGAAGTACATTGACCTGACTTTTCTGTGGAAACGTTTCCTGTGCTCATGTCAACTAGAAGTCTCCCTCTCCAATTACTTCGGAACGCCATTATTTTTCAACACTCAGGAATATGAGGAAGTAATTAGAAACTTTAGTCATGCACACCTTAAACAAAAAAAAAGCAATGAAGCAACTCAATCCATCTGTAAATTTAATTTAAGCACCTAGTCAATGTCACCTCATACATGTCCCAAGCTATAAGCCCGATGATACCCTTAAATAATTATTCAATTTTATTGCAACAACAAACAGCTGAACGCAAAAAAAAACAGTTCTTAATTAATAACAATGAATCTGAAAGTTATTTTTAGGTTAGGTATGAATGGCCTCAATATTGAGGGCCGCATTCCTGATTTTCAATAAATCTAATAAGACAGTAATGATATTGTACAAAATTAACTCACCTGTGCCTCGATTTATGTAGTATACAATCAATTTAACGCTATTCCAAAGTAAAAACACGAAACATTCAAATCACAAACCGCTAAAATACAAACTGCCAAACCATCTATGTGACAGCCAATTCTGACATGTGCAACATATCGATAAAAAACGTTTGATGTGAACACATATCCAATTTTTCATTGCCATAAATAAAAATTAGGTGCACATATAGATTT
This sequence comes from Cyclophora albipunctata, assembly GCA_963082685.1. Lineage (NCBI taxonomy): Eukaryota > Metazoa > Arthropoda > Insecta > Lepidoptera > Geometridae > Cyclophora > Cyclophora albipunctata. The sequence goes on along the minus strand of OY720135.1, from coordinate 4,439,534 downwards.
TGTTTAATCGGTTTCTAGAGAGAAATAACACATAGTTGTCTTTGTAGTCGATGCGTAATTCGATAATAAGGCCATCTATCGAAAAAAAAAAATATCAAAAAAAATCACATAACGGGTTTGGCAGGCGCACCGACGATATCAGACTTTTTTATTTCTGTTATCACACCAACATAATATTTCCAATTTTACCTTCCAGACATTTGACACATGCAATTGGGCTTTTGAAAAAAAAATGTTTTTGTGATAAATGGAAAGATTATATATTAGTTTTATAACAAAACTATTTTTATTTTATTTTTTTCGCAATAATTCATAAGTTATTTCAAAATAAAAATTAATTTTAGAATCCAGTACCGAAAACACTCGGACAACTCCCGGACAAACCCGAGCGGCGTGTGACGTCATAATGTATAGCCCCATTCGGTTACACGTGTAATAGCCGTAAACGCTGTACGTACTTATGGTTAAATATATACATTATCACGTCACAACCACGGTGACCAATTATGGCGCGTTTATAGTCACGTGATTTTTATTCAATTTTTAATTGTTTATAATTAATTGAAAAAATATTTTTTAAAAGTTTTTTGCATTAAATATCAATATTATTAATAATAAAGTTTTAAAATAGGTACATAAAAAAAAATCTTTTTTTTTTTTCAAAAACCCAATTAGAGCTTGCAGGTCCTCCTATACATTGAGTACAAAACCAGTTCTAGCACGAAATACATTTTGTTTTTTCGCCAAATATAGGAGTAGAACAGTCTTTGCAGTTCGGCTTAAGGCATATTTGTTTGCCTTTAACACTACAGTTCTTCGTCTTTTTACTTTTAATTGAAGAAGGAACCGTTGGCTGATATATTTTGACATTATCATTAATTATGACTGAAGGTTTATTAGAGAGATCTTCAATGGGAGGTACTGGTGATTCTACAGATCTCTTTTTTTTAATATCGTAATCTTTTCTTTCTTGGGGTCAACGTAATGATTATAATTAGTGGACAACATTAGTTGTTGCTGGACATCGACAACATGAAAAGGCTCAGATATATCTGTAACTTTGTCAACACTGCTGGCTAGGGCATTTCCAAATACACATATATCGGTATCATAAACCAAGCTCCCTTGACTATTTTCGACATTGATGAGGCTGATGATTTGTGACAGATTATGTTCAGCGTTCTCCGTTGTAATACCGGAGGTCCGTTCACGGCTTCGACAATATCGCAATTTGTTATTTGATGACTAGGGGTGTCCATTTTGAAAAAAACATCGATGTTTTTTTGGATTCGATAAATCAGAACTGTACATCGATGTCTTTCGATGATGACAGGCATTAATGACAACGAGTGTACCCAAAGGGTAAAAACGGAACCCTGTTACTAAGATTTCGCTGTCCGTCTGTCACCAAGTTGTATCTCATGAACCGTGATATTTAGACAGATGAAATTTTTCCAGGTTATATATTTCTGTTGCCGCTATAACAACAAAAACTAGGAAATAGAATTCACGGGACCCAGACCAGATATGCTATTTCAACACAATTTTTCATGCAAACCATCAATAATTCAAACATTGTTTTATTAAAAAAGCCATGTATTAGAAAAATCTTCCGCAATACCTAATTTTGCTAAGTCTGCCATGTCCTATTCCCAGTGTTCTTTTGAGAGACAACAGTTTATTTAAACGGTTGCCTTTCAGTCTGTTTCGTTGTTGATTGACGATTTGTGCCGCTTTAGAAAACAAACGTTCAGATGGGACTGAAGTTCCTACCATGGTTAAGTATTTGTATGCAATTGTATGAAGTTTAGGGAGCTGAATCTTGAGATCATTCCAAATTTATAAAGGGTTCTCATTTAATCTGCCTAATGGCTACGTAAGTAAATAGATAGTTCATCTGAAATAGAATCATCAGATTTCACCGTTTTCCAGCTGTTTTGGACTAATTTGTGGTGATCTTCCCACAGAGAAATTTTTCTTCTGCTTTGTCAGACTGATCTGACGAATCAGATTCCACGGACTCATTTTGTAGTTTTATTTTTCATCATTTCCTTGATTTTTGAAACAGCCATGGAGCAAGCGAGTGAGTCCGTGAAATGCATTTTCTTAAACCTGGGGTCCAAGATTGTGGCTATAGCGAGAGGAGTTACTCTCTCTATGACACTCATCCTCTTGTCAATCTCTTTCAGGATCAATGACTGCAATTCTTGGGCTAGAGACTCTTCGACTTTTAAGAGGCTTAACTTTCAAAAGAAGACAATGGATAAGTGGTTCCAGTGGTCATCAATGATGACCACTGGAACTTTCTGACGTGTTTGTTGTGGCTTTAGCAGCATTACTTCTACCAAAAATTACATCGTGAAATTTCGGTGAAAAGCAGGCTCACAGACCTTTCCAGTCTCCACAAAAACAACCCACATCCCTAAATTGAATTACGTTCGACTCTCTATTTAGCCTGGTCGAAATTTGGTGAAGTTGCATTGTGTGATTCGACAGTACGTCTATAGACGGTAACGGATATAGCAGTAGTGTCATATCACAACCCGATTTTATGACGTATTGTATCACTACGCTTTTAGGCGGTAGTGCATTTTGAGGTATCAGATGGCAACATATAGTTAATAACAATCAACATTACTTATATACATCTTAAATCAGCTAAGTATTATAGAAATCTTAAATCAACTGAGTATCACAAAAATACCCGAAACTGCTTTGTAATAAACTTAAAAGAAAATAACACCTTATCTATCAGTCTCTCATTATAACAATAGGTTAGGAACATTACATAATCAAACAAGGCTGTCATGGTAAGTACTAAAACAAGCTGGGCATAAAGGGGGTTTGTCTGGATACCCACAGCAGCGGTAACTTGTTTCTCTACATAGTTTTTTTTTGGTGCACACTTCACATTGTAGGAATGCAAATTTCTTGGTCCCTCCAGTTTGTGAGGGTACTTGCTCTGGCCAGTGACCCGTTATTCTATCTGTTCCAGTACCACGAAACTACAAAAATATGGAGTACCACAAGGTAGTATACTAGGCCCTCTCCTATTTATTATTTACACTAGTTGTGCCCGCGACTTCGTCCGCGTGGAATAGTTATTTTGGGCATTGTTGACGACGGCAACCTTCAATATATTTCGTAAAGAATAAAATGCGAGCATAGCCAGGTGCGGGAACTTGTTTCGCATATTCCTAACATTTTGCACTCGCCGCGGTGCACAGCGGCGCGCGCATAGCGACCCGCCCGCTGATTGGCCGTGGCAAGTGACAGTCGCTCAGGCAACAAAATAACGAAGCGGCACGTTCCCTCATCTCGTGTACAAAATTGGTAACAAAAACGCCTTTTTATTTTATTATTATCACCTCCGACACTCTATCAACTACAGGCATCATATTTATTTTTGCAAACATCCTCCTCGGCTTTATCAATTATAGCTGCTAATTGTTATGCGACTTGGCGATGACTTGGCCCACATCATTACCCGCGACGGAACGGAGACCGTATATATGCGTTTAGGGTGAGAGGTTGTGCGTTTGTGTGTTTGTTTGTGCAAACCAATGTTAGCATATATCTCCAAAACTACTGGTCCGATTTTAATGCGGTTTTCACTACTGGATTTAGATTTCATTGGTGCATGTTCTTAGATAGGTGTTACGGTTACAGATCACCAGGGGGCGCTGCAGTATACAATTGTTTACATAAATGAATGTTAGCATGTATGTATCTCCAAAACCACTGCTCCGATTTTAATACGATTTTCACTGCTGGATTTAGATTTGATTGGTGCATGTTTATAGAAAGATGTTACGGTTACAACTCACCAGGGGGCGCTTCAGTAAACATTTGTTTACATAAATGAATGTTAGCATGTATCTCCAAAACCACGGGTTCAATTTGAATGCAGTTTTCACTGCTGGATTTAGTTTTGATTCGTGTATTACAACAAATGGATGGATGAAAATGGATGTATTCTGTGTACTAAGTATCGGGAATTTGTCAATAAAACAAAAAATACAAATTATTCATCTAAATTTATTTTATCGCCTTCAAAGTAGGCCCCATCGCTTGCAATACAACATCTCCAACGCTTCACCCAGTCTTCCATACATTTTTCATAGGCTATTTGCGGTATGGCCTTTATCTCATTCAGCGAATTTTCTTTTATGGCTTCTATCGACTCAAAACGTTTTCCTCGAAGTGGTAATTTTAACTTGGGAAATAAAAAAAAGTCAGACGGAGCCATATCAGGTGAATACGATGCTTGGTCGAGAACTTTTGTTGAATTTTTCGCTAAAAACTCTTTCACTATAATGGCTGTGTGTGATGGTGCATTATCATGGTGCAGCATCCATGAGTTGTGTTGCCACATATCTGGACGTTTTCGGCGGATACTCTCACGCAAACGCTTCATGACGCCTAAATAATATTCTTTATTCACTGTTTCTCCCTCAGGAAGGAATTCGGAGTGAACCACACCACGGTAGTCAAAAAAACTGTCAGCATCACCTTGATTTTGGAGCGACTTTGCCGCGGTTTTTTGGGTTTCGGCTCGTTTTCGAGACGCCATTCTGAAGACTGTTGGCTTGTTTGCATGTCGTACTCATAAACCCATGTCTCGTCGCCAGTTATTATACGTTTCATAAAGGTCGGATCCGTAGAAGCTCGGGAAACCATGTCTTCAGCGACATGCTTTCGCTGCGCTTTTTGTACAAAATTGAGCTCTTTCGGAACTAGTCGAGCGGCGACGCGTTTCATGCCTAAAATGTCAATGAGAATGTTGTGGACGGACTTAAAAGATATGTTCACCTCACTAGCCAACTCTCTCAGACTCATACGTCGATTTTCGAGCACTAGCTTCTTGATTCTGTCGATTTTTTCTTTGGTCGTAGCGGTTGAAGGTCTACCAGAACGAGGCAAGTCTACTACTACTTCTCGGCCTTCTTTAAAAGCCTTATACCATTCATAAGCCCTTGTTTTCGATATACACGATTCGCCGTAGGTACTTCGCAACATTTTTAGTGATTCACCACATGAAATATCATTCGAAACACAAAATTTATAAGGCACCCTCTTTGTTCAACAATATTTTCCATTGTAAAAATCGCCGAGAACTCAAAACTATGACCAACAAAAAGTGTAGTTTTAAACAAATTAAATGACAGATCCCGCTCAAATTTTGCGCGCTAAATCAGTACAGTGCTACCAACATGCAGTAAAAAAATTAGAACGACCTCTTTTACGCAGGTCTTTTTATTGACATATTCCCGATACTTTTTACACAGAGTAGTATACACTTTAAAAAGATAGAAATAAAAAAAATCTTAAAGTACTTCTGCGTAAATTATATTTTTAGTTTTATTCTCTTGTGGCAGAAGAACATATTGATTTTCTCCGCAACCGGATCTTGACAACGCGACATATAGTTGACCGTGTGTAAAGCAGTCTTGGCGTAAATCAATTCCTACGTGTTAAAATGTTTGCCCCTGTGATTTATTTATTGTAACGGCGAATGATAGCTTTACGGGGAACTGAATTCTTTTAAAATTAAAAGGTAAATCATTTGGGATCATTGGGATTCGAGGTATAAGCACTGTTTGACCAACTGCTGGACCAGTCAAAACTATTGCAACGATCACGTTATTGCGAAGAAATTTTATTTGCAGTCGTGTCCCATTACATGGGTTTGGTGGCTTAAAATTTCGGAGTAATATTATTGGGGCACCTATTTTTAGCTGGAGGGAATATGGGGGAAGGCCACTCGGGATTAAAGAATTGAGAAACTCCTGTGGGTAATGGACAGCATCTTCCTGATCCATTACATTGTCTATGGATGTGTATGATGCGATGTCTCCAGGCAGTTTACTTAATATTAGATTATTGATGTCGTCCACGGAACTATTTCGTGCCGCCAATATTGCCCTTTGACTTATCCAATGGTGGTCTTTATTTTCAATTTCACTGATTTCAGGATAAACTTTCGATATTAATTGCTCAATATTACTCACTCTTTCTCCTAAATCACGATCAATTTCAATTTTATTTTCAGAATGGGGTACTTTCCCGTCGCCTATTAAAAGTAATTTTGAAGGAAAAGTTACACTACCTCCCCCCAAATGCGCTCTCATATTTGTAGTTAATTTTAAGATGTTCACAAACTTCCATAATGGCGAACTCTTAAGGCAAGACTTTACAATGTCTGCTCTAGTTCCCCTTACTATTACTGGTAAAGTTTGTCGAAAATCCCCAGAAAACATCACAGTAATCCCACCCATGATTTTATCACAGCTTCTTATATCTCTAAGAGTCCTATCTAGAGCCTCTACATGAGCTCTATGGATCATGGTACACTCGTCCCAGATTATTAAACTGATATCTTGTAAAACTTTTCCCAAAGGGCCATTTTTACGTATGGAGCACACGCTATCTTTCTGTAAAGAAACAGTTAGAGGCAGTTTAAAAGTGGAATGAGCTGTACGTCCACCTGCTAATAAAGTTGCAGCGATACCCGACGACGCTACTGCCAAAGCAAGCTTTCCCTGAGATCTTACTTTTGCTAATATAAGATTAGTAATAAAGGTCTTGCCGGTTCCACCGGGAGCATCCAAAAAAAAACTTTTCCATCACTAAAACGAACACTTTGCATAACACAACTATACGCGGTCACCTGGTCATTAACTAATTTTGGTTCATTTTGAGTAATATAATCATTCAATTCATTTAGATCATACGGTTTTCGCAATGCTACTTCTAACGGATCCAGATGATTAAGTGAATAATTCCTATTTGATACAGGAAGCCCAAAATCGGTTAATGATTTATCGCAAATCTCATGAATTTTATCTTCAATTATGATTAGTCCATCATTGTATATATCGTCATTATAATGCTAAAGTCATATCCTGATTCTCATTACGTATTCTGTTTAATATATCTTCACATAAAGCATTACGAAATGTATTCCATAACTGTAAGGGTTCAGATGGTTGGCAAAATATAAGGATAATGGCAAATAATTCTCTTAACTTTGTGGCTGGCTCGGACATGGCAGCATCTGACATTGTATTTTGCCAATGTTCATCTCCCTCCAGTAAACCTAACTCCTTGCAAGCGCTTTGATAAGTTTGGCAAATAACACCATTTACGGTTCTTAGATGATCAAATGACATTGGACCGCGAACATGTTGCAGTAACATTCTTAAATAAAAACATTCAGATTGAGTTGGATTGGATTGGCCTAAAGTTGTGTCTTTTTTTACACCGGGATATCCTTCAACATCTTGCCCACGTTTTCTTCTAGTAAATGAATTTCTTTCCCATACGTAATACTGGGGTACTTCGTGATACAAAAGGGTTTTTGCAAAATCGTCACTTCTGCAAAGATTAAAGAACGCTATAAGTGTCGTTGATGAAGGATTATTAACGCGATCTTGAAGGTTTGCATTATTATGAAAATAAACTCTTTGGCCATTTTCCATATGAACTGCTAAATGAACTACTGCTGGAAAACGTTCATGAATAGGAAATTGGAAAATTCTCCAGAGCGCTTCCGAGGAACTTTTATATCGACCATTGAGATATTATTCTACTTCATTGTTATTACTTTGTAACGAAAACGTGGCTTGATCAGAACCTTTATGAATATACTTACAGATGTACTTTATAGCTTTGACCGATTGACAAAACTCTACGTTAATGTGTGCATTGAAAATTCGTGACAGCACTGGATTATAGGGAACAACCCACCTATTATCCACGCTCATTTCTGTACCTTTGACACGAATTATTGCTGTGTGTCCACCGTTATCAGGTGACCTGCGTCTATAGGTTGGGTAACCGTCATCCCCGGTTTGTGTTTCAGAAATAAAATGTCTAGGGAACTTTTTAGAACAAATGTTTTCTTTCATACATGGTGACGCAGGGTTTTGAAATCCGCAAGGACCATGTATCATATTTTTTATGACAATATTATGAAGAATTGGATCTTGTTGTTTGTCAGGTATTTCAGCCGATATAATTGCATCTATAGAATCTGGTTGTACTTTGTTAGCCAGCCACAATAAAATGTGGGCGTGAGGTAAACCTCAAATATTCTATTTTTCAACACCGTATTAATTTTCATCGATTATTATCAGATATCCTTAATAAAATTACGGAGCACAAGCGTACACGGCTGAGGCGCCATACAAAATGGCTGCCTTTGTGGAGTTAGCTGTCAAAATCGTAACGTTCCAATACGCGTGGAGTTGGCTGTTTTTCTTACAGCGATTTATGCAGAATATTCAAATAATATTGTACTTGTCTCTTTCGCAAATCACGCTTAGTGACCGTTACGATACAAAATCACAATAAAAATCATTTTGAAATAAAGTGGAGTTGGCTGGTTTGCCAATTAACCCGTCAGGTGCGCTGACCCAAGGTCACCTCTAAATGCCTAAAATGCAAGCAAATTTTTATCGGAAAAAAGTTTTACGTGACGTCATGAGAAAAACTAATTTTACGGGATTATGATATAATTATATGTTATAAATTATATATCATTGTTTTCGTTGTAAAATTTTCTAATAGCTAATGCCCTCTAAATAGTTTCAAAAAACTTACATGATACCGAAATTATTTAATTATTTTTAAAGTTCATGATTTCGAGTCAAAATCGTGACACATTTGCATTATTTTTTCACTTCACAAAAGATATTTACTAAAACCAACACTTTAACTCTGTAGCATAGGTATTTATGCATAATTACATGTATTTAGATCACTATCCAACACAATAATTACATCACAAACCGGTTTACAAACTAAAACAAAACACGGCAGCCATTACGAGCGACCGCCGCGCGCGCCGGGTCACAGGTCACTCTAGAATCGCCGAGAAAGTACCGTTCGCAAACAAAACTCTTTGCATTTTTTAATGATTTTTATTTTTGTTGATTTCATAGTACCGTTTTACTTGTGGTGGATTGCAATTATGTTTAGTATTATAAAAATTAGGTACCCAAATTAGGTTACCTACGGAAATATTTGATACAAAGTAATACTGTTTGATAAAAAAGATTGTAAATGTTTGTTGGAATATAGTACTACCTACTTATAATATGTTCTACATAGAAACTCATGATCATCATCAGTTGAAAAAAAATTCACTGCTGGATATATAGTTCAGTCGGGGTAGACATAAAACTAGCCTGAAATAGAAAAAAATCCGGGGAGCGATTTTTTTTTAAACGTCGGGGGTATGGTTGGGAGTATAAATCTCGATTTTCGAACTAATCCCGGTAGAGGGTTCGCCGCCATCTTGTTTTAAAGTTAAATTTTTTCGTTTTTCTGAAATAACTCGTTAATTTTCAACTTTAGAGCAAAAATGGTCCTATCCAAAGTTGTTGGAAATGTAATTTTCCACAAGTTTAGCCATTATAATTTTTTCGCTAGGATCAATATTTGCTGAGTTATACTACCAAGTTTATCGAAAAAATCGTAATGGGTGGAATTTTATTTTCTTCAACTTTTCAATTAATCAATATTAGTTTTTTTTTTATATTAGCCTGTCCCACTTGTTGGACAAAGGCCTCTCGTCTCACTGAAGATATCAGTAAAGTGAGGAGGTTTCAGGCGTTATCACCACGCTTACCTAATGCGGGTTGGTGATCTCAAACCCGAGCCATGTTTGAAAAGTAGGAAACATGTTTTCGCTCGACCTGGGAATTGATTTTTCGATAAACTTGGTAGTATAACTCTGCAAACATTGATCCTAGCGTAAAAATGATAATGACCAAACATGTGGAAAATTAAATTTTCGACAACTTTGGATAGGACCATTTTTGCTCTAAAGTTGAAAATTAAATGATTTGTTTATGTAAATACTGTTTATTATGAGTGACTTATTCTATTTAGACGATTAGTTATAAAAAATACATCGTAAAACGTAAAAATACATCAAAATAAAGTCAGTAAAATCCGTTAGTATGTTACCGATTTTCAAGGATTTTACGACACTTGTTTGTATTTACAGTAAAAAGAGCATAAAAAGCAATAACAATCGTTAACACAACGATAAAACAGCTCATAAGTTATTTTTTTGTGAAATAAAATCAATTCAAATTGTATGTTCAGAGCAAAAAATATGGCGGTTTGTTTTACAAAATCCCGTAGGCCATTTTGGTCTTTATTTGTATAAAGCTAAAGACAAATTTTGCCCGTAGCCTATGAGAAACCTAGTAGTGTAATAGGGATGTGCAGTGCTTTGATAGATAGGCGATAGCTTTGTTATTGTCGATAATTACTGTAGTATCTTGTAAATAAATTTTTATTTTCAATTAGGTATTTATTTTTGCGAATAAATTGTGTTACTCTTTCACGCTAAAACTACTGAATTGATTTGGATGAAACTTTACAGTTATATACGCTCACTTAGCTGAGTTACTGTGGTACTTTTATCCCGAAATTCCCGCGGAACGGGTACAACGTGGGTAACGGCTAGTATAAAATAATAAAAAACTATTTTTTCTCGTTTTTGTTATAAAGCATGTCAACTTGGCGTGGCGGTGATGAGGCCACCTGCGGAATTCCTCGACCTCGAAGATGACGAGAAGGAGGACAGCATTGAAGAGGATAGTGATGACGAAGAATCAGAACTGTTTTGATTAACTATAGTGCATTTTGTTTATACACTAATAAACTTTCTTTTACATTTTGTGCCCACGTTATTAATGAATATTAAATAAATACATATTTCCTATTTTAATTATAAATAAAGTTACCCAATCCCAAACAAGTTTTTGATAATATTGTATTTTTATTTACATTTCCAAAATACCTTGCAATAACAACTATCGATGCAATCATAACAAAGTCAAGGGACATCCCTAGTTGTTTTTATGCTTCGTCGCGTCAAGTTTCAAGTGGTCTAATCGTAAATATTTAGAGCTCTTTCGTGAAACTGTTTATATAATTAGGAAGAATAGATCCTTGTTCTTTTGTTTATATTTGAGTATTTATTTATATCTCGTAATGCAGCCCACAATATGGTTTCTAAAGTTTGAACATGAATAACATAATACAATACATGTATTATGAATTTATTTTCATGCCTAATAGTTAGAAAATAAATCAATAAGTACATTGCCGTTTACAGAATAATAAAATATGGTTTGGTTGTAAAATTATTACATAAATTAGACAACTCGGTATTGATGACGCCATCATCACGTCATTATCTGTCAAGCGGTCGGGCTGCCGATCGGTTTTTGACATTTCGCTACAAGACTGAGAGGTTAAAAAAAAATCGCTCCCCGGATTTTTTTCTATTTCAGGTGCTTAATATTTTTAAATATTACAATCATCATTGGTAACTATCTATGAGAGGATAGTTATGAACTACAGTAAAATGCACCCCACGCTTTTTACTCTGAATTGAATCATTGTGTTAATAACTTAAATTTTATTATAATTTTGATTTGAGGTGAAAAATTATTTTCTAGTTTTTAGTTCAATTTGCAAAAAGCGTGTTTTTTAGTTTTTTTAAACTATAATTTTATTTTTTAGTAAGCATAACATTATATGCAACTTTTCATCCCGTAATTCCCACGGGAACAGACCCATCACGGGAAAACCACGGGACGCTGTTAGTGTCTAGTACTATTTAGTAAAATAAAACAGAAGTTGTGGCACCGAGCGCCCGTTGATTTCTTTTATATCAAGTAATAATTTATTAGTAAATCTGGCAAATCCATTAAGGATAATGGGAAACTGTTATTAAATTATTGCATTGTCATCGGTCCTTGATACGTATGCAAAGTTTCAAATTAATCAGACTTCTGGAAGTTGGTGAAAATGATGTTCAAAGATTTCATTACTTACGTTCGTACGTACATACATACAGGCCAAGCTAATAAAAGCGTGTTAAAAAATACACTGAAATTATTATTTAATATTATTATTTTTTAAATATTAATAAAAAAAAAATTGTTAAAAAGTTTAGGAATATCAATAAATCAACTTTTTGACCGCTGAAATTACTCTAAACATGGATACCTAATTTATACCACATCATTTACAACTCGATTTGAATACTTGTTTTCAATGCTGCTGTCGGTACCGGAACATAAATGGCCGTTCGTAAGGCCGTCGAACTTTACGCAAAATGATTTCTATCTGCTTTTGCTTTTAGCAAGTACTTAACTATTTATGTCTAAATAATCCTTGATAAATTACCAGCTTATTCATGTCCATAAACAAGCATAAAACCTCATAATTTGAAAGAAAATAGTACACACACAAAGCGTGCATGTAACTTTGTCGTGCAAAAAAACATGCTTTGCAAAAGTTAGTTACTTTTTTTCATTAGAATTTTACCACTATTTGTGATTCTATAACTTTACACATAATCTACAGTATTTTCCCAGTAAATACACAAAAAAACCTATATAGAATACTCTCCGGTTGCTTCTAGAAGTCATTTTTACAAAACGTTTACCACTTTACGTGTGGCGCCAATTTCTAAAAGATGGCCGACCACAGAAAATTCGCTTCCGGTCCATAAGGACTTAATCCCAAAATGTCTGATATCGGTACGACTTAATCTCACAATGACTGATACCAACAAGCCTATATTTCAAAACGAATTTGTCCCGAAACGCCTGAAATTTTTAATGTCTATATTTCAAAACGAATTTGTCCCGTAATGCCTGAAAAAAAAAATAACCCTAACCTACCGAATAGTTAGAAAATACTGATCTGTAACCAGTTACGTAAAAACAATTTTCTTACTGTTCGGTAGGTTAGGGTTATTTTTTTTTTTGTGTTTCTGTTATGTCCGGACGATACTCAATAGAACTGGACTTTTACTTTTGGTTATTTTATTGTTTGATAGATCTATGACATTCAGACATTATGGGATTCAGCAATTTTAGAACTAGAACGTTTTGAGAAAAATACATAATGACCTTCAGTTGTTACAAGATTCATGCGTATTCAATTTCCGGCATTATGAGATTCAGTCCTATTGATTAGCTAGACATTTTGGGATTAAGTCCTTATGGACCGGAAGCGAAAATTCCACGCAATTTTTGGTAATTTCACTCGGACAGTATGTATTTTTGCTCTCAATGTCGGTATATTATCTGTATTTCGTTCCGTATTGAATGAAGCTTCAGCATGGTTCAGCCAATGGGCGTTTAGATAATCTGACCTTGAAGGAAACAAGCGACAAATGGGATCAAAGTATAGTGTACACCCGTCTGTTCACTAAGCACGCGGGGCATTCAAACTTAGTGAACACCCGTCTGTACACTAAACATTTCAAGGGGGTATCGATATGCATTTTGAATAGTGGAAATAGCAGTGATTAATTTGGAATTTGAAATTTTTCAAAATTGCATTTCTGGCGGCGAGTTCGAAGTCCAATGAAAAAGTTGTCGGCTTTAAGTTGGGCAACTGACTTTTAAGCATTCTGAACATTATGTTGTAGCTCTCTTCAGTTTTGTTACTCATTAGTACGTAAATTAAAGGAACTATGTTTGTATGGGTTATGTCACTTCCTAAATCACCATGTATAGTGTATAACTGTGAGAATCCTGGCGGACAGACACTGAATGTCCCATCACAAAGTAAATGTTGCTTACGTTGCACAATCTGTTTTGCTTCAGGTGTACTAAAAATAATAATTCGAGTCTCGTCATGCATATAGTCTGCCAAAACGAAATCAGTAAATTGCACAGGTATTTCCACATCACACGGATATTTGTAGAATATTTTTGTAGTTCTCGCAGATTTAATTCTATTTCTATACATAGAACTTTTAATACTGTTATAAGATGGTAATTCATTTGTAAATTGAAAACCAGAATCAGCAAGAGAGAAAACACATTCACTGTATATTGCTGGAATAGGCTGAAAGGTAGCACAAGCCTTTTCTCGCATGCGATATTTCGTAATCTCGATTTCGCATGCACCTACATCGGACGTGCAAATATGTGGCTTTTTTTAAGATGTTATTTTTGTCCTGCACAAATACATTTTTAAAGTTTAGAAATAAAAAAATAATGATATTTATGTCTAGTGGTCAAAAGGAAAAAACTTACTCTGATAGTCAATGAACCACAACACTTTTTGTGTTTACGTTGAGTACACATCCAAATTTCCGTCCCGTTTTTATAAGCTTTGTTTTTGGTATATTGATAGCCATCATGTATTAGAATAATCCCTCCTTTTCTATTAATATAAAATAATTCCATATTTATGCACCAAGACAGAGGAAAATTTATATTTCATAGTCCAAGTCATCTTGACAATAAAATATCTTTATCTAATGCAAGTGTCAATAAGTTAACGAGAGGTCGTAACTAATATAAAATATATCATAAACAGTTTGTATATTTTTAATGTAAGAAAAATAAGTTTCATAGGGCCGATTGATCGATCGATCGATCGGCCGAACGGGATACACCCCGCGCGCTGTTGATGACGTCATGTCGTGGCGATGTGGCCGCGGTGCCGCCGCCGCGTGGCGGCGTTGCCGTCGCGATGTGATTGCGATGTGTTTGTATTACACAAGTGGTCGATAACAACGTCAAAATGTGGTACGTGTAAATTGTAATATTCATTTTCAATACAAAATATACGCCCGACCACATGGCGTCGTTGTGGTGTGGTTGCGGCTGTGGTGTGGTTGTGGTACGTGTGAATTGACGCTTACCGACACGATTTGGCTCGCTGCGCGGCCGCCTCGTTTGGTTCAAGTCGCGGCAAGCCTCGACTCGCGGCACGGTGTCCAGTAGATCTGCCTCGGGCCGCCCGCCCGAGGCTGCCTCAAATGGATACCCAGCTTTATACATTTACTTCTGCAGTTGATGTACTTGGCACGGCATTTTCGTTAAGTTCCGAGATATTTTGCTTCGCCAAATAAACAGAAGTATGTGCTCTTTTTAAAATTACCGGTGGTTGATTTAAATGAAAAGTTATTGCAATATTTACACACAGCTACTCCAACAGCATTGTCTTTTTTATCAAAATGAGTCCATATCTCACTGGTTTTACGCGACATTGTTTATACCTACCTAATTATCTTTTGTTTATTTACACTAACACAAATGTACACTGCGTAGACCGATATTAATTTAAAAGCTTTATACACACACTAAAAGGTAATTTAATACTCGCTAAAAGTTTTATATAACTTTTTATTTACAATAAGTACGGTCAGCCAAATATGTTGTCTGCCACCCTACGGTTGAGATTCATTTGAACGTCATGAAACAACAAGGTCAATTTTAAACGTCATAACATAATTGTGCATAGAAAAGTCAACCTTAGCGATCGTTACATCTCGCAGAAACTTTTGTCAAAAGTGGTAGACCACTTTCTTGGCCGACCGTACCTAAATACAAACTATAAAACTAAAAAAAGGCAAAGAATTATCGTTAAGTAGCGCACGTGTCACCTGCAATTCAAAACAAAACTGTCCAAATAATACAAATCAAAATTAATTCGATACTATTATTCCAACCACCAAATCCAACAACATAAATTCAACCTTAAATCTATTGAACGTAGGTCTAGTTTAACGAATGAATTTCTGCCTGATATCGAGTAGCCGCCGGAAAGTTGCTAACTTAAGGAATCTTTGTTGTAACTATCTAAATAAAAACTAGACCTTATTGCTATCGCGTTAAGATATAGATATTACGCACGTACTATTATTAACCAAATAACCAATCACTAGCCGAAGTTACGTAATATTCGCTTCATCACTTTTACGCCAGTACAAAATTGAATGGTAAGACAGAGACAAAGCGAATAAAAACTATTAAAAACCGTCGATGTCATATCGCTCGTGATGTGAAGTTTGCGTTTTGTTCGTTCGTTATTCGTAGTTCGTCCTCGTTGTTGCGCTTTGGATAAACCATTAAACCAGGGGTGCTCAGACTTATACAGTCTTATTACAAAAAACTAAATAGACCTTGGTTTAAACCTGTACTATCAAGTCCAGGCTTATCTGCAGAACCATGGTCTAAATTTGTTCGTATTACAAAACTTTATAAAACCGTGGTCTTCTTAGTACCGTCATTTGAACCATTGTTTAGCTAACAACCACAGATTAATACAAGTATCATTCGTTCATCATGATGTCATTCTATTGCAACGTTCCGTATCCCCAGAAAACAAAAAGTTTTGATAATACGCTAATGATTATGGAGTATTATAAATATTGAGACCTGCTTATTTTACATGGATATAAACATTATTTAGTTATTTCATCGATTGCAGTTTTGTTTAGGTTTAAAAGCATATTTCTTAATGTATCATTTCTCAAAATATATCTAAGTACAATTGTAATATATCTAAGTATAATTGTACGTGTATCGAAACGTAACATTATCGCGCGCGTTATTTGAAACCATAGTAACACAAAATTGCTAGTTGAACAAAGTTCATAAAGTTGCCTCGCTCTTCGTTTTATTAATTGTTTTATTGGTACTTGGTTTATTAATTTTAATAATTTGTGATGGACCAACAAAAAAGAAAACGATCTGAGAATTGGAGTGCCGAGGAAAGTGGAGCACCAGTATAATATTAGAATTGCCGAATTAAAAATTAAAAAACTAGAACTAGAAATAAAATTATTACAAAAAAAGGATTTAGATTAATTTATTAGAATATTTTTATTTTATTTTTTTAATTTAAGGTTTAAAATATATTATTTTAATTAAAAGTGTCTTTCAATGAATTGCCGTCTTCTTATATTTCCACGTAAATTGTTTTCCACTGGTAAAACTACTGCTGCAGGTGTTTGTGTGTTGGCTTCATTGTTATCAAACCCACTATGAAACACACTTTCCTTCATATCTATGGCAATATTGTGCAATACAGCACATGCTACAATTGTTGTTTTTGCAGTTTCAATGTTGCAGTTTCAAATCGCTGCTTCAACCGACTCTCTCTAAATATTTGTGAGTCATGAACACTCCCACACCACCTAGTAAGAATGTCCATGATTTTTAAATCTGCATTACAAACTACCTGGAACAATAGGTACATATTTTAGTATTTCTTACATAAATAAGCATGACTATTCACTATCAATACATACATACAATACATTTTGTCTGTTTACTCCTTCAAAACCACATTACACATTGACACTCTGAACCCTGTGGTGGGTTAGACAATTTTCCAACACTGTAACCAACGCCTCATCTGGGACGGGGCTGTGGACTATAGTTGTAGTTCCTTGACTTTGGAAGAAACATATTAGGTAATGTATAATCAATAATACCTGGACATTAATTGATGCAAATCCTTTTCGGTTAATATATAGTTGACCACCATCTTCACTTAGCTTTTTTATTTTTATGTGAGTACAGTCAATTGCACCAATTACTGAAGGAAAATTTGCAATTCTGCGAAAATTTTGCATCGCTTCCTCTTGTAGCAAGCATTTTTATAAATCTATGTGATTTTCGGGCTATAGCTTCTGCAACTTTTTTGCATATCTTGCTTATGAAAGGTCGTGAGACTCCATGCAAATCGGCTGTGTCATCTTGGATCTATTAAAACAAAAACAAAATTTTAGTTTGGACATAAATGTTTATATTGCTACCAATGTTGTTGGTAAATGCAAAAAATGTTTTTTGTCATAAGAACTTTAACAGCACTATCACTTATTTCCTTTGCAATTAGGTAAGTACCTAAGCTTTGAATCTACTTACTTCATGTCGAGCCCAGCTTCGTAATGCGCAACACACTTGTATTTCGGGAGACACAGGGCATCCTCGAGCATCTCTAGTTAAACTTCTCTTACTAAGTCCACTACTTTCATTGCATAACGTTTATTAAACCTATACTTTTGCCTGAAATCTTCACCGGATAATTTGATGATGGGATTGACTCAAACACGATTTCTGTTGTGTCGGCGTGGCACTTCCAACAACTCAGCAGCTTCAATATCCTCAATATCAATTAAATCGATCATGTTATTATCCATTTTCAAGTTAAAACAACACAACACAATGAAAAGACGTCGAATCATTATTTCTTCCTTTCATGAAACCTTGGATTGTTGATTGATAATTTTCTTATTTAATATGTACTTAATTAATATACCTCTATATCTCTTATTATCTCTTATATTATATATCTCTTTTTGTAATCAATGTTTCTCGTCGTCTTTGTTTAAATCTATTTCTATCAGTGGAACCTTGTAATTGGCCTTCTATAACATGTATTGCATGTTTATTTATTTTTTATATACTCATTGTTACCTAGCTGTAATGTAAGTTTCCCTAAAATTAATAAAATAAAAATATAATATAAAATATAAGATGATTTATACTAAAAGAGAAACTTTGACAATTTTGACATATCCGATTAAAACCATCGCTAAACTAGGGGTCGCCGAGGTTTAGCCTTAAACCATGATTTAGTCTATAGTTTATCGCAAAACCATGATTTGTAATACCATTTTTGTTAAGACCGTGGTTTATAGAAGTTTAAACCAGGGTTTTTAGATAAACCGCTTTTTGTAATAAGACTGATAGTGTCGGCGATCTACCAAAAAATATTTTGAAAGCAAGAGATCGACTAAGCTACTATGTAGGTAGGAACAAATTTTATTTTCGAAATATCGTTTTACTGTACTTTAAAATTGAACATGTACAAAATGAAGGAATCTTAACGTAACTTACGAACTACAAATTCTGTCTTGATGATGATGCATGGCACTGCATATTATCCGCGTACTTTTCATAGGATGGTACGTAGTTACTGAGCCCCAACCGCAAGCATGATGTCAGGTGTTCGTCAGTGAGTAGATTACGATATTTGGATTTGATAATTTTCATTTCTGAAAATGCGGCCTCGCACAAATAAGTCGATGCAAACAATCCTGTTAACTGAAGAGCTACTTCTTTCAAACATGGGTATTTTTCTTCAGATATCAAGGACCAGAAGTTGGCATCAGTTGCTCTGGATTTAAGATATAAGGTAAGGTGGGGTAAGACTAACATAGTTTTCTGCTAGACCGGAGAGATCGGTTTTTATGGCTAAGGTATTTGAATTGCATCTGAGATAATAATGTAATTGATGTTTTTCAATTGTGTGTCCTTGTTCATTTTTTAATTATAATTTGTAATGTCTTTAATCTCATCCTTTGATGGATTGTTCACCTCACTTTCACTTGTAGAATCTTCTGTTATCCATGTTTCACAATCTTCAATATCACTATCATCCATCAATTTCATTTCAAAGTCACTTTCACTCGTGGAATCATCTACTGGTTTTAATTTCTTTATTTGAGAGGTTTTATGTTTCATATTTTTTTTTCTGTGACTATTTTCAAACCTTTTGAACTGTCTAAGTTTCATTTTGTCATCATAATGTTTTCTGTCTTCATCTTTGAATTGATTATCAGTCTTACTTTCATTTGTATAATCTCCTGTTTTTGTTTTTTTCTTGTCTTTTTGGAGTCTCGTTTTCGTATTTGTATCTTTTTTTAGCTTGCTTGGCATTTTTTTTCCTCCCAGTTCCTCTTTGTCGTCATGATGTTTGCTGTCTACATCTATTAATAATTGTGTGTTAATATCACTTTCACTCGTAGAATCTCTTGTTTTTGTTTTTTTCTTATCTTTGTCGAGTCTTATTGTCATATTTTCATCATTTTTCCGCTTATTTGCCAATTTTTCTTCTCTTAATTTCAGTTTCTTAGATTTTTCTTCTTCCATATTCTTTTGTTTCTTATAAACTTCTTCACTTGTTATGACTTCGGCACCACCAGCAATTTTGGTGCGTTTTTGTTTGTTGTGCCCTCCTGCTTTAATTTTTTGAAGTAATAATTCCTCGAATGTAATTTTATTAGAGGTTACGTAACAATCATCTATTATGGTCACTTTTGATAACTTTAGCGATGAAGTTTTAGCATCATTTTTTGATACATCATGATCAAAAGTCGCCTTGTTAAAATTTCTCGCATCAGAAATATAATTTTTTGATACATCGTAGTCAAGAGTCACTATTTTTAAATTTCTCGCATCACAAATAAATGATTGAGGCAACCCAATATTACAAGATGGGCTTATACACCTGTCATGGCTTACTGATTTAATCTTTTTAGTATGATCCTGCCCAGCAGCTGTGGTACGTTCTATGGCATAATTCCAATAATTAAGACAAATAGATTGTAATGAAGGGATCGAGATGATCAGGTGAGGATCGTTTGCGTATACCACATTGTTTCCGGACTGAATTTCAGTTTGGCGTTGACAAGTAAATTTGTTTTTGGAGCACATAGGAAGTGGCTGATCAGATGTGTCATGATTCAGATTTTTTAAAACGTCGTCGTCAGATGTAGTGGATATCCCATATTTGAATCCAGTAGACTGTTTATCTTGTTTTTTCCATTCTGCCAGTTGGTTCGGGTTAAATTTCTCTTCAGGTACAGCATTACTATTGAAAGGAAAAATTCCAGCTTTTCGGAATCCTGATGAACACACTTTGGGATCAACTTCCGCCCAAACGACACCAATCAATTTCGAAAATTCTGTTTTAGGCAACACCTGACCCACGTGTAATCTTTGCCATTTTACTAACGTGAGATCCCATTTGTCTTTAAAGGATTTATTGACCGCAAGATCCAAGGGCTGCAGATTGTCACTAGTATGTGGAGGAATTTTCATGATAGTAATTCCTGCTTCACGAGCTTTTTCAATGATGTTGATTCCCACGTGTGTAGAGTGGCCGTCGTACACCAATAATATTGGGCGTTTTTGACCCACGGTGGGCAGAAACACCTTTTCAAAGTATGTCTCAAATACATCTGTCTCCATCCAACCGTTTTTTGTTGCTGCATAAACAGTGCCTGGATAGTCCTCTTTAGAAGTCCACTCATCCCAGAGATTTTTCCCCTTAAATATAATTAGCGGAGGGGTTTTATCGCCAGCTGCACTACACCCCAGCAAAACAGTCGTGTTGTCTTTACCTGGAGATGCAATAGTTCTCGTTGAGGCATAACCTCTCAAGCCTACCACTTTGGTTTTACTGGGGTCTTTGCTGAAACTAGTTTCATCTAAATTCCAGATATTTGAGGGTTTGTCATGCAATCCCAGCTCGTCCATAGTATTCTTAAGTAATTCATAATATGAGTATATCACCCAGGGATTGTATGCTTTTTTGCGCGAGTTTTCCACTGCTTGTGGCTTTTTAACGGTCAAATTATGGCGTTTCTTGAACGCTAAAAACCAATCTTCACCCGGTATACCGTTTTTGAAGGGAGTTTCTATATTATTTTTGGTCACATAGTCTCCAACAACTTCCATTATTTCTGTTCTCGTCAAGCCAAAGCCATATTTTTCCATTTCGTGTAAATTATTTGCCAATTTTTTTTCTGTTTCTTCAGGAATAGCTGTATTTCTCCCTAAAGACTTTGACTTCAAACCATATTTTTCATACACTCGGGCTACGATGGTTGGACGAGGAATTTTAAATGCTATAGCGGCTCCATAAGCTGTCAACTCGCCATTCTTAACTTTTTCTACAGCTTCTAGCAATTGTTCCCTTGTATATGTAGCTGCCCTATCTGTTTTCCGAACATAATTTCGTACCATCTTGCTATCTGGAATTAATTATTAATTTGGTTTAATTATTAAACCATAACTCGATGAAGTTTTTGTGAAAACGGTTATGTATATTTAGATATCGATATGGTATGATATTAAACACATCCGATATAAGTTACGTTTTGATATATCGAACCCATGCCTACTAACCAGTTCCTCGTGATTTTGTATTGTGGATAGACGTGTCTTTGCCATGGACAATCGTGAGAAACTTATTGCTTATTTGTTATTAAAAAGACATTACTCTGTTTTAAATAAACGACAAAGAAGATACTGGATACATCCATTTAATAAGGCTATGAATCCCGATAGGGAGTACTTTTCTCGAAAATACAAAGCATTAAAAAAAGACGAAAATAAATTTTTCGCCTTTAGAATGAGTATGTCATCATTTGAAGAGCTACTACGCGGGTTATCAAAATATATACATTAATAAAATATTAAAGGAAGGAAACCTCTTACAGCTTTAGAAATGTTGGGCTTGACTGTAAGGTAAAGTAAAACAAATACGTTTTTATTGATAGTTTTTATTGATTAATTACTTACTTGAAGAATACTTTAATTAGTCTTCCAAAAATACAATGTTCAAGAATAATCAAACTCTTGGTCTTGTGTACCATAGGAAGTACTTGTCGTTTCCTCCAGTGTAAATGGTGAATTTATTGGACGTTGTTGGTTTGATGGCTCGGAATGTATTTGTGAGGATGAGGCAGACCTCAGTTCAGTACTGGAACATCCAGGAGTATTATCGTATCTCTGAGTTGAATATCCTTGATTATAGCCCTGATGTTGATAATCTTGAGTATAGCCGTGAGGTGTATATTGCTGATTTGAAGGCTGAAGAATGTCTGTTAGTTTTTGAAGCACTCGACTTTGAAATATCAATGTTTGATTATCATTCAAAGCTTGAAGAGATGGTAAAATCCCTTTTAAAAAAATGGAAATGTCAACTGTCCGGTGTTTTTAATATTTTCAAAATATTTTCTTCAAAGTCATCCTTCTCAGCTGCCTTTCGTTTGACGTGACAGCTGAGAGACGTTTGACGTGATTGACTTTGATAACGAGGCAATGCTGTTATTTCAGTTTGGTTCTCACTATCTTCTTCAACTACATTTATACTGGAATCAGTTGCATTTTGTGAAACTTTTTTCAAAAACTGTAATTGTTTATTCAAGTGATATTGTTTTATTTTTGAGGCTCGAGCTCCAGACCGATTGGCATCCGTATTTTTCGTTGTAATTTTCATAAATGATTTCGCAAATGGTTTTCCATGCTTCTTGTTTTGTAAATTTGTCTTTACAAGTTTCGTCACTGGTATCCCACAAACAAGGGCGTTCCCGAACCAACGATATAAATAAATCGATGTCAAAGTCAGACATTAAGTACATATGACATCATAACGCTGGAACTAGCGCCACGCTGCGGTGCCGCGCCGCTACAATCGGCAGTGCCGCTACTGCCGATTCTCGCGGCGCGGCGCCCCAACGCGGTTATGTGTTTCGGCCCTTAGTAATAAAGATATATTCCCTTTATGTCGAGTCCCTTTACGTCGAGTTTGAGAGTCTATTGTTCTTCCAAAATATTGCTATTTTACGCTTTCTAATACCACTACGTCGAGTTTGGTTAATAGGTACAGTCAGGATATATAAATGAAGAGCCAGTATAATTAAAATATAGTTTTATTATTTGTTGTAATACACTATGATTAAGTATTTTCTTATCAAGTAATAAATCATCACTATTAATATAAGTTATTAGTAATAATTCTTCTCAAAAAAGTAACTTTCTTAATCTATATAAATCACAGTATAATCATCAGTATTCATGTAAATTTAAACCAAGTGCTGCAACCAGGTTCTTGATTCTCTTGGCGGTAGCCTTGACGCCTTTCTTCTATGTTAGAATTACCCCAAGTGCTGCAACCGGGTTCTTGATAATCTTTACCATCTTTACTTTGAGGTCTTGATGGGCTACATTCGGGGGTTTGGGTTATATCTACACTGTTATTTTGAACACTGTCAATATTTTGTAGATCGAGGTTTAATAATTTATTTTATAAGAGTCGCTGGAATCATCATTTTCCAAATTTTGGTGTTGGACAGGTTCTGATGGTGGTGCATGAATACTCCTATCACCTACTTCAACATTAATGTCGTCAGTTTCGTTGCCTTCCAAAATATTTATTATGGTAATTAAATCCATGTTAGATATATTTTGTACATTTACTGTTTAGTAATCCTAAAAAGGAATATAATCTATTAGAAAAGTCAAGTAACCTCAGTAAACTAGTAGTAAGTCACTGATAACGACAATATTTTTAATTAATGAATGAACAAAATCATACTTAAGATATTGGTTTCAATGTCAAATGTAAATCGGCGTGCTACTTATTGAATAACAAAGTTACCTATGGACTTACCGAGGCCTCAAAGAATCTCATAATCGGTATGGCTGTGAAAACGTAACAGACAGTTATTTTCGCATTTAAAATTTAATATGGATTATAGAAAAATAATGGTATTTACGTGTTTCACACACTATCATGTTTCTGAACCACCATAGAATTTCCAAAGCACTTACACTGCAGTTACGTACTGCAGTTACGCAGTTACGTGCACTCTTTCAAGGTTAAAAGGACACTAGAGTCTGGAAAGCTTTGTCCTTGTTATAGTTGGGACTTGCAATAACAATAGATGTGTAAGAGAGACATGTATATGTGCGAATGAAATGTTACATCTTAAACAAACGCTGATAACAATAGACACGTAAAAGGTGTCCAGCGGGAATTTTTCTACTTTAAATCAACGTTCCTCATTTGTTTGCGGGGTTAGGGCCGCGGGGGGGGGGGCTAGTAGCGACGTTTCTGCGGATTTGTCAGTCGCCATGAGTCATTGGTCGGGAGCGCATCGCGCGTACGCGGTGGAACAATATTTGATGAGCGGAAATTCGCCTATTCCAGCGCGTCGTGCTTTTTGTTTGCATTACAACATTCGGCGATTAATCGATGGTCCGAGTACGCAGCTTATCAGAACGTGGGTGCAAAGATTTCGAGAAGAAGGGACAATGATCAATAGGCCGCCACCAGGACCGTCTACGTCGGCAGCAACACCAGAACGAGTGATACAGGTGCGCCAAGAAATTCTTAGAAATCCAAGGAAATCACTAAGAAAGATTGCCGCTTCTACAGGCATTAAGAAGTCAACTGTGCATACGATTTTGAGAAAAAAACTAAAACTTCATCCCTATAAAATGCAAATTGTCCAAAAACTTAATGAGAACGATTATGTTTTAAGGGAAAGGTACGCCAGAATGGCTTTGGAACGTTTTCGAACCCCCAGAACACTTGGAAACATATTGTTTAGCGATGAAGCACATTTTCACATCGGGGGTTACGTAAACAAGCAAAATATGCGTTACTGGAATCCCAATAACCCAAGAGAACGTCATCAGAAAAGTTTGCACTGCCCTAAGGCCCTTCGCACATGGAGCTACTCAAAAATGACTGAACTAATCAGTAATTACGATTACAAACCAGTTACAAATTGTATCTCGCACACGACGCTACTCAAGTTGTAAGGTTTCAGTCACTTCTGTTATTTTTGTTTACAAAATAGGCATGGAACATTTCACGCATCACTGGTTATATCACTCGAAAA
Organism: Cyclophora albipunctata; assembly: GCA_963082685.1. Lineage (NCBI taxonomy): Eukaryota > Metazoa > Arthropoda > Insecta > Lepidoptera > Geometridae > Cyclophora > Cyclophora albipunctata. Next base: position 4,414,267 of record OY720135.1, on the reverse strand, counting down.
CAAAGTGCCACGTGCCACGCCAGTTATATGCATCGATACCTTATCTCTGTTACATTATAACGCGTGCCGCAAGTGTGATTTCAGACAAGACGCGAAGCTACATTACAATTCACAGAATTCCATCGTGCGAAAGAGACAAAACAATAACACTTGGGCGACACCGCGTCACCAGGTGAAATTGCATCTTATTTTAAGCTTAATTAGGCTTTAGTATAAACTAAAGCCTAATTAAGCTTAAAATAAGATCTATAGATAACTATAGGTTTTTGTTTACGTGCTCGAAGTAATGCTGAGTTACGAACACTTCAAATAATAATTAGTCTTATTTTAAAGAAGGTAAGATTTATTATGAACTAGAACAGTTTATAATGTTGAAATCACGAGTATCACGACGTGAAATGAGAGAATGCGGCGTGTCTCGCACAGTTTCTATGTTATTTTCGTGGTAATTGTAAACAACATAGCCAGTGATTTGTAATAGTAACTTTGTTTCTTGTATCATATAAGTATCTGGTGTAAATGATAGTTTTGTAAATACCTGAGTGCACAAAAGATATTTTATAGTGTGAATTAACAGTGTAGTAGACTTTAATTACGTTACGAACCTATTTAATAGGTAATCAAATCAATCATAATGTCATCAATATGGAATCATTATGAAAAAATCCCTGATAAACAGTCAAGTGCGAGATGTATCCTGTGTAAAAAGGAATATTCCTATAAAACGACTACAAGCAATTTAAATTAAAAAATTTAGTGGGACAAAAATTCACTATCGCAGCGACATGTAACAGACGGAAAAAATACACCTGCTGTGACAATAATCGTCACTAATAAATTTATAACACGTGATTTAGCAGTGATAAAATATAACTTCACCACGTGATCGTGAAATAAAAATAGCAATAACTTCCATGCCTATTACAAAAGCACACGGTTAACAAGTGGTAAACATGTCAACTGGATCGAGCGAGGACGACGACGATATTGTATTATACCGTTATTATAAAAGACGTCGAAGGAATATTCGCAGGTTTTGGGTTCATCCGTATATTCGAAATAATGTTAACTGCAGATTATCAGTTGCAGCACGAGAGCTGCGTGAAACAGATAAAAAAAATTTGGGATTCTATAGAATGTCCAAAGATAGCTATTTAAATTTGGTGCAGATAGTATCTCCTTTTATTTGTAAAAAAATACTAACATGAGGGAGTGTGTAAGCGGAGAAGAAAGAATTTTAATAACTTTAAGGAGGCCCCTAGACCTACAATAACATTGTACAATATATTATGCAATGAGCATAATGTACTTAACGGTAATGTTGATTGTGATATCGATATATTTCATGATTCACTTCCCAGCTTCAAGCATAAACTGCTTAAAATACTCCGTCAAAATATGTAGTTTGTAAATTTTTTAGTTATGTTTACCTAGTTCTACCATTTTTGATTAATTTTTTATCTTTTTCTACTCATTTGTACTGTGTTTACTTTTTATGAATGCTGTACACATCAGTTATTGGTGTTCATATCAGAATTGTACTCTGTAACTATAGATTTAAGTGTATAATATGCAACACTGTTGATGTGTCATTAAATAAATAAATAAATAAATATATTTAATTGTGCAATAAGATTGAATTGCGCTTGGATCCAAACGGTCAATTATATTGTACAATAAGAAAATTGTGCAATGTTTTCTTGTTCAGTCGGAGAATAGTTTGATCCCGAGCAACATGTCAAATATTGCGCAATACTGACCCTACACGAAGCAATATTGTTCAATATTAAATATTGTACAATAAAAATTAAACTCGCTCAAACTTTCGTTCAATCATTGCGCAGTCTTCAATATTAGCCCTAGACGTTTAATTATATTGCACAATATTCAATATTGCGCAATATAATTGATCGTCTAGGGGCCGCCTAAGGTAAGATGAATTTTTTATTTATTTATTATTAGGTACTAGCGTAATTAAACAGTCTTCTAACAATCACAGCTTAGTCACAAATTAGTATTTTATTCGTAAATGCACTTTTAATTCTGTTCTATAATTGTATCAGAATCACTGTTCGTACCCCTCAATCTTGACAGAAATTTTCAAAAAATCGATTTTGGGCTTGAGCGCTAGACAGATTATGACGTAATGATGACGGCGGCAATACCGCGCTGTCTATAATTTATAATAACTATACAATCAAACCATATTTTTTTATTCTGTAAAAGGCAATGTACTTATTGATTTATTTCCTAACTATGATGCATGAAAATAAATTCGTAATACAAGTATTTTATTATGTAATTCATGTTCAAACTTTAGAAACCATATTGTGGGCGGCTACACGAAAAATAAATAAATACTCAAGTATAATCAAAAGAACAAGGATCTATTCTACCTGAATATATAAACAGTTTATCTAAAGAGCTCATAATGTTTGCGATTAGACCACTTGAAACTCGACGCCATGAACCATAAAAACAGCTAGGGATGTCCCTTGACTTTGTTATGATTTTATCGATAGTAGTTTTTATTGCAAGGTATTTTGGAAATGTGAATAAAATACAATATCATCAAAAACTTGTTTTATTTTGGACTGATTTATAATTAAAAAAATAAATACATATATATATAATGTAAAAAAAATTATAATTGAAAAAATATCGGATATCGATTATTTTGTGGACTTTCCACGTTTACAAATAAAACTACATGCACAATACAACACAAATAATAAAATTAATCCCTTACATTTGTAGTGTTCGAGGTGTTTTAGTAAGGTAATATCAGATATCGATTATTTTGTGAACTTTCCACGTTTACAAGTAAAACTACATGTTCAATACAACACAAATAATTAAATTAATAATCTCCCAAGACCGGGCTTGTCCCGCGACTCCGGGGAGAAACACCATAATAAAATAAGATATACAAAAAAAAAACAATACACACAAAAAAAACAATACACACAAAAAAAAAACAATATACACAAAAAATAACAATACACACAATCATCTCGCCAATCATTCCAATTTTATACCAAACCTTTCACAATAGTTATTTATGGATATGAAAATAAAAGAAGTAAGCATTACTAAGATGATGTATGGTATGACTTGAAACATTGCTCTATACACAGTGGCACGTGACAGGTCTCGCAGCAATACCTGGTTTTTTGGGACTTCTTCCCTTGGCGAAGGCAAACAATGCACCGCTTCCGGAAGAAACGGTTGTTCGATGCACTGTTCTCTGTCGGACTGAATAAAACGGGCCAATGTGTAGAGGCAATGAATCTGTCTGGCTGGTCATGCGCAGATCTACTCATTGCCACAGCAGTCGATTTGCGACTGCGGTTCGAGGTTCGAGGCGAAAAGCTAAATGTTCGAGGCGAAAAGCTAAAAGTTCGAGGCGAAAAGCTAAATGATCATGACGTTTTTGTGAGGATGACTGCAAAAGAGTGCGAGAGTTGAGGATACTGACGTTAAGAAGACGTTTAAAAAGTTTCATGTACCATTTGGTACCACGTTTCCGTTCTAATAAATAAGGCTCTAACATCTGGTCTTTCAGATCTACCCCCCCCCCCCCCACCCATGAACTTATTGTAGTCCAGCACTACTTGGGGCTTAAACGGCACTGGCCGAGATGTTGGTCTGGATGAAACTGTCGGCAAAGCAGTAAATGAACGATGACAAGTAGAAATCATGGTTATGCGTTTTTTGTCTTGCCATGATAATATCGAGACATCGCCAGAATGTCTGGCGATATATTCTCCCTTTCTAAGCGGAGCCTTATTTATTAGAATGGGAACATCTCTACGGGAAGGTCTCAAAGTACCGACACAGTCGGTGCCATTGAGTTTAAGAAATCGAGCTAATAGAGGACTATTGTACCAATTATCCATAAACAATCTATACCCTTTCTTGAGTAGGGGACCAATGAGCTTCTTCACGACAGCTGTACTTTTCAGTACACCAGGCGACTGCTCCAGATCCGTTGCTGATTGTTTACCGGTGTAAACAATAAAGGACCACAGGTAACCGGTCGCACTCTCGCAAAGCTCGAATGTTTTGATCCCAAACTTAGAAGCTTTGTTCCGAATATACTGTTTAAAGCTCAATCTTCCTTTCCATAGGGTAAGACTTTCGTCTATGCAAATATCTTTACTCAAAATATAATTAGATTGAAAAGCTAAATTTAAATGGGTAATTATCGGTCTCAAACGATGTAATCGGTCAAAACTTCTGGCGCTAGTGTTGGAGGTACTGGGATAATTAATGGGGTCTGAATCTACAAAATGTAAAGCTCTATTTAACATTTCGTACCTCCTGCTTGTGAAGATCCTTCGAAATACTTCCGTCTTTAAAAGTGGGTCGACAGAAAAACAACTCGTCACAGTCGGCATTTTGATGATCCCCAACATCATCCAGAACGCAGAGGCACAGAATTTCATTAATATTAGTGGGGTACCATTCAGACTGGAAAGCAGCAGAGGTAATTTTTGAAGCGTACGAGTTTGTTTCGGCCACAATCAGACTTAAGATCTTCATCGCTCCAAAAGGAACGAAAAGCGTCATATCCCGAACCAAAAACAAACACGGAACCGGTACGCTCAGGCCTAAAAGTTTCCTCTTCACCCCGAAATGCCGAAGACGACCATTCGAAGTTGAGGTTCTGGCTTTCCAGTCGAGGGAGAGTTTCCGCGCCATCACCAGCGTCAAGATACACATCATTTTCACTCTCGCTAGCATCCTCACGTTCAGCATTTCGCGCGATCCTAGCAGCATCTTGCATTCTCAACTCTCGGTTCCTCATAACATCCGTCACCATACTTACCAATTCAGGGGGAACGTCCTCATCATTCGTCCAAATTTCATTCAGTGGGTGTCCCACCTCCCACTGATGTCCCCCCCTACGGCCCCGATTCGGATACCCACCCCTACGTGCACTCTGTCCTCTTACACCTCTAACACCTCTTCGTCCACCTCTTCGCCCACTCGTTCGTCTCCTGTTACTCATATCTCTATCATTAACATTCACCTCAGGGGACACATACAAAGGGTGGGTATCCGGGGCATAAAATGTCTCTCTCTCTGCGGCAATGTCCAACCGCTCGCCATATTCGTCGAACACTGCTAGCACGACGTTAATTGGCGAGCGGGACCTGTCGCGAGACTGAGACTGTTCGTCCTAAAATAAACAAAAATGTTATTTACTACCACCACATAAATTCAATAAATACACCAAAAACTTATAAACAAAAAAATACCATTTGAGGCACCCTCTCTCACGGCGCTCTGGGGACGTCAGCGGAGAGTACGGTGGCGCTTGCGGTGATGCTTCGCCCTAAGACATGCATTAAAACACCCATAAGCATATAATCATATACAACATAATAACCTCAAACCACAATAAAAGCATTACCACTCGTGGCGAGTCCTCCCAGCGTCTAGGTGATGAGAGCACCGATTCCTCAAGCCTGGGACCCTAAAATATATAAAAGCATAAAATCCGACACCACAACATCAAAATCAGTTCTTCCGTTCCAAAACTACGATGCCACACACAGACCGCCACCAAGCACACAAGACAGTTCGTACACTCTTCTTACAAAGTATAAAGCAAACCTCATCGCCTGCGTCCGATTCTTCGCCACTGTCGTCCTCTTCGTAGTCCTCGTCTTCGTCCTCCTCCTCCTCCTCCTCGGCATAAAGGGGTCGAGGAAATCCGCCGGTGGCTCCTCGTCGCCGCAACGCCAAGTTGACATGCTTTATAACAAAAACGAGAAAACTGTCGTAAAAGTAGTCATTTAGCTCAGTCGTTATTTTTATAAACAGAATTTATACTAGCCACACCTTAACTATCCGCGGGTGAAACCACGGTTTACCAGTTCCTGTGGGAATTTTGGGATAAAATGTATCCCATGTGTTATATCTGATTATAACGTATATTACTGTAAAATTTCAACCAAAACCATTCAGTAGTTTTTACGTGAGAGAGTACAAACATACATACATACATCCATTATCACAATCTTTGGCATTTATAATAGTAGTAGGATAAATTTATTCACCAAAATATATAATAAAAAATCTAAAATAATTTACAAGATACTACGAGTAATTATCGACAACAACAAAACTATCGCATAACTGTCGACACACTGCCCGTCCCTATCGACAAAATGGTGACAGACAAAATGTGCCTTTAGCGTTATACGAATAAAGACCAAAATGGCCTACGTGATTTTGAAAGACAAACCGCCGTTATTCATGCGCTGAACAAACAATTTGATTGAATTGATTTTATTTCACAAAAAAACTAACTTATGCACTGTTTTATCGCTGTGATAACGATTGTTATTGCTTTTTATATTCTTTTCAATGTAAATACAAACAAATATCGTTATAAAATACTTGAAAATCGGCAGCATACTAACGGATTTTACTAAGACTATATTTCTAGTTTTTACGATGTATTTCTTACAACTAATTATCTAGTTAGAACAATTCACTCATAATAAACAGTATTTACATAAACAAATCGGTACAAACCTAGAAAAGTATTTGGGAGCAATAAAATACTTTTTAAAAACTAAAGTGAAAAGTTTTATTCACTAGGGACTGTTATAAACGTCCAAACTACGCTAAGGTTACTTAATTAATAATGTATGTATTCTTAAGACTAAAGTCATATTTCTTATCTCTAACTTATAGTCTAAACATCCTTTCTGGTCATGCGCCCACGCATTCCCGCTAGAGCTATGCACGGTCAGCATTATGTATTACTATGCGGCCCGGTGGGTGCATAACTCCTCCCTCATCAAGAGTGAAATTATCGGGTTCTACTATTACTGGATTCCGATGATTTCGCTTAACATAATATGAAAGGAAAATAATACTTATAACTATGAAAAATCCATATAGAAAAATCGTGGCTAAACTAACACTTTTGATATTCACTATATTGCCCATTTCACTATCACTTTCACTGAATGTGTCGCTAATTTTCAGGATGCGGGAAATGTGCTTCATTTCTTCCAGATCGATGTTCTTTATATTGATTACAGGTAAGGATGTCGGATTTTCAATTTTCATTTGAGGTAAGGTTGTAACGGCTGCAATTCTGAACTGAAGTTTTTCAGTAAAGGTGCGTTCATAGGTAAGTTCAATCTCATTCAGGTGTAAAGCACAGTTTTCAGATGTTGAAACAACGTATGTGCCCTGTAGTAATACTTTGTTACTCTCGTTTTCACATTTTTCAGTCATTATGGTTGAATTTCGCGTGAATATGATCCAACTTTCCATGCTAATACGCTGTACCTTGATGTCTTCAACTTCAACAGCATATGGTGAGCAAAACGTGAGGTTAGTCTGAAACTTCAGAAGCTGTTCAGCACATGTGGGAGGCTGAAACTGCGCTACGTTGTCGTCGGTACACAGGAAAGTAGCTGCGTCGATTTTCTCGCACGGCTGGGATACTGGCAAGTAATTGGAGTCTTTCGCCAAAAGGAACGGAAAATCGGGAAAAATAACTACGGTTTTCTTGATAGGAAATTTGTAAACAGGAAGAGGATATAATTTGTAGTAATCGAAAACTATTTTATCTGTTAACGGTACTTCCATTATAAATGTTATTTGACTTTCCTTTACATATGCTTTTACTTTAATTATCCTTTCAAATTTTATCAGATTATATTCATTTACTTTATACATCAAATTGTGAGTGTGCTCTATTGATTTTAATAAATATAATAGTTCAGATGAATTTACAATTGATTGATGTAATACAGATACTTTGGTGAATGCTAATGCAGTTTCTATTTCATTCAACATTATATAGATAGTTCTGAATATACTCATAAAAATTTCGAACATGCTAAGTGTATGTGAGAAAAATAAACAATTGTTTGTGACATTATTAGATAACTTAGTAATTTCCTCAATTTTTTTTCAATCTATTATCGATATTGATTATGTTTTCATTTTGCTCGCCTGAACTGTTTAAGAAACTATCCAACATTTTAGTGACTAATGTCATTTTCTTATCTAAGGCTCTTTCTTTCGACTCTATCATGGATATTTCCTTATCATAACGTAAAGCATCTGTATAATCTAGATTTCCTGAAATTTGCTTTATTAATGAACCAAGGGGGTCAATAAGGCCTCTTTTGATTCTAATTGAAGGTATCAGTTGTTCTAATTTGGAATTTGCTCTATCGTTTAAATATTCAGCTTGTGTTCTTATATTTAATATATCATGTCTGTAAGGTTTATGAGAATTTACAATATTAAGGAAATTTGCGAATTTTAGATTGTTAATTTTTAAATCATTTCTTAAACTATTTAAATCAAATCGCTTGACCAGAATCCATCTATCTATCTGTCTATGTGCTTTCCCTTCCTTCACAGGTAACATTCCGGGGTTTCCATCGAGTTTTTGAAGATGAAGGCCCAGGCTGAGGTGAAGAAGGCTTACGACCACGTACCACCTGCGGAGGGCGTTTTATGTCTTTAATTGTCACTTTCGTTTCTCTTTTACCTAACTGAACTGGGACTACATTTCTAACAGCTGGTCCTTTAACAGTTGCTTTCTGATATCTAGCTTTGTCTTTGCTTTTTCTAGTATTAATATCCTTTGTAAACACTATATCTCCTTCACTGAACTCTACATTTTCACCTGATTGTTTTTTATTCAATCTCTCTTTATTACTACTTATTTTGTCTGAAATGTACTGGTAAAGAAATTTAGTGCGCCTAGCATGATCTTTCAATAATTGCTGTATATAACATTTTTCGAATTCCCCATCAAATGCCCTACTGGAATCTGTGTGTCCAAAAACTATTTCAAACGGTGTTAATCCTGTACTAGAGTGAATGGTGTTATTGTAAGCCATAATAGAATAGGTCATGACTGATGCTGCATCCGTGCATTTTTGATCATATTTCGCTAAGCGATATATTTCTATTAAAGTAGAATGAAAGCGTTCAACAATGCCTGTTGAATTTGGGTTGTGAGCTGTACATATGTGTAAATCGATTTTGTACATGGATGCCAATTCCTTCATAAGCTCATTATTAAACTCAGAGCCAGGATCACAATTTATTTTCGTAGGGACACCGTACATTGAGAAGTATTTAATCAATGCGCGAATCACTTCCGCGGTTGCTTTATTATTAATTTCTATTGCCTGTGCAAGTTTACTAAAGGCGTCTACTATCGTTAAATATGTACGATTTTCTATAGTAAAGATATCAATAAAGATTTCCTGAAAAGGGGCTTCCTGCGTTTGCGTCAACTGTAAGGATGGTTTCAGTGGTTTCCTGTCATACTTAAACTTCTTACAAACTTCGCAGCTATTTATAACTAATGATATTATTTCTTGCATATTATTCCAAAAATAGTTCCTTTTTATTCTCAACATAGTTTCTTTTATCCCTCTATGACATGTTTTTCCCTCATGGTGTTTCAAAACTATTGCCTTCTGTTCGTTTTCGTCCTCTACATACACAACTCTTTCCGTACATTCATAAAACTCTACCATACCTTCCTTGAACAAACTTATAATTATCCTGTTAAAATCTTTTCTGTGTTGTATCTCTTCGAAATATATGAAATATTTAATTTTTGGCTTTATATATTCCTTCAAAAATCTTTTAATTAATTCGTCGTTATTAAGAGGTAAGAATATTTCAAGAACCTTTTGCTTATCTCTTGATAGATCTTTTACTTGTATATCATCCTTAAACCATGTATGAACTAAAATTTGGTTGGGTTTTGTATCAATAGCTTCATTTAAAATAGGAATTCCTTTATTTTCTAATTCTACTGCGGAATGTGCTGTTACTGTACTGCCTGTTGATGGCGGAATAGGATATTTACGTTCTAGCTCATCGTCACTAATGCTTATGGTTTCCTCACTATCTGATATTGTTATGGTTTCCTCACTATCTTTCCTTTGTTCTAATAAAGCTGCCCTTTCATCAATCTCTTTCAGATATTCTTTAACCTTTCGCTGCTCATTTACATCCACATTAACTTTCATTGAAACATCGTCAGACTCACCCAAAGCATTTAACCGTATCCTAGATAAAGCATCAGCATTTAAATTTTGTTTCCCGTTTTTGTAATAAATCTTAAAATCATACTCTTGTAATCTTAGCCGCCAACGCGTTAATTTACTGTTAGGCTCTTTTAGAGAATATAACCAAACTAAAGGTCGGTGGTCAGTAAAAATAGTAAAGGTATTGCCATATAGGTAAGGACGGAAATGTTTTACTGCCCATATTATCGCTAATAGTTCTCGTTCAATAGCGGAATATCGCTTTTCCGTGTCAGACAAGGTTCTACTCGCATACGCAATAGGTTTGTCATTACCAATAGTTCCTTGAGATAGTACGGCTCCCAAAGCCACATTGGATGCGTCAGTCGTCAGTATATATGGTTTTGAAGGGTCAGGATATTGAAGTAGCGGTGCATTGGTAAGTAACACTTTACAGCGTTCAAAAGCGTCAATGTATTTCTGATCAATAACTATTTGATTACGTTTCTTTAAACATGAAGTTAATGGTTGTGTTATCTTTGCAAAGTCCTTTATGAATCTCCGATAGTATCCTACGAGTCCTAGAAAGCTTTTGATCTCTGTAACAGTCTTTGGTAGGGGATAGTCTAAAACTGCTTGTATCTTATCGTTGTTAGGTTTAAGTCCTTGGTCAGTAATAGTGTGTCCCAAGTAAAGTACTTCTTTACGTAAAAACTCTGATTTGTCAAGTTGTACTTTAAAGTTCATTTCTCTAAGTCGTTCAAATACAGTACGTAAGTCGTTAATATGGTCCTGTAAACTAGTGCTATATATTATAATGTCGTCCATGTAAACCAGGCAATGAATACCTTTTAGTCCTCTTAGCAAGTTGTCCATCATTCTCTGAAAAGTAGCTGGTGCTGTCTTTAATCCAAACGGCATTCTTATAAACTCATAATGTCCGTCTGCACTAAATGCGGTCTTTTGTCTGTCTTTTTCGTCAATCTCTATTTGGTGATATCCGTTTGCAAGGTCAAGGGTTGTAAAGTATTTAGCTTTACCTAGTTTGTCAAATAAGTCATTGATATTTGGTAATGGGTATTTGTCGTCTATTGTTATCTCGTTAAGTCGTCTGTAGTCAATAACCATGCGATATTTTACTTCTCCCGATGCATCCCTCTTTTTAGGTACGAGGTGAACAGGTGCATTCCACGGCGAAAAAGATTCCCTAATTATATTATTTTTCAATAACTTTTCTACCTGTGATTTAATTTCTGCAGTTTGTGCAGGAGGTTGTCTGTATGGTCTTACATATATTGGGTCTTCATGTTTTGTCCTAATAAAATGTTTCACCTTATTACTAAATGTCAGGGGTAATTGTTCCGAATAGAATATATCTTTAAATTCCTTGCATATATCGCTAATTAACTTTCTTTCTTCCTCATTCATATGTTCTAATCTAAGCCTTTTCAAATTTTCATCTAATATTCTATCTACTTCCGCATCTTTCATATCAACATCCGTAAAGTTAACTTTTATATCGCTTTCTTTAAACTGATTAACCTTAATGGGTTTTGTAATTGTGAGGGTCATGGGTGTTTCTAAAGTATTCTGTATGACTGTCGTAGCGTAACCATTATTGCAATTTACTATGGCTGACGGCATTCTTACTCCTTCACAAAACTTAGTGTAATTTAATATGGCCTGTCCAGAAAATTGATCTACTGGTAATTTTACTACTTGTTCCATTCGCGCGTCTAGTTCAATTTCATAATTGCTTACGTCATTTGTTATGGGAAGTGATGTTGATTTTAAGATTAATTTAGAATTTTTAAGGTCAATGACTGCCTCTAATTGCCTTAAAAGATCGTTGCCTATTAAACCATCATACTTTGTATCAACATTATAGACATAAAACTTGTGGAGTTGGTCACTATTAAAGGACGGCATTAAAGGTATATGAACTACTTCATTATGTGTACTAGATGCATGCGTACTGATGACAGTAAATGGTTCGTGCTGCCTATATCGACTATAGTACGCATATGCCTTTCGTGGACTTAAGAAAGATCTGGTACTTCCGGTATCAATCATTAATTTAGCATTTATCTCTGGAATATATACATAAGGTAGCTTTAATTTGACGTCACAGTTAATATTTACTATTTCCGGTTCGATGTTGAGGCTTGGATACAAAAATTTTCAACTTTCTCACATACTTTTTCATCGCTATTATTTCCTTGCTCACTTTCACACGTTTCAACTTGTGAATCATCCGCTATATAACACTCTTGCTCTTGCATACAGTTATTATAATCATAGTAATCGCAATTATCGTCGAAATAATTCGCATCACACTCTAATTCATTAAGACGGAACCCTTGTGGTATATTAGTATTATTATTATTACCCTGCGGTTTGAGAGGTGGTGCAGTTCTCATTGAAACATCTGAATCTAATGGCTTATACATAGGTTGAGGGTGTCTATAACCAATTTGAGGTCGGTACCCGAACTGCTGTTGTTGGGGTCGGTACCCGAACTGCTGTTGTTGGGGTCGGTACCCGAACTGCTGTTGTTGGGGTCGTGTATTAAATTGAGATGGTTGCATAAATCTAGGCTGCATTTGCAACTGGGGTTTATAACCAAATGGTTGTTGTGAGTTAACAATTTTTGAAATCGGTTGGGGTAGTTTCATTTGATTATTAGGTATTCCAAACTGAAAACGAGGTGGAGTTTGTGACATTGGCTTGAAGCCATTAGCGTTAGATTGAAAACCTGTGTTAATCTGTGTACTCGGATGACTAAATTTAAATGGCATTGAGAGTCCTGATTGCTGCTTATTAATTTTATTTTTAGCGTTATACTGCTCATAGAAATTAACCTCTTCTAAAACATATTCTAAAGCTTTTTCTAATGTATCTGGGGACTTTAATCGCACTACTCTAATTAAATTTTCAGGCATATTGTATAAGAACACATTCAGGGACATATTGTTATATATTATGATTTTAGTAGATTTTAAATTTTCATCTGTCAACTGATTTACCTTAGATATGAGAACGGCTCTAACAGATTGTATTCTATTGCAAAATTCGAGAAAAGATTCCCCTTGTTTCATTTTCAAATTTTCAAGCTCTATAGCTATACATTCCTCACTGCGAGGGTCGCCAAAATGTTGAATTAACAATTCTTTAAATTGAAGCCAAGTTGTTACATCCTCTCTCTCACTTATTAAGGATGCCGCTTCGTCTGTTAACCTACTCGTAATTGTCTGCATGATATACATGTTTTGTTCGTCACTGCCATGATAATTATTTATTACATATTCACATTTTCTTAAAAATAAGTTTAGATGGCGTTTATTGCCACCGAAAAATGGCACTATTTTAATAATTTCATTCGGGATTAACTTAATTGTCGTCATTTTATAAAACAATAAAATCTATTTAATACACTAAATTTAATAGTCTACCGATTTTTAGGTAAGCCAAATAAAAGTTATAAAGGAAGAAGTTCGATTCCTACTATAACAAAGAAAAGCGGGGAAAGGATGGCGAAAAATCTCACTCACCTGCCAGTCACCACCATGCTTAGGTATTGTCTCCAAGGTCCTTTTCAAATTTATCTGGTTCGCGGATCGCCACGGGCTGAAGACCGAACGCGCTTTTCACGCTTTTTAATCGTTTTTTCGCGCACGAATCAGCAGCACACAGTAGTGCGATCCTACCGGCTGCGCCAGAAAAGTATTTGGGAGCAATAAAATACTTTTTAAAAACTAAAGTGAAAAGTTTTATTCACTAGGGACTGTTATAAACGTCCAAACTACGCTAAGGTTACTTAATTAATAATGTATGTATTCTTAAGACTAAAGTCATATTTCTTATCTCTAACTTATAGTCTAAACATCCTTTCTGGTCATGCGCCCACGCATTCCCGCTAGAGCTATGCACGGTCAGCATTATGTATTACTATGCGGCCCGGTGGGTGCATAACTACCTTAGATAAATCCAATAAAATCACAAAACAATGCTCCCAAAACACTCGCACACCAGCGTCAAATGCCGCGAATTGAAAACTGAACCAAACAAAAAACGGCCATAGATCTTGCTATATTTTCGTTTAGAATGAATGGAAATATATCAAAGAACGGAACTAATCAAACTTCCTCATACAAAAGTAGTCTGTAACATTATTGAAATACGGCGTAAAGTAGGTCGAGTGGCCGCGGTCGCCGGTGACCGCTTGGGGATTTGGAGTATATTGCAGTGACGTCACGCGCGCGGTCACCGGTGACCGCGCAGGAATTTAAGAGTTTTAGAAATGGTGTGTATTCATAGTATGACAAAATGTGATTATTGTATGATGGTGTGGCTTGCTGTTCTTTGATACCGGCAGCTCTTGCGTTGAAAGAAAAGCGCCTTGTTTTTCAGCATTATAGGCTGCGACTTGATGTGGCGGTGTCAAAGATTTCGGAGATTCTTCTAAAATTTCATCCACTAAAGCCAGCACTCTTCGCTTAAAGGTTCTCGTCTGACTATCGGACATTGCTTTCATGTCTGGTAGTAAGCTTAGTAAAAACATTCGTTTAGGATCCTCTATATCTTCAGATTTTTTTTTCAATTTTTGCCTTTCTGGCTTCGAAATAGTCCATGATACCATCATCGACAGATGCAAATGATTTTCCTTTACGACGCTTAGAGTGGATGTTGGTACTGGAAGCAGTTGGTTTAGATGAAGGGCATGACATGGGAGAGGGTTGATGGGATATAGGAGAAGATGCAATTAGAGGGCATGACATGGGTGATGGGATGTTTTCATTTCAGATGATGATGAAATGCTTTGCGATGGCGATGGGATGTTACATTGTAATATGGATTGCGACTCATTTGCTTCTTCGTTATCTTCTTGCTCCATCACTTCATTAACTGCTTCTTGAGGAAGACTCCCTGATATGGTATTGTTCAGAGTTTTTATGTATGGGATTGTAAACTGCATCGCATCGCATAAATAATATGGTTTCTTATTTTTTTAAGAAGATCCACAAGAGCTGGTTTTGTGTGCCGGACAATAACCGCACACAAATTTTTCCATTTTTCTTTAGATTGGATTGCTGAAACAAAATTAATAAATTTATTCTTTTTTTATAGGTACTTGGCAAGTGGCGATTCGTTTGTGAATATCGGATACTATTTTGCTAGAGGAGACTGTGATGGGAGGGCAGGCGTTCCAAGTGATGGAAGTACCCTCACATGGTCAATGTTAGAGTTTAACTGTGCGTTCACATTAGACTGACACACAACACTGACAGTATCCTGGCACTTGGTCTTTTGAGCACGTCTCGAACACTTGTAAGTTATTACCGGATTCCAAGCCGCAGAGAGTTTAAAACCGTCTTCACTTGCTTTATTAACTTTCTAACGCGAAAAAACCCGTGTGAGTACGTTTAAACTATGTGTTCAAATCGTGTAAGTTTAAAAAAGACTATTGAATACAATAACTCAATAACACACAAAACATGTGAAACTGAATGTTCACATTTAACGCGCGTCAACGCGCGATCAAATTTGAAGAGAGTTCAGATGATTAGCGCTAATGCGCGTTGCGAGAGTACTCGTCAGTCTAGTCTTCCAAATTGCTGGCCATTTTTCTACTTCATCGATTAGTAAGTCGATGTCAATATCTTCAATTTCACTCATTTTAAATGCGAAAACAAAATATAATTACGAAAATTAACAAAATTACATGCGATCGCGATGAAAGCGCGCGCTCAACTGAACAGCAAACGGATTACGGACATTACATTAATATCAAAGCGCGAGTCAACGCGCGATTGTCTGCGTCTAGAAACTTTTCCTCTGAGCGCCGCGTTGACGCTCGCTGACGCGCGTTAACGCGCGCGCATGTGAACGGTTGCTAGGTATATATGAGGATGTCTAAGCGCGCGATTTGAAAACGCGCGTCACAATTCAGCCATCTGAACATAGCCTTATTAAACTCGACGTAAAGGTAGTAGAAGCGGGGTAAAGAAACTCGACGTTAAGGGAATAGAAACGGGACAGAAATCGTAAAGACTCGACGTAGGGGTAATAGAAGCGGGACAAGGTTCTCGTCTCGACGTAAAGGGACTCGACATATAGGGTATGGATGGCGATCTCAAATCGATTCTTTGGACCAAACAAATCGATTTTTAAATCGATATGTCGTACTGAATCGATTCAGTGAATCGATATTTAACCCTTGAAAATCGACATTAGATTTTTTCTGTTTTGTTAAAAAAATACATATTTAGAATTAGCTGAATATACTCGCAGTATTACGGCATTGCCAGTTAAAGGTTTAATTACTTAAAAACTCAATAAATACTTATTTCTATGTAGTGTTTGTTACGGAATCAATTGAGAGTAAGTAAAACGCTTTTTATTTTTTACATTGATGCTATTTTTTTAGGTGTGTTCTATTATTTGCTATTGTTAAATCTAATCATGTATGTAAGTTATTTAAACTAGTTTAGGAATGTGTTTTATTGGTTTTCATATTTCTTTAGAACTGCATTTATTTCATTATAACAGCGTTTTAAATCTTCGTCATTGACGTTTTCTATTTTTTCCCTTATAGCTACTGCTAACAAATTACGATACATGTGCAGGAAGACATGTTTTTTTTCTTTTTCAATTGAGCATTGAGTTATAACATCCTTAATTTTTTTTCTGGTAGTAGGGGACTCTTACTTATCATTAAAAGAAGACATCATCCTAGTAATCCTGAAGTCATAACTTGAAACATTGCTTTATACACAGTGGGACGTGACAGGTTTCACACCAATAAGGGGTTTTTAAGGGACTTAAAGGGACTTAACCTCCTTTCGCGAAGGAAAACAATGCACAGCTTCCAGAAGTTCCGGCTGAGTGATGTAGTGCTCACTGTCGGTTCGAGTAAAACGGGCCAATGTGTAGAAGCAAGGAATTTGTTCGGTTGATCGTTTATTGGTATGGCGTAGCCAACCCATTATTTTACTATATGTTGCTGATTGTTACCCGGTATCAACAATGGAAGACCACAAGCAACCGGTCGCACTCTCGCAAACCTCGAATCATTTGAGCCCATATTTAGTAGCTTTGTTTCGAATATATTGTTTAAAGTTCAATCTTCCTTTCCATAGGGTTAGACTTTCGTCTATGCAAATGTCTTTAGTTAAAATATAATTTGACTGAAATGCTAAATTTAAATGATTTATTATTGGACTCGAACGATGTAATAGGTCAAAACTTCCGGCGCTAGTGTTGGAGGTACATGGATAATTTACGGGGTCTGAATCTACAAAATGTAACGCTCTATTCAACATTTCGTACCTCCTTCGTGTGAAGATCCTCCGGAAAACTACCGTCTTGAGAAGTGGGTCGACCGAAAAGCAACTAGTTACAGTCGGCATTTTGACGATCCCCAAAATCATCCAGAACGAAAAGAGGCACAAAATTTCATGAAAATTATTGGGGTACCATTCATACTGAAGCAGCAGAAGCTATTTTGGTGGCATACAAGTTTGTTTCGGCCACAAATCATTTTCACTCTCGCTAGCATCCTCACGTTCAGCATTTCTCTCGATCCTAGCAGCATCTTGCATTCTCAACTGTCGGCTCCTCAAAACATCCCTCACCAAACTTACCAATTCAGGGGGGACGTCCTCATCTTTCGTCCAAATTTCATTCAGTGGGTGTCCCACCTCCCACTGATGTCCCCCCTACGGCCTGATTCGGATATCTACCCCCACTTGCACTCTGTCCTCGTACACCTCTAACACCTCTTCGTCCACCTCTTCGCCCACTCGTTCTTCTCCTATTGCTCACATCTCTATCATTCTCATCAGGGGACACATACAAAGGGTGGATATCCGGGGCATAAAAAACGTCTCCCTCGGCGTCAACGTCCAGCCGCTCGCCATCTTCGTCCACAACTTCGATGACGTAAATTGGTGAGCGGGACCTGGACCTGTCGCGAGGGAGCGCTTGTTCTTCCTAAAATAAACCAAAAATGTATTTAATACCACCTAAATCCATACACCAAAATCTTATTTAAAAAAAAATACCATTTGAGGCACCCACTCACGGCGCTCTGGGGACGTCAACGGAGAATAGGGTGGAGCTTCCGGAGAGTAGGGTGCAGCTTCCGGCGATGCTGCGCCCTAATACATGCATAAAAACACCCATAAGCATAATATAATTATATACAACATAATAACCTCAACCACAATAAAAGCATTACCACTCGTGGCGAGTCCTCCAAGCGTCCCGATGATAAACCGACCGACTCCTCAATCCTGGGACCCTAAAACATGCATAAAAAAATAAAATCCGACACCACAAAATCAAAATCAGTTCTTCCGTTCGATAGCTACGATCAACTACGATGCCACACACACACACACACACACACACACACACACACACAGACAGACCGCCACCAAACGCACAAGACTGTTCATAACATATATTCTTCTTACAAATTATAAAGTATAAACCTCATCGCCTTCATCAGACTCGGCACCACTGTCGTCCTCTTTGAATTCGTTGAGCTCCTCATCTTCCTCCTCATCAGCAAAAAGGAGGTCGATGAATTCTGCCGGTGGCTCCTCACCGTCGCCGCAACGCCAAGTTGACATGCTTTATAATAAAAACGAGAAAACTGTCATAAAAGTAGTCATTTACCCCAGTCGTAATTTTTATAAACAAATAATTATTTTATTCTAGCCACACATTTACTATCCGCGGGTGAAACCACTAAACCACTTAAACCAAGTTACAATTGATTTTATTTTAGAAACAATACTTTGCCACTCAGAGCATGCCATTGTGCCCTCAGCTACCAAATTTAAAGTATGAGCAAAACATGGAATGTGTTTCTTCTTACCGAACGCCAATTCTATAGCTTTTACCATATTGGCTGCATTATCCGTAACAACAGCCGTCACATTATCTTTATTTATACCCCATTCTTCGCAACTTCTTAAAAGCATTTCCGAAATATACTGTGACGTATGTCTTTCATCAAGCTCGTATACGCCGAGAATAACTGAAATAAGGTTAACATCTATGCCGAAATGAACAGTTATGCCTATAAAACTCTTCATATTTAATGCATCAGACCAAATATCTGTTGTCAAGGTTAGGTCTGCTATTGTAGACAATTTTTTTCTGAAAGTTTCTGAAACAGCCTCATATTTATTGTCCAACCATCGTCTGAGAGTTGTCCTGCTTGGTAGTTTATATTGAGGAGCAACTGCCTTTATAAGATTTTTGAATCCTTCATTCTCTACTATTGAAAAGGGCTGGTGATCTTTACAAATCATGTATAGCAAACAATTGTTAAGTTTTCTTGTTTTCGTGCCAGATTCTGAATAAGAGGATATTTCTTGAAAACTGGACTTGATAGACTTTTGACGTTTTAAAGGGATTACTTCCGAGTCACAATCTAAAGTATTTTCTAACTGTTTTGAGGTACTTTGGGAACAACTCGTAGATGGAATGAAGGCTTCGGATTCAGGTTGAAGTTCATCCACAATACCAATATGAGGTGACTCTTTGGAACTTGAAGCAGCCTGCTCTGGACCAGATTGCGTGATATTTTTTGTTTCCGATGTATCTTTTTGACATGTAACGATTTCCATATAAGCAGCCTTGTAGTTTGTTGTATTTCCAGTACACTTGATAATTTTTTGACATAACTTACATTTAGATTTATTGTCATCAATTTTTTCGTAGAACTTCCAAACTAAACTTTTTTTCTTAGGTGCCATGATATCCTGAAATAAACAAAAAGAAATAATTAGTAAATATTTTAAAATAATGAATTATATATAATTAATAAACGCCTCGGTGGCCTAGTGGTATGTGCATTTGCCTGCCAAGACTGAGGTCCTGGGTCCAATTCCCGGGTCGAGCGAGAACATGTTTCTTAATTACTTTTCAAACATAGCTCGGGTTTGAGATCACCAACCCGCAGTAGGCAAGCGTGGTGATTATGCCTAAATCCTCCTCACTGTACTGATACCTTCAGTGAGATGAGAGGCCTTTGCCCAGCAGTGGGACATTACAGGCTCATTACTTACTTTACTTTACTTACTAATGAATTATCGATAACACGGCATCACTGTCACAAGCAACTATGCAAAGTTGTTGTTAAAATTGATTAGCGATAGCGTAAGTAATATAGGATAAACAATAAGTATCATTAAGGTAACTAAATTATTTGTTACTAACTTAACTAGACGTATGAATTAAATAAAAATATATTTTACATGAGGTTATATATAACCTAAAAAATTTAAACCCGACGTAAAGTTTTATCTTTTTACAGAGTGAATGATACTGAAAATAAGGCACGAAAAATAGGAAGTGATTTTTGTCACATTAAAAACTTAACAAAACCAAAAATATTATCAAAAAACAACAGAAATAACAGCTCTCACAAATATCATCCATGTAACCGTTTCGACTTTCGTAATCATAATACAAATAAATACGTAGTTATTGTAAGTAACCTATACTGCGAAATAACTGATGCACTATACAGAAGTAACTAGTTACAAAAATACGCAGTTTTGAAACAGGTTACGCGTTTACTTACATGAAACTACGTATAACCGATTACGCCCAAAACACGTTACGACCCATGACTATGATGCACTACTTAAATGTCAATGTCATTCACAGCCATAGACTATCTATAGCTGTGAATGACATTGACATTCATTACGCGCGTTTTTTTAATTTTTTTAAATCATTTTTTTACACAGACTAATAATAAATGTCTGTGTGTTTTTAGTAAAATTAATTATTTTTACAAATAGGTAATTGACCATAAATTATTTGACGTGACGCTGGCAGTAATGTTTAAAATCAGTTGCCAAAGACAAAAGATTGTATAGAATGTTTTAGTAGCCTCTTTGATGCATCGGAACAAAAAACATCGATGTATACTCGATGTTTTAGAATTAACAATACATTGGTTTGATTCGATGTATCGATACAATACATCGAGTGTTTTTAAAACATCGATGTATATCGTCCACTCCTACTCGTCGCTGGGATAATGCTCGTAAATAGCAAATTTGAAATAGGTTACTTAGATTTTGATCGTCTGCTTGAGGACTTGATAGTATTGGACCGCCTATTAAGAAGTGACCAGGGGGGGTTAGGGCTTCCAAATCATCGACGTTTTCAGTGAGGATACATAGTGGCCTTTGAATTCATACATGCCTCTATCTGAGTTAATAGCGTGTAAAACTCCTCATATGTTAGTTTTTGATGTCCAATCACTCTCTTTAAATGATGCTTCATACAACGTACGGCGGACTCCCACAGTCCTCCCGCACTTGGCCAGCCCGGCGCGTTGAAGTACCACGTGACCCCAAACTCACCGAGATGATTGATAAAGTCGGTATTGATCGCTTCCCTAGCTATGATAGTCTTCTCGTAATAGTTTTGAGGCACCAATAAAATTTGTAGCGTTATCGCTATACATCTCCCCAGGAGTTCCTCTCCTAGAACATAGTCTCCTGAAGGCTGCTAAAAATGATGGAATGCTCAAATCTGAGACCAGCTCTAAATGTACTGCTTTTGTACTCATACAAACAAATACAGCTATGTAGCCTTTAGTGGTCCTTAGTTTATAATGGGCTCCTGTTGGACATGGGAATAGTCGGAGTCCTGAGATCAGTGGATCTTGAATCCTAGGAATATGAGGTAATCGGTTAGATGATATATGTTAGATATCGGCCGAGATGGACTCACCAAGATTCGATTCAGGATGGATAAACCAGTTGAAGGCTTTCCGAAGATCAGTGGCTCGTTTAATCATCGGGACTTTTCTCCCATGGCCGCAATAAGGATGTCGTCTCAGATGTTCCCGAACCCAAATAGGCTTTACTTTACTTAGATAGACCCAAAAAGACGGGCAACTGTTGATAAGCTCTATTTAAGTCTATTGTGTGAAAGACTTTCTTCCCATTCAGTTGGTATGTGAAATCCTTAACCCGCGGGATCGGGTAACGATCTGGCTTTGTAACCGCGTTAAGACGCCTGTAGTCGCCGCATGCGCGAATATAGCCGTTTTTCTTAGGTACAATGTGCAGCGGGGACGACCACGGGCTTTAACTCGGTGTGCACGGGCCTTGATCAATCATGTTTTTAAATTCTTTCTTGACTTGTTCGTAGCGGTGCGGCGGCAGGGGCCGCGGGCGGCAGTGCACGGCCCGTGGTTTCGATGAAATGTTCGACGCGGTGTAATAGATTGAGCTTCATTGAAGTTAAGCGTGTAACGCCGGGGAATTCTTGAAGTATGTCATGATATGATTGTTGTAGGTCGATACTTCTAATGGTCGGGATGTTTGATTTGGACAGCTGAGCGCTTGTTGATAGTGCAGTTTTCCCGTGGATCATTCTCCGGTTCTTAATATCACTAATGAGTTGATGGTGGCCAGTGGCGGATTAAGAGTATCCGAGGCCCTAAGCACAGAGCCTGTGTAGGCCCTCTATTGCTTAAATGGAAATGGAAGGTAGCAAAAATAAAATGAAAGTTAATCAAAATAGAAAGTGTAGTAGGTATAATTCAAAACTTTAAACATTTTTTTCCTTGCCTTAATCAGAGCAAATTCCGAGATCACATCGTCGAAATTTATCTGACGAAGTATATCTGCCTCAATACACATTAATGCTAAAGAATTAAGCTTGTCTGGACGGATTTTTGTTCTTTGCGGGTTTTTTAATCTTTTTAGTTGTGAGAAGGATCGTTCAGCAGAGCAGTTAGTAATCATTAAGCTGTGAAAGATTCTAAACGCCACTTCTATATTTGGAAAAACGCACTTTACTTTGTCTTTAATAATCATTTCATATAGATCGGAATGGGTGACCTTTGTTTCTGAAGATTCATATTTTATTCGAACATATTTGAGAAAATGATTAAATTCGCCGAGGAAAGTTTTCATTGAAGTCTTCTGGATAAGATTCTAAGAGCAATTGGATATCTTTCTCATATTCTGAACGTGTCTTATTTAGATCCGCAAGGAATGAAAACTTTTGTGAAACTTCATGGTATACATTACCTCTTCTTTGCATTTGAGCATTAAGTGTGTCAATTATTACATTGAAAGTCTCAATGCGGAATTTGTCTCTAAGATTCAAATCAAGTTCCACTGCATTTCCATCATTTACTTGTTTCTTCCTAATTCGTCTTCGAGTTTCCTTATATTCCCCATTAGGAAAAATTTATAAAATGAGTTTCTACAGACGACCGTTCTTGATGAAATCCAAGGGGAAGATTGTATGGCGATATAATATGTACATGTACGGTAACTCGTACAAATTCATTTCATATTAATTAGCTCTGAATACAATTTGTTATTTAAATTAAATTTGTCCGTCTTAACAACTTCCCTGTCCAATGAGTCATAGGTGACTCAAAAGAACGTATTGAAATAAGTTCATGAGTCACAGGTGACTCATTTCTCTATACAACTTTAGGCATATTTTTCGGTATGAACGTGATGTGATATTTTTTAAAATCATAGGTGGACCTGGACGTATAGCAAAAAACTTAAAGTTAATGATAATAAAAGAAAATTTCGTGATTTGTTTATGGTTTTCATTTAATCACTAAGAAATTAGCAATAAATTTAACTCAAATACTAGAGGTAAGGTTTTTATTCATAAGAAATCAAGAAAAAAATCAAGCATGTTTCTTATTATAGCATTCTAAACAGAATGCCTTTTCACACCTTTTACACTCAGTGTGTACTTGCTTGGCTTTTCTAGCCAACAAACCTTCATTTTTCAATTTGATATAGCACCCAGTGCATCTTTTACGTACAAGTTTATTGTTTGCATTTCTTGGAATTTCTTGCAGACTGTGTCCAGAATAACTTGAAGAAGAAGCAATTGAAGATCTTGGAGAGCTACAGGAGATTGAAGGTCTTTGGGGGTGATTACTTTCTGTGGTTGATGCTGCAGGTCCAAGTAAATGTCGGACTAGTTGTTCTAAAACTGTCAACTTAGGGCCGTCTGCCACCTCATTGTAGATGCATCTGGCATTGATAATGGCGACCTGGAACAGTACATATACTGCTATCTTTTTGTACCACGTCAAACTTTTACGTAACGGAGAATGTAATGAAGCAACTTGATCGGAAATATCAATGCCTTTTTTGGCATCATTATAGTCTATAATAGCATCTGGTTTCAAGACATCGCCTCGTTTTGTTGTCACGTTAGACATACCGTCTCCGTGGCAGGTTGAGATCATCAGTACATCTCGTTTGTCATGCCATTTTAGTACTGTATAGAGATTGTACTTCTGTCTAGCTATTTCTTCTCCCCTTCTTAGCGAGGGTACCTTGCGCCGATGGAGAGCTGGCGTCCGCGGCGGCGGCGGAGGCGGCGGCGGCGGCGGCGGCGGCATGGGACTTGGATCGCTGCTATAGTACGCCAGTACTTGGAGGAGGTTGAAGTACTCGTTATGGAGTGGCCTGCTCGATGCCCAGATCTCAATCCCATTGAGCACTTATGGGACGAACTAAAGAAACGAGTAAGAGCCAAAAACGCAGTGCCTACGAGTCTCTGAGAGCTCCAAACCGCGATCAAGGAAGAATAGGACAGCATACCGAAGGATTTCGTAAAAACATTGATTTCTTCAATGAATCTTCGACTGGAAGCTGTTATTCAAAAAAACCTTATCTTGATCTGAATATGTTTTCATGTTTCAATCACTACATAGTATAAAACAAAGTCGCGTCTGTTTGTCTTCTGTTTGTCTGTCTGTATGCTTAAATCTTTAAAATTACGCAACGGATTTTGATGCGGTTTTTTGTAATAGGTAGAGTGATTCAAGAGGAAGGTTTTTATGTAAAAAGATTCCCGAAATTCCCACGGGAACGGGCACAACGCGGGTAAAACCGCGGGACGCTGCTAGTTTATTATAAATGCGAAAGTGTGTTTATTCATTGCACTCAAAACGGTTTGACCGATTTGGATGAAAATTAGCGGTGGTAGTAAACCAGAGGACGGAGAGTAAAATATGTAAACGGAACGCAGCAAGCCAAGTTATAATCATGAATTTAGTTAAGTATACTCACTTTAATTGTAATTGTTCCCGGAGATTTACGTATCTTATAAGCCGAAAATCTCCATACAGAGGAACCATTTTTGAACTGTCGTAGCTTATGATATTGGTAATCACGATTCAGAACTACCGTGCCGCCTTTATGTTGTCTGAAGAACAAACCATTTTCATTTTCGTCCATTTAGAAAAAAAAACAATTATTTTTATATTTTTGTTCGAGGTGTAATAAAATACAATCACAATGTGCCACATCGACATATTGACATTCTCTAGTCATCCACTCATCACAAGTGCCAGTACCTTCCTAGTTCCAAGGAGTTTAAGATTGCAGTTACGATAAAAAAGATTGAATAGCCTTATAGATAGCCCACTCGTGCCATGGGAAATTTACTTTCCCGTGAAACTACTGGCAACAGTGTAGTGTCAGTGGAAATGTACGTTTACCCGTAGCACTATCAGTAGTGGCACGGGAGAGTAAAATTTCCCTTCACTCTACTAGTAGTGCCAAGCGGTAGTCCCAAAGTAAATAAACGAAATGTACGTTTACCCGTAGCACTATCAGTAGTGGCACGGGAGAGTAAAATTTCCCTTCACTCTACTAGTAGTGCCAAGCGGTATGCAAGCGGTAGTCCCAAAGTAAATAAACGCTCTGTAATGTAAAATGATTGATGAACCACTAACGAACGAATGTATAAGCCGACCGAAATTCATGTGCTACTGATTGTAATATAGTTCCTTATAGTGCCACATCATTTTAATTTTGTAGGATAATATAGTGAAATGTCATCTGTGATGTCAATGTTGACAGCGACAGTTCCGTGGTTTTTTTTTTGCGGCGAATATTTCGTCCTGCCGTGAGTTAAGTGTTGGGCGATCGGAAGATTATAAAAAATAAAACTTTATTTCAAATGAATTTAATGTATACAAGTTGAAAGCTATTACAAGACTAATTATAAAAATACAAATATAATGAATACAATGAAAAATACTTAAACTAAACGTTGCATTTTGCGTAAATGCTGCATCAGCCCTCTTGCCCGGCGACTCGGCGATTGTAGGGGCCTGGTGTGGTGTTAACTCCTCCCTCCCCTAGAGAGAAGCTGATCTTACAGCTTCCACCAGGGTCCTCACTGGCAGCTTTGTCCTTGGCAGGTTCCTTCGTCCTTTGGAGGTACAGGTACAGCTTCCAGACTACTGCACCACATAGAAGGGCGTAGAGGACCAGCGTCGTCCAACTTGGCATTAGGGTTGGCCAACTTGGGGAGTCGTCATCTTCTCTAGCTCTGTCGAGAAGATGATGCAGGTTGTCCAGTTCAACATCCTCTAGTTTTCTGGAGTTTGGCGTGAATGAGCTTTGAATAAATGGTGGAATACCGAGATTCCGTGTCAGATAAGGTACGCGAAGCATACGCTACGGGTTTATTGAAATAGAGAGGTATATCTGCGTTAACTGTACGTAAAACATTACAATTTAAATCAATATTACTTTTCAAAATCTTTAGTAAATCGCAACCAATTAATTCTTTGTACTTCTTATCAAAATCAAATATTAGAAACTTGTGAAATAGGTCTGATATAAAGGCTGGTGGTAAAGGTAACGTAACTACGTGGTCATGTTGTGAAACGTAATGTGCGGTATCTATTTGAAATGGTTCAAGTTCAATAAGTTGTTCGAATATGGTATTGTATATAACGTCTGAAGCTATTATACTTCTACTTGCGCCTGTATCAATTAGTAACTTACTAGTAATGTGTCGTTGCGGCTTTTTGAAATAACGTAACGAAACCGTTATTCGATGAAAAATAACGTTGTCAAAACTATCTATTTTTCATAACTATCTATTTTTATAATTTTATAATGTACGAGTATTATTCGCAATATGTTAATATTAAATCCAAACTTGAACTCCTAAATGTGGTTAACATGTTATCCAGGAGGTTTAAAGCTCCCTTTGTAGAAAATAATACAGTTAATACTATTACAAATCTTTATTATTTACATTTTCAGGTGTTTCCGTTAATGAACATAATTTGTTCCACTTTTTTATGGTCCAACCTTGTCCGACGATCAGATATTAGAAGGCCCGCTTTACTAAAAATCCTCTCGCACGGGACGGAGGTTGCCACAATATTTCCATATTGTCGGAATATTTCACTCAAGTTGGGGTACTTTTGGTTGTGACTTTGCCACCATTTTAGTGGACAGTTCCAGGAGCCATCTAGTTGATGCATTGGCAACATGTCGTCCTCCAAGTACATGTCTACTTCTTGGATGGCTTTTGAGACTGCGGTACCAGTTTTTTGTGGCCTGTTTTCGCTGATAATTTCAGTAAGAATGCTCCATGGTGAAACTCCTTTCCGAAACATCGCATTTTCTTTTATTACATGTGTTTCTGTCGGTGGAGGGGACTTCTTTGCTATACAATTTTGCACCATATCCACAATCCTTTTTTTTTGTCCTTGCTCCTTCTGCTTTGTCCTCAAATCCGGAAGTTTTGTATCGTGGATCGAGAAACGTACAAATCGCAAACGTGCCGCTTTTTCCCACATTTCCTAAGCGCTCTATGAGCCCTTCTTTCAATTTAAGCACTACATAGGCTGCTGGACTCACAAGGTTTTCGTCTGACAGGGGTGTCACATGATTAGCCAACAGCCTGTCACATGTCTTTATGAGACACCTGGTGATAGGGATTATAGAGCCACCTGTTATATATTTTTCGCCACTCATGGCTGCTGTAATTTCATCGAATGGCTTCTGAACAATAGACAGCTGCTCCAGAAGCTTCCATTCTTCATTAGTTATTATCGGCAAATCTTTGCCGATAACAGCAGCAGTCGATTTGATAGCTGATTGCAGCTCCACAAAGCGACTGACCATGTGAAGAGTAGAATTCCACCTTGTGGGCATATCTTGTTTTAATTTCAGCGGGACAGTCGTATCATTTTCGTTTCTCTGATACTTTAATAGCTTTTCTGTGGCCAGCGTGCTTTTTTTGAAAAAACGCACAATTATTTTTACTTTATCTAAAGTGTCTTGCACTGGCAATAAAGCACTTTGGACAATCAAATTAAGGGTATGCCCGTAACACCCAAAATGCTTCCATTCCAAGTCATTTAATGCCTTTTGAACGTTGGTTGCATTATCGCTTATCACAAAATTTATCTTTTCGAGAATTTTTTGCTTAGCAATGTTCTCCAGAAATTCTTGAATGTTCAAGCTAGTATGCCGCTCTGGGAAATGCTCGCAACCTAAGAGCACCGATTGCATTTCAAATGTTTTTGTAACATAGTGCCCGGTTGTAGCTAGATAGCTTTCATTTGCCCTAGAAGTCCACAGGTCAACTGTCAAACAAATCTTGGTCACCAAATCTGTATTTGAGAGACGCTGTTCGACTTCTTGTTTAGTTTTTTCGTACAGCCTTAGAATCAGCACTGAAGAAATGTGTTTTCTTGATGGCAGCTCGTAGCCTGGGATCCAACGTGCAAACTTCCTAAATTAATCTTCTTCAACTAAGCTAAATGGCTGGAATCCTTTTGTAAACAGCCCTAAAAGATCGTCATCAATATGCACTTTTTGGCTTCTGGAAATTTTTTTTGGAATATAGGAGTCCAGTTTGGTCTGCACCCTTTTACCTGCTACAACAGCAGACGTTGATGATTGGTCAACCACAAAGTCAGGAGAGTTTTGTGTCGGCACATCCCGTGAAAATGAAGGTTCACCATCAGCCAACAGCTGTGGTTTGTTGGTTCCGGTGGCGTTTCTCAGGTCTGCTTGGGTATTGGTCACTATTAAATAGGATTCTAAATGCCGGTTCTTTTAAATGTGTTTTTATATTGCCTGTAGTTGTTTTATAACTTATTAGCGAAGCACAAATGTAACACTTAGCTCTTTTGTTCTCTGTGTCCACTTTTTCAAAATGTTCCCACAAAGCGCTACTATTTACACGAGACATAATTATTCGGTAACTAAAAGTATCTTCACTATTCAATACAACTATTACTTTACTTGACAAAAAATATTATTAACTATTTACACTAAAGTTATATATTAAATACACTTCATACAAAAACCACACCTTATTAGATTAATTAGAATAATAAAAGCAATGCAGCACGTGTCGCGAATGAACTAATTTAATAAGAAATGGGTCACACTTACCATGAGGTTGAAGTTCAAAGCCAAATAGTTTGAAGTTCATGGCCAAATCTCGTCCTAATATCATTGATAATAAGGTGTATTTTTGGTCATTCTAATCTCGTCTAGCTAGTGACAATCAGTAACGTACTGCCCTCTCCTGCTCTACGCATACTAACTCTAAATGTAGCTGTTTCGCTCTAACCTGCTTAGTCGATAACTTCATAACGCTGTCGCTTGATTCGTTTGAAGCGGTTTCGTAAATATCGTTGTAGTGAATAGCGAGCGTTGGAAGTGAAATGTAGCGTTATGAAAATAGATAGTTTTGCGCATCTTGGTAAACGTGTTATCGTTGTGTGAAGAAATAGTTTAATAACTATCTACGTTGGGCAACGCTCACCACTATAACTTACCTCCATATTCCGGTAGCTCTATGTATGGTAGGTGTGCGCTGCCCTGAATGTTGATTTCTGCTAGCTGTGGTTCTCTTGAAAGATCCTGCTCGCCATCCAACTCGTTGTCCTGGTGCTCCTGTTGGTTGGCACCTTCCTCCTGATTATAGTAAGGGTACGTATACTCACCATTGTTGTGAGGGTCGCCTTGGTTTTGGTAAAACAACTCCTCTACAGCAAATTGGGGTGGCTACGGTTTCTTGACGAACCTCATAGTGACGTCAGAGTGCTTTTGAGGTGGGTTCACCTGTTGTTGGGGCACGTTAAACTGCCTAAAGTTACCACTATTTCTAAAATTACCTGATGAAGGGCGGAAGTTAGCTGACTGCTGCCTGTTCTTCCAAGGTAACAGTGATTGTACTAGCTGCTGTCTCTCGTACGGGGACAAATTGTTTTTTTGCGGCACAAAGTGTGGGTTAGGGGTTTGATCAGAGAATAGTTGTGGATGTACATTACGACTGGGGTAGTTTATAGGCTGGGGATGTTCTGGTACTTCCCTTTGCTTAAAACTTGATGTTGATGGTGTGTTAAAAGTATTGTGTTTACTACACTTCCGAGCTATAAACTGGAATCACTTCATCGCTGGTTTTTGCAGACCATATTTTACAGTTTCCAAGCAATAAACTGTAACCATCCAATGTGACAGATCTGGTATCCACCGAACCAGACAGTGAAATGTACGGCTGTAAAGTGCAACAATTATGTATTCCACAACATTTCCCCTGAAATGTATACTTACAAGCTTACTTATTCATGTATCCACATATTGTGCAAAAAATATATACTCTTACAACGTTCCAAATAAATGTACTCAGTCAACTATAAATACATGTGTCCTATTAATCTTACAAAAACAAGTATCCCTGCGGTCGACGTAATTAAGTAACCATCCAATGTGACAAATATGGTATCCACTGAACCAGACAGTGAAGTGTACGGCTGTAAAGTACAACAATTATGTATTCCATAACATTTCCCCTGAAATGTATACTTTCAAGCTTACTTAATCATGTATCCACATATTGTGCAAAAGACATATACTCTTTCAACGTTCCAAATAAATATAAAGTTATGACATAACTACAAAATTTTGATTTCTTTCCATTTCATTGTTTATTTTTTAGTTCGGAGTTTATATTATAAACTAGCTGTGCCCGCGACTTCGTTCGCGTGGACCAACATTTTGACAACAAACACATCTATCCACCCACGGGAACAGTATAATTTTCCGGGATAAAAAGTAGCCTATGTGCTATTCCAGACTACGATCTATCCCTGTGCCAAATTTCATCTCGATCCGTTCAGTAGTTCTGGCGTGATTGAGCAGCAAACATACATCTATCCATCCATCCATACATCCAAACTTTCGCATTTATAATATTTATGTGATTGGCTGTGCCCTCGACTCCATCCGCGTAGAATTCGTTTTTTCGGTACACCTATAACCTGAGTCAAGTAGCATTTCCCGCGAAGAAAACTGAATTCCAGGGTAAAAAGTATCCTATATGTTGCTCCAAGCTATAAGCTATTACCATGCAAAATTTCATGGATTTCGGTCCAATAGTTTTTGCGTGATTGACGAACAAATTAACAGAAAGACAAACAGACAGACAAAAATTTTACGAATCGGTTTATTCGCTTCTGTTATCAATCTATTAACCAACCCAGTTAGTATTTTTCAAAAATCTCTTATGTACAGAAATTACTTTTCAAGCCTTTTATTATATGTATAGAATAGATGACAAAATTTAAAAAAAAAAAAATAATATGTTAAATGAACTAAATATCACTTCTGTATAACAAACTTAAATACTTAATATTACTATTTTCGCATTTAATGTCGTTTTAAAATCTGGTGTAACCACCTTGAGCTGCAATAACGGACTCTAGCCGGGTAGGCATTGAGAGAACGCAGTTTTCACAGAAATTGCTTCCTCGATAGTCCTGCCATAAATGAAATACATGTTCTTTCAAGTTCTGAACAGTTCTTATATCTGTCGAATTCCAATTCTGAACCATTAACCCCCATAGGTTCTCGATTGGGTTCAAGTCTGGGCTCTTGGGCGGTAATTTATAGCTTTAAGTTAAACTATTGATAGCTTTAAGTTTAAATACAAGTGTGCCTTACTGAAACGACAAATTGCTGCAGAGAATCTAATTCAATCATATTGCTATACTCTTTCCCTGAATTCATTTTTCTAATTCTGTTACGCCCTCGTCATATCATTATCATGCACACACACACACACACACACGAAAACACACACACACACACACACACACACACACACACACACACACACGTGCGCGCGCGCGCGCGCGCACGGTCGGTGGAGATAAAATATTACTTATTTCATAATTTTATTTTTATTTCATTTTGCGAGACGATGTGAACTTTTGCTAAGTCTACCAGAGCGGGGGGCGTCTGAAAACCAGCGCTGTACCGAGACTTCGGCCTCGGTACAGCATTCGCTGAGACGCCTCCATTTGCTACATTTTTTTTAATTTTTATTTTAATTTTGTTCTTTAGTTGTCTTTTGTATTGTTGTAGCAATAAATGATTATTTTATTTATTTAATTTGATAAGATCGAGGTTCTCTTGATCTTGAATCCAATTTTGGACTATTCGGGAATTATGGACAGAAGAATTGTCCTGTATCAAAGTTATTGTTTCGTTTCCAAATACGTTTTTTGCAGTGGGCATTAACACATCTTCCAAAATTTCTTTGTATTTTATTGAATTTAATCTTGTTGAAATTTCTATCAGTTCTCCGGGTCCGGATGACGACATCCAACCCCAAAATCCAAGGGTTAAACGACCGCTTTGTTTCGTTGGTAGTACATTTTGTTCCTCGTAACGGGTGTTCTCCATTCTCCAAAGCGATAGACGTCCTTGTTCATTCGTAGAAAAAACCTTTTGTTTGTGGCTTTGTACCGTCCCTTCTTCACACCAACGTTTCCACCATACATTTACCGTTTTCTTCTGCAACAAATGATTAAACCGAATGAATGAAAGACGCATCACAATAGTAAAATGAAAATTTAACCAACAATTTAAATAAAACTCTCTAATATAGAATGTCTTAGTTCCCCTTTGGTCCATTTTCATAACTGTTTTTCATAACTAGTTACTAAAAAGGCAATTTCCTTCACTGTTTCATAACTAGTTATGAAAATGGACCTTTTGTTCGCTATTTAATAACCTTTGGTCCATTTTCATAACTGTTTTTCATAACTAGTTACTAAAAAGGCAATTTCCTTCACTGTTTCATAACTAGTTATGAAAATGGACCTTTT
This sequence comes from Cyclophora albipunctata, assembly GCA_963082685.1. Classification (NCBI taxonomy): domain Eukaryota; kingdom Metazoa; phylum Arthropoda; class Insecta; order Lepidoptera; family Geometridae; genus Cyclophora; species Cyclophora albipunctata. The sequence continues at coordinate 4,381,258 of OY720135.1, read as the reverse complement.
GTTCGCTATTTAATAACTGTTTCCATAACTAGCTACGAAAAAGGCAATTTCCTTCACTGTTTCATAACTAGTTATGAAAATGGACCGTTTTTTTCCCTCTTAATAACTGTTTCTCATAATTAGCTACGAAAATGGTTGATTCTTTCCTTACCAGGCAGGTAAACATTTTAGAGGCCTTTGCATGCATACAACGCTTGTATTCTTGGTCTAATTTTCCTTTTCTGGGGGCACGGCAGTGCCCCCGCCAAGTCAAGCAATAAAGCGGCACGGCTGTACCATCCTTTTCTCGAAGCAGTTCAGGCCATTTTCGACCCCCTATAACTTCGTTCTGGATAAAACTAGAAGCCTGAATTTTCAGTAACCAAGCAGTCACTATATAAACACGATACATTTTAAATTTCATTCAATTTGAACCAGTAGATTAAGAATTATAACTAGTCAAAGTTTCCTATTTTACAATAATTTAATCACCCATAATAAAAATGTGAAAACGTATGAAATTATGCTACAAATGATCAAATCTCAGCTTCCATGTTGGAATCCCATAAAAATGACACTAGACTTTGAAAAATCCGCAATGAAAGCAATACAAAATGTATTTCCCGATACAGAAATAAAGGGCTGTTTTTTTCATTTTTGTAATAGTCTTTTTAGATATGGTAAGCGACTTGGTATTAAAAGTAGGGTACAGAAACGTCATATAGCCAGATGTGCTGGTTTGGCACGATTACCATTAAAATATGTGATGTCTGGTTATAAATATGTAAATGAAGTTCTTCCGCTCTTCAACTTCATTAATTTTGAATATCCCGCACATTAACTTAAGTTTTAATTATCTATACTAATAGACTAAAATGTTCATTCTAGGAATATTAATTTGTTCTAGACATGCGAAATTTAGCTCACTGAAAAGAAAAGAGTGATATAGCTCTTTTGATCAAAAGAGCTATATCACTCTTTTAGCTCTTTAGCTCACCGAAAAACTCTTTAGTTCATTTAGCTCAGTTGCGAGCAACAGATCAAATTGAGACGCGCTTTTTAATGCGAGTCAAACGAGACAACTAGCTCAACGGTTCTTTAGAATCTTTAAAGTTCCTTAGTTCTTTTAGCTCAGTTGCGAGCTACAGATAAAATTGGGTACATACATTAGATTGTTTTATTACTAATTAATATTAAAACGATGAAAGCCAATGATTTTCCTTCATACTTGAACAGGCTTAGGACTGTCAATCTAGATAAAGAAATATTAAAAGCGAGCGAAAGAGTCGGTCAGTGAGCTATGCGAAATCGTTCGCCTGTTCGTCGGGGAAGTTCGGACCCTGTCGGCCGTCGTCGGCAATCGGTATATCGGTTTCGGTAGAGTCCATAGACTACATATTCGGTAGAGTTGTGAACTAGTCGGCGAGCTAAATGAACTAGTGAGCTATACCGTGAATGAGTGAGCGACTGGGAGCTAGATTATGATCAAAGAACTAGCTCAATTTTATCTCTCATTCGCGAGCTACCCATGTCTAATTTGTTCCACTCACTCACTCATTCTTTTCACTTGGTTGTTGTTAGAAAAAGCCCATGATAAATTTTATAAAACAATTTTATTTATACAATTGTAATAATTAACACTCAACAGTGATTGTCAAAATAAAAAGGGAAACAATAGCTTCAAATGTTGTTTCTCTTTTCAGGTTAGTAAAATATCATAAATTTGTTAATATTCTATAAGGTAATTTAAGATTAGATTTAGTTTGATTTGTTTTAACAAATAAATATCTCTTTTCAGAGCAACAAATTTGGTTTTTGTTTCCTCTAGCCAGACAAAACATATTACAAAACAACATTTTCCCAGCTGTTGCTTGAATTGGTGATAATGGAGAAGCTGAAATTCGAGTTTATAGTAAAATCAGGCGAAGATCCGAAAACAAACGTGGTTTGTTTCATGGATATGGAGAACAATTACTTTCAAATTCCCGAAATGTTTCAACCGGTAAAATTACACGTCGCAGTCATTAAAACCCAAACCTATCAAAAGGTTAAAGCCAAATTGCTGAAAAGGCATGAAAAAAGACAAGTTTGTTTTTCAATAACACCTGAATTACTTGAAAGTTATATGGATGAAGTTGGAAACATGCAATTTAAAAGATATTTATTGGAGAAAATTACTTCAAAAACTCAGCAGGAGGTTGTCACCAACGAAACGTCGACGAAGGAACCTAAACTGTCTAATTGAAAGAAGTTGTCTGAAATGTTTGTATTGGAAAAAATCACTAGAAAAACATCAAGTGTAACGCAGTGGATGGTTATCTTTGAAGCTGAATGTACTCGGTTAGGCTTAAATGAAGATAGTGACAAGATTTAAGTGTTTAGATTATTCTTGGAGGATTCATGTCATGACTTTCCATGCTTATTAAATACACAATTAATTCACAATGGTATATGTGGAAAAGAAACTTTACAGAAACTTTTGCAAGCAAAGGTTGGTCACCGATAAGGTATGCAATTCTATTTAAATATAAGCAGGGCTCATTACTAGAATATGCTTTAAAGAAAGAGAAACTTTTACTAGAGATAACAACTTTAATTGATTTGATTATTATCGGGCTTCCAAAGTTCATAGGAGATAAGATTGACGGTATTTCACTAAAAGAGACTGAAGACTTATTTAATAATATTAGAGGTTTAGAGCATTTCATTTTAACAAAAAAAAAATGTTAGGAAAAAGGGCAGTAGACTTTAACAATAAAACAAAAGAAACATTTGTAAAGGAACGACCATGTAGAATATGGGAAAAAGAAAAGAAGGGAAATAGGTATCATTCAGAATCTGTATGTTGGTTCAAAAATAAGGAAAATAACTACTCTAAAAAAGAACCCATTAGGAGTGTTAATAATTCAGAATAGGAAATTGAGTTAAATGAAATAAATCCAAAAAACTTGTAATTCCACCATTAAACAAAAAATAAAATTAAAAATAAATGATTCCATAGAGACATTGGGAGTTTATGATTCAGGCTCAAATGTGAGTTTAGTAAATTCACGACTATTATCTTTAAATAACAACTCGATTAAAAACTACAATAGTCAGGCTAATTTAAAAACGATTAATGGAGTTAAAAAAAATCTAGGTATAGGAATAGTTACATTAAAAATAAAGATTTTTGAAATAGGTACAAAAGAATACGAATATATTTGTCATAGATGAAAACAATTTTGATTATGATTTTTTGATAGGATTAGACATACAAACATTCCAACTAATACAAAATGAAAAATAGATAATCACACAAAATAAAAATAAAGAAATGAAACACATAAATATTCCTGGCTTTGCAGGTGACAAAATAATAAATAATATTCCTGGCTTTACAGGTGACAAAATAATAAAATAATTATATAATATCTCTCATAATTGCAGTGCCCCTACGGGGTGTCACAAATTACATTGTAATTTATTTTATCTACACTAATGTTGTAACCTACAGAACATGGAGTCGGGGCAATTGAGAGATACTTCTGTCCCTGTTTGTCAATGGTCTGTTCGTACTATTCTAGTATGATCTGTGTAAAATTGTCTATAGTATAGACAATTTTACACATGTTCCTGAATGTTAATACACCAAAAGATAGGTTAGATTCTAAACAATCTTTTGGTGTATTAACTTTCAGGAACATTATCTGCTCGACTTTGCTGCTTGTCAGTCTTGTGCGCCTCTCGTTTAGAATCAGCCCTGTTTTTGAAAACATTCTTTCACATGGCACGGAAGTTGCTACGATGTTGCAATGGCGAATGAAAACTTTTTTAAATTTGGGTACACGTACTGGTGCTTTTTCCACCATTCGAGAGGGCACGTACATCCTGGTGTGGTTGGGCACATCTAATTACGGACTGACCGTAATTACACTTAAATTATGTAAGGTAATACGAAAGTAACTAATTATTACGTATTTTTGTTCATTTCCAGCTCACTCCTAAAGAAGTGTGTTCAAATATTCATATGAAAATTGTTGTACTTTTATTTTCTTTTTCAAATGTATTTGTGTATTTTACTGACATTATAGCGATATACGATTCGTGCATAGATATCATAATATAATAATATTGTGTTTTAATACTTATAATAAATAATTCCGTGTACCTATGAACAAAATATTGTGTTGTATTATATTAACAGGAAAGTAACTTGATACGCTTATTGTATTCGTGACGTCTGTGCGCCGAGCGAGACTGCTGACTGGCAAATTGTTTCAACTTAGCTTCACTAACAGTACTCATTTTATGCATTGTATTATTTCAAGGTTATAACTTAGAATATTGTAGTTAATATTGAGTATGTATTTGGTAGATTTTTTCTTTTTTTTGGCAGGGGAGTACTGTAGGGACACAGGTATTTGATTACTCTGCAAGAATAGCGTTTGCGACGCCAGTCGGATCAGTCATTGTTACGTTCGGTTCGTGGACGCACGCTTGAATAAAACAAGTGGTGCATATAACTTTCTTTAATTTTATGACCCGAAAAACCTACACGGAGAACACAGACAGACATAGCATACAAACGGTAAAGACCATACTTAACAGGTTTGGCTGATTCAGTATATTAGGGCATCGGAACCGGTTTGTCCCGGAACCGAAAAAACCGGGAATTTCCGGTTCTTGGATTTACAACAAGAACCGGTTCTCAAAACATTAAGAATCGGGTTTTCGGTTCTTTCGATTCCCTAAACAAAATTGTGAATATTGCAGATCAATGACAATCTTTGAGTGACCAAACCCTAGTTGCATTGATATTTTTGCGTTCATATTACCTAGGTCAACAAAGTAAATTTTCATTAAGCTAAAGAACCGGGTACCCGGTTCTGGGTTGAAAAAAGAATCGAAAAACCGGTTCTTAAAATATGGCCCGATTCTCGATGCCCTAGTATAGCTATAAAGAATTGTTTAATTGCAGAGAAGACAGAGCCATATTGGCTGTAAAAAATATAAATATTATGTAGGTACTTACATCAGTTGACATGCTCGAATGAGGCCGATTCTCTGTAGACACAGTAGATCGTGGGCGATTCCTTTCTTCTATGAACATCATAGCTTGAAATGCATACCATTTAGAAACGTATATTTCGTCTCGTCCGGCACCGCTTCTTAAACTATCTTTCACTTTTTTATTTTCTTTCGAAAATGTTGTTTGTAAATTTTTTATCTTCTTTTCTACTTCCTCCTTAGTAATTTCAAATGAGTTGGCTATTTCGAGCAGTGCATCATGACGTTTTATTTTATTACGGTAATCATTGTGAATAATGTCCCATAGTAATGGTTTGTTTTTGTATTGCTCGATTAATTCCAAAGTTCTTTCATTCGTCCACGCGGTCGCCGCCATTTTGCGCGTCACAACCGTCACAACCAGTATTCACGACTGCGAGCTTCACACAACTGAACACATAAACACAAGCAGGCCAGGTAGGAAGCGCGGGGCGCGGGGGCGGGCAGCGGGTGACAAATGGGGAGCGGTCGGCGCTTCCTACCGGCGCGGCTGATCAAGCAGCTCGATCGACGATCGATCGATTGGTCTGGTAGAAACTATCGATCGACGTCGACTATTCCACTCTACCATCGATCGATGCCGTTGATTGACGATCGATCGATTGGTCTGGTAGAAAATATCGATCGACGTCGACTATTCCATTCTACCATCGATCGATTGGTCTGGTAACACCCTTAAGGCCGATTTACATCAGGCGAGCGAATGCTCATTCTAACCCCACTCTATAAAATTCTTAAAGGAATTTACAAGAATTTTATAGAGTGGGGATAGAATGAGCATTCGCTCGCCTGGTGTAAATCGGCCTTTAGAAGTACCAGCGCGTAAAAGAGAATGTGATTTTTTTTATTAGACAGTGGTGGAGGGTCTCCCGGAAATAAGACGCGAGCGCGTTTTCTCATGTTTGGAACTTATATAAGGTAAAGCCACGTATTCATTAACAAATATCTACCTTAGTCTCAAACAAAAAAAGTCGGATTTCAAATAAAATCTGCCGGATTTGACCAAATTTGATAGTGAGGGGCGGATTTGACCGAATTTGATTGTCTTGGCTTTGGATTTGACTGTTTTTGATTGGTTATTTATGGATTTGGCCATTTTTGTATTTGTCGTGTACGGGAGGTCAGGGGTGGTAAATTTTGGTTTCAAATATTCAGATATTCAATAAAATAAGTAAAGAATACATAATATAAGAACACTTTATTTGTCTATTTAGAACTAAAATTAAAACTTTGTGCAACTACATACACAATTAAAATTAACAATTAAATTTGGCAACTCTTCCAAAGCTTCACAATCCTCTTCTTCATAAGAATGTAATGATTCAACTGGCCTTGACAACACATCGCTGAAATATTTTAACTCTGGTAGTTCATTCCATCGTTCACCATAATGAGTAGTGAGTAGATTTTTAACGTCTTCTAGTTTCGCGTCTTTAACTTTGACGTACAGAGGTACAGGGTCTGGGTTAATCTGACTAGCAGATTTTCCTTTCTTGCAAATGTTCTTAAAATCTCCCAGACGGTTGTGGTAACTTTCTTCGGCACGCACCACAACGTTTGTCTATGTTTGTTTTTTTTAATAAAAAATCTCTTACATTTTTTAATTGAGAAGTGCATTGCAGTTGTAGTTTTTAGTATTTTTCCAGTTGCTTCTTTCCATTGCATAGCTTGCACGTCAGTACCTAAATGGAGCACAGTAGCCTGTTCTTTAAAAAAGTTTAGTTTATGAACTTATCAATTCGAATAAGGAAAAGGACAGATTTTATTTACGGGCCTCTTTAATAGTCCTTTTTGCGTCCTCAAAGTTAAAACACGAACTACCCCATCTGGACCATTATGAACACGTTCTACCTTAGCCCGAACCCAATTGAGTGGGCGAGTTAGATCAGATCTAATGAGAACTAAATCGCCAACCATGATATTTGGAGAATGTGTGTGCCACTTTGATCTTTGTTGCAATGTATGTAGGTAGTCATCGGACCATTTTTTCCAAAACGTTTGGGAAATCCTTTGAACGTATTGCCACCGTGATAGCCGGTTCACACTCACATCTTCAACATTGTACTCGGGTACGGCAAGTAAGCTTTGACCTATTAAAAAATGACCCGGTGTTAATGTTTCAAACTCATCTGGACTGTTAGACAATGGACACAGAGGACGTGAATTTAACACTGCTTCGATTTTACAAAAGACAGTAGTGAGCTCCTCGTATGTGAGCACCTTATTTCCTACTGCCTGAAGAAGATGCCGCTTGGCTGACTTGATCCCGGCTTCCCACAGGCCGCCCATCAACGCAGCTGTGGGTGGAATATTTTTCCAATCGATAGACCGAGAAGCACAGCCTTCCGCAATCGTGTCATTATATTTATTAAAAAAGATTACGACATCCTTCAAATGTTTTGCAGCGGCGACAAAATTTGTACCGTTATCTGAATGTAGGCACGAGCATAGGCCGCGTCGCGCTACAAACCTATCAAGTGTAGCTAGAAAACAGTCAGCTGATAAATCGCTTAAGACTTCAATATGCACGGCCTTTGTGGAAAAGCACACAAAAAGGCACATGTAGCATTTTAGAATCTTTGTGTTACGTTTAGTACTCGACTTAATGAGGAACGGACCACCTAAGTCACAACCGACATGATCAAAAACCTTGTTAGGTATCAATCTTTCGGCGGGTAAAGTACCCATATGGGGTTGAATCGATGTAGGGTTGCATTTAAAGCATACGATGCATTTCGACAACACACTACGGATTACATTGCGCGCGGAAACTATCCAGTAACGTTTACACAATATACCTTGTAATGAGCGAGGTCCTACATGTAGGTACAGTCAACAGCAAAATAAACTGATGAAATAGGGTCCCAAAATAGTATATACAATAAATTAAGTCAGATGTTACTGACTATTGTAGTTTATCAGAAGCATATTAACTCCTAATGTGTCATAAGTAAGTGATCACATTCATTTCGAATTTTGAAATTAAGTGACATGCCATTCAAACAGTTAAAGTCATTGTAGAGTGTTTCAAATGAAACTGATTATCTATAAATTTATTCTAAATTAAACCTTTTTTTGTACAGAGTTTTTGTTTCGACAATTTGAAATTTTGACTTTCTTTTGCAGCTTTTGTTCGTCATTTGACACTTAGAAATGTGTATTCCCTTCCTATGTTAGTTGGGTATAAAGTGAAGATAATTTCGAGTGCTTAATGCCTATTGGCGTTTATCATTGTCAATATAATGATAAAGAAAATCTAAAGTGTATATTGTAATATTACGCGGCACAATGGAGTACACTCATCATATCTCCGACCACGAAAGACATCGTATTGTCGCCTTACATGAAGATGGTTTACCAGTTGCTGAGATCATGCGTCGTACAGGTGTTTCCCGAAATACAGTACAGTTATGGATAACACGATGGGAATCGCACGGCAATGTGAATGCCGCTCGGAGAACCGGCCGTCCTCGGTGCACTACAGATTCACAAAATCAAACAATTGTGCGTCAATTTCAAGCCAATGGATTCACACGTGTTAGAAATGTTGCAAATGCAGTAAATGTGTCTATGTCTACGATTCGTCGGCGGTTGGAAAATGCAGGCTTGCGTTATCGTCATCCGGCACGAAAACTAAAACTTACACAGCGACACAAAGATGAACGGTTAGAGTTTGCGAGACAATACCTCGACTTTGATTTTCAAAAGGTGGTGTTTTCTGATGAGAAAACCTTTTCATCAAGTGAAAGTGGCCGTTTGACGCTATATAGGATGAATAACACACGATACGAGCAGAGAAATATTCTTGAGGACAGATCTAGCGGGAGAATAAATGTTGGCTTTTGGGGCTGGATGTCCATTGCAGGACCAGGGGAACTTGTTGAAATCGGTGGGCGTCTAAACAGCCGAAAATATGTGGATATACTGAACGACACTCTAGTTCTGACAGTGAAGGTATTCGATCCAGATACGCCTTTTCCGTTTGTGCAGGACAACAGCTCTGTGCACACGGCTCGCTACACGAAGGCTTGGTTCCAAGCAAATCGCCATAACGTCACGCTGTTGCCGTTTCCCCCAAAAAGTCCCGACATCAACCCCATAGAGAACTTATGGGGATTGATGGTTCAGGCTTGGGATGAAACAACACTTCGGTCTGCTCGGAATATTAGACAGCATGTATATGAGTCATGGGAGTCGTTTCGAGGAAGCAACCATTGCGAAAATATGGTATTATCAATGAGAAACCGGCTCCAAGATATTATAGACAATAATGGCGGACATACACGTTACTAAGTGAATGTTATTTTTGTTACATCACAGTTAAGTAAAAGTAATATTAATTTTAATTTGTGTTAAGTAATGTTTTAGTTAAGTAGAAGCAATATTAATTTATTTTCAACGAGTTAGCTAATATGTAATAAATGGAGTCCGATAAAATTTTGTTTATATTATTAAAAACCCTTCCTTAAAACGCAGTGGGTTTTAAAGGAAATAGCAAAATACACAAGGATCTTTCGTGCCTAATTAATTTATCTGATAAAAGTAAATAAACATTTTAGTACTTTGCCGCACTAAGACCGCGTCAGTTTAAACATTCTATTATTCTTTATTGAAGTTTCTAGTACAGAGATAGTTACGACATCGTGTATTATTATTTCGCTTTGGCATATTGATTTGTCATTTTCTTTCTGTGTCCCGGTGTTAATATGATCATTTACTTTTGACTAATTAAATTTTCAGATAAAAATGACACTATGGCACAATGTGTTATATCTGGGGCGTCATGCCAGAACATGTTTTGAAATATTGAATTTGATCACTTACTTTTGACGTTGACTGTACATGATATGAAGATAATTGATTATTAGAAAAGTTACGTGACATTTTTTAGGCAATAGCAGAGGATGTTTGCTATTGTAAGGTAGTTTAGCTTGGGATAACCTACCCCCCACCCTGAGGAAATCATGGGAATCGACGAAGGGTGCTAACTTCCGTAACGACGGAACATATTTGTTGTTTTTAAGTTTATCTATTTCGTCACGAAAATAGGTATTTTGTGTAGTTTTAATTATAAGATCGTGCGACACATTCAACTCGCCAATTGATAAGGATCCAAACAACCGTTCATTTTTTGTAAGTCTGCAGTTTTTTACAAATCGTAAACACCATGCAAGAACACGTTGAAGTTTCGTGAATGAGGAATACTTTTCAAAAAACGTTTTTGAAAAATCGTCAGTTAATGTTTGAGATAGACAGGAGAAAGTATCATTATTTGATTTTAACTCTAATATTTCCGAGTCATTTTTTATGTAAAACGGACTGATTGGCCACTGATGAACGTCATCAGCCAACCAATCTGGTCCGTGAAGCCATTGCTCGTAATCAGCTGCGAGCTGAGTCGGCATGGCGCCACGCGAACAAATGTCAGCGGCATTGTTTTCGCTTCTCACGTGATACCAGCTGTTCGACGGAACTACTCCACTACTTGAGCGACACGATTAGACACAAAAGTTTGAAGTTTGTAGGGAGGTGTTTGTAACCAAGCGAGTGCAACGCTGGAATCAGTCAAAGCCGTTACTTGAAAGTTTATATTTTTTATATTTTGTTGAATGAATAAAATTAATTTAGATAACTAAACAGCTGACATAAGCTCGAGTCGTGGAATCGTAAGAGGTTTTATCGGTGCGACTTTACTTTTACTAATGAGCAGTCTGGTTTTCACCTTATTATTTGAGTCGACCACAGATATATAAATACAGGAGATATGCTTTGTAAACAAATGTATTCGTGTTCAGATGTCGCCGTGTTCTCCCCACTTAATTCACTAACACAAAAGCAAAAACTATAAGAACGGCACACGAGCTCATATTTCTCCCGCACACAAAGAAACTTACAGCAACACTAATAAACTCAGTAATAGAACACATGCATACAGGGGGCGGGGCTTCTACCTGTAGCTACAGACTCAGAATAAACACGCATCGCAACTAGTGATGTGAAGAGGTAATCGTAGAAAAAATAGTATCGATGAAATTCAGTTACCTTTAATCTGCTCTTTTTATATATAAAAATACAGTAAGTACTATTTTTTCACCTGAAGTCGAGGTGTTGGTGTGAATTTTAGTTCATGACAATTAATTTTATTCCACACCTTTTTAATCGCGATTAAAACTAGCCTGCACCCTAATTACGTAACTCACTAACGATCGGAATTTGAATAATTCTGAAACAAATCATTTTTACCTCACATTAGTAAACAACAGCTATAAAGTTCCATGCAGCAAAAAAAGTCTAATTTTGTTCCCTTGTGTAATCATTCGAACTAAGTAGGATCGTATAAAATATCGACAACCACAAAAGTGACATCACATCTCTAATTATCTACCTAACAATAATAGCCGGCAGCACCCGCTTCACGAAACTATCGTGTGAGTGAGAGTATCAGTAAAACACTTTTCCATTGCGCTATTAGACCAGGCGATTCATTGATCGATGTGTATTAAGCAAACAATGGTTTTAGTTCCTAATGAAAATAATTGCTTTTGGTACTTTATCGTGTTTCTAGTATCACGAAGTAATGTTTTAATGAATTTAATAAGAAAAACAATCATATTTTTATACTTACGTGTGAAATGAGATGCCATCTTTCGTATAGTTCACAATAGAGGTGTTATTTTTGCAAACAACCACTGTACAACGCGGCATTTTGTAAAAAATCACAAGCAGTGAAGACGTCGCAAGTTGACATTCGAATAATGGCCGAAACTGGCAACAAGCCGCTTTGCGGCTAGATGCGTTCGCAAGCGCCACGCCTCCTTGCCATATCTCCTGTATTTATATATCTGTGGAGTCGACACTTCGAGCGTAAACACATGCCGCATAACCACGGGTTGATGCGTCACAAAATGCAATTAACTGTACCTCACAGAATTTCGGTATAAGCAGGTGCCGTTCGATTTTTATAGACGAGAGACTCGATAATGATGTTATATACATTGACCATTTTTCCCGCAATTGAGTTGGGAGGGACTCGTCCCAACCAAGACTAAGTTTCCACAAGTCTTGCATTATACATTTAGCGAGAAATGTGCAGGGAGATAGAAATCCAACAGGATCGAAAATACTTGCAAGAAGTTTTAGCACCGATCGTTTAGTGTAGGTATCGTCCGTCATGTTGTAGTCGAATGGAAAACAATCATCAGAGGGCAGCCATTTCAGTCCTAGTACCTTTAGTGAAGAACACACGGTGTCGTCACCAAAGTTTATAGCGACGGATTGCTCAGCGTCAATTCTCGCGAGTAACTCAGGGGAGTTACTCGCCCATTTGCGCAGGTCAAAGCGGCCGAGTTTCAATAGAGCTACGAGCTCATCCTGTAACGTACAGGCCTCGGCGAGAGCCTGTGTAGACCATCGAACCATCGAATACCACTCGCACTGGCGTAGTGGTACTTGAGCTTTTTACCACACAGTGGTGTGGAATTGTGTACTTACTCGGCTCTGTGCCGGTGTATGGTCGCATATGTCCGAGTTGTTCATACTCACGCATGAACTCAACATAAGGAGTACGCAACTCAGGTGCTCGAGCGAAACGTCGCTCCAAGTGGTGTAGCCTTCGCACGGCTTGGCTACGTGATTCACCGAGGGCGGCACGGTTCGGGTCAAGCAGAATAGGTGATACGTACCTACCACTCTCGTCCCTATAGTGTTGCTTAGAAAAAATCTCCTCGGCGAACTCGTCGTGTGGGCTGAGCTTAGGGTTGTCGCACGGCGACTCCTCTAATTCCCAAAACGATTATAACCGCTCGCTTGCCCCGGCCGCCATTTTTTGGTAACCAAAGTTGTCCCGATCTGGTTATACCTAGCCGCCGCGCAGCACCGCGCGGCTCGGGTTTCACAAAACCATTAATTGTGTCTCAAGTTGTAACTAAAACACTATCAAGTGTTATGTTTTTTATCTTAAGTATGAATGAAGCTGTTTATTTATGTATTTTGTTTATTAGTATTCAACTACGGTGTCGAATTACGAGTCGCTGAACACAAAGATAGCTCGTTTTCGAGCACGACTTGTGTTTAAACGATAATATCTCAAGAATTAAATCGATGACATATCGTTTTTTATTTTAAATTACAATGTTTACATTATATAGATTATGATAAAAAATAAAACCACACACCTGCCCATACAAAATAATTTATTTACAGCCCTTTAATTTGGCACAAAAATTTGGCGGCGCGGCCCATAATTCTAGTTCAACCTAACATATCACAGATGCGGAAATACCACTGTAAGGCCTAAAATCAAAGTAATACAACATAGGTAGACTATTATTCTCACTAAATAAACAAAAATCATAGCAATAGCTTTTACCATTACTGAGAAATATAAACATTAGTGCAACAGTTGTCATTCACACAGTGAAATCACCTTCGTTTTACACTTTTTTTGTTCTACATACCATACAGTACAAAAGAAATAAATACTAAGCAAAATAGAACTTTTAAAGCCCTTTCTAAAAAGGTATCACACTTGTACATTATCGTTATGCAAAATGTATGTCAAAGGTAAACATAAAAAAGTATCACCAAATGGCGGGTGTAAAAGGCTTGGCACACACTGAGCACAAGATCCGGAAATACGCTCAGTCACGGACTGTAGCGGACATCTATGAAAAGGAGGCTTGTTGGAGATGAGCGATGTGGGAACGATAAACCTTTAATCTCAGTTTTCTATTTTTTTTTATACATTATATACACATATACAAGAATAAATATATAATATATATTATTTTATATATATATACGTCGTCATTAGCGGCACCAGCCACACCATCGCAGATATCGCGCAGATATATAAATATAATATATTAATAATATTTATATAAATCACTACATAGTATAAAATAAAGTCGTCACTTTTTCGTGTCTGTTTGTCTGTCTGTATGCTTAAATCTTTAAAATTACGCAACGGATTTTGATGCGGTTTTTTGTAATAGGTAGAGTGATTCAAGAGGAAGGTTTTTATGTAAAATCCCGAAATTCCCACGGGAACGGGCACAACGCGGGTAAAACCGCGGGCCGCTGCTAGTATAATATAAAATATATAAATATAAAAATATATATATATAATATTTATCTGTTCATATGGTAATCAGTGTAACATCCCTCTATGCACAAGTTGACATTACAGGTGCTACACCTCCACTTCGTTGTGCGACGCACATTGGCTGCGTGGCACAATTTACAGCGTTGCGGTATATTATTTTTCGCAGGCAAATGCATCTGCGATGTCGGAGATATCTGCGATGGTGTGGCTGGTGCCGCTAATGACCGAGGAAGTGCCCCAGGTCTGCACGTTTGTAACAACTCATTTACTAACTGCAGCCGAAACTCACGATTACCAATGATTTGAGTGCGGTTGTGGTTGAACATAAGAAATGAGTTATGGATCGACACGTTTATAAGTCGGCGGAACAGTTTTTTATACCAAATGATATTTCGTACCCTCTCTATGGGGTAGGCATGCAGCATTTGGTCTTTATGGTCTATGCCGCCCATAGAGAGGTTGTAGTCTAGTATAACTGCGGGTTTGTACTTATAATTTCCATATTTTTCAGTTCCGCCGACTTTTACTTCGTGGAATGTAGATATCATCGAAACCACGCTTTTGTCCATCCACACAACCACACTCAAATCCTTGGTCGAGCTGCATGCCACCTCTCCCGGTTTCATATTTTTCTTCGCCTTCTTTCTTAAAGCCTCCGGGACAAACTCCCTGCAGAGTCGGAGAGTGCCCATTGAATCAGTATTATGCTTAACTTTGAGGATCCGTGATAATAGTGGCGCGTTGTAGAAATTATCCATCACTAACGTATGGCCCTTATTAAATAACGGCCTCATCAAAGTGAGCACAATCTGTGACGTGGCACTCTCTGGCTCATCCCCTTCCTCATGCTCTTCAACTGGTTCTCGCGACCCTACCTGTGCAACATGAACGTGCCCCTTGCCCGAGTAAACCTCCATCCTCCACAAATATCCGGTCCTTGACTCACATAGCTCATAGCTCTTTATACCTACTCTTGCTTTTTTTGTGGCAATTTTTTGCGAAAATGTGAGTCGCCCCTTCCATAGAAGGAGTGACTCGTCAATTGCAATATTTTGCTCGAGTAGGTATAAAGAGCTAAATTTCTCATTGAGTCGCTCAATTATTGGCATAATTTTGTCGAGTCTGTTGGGATGCTCGGGCAATGAGGCGTTGTCTACAAAATGCAGACAACGTTTGATCATTAAGAACCGAAATTTCCGATTCGGAGTTGATCCAATTTGGGATGCCAATACTCCCGCTCCACATTGTTGACAACAAGACTCTGCATCATGATAATGGCTATGAATACTTTTATGTCCTCATCGGTGACGTTTTTCCACCGTCTCAGCCTGGAATTGGGTTTCTGATTACGCATAACCATTACAGTGCCATATCTATTTGTCTCACGGACTATGTGGGCGATAATATCGGCATCCCAAATTTTCAAAAATACTCCTAAAGGAGTCAAGTCCGAGTTTTCGAACGTTGGACCAGGGGTCGGAACCTTAAAAACCTCCCTGACCCCCTCAAAATGCTCCGGCTCACATCGCCAATCGAAATGTAATAGATCTTGATCGGGTCCGGGATGTAACACGGTCCGAAGGGCCAAGTCGGCTTCAGCGTCAATGGTGCTGATAGCTTCAGCCAGCGACGGGTCCTCTAAAATGGTACTTTCCATCAGATTTCTGGTAAAAGCATAATCGTCCACATATTCTTCAGGTTCTACGTTCGCTGCCTTCGCAATGGTCCATGAACTCACGCTCTATATCTGGGGTAAGAAGGTGAAGAAATTTTAATGATATAATCTTAAGGAGGCGATACATTCAATGGAATAGTCTTACTTACCCAACTCGTAAGCGCTCCCTCCAGAGCCAGGTGCCGCTTTCGAAGTGGTAGAAGCTGAAAAATTCACAAATGTTAGTGAAATTAGTCTAATGTAAAAAAAACTAAATCTTTTAATATGGAACTTACAAGGTGTAAACCCCAGAAATTCAAACTCGACAGGCACGACGTTTTGTGGAGTCACGGTACTTTGTATTATCCCCGTCGATGGCGTGAACTGGTTTATGCGATTCCTGTCAATAAATAATGGTGGAAACAATAAATTTTGTTTATATTTTTTATAATCGACCTCTAATCGCGCGGTGAAACCGAATATCTTACTTCTTTCGAGGCGGGGTTGTAAGGACAGGGCTCATTTCCTTGGTCGCATCTGTGATATTATCTGTAATAAATAAAAAATAACTAAGTATTCTTTGTGCCAGAGCATAAAACTGATTTCTGCTAGAGTAGGAACTGTTAATCTTACCTATTTCCGGAGCGGTCCGTGGAGTCGTGCCCGCAGACTGCATCGTTACAGCAAACAATTGCTGCGGGATTATGATGTCAGGAGGTGTGCATTCCATAAAATCATCCTCCTCCTCCTGGGTGTTATCTGGAATAAATAAAAAAGAACATAAAGTATTCCGTACGCCAGAGCATAAAACTGATTTCTGCTAGAGTTTAGATTAAAATTTACATTTAAAATACCTACCTTTTATTTTAGCATTATTTATTATACATTGAATAAAATTACTTATGTTAATCTTACCCATGACAGCCGGAGCGGTCCGTGGAGGCGTGCCCGCAGACTGCATCGGTTGGGCCAAATATTCGATCGACTCGATGACAACATCCTTATCTGGAATATAACAATTGTTATAATTATCAAAAAGGTTCGACAGTGATTAGTCTATGACAGGTATCTACTTTATGGTTTTTAATAAAAATAAATGTCAGTCTGTTTTTGCACTGCGTAACCAAAACGTGTTTTATTTATAAAAGCGTATTTTATCAATAGGTTATGGGCTCAGTGAACTTATATATCCAGTGTGCCAAAATTAAAAGGCCGAGAAAACATCGATGAGTGGACATTTGCAGTTGAAAATGTGCTTGTATTGGAGGGCATGTTACATTGTGTTCAGCCAGTCGTAGGAAAGGAAATAAAACCTGAAGATGATGCAAAAACTCGTGCTAAATTATGCCTCACTATCGACCCGGCTTTGTACGTGCACATCAAGAAGACGAGGACTTCGAAAGAGTTGTGGGATAAAATAAGATCTCTGTTTGACGACTCAGGTTTTTCGAGAAAGATCTCGTTATTACGTCACTTGATTTCAATACGGCGGGAAACTTGCGAAGATATGACCACGTATGTTACTCAAATTGTGGAGACGTCACAAAGATTGAGTGGAACTGGATTTGAAATTACAGACGAATGGATCGGATCTCTAATGCTTGCGGGATTACCAGAAAAATTCACGCCGATGATTATGGCTATTGAACACTCGGGTATTGCGATTACGGCTGACGTCATTAAAACAAAATTGTTAGATTCGGAGCCGATGTCAGAGTTGATGGGAGCTAGTACGTCGAAAGAAACACAGAATACTGAAGCGGCATTTGCATCAAAATGGGCGAAATCAAAACCCAAAGCTGGTAGCACCGATCAGAGTGGAAATAACAGACGAAAGGCTTTCCCAAATGTGCAAGTGGCAGGTGCAAATAAAAATATAACCTGTTACAAATGCAAAACTCCCGGTCATTATCGCAATCATTGTCCAATGTTGCAAAAATCAAGAAATAAGTCGTCGAATGCATTTAGTGCTGTTTTCTTGAGTGCTAAACAATTAGCAAACAAGGACTTAAGTATTAACAAACTTAAACGACTACATGTTCTGTGGCTAGCATGTCAACTGAGAGTTGACAGGGCAATTTTAGGGTACGGCTCATGTCAACTGAGAGTTGACACGACAATCGGCAGACGAATGATTTTGTTTGAGGCAGTTGTGGCACAATTTTAAATGATCAGCACGGTTGAGTCGTTTCGCGGGTGTCAATTCACGGAATTGTTCACAGCGAAAAATCATAATTATGATTATGACCACAGTGTAAACAAATCGCCTTGTTATTTACAGATTGCGTTTGTGAAGAAAAAGTTTTTCTTATGTAATTCTCACTCGCCTTTTTGTTTGAATTAGCGTTAGGTGTAGAATTCCTATTTTGCGAAACAGTAGAACTAGATTGCGAATGTTCCAAGATTTTAATATGGTTATGTACGTGAGACATCAGCTGTTCGTAAGTAGGTATAGTTTTCTGGTCAATGCTTAGTTCGAACGTCTTTCGGGTATTAGGGTCTAGCCCTTTCAATGCTATATGACAAAGTACATAGCTAGATAAATTATCGATGTTGAGGGCATTTATTGCGCGATATGAGTGATCAAAGGTCTCAATAAAATTATTTAAATTGGAAGGTGACTCAGTTTTTAACGCGGGAAAATTCAACATTTTATCCAGATATTTACCTACTAGCATTCTATTGTCCTGATATTTATCAAGCAAGGACTGCCATACCACTTCGTAATTACTCGATGTTATAGGCACACTTTTGACGATGCTGAGTGCGGAACCTTTTGTACACGACAGCAAATAATGAAATTTATCTATGTTGGAGATACCTTTTTGATTGTGCACCAAAGAGCAAAATGTTTCATAAAATGTTGTGAAACTTTCAATGTTCCCATCAAACGTAAACAATTCTAATTTAGGTAAACGCGGCCGTACTTCGGCGTTAGAATTATCTCTGGCGCATGGAGGAACGTCCGCCATTTTGGAAGCATGCTTTGATTTACACAGCTTTATGCGAAAGTACAGGTCATCGAAGGCGTTTAGATCGCTGTCATTGAATTGCGTATCGGGATCCAAAGTCAATTTCAAATCATAAATTTCCATGCAGATGCTTTCAAATGAATCGCGTAATGAATCAATCTCTGAGGCACGCAAAAGGAACATAATTTTAACTTCCGGTTGGGTATCAATTTTATTTTATAAATCAAATATTTGCTGAAGTTGAGAATAAATGCGTTGCCTTTTAGCAATGGCTTTATTAATGTAGCGAGCAATTTCTAACTCCTTTTTGGAGGGAGCCTTGTCAGAGGCTTTTTCATCAGAATTAGGCATTTTAAAAACCCTAAATAGTTGTGAAAATAAGATAAATGTAAATATTTAATTGAGAAACAAGCACGGCTTGTATGCACAAATTGAATAAATTGGTTACACGGTAACGTGGTTGATTCAAAATAGCGTCCTAGCTAACCAACGTGGATAGTAGAACTTGAGTATGAAATTAAGTAATTAAGTATGAAATTTACGAAGGTTAAACATCCGGCTCGAAGGACCAAAATGTGGAGTCTGTTAGGGCTGGGATGATTCGAAGGACCTAAGTATGTAAAATTTTAGCCTGTACATAAACAATATACCCACTGGAATTGGAAAAGATCTTTGCTCAAAAGGTAGATAAACTAAGTCCACCACCAACCTTTTTGCTTCCACACGTCGTCTGTAAGATGGATCGGCACAGAGTGGTTTCTGGATGGCGTGGAGATGATGGAGCAGCCTTGTAAGTCCAAACACCAGCTAGGTATTGAAAATGGCACAGCACTGTTGCGAGAACGTCTCACACACACAATATTGTCTGCACGGCAGTAATATGTATGAAGATTTGTAACTTGGCTATCACGGATAGCAGCTCAAGGATGAGATCACGACCGAATCAGGGCGGTCGACCAAGCGTACTGGGGAGGCGCGCCCGCGCAAGCAAGGATGGTGCGCGGGCGGGGGGTGCCTCAACCACCAATTTTCAAAACGACGGTAGTCGCAGAAAAAGCGGGTGGCAAACACAATTCATCTACCCTTTAGTTAAAAATGAGCAAAGATCGAACAAGTAGTAAGTAGCTTAGGTTGTTAGTAATTTTATTTTAATACGTAGGAGCAATTTAGCCATCCATGATAATAATAACAAAAAATTTGACTTGATCAAATGCGAACTTAATGCAAATTGTTAATCACCCCTGCCTGTCAAATGTTCGTCAGTAGGACTCGAGTTGATGCAACAAACTTTACTTACCTAGAAACTTTATGTTCATTACGCTTCCACTTAGTTTTTTGTGTCAGCCGTTTCCTAGACATTTCTGGAGCAGTTTCTTTTATTTCTTCAGTTGATTCATCCATTTTTTCTATTTATTTTTATGTAAAAACGTTAGGAACTCGATCTCGACGCAAATCTAGCACTTCGACGTAAAAACAAAATGGCTGACACGCCGTACTAAATCCTTGTATCTGATTGGCTGTTATGGATTTGGCTCATTTTGTTTTGAAATAGTACTCGATTTGTCTACTTTTGATCCCAGAGTTACGATTTGCAATGAAATTTCATAGAACAAACATGGATTTGGCCAATTTTGAATGACACAGAACTACATAATGGAACGTTCTTAAGTTAGCTGCATATTCAGTTTAAAAAATAAGTTTTTTGGATTTGGCCGATTTTGATACCTCTCAAATGCATTAATCGAAAAAAAAACAAGAAAAGGTGGTGGATTCGTAACTACATATCTACAAATGAAAATATCTCAGATATTTTTACCAAAGCATTGTCAGCTAACAAGCATCTATATTTTTGTATTAAACTTGGAATTAATATAATGTAATAGGTTTACCTAAACATTATACATACATAATAATATTGTGTATTTAACAGAATATGTTTCTAGTGAACATTTATTTAAGATTTTGTTCGAGTTATTATAGTTTATGTTTAAGATCAAAATGTTATTGCGTAAAATATGTATGCGATAACAATTATAACAATATTAAATTCTATATAATTAAAGGAAGAAGATCAGTCAGAGGACCTCCGTTGCGAGGAAATATATAAAACAACTCACCGACGTGACGCCGATGGAAGGTACATCGTTAACCTGCCATTTCGTGAACAGGCACCATCATTTAACGATTCGTATTCAATCGCGCTTCGCCGTTTGAAACATTCTGAAAAGCGTTTCGGATCCAATTTCAAGGGTGCACAGACCCAACTAGCTAAACTCATGCAATCTGCTTGTGAGTCTGAATGAATCCAGTTTCAGTTTAACCCCCCTGGGCCCCTCATTTTGGTGGGCTCTGGGAAGCAGGAGTAAAATCAGTAAAGACACATTTGTATCGCGTGATAGGAGCACAAACTCTGACCTACGAGGAACTGAATACCCTCTTAACCCAGGTAGAATCAATACTAAATTCACGGCCTCTATGCCCGCTTAGTACAGATCCCAATGACTTATTGGTACTTACTCCAGGTCATTTTTTGACATTAGCTCCTCTCACGACATTGCCGACAGCAGATTATACAAACACAAAAATGAACAAGCTTACTCGTTGGCAATTGTTGCAACGCATGCATAAAGACTTTTGGTCACTTTTGGTTAGCGAAAATAGTCATTCTGTAATCAATAAGTTCATAAACAAAAATTATGTAACCATTGCTAAATTACTTTCCGTACTAAAAGAACATTTTACTGCAGACCACGTCACATTATTTAACACTCAAGAAAGCTCTAACCCAAGAAGGCGTTTAGAAATCGAAAAGGATAATTTAATACTCAATACACAAAATCGCTTAATTCATAGTGAAATAAAAATTGAAACATTTTTGAATATATTGCGTTAATTGTACTTAACAATTAACGCAATATATCCAACAATATTTCAATTTTACTATTAATTGAAACGTACGTTAATGACATTATTATTTATTTAAACGGGAACTTACGTACGACGGATACTACTGTCGAGAGTTCCTCGATATAATATTTCAATTGTTATTTCACTATGACTTAAGCGAATTTGTGTATACACTAGTGTGACAGGGTGGTGTGATGGTCAGTCTGGCCCCAGTTTAACTATGTTTTAATTAATTAAAACATACCTACTTGATATTATTGTATTTTCTCGATCTTCTTTTGTCGGTGGGACAGTTAAGAAATAGAATTCCTAACCACCATACTAGTGTGACGGGGTGGTGTGATGGTCAGTCTGGCCCCCGCGAAATCAGTCTGGCGGGGACCGCGTTGGGAGTTACTTCTTGGAAAAAAGGTAAATATGACCCATGCCTGTATTCAGTGTAACTATTTTATGCCATTTTTATCAATCAATGTTTTAATGATTTACTGTTGTTTACGATGCTTTTTATTTGTGTTACTACATTGTTTTGTGGTTTTTTTTATTTTTTCGGTAGGTAGTACGAGTAATAATGGACCGCGAAGAACTGGAAAGATGTTGTGTTATGGGGATACTTGAAGAATCGGACTCGGATGTTATGCCATCTGATCATGAGTCTGGAGAGAATGATGACCATGTGAGTGAGCGTAGTGAAGCTACCAATACGGAGAGCAAGAGATTTCGGATGAGGACGACGTTCCATTAGCGACAATTAGACGTAGGGTACAGTCTGAAACAAATCTGCAGCAGGAGGAATATGCATCAACAGGTTCGTCGACTCGTGATAGTGAGTACACACGGCAATATTTTGGTAAAGATGGTACGGCGTGGTTTGGAAACCACTTCGACAGAATGTTCGAATGCTGAAAATATAATCGACCAGTTGCCGGGGGTAGCGCCGGAAGCTAAGGCTGCTTTGTCGGAATTTGCCAACTGGAAAGTATTTTTTACTGACGAAATGTTGCAACTTACGAGTATTTTAATGTAAACAAATGAACGCATTCGTCCTAAAATGGCATTGTGTAATAACTTAACAAAATACACACATATAAAAGAATGTAGTATGGCGGAGTTGAAAGCTTTGTTCGGCCTTCTTCATCTTGCTGGCTTAAACCGCTCTATATAATAAATATACGTATTTGTGGTGTGAATTTCAAAGGTAAGTTTATATTTTTGCTGAATTTATGTTATTTACGTTATAATTATGTTTTCGTATTTACAGAGTATATCAACGATTTTTTCTTTGTACCATATATGTCACATTGTGTTATAACGTTCCTACTATTCAGTACATTGCCCTGTGTTTGTTTATTTGATAGAATGACTTCTCGAAGTCTTGGAGATGAAGAAATTGAGGAGTATCTGTTTGATTATGAAGCCAACGAAGAAGGGTTTGATGACGACGACGACAGCGTGGCAGATCCAGAGTTTCTTCCGGATCTGGAGTTTCCGTTTGAAGAGGAAGAATTTGAAGAATACCAAGAGTTGGATACTGACATTCTTGACGAATATGAAGCCCAAAATAATAATATTTCACTAAATGTCGTGACCACTACACGTTCTGCGATTCCATCTGCAGATCACTCGACTATTTCTGCTGATTTTAAGGCCCAACCGGTTCAGATCCTTTTCTAGTTGATCCTCCTGAGCCTGGACCCTCTTCTCGTCGCCCAACTAGACAGAGACTGAATATACGCTGGAGGAAGAGAAATCTAGAGCTAAACGAGCAACAACTTCGTTTTACCGGCGATGACACCTTACCGCCGAAACTTTTAGAGCTGGATACTCCAATCCAATTTTTCTTTCAACTTTTTCCCAAATAATTACATATACCTACATAGTCCGAAAAGATCCAAATATGAATTTTCGTGTTACAGAGACTGATTTGCAGCAATTTATTGGAATAGTATATTGTAGAAGATAAGAAGATCGACCGTTTGGAGGATAGTATATAAGCCGTTGCGGGTAGATTCTCGGTTCACTCGTTTTGCGTCGCTCGAGCTGTTCGGTTGTATTGAATTGTCATCTCGGGTTTAGTAATTAATTTCGGTTGCGATAAGGTTTTTGAGTATCGTTAAATTGATTTGTTTCTTTCTTTATTTAAATTCAATATAATAATCATACCGTTGATTTGTATTGATCATTTGAGTCGATTGTTTTTGTAAAATTTAAATTATAAGAACCGAGTTAACACCACACCAGGCCTCTACAATCGCCGAGTCGCCGGGCAAGAGGGCTGAGGCAGCATTTATGTAAAATGCAACGTTTAGATAAAGTATTTTTCATTGTATTAATATTTGTATTTTATAATTAGTTTTGTAATAGCTTTCGATCTGTAAACATTAAATTCATAAAAATAAAGTTTTGTTTTTTTATAATCTTCCGATCGCCCAACACTTAACTACCGTTGTAACTATTTCATGATTGTTTTTTTTTTAAATAAATTTGATTGAAGTTTCCAAGAATATATAATGTCTTTGGTAAATCTTCCTAGAGTCACTAAGCATTGGGGTCCTAATATTGGAACGTCTATTGTAAAGGATACAACTAGCCGTGTGTAACTCTTTACTGAGTCGAATCAGTGAGTCGTTTCTTCAAACTGATGCACTGAAACGTATCTCGAAAGTATACAAATAGTGTATCTTAATCACATTCATTCCGCCCGGTTGGAACGCGGCTATACACAAACTCTCTCACTCACTCATGCATCGGCGGATCGGAAACGTCGTGACGCTCAGCGATCTCGCTCTCTCGCGACGCGACTGAGTGAGATCGCGCGCGTCGTGTTCTGTCGGGGCGCGGGGCGGTTGCTATGAGCTTGCGTCGAGTCGACTATCTTCTCTTCTTTGCGTACGAGTAAAAGAGATACAAAATAAATTTGATGACGAATTTTCCGCGCAGGCGCGCACTTGTCGCATCATTTGTTTATGTTTTCTTAGTTGACCTTTGTTTGCGCAAGTAAAAACTTAGTTTTCTTGATTAATTATCTAAGTGCACGTAAAGTTTATGTTTATATAGTTTTAAATGTGAAATAGTGTTGTAATTAGGGTTGTAAATAACTTTAAAATATACTGTTAAATAATAAGCTATAAAATGGCTCCAATAAAAAAGAGAAGTGCTATATGGAATCACTTTAGTGAAATTGACAATAATAAAGCTAAATGTGGATATTGTGGGCAAGTAATGGCAATTCCAAATAAGTCTGTCGGTAATTTAAATAGACACATGAAATTAAAACACCCAACGATCAAGCTTCAAATAGAACGGCAAGACATTTCAAATTGCCCGCCGTTAGAGACGTCTCTGCTGGCACCGTCACCGCCACCGGCGGCATCAGTAGTTTCTTTACCGTCGACTTCAAGAGCACCGCAGCTTACTATTTCCTCTATACAATCTACATTGTCCGAATTTATTGATATACCACCAGCTTCAGGTCTGCCGTCATCGTCAAGAGCACCGCCAAGTGTACAGCAAGTATCGCAACTTCCTATTTCCTCCGTACAATCAACCATTCAGTCCACACTGTCCGAATACATTCATAAGCCGATCCCATTAAAAAAAAGCATGGAAATTGATAAACAAATTCTAAAATTAGTTGTAAAAAATTATCACCCCTTTTCACTGGTGGAACAAAAAGAATTCAAAGATTTATTACACATGATTATTCCTGGGTACAAACTGCCTACACGTAAAACTTTATCGAATAGCATATTACTGAAATATTACCAACAGTGCCTTGAAAAAGTACAGAAAGACATGAAATCCGCATATGCCATTTGTGCAACAACTGACTCTTGGACTTCAATTAATAATGTCAGTTTCATATCAATAACTGTACATTTTATAGACGATTCTACTACCTTAAAGTCTTACCTTTTAGACTGCTTTCCTTTTTCGGAGCGTCACACAGCTATAAATATAAGCAATTGCCTTAAAAATAAATTTATAGAATGGAAAATAGACAAAAAAGTAATTGCTATTGTGAGTGATAATGCGGCTAATGTTGTTGCTGCTATCCGAGAAGGAGGCTGGAGACATATTAGCTGTTTTGCCCATTCTATTAATTTAAGTGTCCAAGCATGCCTTAAAGACCTGGCTCCGACTTTGTCAAAAGTAAAGCATATTGTAGAATATTTCAAAAGGAGTTCTTCAGCCCTAGCTAAACTAAAGGACAGTCAAAAACAAATGGGTTTACCCGAATTAAAACTAAAACAAGATGTCATAACGAGATGGAACTCTACTTATGATATGCTACAAAGATTATTCAAATTAAAAGAAGCTATTATATCAACTATGGCGATATTAGAAAGTACCCATGAAACATTATCATCCCATGATTGGATTATTGTAGAAAAATCCATTACCATCTTGGAGATATTCTATAACATAACTAACGAAATAAGTTCTGAAAAACACGTAACATTATCAACTGTGATTGTATTATGTAAAATCATGATAAGAAATATAAATAAACAACTAAATGAAGAAGGTACGTCCGGCCCGTCAGAAATTCGTATAATGCTAAACACATTGAGACAGCAACTAAGCGACAGATTTAGGAATGTAGAGAACAATGCATTATATGCTGAATCAACAATATTGGATCCACGGTATAAAAAATTCGGATTTAGAGACGAAAACAATTATAAAATTGCTCTGAGCAATTTAAAAAAAAATATTGGCATCGACTCTCGTTCCAGAAACACCAAATACTACAACTGTAACTTCAGAAGAAAGTCAAAACATTGTAGTACTAGAGTTGGCCGAACCCACAGTGGCTAAAAAAACCTGTATTTGGGATGATTTTGACACTGAATTAAATCAGCAATTAAGACCCCAAAACCAAACTGCAGCCGGCATAAAGGAGCTCGACAGATATGTGGAAGATGAGATGCAACCCCGGACTGAAGATCCTTTAAAATGGTGGGAAGACAGAAAGCGAATTTATCCAATACTGTACAGTTTTATGCGAAAGAGATTGTGTGTAATGGCTACATCCGTGCCTTGTGAGCGGGTGTTTTCTAAAGCTGGCCATGTCCTAAATGAGCGAAGAACATCACTAAAAGATGACAAAGTCTCACAAATTTTATTTCTTAATCATAATATGTCTGGTTAAGTACATTATTGTAAATATTGTATAGTAAAAGTAAAAAAAAAAAGAAAAAAAAGTAAAAAAAAAGAAAAAATAGTAAAAAAAAAAGAAAAAAAAAGTAAAAATAAAAAGAAAAAAAAGTAAAAAAAAACCTGTACAAAGGTACTTAATGATTGTATATAAAATCGATTTTTAAATACGCCAGTTAGTATTTATTTTCATTACGTAAAAGTAAAGTCGTATATACTTTTATTCATAGATAGATACATTTATTTTATGTATTTAGATATAGATAATCCATAATATATACTAACTGTCAGTCCTAAGCCTGAAAAGTATGAAGGGGAATCGATTTTATTAAACCTTAATTCATTATAAAAGTAATTTTTAGGCATGTTTTACTATTATGTATTTTTTTAAATATGCATTAAAATAACAAAGGTCAATTAAAACTTTAAAAGCGAATTGAAAAAGTATCTAAATTCTAAATGATTCGCGCAAGTGATTTAATTTCTGCTTCACTTCGCTTGAGTTTTGTTCAGTGATTCAAATGATAGAGATACGTTCTACTGATTCGAATCTTTGAACTGATGCAGATACAAATGATACATTCACTTTGGTGATACACAAATTTAAAAAAAATTTAAAAAATGAGACGTTTCTTGCATTTCAACGATAACACGCAGTGTTCCTCGCGATCACTGCGACTTTGATCGTCTTTTCAAGATTCGGCCTGTTGTGAACTTACTCAATGAACGATACCGATGCGTTCCTTTTGAAAAATATCTCTGAGTAGATGAGCAAATTTGCTCCACCAAAGCTAAAAATAATCTAAAAAAATACAACCCCAAAAAACCACACAAATGGGGTTCTTTTAAAACATTTTACGAAAAAATGATATCAGACCAATTTTGAAGATATGCATCATCATACAATTATCAGACCCCAGCTTATCCAGGGTACGAAACCAATGATGCGAATGCAGGTTACTCTGGTTATCAAACAGCGAGACGTAGTGATGATTAATTACATTATGTTTAATTACTAATGTTACTTTCTAACCTATACTTTTCTATGATTAAACATATTAATAAAACGAATAAATGTTTTTTTCTTACCTTAAAGTCACCATTAGCCGTTCAATCGGTGGTATAGGCACACGTCGTAAGCTGCAATGGACCAGTTTATCCTGTATCTTTGCCAGTAATTCGTCAAAAGTTCTAGTTGACATTCGAAAGTAATTAAATAATTTACTTTCGTCAGCCCTCAAAGCGCCATATAACAAGACAAAGTATCCTGCAACGGCTCTCTGCTCAATTAAGGGATGCACATGGAGTCTTCGTCGTCGCCGGTTCTTATTTTTTTGGGATAGATAGTACAAAGCAGAAATAATTAATACACTCCGCATTTTGGTAGTCGTCTGTACGGTAAGGCGGTCAGTACGATACTTAAAACGAGCCGCGCTGAGCCTCAGCGCTGACAAACTACGCGCTGAGCTATGAGCGTGAGACTAAAATCAGCCGAAGTTCCAGAACCACCACAAAAGCAACCAAGGACGCCTCAAAGTTGTGCTTTCTACCCAGGAAACAAAGATAGGAAGACTCTGTACGGTTGTTTCAAATGTAGTGCCGCGATATGTAAGGAACATGCGAATTAGATTTGCCAAAATTGTACTGATTTATATAACGAATGATCTCGCTTCAAAAGCCATAGCGTGCTAATTGTGATTATTTTTATAAAGACTATATTATCTAGTTTAATTAAATAAGTAAAATAATAACAACAACAGGAAATGCCCTCTCTGCAAAAATAATCATATTTTAATTTATTGTGATTGGAAACATGATTGGAAAGGAAAAAATAAATTGCGACAAAAGCACTTTTTCGAAAAGTATTTACTGTTCTACGTGCTTACAATTTCAAGAAAAAATTAAAGTTCAAACTGATATTAACAAAAAAGCAGAATTGATGACCTTAAAAAGGGTACATTCACTTCGTGCAAAGGCATTTTATGATGTGTTAAAATCAAAAAATGAAGGCATTCTTACATTTTGTTTCGATTGTCAGAAAAATCAGCCTGTTCCAATATTACCCGATCAGTCAACCTATTATAGCAGACAGCTTTACGTTTATAATTTGACTATCGTACATGGCAGTTCTAAGGATAAACTAACTAAAGATAATGTATTTGCATACGTATGGGGGGAGGAGGAATATCCAAAAGATTCAAATATCGTGGCTTCAGCGGTTTACCACAGGCTTAATTCTACAGATCTGACTAACATTCACACAGTTAGGTTGATTTCTGATGGTTGCGGAGGTCAAAATAAAATTACGATTCTCATAGGTATGTGCTGCAAATGGTTACTTGAACATCCCAGTATCAAAGCAGTAGAAGTGTATTTTCCGGTAACTGGACATTCTTACCTGCCATCCGACAGGGAAATATTAAACGTGAAATTAGAACGAGAGATGTCATTTGTTCAACCGCAAGAATATTATATTATACCATTATAGCAAATAATAGTACAGTGATACTCATGAGTGATAATAATAGTAACTGCAAAGTTCTTGATTGGAAGGCTGCTGTCGAGTCAATATTGAATCCACCAGGTCAATTGCATTTCAAATTTATGGAATCTAAGCGTATAATAATCAAAAGATGCCGCAAAGACACCAACAATGTTATGGTACAGGGTGAAGCATTTTATAAAAGTGATTTGGGAGCTCTTCGGAGTGTGTGTCGCCGAGGGAAAAATGTTATGATGGTTACGCCAAATGAAATTGCATTAGGTGTGCCAATAAAACCTCAAAAGGTTAAAGATGTAGCGTTGCTTTCAAAACATTATGGATCAGATTGGCAGGATCTAGTCTAGACGAAACAAAGAACCGTTGCTCTTAGTAGCTGTGAGGCAGAATATATGGCTTTGTCGGAAGCATGTCGAGAAGTGATATATTTACAGATATTAGAACTTGAAATAATTGGTTCTTGTAATAAAATTGTTATGTACAATGACAGCCAGAGTGCATTAAAGTTGGCAAATAATGATCGGTCACATAAACGGTCCAAACACATTGATGTGAGGTATCATTTCATTAGAGAAGTTTTAAGTAATGAAATAATTGAAGCTAAATATTTGTCAACAGCTAACATGCCCGCTGACTTGCTAATTAAGGCCGTTTTCTGACTTGTCGGTGCGGGAGCGGTGCGGATTTGTTTCGCTCGGTATACACGGTACCGAAAGCTTGCCGAGCGCCTATGTTTTAATGCGCGTCTTCTGATTGGCGCGGTGTGTGCGGGAGCGGGGAGGGATCGTTTCGTTTTACCGCGACAATATATCCCATCAAAACCAAACAAATATGGAATAAAAATCTTTGCGATGACTGATGCTAAAGTGTTTTATACACTAAACATGGAAGTATATGTAGGTAAGCAGTTTGAGGGTCCTTATTTTGTTGATAACTCATCCTTGGCTTTGGTTTTACGTTTTTGTGAAATAATTCGTAACACTGGCCGAAACATTACCTGCGATAATTTTTTTACTAGCCTCCCTTTGCTAGATACTGGTGTCGATTCGGGGTCATTTGAACTAAACTAAAATATGTCAAACTAAAAATTTTAGTTTAGTTTAGTTTAGTGCAAACGCTATTCGGTGTTTCCTTCGAACTAAATTTAAACCGACACGACTAAGAGCGTTTTCACATTATCCGATCCGATATCGGTATCGGACGCCGATCCGATATCGGGGTAAGTAAAATGTATGAAATATGTACCTGTCTTTCACATTGTCCGGCCCGATATCGGATATCGGAGCCGACATCGGATATATCGGCGGCACCATCGGACGCCCGTGAGCCATCGGACGATAATGTTTGCATGTGTGCTATACGTGTATCTAAATTGTCTCTGTGTGCGTAGAGCCCGATGTGCGGCGGTAATTTTAAGCTTGTTTACTAGTTTGGTTGTCATCATGGCGTCGTCATCATTTAAATATGATATAATTACTTTAATCGAACTGGTAGAATACAGACCTTGCTTGTGGGATAAAACTCACGAGGAATATAAAAATAAAATACTTCGAGACAACAATTGGCGCGAAGTATGTGAATATCTTGAAGAGGGATACGAAGTCTTAAATCAGGATGAGAAAAAAAAGACTGGTTTGTAATTTACACTTTTAATAAATCTGAAAACAGAACTACTAGTTCAGTTACTAATGGCCCTACTATAGCTAATAAATAATTAATGTACAAGTTATGTAAATATATATTTTTATGAACTAGATCTTGGACAGTTGCCATGGTAATTTACCTACATCTGAAACGAAATAATCAGCAAAGGTTGCAGTTTGCACGGACTCCACGTCCTGTTTTATTAGTGGATTTTGTCTGGGGACTGGACAAAGATTCTAGAGATGATCTCTCACTTAAAATTATATCGTCTATTCGATATCCATCACGCTTCCTCACGATGTTATGTAAAATAACACAAGCTTTCACTATGTTTTTGGCAAATTTTGGGGACACATCGATGGGTCGATGGAATATTCTCCATTTATTACTCATAATTCCAAATGCGCACTCAACATATCGACGTGCTCTGCAAAGTCTGTAGTTAAATACGCGTTGTTTTTGACTTAAATTATGTCCAGCATAGCTTCGTAACATATGTTCATTCATTGGGAATGCATCATCAGCAACAAATACATAGGGAACTGTAAGTCCTCCTTCAGTAATGGGTTTTGGCTGTGGAATGTGTAAATTTCGTTCCATCAACAATTTCCAAAGATGAGTGTTTTGTAGTATAGAAGAATCACAATCTTTGCCATATGCGCCTATATCAACAAAAATGAACGAATAATCTGAATCTACAACTGCCAAAAGGACAATTGAAAAGAATTTCTTGTAATTCATATACATTGAACCGCCATGTGGAAAATTTTTAATGCGTATGTGCTTTCCGTCTATAGCACCGAGGCAATTGGGAAAAGATGCTCTTTTTTTAAAACCCTCTGCTACTGTTTTCCACTTTTGTTCAGACATATTTTCTAAATGTTCGCTACGGAAGTTTTCCCATATATTTAGGCAAACAAAATTTATAATTTCACTCAATGTACTGATTCCTAGCCTGTAATTGTAGTGCAGATCGGTCAGAGAGCAACCACTGGCCAGGTACCTGAAAAGTAAAAAAAGAAATTGTAATCTTGTTTATCAATTGCCTCAGCCTATTTAAACTATGTAATGATACCTAAGTACATTTGTATTAATAAGCTAATTATTGTTTCAGCACAACTCATTATAAACAAATGGAATAATATAAGAGACGCGTTCATTAGATCTCTTAATGGAAAGTCAGGGCAATCTGCAAAAAAACCATATGTGTTTCATGAAAACCTAAATTTTTTACTGAAATTTACAAAAAAAGCTGAAACTGATGCCAACATTGTGGAAGAAACAGAACAGGAGCATAAAGTGATCGCTGCTAATGATAATGAACATTCTGAGAATGTTGATATACATGAACCAAAGAAGGAACCGTCAAAAAATAAAAGGAAACTAGACAACATTGAGGCCGCAATATTAAAAGAAATAAAAGAAAATAAAACTACCAACTCTGAAAGAGTGTCAACAGAGGACAGTTTCTTTACGTCTTTTATACCATATGTTAAAGATATGTCAGAACCAGAGAAAATACAGCTACAAATGGACCTTCTATCTAAATATATTACTGACATCTCCTTCACCTACAAGCAACTCCTATATTAATGTACCAAGTTCACAATCAGTTGTAATTCAACAAACATCGACTCCGAGCAACTCCTACATTGATGTACCCACTCCACAACTAGTTGGAATTCAACAAACATCGACTACAAGGAAGTCCTGTGAATCGGTTACAGAATCCAATACTAATAAGTTTCAGCAATTTTTCGATAAATATTCCTAGTTGTAAGTTTACCTTGTCATATGCTATTTCATTTCCATTTTGATTATAATACTTTGTACAACAATACCTGTTTCTGATTAAAATACTTTTTATAACGAACTTTCTTTAATTATAACTAAATAATAATGTATGGTGGCCAGTGTATCAAGCTAGACACACTAGCGCTCTGCGCTCCGTTATCCTAAGGGCTATTTTACAATTATCCTGTCCAGCTTGATGTGCTTCTTCTTCTTCTTATCGAGTGTATGGTCAACCTGACCAATGTGATGATGTGCTGCCCACTATACATGTACAGTGTTGACCACCAGCCAACAAACGATAATGATAGAAAACAATGATTTAAAAACAAACATGAAAATAGTAAACTTACCTTAATGTCACAGCCAGCATTTCTTTAGGCCCCACAGCCATTCGAAAATGTGTGTCTTGTTTCTTGATACTGTTTGTGAGATGAATTAGCAAATAATTGAATGTGGATTCACTCATACGAAAGTAATTAAAAAACTTTCTAGGTGCGTTTTGTAGCTTGCTAAAAATAGTATAAAATGCTCCCTCTGAATATCTAGCTTCCACAATGGGATGTATCCAATACTGTCTGTGGACAGATCTTTTTTTGCGTCTCAAATATAATAGATACAGCAAATAAAGTTTTCTATTATAGTCTGCCATGATGACCTGCCCGCACTAAGCTATCGAGCAAATGGCCGTATCGGAACGATTTTATCGGAAATATGTGAAAATAGCACATGGTGTCTATCGGCTATCGGATATCGGCTATCGGCGTCCGACACCGATATCGGATCGGATAATGTGGAAACGCTCTAAGATGAACTAAATTGAGTAGAGCCACTTACGCCGTCTGGTGGCGAGTAGCAATATTACGTCAAAAAGTTTGAAACAAAGAGAATATAATCACTGTTACAGGTTGAGGTTTGAATTATATTTATACTTATCTATGAAACCAGTATACTCTATATCTTCCCTATATATAATTATACTCTTTGTCATTGTCTATGTTTATATCAATGGTTAAATTTGCAATTTGTAATTTGTAATTTTTTAAATCATTAAAAATGTACGCAAACAAGAAGCGCGCCAACAAAAGGCAACGAGAGGTGATGTTGGAGCGACTCCACGCAAACATCGAGATCGTGAGAGGTAAGCAATGCAACTACAAGGATTTGCTCTTTTTCTCTCAAACTTACTCACAAAATAAAGACTTACGCTGTAAGTGCTCGTACTTCGCTTTTCCGTGGATTTTACTTGTCTTACATTTACATTTTACAACGCCTCGGTGGTCTAGTGGTATGTGCACTCGCCTGCCAAGACTGAGGTCCCGGGTTCAATTCCCAGGTCGAGCGAAAACATGTTTCCTACTTTTCAAACATGGCTCGGGTTTGAGATCACCAACCCGCATTAGGCAAGCGTGGTGATTACGCCTGAAACCTCCTCACTGTACTGATATCTTCAGTGAGATGAGAGGCCTTTGCCCAACAGTGGGACATTACAGGCTAATACTTTTATACTTTTATAGTTTTATCTTTAATGGATGTACTTTTACTTTTAGGCAATCAGGCAGACTCATTAGCCATTGATTTGTGGGCAAACCTGGCTAGTGAGCTCAATGTCTTGGGCTGCAGCAGGACGGTGAAGGAATGGCAGCACGTATGTTTAAATTTATTACTTCTTTGCCTTTCTTGTGACGTCTTCACAAACAATTATTCAATACGTTAAAAAAATCAACAGGTTTGGAATGTTTGGGTATCCAAAACGAAAACCAAGGCACGAAAAATTAAACAGTCACAGCATGCCACTGGGGGAGGACCAGGGATAGACGCAGACCTGGACGATACAGAGTCTAAGATTCTGGAAGTGGTCGGGTCTGCGTCTGTCTTTGGCCATGACATGGTAGAATTGGTAATGTATTTCTAAACAGTCCCAAAATAAAGTAACTTTGGTAATCTTTAACAAAATAATCACATCCTTTTATTTGTTAATTTAATTTTATAATAGACTATTTTGTTTTCAGGGTATACAGACATCAACTGAGCAGACAATCACTGCACTTGATGTACCAAGTACATCAAGTGCAGGGATTGTCTGGAATTCATCCTCAGAAGCACTTGATGAAGCATCGAGTGCTTTCAACGATGAATTCTCAGAGATTCCCATTATAAAGGCACCCATTAACCCAAACCAACCTGCACCGAGCCAGCCCAAACCCACAACGAGCCAGTCTACCCCAGTCCAGCCGTCACCATCCCGGAGTTCTGGTCTGCGACGACGATTCGGAAGGCAGCCTCGGTCATGTCGTGGCAGATCCAGACGCCCAACAACGACCGATGCCTTAGTTATGGCTCTAAATGAAAACGGGCAAGCATGGAGAGAGACTGTGCTCCAGGCTGCCCACGTTATAGCCGCAGCAATAAGATCTTTGAACACCCAACCCCCAACAACCTCCTCCCCCAACCCTCAGCCCCAATAATTAATTACTTACTATACTTTTTTGTTATATTTTTTTATACTATTAATAAACAAATATTTGTATATATATGATGTTTTTATTACAAAAAAATAATTAAAAACGAGTAATTAAATTTTGCCGTATGACTCTGGCTTCTGACAGAAAATCATGATTTTCACCATCATCATCGGTCTCTTCAATTACACCAAGAGCTGGCTCAATTTGCTGCTGCTCATCAGTGTCATCGTCATCTGCAAAGTGATGTACATTTTTATAATACAGATATCAATCGTTACAAGTTTCTTATTGTAAGATTCTGGCTGTTGGATAATTAAAGGTGTATACATATTTATATATTCCCATCAAGCGCCATAACTAGTATAAACATATATACTCGTACACATATACATAATAGACAGGGCTACTTGAGCCAACTTGTTAAAGTAAGTTACAAATATAAAAAGTACATTTATTATTTTGATATAATTATCTTACCACTGAAGGCATCAGTGAACATGTTGTAGAGCACACAGCATGACAATATTATTTTTGCTGCCTTTCGAGGGCCGTAATGTAGGCAGCGAAGGCGATGAAGACATCTGAACTTGTTTTTGAGACGGCCATTGCACATCTCTACCACATTTCTTGCCCTCACATGGCATGCATTGAACCGACTCTCCGCTGGACTGATTTGCCCTATTACCGGTGTCATGAGCCAAGGTTCCAAAGGGTAGCCTTTGTCACCTGTAAATAAAAAGTGAATGACAAATTGGAGTATTACAGTTGAAAAAAGTTCTTAAAATGTTGAGTGCGATCATCTTGAACACACATGTAAAAATTATGGTGGTAATAGTTCTAGCAATGTGTTGAACTGAGGCACAGTCCTACTTGTATAGTGAAAGTACTGTGCCGCACAGTTCAGTATTCTGCTGGAATTCTACCATAACAAGTATACGTGTATATTTCTGTAGATAAGATCAAAGATTATTAAATATTTAGGTACCTAGAACCCACTGATCACAGACACCACGGACAAACTCATTTTTGAGGTATCGGTGAATCTCCGATGCACGCCAAATAGCTGCATCGTGTGTTGACCCAGGATAATTTGGGTTTACGCCAATTATTTTGCCTTTTGCACTGCAAACCTTAAACAAATAAGTAAGTATATTAAATCATTTAGTATTAGACATGTTTATAATTTACTTAAAGGTTACTTTGAAACTACTGATGGAATTACTCACAATCTGACAATTTATGCTGTAAAAGCCTTTCCTATTGTAATATAGATTTCCGAGTGCAGTAGGATGGCTCAGTGGTGGTTTTGTAATTGCAATGTGTGTCCCATCAACGGCACCCAGTGTATTGGGCATTCCAAACATTTCTTGGAAACTGGAATAATCAAGAAATATGTGAATATATTTTTTCTTCAAATTAAAGTGTAACTTACTATAAATATAGGTAGTAGGAAAGAGCATAACTCCATTATTGCAGATTGCTTCTCACTAGGCGACGTCGGGAATTTGATGACAGTCGGGCCGAGTTGTGATACTATTGCTTCTATTGTACCGTCCAAACATCTGCTAACTGTTGGCTGGCTTAACCCCAAGAAATTGTCTTGGCCAACAGCAGCCTGGTAACTACCCTGAGCGAAAAATTGTAGAGCACAAAGAACCTGCAACAAAATATGATACTTCGATTATAATCCACAGTTTGCTTCTTTACACTATGACATGCTGATGAGATCACGATATACAACCTCTAAATGTTTAGGAAGGCCTTCTCCAGATGTGCTTCCTAGATTGAGAGAATTAATCAAGTGTTGAGCTCCAGACTTTGGAACTCGAAAAAGTTTTCTAAATTTTACCTCTTCCATCGTGAAAGGATTTGAGGCATCCCTTATACTCTTTAAACGAAGTCTCTCTTGGCGATGTCTGAAATAAATATTTGGATCCGGATTTTATCGCTATACTTGTTCTATAAATAAAAAAAAATAGGGTTTTTGCTTTTTACATACCTTTCCAATGAACTTACGGTCACCCCCACCACAAATTCTTCCATATTTGACGATTAAAATTAAATTAAAACAAATAAAACTTAAAGAACTTCCCTTCACCAAATATTAATCGTGATCTTTTAAGTGCCAACTAAATAAAAACTAAAATGACGTTTGACATCTCAATTTTGGACTAAAAATGACACTAAAAGTGTGCAGCCGAATTGCGTTTTAACTAAATTGAGTAACTAAAACCAATTTAGTCGACATACTTCAAATTAGTTTAATCGTGTGGCCGTCCGAATACCAAAACCTAGTTTGACAGGACTAAACTTATTTTAGTTTAGTTCGAAGGACGCCGAATCGCCACCACTCTTGAAATAGATTATAAACTCACAATGCTTGGTACAATTAGAAAAAATAGAGCGAATTGCCAGTTGAATTTACTGATGTAAAACGTCGTCAGGAGCATTCGAGTTTGTTTGCACATAGAGGTAATTGTACACTCGTTTCATACGTACCTAAAAAAAATAAAAACGTTTTACTATTGTCAAGTATACATGATGACGATAAGATCAACGAAGTGACCGGTAAACCTCAAATTATCATGGATTATAATTAATTATAATAAAAGGAGGCGTTGATACTGTTGACAAAATGTGCGCGTCGTACAATGTCGCTAGAGGTACCAACAGATGGCCTATGGTGGTTTTTATAGCCTGATGAATGTAGCAGGCATCAATTCATACATTATTTATGCTCAAAATAACCCAAATATAAAAATAGAAAGAAGAGTTTTTCTAGAAAAGCTTTCCTATGAACTCATTGACGCACGCTTGAGAAGACGCGCGACAACTACTTGTTTACCACGGATGATAAGACAAAGATGTGCTGAAATCTGCAAGCTTGATGGTCCAGAATCATCACATACTGCTAACAACCTAGGGCCCAGGGCGTTGTGGCTTTTGTAGTTCCAAAAAAAAACCGATAAACCCGTTATAACTGCATTACATGCAAAAAATATTTTTGTTTGGAGCACGCGATTATGGTTTGCTCTGACTGCTATTGTAATAATTCAGAAGATGATTAGATGTTGATTTCTCATACCTAATATAGTTATTTATAAGATAACTAGCTGCGCCCCGCGGTTTCACCCGCGTTGTACCCGTTCCCGCGGGAATTTCGGGATGAAAAATAGATGTTGGCCGATTCTCAGACCTACTCAATACGCTCACAAAATTTCATGAGAATCGGTCAAGCCGTTTCGGAGGAGTACGCGAACGAACACTGTGACACGAGAATTTTATATATAAGATTACAACATTTTTTGATTTGGTTTTTGTATAATTTAATTTTGGTTAATTTTTTCGTAGTAAGTAAGAATTCCTGGTTTTTTCAAAGGCTGTTTCAGAACTCTGTTAAACAATAATAAATACAAATTATTTCATTACAATTACTTTTATTTTATTAAACACACTCCCAACTTTAAATAAAACAAAGATAATTCAATTTTTTTTCCAAAATATAAAAACTACAGCGTTTATAGTATCGGTGCGTGAGACCGTGCGCGAGTATAGGTGTTACACTATCTGGCTATACTGCTGAAGTTGATCTTATCTGGACTAACAAGATAGCATATATCTAGAATCAGGGCAAGCTACTTATCTATAATTTGTTTTCAGAACATTTCAATAAATGAAGACGTGATGGAAGATGAATGTGTAACACCATCGTGTTCAAAGATACCAACTCCTATATGGAGAAGGCGTAGGCCAATATTAAAAGAGAAAAACCATCCACAGTCAGAGGTTGTGTCTACCCTGTGTACAGGGTTTCAAGACATAAATAAGAAAAAAACTGAAATAGAAGAATTAAAAATGAAAATTTTGGAAGAAGAACTTAATTTTAAAAGAATCCTGTATAATTTACAGTTAGAATCGGCAAGGAAAGACCTTGAAATAAAAATAGAAGTACTCAATCAAATAAAAGGTATGTTATCACATAAGAACATTTATTAGCCAACTCAAACCTTACCTATAACATCAAGTTATTGTTATGTAACAAGTTATCAAAATAATTGGTAATTTGTGACCGTCTAACTAAATCCATATCTGTTCTGGGATGTAGTTGTGGTTGTGACATTCCTTATTTGCCCATTTGAAATGAGTTCCTCTATATTTGAAACCATATTTTCATTGACTGGTTCGTCTTCATTTCTTAAAATGCAGAAGTTGTGTAAAACACAACACGCAATTATTACATTTATGGCATTTTTTAATTCCAATCTTATACCAATGGCTAAGACAGGAAAACGTCGTTTTAAGACTCCATACTGCCTTTCCACCACATTCCTGGTTTTTATCTGAGCCTCATTGTATTTTTGCTGTCCTCTTGTCGTAGGATTTAAGTAAGGAGTCAACAGATGATTCTGAAAAGAAAAAACATCTCTACTTTTTATAAGTTCATAATATTAAAATTTATTTACTTTACAGGTGGAAACTTTAATCTGAAGAATTTATTTGGTGTACCAAAAAGTGATTAAATCTAAGAGAAATTGTATTTTTAATAATAAATAAATTGATCTGTGATAAATGGATTGTATTATTTATTTATATATTAGATAAATATCTTCCTATTATACATAATATACTTGTTGGTACTAGCTGGCACTCGACAGCTATATATTTTTGTTACCTAATTGCTAAAGTATTTTACCTTCAATGGGTATCCACTGTCACCCAGTAAATAGCTGTCACCATAGTCTCCTCTTTCAAATTTTCTGTATAAATTGCTATTTTGATAAATAGCCAGAGTCATGTGTTGAACCTGGCCAACGTGCCACAACATCTCTTATTAGCAAATTGGCTGATGCTACCGTCTGAACATTTATAGACATATATCCCTTCCTGTTTCTAAATAGCTCTGCATCATCTCCACCTTATAAAGTTCAAATTACAAGTTTAGTTTAACTAAAAATCCGACTTTTTTAAACTAATATAGGTAGGTAGGTAACAAAAAGTGTCTAGGTAAAGGAAGTAAACAAGACGAAGAACCAATAGAACACCAATTACAACCCCCAGAAAATTGTAATAGAGTTATGACACTTGAAACTTTAAAAAATATTGTAGGGCAAAAAAAATTACATTTCTGCAAAGAACGACGCTTGAAAGTCTAACAGAAACCGAAAGGATTTTGAAGAATATTTGTTGCTATTTTAAAAATCATGAAACTGATGCTCCAATTTCCCAACAAGCTGTTATCGAGACTGAAAATTACGATGCAGTTGAATTTCAGCACATCGATCAATTGCCAGTAATATTAGCAGAAGATATTGAAAATGAAATGCAAGTTATGAACACTGCGATAACTAACGAACCAACCGATAACAATACTGAAGATTATCTTGGAAGTGCACAATTGGTATGTCTTGATAGCCAACAATATTTACTAACTCCAGTCAAATTACAGGACGTATTGATTACAGAAAAAACGCCTGAACGAAAAGGTGTTAAAAATGTAGAGAGATCATCATTCGTTCTCACTTCAGCTGAATGGCAGAATTTTTCTTCTTCTTCACAGTCTTTTTTAATTTCTATAAGTTTAGTTTTGTTTTCTAGAAGAAAAATGTTATTTTTTAAAATTTGTATTTAACTTAAGAGAGAGTACTCGATTTTGTAGACTGCTATTTGAGAGATTATGATATATTATGATAGTACCGTTTACCTGCCAAAGCCACGATAACCCAAACTTCATAATAGTCCATCGTTCTTACCTGTGTTGGGAGCATGCGCTGACAAACTTTCAGCTTTTATAAAATAACGAAGGTCTAGGGTTCACGGGCTCTTGGTCCACAAAGCAATACTAGTAATTATTCGTTTATCCCAGAAAATGCCATAAGTACATCGGCCCTGCTCGTCGGCGAGCATGTACACTTCACCTTCATATGAATCTCTCCAACGGATACAGAATCAGTAAAACATGTCTCAACATGTTTATTCGGTTGTCCCTTCACCTCCAGACAATCGAAATATGTCTACACAAAATGCTTAATCGCAGGATATTTTATATAGAGCATTTTCGGATGCTAATGTAAACAAAGAGTTTGAGTAATTTAAAATAAACGAATGATAAATCTAATCTATGTTTTACTACCCTTAACTTAACTCTTCAATATTTGATCAGTGCTTGGCATACTTCAGGAATTATTTGAGATATAATTTGGCTTGAAACTTCAAACGTATAATGCAAGCTTCTATAACTATCCCCAGTAGCCAAAAATCTCAAAGTTATAGCAAGAGGGATTTTAACTGGTATAGAATCCCTCC
Source organism: Cyclophora albipunctata (assembly GCA_963082685.1). Taxonomy (NCBI): domain Eukaryota; kingdom Metazoa; phylum Arthropoda; class Insecta; order Lepidoptera; family Geometridae; genus Cyclophora; species Cyclophora albipunctata. The sequence continues at coordinate 4,339,734 of OY720135.1, read as the reverse complement.
AAGTAGTGTCTTGTTTTGCAACTAATGGGGATATTTTTTCAACTAAATAATTTAAATCGCTTAGCGACATGTGAAGAAAGTTTTCAAATTCCCCTGAAGGTTCCGCCAATAGCTCAGAGAGCTGATTATCCATTGAATGTCTGATATAGATATTTAAAGTAAGAACTGGGCAGTAGGATCACCTATTAAGTTGTATAGGTATATTTACTTTGTTCTATTACGATGAATGCTTAAAATAAGACGAGTGCGGGGGCGTGCGGGGAGACAATTCGTTGTGCGGCGCGCGCTTGTCGACACTTGTCACTTCAGTGCATAGTTATTACTCGTAGTGACAGTTCGAATGTTTATTTTAAAACATGGAAAAGACTCGTAGTTCACTTAAGTGTCCCTTTTTTGGTGGTATCGTCGAAATTAAAGACAATTCTCTACCTACTTATGAAGATGTAATGAAATATTATGAACGGACGAGACATCAGCTAAAATTACAATTAGAAACGGCAAACGAGCCAACATTTTCACAAGTAGCAGATATAGTGATACCTAGGATTGAAGGTATATGGCAAACAGCATCTATTCCGACTGTAACACGAACGAGAATCATACAGATGTTAAAAGCATATCACTTAAAATACAATAATTTACTCAAGTCTATTAAGAAGCTTTCTCCTGAAAAATTTGAATGTTTTCAGGAAAATAGTTTTTGATATTGCATCTTGCACAAATGCAAAGAGCTCTCACATTGTATCTGCCCGACTGATAAAAAGTTTCCCAAACAAAGAACAAGCGTTTTTAATAGATCAACTTCTCGAAACATTATTATTTATTTAAACGGGAACTTACGTACGACGGATACTACTGTCGAGAGTTCCTCGACACGTTTCGGCCACATACGGTGGCCTTCATCAGGAGGTGGGTGAAGCGCTCGCGACAGCGTCTCTCCCCGCACTGCCGGCCGCCGCGGATCGCGCCTCGCGCGCCGCCGCGCGGAGCGCGCGCGCAGAGAGTTGCTGTTGTGGTTGTTGGTTGTCGAGGAACTCTCGACAGTAGTATCCGTCGTACGTAAGTTCCCGTTTAAATAAATAATAATTCTCGAAACATGTTTATCGGTTCAATCGACATTACTACGAGGAGCCGGGTTCGATTTATATGGGTTACGTAGTACCAAGTACAGGTTCAGCGAAGGCAATAGAAACCGCAATGACAGGGTTTATGGCCAAGAAAAGCATTTCTCTACAGCATCTTATGGCGATTGGCTGTGATGGAACAAATGTTAATACTGGAAAATATGGCGGAATTATACGCCTTCTTGAAAAAAACCTGCAAAGGCCTCTCCAGTGGGTAATTTGTTTACTTCATATGAACGAACTTCCTTTGAGACACTTGTTCCTACATTTCGACGGAGCTACTTCGGGACCCAAGTCTTACTTACACAGGCCAGTTGGGAAATTCATTGGAAGTCTACTGGTCGACGTTAATGAATTTTCATTAATTACTTTAATTTGATTTTTCATTAAAGGAATAGCGAAAAATATAAGAGCAAGAGTCATAGCGGAAGAGTTTGAACTGAGAAAAAACAATTATATAATGTCACAACAGCGAGAACAAGAGCTACACAAATTTAATATTGAAGAAAAATTATGGCTCATTAAAGCTGCCAAAAAGTCTTATGAGGCTGCAGTCTTTAATAGGAAAATTCTAGAACAAAATTATAATAATATTAAAGATAATCTAATATATAAAATTCTCGTGTCGCGTTGTGCGTAATTGGACTCCTCTGAAACGGCTCGACCGATTCTCATGAAATTTTGTGTACATATCGGGTAGGCCTGAGAATCGGACGTCTATTTTTTATCACGAAATTCCCACGGGAACGGGTACCGTGGTTGAACTCCTCTGAAACGGCTCGACCGATTCTCATAAAATTTTGTGTGCATATCGGGTAGGTCTGAGAATCCGACAACATTTTCATCCCGAAATTCCGGCGGGAACGGGTACAACGCGAGTGAAACCGCGGAGCGCAGCTAGTAAATAATATATTTTTGTTTATATTTTTTTGTAATTTAATAATAATAAGTAGGATGTAAAACATGTAATTGAGTGAAGTTAGAAGGAAATAAACAAAGAAAAACAACATAATATCCTTTGGTCCATTTTCATAACTAGTTACTAAAAAGGCAATTTCCTTCACTGTTTCATAACTAGTTATGAAAATGGATAACTGTTTTTCATAACTAGTTACTAAAAAGGCAATTTCCTTCACTGTTTCATAACTAGTTATGAAAATGGACCTTTTGTTCGCTATTTAATAACTGTTTCCATAACTAGCTACGAAAAAGGCAATTTCCTTCACTGTTTCACAACTAGTTAGGAAAATGGACCGTTTTTTTCCCTCTTAATAACTGTTTCTCATAATTAGCTACGAAAATGGTTGATTCTTTCCTTACCAGGCAGGTAAACATTTTAGAGGCCTTTGCATGCATATTAAAATATTATAAATATAAAAATATTAAAAATGGACTATACAATGCAAGACACAAAAATATTGGGGTATCAAAACTTCATTTCCAATCAACTCAAGATGTAATCATACCAGAAAAGTACCAAAGTTTCATACTAGCTGATTTTAAGGATAATGAAAATAGAATATTGATTTTTTGTTCTCCTGATATTCAAAAAAACCAAAGAGTTACAAACATTTCTTTCTAGATGGCACTTTCAAATCGTGCCCGAAACCGTTTCAACAAATTTACAGTATTCACGGGCTTAATGAGGTAACAAAGACTATAGTGCCATTATTTTTTGCAATCACCCATAATAAAAATGTGAAAACGTATGAAATTATGCTACAAATGATCAAATCTCAGCTTCCATGTTGGAATCCCATAAAAATGACACTAGACTTTGAAAAATCCGCAATGAAAGCAATACAAAATGTATTTCCCGATACAGAAATAAAGGGCTGTTTTTTTCATTTTTGTAATAGTCTTTTTAGATATGGTAAGCGACTTGGTATTAAAAGTAGGGTACAGAAACGTCATATAGCCAGATGTGCTGGTTTGGCACGATTACCATTAAAATATGTGATGTCTGGTTATAAATATATTATGTCAAGATCACCAAAAAGTGAGAATATTAAAAAAATTAATGAATACTTAAACAAAACATGGTTCAATGATTTCAATTTCATTAAGAGGTGGTGCTGCCATGGTGAAGAAGTTAGAACAACTAATAATCATGAAGGATGGCATTCTCGACTCAATAAATTAGTGGGTTGCAAAAAACCATCACTAGCGAAAGTGCTGTACATTTTATTTAAAGAAACCAAAATAAGCTGCTACAAACAACAAAATAAAAAAAGCAAAACCTATGAAGAAATTGACCACGAAATCGCTACCGCGATCGATGATCTATCAAAAAAAGAAATTTCAGTTGGCCATTGCTTAGAAATAATAAGTCCTTTTTATGTTAATTAAATTGTGTTTTGTAATTTGTTTCAAATAAATTTTATTTTACTACTTAAACATTATTTGCACTCATTTACCTACCTGGTAAGGAAAGAATCAACCATTTTCGTAGCTAATTATGAGAAACAGTTATTAAGAGGGAAAAAAACGGTCCATTTTCATAACTAGTTATGAAACAGTGAAGGAAATTGCCTTTTTAGTAACTAGTTATGAAAAACAGTTATGAAAAAGTGAAGGAAATTGCCTTTTTAGTACCTAGTTATGAAAAACAGTTATGAAAATGGACCAAAGGCATAATATATGTACCTCTTACACTAGCCTTATGGTCTGAGCGCTCGGCTCACGATCCGGAGGTTCTGGGTTCGATTCTCGGTGGGGATTCGATATCTCAAGAATCAGTTGATGATATATCGACAGTTATAAAACATATTCAAATGATGCTAAGAAAATTGAGCGCACGATCAAGAGCAATGGCAAAAACTGAAAAGCAAGTTTGTTTCCAAATTTCCAAGACAAAGAAAACAGTGAAAAAACAAAACTTGGTAAGTACTTTTATTCCTCCAACAATACAATCAATGCATATAAGTATGAATTAAATAGCGTGCGCGCGTGTAAGAGGGCTTCCAGAATCTGGCGCGCTGTTCGTACTTCTATGAAAAAATGTAATTCATTGCAATAAAGTGTACAGTACCACAAGGTAAATAATGAGCATCGACTAATGTCGTGTTTCTGATCTATTTTGATTTTCTTATAAATGACATTGACAATTATTTTGTTTGCTTATAACGCAACGAAAGCAATCAAGAACGAATATCTAGAACGAAGAATCGACCAAAAATAAAAGCAATGCGTAAAAATTTGTCTAACGGCGAACAGCCATCTTTACCCATTACTGAAACAATGCATCAGAAAATCGTTTAGAGCATGGGTTCCTAACCTGGGGGTAATTACCCCCACAGGGGTAAATCAGCTATTTCCCGGGGGTAACAAAGAACCTAATTATCAGAAAGAAAAAAAAACATAAAAGTTACAGAGCGCTGCGCAGTACCGCACGTGACAAAAATGTGCTCGTTCTAGCACTCGTTCGTCGATTCGCCATGTTGCAAGCGGGCGGTGAGGGAGGGGGCGCCCGCGCCGCCGCCTCCGCTTGCTTCGCAGCTTCGCGTGCCTTGTAGTGTAGTAGCAGTGTTGAGCTTGAGTGGACGAACGCGTTTCGATTGTTTCGCATTGCATACCTACCTAGGGTAAACCATACTATTGTTGGCACCCCCTCAGTGATGGGCACTCTGATTTAAAAATTCAAATAATAAGAGCCAATTCCTGTTTATTTACTGTTGCAATACTTTATTTGGTAGAATATCTAATAATCTCTAGTAGCACAACACTGTTGTCAGCCATATTTCTTCCACAGCTGTTTGTGAGCTTTTAAGGAAATCAAGTCGTCGTGAGCGTGTTGTTTTTTTATAAAAAAGTTTAGAACTGGAGGATAGAAGTGCACGTGAAAAGTTGATTTTTACAATAATTTATATTTGATTATGTTAAATTAGTGTAAATCTTGCAATTTTTATCGTTTTTAGAGTTGAAAAATAAGCGTACCGGTAATTTCATCGGTGCCAATCACTGTATATTTTATTCTTAAGCCGTGTAGTGATTACCAGTAATGCCAATGATTGTGCTTTTTAATATATGGTATCAAGTGGCTAATACCATAGTCAAATGATATTTTGACTATTTTAAACCTTATTTGGTGTGATTAGAATGATTTTAGCTTGTCTTTTAAATCATGGCACTGCCAATCATTGTATCTAACAGTGCCAATGACTATAGCCTTGTGTTGCCATCTGAAAATTGATTATAATTTGGATATTTTGTAGAGCATAGCATACATCATCGGTGCATTTTGATGATTTTATTTTAAACCTACCTATATAAGACAACACATGTTTCAGGTATGCCGAAGATTTCTGATGGGAAGAAATATGTCAAAGGCTATAGCGAAGAAGATCTGGAGAACGCTTTGCGAGACATAAAAAACGGGATGGGAAAAAAAACAGCTGCAAAGAAGTACAATATCCCTCGTGCAACATTACAGTTTCGTCTGTCCAACGCATTTGTGAAAAGCCGACCTGGTCCAGACACTGTGCTAACTTCTACAGAAGAATCTGAGTTAGTGAAGTGGATAATTGTCTCCTATCAAAAAGGATTTCCAAGGCGTAAGGAAGATATCATCAAGAGTGTAAATTATAATTGTATGTATGGAAAATGTGTACAGTGCAAATATAAAAAAAATAATTATAATATAGAAAACCTAGAGATGACAATCGAATGGAAAATGTGGGAGACAGTTAGTCACACTTTTAAAAAGATGATAGCTAATGCAGAAAAAACCATATTGACGAAAAAAACAACAAAAACTAATAAAACTGGAACTGCTAAACTTTTAAAACCAATGGTCTGGTCTTAAAATATGACTTGATATTCCAAACGCTGCATCCCATACAATCATGTAAGGAAACGGTGTCCGGCTGTTATCTACTTGTCTTGGTTCTGGAAGGTTTATTTCGCCACTTTGTAATTTTGCATACAAGTTACTGTCCCTAAATATTATTGAGTCAGAATCTGTTCCACAAGCACCCACATTAATATACTTAAAACAGTAATTAACGTCAGACATAGCCAACAGAACGATTGAATAATATTTTTTATAATTACTGAATAAACTTCCACTGAATGCAGGGCAAATAATACGGACGTGCTTGCCATCTATCGCTCCAACACAATTCGGAAAATTTGCTCGTGATTCGAAACCCTCAGCGATTCTCAGCCAATCTTCATGTGACGAAGGCAGTCTTAAGGGCCCCACACATTAACAGTCCGCCTGCAGATATCTGCCGGTCAGTCAATCGCAATCAACCACACACTCACAGTTCCCTTTATGGTTTAGAACGAACGATTTTCGCGAACGGCGAGTCTGTAGTCGCTTGGCGTCACGGCCTGCGTCGGCAGATATCGGCCGGACAGTTCGTGGCCTCAAGGACAAATTACACACACACTTGCAGGTAGCCGGCCGGCGGCCTGTCGATCGTCAGCACGTATCAGTCACGCGCCTTCAGTTCTTAAATTTTCAACTTTGCAGAAATTAAGGGCCCCACACATTAACAGTCCGCCTGCAGATATCTGCCGGTCAGTCAATCGCAATCAACCACACACTCACAGTTCCCTTTATGGTTTAGAACGAACGATTTTCGCGAACGGCGAGTCTGTAGTCGCTTGGCGTCACGGCCTGCGTCGGCAGATATCGGCCGGACAGTTCGTGGCCTCAAGGACAAATTACACACACACTTGCAGGTAGCCGGCCGGCGGCCTGTCGATCGTCAGCACGTATCAGTCACGCGCCTTCAGTTCTTAAATTTTCAACTTTGCAGAAATTATTCTAGATTCCCCGCCGAAATGGATAATAAACCACAATTTATTTCTACTTTTATTGAAATATATAGAAGTTTTCCATGTTTGTGGAAGGTGAAGGATGACTGCTATCACAACAAAAGATTAAAAGATGATGCATACGCAAAATTATTAAATTATTATCAAACGACAGTGCCTACAGCCACGATTGATACCGTCAAAAAAAAAATTAACAACTTGAAAAGTACATTTAGAAAAGAATTGAAAAAGGTAAGTGTATTTTTTTATCTTCATTCAGCTACACTTGGTTGTTTCAACAAACCTTTCAATTCGGTGTTGGGTGATTCTTGAAACTTTATTGGTCATGTACTTCGCTTGCTCTCGCTAGCCATTGGCGGTAGGTATTTGGCTGTTGTAAACTGTGTTTATTATTTTGTGCGTGGATTATACTACTGTTTGTGTTCAAATAATTAAGTAGGTACAGGTTGCTATGGGTGACGACTCATGGATGGCTATTGAATGACTTATGGATGGCTAGTGTTGACTAAGGCAAAAATGTATTGGAGCATGTGGGTTGACGTTTGGCATATCAACTTATCCAACCTCCACTCATTACCGTAAAAGTGTATGGGCATAAACATTGATTTTTAGTCTTCTTCTTATCGTGTGGATAGTCAAGTCATACCTGACTAACCCTGGTGTCAGAGTTTTTTAAACCGCCTATAGGCCTCTGACGTGGTTTGTGTAACGACCACTACCAGGGCAGTGACCGGGACCGACGGCTTAACGTGCCCTCCGAAGCACGGAATCATTAATTTTTCGGACAATCCGGTGATTCAGCCAGCAATGTCCTAGCCAAACTGGGAAAAACTCACAAAGACATTTTTGAGAGTGTGCCCACCGGGGATCGAACCCGGTACCTTCGGATCATGAGCCTGACGCTCTAACCCCTAGACCACGAAGGCAGTTAAAATTAATTGCTTAATGACTTTCAGGTTAAAAATCAAAAATCTGGATCGTCGGCTGACGACAACTACGTCTCAAATTTATGGTACTTTGACCTCTTGATGTTTACAGCTGATCAAGAAATGCCAAGGAAAAGTATTGCAAGCGACAGTGTTGTGGATATTGACCAAAATGAAACAGTACGCAAATTTAAATTTTTATTTTAATTTACAAAATTATCTTGAAACGATACAGCTCCATCTTGCACAAAATAATCTTTGTATTTGTTTCGATTTAATTTTGCGATTTCACAAACGTTTCTGCTATATCCTTGTTGTAAGCTGTTCATGGGGTTATCTTCGCGTAAATCTCCATTTACAATTGTACCAAAATCTAAATCTTCAATAACCAGTGCTCGAGTAGGTAGGTAATTGGCTTTCTCCTTTTTCTTCAAGAAATTGTGAAGGCTACATGCAGCTAAAACTATGTAATCAATTTTTTCAGGCTTCATGTTAATTTCTGTATGAAAAACTCTAAATCGGCTCGATAATATGCCAAACGCGTTTTCCACTGTGCGACGAGCTCTGCACAGCCGATAGTTGAAAATGCGCTCTTCCCGAGTTAAATTTCTTTGTGGATATGGTTTTAGTACATTTGGATGTAATGCAAAAGCATCATCGGCCACAAATACAAAGCTCAAATTGTTTTTATTCATATTATCGGGTGGTAACTTCAATTGCTTGTTTTTCAACTTGTCATAAAACCCAGTATATTCAATAACACCTCCATCGGAGACTCTTCCATTGCAGCCGACATCGACATATATAAATTCGTAGTCGGCATTTACAACAGCCATCAATACAATACTAAAATAATGTTTATAATTGTAATAGTAAGATCCGCTGTTAGCTGGTTTTCGAATTCTGATGTGCCTACCATCAATGGCACCTCCACAATTAGGAAAATGCCATCGATTCTCAAAGCCTTTTGCAATCTCTTGCCATTCTTCAACAGATGATGGTAACTGAAAGAAACAAAGAAAATAAACATTAAAAAATATTTATGTTTCAGTTTTGCGAAGATTATGACTCGTCAGTGCCATCACACTCGCCGATGCCATCACACTCGCCGATGCCATCACACTCGCCGATGCCATCACACTCGCCGATGCCATCACTCTCGCCGATGCCATCACACTCGCCGATGCCATCACCCTCACCGATGCTAAATTCGCCGCTTCCATCCCCTCAAACACGTGAATCGACTCCTTCGGCATCATCCGTAAATTCGTCAACAAATAAAAGGAAACGTACATTAATAAATGAAGCTTACAAAGCCTTAAAAGAAGACGACGAATATGATGGTATAGGCTTGAATGTAGCATGTAAGTTACGGCGTATGAACGAGGAGCAAAGGTTATTTGCAGAAACACTGATTAATAAAGTAATATTATACGGAATAAGACAAAAGTTGCAAGAAGAAACAAATCTTACTGGTCTGGTGCCTACACAGTCGCAAAATGCAAGTCCGTCGTCACAGTTTTCACGAGCAGCTCATACACCTATTGTAACTATTCCGAACAGAGAAAATCTTCAACCAATAATTCCGCCTTTATCTCAATCAATATTACAAGATTCTTCGGCAGTAATTATGCCGATGGAATACCTGGAACCCTCAGACGGTAGAACATTGTGATGCATCTAATACAATAACGCAGTATTTACTTTTTAAAAACCCGGAATGAATAGACGTTGGTTAATTATGATCCCACCAAAAACATGTCGCTGATTTTGATTTTCTGAAATAAAAGAAATTAAAATTTACATAACTAGTTTATTTACTTACCTTCATGTATTCATTTTTCAGCATCAAAAAGATATATTTTGATGTTTCAGGGATAATTATTCCAAGGGATTGTGGTGAAATTCTTGTAGGGAATTTTAAGTCCTCAAAACTTTGTCCTGTCGCCAAAAACCGTAAAGTTACTATTAATCTTTCTTCTGCACTTATAGATTGGCGCATTTTTGTATTCATTTTATGGATGTATGGTTTAACTATTTCTAATAAGGTGCTAAAAGTCTCAAAAGTCATTCGCAAATAATTCAATAGATCTTCCTGATGCGATTGCCTTAGTTCACGTACTAATGTCATGTGAGATCTGGATTCTCTTTCTTGAAGCCACTTTTTCATCCAATATCTTCTTTCTGATTGTGATAGTAAATGTAATAACAAAAGTGCACATCGCATTTTACGTAACATCGCTATTACTTTCTGACTGTCGACACAAATTTAGGTACAATAACTACGCGCTTCAGTGTTGCGGTGTGAATGTGAACTGCCGATTGTTGCCGGTTAATGTGTGGACTCCCAAACCCGTATCAGACCATTGCCGGCGGGCGGTGCTACGGTATAAAACTGCCGACTGCCGCCTGCTAGTGTGTAGTCGCAGAGCCGGTATCCGGCCATTTTCGGCAGGTAATAATCGTTTTAGTGAGTGGGCGATATAGACCTAGGACGGCGGGCCGCCCGATGGGATCAGAGACTGCAGGCGGACTGTTAATGTGTGGGGGCCTTTAAAGTTTCGTCGTGCAGAACATCCAAAATGTTTGTACACACTTCTGTAATAGTTGATTCTCCAAGCCGATGGTGGTAATGTAGATCTATGTAGGTATTGCCGGTCGCAAGGAATCTGTAAAGTGTAATAATATGTATTAAATTTACTCTTTTTTCTTATTTTTTATTGTTTCAAAAAAAAATGTGCAGCAACGATGGAAGACTGCAAGAGATGCATATATACGTTGCAAAAATGTCTTAAAAAATACTCCCTCCGGATCAGGAGGAAGTAAAAAAAAGGTGTACATATATTTTGAAGATATGAAATTTCTTGATAAAAAACACCAAGCTGAAGTTGAGGACTCCATCGAAAGTAATCAGGCTACACCGAGCGCAATTAATCAGGATATCCCAAGCATATCTAATCAAGACTTGCCAAGTACGCCCATTCAGGACATACCAAGGAGCACAAGACTTGAAGTAAATACAGAATTACAGAAAAGTGTTGCTCAAGAAAATTCTACAGACTCTAATTTTCGTAATAAACATTCTAATAAAAATCAGCGAAAAAGAAAACAGACGGACACTGATGAATTCGATAAAGAGGTGCTAAAGATGTTCAAAGATAATGCAAAACTTTTTAAAAATTATGACATGAATTTTTCATGTCTCTCCTGCCAATAACAGAAAAGTTTATAACGCATCAAAACCTGATTTTCCGTACAGAAATGCTCAAAAAAGCAATGGAAATTAGTAATATGCACAATTCATATGACATAACCAGTAGACCGAATTCTTCAGATTCTTATTTTTCTCAACAGTCTGAATCGATTTTACGCAGTCAAGATCCGATCAACGTACATGAATATGAAACTTTCCCAGCAGGCCTAGCCATATCACAGACGTTTCGTATCTATTCTCTTTCTACAAACGTTAACGCTTTAGCGAAAGCGTTTGTAGAAAGAGATAACTTGCTATACAGGGTGTAATCGTTAAGTGTGCACAGGCGATTATTCTGTAACTATTGCAGATATCAAAAAACTTTAAACTGATATCAAAAGTACTTTACCTAATGAGTAAAATGACATTAATAACTTTTTAAAAATAAAACGAGAAATATCCAAAAAAAATACATTAATCACTCCCATACATTTATTTAGTATGAGATAGTAGAAAGGTTTTAGTTTCCTTATTTTAAGTGGAATAGTACCGACTCATTTTACCCTTGTCATTTTATAATTATGTACGATATGAAGGTATTAATGAATTTCAAGTAGATACACGTGTGGATTAATTATCTTACCACTTCAAATTTATAATAAACCTTGTTTCAATATTGTATTGATTTGAACTAGCTGAAAAGCAACATACTAAATAAAAACAAAAAGAAAATACTCATTGGTGTTCGTTCTAAATTCAAATTCTTTATCGCGGGTTCTCGTTCCCGCCAATTTATTGTATTTTTCAATTTGCGTTAATAATCGTGATTGTTGCATTTATTGATTGAAAAATGGCATATTCCAATACAGAAAAGAGGGACATGTTAAAAATGTACTACAAACATGATTGTAACAATAGGGCGGCCATTATCGCCTACAGAAGAGAGTACCCAGATAGAGAAGTTCCTTCTGGTACGTATTTACGTAAGTTGGATAACAATTTGATATTTTTAAAAAGTTATTAATGTCATTTTACTCATTAGGTAAAGTACTTTCGATATCAGTTTAAAGTTTTTTGATATCTGCAATAGTTACGGAATAATCGCCTGTGCACACTTAACGATTACACCCTGTATAGCCAAGTTGACGCTACTGTTAAAAACGCTCGTTCTACAATACGGATAGAATAGATTACCTCTTTTGCCTATGGTTAGCGTTCTGAAACGTCAAACCAATGTCAAAGTCACAGGCTGTCTTGTGAAATTCGTACACGGCGCGGGTGAAAAAGTATTTTATAATTGTTTTGTGCTGTAAATTGAGTGAAATAAGGTAAAAGTATACTCTTTTTATAATTTTTTTGTTAATACATTGCATAAAACTTAATTGTAGACATAATTATAGGATTATTATTGCATGAACATGTTTTTTGCTTTGTAAGCCACTAGTTATATCTTTATTAAACTGATCACTTTTATAGGATGGAATCTAGACCCCGAACTAGCCAGGAGCAGTCCGTGGCTCTTATTGAATTCATGGAGAGGTACGTAAATTACAAGCTATAACCCAAAAATCTTGCTCTGTTGTTAAAATCTTTCTATTACTGAGGAACTTGACACATATACAATGACGTGATGCAACTTGGACTGCCCCCCTTTCTTTCTCTATTATAACATTTTACCATTTTTTAGTCGAGGTGATATCGCGAGGCCCCAAAAAGGACCACAGGGGCGATTAAAAGCTGACCGTCTGTGGCACGAACTGACTGAAATATTGAACTCCATTGGTGGGGGGGTAAATAAATCAGTGGAAAATGGAAAAAAGTGAGACACCATACATATGTATTATAGTTATTCAATAACTCATTAAATACACCAATTAAATCATATTGAAATAGGATGTAAATTATTATGTTTATCCAGCTTTGAATTAACAAAACAAACTAACCACACTCATTAGCTCATCAGCAGGCTTTCTCCTATGTTAAAGATACTTTGGAAGACATGCAAACAAATACAATAATAGTAGAAATTTGATGTATTACTTACTCACTTTATGAATATAACTATGCGTCGTGAGGCCAGTGGGACTGGTGGCGGTCCCAGTAGCAGACTCACTCTCACATCTCTGGAACAGAGTGTTGGGTGTAATGGGGTTAACGGCTGTGGTTGGTCAAGTGGGAATCGAAGAGAGAGGATTTGATGTTAGTTTTTTTTCTGCTTGTGATTAGAGTAGTAGTACAAGTTTTTTCTTCTAACTCACGTCAATTCTAATTCTAGTATTGTCAGTAATCATATATACATCACATTTTTCAGGAGGCACCATCTCAAAGAAGCTTTCTACCACAATACCAAATACCCGCCACTGAACAGATTGAGTTGGAACTTCCTCCATTTCAACTATATCCGAAGCCGCCTGCCCCTGTGTTCACCCAGATGCCATCAATCTCCCATGGCAACCACATTGCAGCAAGGAGCACCTCGACCACGAGCTCAGTTATTATTTTGTCTGTCATCAATTGTCAAAATTTTAATACGATATTTAGTCATTAATAGAAGTTCTGGAAAGTAAAGAATGTTTGTGGGATAAAACCAAGGAAGAAAACGCGACTACCACGCATGCCAGCTGGAACAAACTAAACCAGCGAAAAAAGTTGATTAAAAAAATATATGAAAATACGTTATTTTCTTATTTTCATGTTGGCATATTTTTGGCATTTTTTAACGTCGAGTGTGGCAGAATTTGGCAGATTTTTGGGTCCGTGTGTGGCAGATTCGCCATTTTTGAGATGGTCACACTGCACCGAGCAACAGAGGACCGCCAACGCAAGTCAGTACGAGTAACTCTACAGAGGTCAGCCTACGATCAACTCGACGAGAAGCACTACACAATTAACTTTCCCGTACGATCGAAGATTCATCTCTCGTGCGCACAGAATCTCTACAAGGAGCTTCGAGGAAGTTATCTCGCAGTCATCCCACAAGGCTGCTCCATCATTACACCCGATTTTGTCATCTCAAATATGAACGACCACATCAAAGGCCAAGCACTCAGAATCATGGATATATACTCAAATGAATCACCGCAGCTTCCAGCATTTCTCATGGTTGAACTAAACTCAATCAACCTGGACCATTTGTACGAGATTAACACTAAGTCTCCGCACAGCATCCAATTGTAAAATCTGGAGCAATTGAGAGCAGCATCTACCATACGACCATACCGCTTTATCCCATAATAGTGTTGATTGGTCTATCCTGCGCTGCCATCGTGACGTACCGGAGATCCTGGCGACTTCAAGGACCTGATGAAATAACCGAACGAGCATCAATGGGGGTCTACGCCGTTCCTGAAACAAGGACAAGGGTTGACCTGGATCAACCCCCAGCTGCCTTCACATCCAAGGTGTTCAGTCGCTGTTCTACGGGGGGAGATGTTACGTGTGCCGCTTGTTCCCACACTTGAACTTTAGTTAAACGTCTTATTCAGCAGTATATAAATTAAATAAATATTAATTCAACTAATGCTGACTTGGTTAAGTTATGGGAACTATAAATTAAATAAATATTAATTTAACTAATGCTGACTAGGTTAAGTTGTTCAATATAAATACTCAGAATATTCAGTTCGGTCACTTGTATTCCTAACTTCGGAACGAGTACACCATTATAATTAGATTAGTCTGTAAAACTATTTTAATTATTAATTAAATAATTCCTAAGTAAAATTTGGTTTTCTTTGAGATCCTCGGCGCGACCATATACTTTTCACGTGTACATTCCTCAAGAATCACTCTCTTCATAGGTGAAAACCGCATGGAAATCCGTTCAGTAGTTTTTGAGTTTATCGCGAACACACAGACAGACGTCTGAACGGCTGAAAGGTTTTTTAGGTAAACTGCCACTTTGGAAAAGAAGAGTGGAATCCGGTAATTTTGCAAATTTTCCGATGTTGGAAGAGTTGATAACACAAAGTGACGGCCATACGACCGCAAAAACGGTACAGAAAGAGGTGTCTAATCATCTGGAAACATTGCAGACGTCTTTTGAAGGTTATTTCAGTTCAGAATCGCTTGAGAAAGAAACATGGATGCGGAGCCCATTTTTAATCGATATTGACAGTATCAGCGATGAAGATTTTATTAAAGATGATTTAATTGACATGAGATCTAAAGAAGTATTGAAAGCTGAATTTCATGCAAAAGATCTTGGCGACTTTTGGGGTTCCCTTGCCTGTCCTCTGCTGTACTACCTAATTTGCAAAGCATCACTTTATACTAATAATAATAGTAACTTATGTTGCGTTGGGAATAGTTATGCCTTGTTGCGCTGTTTTTGGCCTTGGTTGCGGATTTGTGGGATATTTGTATATTTGTTTTTTTGCTTGGTTTATGTATATTATTTTTATTAACGCGTTCGTAGGGTACTACTGCTATTTACTAATAACAAGCAATCATTGTTTTGAAAAGCACGCTAAAGGGGTTTACTTACGAGGTACTTGGTGTAATTTTATGTTTGGTGATGGTGTGTCTTTGAGTTGCATGTATGTTTGTAGGATGAAGATAGAATTTTCTTGGAAGTTGCTCAAGATCTGGAGGTAGACGTGGATTCGGGCAGCGAGGTTGATGACGAGGAGTTGACGGAGGAGGAGTTGCGTCAGCTCCAATATGTTATAGAAGAAGAGGAGGAGCCAGAGGATGCTAGTCCAGATCAGGACGGTTTCATCTGGCAGGACGATTACGCCACTTTTCGCGGAGAGCAAGAGGACTTTAATGAACTGTCTGGTCCCAAAATTGAAGGAACATCTCCTATTGATTTGTTTCTTCAAATTTGGGACCAGCCAGTCATGTCAATGATTGTAGAGCAGACGCATAGTTATGCGTGGCAGACTATAGCTGCTGCTTCTGAGACAGGTATCTCCGCTCAGTCACGACTCAATGACTGGGTGGAGGTATCTGTTTCAGAAGTATATAGGCTCTTTGCAATTCTTTTACTGATGGGTGTATGTTACCGGGCCCGAATAGACGAGTACTGGCATACGGGGACACTAGGGATGCAAGCATTCCGAAAGATTATGACGCTGGATCGATTTTGGTTGTTGATGAAATTTTTACATTTCATCGACAATAACACTATAACGCCGCTAGTTCGAGGGCACGAACGTAAGATCTGCAAAATTGCGCCCATAATTAATCACTGTAATAACAAGTTTCCTACTATTTATACTCCTCGCAGAGAACTCTCTATCGACGAATCCTTGCTGCTGTGGAAAGGGCGCCTCAGTTGGGTACAATGTATCCGCACAAAAGCAGCAAGATTCGGCATAAAAACGTTTGAGCTCTGCGAGGCATTGACCGGCTATTGTATTAAAATTAATTTATATTCAGGAAAGGGAAGTACGGGTTTGACGTCCGTGATGTGGTTCACGGCGTCGTCAGCCAAAATTGTTCTAAACCTTATCAGGGAATATTTGGGAAAAGGTTATTCTCTTTTTACGGATAACTATTACAATTCTGTGCCACTCACACGCTTCCTAAAGCGCAACCGGACCGATGTTGTGGGGACCCTTTGGATATTGCTCCACACGATTTTGTTGTGGAGTACCATAAAGTTATAGAAGATGCTTTATTAACATGGTTTAAACATCAGGGGGCAAACAACATCCCAACGTGTATGTTAATTTTAAGAAATATTTGATGATTTTTTATTTTGAGTTATGTACGGTCGGCCAAGAAAGTGGACTTTTGACAAAAGTTTCTGCGAGATGTAATGGTGGCCATACACACCATACTTCCTATCGTCCAATCGGCATGACGCTACCGATTGGATCAGTTAGAACTGACCGTGTGTGGGAGTGGATTGGCATTATTTGGCATGACAGTTATAATTGACGGAACAATCGAATTTCGATTCTTTTGGCTTGATCATGGCGAATCGCCATTGGCGATTGGATCATGCCGATTGGACCGTGTATGCGATATGCGATCGTCACTTCAGTCTAGTCAAGATTTTTGTCGGTGGTGGACGTCGTGCGCGCGCGCAAAAGATGTCGTAAAATACAACCCGGTACCGCGAAGTGCTACTAGAATTTATTGCTATACACCAAAGTGAACCGTGTTTATGGAAAGTGAAAAGCAAAGGGTATCACAACAGGTACCTATGTGTTTATAGTTATGTTTAAGGGTACGTACGCACTTTGCGGTTAGCCGCAATGTGGTCAGCCGCGCGATTGAAATTTGTACGAAAAATTTGTGCGGCAGCCGCATCGCGCCCGCGCCCGCGCCCCCGCGCCGCGCCCTCGCGCCGCGCCCCCGCCCCACGCCATTGTAGACGATACTTGCACATTCTCAAGTGATATTCATTATTATTTTTTATTTCAGAGACAAGAGAAACGCAGCTCTGGATAAGTTATTAACAAAGTATAAAGAAATAGATGAGAAGGCAAACCGCGATGTTGTTTTAAAAAAAATCAATTCATTGAGGACGGCATACAACAAAGGGAAAAAGAAAGTGGAGGAAACCAAGCGGTCTGGCGCTGGTACAGATGCGGACGAGTTATTTGGGATGTAAACAACAACAATCATAAACAAAAACACAAGGTCCACGATGCCTGGAAGCGATTGAGTGACGCCTTGATCATTCCGATCGAAGAACTCAAATCGAAAAAAAAATCCCTAATGGCTACATTCAGGCCCCTTTTGAAAAAGAAAAATAATTCGATGAGATCGGGTGCAGGTGTAGAGGATATATTCAAACCAATATGGTTCGCATTTGATACCATGGAAAGGTTTTTGGGGCCCACTTTTACTGTAGATCTTCTTCTTATCGAGTGGATGGTCAACCTGACCAATCCTAGTGTCAGAGTTATTGAGCCGCCAAAGGCCTCTGACATGGCTCAGATGATACATTTACTGTAGATGATACAGTAAATACGGAAGGAGAGGTAAGCTGATTTTAAACACTTTATTTTATATTATGTCACTATACTCGATCAGTTTAGGAAGTTAACAAAAGGTAAACAATCTTGGTAGGTATGACTTTTTATTTAAAAACTCAGTTTAGAAATAAAATGCAGCTAAAAATTAATGTAAATATAACAACTAAATAATCAATTGAACCATTATTTTAAGCAGTAGTTTATTTGTTTCATGTGTATTTGTATAAAAAGTTCTACTAAGATTGTTTACCTTTAGTTAACTTCCTAAACCGATGGAGTGTAGTTTATGTAGGATTGCACTAGGTGATTATTAAAACATATATTTTCTAATAAGTATTTACTATGTTATGTAACTATTTATTTATTGTATACTTAAATATATATATGTCGGAGCGTGGCATCAATGGCGCCACACCAGATAGCGGTTTATAACGTCACTACATTATTTTTAGTCTGTAGAAGTTTAAGAGTAGTTTGTAAATTCAGTTGACTGATGGAATCGGTAGTGTTGTTATTCCGTGACGTGAGTTCTACCTTCGTGGTGTAGTCTGTGGTATGAGAATAGTCTATGTTAAGTCTGTGGTGTTACGCACTATGACAGATGACAGTTGTTCGATAGAGGGATGTGAGCTGGTTTGGTAGTCTGCGGCAGTGAGTGAGTGAGTGAGTCTATGATAAGTAAAGATGGCGTACATTAGACGTTATGGGACGAATGGAGATGGTTGGAGGGCGATTACATTGGAACGTAGATGGGAAGAATGATGGGTTGACGACATCACGATCGTATTGCGAATCGAGTATAGGATTAGGAAAAGATTCTATGGCGTGGACAGGACGACTATGGGGTTATAATGATCGTGCTTATCCTGATGTGACATGTCCCCGATATCAGAAGTGGGGTAAATATCGCTGTTCAGCCGACATCAGAAGTGGGATGATTATCGATGTTGAGCCGACATATATATAAAGAAACCATTACAAATTCAAATTTAAGCATTTTTAGTATTTATGATACAACAAGGCATTAACCGGTTATTTAATTTTTGCATGATAGCTAATAAACCGAGCCACCAGAAAATGCGGTCTATTTGCTGTACCTACAGTGTAGTTTTTTAACTGATGTTATGAAAATAATTTCCAAATTCTGATCGGATTTCTGTAATGTTTCTTGGAGCACGTCTACCAATGAGTGGTAGTGACCTTATAGCTGATGTTGAAATATCTGTAACGTTTTGTCTCCAACTGCCTTCAACATATTGCCCATTTCTGATGGAATCTAAAGTTCCTGGAGGTGTGTAAATGTTCTGAGAAGATTTGCTTTTTCTTAAAAAATTGTGTAACAAAATACATGTCATAACAATATGTGGTACCGTTTCTACTTTGAGTTCTATTTGTTTCTTAAAAAGTCTAAATACAGACGATAACACACCAAAAGCATTTTCAACGCTTACACGAGTGCTAGAAAGTTTATAATTAAATGTGCGCTCTACAGTGCCAATATCGTGACAACCAGGAAAAGGCTTCAATATATTTTTATGTAAAGCAAAAGCTCCATCACCGACAAACACATATGGAACATTTATTTCTCTTCCCGGTAGTGGAGAATCTGGTGGCAAGTTAAGAGTGTAATATTCTATTTTTTGCCAAAGAAAACTATGTTGAAGAATTCCTCCATCACTTATACGTCCTTGTCCACCGATATCGGCAAAAACAAAATTATAATTACTATCTACTAAAGCCATTAGTACAATACTATATGCACTTTTGTAGTTATAATACTTCGATCCGCTATGTGATGGACATTTTATTACGATATGTTTACCGTCGAGTGCTCCAACACATCGTGGGAATTTTCTTCTAAATCCCTCTTCAATAGCTAACCATTCCTCCGGTGTTTGTGGTAACTGCAAATAATATAAGAGTACGGTTACACGATCAGTTTGGCATCAGTTCAGTCCATCAGTCTGCTCAGAATGACGCGAGAATTACCGTGTAACCGGTTGACTGACGGACTGATGGTCCAGAATGACAAAAATTAAATATTTTAAATATTTTTTATCATTCTGTTGTGAATGACAGCAGACTGATGACAGACTGATCGTGTAACCGCTCGAATCATTCTCGCGTCAGTCAGTCAGTCACCGGCCGCGACGCAATGGAGCCAGACGTGCCAAGCGACGCAATGGAGCCAGACGTGCCAAGCGACGAAGCGCTGCCGCCGCCGCCCGCTTCACCCCCGCCACCGCCAACGCCAATCGAGATAGAAAAAGAGTTCATTCTCACATTCGAGTCCTTGCCAGAGTTATGGGATAAAACACATACTTTATATTGTAATAAATACAAGAGAAATGACGCTTTGCGAAAACTCCTCAACATATATATAAAAATTAAACCCGGGGCAACTATAGAGGATGTAAAAAAAAAAATAAACGTTTTACGGTCCAACTACAGGAGAGAGCTGAAGAAAATTATTTCATCGCGAAGATCGGGGTCTAGTACAGATGACTTATACTGTCCAAAAAGTTGGACTTTCGAATATCTTAAATTTTTGGATAAATTTGAGCAGCCTGTTCCGGTAGATCGGGTAAGTAAGAATATCAATACATACTTAGTATAAAGCAAAGTCGCTTCCCGCTTCCCGCGTCTGTATGTATGTATGTATGTATGTATGTCTGTATGTATGCTTATAGGTATCTTTAACCCTTAACCACCTAGCGTCGGTCACAGTGACTCCACGCGATATATTTTTTCAAATATTTCCGTTACTACTCGGGCCACACGCCTGTGACTCCATCTACTTTTTCCCCTCCCTCTCCAGTTTGCGCTCCGTGCTCGACCAAGCAACACGTGCGCGCAGTGAAAAAATTCAGGTAAATATATTTCGTTTGCGGTCATGATGACCGATGTTAGGATGTTACGTTACTTTTTGTGTTAACATTTTCTTGTTGTTTTTTAGGTCTATTATGTCTGTACGTGATCAAAATATCAGTAGATGGTTAGAAGAGTGTGATTTAGATTCAGAGGATCAAAGGGACTTGCCGGAAATACCAAATGAAGATTGCAGTGACGTAGAAGACGTACCATTAGACCACGTCATTGATGGTGAGGGTCAGACATCATTAGACTCTGAAATTGATGTTTACGAGTTAAGAGAAGATAATGATGATCTGCCAGTTGATGATGCATCTTCCGATGATGATGTTCCATTGGCAAGGTACCGGAACTATTACGGAAAAAATCGGTTCCGTTGGTCGTCTCAACCTCCAGTATCGCGATCAAGGACTTCGCGACACAACATCGTTAGCCAACCTCCAGGATTGAAAAGAAACTTCAGAGATGTTTTAAACAGAAATACAACACCATCTGATATATGGAAGTTATTTTTTACTGATGATATGTTGGAAGAAATTGTTAAACATACAAATGTTAAAATTAGAAAGATAAGACCTAACTATCAAATTCAGACATGTGTTCAAGACCTCGATGTAATAGAGCTAAAGGCATTTATCGGTATGTTGTACTACACTGCAATTTTCAAAGAAAACCACACTCATTACACATGTTGGTACAGTACAGATGGCACAGGAAGAGAGATTTATCGTTGTATAATGAGCAAGAACAGGTTCGAAACATTGCTGAACTACAGCTCCTCTATTGCGAAGTCCCTCGTGCCAGAAATAGCAATTAGTAATGTTATCTTTTATATTTGTAATCTGTTAAAATAGTTAAAATATTAGTATTTATATATAGGTAGTTACACACGTATAGAATAGGGAAAATACAAACCGTAAAATTTAAACAATTTAATTTCGATTCGTAGAAGAACGCTGAACTATTGCCAATAGGTACAGGTATAACTGCCTGTAAATCATATATTGCAACGACAGTTTCTTCATTTTCTTTTACCAACTCTATATCCTTCGCTTTCTCTTCCCTACTTAATGTTTTCTGCTTTAGGTGTTCTTCGTAACATTCTTTTAATTTGATTTGGTCTTCTCCAGTGGCATTTTTATAAGACTCGCAGAGATCGCACTGATCTTTTTTGGGTGCAAAAAACGATAAATTAAATTCAGTGTTGGAAATTAGGTAGTATATATCAAATGTTGCTGATGGCATTGTTCCTCTAATAGAAACATAATTACGATGCAACTCTTTAACAGTAAGACCGCCATCAATAAATTCACGAGTAGTGTTAGCTCGAGTATAGTGACTCTCAAATTGGTTCTTGTGTATTGAAATTTCTGAAAGAGACTGCCGAACGTTATCCAAATAGCAATATAATATTCTACTCTGACAACTGCTGTGGTCAGCAGAAAAACAGGTAAGTTTACTGTCATTATTTTTCTAAAAAAATAAAATATCAAAATATTTTTTGATCAATTTCTATATTTTGCTCTTCTAGATTCCTGGTTGGCATGTATTATTACGCCGTTAATACTCTTCCAATAAAATCGATTACCCATAAATATCTGATTCGTGGCCATACACAAAATGAGGGTGACAATGCTCATTCGCTAATCGAAAAGTCAAATTAAAAGAGCAAAAAAGTCTGGTCCTATCTACATTCCTTACCACAGTATGTTCAACTTATACGAGACTCAAAGAAAACTGGAAATGCTTTTGTAGTTAACGAATTGAACTATGACGATTTGTATGATTTAAAACAGTTGTTTAAGGATATTATATTAAATGTTAACAAAGATCTGCAAGGTAACCAGATTAAATTATCTGAAATAAAATCTATACGATTTGTAAAAAATAGTGAGACTTATGATTTAAAATATTCTTATGAGGGTGAATGGATTTCAGTACAATCAAAAGCAACCATTAATACGCGTAAAACTCGATCAGATAATAATCTACACATTAGTTAAATACGTTTAAGAGCAGCTTATAATTCTAAACTAACGATTTCTGATAAAAAAAAACAGGATTTGCGGACTTTGTTACAGAAAAATATTATTCCAAGATGCTATTCTGGATTTAACGAAAGTTTGTTTTAAATATTTTTATCGTTTATGCGACTAGGGACTACAAGGTAAAATGACGAGGTATAAAAATGTCTACTGGTCTTATTTCGTCCCAGTATAATATTGACATGGTAAAGGGTGTCCAACGGGAATTTTTCTACTTTAAATCAACGTTCCTCATTTGTTTGCGGGGTTAGGGCCGCGGGGGGGGTGGCGCTAGTAGCGACGTTTCTGCGGATTTGTCAGTCGCCATGAGTCATTGGTCGGGAGCGCATCGCGCGTACGCGGTGGAACAATATTTGATGAGCGGAAATTCGCCTATTCGAGCGCGTCGTGCTTTTTGTTTGCATTACAACATTCGGCGATTAATCGATGGTCCGAGTACGCAGCTTATCAGAACGTGGGTGTAAAGATTTCGAGAAGAAGGGACAATGATCAATAGGCCGCCACCAGGACCGTCTACGTCGGTAGCAACACAAGAACGAGTGATACAGGTGCGCCAAGAAATTCTTAGAAATCCAAGGAAATCAGTAAGAAAGATTGCCGCTTCTACAGGCATTAAGAAGTCAACTGTGCATACGATTTTGAGAAAAAAACTAAAACTTCATCCCTATAAAATGCAAATTGTCCAAAAACTGAATGAGAACGATTATGTTTTAAGGGAAAGGTACGCCAGAATGGCTTTGGAACGTTTTCGAACCCCCAGAACACTTGGGGAAACATATTGTTTAGCGATGAAGCACATTTTCACATCGGGGGTTACGTAAACAAGCAAAATATGCGTTACTGGAATCCCAATAACCCAAGAGAACGTCATCAGAAAAGTTTGCACTGCCCTAAAACCACAGTATGGTGTGCCATCTCCGCTCAAGGAATAATCGGACCGTATTTTTTTAATGAGGGGGAAACTGTGAATTCCTCTGTGCCTGTGTTCTACTGCCGCATGATTCATGAGTTTTTGGTGCCGCAATTGCAAGTTTTTCCGGGACGCAATAATAGGACACATTTCCAGCAAGATGGGGCAACTCCGCACACCGCCAGGGTCTCCTTGTCGAAGTTAAGGGACATTTTCCCTGGAAAATTAATAAGCAAGTACGGAGACATAGGCTGGCCACCACGATCGCCTGACTTGACGATTTTTTCTTGTGGGGATACCTCAAGTCTAAAGTGTACTGCAATAATCCCCGCACCATATCTGCCCTAAAAGAAAATATCCGGCGTGAAATTGATGCTATCCCCCAAGCACTGTGTTCGCGCGTATTCGCCAATATGAGGATTCGCTTACAACAGTGTGTTGCGCAAAATGGACGTCACTTGGAGGACATTATTTTTAAAAAATGAAATCCGCAGAAACGTGCTTTGTTTTAAAAATACAATAAATATTCTAAGTTTAATAATATGTTTTTTATTTAAGTTTAAAAAAGAAAATTTTCCGCTGGACACCCTTTATATGTATGTCGATGTATAAAAATGTCAATGAGTAAAATTGTCGAAGTATAAAAATGACTACTTTAGTATTTTCTTACTATTCGGTAGGTTAGGGTTATTTTTTTTTTATCGGAATAGATCGTACTAACTGGCCTACATTTTTATACCTCGTCATTTTACCTTGTAGTCCCTAGTCACATAAATCTTCTTGCCATATAAGATGGAACTACATAATTACCTACTCAAGATAAGTAGACATTTTTATACGTTGTCTTTTTCATTTTAGACCAAGTAATTGTAGACATTTTTATACATCGGTTTTATAAAGCTGCGTATCGATTATGCGCTCCAAGAGATCGAACATTGGCGCGCGCTCCAGCCGCGCGAAATGGATACCATTTTGGAACGCGCGCCAATGTGTTCGTTGGAGCGCCCGAACGCGGAGCGGTCCGTTCCATCGGCTGTCGGTTTTTTACCACGCATCAGTCGCGGCGCGCGCGCCAATTGAGACGGAAAAGCTGCTGCTGCTCTTAAGCTGCGTATCGATTATGCGCTCCAAGAGATCGAACATTGGCGCGCGCTCCAGCCGCGCGAAATGGATACCATTTTGAAACGCGCGCCAATGTGTTCGTTGGAGCGCCCGAACGCGGAGCGGTCCGTTCCATCGGCTGTCGGTTTTTTACCACGCATCAGTCGCGGCGCGCGCGCCAATTGAGACGGAAAAGCTGCTGCTGCTCTAAAGCTGCGTATCGATTATGCGCTCCTGGCGCGCGCGCCATGAATGACCGCACCGAGAGTGCGTTCCGAGGAACGCGATCCAAACTTTTGAAGTATATCAACTAAGCGCGCCTGGCGCGCGTGGCAACCGTTCCAGTGTTTGACCCTTCATCATGGAAGCCAGTCGTGTAAGAGCAGCAGCAGCTTTTCCGTCTCAATTGGCGCGCGCGCCGCGACTGATGCGTGGTAAAAAACCGACAGCCGATGGAACGGACCGCTCCGCGTTCGGGCGCTCCAACGAACACATTGGCGCGCGTTCCAAAATGGTATCCATTTCGCGCGGCTGGAGCGCGCGCCAATGTTCGATCTCTTGGAGCGCATAATCGATACGCAGCTTTACACGACTGGCTTCCATGATGAAGGGTCAAACACTGGAACGGTTGCCACGCGCGCCAGGCGCGCTTAGTTGATATACTTCAAAAGTTTGGATCGCGTTCCTCGGAACGCACTCTCGGCGCGGTCATTCATGGCGCGCGCGCCAGGAGCGCATAATCGATACGCAGCTTTACACGACTGGCTTCCATGATGAAGGGTCAAACACTGGAACGGTTGCCACGCGCGCCAGGCGCGCTTAGTTGATATACTTCAAAAGTTTGGATCGCGTTCCTCGGAACGCACTCTCGGCGCGGTCATTCATGGCGCGCGCGCCAGGAGCGCATAATCGATACGCAGCTAGACTAAGACGTTTGTATACCTTGGCTTTATAATACTCAGACGAATTTATTTTCAGAAAGTAGACATTTTTATACCTCGTCATTTTACCTTGTAGTCCCTAGTCGCATAAATCATTTTTATCTGTTGTCTATTTTAATATTTCTAAATAATTGTCATTCACAGAAGTCCTTTGAGTACTTCACAACAATTATGGTTTAATAAGTGGTCTAACATTCCATAACTTTTAGGAGTAACTTTCTGCAAGTGCAGGGTTATAGATTTTAAGAATATAGTGTAAGTGTAGTAATCATCTGCGATTTTTCTGTGCCATAAACATAAAAACGGGTAAGACTGATAAAAAATAGCATGATTGTATCCTATGATGTCATTTAGTAGGTACTTATAGAATAGTTCATTATTAAACTGTCATTAGGATAAAGCTCTGCGACATTGTACCTTGTTTAATTGCCAATTCTTAGTCGGCATTGACTGTGATTGTAATTTACCTTGTTTAATTGCCAATTCTTAGTCGGCATTGACTGTGATTGTAATTTTTAATTGAAATAAAGCTACTTGTATTGATTAATCAAAATTTGTTTCATTTTATTATTACATAACTACCAAGATTTTCATTTTCTAGGGTAACAACGACGCAAGTGTAAGTATTAAAATGTTTTTTTTTATTTTCTCTCATATATGGAGAAATTATTAAAAAAAAAACTATTATTGCGCTTAAATGTTCAAACTACAAAAGTAAAATAATAGAGGTAGCCATTAGCTGTAAGAAATATATAAAATCTTCATAAGTGTTACGAAAAAATCTTAATAATGGTGTAGTGTAAAATAACAAATTTGCAATTGTGTCACTGTCGCTCCAAATGAGCGATATAATGTTTTATTAATCATACAGATAGGGTTAAAAGTTAAAAGCGACCGCAAGCATTTTGAAAAAAATATTTCGAAACATGACTGGCAAGAACAAGACATGTTTTGCAAACCATTTCACCAAACCACCTTAGTACCCCTTACCCCTTAAGTTACCCTTAGTGCGTACCTGGTCGTTCCGTAGTGACCCATATGTGGGACACGGACGTGTAGAACCAGTTCATAGTGACCCATATATGGGGCACTGGACGTTGAACATGTTAAGCTACTCAGATGGTAATCAATGAACAATTTTTATACTTAAGGCCTCAGAATCATATGTGAAGAGAGAAATAATCAGACCTATATTTCTTCTCCGAACACTGAAACGTTGCCTTGGGGTGTGGAAGCAGCGATTCCAGTGTCTATCATGGGATGTCTATGTGGTTAAGCAATGTCAAAACTCCTATTGCAGTTGTGGCAGTGCTACACAATATTGCTATCTATGAAGGAGACATGCAGTTTGTGGAAAGTATTCAGTAAATGAAGAAGTGTTTGTGCTAACATCATATGATTCGGTTAAAAATATTTAAAGGGATAGTTAAATAACCTTGAAGAAAACACAAATAGTGCTCTCCAGTAACAAAAACAATGTTTTTGTATATGTGTTTCGGTTGTTACGCAACGTGCCGCTACCGAGATCGCTGACGCAGGACCGCGTTGCTACACAAATATCACGCCATATCTAAACTGCTGACATAGGACCAGATTCAAGGAAACTTCCAACGTCATACACGAGGCGCCGAATTGCAATATCGCAACCTGAATCCAATTAGCAACATAATTTATATTCATTCTTGATTACAACTTCAATCAAATATCAACCTACCATCCAGCAATACTGGCAAAGATACACTAATAGATACTGATATTGAAGACGAAACAGACCTGCCAAATTAAGCAATTTTCATTATGTCTGATGGGAAAATAGCAAGGGTTTAAGTATAAAGAAGAAGAAAAATAAATTAGACAATAAGAAGGAAAAATTGGTTGCATTTTAACTTACATGTTATTTTTTATAATTTTGATTATTATTTTTTGTTACTAGTGTAAAAAAATCAGCTGTAAAATGTATGAAACAGCTGTTTTTTTTTCGTGATTTCAGAGTTGGTCCCATAGTAAAAGTTATTCATATTCATGGGTAGAACACCCAGTGTAAATTTAGCCAGTCATTGAAAAATAACCCCGTATAATAGGTAAGAGAACTTCTAATTTTTTTTAGCGAGAGATGTTTTTGATTTTGATTACTGAGAAAGTTAGAAAAGAATATAGAAAAAAATAAGTAAAGAAATGAAAACCAAAGTGATTATTTTTAAAATAAATTATTTTATAGATAAACCTTTTTTGTAATTTTCATTTGTTTTTTAAAAAGGAGTACCTACTATTTAAAAAACAAAAGAAAAATCTCAAAAAGGATGTTTTTATATACTTAAATGTTAAAGTTTAAGAATGAGAATAATTATTTCAGGTAATAAGACTGTAGGCTACGTAATAAAAAGACTGTTTAACTTCTGATTCCTATACAATTGTGATACAAACTTTAGTTGTTAACTTGATAAGCTAAGAGATTACTACTGTTCCTAGGTGATTGTCATTTTAAATAAAAAACTTATCTTTAAACAATTTATAATGTGTGTGTTTTATTTCTCCGTTCATAATTATAAACAAGATAGGTACACCCTATGTATGTACCTTTTATTTTATCAATGCTCTAACCGCCAATTTCTGAAAACTTCATTACTCAAGTATGATTACAAACAATTTATTAAAAAAAACAGTCGCATAAGCTAATTATCCATACATTAATAAGTTTAAGATATGGTCTTTAAATCAATTAGCTTAAGTTTGAAATATGACTAGCCTGGAATAAGAAACAATAATCATATTATAGCGGTTAAGTCATTTAGCCTGGAACAAAAAAAAGTAAAATATGGGTCATTTTGTATTAACCCATTCATTGCCACCAACGCAAATGGTGCGTTGATTGAAATTACTTCATCGTGCCACCAACGCACCATATGCGTTGAGTGCCCTATTCACGTTTTTTTGGATTCACTTAAAAATTGGTAGAAATTTATTTAATTTCTTGGCAACATTCACATCTTGAAATATTTTTAAATATGGAAACACTGATGGTTTTCGGCTCGAGCTGTCAGTCTTGTTTTGTAAATGAAAAAGCGGTTGGTGCTAAAAACCTTAATTTTGATTTGGGAATAACTGGAGTTTTATCAAATGTTCGTTACGTATTTGTTCATTGGACGATAAAGGTAGGTAATAATCTTAATTCTATCATTAATTTCACTGGTTTTATCGTGTATTGCTATTACAAAATCAAGTCAACGCATTCGGTGCGTTCATTGGCATAGCAGTAATAGTTCTTGTTGGAGAGTTTCATGCAATATGTATTCAGTATTTATTTATGTACAATATATATATATATATATATATATATATATATATATATATATATATATATATTATTTGTTATAGGTTAATTTCCAAGAATCAAAAAGAATATACTTACTGATTAGGGTGGGTCGATTTTTTCAAAAATCGAAAAATAGGTACGGGTAGGTCTCAAAAGTTGCATTGGGTGATATTAATTAAAAAACAATTAAGAAAAAAACAATTGCATATAACTTTTAGCCCTCTACCGATGCCAAAAAAAAAAAAAAAAAGCTAATTTTCGACTCCACTTCTCATTTGATTTTATTGTACGTAATGCCACTTTCATTGCCTAAATTGTTATTTTTCGTAACAAGGTATGATGTATTTAGGTATTTGCAAGGTTGCCGCTTCGTGCACTCATTAGAGAGAGCGAGATAGATACACTTGCATAAGTTGAAAATCACTAAAATTCCTATATTTTCGCAGTGCACTCGTGACCTTGACTCAAGCAAGCCACTGTTATTTTTGGTTGGTTTTGATAGAGTTTGCATAGTTAACCCGGCGAGCGTAAGGTCGGGTAAAATTCACCCGAGGTAATTTTGATTTCTCGATTATTTCTATTTCGCGCGGTAAACTTTGCTGCACGTTTCAATAGCTGCGCAGGGGGAGGTAAGGAAGCGACGAGTGAGAAGGGTCAGTCAACCGACGCTCGGCGAGGAAGTAACACGGTGTCAAAGTGTTCAACGGGTGAGTTTTACCCACCTTGCGCTCGGCGCTACAAATTTTTACAAGTATTGTTTCTATATCTTATAATTTATTTTAATTTTTCGTTTATAATTTCAGGCTAAATATTAAGTATGTCTCATGAAGAAGATCAAAGAAGATTGTTAGATCTCTGGGATGGCGCTGAGACGGAATCTTCGGCAGGTTCGGAAAGTGAGGTGGAAATCGAAGTGCGAGAAGTTTTGAAAGCGATACAGAACAAGAAGTGAGCGACGTCAACGAATCAAGAGATGTGAGATATGTCCATCTAAAAAAGATCGTAAAACAAAAAAAGTTTGTTACCGTTGCAACAAATATTTATGCATGGAACATTCCATTCTAGTATGTGAAGAATGTGCTGATCCTCAAAAAGAATAACTAAAGTCTGACTAGTTATTATAGGGGGTGTGCGTGGTAAATGTTGGTTGAATTAAACCACAAAGATGAATTGTCAAAGTTTATTAGCCACACACAACACACACTATTTTAGTTTTTAGAAGGATAGCAAGACAGGATCAATGTAGCACATAATACATATCATGTAATTAATCAAAGTAGTAAGTGAACAGTTCACGCGTGGGCAAAACGCGAGTGCACGTGAGAACGAGTTGTATGTGTCTCTCGTAGCATACGCTGTGATCGACTGCGCGCGCGCGATGCGCCTCCGCGTGGCATCACATTCCACAATTAACTTAAATGCAAGATTTGCACAAATTCGGAACAACGCATATCGCGCGGGTTTGCTTGCCGAATTATTGTTTGTTTACATTTGGTTAGAAATTATTTATTTGTGTTATGAATGTTATGTTACTGGGATATGAATGTGTGATGTATGTAAGTGGTTTTTAATATATTATTGTGTGTAAATAAAATATAATTATAATGTATGTTTAAGTGGAGGTCACCTACATCATCCCCCTCCAGAGACCGACTAAGGGCGATAAAAGTCAGGGAACCGTACTGTACGACCTGAACGCGTAGTTGTTAGCGCGGTCTTTTCCTGCGGTGGATGAACAGGGACACGTTCTGGAGTTGCAGTGTAGGATCGAGGAACGGGTACACGAACGTCTAGTATATAGGCTGGCTTAAGGCGGTCTATAGTTACTGTGAGATCTTTGTTCCTAACGCGAATAATAAATGTTTTACTCCTTCTTTTGAGCACTTCGTATGGACCAGTGTAAGCAGGCTGGAATGAGCCACGCATCACTTCTTCCCTAAGGAATACGTGACTGCATGTAGCTAGATCTTGGAATACGAAAGCTCTGCGATTTGAGTGGTGTTGGGAGGGAACCGGACGAATATTTTCCGCAAAGGACTTCAACCGAGCCGCGAAATCGGTGATGTCGGTGGTGTAGTACGCAATATCGTGACCGAAGAATTCGCCAGGGAGACGAAGTGGTTCACCGTACACCAACTCAGCTGATGAAGTCTGGAGGTCTTCCTTAAAGGCACTCCTAATGCCTAGCAACACAAGTGGAAGTGATTCGGTCCACTTGGTGTCTGCATGACAGGTAATTGCAGCTTTTAGTTGCCTGTGAAAACGCTCCACCAATCCGTTGCATTGCGGATGATAACTCGTTGTCCTACGGTGATCGTAACCGATGGACTGAGAAAGCTGTTGAAACAGTGCCGATTGGAATTGTCCGCCTCGATCGGTTACGATCTCGGTAGGACAACCATATCGTGCCACCCAACAGGAAATAAACGTTTTGGCCACTGTTTCCGCGGAAATATCGGTAATACGCACAGCTTCCGGCCATCGCGTAAAGCGATCGACGGCTGTGAGGCAGTACCGATAATTATTGGATGATGGTAGTGGGCCGATTAGGTCTAGATGTACATGTTTGAACCGTGCTGAAGGTAAATCGTGCGTACCTAAAGGTGAGGCAACGTGTCTCGTTACCTTCGAGCGCTGGCATGCCAAACATGACTTAGCCCATTCTCGGCAGTCCCTTCGCATCAGTGGCCAAACAAAACGTTGTGCAACGAGTTTGGCGGTAGCATTTGCACCGGGGTGGCTGAGGGAGTGGAGACTGTTGTAAACTTGCATTCGAAGTTGTTTAGGGACGAAAGGTCTGGGTGTCGGTGTACTGACGTCGCAGTACAGAACGGTACGACTCCCAGGTATATTCGTCTGTGTAAGGCGAAGTGAAGTGTCACCTTTGAGGTGTTCCGCAAGGTCTGGATCTGAACCTTGGAGCTCAGCCTCTGCTGCTAATGTTCCTGCTGGTTCTCGTTCTGCTGGTGGCGCACCTCGTCAGGGTGACCCTCCGGCCCCGCCGGCCGACGTTGCCCTTGCGCCCGCCTTCACGTACTGCCGATCCTTGCCCGTCAGGTCCGTGCAGGCAACCACCTTCGCCGACCCGTCCGATCCCATCCACCCAACATACACCGCACACTTCGAGCAGTTGTCCCAACGTCTCTCAGATACCAACGCCTCCGCCGCAATGGCGTCAGTGGTCCGCGGCCCAGCGGTGCGCGACGCGGCCTCGATTGTGAGCCTTGCCAAGTATATTCGTCAGCACCAGTCGGGGTACAGAGACGTGGCTCCCTTGGTCCGTTCGCTGTTGATGGTCCACAGTCTGGACGTTTCATGTTCATCGCTAGACACGGCTCCGTATTTCCCAATACGACGTCTGGAGGTGCGCGGCCGTCTCGAGCCACGTATACTATCCTTGGACAACGCTGAGAGAGTGCCACCCCAGGAAATGGCAGTAGTTCCTCTTGACATAGCTATCCAGATGGGGATCAACAAACTAGAGCCAGGTCCAAACTTCCGTTATAACCAGATGGATCAGGAGTGGGCGTTTATTCCCATCAGGCAGGCAGCTCTCAACAATTCGTGGGCGTTAGCGTATATCATAAGTCACCTTTCTACCGCATACACGTCAGGAACTGTGAACCATTACACGCGAGGAACGTTCTTGAACGCGAATTGGCAGCCGCACAACGCCGCATGCCTTACCTCCATCCCGTTCTCGAACTCTGTCAGCATTGATGGACCCGTCCGTCCTGTGCTAGTATTGATTGACTGTACCGCGCAGTCCTGTCCAAGGGCGGTCAACCTTAACGGCGTCCAGTTTCCAGTTTTCACAGGACAGGACGACTACGTACCACAGAACATAGTTAATGTGTGGTATCAGTACTATGCCCAGGCTAACATTCATAACATCCAGAGGGACTTTTTCGGTGCGTTTACAGAGATATCATCAACTCGTGCTTGTGCCGATGCTGTCGGCCGCGCCCTGTCTCTTGCTTCAGAACTCAGCGCTGGTTACCCCGTCGGGCTTTACACGAACGTGAACGCAGAAGGTGTATGGGATGAAGGTCAGGCGCTGGCTGGTGCTTGGACCTTCGGAGGCGGCACGATCGATTCGTTAAATGGGCGAATAAGATCTCAGCCTTGGCCTGAGAACGCCGCGGAAGATGCCGCTTATGAACAGCTGGAAGGCCAAAACTTCTCTCAGTTGTCACCACTTCACCGACTAGCTTCCAGCCGAGTATCCGCGTTGGTTAGACAGGTGGATGACGAGGGATGGCCTAGGACCGAGGTCGTGTGGGGAACCCGTCGACCTGACATCGAGTTTTCGGCCTACCGGGCCGAGACGGCCACATCACTCGCTCGTCTTGCTATTGCTGTTGAGTTGTTAGACACCTCGAACGCACAGTATACTTTCACCTTAGCAGCCGGCCTCGCCGGCTGGCTTAGTATGTGTGCATGCGCAATAGGGTTGACCGCTTCAAACATGCTTTGCCAGCAAAACATCAATGTGCGTGACTGGACATATATCGAAGGCCGTTGGCGCGACACCACCCGTTCGGCCAACACCGACTTAGTCGCCGCGCTGGCCACCTCACGCACTCTCATCCCTGTGTCGGCGTGCATGCTAATCGAAAACCACAGAGGCACTGCCTGGGATAACATAGCTCAATACTACCTAATGGACCCTCTAGTTGACAGGGATATGTATTCCCACTCCCCCGTCCCCCTCATAGCCTACCTACAATGGCGGGACAAACTGGACCTCGGCACCGGAACCGCACACATAAAGAACGAACCCGTCCTACTGGGACCCGGCATACTTATGGGCGCCCTACTCCTACCTGACACGCGCGACAAGAAAGCAGATATCATATGTACCTCCGACTTCCTCTCATACCGCACGGAAGTACTAATGCGCGACCCTGGAGACATGTGGAGCGGCGTCCAGCATTACATCGAGTGCTGGGCCCAGTTTTCAAACTTGCCGTATGGTGATCGCCGATTAAATGAACGGTGGACCAGCTTGATACCCACGTACGCTCCAATCAACATTCCCTATAGTATCAACGAAGCGTCTCGCGTCCTTGTCCGCAACAGCTTGATTTCACAGGACGCCACAAATATGAGCTACAGAGCCTCCGTCATTCAGTACCCTGATCCACCCAGCGGTTTTTTAGCGATGACCAAGGACTACATCTTGTGGCCGGGGCTGTTGGCGGCGTTGGGTTACTTGACGGGCGGTCCGATTGGCGCCATAGGGGCGGGCGCGACTGGGCTCTTGGATGCAATACGAAAGAACCACCCTCACGAACCCGTCAAGGAAGGTCAGTTGCCGTCGGCTTCGACACTGCTATCGTCGGCGGCGACGGGCGTCTTGACGCCACTGGCCCAGGTTGCCCCCGTGGAGCCGGTACCAAGAGCACACACCCCCCCTCCAATGCCGACGACGCCCCTACCAGCCTCGGAGGCAAAGAACGATTCGGAGGAATAACCGTAAACGGGCGGTTTGTCCCGACGCCGGACCCAAACTCCTATGGGTCTTGGCGTAATCGCTACCATCGGCACAACAGGCGCCGACGCCTTCCACTAGCATCGTGTAAGCTCCAGCCATCACAGGCGGTCTTGTACAAAGTGTCCTTTGATGACGCCTTCCTCAAGGATATGAAGAAAGATGAGGATCCGCGACCTAACGTCATT
Organism: Cyclophora albipunctata; assembly: GCA_963082685.1. Taxonomy (NCBI): domain Eukaryota; kingdom Metazoa; phylum Arthropoda; class Insecta; order Lepidoptera; family Geometridae; genus Cyclophora; species Cyclophora albipunctata. Next base: position 4,304,912 of record OY720135.1, on the reverse strand, counting down.
GGCGCTGAGAAGCTCGCCCGCCTGAAGATGCAAATCCGAAAGAACTTTCCGCTCAAGAACTCGACTTTCTCGGTACCCCTACAACTTTACACTTCTATGCTACATGACATCGGCCAGACGAACATCGCCCGTTCAATAGTAGGTCTTCTCCAAATTATTTCTTCCCAGCTACATAAATACCCCGGTCGCGAGGACGACTACGTCCGTCGCAAGTTAAAGATCTTACATGAATGGTCCTTCCCCAGAGTGTTTGAGGATGGGCCTGCCTTTTCGCTGTTGTGTCACCTTCACGCCCTGGGCTCCAAAACTCCCTATGATAAAGAACAGATCAAAGATGACATCACTGAGTGGGTAAAAGGCGAACGAACCTTCTCGGATCCGGAGTGGGTCAAATCCAAGCTCAAGTCCTTGTTCACTAACTGGGGCCACACGAAGCAGGCGAGCTTCTTGTCCTTCAAAGAATATTGCAACGACCCAATTCGGTGGGGTACGTCTGGTGGTGCACCTAAGAGCGTCCTTTTTGGCGAGACGTACCGCACCAAGTGGGGGTGGGCATTCAGTCGCGTGCTCAACGACGCCGGCCAGCCGGTGCCTTGTGACCTGTACGCTGATGCGCTTAAATCAAGTTCTGTCGCCCGTGTCGCCCTCAAGGAGGAACCAACCAAAACTCGGCCCATTATAACCACGCCTATCGCCTCATACCTTCGTCAGGCCTACCTCGTATACAGATGGGGAAAACCCAAGTTCATCAACTCCCCGATATCTTCATCGACGTGGCTCTCGGACTTCATGGCCACGAATTACACTTGGTACGGGTGCATCGACGGGAAGCGATTCGACCATTGCATTCCAAAGTGGTTTGTCCTTCTATTCGTCTCCATGATGGGCGAGCTCGACGAGGAGTGTGGCCGCGTCGCCGCCGAAGAGGTCGCGGACCTCGAGTCGCTGCAAATTGCGTGGAACGACCTGATTTGGGACTGGAATGGAGGCGTCCTCTCTGGTTGGCGATTCACCAGCTTGTTAGGTACGGTAGTCAGTTGGCTGGCGGCGGAGTGGATCATGGAAACAACTCCGTTGGGGTCGGGCGCTATGTATGGCGCCTTGGGTGACGATTTGATCGTCGCGAGCAATGTAACATCTATAGACCGTAAGACACTCTGCGACGCGTACGTAGCCTTCGGCTTGGACGCAAACATGTCTAAAACAACCGCGGGCCCCGTGGGGGAGTTTCTTCGTAAGACCTACTCACCACGGGGTATTGAATCCTATCCTGCACTTGCCATCCGTAGCCTCTGTTACGCCAACCCGTGGCTGGAGTCTTACTCGTATGAGTCTGCCTTGGACGCTAGCACCTCGTGGCTAACCCTGTACAGCCGACTCCTTCCTCACCGCCTTAATGATGATTGGCACCGCCCTTTCTTCCTGCGCGTGACGGATGTCATATGTTCTGTGCATCCAGAACTGCCGAAAGCGAGCATCCAGGACTGGTTGCATACGCCCATATCAGCCGGAGGTGGTGGCCCAGACGAATGGTCCATCCCTAGCCGCTGGACTCGCATTGTCAACTTGGCAGAACTCAGCACTAACAGAGACTCTTTCTTGCAAGTCTTGGGCATTTTGAAGACGTCGAAGGCAGTTAGGCGTGTTCCACTGCTGAGGCCCATTTGCATTCGGACCGTCAACAAGGAGCTGATCGCGCTCCGGTCCACGGAGGCACATAACAACACTGCCCCCTTTCCGGACGACGTCAATATCACCCAGCTGCTCGTTCAGTGGTACATAGCAAGATCTATCACGTCGGGGTCACCAGTTATAGGGGGTGTGCGTGGTAAATGTTGGTTGAATTAAACCACAAAGATGAATTGTCAAAGTTTATTAGCCACACACAACACACACTATTTTAGTTTTTAGAAGGATAGCAAGACAGGATCAATGTAGCACATAATACATATCATGTAATTAATCAAAGTAGTAAGTGAACAGTTCACGCGTGGGCAAAACGCGAGTGCACGTGAGAACGAGTTGTATGTGTCTCTCGTAGCATACGCTGTGATCGACTGCGCGCGCGCGATGCGCCTCCGCGTGGCATCACATTCCACAATTAACTTAAATGCAAGATTTGCACAAATTCGGAACAACGCATATCGCGCGGGTTTGCTTGCCGAATTATTGTTTGTTTACATTTGGTTAGAAATTATTTATTTGTGTTATGAATGTTATGTTACTGGGATATGAATGTGTGATGTATGTAAGTGGTTTTTAATATATTATTGTGTGTAAATAAAATATAATTATAATGTATGTTTAAGTGGAGGTCACCTACAGTTATAAAAGATAAAAACAGTAGCTGTTTGTTTAGTTATATATAAAACTCTAAAATATGTTCAAGTTTTGTTTAATTTTATTTAATTTTTTAAGAAAAAAATACTGTTTTGTACCCAGAGGTAAATTTTTCATGAAAATTGTTGACTATAATAAATATTAGTATAACTACTTGATAAATTCGTTTTATTTCTAGTTTATAGTAACTTATTTATAAAAGGATGTTCAAATAAACATAATATACCATAAAAACAGTTAATAAACCATAAATCAATAAATTATTCAAAGTAACAATTCGGGTGAAAATAACCCAACCTTACGCTTGGTGTTACAAATTTGGACCTTACGCTCGCCGGGTTAATATTGTCTCGCGTTAAAAAAAGGCTCATTCGAACTATATTGCCGGTTAATTAAAAGTGAAATTGGCCTTACGTGTGTGTCAAATAAGTACTTTCTCAGAATGAGTTCAAAAGTGTTAAAAACTCGAAGTGACGTAAATTGTCCTATCTTTGGAACACCCATTGTATTGTGTGCGAATATATTACCTACTGTAAGTGACGTAATAAAGTCTATTTTGTATGTGCGACATGATTTGCAAGAAAAAAACAAAGGAAAACAGCCATCTGTTACCGAGGTCCTCGCCTCTGTCTGCCGCGAGATCGAAAAGATCTGGACTTCTGCTTCGATTCCCACTGTGAGCACTAAACGCATTAAAGACTTGCTCAAGAGGTATTATGATGACTACCTAAAGCTTATTCGCTATCCTAAACAAAAAAGAACAGATTTTTATGAGGAAAAAGTCCAAAGTTTTCGACAAACAGCTATAACAAGTCTTTTTGATATCGCGGCTTGTAAATGCAGTACTTTTGATTCCTGCCCCTGTTCTAAGGATAAGAAGGTTCCTATTATTGAACGGACATTCCTGATAGACCAAAGGACCAACAGAAAAATGATAATAGGTAGCGTCGACCATCACGAAACCCAAAAAATGCAGCGAGCATTTGAAAGGCGCATGAAAGTTCGCAAGATGGAAAATGTCCAACAAAAAGTAGAGTCAAGTGCAACGCAGAAAACTCATACTGCGAGTGGAAACATTAGAGACTCTATTGGCAACAAAGAACCGGTACCATCGACATCAGCTGTGCAAAACACCATTGTAAAATACAACACAGTTAGTCTGCCAAAGTTGGCGAGCGTATGTGACCGATACGGAGTTTCTAATCGATCAGCGGCGGCTATCGCAAGTGCCGTGCTCCAGGACGTAGGGTTGGTCTCTGCTGAAAAAACCCGGTTGGTGATAGATAAAAGTAAGTTACGTCGGGCTCGAAATAAAGTAAGACAGAATCTTCAGGATGACCTTCATCAAGATGTGTTAGAGAGCATCTACTTCGACGGACGCAAAGATAAAACCCTACTGATCGAAAAGAACGGCCGTTCGTATCGACGAGTAGTAGTGAAAGAGCATATTTCACTAATACGCGAACCTAAATCTCTCTATTTAGGACATACAACACCACGCATTGGAACTGGAAAAGGAATATGTGATTCAATCCTAGACTTTCTTAACTGTAACAATATAACCTTGGATGATCTCAAATGCGTTGGATGTGATGGTACTAATACTAATACTGGATGGAAGTCTGGAGCTATACGTCATATGGAGTTACGTTTGAAAAGACCTCTACAATGGTTCATTTGTCAACTTCACGCTAATGAATTACCATTGAGACATTTATTTAGCTACCTAGATGGACGGACTAGTGGACCTAGTGCTTTCTCAGGTCCAATCGGCAAAGCACTGGAAACTTGTGAAAATCTCTCTGTAAAGAGTTTTGTACCTGTGACTGGAAACCTGATTATCCAGGATGGAGAAGCCACGAAAAGTTTAAGCACAGACCAAAAATATCTGTTCGAAATATGTCATGCAGTGGCATCTGGTGTTTGTAGTGAAGAACTCGCTAACAGACAGCCGGGCAATATGTCTCATTCTCGTTGGCTTACCACTGCGAACCGCGTATTACGCCTTTACGTAGGAACCAATGAGCCGTCTCAACAATTACGAGTATTGGTTGATTACATAATGAAAGTATACGCTCCCATATGGTTTCAGATTAAACGTCATTCTTCTTGTGAAATGGGGCCCAAACATCTGTTCAACCTGATACAGTACTCAAGATGCTTATCAGAGAAAGATAGGTCAGTCCTAGATCCCGTGATCCAACGAAATGCATTCTTTGCTCACCCTGAAAATCTTTTGTTAGCTATGATAACAGATGACAGAGAATTAGTGAGGGAATTGGCCCTGAGGCGTATAATTAAAGCTCGAAAAGAATCGCCCCGTAAGAATATAAGAATATTCAAAATACCGCAATTAAACTTCAGTGCGGGCGATTACACTGAAATGATTTATTGGAATGAGTTGTTAGTGACCTCACCTCCTATGTTTGATAAAGTTTCAGATACGACTTTGCTGCAAATGTTGCGCAATAAAAATACGATCACTTTAGAATTTTCCAAATTTCCCTGCCACACCCAAGCTGTTGAGCGATGTGTGAAGCTAGTCACGGAAGCTTCTATCACAGTGGCAGGAGTAAAGGCACGCGACGGTCTTATTCGTACGAAAATTCAGTCTAGATCTCTAATGCCATCCTTTGACAGTAAGGCCGAATTCAGATGCTAAAATTATAAACGTTCATGACTAAAATGGGAGATTTTCCTCTGATTGACTTACATTTTTTACCATAATATGTGAGTTAAAATGTTACTGTCTGTTCTAAATATTGATGAATAATGTTTGATTAATAATATAACATGTTTTATTTGTAATTAACTTGTTTTATTTTTATATTGCATTCACCTAACTTAGGTTAGAAAATATAAAGATTTCCGAAATTTCAAACGCAGGTAGAGGGCTATAAGTTATATCAATAAAAACAACGTATTACTACATTTCGTTCTTCTTGTCTTTCTGCAACTTTTGATACCTACCCATCGAAAAAAAAACAAAAAAAAAAAAAAACATCGAAATCGACCCACCCTATTACTGATGAATAGTTGCTGTTGAATTACAAAATATTATTATCTACAATGGTAATCTTAATGGATGTGGATAATTACTTCAATCGGCCAGACTTCTATTATTTTTGGCAACAAAATTTTGTGTGGCCATGGCCATTGACTCATTTTATAAGACGTGAATACTGTATTGAATGTGGGCACAATACAGATGTGAATTCACTGCAACATTTTATTCTTTCCAATGAAAGCGAAATGTTAAAAATGTTGTTTTATAGCATCTTTTTTTGGTGCCCAATATGTAATTTTTCTGTATATGAACACTATCCTGTCGATGAATGCTTTTTTTGTAACTAATTAATAATAAAATAAATGAGCAGCTATAGTAACGTACACAACTAATTTGATTTGCTCACTAATTTATTATGCCTATATTATATTCCCCGTAAATTTACATTTACTTTTAGTACTTTAAACAATGAAACGAAGAAGTGATACGATATTAGAGCTAGCTCTAAACAATGAGAGCGATATGATCCCTGATGATAACAAAAGGTTAGTTGTTTATAATCACGAAAGTTATTCTTATTCTTGTATGCTAAAATAAACTTTCATATTAATAATAATATTATTTGTCCTTAAGTTTTTTTTTTTTATTAGCATCAACAACACACCAAGACGACGTCGTTACACAATTCATGAGATGCCGTCTCCACAAGCGTTAGTATAAACATTGATTTGCATCCTAAGATTTATTTTTTCTTTTGGGTTGACTTATTCTTTTTTTTTAGATTTGTTACCGTGACAACAACTGATAATAAAGAAACTAAACCAAATAAAAAATCAAAGCGTGCCAAATCGCTTTTCCTTGAATCACAATATTATAATTCCGAAATATTAACTAGACCTCTTGTCGATTCATTAGATGAAGATGATGATACGTCGATTCAATGTCATGAAAACACATCTACATGTAAAGACAGAGATGACTTATGTCTGATTTCAACGTCATCAGTCAGTCCGTATCAACATGATGTTATGTCTCTCCAAAGTCAAGAATCTTCAAATTCGAACTCAAATGTAATAATAGAAGATAGAAGAACATTTATCTTCGTTAAAAATAGGAATATTAGAAAGAAAATTAATCTAATTATGGGGAATATGATATAAAAACAGTAATAGCCTTCTTTTTAAAGAAATAATACGATTTGCTAAAGTTATTATTTTTTTTCTAAAAATTGAAACTTTAAACTGCTCTGGTGTAAAGTTTCAAAAATGTCGGTTAATACAAATAGCCCGGAACCCGTCGATATTAATGTTAACTGTTAACTAGTGCTGTAATAGCATACCTACTCCATGATCCAAGAAGACGACATGGATTAGGTATGCTAACGTGATCTAAGTCGACTTTTTCAATTGTTTTGCTTGTTGTCTTTAATAAATAATTACGCAACTTATAATGGTTTATTATTTTTAACTATATTTAGGTATATTATCTTGACTATACCCTTAGTAGCTCATTATTTTACTCGTAGAGCCATTGCAGTAGTATCAATAACACGGCGCATTTACATTAAAAAAAATGTCCTTTACAACAAGTAGTTGTATGTGTACAGTACTCCCAAAGTGATAATGCGCATAGCAATCTTCGCCAGTGGTCGTGTTTCCGGAAACAACCGAATAATTTAATAGTAAGTGCCCTAACTAATGCACTTCAATTTAGCATCTAGTGCGATAGAAATAGGAGTCAATATCAATCAATAACAAGTTTGAACGGTCCGCGGCGGTTGACGGGTGCCGCCGATGAGTTGAAGGTCAGTCAGTTGTCTTTAAGTATTGGAAGTGCCCGCACGTGTTCTTTTCATGTGGAAATATATAGAGCTGATATTACACACCCTTCTTGGTTTTATTTCGTTGGTAAGTTTAAAATTTTCAACTTTAATTATGTTAGCTGCATAATCATAACTCATGAGTGTGTATCGATCATATCAGTCATTCTTTATTATTTTCTTATCTAAATTTAAATTCGAAAATTTGAATACTTTATTTGTATAAATTTGAATACTTAATTTTAATTGATTTTGAATATTTTTTTTGCTCATTTGACATATTCATTAGACATTTTGGAACCATATAATATGTAATTATTCGTAATTATTTACAATAATATTGAATTTTTCTTTACTTTTAAATCAAATAACTGTTCCTATCTATATCACATGGAACATTTTTATACATAAATTTAATAGAATGTTACAACTCCGCCAATTTCATCTTCTTTCAGATCGAATCCTTCCAGAATGGATAAATTTAAACGTGGGAAGCCGCTAAACTCACAAGCACGGCAAATGGTATTTAATGTGTACCTTTATTTCTTAAATGAAGCTAATGTATTCAAAAAAGACCATGACGGTTATTTTAAAAAAGTTCAGGAGCGTGTGACAAAATCTACAGGAATTTCACGCCGAACTTTGACTAATATATTGAACGAAAAAAGGCAAAATCAATCAATGAAATTGTCCACACCGAAAAAAGGAAAACCTAAAAGTAGGTTTCGGCTAGGACTTGATGATTTCGACTATTGTGTAATTCGAAATATGATATACAATTTTCAGTTGACGCTCAAAGAACTCCCAACTGTAAATAATTTGAGAAATGAGTTAATCGAAGCTATTAATTTCAAAGGCTGTGTAGAAACTTTAAGGCTTATCTTGAAAGACATGGGGTTTAGGTTTCTGAAAACTGATACCAATCGACGGTTACTTATGGAAAAGACAGATATACGTTTAAAAAGGATCAAATATCTCCGAGAAATACAGAAGCTGAGAAATGCTGGTAGAAACATAGTATTTATGGACGAGTCATACGTGCATACATCGCATACTAAAGGTAAAACTTGGCAAGTGTAAAGGGGCCCGTGCGCAGGTGGTGATGGCACGGTAATAAAGAGGCGAGTGGACTGTATATAATAGGTCTATATATTGAAAGTAGCAAACGTACAAAGGGTGTCGCGTCTACGAGACGTAAAACAAACAATAATTCAAAGTTAGGATGCGCGTGCGCGTGTGTTCGTTCGAACGATGTGAGACGAACTGCCTCGGCCAGGGCGCGGGCGATGACCCGAGACAGCTGATGCCGCCCCGCGCCCCGCGCCCCGCGACGGTTGCGTTGAGAGTATTCTCAACATACTCCCCCCGTTGAAGTGTCTTCAACAGAAGTGGTGGCTGCGACTGGAAGAGGACAGATTGTTGAAAAGGCTCGCCGAATGACGCCCTTGCGTGTGCGTATGTCGGCGACCCTCGCTATGCCGTCTCTGCCCGGCAGCACCTGGATGATGCGGCCCATGAGCCACATAAGAGGAGGAGATGCTTCATCCTTGATGACGACCAGGGTCCCTGGCTTGAGTTCTCCAGACGATCGGCGCCATTTGGTCCTTTCCTGCAGCCATAGAATGTAATCAGTCTCAAAACGTTTCCAGAAATGCCCTTTTATGAAGTCTATGCGGCGAAAACGTTCCAAGTTGCTGATGTTCAGGCTCTGGATCTGTGAATGTGGCAGCATCGTTAAAGATCGTCCAATAAGGAAATGAGCTGGGGTTAAAGGAGAGAGGTCTGAAGGATCGTCGGATAAAGGAGTTAAAGGCCTGGAGTTTAGGATGGCTTCCACTTGTGTGAGACATGTAGTCATCTCTTCAAAAGTCAGATTCGCTAATCCTAATACCCGCCTAAGGTGATGTTTTGTGGATTTAACTGCAGACTCCCATAATCCACCAAAATGAGGAGTATATGCAGGAATAAAAGAAAAATGTATACCGGGATCGATGCTATTAAGATCTAAGTTCTGTGACAGTAATTTAGCTAATTCATTATAAGCACCCACGAAGGTAGTACCATTATCAGAGGTGATGGATCTTGGTTTTCCCCTGCGAGCAATAAACCGATTAAGCGCGGCGATGAAGGCTTCTTTCGTGAGACCCGACACAAGTTCGAGGTGGACGGCCCTGGTAGCTAAACACACGAACACACAAATAAAACATTTAATTAATTGGCATCCTTTGCCCTTACGATTGGCTATCATGATTGGTCCGGCGTAGTCCACTCCTGTGTTGAGAAATGGAAATTCTAAAAGTACGCGTTTTGCTGGGAGGTTGCCCATGACTGGTTGAACAGTGGCAGCCTTGATCCTGCAGCACTTGACGCATTGATGTGTCACCCGCTTGGCCAGACTTCTGCCGCCGATAGGATAATAGTGGTGACGTATCGTCGTTAATAGAAGTTGAGGACCAGCATGCATGAGCCGTAGGTGGTACATGTTAAATAGTAGTTTGCAAATTATGTGAGAACTGGACATGATAATGGGATGTTTGACGTTATAATCATAAAATGAGTTTTTTAATCTGCCACCAACACGGATCAATTTGGTAGACAAATCATAAAATGGAGATAGAGAAAGAAGTTTATTTTTAGCTGGCAATGGCTTACCAGCTGCGAGTAAATGGTACTCATCGGGGAATGATTCCTGCTGACTTTGTTTCAATAAAAGGTTTAGTGAGTTGTTTAATTCTAAAGTAGTAAGAGAACCAGAGTTAAAACATTGTTTTTTGCATTTGTTTACGTAACGTATTACATAAGCCATAACACGTTGTAATTTATTGAAATTGGAAAACCTTGCGCATAATGAAGAAATTGTATTTTCAATAGGTTGTATTTTATCGGCATGATGACAGATAATCAGCAAAAAAGGTATTAAACAACCCATTTCTAAAGGAGAGCGAATTATTATTGTACATGCAGGCAATGAAAAAGGCTTCGTCTCAGGGGCTTTAATGTTACATAAATGTGTCGACTCAGAAGGTGACTATCATAAAGAAATAAACGCCGAACGTTATCAAACTTGGCTACGCAATCAGTTGATTCCCAACTTGCCTCCTAATAGTGTGTTGGTAATTGATAACGCCCCATATCATAATAAGCTGTCCGTGAAACCACCAAACTCAAATACACCCAAACCACAAATGATTGCGTGGTTACAACAACACAATGTTCCTCATGACCCAAATAAACTCAAACCTGAATTGTACAAAATTATAAAAATCCACAAAGAACAATACACAGAATTTGCCATTGACCGTATAATGGAGGAGCATGGGCATAAAATTGTACGATTGCCACCATATCATCCCGATTTCAACCCCATCGAAAACATTTGGGCGCAAATAAAACAACACGTTGCCAAACGAAATATTGCAATGAACGTTACGTCAGTTAAAGAAGCTATTTTAGAAAAAATCAACAATATAAGTTCGGAAGAATGGAAAAAAGTTCGTGATCATGCCCTTAAATGCGAAGATGAGTATAGGAAATATGACCCAAGAATCGATAGTTATTCAGATGAAATTATTATTTACACAGGAGATAGCAGTGATACAAGTGAAATTGAAGACCTTGATGAAAATTCCGATGACTCTATGATGTCAGGAATAGAGAATCTCCCCGATTCTGATTAAATAAAACTTTTTTTTCGTAATATAAATCTTCTTTTCATTTAAACCTCCTTTTTTCCATCGTTAAACCAGCTCCCAGCTTTCATTACATATTATATATATAAGAAATACGACCGATGCCGACCACTGGCGAAGAATTGTCTGCGCATTATAACTTTGGTTGTAACCACTCTATATACATATCGTCTTCCGACGCTCGGGGAATACGACCGTTGCCGAACAGTGACGAAGATTTCTATGCGCATTATCACTTTGGGAGTACTGTATATGGCTTTTAGTATAGACATTTTTTTCTAGACTGTAAATTTGTGAGGTGTAACTACATGTTTATTAGATTTTCAGGGGCGTAACTCCAAGCTAACTTCACAGGCCTGCAATTAAATGAGGCAAAAGACCGCAAAAATCTAAGAACTTATTCCCTTCTACATTTTTTTATAAGTATAAAGACAAAAGAAATATAGAAAAAAAAAGTTTTTTATTTTCGTTTTTTGCTCATTGCCAAAAGTATGCAAAATGGAGATACGCCCTTTGTTGCGGAAACCATCGATGGGATGTCTACGTGGTTAAGCAATGTCAAAACTCCTATTGCAGTTGTGGCAGTGCTACACAATATTGCTATCTATGAAGGAGACATGCAGTTTGTGGAAAGTATTCAGTAAATGAAGAAGTGTTTGTGCTAACATCATATGATTCGGTTAAAAATATTGAAAGGGATAGTTAAATAACCTTGAAGAAAACACAAATAGTGCTCTCCATTAACAAAAACAATGTTTTTGTATATGTGTTTCGGTTGTTACGCAACGTGCCGCTACCGAGATCGCTGACGCAGGACCGCGTTGCTACAAAAATATCACGTTCGTTCGTGATTTTGAGTGCGTAGTGAAAGTTACGTAGTTAGTAAAAACAAGATAAATCTGGTAATAACCGGAGCTATCTTGTAATCACATACAAGTGCGATCCCAGGGGGGAAGAGTTTCTAGCTTCGGTCGATCATTCTCCCTCCATCGAATTTACCAAAACATTCATAAATAGACTTTTTACGCTAACCGGTAATGGCACGCATATTCCGCTTGTCAACTGCAGATTAATGTTAAATATTAGCACTGGGCAAACAAACAGTTCTATCACAGCAAATAAACCCCTATCCTAAAACGTCCGACTATAAGAATCCACTTCAGTTAGATTCTTCACGTAACACAGTCACACGTATAAGCGTGGGACAAATTAACCGCGTAGCGTTCACTCACAGCAGTACAAGAGATCCATACCTTACAAATGAAGAAGTGTCTGATATTCTAGGAGTTGAGGCACAACCATTGCCAAGGAGACCCAAAACAGTCGCAACTGTAGAGGGTATTCCCGAAGCAAGTACATCTGAATCCGAAAAGAAAAAAGAAGTTACAAAAAAGAAAAAAGAAAGAAAGGGACGTGATAAAAAAAAAAAAAATTGTAGTTACAGACAACGCTCCTAATGTCACAAAGGCAATTCGTGATATAGGCTGGAAGCACTACGGGTGTTACGCACATACTCTAAACTTAATTGTGCAAGATGTGTTAAAAAAATTAGAACCCCCAAATAACCCTGTCTTAGATAAAATAAAAAAAATTGTGCGACACTTTAAAAGTAGTTCCACAGCGCAACAAAAACTATTAAAGTCGCAAACGAGTGAGGAGCCAAGCTGCATCCCAAAACGCTTAAAACAAGAAGTGCCTACACGTTGGAATTCAACATATTACATGCTGCAAAGGTTTGTAGATTTAGAATCACATATTCGAGCCACTGTAGCCACGTTACGTCAGGACCTTCCACTAATTTCGAATGAAGAATGGACCTTTGCTGCTGAGCTTTCCAAAATATTAAAACCATTTGACGATGCCACAACCTCATTAAGTGGCCAAAACTACACTCGTGAGCAAAAAAATCGACTCAGGTGACACACCTGCAATCAAACATCACCGACAAAAAAACAAACCATAAAAATATGTTTTTCTTAGTAAAATATTAAAGCTGCTATTGTTATATAGCTTCAAAACAGTGTAAAATATTGTCATGTTTATTGCTGACATAACCCAATAATAGGCTGTTATCAGTAACTACCCCTTTTCGGCTCGATTACAATAGTGCTAATTAAGGGTTACTGACCCATATAAAAGGTTATTTACCTGGCTCACCCTTATCAGTTAGCCGTCAAACGTCAACCGATACACATCTCCGTTATCAACAAACAAGAACTCCACCTGAAAATGGACACAACAAGTACTGAAGCTGCTCAAGCCGTCACCTTGTTGCAACAAGGCCAGAGTCAACGTGAAGTGGCTCGTGCGCTGAACATGAGCCAGTCTGCAGTTTCCAGAGTTTATCGTCGTTACCAGGAGACCGGTAACTTTAACCGAAGACCCGGTTCCGGAAGAAAAAGGTGCACATCGGACAGAGATGACCGATTCATTGTCAGCACATCGCTAAGGAATCGAGCCCTCACTGGCGTTCAAGTCCAACAACAGCTCCGAGAAACGCGAGGAGTGGCTGTGAGTGGTTGGACAGTCAGAAGACGACTCAAGGCAGCTAGCCTTAAGCCAAAAAGGCCAGCTACTGGCCCCAAATTAACCCCAGCCCACAGAGCAGCCCGCTTACGATTTGCCAGAGAACACGTGGATTGGACTGACGAACAGTGGAGCTCCGTTCTCTTCTCGGATGAAAGTTTTAGTTCAGAAAGTTTCGTTCGTGATTTTGAGTGCGTAGTGAAAGTCTAAAAAAATAAATATTAATTGTTTTGAGTTAAAAATAGTGTTGATAAGAACTATTAACAGATTCTTAATTATTATTTAGTGTGTAAATAATAAAAGTATTTATCTATCATGTCACGTGTAAATAGTAGCGTTCTTTGGGACATATTTAAAAAATCTGAGACTGAAAAGAAGGCAAAATGTACATTGTGCGGTAGTTGGTACAATTTTAAAGCATCGACCGGAAACCTTAAATCTAATTTAAAATCTAAACATCCTGACGCATATCGGCGCGTTGTTGTCGCGCAGCAGAGGCAACATACGGTGGAACCTAATGTGGATACGGAAGTTGCAACTTGCTCAAGATCAGCTGCGGCAGCTACAAGTCTTATTGTACCATCAAGGAGAGACTCAAGGAGAGACGGTAACGACAGCCAGGGTTCGCTCTCATTAGTGACCTCTAGTTTTGGGAGATTTCAACAGACCATAGATAGGTATAGTACTACGAAAAAAATATCAAAAGAGACTTCCAAAGCCAACGAATCGTATTTGGCTGTAACAGCACACTACGTCACTGACGATTTTACAATCAAATCAATTTTGATTGAATGCAAGGGCTTTCCTGTGAACCATACCAGTGAAAATATACGTATTGCCTTAGTGAATATGGAGGCTGAATGGGGATAACGAAATAAAATTCGTTGAAATTTTCTGTATCGAGTAGGATATCCTAAAACAGCATCAGTCATCATGAATTCAAAGAATGCAGCCTCACGCGTTATCGTTTTAACAACGGTATATCAAGATAAATCTGGTAATAACCGGAGCTATCTTGTAATCACATACAAGTGCGATCCCAGGGGGGAAGAGTTTCTAGCTTCGGTCGATCATTCTCCCTCCATTGAATTTACCAAAACATTCATAAATAGACTTTTTACGCTAACCGGTAATGGCACGCATATTCCGCTTGTCAACTGCAGATTAATGTTAAATATTAGCACTGGGCAAACAGTTCTATCACAGCAAATAAACCCCTATCCTAAAACGTCCGACTATAAGAATCCACTTCAGTTAGATTCTTCACGTAACACAGTCACACGTATAAGCGTGGGACAAATTAACCGCGTAGCGTTCACTCACAGCAGTACAAGAGATCCATACCTTACAAATGAAGAAGTGTCTGATATTCTAGGAGTTGAGGCACAACCATTGCCAAGGAGACCCAAAACAGTCGCAACTGTAGAGGGTATTCCCGAAGCAAGTACATCTGAATCCGAAAAGAAAAAAGAAGTTACAAAAAAGAAAAAAGAAAGAAATGGACGAGATAAAAAAAAAAAAAAAATTGTCACTAATGCACCTGGCAGAAGCGCGTTCAATCGCGTCGAGCGAAGAATGGCGCCTTTAAGCCGGGAATTATCTGGACTCATACTCCCGCATGATTCTTATGGAACCCATTTGGATGACCAGGGGAGAACAAAAGATCATGTCCTTGAAAAAAAGAACTTTCAGAAGGCTGGTGAAGTTCTGGCAGAGGTATGGAACAACATGGTTATTGACGGCCATGACGTTGTTGCAGAGTATATTGAGCCAGACAGCGCTGAAGGTTTCATCCCAGATATGCCATCCCAGCAATGGTATAAGGAGCATGTTCGAGAAAGCCAATACATGCTACAGGTAATATTAAAATCTTGCGTTATTATTATTTTAATAAATTTATAATATTTGTTTTTACCTATACAGTTAAAATATTTTAATTTCATCCCCAGGTGGTGAAGTGTAATGATCGCGCATGCTGTAAAGATATGCGGAGTTCGCTGCGATCCCTTCTCCCACGCTTCCTTATACCACCCTACCCTATTTTACAGACCTCAAGTGGACTCTATATCGAATGGCAAAACTTTTGCTCCATTTCTTCTGCGTCAGGCAGTAGCCATCACTCCGGTACATGAAGGCTTCGGGAAATTGATCTACGATTTATATTGCCCTAGCCTGGAACGCCGTGTACTACTAGAAAGGACGTGTCAGAGGTGTTCCTTATATTTCTCTTCAAAGAAAAAAGCCAAAGAATACATTCATTATTGTAAAGCACTTGGGAGAAATACGGAGCACGAGTATGTTCGTCCAACCCGCATTCTGACGCGGAGATCAAATGAGGTCATCTGCGTAGTACGCGAAGACGATGCGGCCGAGTGGATCAACGATGAGGATGTAGATCCTCAGATGATGACCGATGTGCGAACATCTGATGTGCGCGACGCTTTGCCGGTAGTAAGCGTAGGAGACAACGTCACGATTCCGTGGTCCGAAGACGTTTAATTTCTTTTTAATTCTTTTTTTTTAAGTTTTTTTATTTAGTTATTTTTTCATTGCTACTGCATTGAACATTAATTTTGGTTATAATTGTGATCCTTCATTTTCTTTATTAAATAATCTATATCCATTAAACCTGTGTTTTATTCATGTGGTTGCAAAGTTTTGTAGATATGAAAAAATACACGTGATATAGGCTGGGGGGGGGGGGTTGACTGAAACCTCACGATGTATCACCAAGGGGGAGGGGGGGGTCAAAAAATGGCAAAAAAACATCACGTGATTTATGGACGGCCCCTAACGTAAAATAGGTAGGTATTTATGACGCACAATATATTATCAGAGAAAACGGCGAATACATAGTTATTAAAATAAATAGTTATGGTAACTGGTATTATCATCAATACCAATACATTGTTACGGTATTCCAAAAATGAATACCGACCCATCTCTACCAAACTGTAATGCCATTTCTGAGTTTCATTAGAAAATGTTTTTTCTTTTATGTTAAATTTGTACCTAATAATGTTGATAAGGTAGTTCATTTCATTAGAAGCATAAATAAAAACTATAATTAAATAAATAAAAGCCTATAATTCATAATAAACCATAAATAGGTAGTAAATTGATAGCCCGCACCCGTGCGTTTTAGGCACTGGGAATGAAAATATCAATCCCAGTGCCTAGCACGCACCGGTGAGGTGTAGTTTTCCCCCTCAATAAAAACATGATTACATATAAATATACATAACCTAGGATAATAATAATCATAACTAATTACTTTTAAGTCAATCAAACAAAAAAATAACATTTGGCTTCCCAGTTCATCATACATTATGAGGTTGGCAGCCAACCTGTTAAAAATATTTAAAGGGATAGTTAAATAACCTTGAAGAAAACACAAATAGTGCTCTCCATTAACAAAAACAATGTTTTTGTATATGTGTTTCGGTCAATAAAATTTAAATGAATAAGTAATATTGCGTATTACTTTCAATTAAACCTCCTAAGCCCATTGCTTTTAGCCAACAGTTGCCAAATTAATATATGCCATAACTGTATCAATTTCACCGCTAGGTTCGATCATCAATACTGAGAATCAAGGACAAACTTCCAGCCGACCTCTTGCCAACCCATAGACTGACATAACATCAGTAAACTAGAATAACTGATATTATATACCATGATTGAGACAACTTTTATATTGAACATTATGAAGAGGAACATGACCAAGCCACAAGAGACCTCAAGAGCTGTCACCGCACTGAAGTACCATCAGTGGACCAGAACCACTGATGAGACTTCACATCAATTGAAAATGTTTCACTTTCCATCATGCACATTACAAGCAAGCCTGGTCATCTTTGCCATAGATTTATAAATGGATTCAAAAAAACACAAACATTTGGAACGACTTGTGAAACAACTGACATCACACAATATAAGTACAATATGGATTATCTCATTTTATTATATTTTTACTACTTTTATTTGATGCCCATTATTATTTGAAATAAATAATTTGAGTGGAAATCTCAATTGAATAAACTTTATGTCAGTATTAATTAAGAATGTCTTTTGTTCTGGTACTGCACACTTGGGGAGAAAATGTTTATTGAAATTGTTGAAACATTTTTGTGGAAAAGATTTAAACTTGGCTTAAATATCTTCTTAAACATTAAAATGGTATTGAATTAAATTGTTTGAGAAATTCAACTCACAGAATTAACAATAACAAGTATTACCATCTTGTCCAATTCTTAACCATGGCTTAGGATTAAGATCACCAACCCGCAGTTGGCAAGCAGATGATTAAGCCTAATCCTTCTCACTGTACTAATATCTACAGTGAGTTGAGACAGCCAGCCCAACTTTTGCCCAACAGTGGGACATTACAAGCAAAATTTTTTTATAACACAATTCGTTCAAATCCGTCAACGAAGAACAAAGACAACAGATATCTTGGTAGATGTTTTTTCGTATCGGTTTCATCGACTTTAAACTTTTGTGGACAACATTTAACTTCTGATAGATCTTTCTCTTGATAATTCAACGTTTTTCACAAAAAAATCTATCCAATTAAGACTGTTTGTATGGACAAAACCATATCACCGAGACTAATGACCATGTCTAGTCTACCCATGATTACCCATCAATGAACAGAAATACACACGGCTCGCGGTATTTCCGCCATAGAAAGGTGAAACAAACAAACCTAACATAACCAGCGAAAACCCTATTCACTATCGAATTCAAAACTTAGCACCATTTCACTTCTCTTATATTCAATTTACGTATGGAATTGACTAATCTCCACAAAATAGGCAACACGTTAACAGACCAACGAGAAACTAATAATCAGACAATTATATCAAATTCGTCGACGACAAACGATTAAAATAATTATTATTTATAATATAACAGAGCAGTCAAAATAAAACATGTATTAATTGTGAACAAAACGAATTACAACTCCAATTTTTTGTCAAACGCTGCCATTTTTTCTGTCTGGTCTGACCACAGACCAAGAAACTAAAGATGTCTGTCTGACTGACTGACTGACTGATAGAGAGATCCACAGACAGACCAGGAGGAAACAAGAGAGAGATCCAGAGACCAGTGTCATAGACACAGATCAGAGAGAAGAGAACGAACGAACAAATGAATGAGTCAATGAGTGAGTAGATTTACAATAACCATGGAATAGGAAATTTTTCTTAGCAAGCAAAGCAAACAACGTCCACTCTCACATATTCGCGATTGCAACCCTAACTAAATAATTTTAATTTAATCAACTGCTATCGCTAATCCCTACCAATGCATCAGTAAGCACATAGCAAAATAAATCTATTGTTGGATTGTTACCTCAAACCACCCTCAAACATACCACAGACTGTTAAGCGCCAAGTAAACTAAGTCCATGGACACAGTTACGTTCATTCGCTCGCCGGCAGTCAATCCGATTGAATGTGTCATCGACATTCATATCAACAACTCAGATTTTTAATTAATAAACATGCCTTCTTGTGTTTTTAAAAAATGTACAAACCATTCAAGGAAACAAAATAAAAGTGATGGAATTTCATTCCACTCGTAAGTACACTAAGCGAAAATGCATCTCAGCTGGATGACACCCTCGCTGGCGACGCCATTACGCAATACGCATCATGCTTATTTCCATATTACGCATCATGATATTGTACCTTTAGCGCGCGATCTTCAACAATTTTACACTAACGCCATCTATTGGGGTGATGGAAACAACCGCACGGAACACCTACTATAATAGACGTATTGATGACCATTCTCCAGGCTACCAGAAGATGACTACAAGAAGGAAGTATGGCTTCAAATCATCCGAAGACAGCGGCAGGAACACGACTGGGAGCCTACGAAGCATACTCGAGTATGCTCCGCGCATTTCAAACCGGCTGACACTTATTTGACTACTAAAGGATTAAAGAGGTTGACTCCGGGCGCTGTGCCTTACTGGCAGGTACGATCATTATTTTAAAAAACGTTTAGGGTAGTAAGACTGCGTTCCTAAGGGCGCTTTCAAATTATGCGTTTCGTGTCGGACCGCTGCGGTGCCGAAGCGGTGCGTTTGTCGTATTGTGTACGTACGATCGTGTGTTTTCATACAAATCGAGCAGCTCGGCAACAGTGCGGCGTCGGTACCGCGAAATAATTTTATTACGCACTGTTGCCGAGCTGGTCGATTTGTATGAAAACACACGATCGTACGTACACAATACGACATACGCACCGCTTCGGCACCGCAGCGGTCCGACACGAAACGCATAATTTGAAAGCGCCCTAAGCGGTGCGGACCCCATTGTCCAATCAAAGCGCATTGTGATTGTCAAACTCATTGACATGTCGAAATCTATTCGTAATGCATTTTCATTGGTCAGTTGAGTTCCGCTCAGCTTTCACCATCAATAAGTATAATTGGGCTTTTGAAAAAAGAAAATAGATTTTTTTTATATATTTTATAACTTTATTATTAATAATATTGATATTTAATGCAAAAAACTTAAAAAATATATTTTTTCAATTAATTATAAACAATTAAAAATTGAATAAAAATACGTGACTATAAACGCGCCATAATTGGTCACCGTGGTTGTGACGCGATAATGTATAGCTAATTAGCTATTTAACCATAAGTACGTACAGCGTTTACGGCTATTACACGTGTAACCGAATGGGGCTATACATTATGACGTCACACGCACTCGGGTTTGTTCGGGAGTTGTCCGAGTGTTTTCGGTACTGGATTCAAAAATTAATTTTTATTTTGAAATAACTTTTGAATTATTGCGAAAAAAATAAAATAGTATTGTTATAAAACTAATATATAATCTTTCCATTTATCACAAAAAAAATTTTTTTTCAAAAGCACAATTTAGGGTAATATTATTTGAATGTCCTATTTTACCTGAAGTGAAAGATTGCAATTTCTTCGTGAATTAACCATATCCATCCAAAATAACAGTTTTTACACCAATTTTTTTTACAGTTTTAGATAAACATGGGATACATTTTATCCCGAAATTCCCGCGGGAACGGGAAGTGGGTAAGACCGCGGGGCGCGGCTAGTATTTAACTTAAAATAAAAGTTGCAATCCTTGGCTTGAACGCAAGAGTAGGCTCGCCGATCGGCCTTAGTGAACCTACTATTATTTCTCTACTCTGGTATTAAACTTATAAATTAATCTCAAATAATAATACTCACAGGTTAATAGCACCTCCTATCCAAATCCATAGCTTGGTCATGTAATTTTGATTGACTTCCTTGTCGCGGACGTTTTTTCGACGAGTCCGCAATCCAGTTTGTATATTAAATCCATCATGATCACAACTAAAATACAATGGCAACATTGTGGGGTGGATTCTTGCGTTTGAGTCGCCATCTTAGGAACTGCCAATTCATTTGGTTTCTAATGTCAATGTCAGAGTTCACGTTAAAATCGATTAGTTTTGTGCTCTATGCCTCACAAGATGGCGCTCACCACAGACCACGAAACAAGGCGCTCACTACCTACCTAGGGTTGTAGCGGTAATATTACATTCGTAAACTTACGTAATATACCATATTTTAAGTAAAATACGAATAAATTACGGTAAATTACGGTAAAATTGGTAAACCTAACCACCACAGAAGCAAATAGAACAAAAGAAAAAGCTGTCAAAGTCAACGTCACACAGACGAGGGGTGCAGTTTGCAGTAGTGTTTACACAGACCAAATAGCTACACTACCTTATTCGTCCGTCAGTCTACCTATTACGGAACGGCAACAACGCAAAATGTTATTGCAAACTGCACTAATCGGCAACATCCTACGCAAAGCTATCAAAGCTTTTTCTTTTGTTCTATTTGCTTCTGTGGTGGTTAGCGTTACCAATTTTACCGTAATTTATTCGTATTTTACGAGCGTTTTCGGTAAAATTACGTAATTTTGCAACCCTATACCTACCTCACCTTACTAGTTTTGTCTGGAGATGGGCGGCAATTCGTGGTCTGTGGATGAGACTATCAAACTGTCAATGCGCCACTGTCAATTTGACAGATCTTTGACAGTCACATTAATCACAACACAACCATGGATTTAATTTGCGTTTGAGGAGTCGCCATCTAGGGAACAGGCAATTCATTTTGTTCCTAATGTCAATGTCAATGTTCACGCTAAAATCGATTAGTTTTGCTCTAAGCCTCACAAGATGGCGCTCCCTACCTCACCTGACTAGCTTAGCCTGGAGTCTGGACTCAGAAGATGAGCGCCACCGGAAACAACAATGTTTGGCCGTGAAATCACAATACTTATGTCGTCACCTTTAGGCGGTCTATAAACTCCGATACCACGGTTGACCATTGACCTATAAATTTACTTACTTTTACTTTGATTATTGGACGTTTTGAGCTTCGATCAACAATACACAACGTTTTGTACCGTAATCTATACTAATCTATACTATCTATATCTATACTAATATTATAAAGCTGAAGAGTTTGTTTTGTTTGTTTGTTTGTTTGTTTGTTTAAACGCGCTAATCTCAGAAACTAAACTACTGAACCGATTTGAATAATTCTTTCACTGTTAGATAGTCTATTTATCGAGGATGGCTATAGGCTACATTTTATCTATACTAATATTATAAAGCTGAAGAGTTTGTTTTGTTTGTTTGTTTGTTTAAACGCGCTAATCTCAGAAACTACTGAACCGATTTGAATAATTCTTTCACTGTTAGATAGTCTATTTATCGAGGAAGGCTATAGGCTACATTTTATCTATACTAATATTATAAAGCTGAAGAGTTTGTTTTGTTTGTTTGTTTGTTTAAACGCGCTAATCTCAGAAACTACTGAACCGATTTGAATAATTCTTATTTGAATAATGTGTAAAAATTGTGAAGGCTTGAAATAGCATATCTAATTACTCTGTTGGGAATATTCTAATTGTTATTGATTTCTGTGTTTTAGGAGACTGAAGCCTCATCCCAAGTCACCGAAACAAACCCTGACTCAGTATTCACTCAAGATACGCTACGCGAAGTGTTCCTCAAATCGAAAATAAAAAAAATTACACAGGACAAAACGAAACTACGAATAGAAAATAAAATATTGAAGCAGAAAATTGGCAGGCTTGAAAAAAGGTGCTACTTACTGAAAAAAACAATTATACACTTGACTAAAAGTAGTTCAAAATAAATACTGTGTTATTACTATCCTATCCTATCCTACCTACTAATATCTTATATATAAAATTCTCGTGTCACAGTGTTCGTTCGCGTACTCCTCCGAAACGGCTTGACCGATTCTCATGAAATTTTGTGAGCATATTGAGTAGGTCTGAGAATCGGCCAACATCTATTTTTCATCCCGAAATTCCCGCGGGAACGGGTACAACGCGGGTGAAACCGCAGGGCGCAGCTAGTAATATTATAAATACGAAAGTTTATGAGGTTGGATGTATGTTTGTTGCTCTTTCACGCAAAAACTACGGAACGGATTAGGATGAAATTTTACAATAATATAGGTAGGTCATACATCACCACTTGATGCCGAAACGTCAGATTCTTCTGTGAAGTGTTTCCTGTAAAGGGGCCGAAACGTCAGATAAAAATGTAAATTAAAAGCGAAGTGTATCCGGAAACGTAGTTTCAATTCAAAATGAATAGTTAATTTAAACGTACTCACACGGGTTTTTTCGCGTTGGAAAGTTTATAAAGCAAGTAAATAACTTACTTTTTTATTTCCCGCCGTTTCGAGGGGATTGCACCTCTGAGTTCACCCGCGACCACGAGAGGTGCTAAAAAAGTAAGTTATTTACTTGCTTTATAAACTTTCCAACGCGAAAAAACCCGTGTGAGTACGTTTAAATTAACTATTCATTTAATTTAACTAAACGTTTAAAATAGGTGTTCAAATCGTGTAAGGCGGCCAATGATTGAACGAAAGTTTGAGCGAGTTTAATTTTTAATGTACAATATTTAATATTGAACAATATTGCTTCGTGTAGGGTCAGTATTGCGCAATATTTGACATGTTGCTCGGGATCAAACTATTCTCCGACTGAACAAGAAAAAATTGCACAATTTTCTTATTGTGCAATATAATTGACCGTTTGGATCCAAACGCAATTCAATGTTATTGCACAATTAAATATATTGTACAATGTTATTGTAGGTCTAGGGGCCACCTTAGTTTAAAAAATGAATAGTGTTCGCTTAAACTAAAGAAACCAGTAGTATACATTTATTAAAATTATTGCAAAATTAATTAAAAAATTGAAAAATTAATAACAAAACATAAAAAGTTTATTTTGCCGAAAAAATTGCAGATATGATTAATGATTATCATTAAAAATTCAATTATATTTTACTATTATCGGTGATTAAGTTTCCGTAATTAACATTGTCATTTAATACCTAAAAATGATATTATTTATTGGGATCCTAGTATTTAGTAAGTAAATTAATTTATTATAAACTGCGCCCCGCGGTTTTACCCGTGTTGTGCCTGTTCCCGTAGGAATTTCGGGATGAAAAACAATGGATTTTTCTAAACAATTTTTTTTTTTTACTACACAATTGTTTTTTCCCAAATAATGTTTTTTACTAAACATTATTCCAGTGCCTTACATTGCATGTAACGACACATCTTCAATAATGAATGCGTTGTCTTGGCGCGTAAAGTTAAAACTCTGGAACTCTCTGGACCCGACCACAAATAAACAAGATTTGACACCACCTCCTAGACGAGTAGGAATCCAGTCTTTAGTCCTTGCTCAAAGACGAGAAGCCGACATCAACCCCCAATCAGCCGCCGAAAGGTCAAAAGAAGAAAAAGATATGAGGCTCAAACTGTTCCGGCTGATGTATGAAGCCATTAGAGATAGCGATTTAAAAGTAAAGCGAGCTGAAATTATAAGAACACATTATAATAACTCAGCTATTTGTGATATGGGATATTTAATAGGCGATGTTACGGATAAATCTAATCTTATAACTGATATTTCTTCCACTTTGACAAGGTATGTACAGTATACCAATATACTCTATTTTATTCTATCCTATCCTACTGATATACTGGGACAAGCCCGTTGGCACAGTGGCAGTGAGAGCGCTTACTGTGTCGGGGGTTGCGGGTTCGATTCCCGCCCGGAGTCAACAATATGTGCAGACATAGTTGTTGGCGACGACGTCTGGGTGTCAATTATATATTCTTATAAAGTATTTGTGTATGTATATGTAGTAGTATCAGTTAATTAGATTCCATAACACAAGCTTAGAGCTTACTTTGGGTCTAATTAACCGTGTGTGAATTTGTCCAGGTATATTTATTTATTATTTATTATTATTATATTATAAATGCGAAAGTTTGTGAGGATGTATGTATGGATGTATGTATGTTGCTCTTTCACGCAAAAACTACTGAACGGATTTGGATGAAACTTTACACTAATGTAGGTTATACATCAGAATAACACATGGGATAGATTTTATCCCGAAATTCTTGCGGGAATGGGTACAACGCGGGTAACACCGCGGGGCGCAGCTAGTACTATTATATTATAAAGCTGAAGAGTTTGTTTGTTTGAATGCGCTCATACCAGTAACTACCAGTCCCAACAGCCTCCGTGGTCTTGTGGTTTGAGCACCCGGCTCACGACCCGGAGGTTCCGGGTTCGATTCCCGGTGGGGATATCTCACAAAAATCTCTTTGTGAGACTTTCCTCAGTTTGGTTAGGGCATTGCAGGCTGAATCACCTGATTGCTCGAAAAGTAAGATGATTCCGTGCTTCGGAGGGCACGTTAAGCCGTCGGTCCCGGTTACTTTCTACGGATAGTAGTCGTTACGTGAGCCATTTCTGAGGCCTTCGGCGGCTCGATAACTCTGACACCAGGATTGGTCAGGGTGACCATCCACTCGATCGATTATTTTTGTAATAGATAGCGATATTCAACGGGTAAGTTATATATGTATAAGCTATTTTTCGTCCCCAAACTTTTCCAAATGTTCACAGATGATGTATTTCTATTGCCGCTATAACAACAAATACTAAAAATAAAATAAAACAAATATTCAAGGGGGCTCACATAGAAAATACGGGATTTTTTACCGTTTTTTAAAGTACGGAACCCGTGCGCGAGTCCGACTCGCACTTAGCCGGATTTATAAAAATATTCCTTTCATTTTCCACAGATTTTACGAGGAATGGAAACCCATAGAGCACATCAATGCTTACGAGCAGATAGCTAATCAAGCCATAGAGATCAATAATTTGATAGATCTTATACGAATTGTGAAGAAAAGAGAAGAGCAGGAAGCGCCTAAGGAAGTAAAACCGAAATAAATAAATATCAATCACCATCCTACTTCCTATACTTATCCTATGCTATCCTACTAATATTATAAACTAGCAGCGCCCCGCGGTTTTACCCGCGTTGTGCCCGTTCCCGTGGGAATTTCGAGAATTTTTTTACATAAAAACCTTCCTCTTGAATCACTCTACCTATTACAAAAAACCGTTGCGTAATTTTAAAGATTTAAGCATACAGATAGACAAACACGAAAAAGTGACGACTTTATTTTATACTATGTAGTGATATGTAGTGATGCGAAAGTTTGTGAGGATGGATGTATGTTTGTTGCTCTTTCACGAAAAAACTACGGAACGGATTAGGATGAAACTCTAGTTATATAGGCTATACATAGGAATAACACATGGGATACATTTTATCGAAATTCCCGCGGGAACGGGTACAACGTGGGTGAAACCGCGGGGCGCGGCTAGTAATAATAATAAATAACGGCTAGTATTTTTATAGATTTACTAGCAGCGCCCCGCGGTTTTACCCGCGTTGTGCCCGTTCCCGTGGGAATTTCGGGAATATTTTTACATAAAAACCTTCCTCTTGAATCACTCTACCTATTACAAAAAACCGCATCAAAATCCGTTGCGTAATTTTAAAGATTTAGTGTAGGGCCACATCTGCGGAACGTACGGCGCCGAACCTTCCGCTAAATACGCTTGTAGTGTATTTCAAGTTATCTATGACACATCAGTACGCGGCGTAATTTCGACTGATGTGTCATAGAGCGGAAAGTTCGGCGCCGTACGTTCCGCAGATGTGGCCCTACACTTAAGCATACAGACAGACAAACAGTGTGACAGACACGAAAAAGAGACGACTTTATTTTATACTATGTAGTGAAGCATATATAGGGTCAGACAGACAGCGGAAAGCGATTTTGATTAATACTATGTAGTGATGTATGGATTCCTAAACCAATACTATTTATTAAATTTGAATAGGGGGTAGTAAAAAATACACTGAACGTGTTATACAATTTATTATATTTATAAGTACTCGTCTTAAAATTGAAAAATCAAAAAGAGGCGCCATATTTCAATATACGCGCCAAAATGACAAAAAGAAATTCCTTTCTAACGCTCTCTCTAACCTAAATCGAACAAGGTTCCAAGTCATTCCGTATTATTAAAAACTATAGAACTTTGCCCAATTAATTTTCTAATAGAATTACACAGTAACTCTAAAAATTCACTTTGACAAAGTCCTATCTAAAAACGCTTTACAAACGAGTTAGAACCATGTCTCTCTGCATAGATAACACAATATATAAGCAATTTTTTATATACAACATTTTTATTATGTTTTAAATCTTATGCATTTTTGGTCACAGAACGTCGTGGCAAATTTTTACAAACAATAGTAGCCGAGCGAGTTTACTAGCCACTATCCAGCAAATTCACTATCTACTAATAACTCGCCCAGTGTGTAATCATATTTACAAGCCAACTAGCAATGATTAGAGTTTAGCAGAAAGTGAATTCGCCGGCTAGTAAACTTGCCTAGACTAGTGGGTTAGATTGAGAATAAACAGAAATTCGTTTTGCAAGAAAGGGACAGGAGAGAATCTTTCGGAGCTTATAATTTCTTTATTTTTTAATCTATTTTGATTCTGATTTCAGTTTTGATCATAATTTTAGTTATTTTACTAAATTCATCTCTCAAATTGTACACTTTTAATATCAGTCAAATACCATCATATATTCTGCTTGACATTAAATGTACCATCATCGTCATTCATCATCATTCAATTAAAGAGCTAAGCTCTAGTCAGGGAAAGATGAGTGCCATTTGTGTCAATTATTAGCAAACCTTCAAATCTTTACGACACGACAGACACCTTGATACTTAATGTGACATTTCCTTAATTTGATGTAATATCTTCAATGCGCGTCAACAAAGTCCCCAAACAGCATTTTTTTATAAATGATTCAAGAACTGTATGACATTTTTAATTTTAATTTTGTTTGTTAAGCAAAAACTTGCCACAACTAAAATATACACAATCATAAATACATAATTTTTTCTTCTCCAAAGAAACCCTATTCTCATAAGGTGACATAGTCAAATATACATTTAATATTATCTATTTACAATCATAAAAAATGTCAACTATCTTTCTAACAAATGTTCATGAAAAATGGACCTTTCAGGGTGATCTCCACCGATGGTGGTACATATCTACGAATCAAAGGAACATAGTATAGCATAGTTCTAGTGAAACCACCTTTTACACGAGATGCATGTTACTAACACAAGCAACTGCAGTCGGCAACTGCAGTCGGCAACTGCGGTCAACAACTGCAGTCGGCAACTAGTTGGCAACAACTGTCGACATTTCGGCAAATGAAATAACTTTGACAAGTACTGTAGCGCCCACACACAGAGACTTCAAATACCTCCTTAGTAGAGATTTAATGAGTGATATTGATGTGTAATGTATGAAGACGCCTAACGCCTCGGTGGTCTAGTGGTATGTGCGCTCGCCTGCCAAGACAGGTCCCGGGTTCAATTCCTGGATCGAGCGAAAATATGTTTCCTTTTCAAACATGGCTCGAGTTTGAGATCACCAACCCGCATTTGGCAAGCGTGGTGATTATGCCTAATCCTCTTCACTGTACTGATAACTTCAGTGGGATGAGAGGCCTTTGCCCAGCAGTGGGACATTACTGGCTAATACTAATGTATGAAGAAATAAGTCGTATTAGTTAATTATCGATTAAATGGAAGTCTCTGAGTGCAGAAGTATTAGTTATTACCACGAAGCTAAAACAAAGAGGAGCTGCCCTAAGCAACTGTGCACTGTGATTCAACTAGGTCCTGACGTCATCATGGTGGGCGGAGGCACTTAGGCTCCGCCCACCTGATAGCATAGTATGCTATCAGCGTTCCTCGGGTGCACATGTGACGAGACTCGCATTATAAGTGTGTTTTTTGCGTTTTTAACAAGAAAAGGATGAAGGGTTGTGTTTTACTATGTCAAAGTTACTCAGACAGACGTTCTGATAATATGGGTGGCATCTCATTTCATTTCTAAGTAATTTTATACGCAATTAAATATAAAAGTTCTAGAACATTCTCAGCTTTCAGCGTTAAAATTCTACTACTTGACCCTAGATGGCGACACATTTGGGAAGAAAATACATAAGTTTACGTATAATTTTGCAGTATTATATTGTAATAATAATACGTAAATACTAAAAACTGCTTTACACTTAGTCTTAAATAACTTTTAGTAGCTAAAACAGTACTTTTATAGTTTTTATTATTATATTATTAACGGGCCGCCATCTATCGTCAACTAGAATAACTATTTTAAACATCACAAATATCCAGGGCCGTATTCAGTTTTTTATTTTATTTTACCAATTAATTTAATTAAAAGTTATTTAAATTATTTTTATATTATGTTCGTTTTAGATTTCCATCCGACGATAATTTAAAAAAGCAATTGATTACAAAACTTAATAGACCGGATTGGACACCAACAAAATACACAAAAATTTGTTCTTGCTATTTCAATGATGCGGACTTCATAGTGGCAAAAAAGGCCTTAAAAAATTAAAGAAGGGCACTTTACCTAGTTTAAAACTGGATCTATCGGTTTGTTTGGATGTTATTTGCGAGTTTTAATTATTTTGGAAAAATAACTAGTTTTCATATTATTTTTCAAATTAGGTACTTACAGCTTAAAAGAAAATTACCAGAGCCTATACATTTATTATCTTGTTTAAATTATTTTCATATTTTAGTTCATTTTATTAACAATTAATAAAAGATTGTTTTGAAAAAAAATCTTTTAATTTGATTTATTTCCCTATAAACATTTTTTGAAGCTGAGTTTTGAGTTCTGAATACGTCCCATCACATTAAGACTTTTGACACCTAGTGTGAGGTAGCTGAACTACGTAGTAACATCAACATCAACCTAAATTAGTAGTTTTGCTATTAGCCGATAGATGGAATATTGAGAAGTGGGCGGAGCTTAACATCACCTCAGTGCCCCCTCACCCCGCAAACTATCACGCGTCGTTTCCTAAGGAAATTGAATTACCACACCTCCTCTTTGTTTTAGCTTCGTGGTTATTACAGTACGCTCAAAACGAACGGAGTCAACGAACTATAAAACATTTCTTATGTCTATCTCGCTCGCACATACAGAAGAAGGTCCGTATGTGCGAGCGTTGACGACTGCCGTTGCCGACGAGTTGGCAACTCGAGTTGCTTTAGCTGTTGATAACAAGCATTATAAAATACGAAAAAAGATCATAGTAACCTTCGAACACTTAAAGGCTAAAATCGCTTGCATTCAGACCGTAATCACCTTAAGCAGTCATATTATAATAAGCTAGGTGAAGTGTAAGCGATTTTCGACTGTATGTGTTGAGTGCTACTACTACTGCTGTACCAAGGATAACGTACGATCGCAGAGCTGGAGGACCTTAATCTATCTTTCTCTGTCACTCCTACACAATAGTATTGCCGTTTCACTACGCCAACGCATTGTGCGAGTGGGACAGTGATATTATTGAGTACTAGTGACAGAGACAGATAGGTTAATGGACGAAATTCCTCCTCCGAGACCGCACTTCAGCACATACTTTCATACATTTTGCATGAAATTTGTTAAAAGCTTATTATTTACCAGTTGAATTGAAATGGTTATTTATATTGTATAATATTCTTTAAGAATTTTAAAGGATAATCTAAATTGTTGTTATTTATAATATTTTGAAGAAATTCGCACATAATTAAATTATATAATATCGTATACAGTGGCTAACTGGTAACAACATATCTATACCAATATTATAAAGCTGCAGAGTTTGTTTGTTTGAACGCGCTAGTCTCAGGAACTACTGGTCCGATTTGAAAAAATATCTTTGTAATGGATAGCCACATTCAACGGGAAGGTTATAGGGTACTTTTCATCCTGATATTCCCACGGGAACGGGTACAACGTGGGTAAAACCGCGGAGCGCTGCTAGTAGCTATATATCTAAACCAACTTTATGAAGAGGTACATTTTATACCCGATCTTCTTCTTCATCGAGTGGATGGTCAACCTGACCAATCCTGCTGTCAGAGTTATTGAGCCGCCAAAGGCCTCTGACATGGCTCATGTAACGACTTCTATCCGTAGAAAGTAACCGGGACCGACGGCTTAACGTGCCCTCCGAAGCACGGAATCGTCTTACTCTTCGGGCAATCAGGTAGGTAATAAATAAATAAATAAATGATAAATCTGGGACAATAACGCAAGCGCGATCTACAAGATGACACACTAGCGACATCTATTGTTTCGAAGTTGGAACTACTGCACGGGACAGCTATATAGTGTTATTATAAAAATAGCCACGCCCCGCGGAGCTACCCGCGTTGCACCCGTTCCCGCGGGAATTTGGGGATACAAGTACCCTTAGTTACGTTATCTCCCAGTGAAAGTCCCGTTAAAATCGGTCCAGCCATTTCACAGATTAGCCGGAACAAACTATATGCACTTAGTAAAAAGAGGTTATTATAATATACAACCGTCAACCAGACACTTCAATTTTATTTATTTGTATGTGTGTGTATGTATGTATGTATTTATGTATGTATCTATCTATAATATAAAAATTAGGCATGGAAGTTATTGCTATTTTTATTTCACGATCACGTGGTGAAGTTATATTTTATCACTGCTAAATCACGTGTTATAAATCACGACCGTTATTTTTTATTAGTGACGATTATTGTCACAGCAGGTGTATTTTTTCCGTCTGTTACATGTCGCTGCGATAGTGAATTTTTGTCCCACTAAATTTTTTAATTTAAATTACTTGTAGTCGTTTTATAGGAATATTCCTTTTTACACAGGATACATCTCGCACTTGACTGTTTATCAGGGATTTTTTCATAATGATTCCATATTGATGACATTATGATTGATTTGATTACCTATTAAATAGGTTCGTAACGTAATTAAAGTCTACTACACTGTTAATTCACACTATAAAATATCTTTTGTGCACTCAGGTATTTACAAAACTATCATTTACACGAGATACTTATATGATACAAGAAACAAAGTTACTATTACAAATCACTGGCTATGTTGTTTACAATTACCACGAAAATAACATAGAAACTGTGCGAGACACGCCGCACCGCGACAAATGAAGTGATCAAGTGAAATAACTTCTCATTTCACGTCGTGACGTGATACTCGTGATTTCAACATTATAAACTGTTCTAGTTCCTAATAAATCTTACCTTCTTTAAAATAAGACTCATTATTATTTGAAGTGTTCGTAACTCAGCATTACTTCGAGAACGTAAACAAAAACCTATAGATGAACTAAAGCCTAATTACGCTTAAAATAAGATGCAATTTCACCTGGTGACGCGGTGTCGCCCAAGTGTTATTGTTTTGTCTCTTTCGCACGATGGAATTCTGTGAATTGTAATGTAGCTTCGCGTCTTGTCTGAAATCACACTTGCGGCACGCGTTATAATGTAACAGACGGTATCGATGCATATAACTGGCGTGGCACGTGGCACGCCATCACGAGTGAAATAACCAGTGATGCGTGAAATGTTCCATGCCTAATAAAAATGAATCGCTGAATCTGTTGCTAAGCGCATAACTTCAGAACGACTGCACCAAATAGGATGATTCTTTTTTAATGTGTTCCTTATTGTCAGGACAAGGTTTTTATATAAGAAAAATAAGGGTCCGTTCACACAGACCGGCTCGGAGAGCATCGGCGCGCATTTTTCTTTTCACACAGACCGGATCGTATGCGCTTGGAGTTGGTCGGAGCGGAGCCGCCAACTATTTCACATAGACCGGCTGGAAGCGACCTGAAAGCGGATGCGCTCGGAGCCGGTTGGATGCGCTCGCAGCCGGTCGGAATCGCTCGCAGCCGGTCGGATACGCTCGCAGCCCGTCGGATGCGCTCGCAGCCGGTCGGATGCGCTCGGAGCCGGATGGGTACACTACAAAGGCAGTACCAGTCTTCCGATCCAGCACGCAATCGGAGCCGATCGGCTGCGCGAGCGAGAAAGAGCACGCAATCGGAGCCGATCGGCTGCGCGAGCGAGAAAGAGCACGCAATCGGAACCGATCGGCTGCGCGAGCGAGAAAGAGCACGCAATCGGAACCGATCGGCTGTGCGAGCGTTAAAGAGCATGCAATCGGAGCCAAACGGCTGCACGATCGAGAAAAATTACGCGATCGGAGCCGGTAAGCTCCTCTTATTATTTCACACCAAGCGCCTTCAAGCATTCTTAATCACAAAAGCAGTGCACATGCAAAAATAAACCTTAATACAAATACTAAAAACTCTGTTTTCAACGTGATAAGAATCTGCTCTCCTCTCCGAGCCGGTCTGTGTGAACGGACCCTAAGGAATAAAAATCTCAAAATTCCCACGGGAACGGGGGCGCTGCGGGTGAAACCGCAGGGCACAGCTAGTTTCGGAATAAAAATATAGGATATTTTTATTCCGAAACTAGCTGTGCCCCGCTGTTACCTTCCCGTTGAATGTGGCTATTACAAAAATAATGATTCAAATCAGACTAGTCATTCCCGAGATTAGCTCGAACATACCAACAAGCTTAAAAAAATACAGATACAGATAGCATAAAATGAAAATGTAAAATGCAAATAAAATTTTTGTTACTCTTTCACGCAAAAACTATTGATCGGATTTGGATGAAACTTCACAGTAATATAGGTTATACATCACAATAACACATGGGATACATTTTATCCCGAAATTCCCGCGGGAACGAGTACAATGCGAGTAACACCGCGGGGCACGGCTAGTCTCATACAGTTTCAGACTTGCCCATACTGACTGGTTCAACAAGGCCCCCTGTATACCATAATCACATTTACAATAATTATACAGCTTTATAAATAACCATTTCACTTCCATAACATTTTACATAATTAAAAATACCAGAATTCATTTGAACCCGTATGTTGTAGTAACTAACACTTTTTACAATAACATCTCATATTAACTAGCGGTGACCCGCGGCTTCACTCTCATCGTGCCCGTTCCCGTGGGAATTTCGGGATGAAAAGTATCATAGAGCCTTCTGCTTGGATGTGGCTGTCGTGTACAAAAAGAACTTTACAAATCCGACCGGTGCAGCGGTGGTTCCAGAGATAGCGAGGTCCAATAAAAGTGTTAGAGCAAGTGGCAATGGATTCGCAATCGCTTTGTCACAATCAATACAGGATTGTCACATATATACTCTTTTTTTCATGTCGCAAAATGTGGACCAACGTCAATTTTCCAGCCGAAGACGATTGCTCCTGAAGAGGAAAAAGGTTTAGTGATTTTATTTCATTCTTATCTTCTTCTATCACTAAAACGTTTTCCTTTTCAGTAGTAGTCGTCTTCGACTGGAAAATTTACGACATTGGTCCACATTTTGTGACAATAAAAAAAATTCGTCATTAGTATTTACATCTCACGGGCGCCCCCGAGTCAAACTTGTGTTGTTTATTGCACATGCAATTTAGTGTGCATCATGGCTCGCGTCAAAATCCTGTCAAATTGTCTTTGAAATAGCGACAGCAGTGGGTTTGAGTGAACGGAGAAGTCATTCGATGGTTATCCGCGGTGAGGCGTGTCAGATGAATATAAACAGTGATCTCGACGGTACTGATTGTAACACACAGAGACGCGTGTCTGTACTCGTTACAACTACAAGTATGACTCAGGGGCGCTCGTGAGATAAAACAATAGAATGATTTCATTGTAAAATGATTGACAACTGTTTATAGGTCCAAATCAAAATTCCGCGCGTGATCTGACGTTTCGTAATGTCAATCTCTAATAATGTTACCACATTCTAATCAATAGTGCTGAGAGTGAATGATGTATTTCGTTAGACTGGTTCGTTCATTAATTCAATTTTCAAATCACTATTAATTTCTCGGAAAGTAGCCACACTGAAATTTAGATAGAGCACAGATATTTTCAAGTTTTATAATTCACATTTTTTAAATATTGTATCAATATCATTGTTTTCACAAAGTTCTAATCAGTAAAGTCTTAATGTGATTAATATATGCAAGTATAACACTTAAGTGTTGCCAAATGGAAAACACATTTATATGTATTTATATTTACAAAATTGTGTAAAAACACCATAACCTCTTTGCAGTTTTACATAACCTTTTCATAGCTTTATGGGTGATAACTTCTATTTCACCGCAAAGACCTATTCTTTTCAATATCGTCACTGCATTTGCAGTCTTCATTTATAGAATCGAGTGACATGAGACTTTCTTGGGACGTTCGTAGGCAGTATTTACATCTGGAATCGATAGATGTACCACTTTCTGAGTTAGCATTCTCAGATACCGATTCCAAGGATTTCAAACTCTCAACTGAAGTTAACTTATAAGAACGTCTGAATTCAGCAATTTCTTCCTCAGTCATATTCAAGGCGAGCAGGGAGTCCCGCGCCATTTTGCCCAAGGAAGATATTTTGCGTTTCTTTTTCAAAATCGGCTCCATTTTCGTGAAAGAACCGGGCTTGTTCAAACTTTCTGGCAACGATTTGGGACTGGAACCACTTCGTGTCCTCAGTTTCGGTCTGACGGGTATGTCGCGGGGAGATGTTTCGGGGATTTTGAAAGCTATTGACTTTGTTTTCGGCGATTTTTCTGTTACCTGCCTTTGTGTTATGTCTTCTAAAGAGTTTGATTTCTTTAGCTTCGCTCTTTCTGGAATGGCGGGCGAGAGTTTTAAAGGTTTAACGTCAATCACTGCTTCTGTGACAACTATTTCGTCTGTCACCAACTCCGGAGATAGATCTAGCATTTGTTTTTGGTCTGCATCTTTTAATTCTTGAGCTAGCGAATCTTGTACGTTTATCGGACCAGATGCGAATTGGTTTTCGTAAACTAAGTATGATAAAGCATCTTTGCCTAAGTCCACTGTTTCCATCCCGTCAATAGCTTTCAATTCGTCACCTTTAGTCAAATCTGCTACGATTTTGTCATCAAAACTGAATATGTTCTCGTCATGACTAAAGCCAGTAGCTAAATCGTCGGCTTTAGAGGCATCTTGACTAAAAACTGTGATCGTTTCATCAACTTTAGTGACAAACACTTCCCCATGACTAAGTTGGTCAACTTTAGTCACAAAAACGTCGTCGTGACGGCTGTCAATGATGAATTTGTCAGCTGATTCGTCACATGTCTCTTCTATCGTAGCTATGGGAGCTAAATCACTTTTAACTTCATCTATATCTTCATTTCTTTCAGTCAATACTTGTTTAGCATCAGCTCTCTCTTGTACTGGGTTTTTGATTTGTTTCTCAGTGAATTCTATTGCTAGACTCTGAGTGATGCTGGCTGTAAGAGTATTTTCCGGGCTAATATTCTCTTTGATACCTCTAATTATTTTACTGGGTAGTTTATCCACAAATTGCCCGTTGTCTGGATTTGGTTTGTCCAATGAATTTTCGGACCCTGAAGATTTCAGGACAGCGGCAAACGAACGAGGCCTTATTTTGTCTTCAACTTCTGTTTTATTCTCAACTTCTAGTACAGTATTTGTCTCTAGATTCCTGGCCTGTGTTTCTTGTACACACTTAGCACTGTCTTGTGTACATTTGGTTGTGTCTTGTGTACATTTGGTTGTGTCTTGTGTACATTTAGTTGTGTCTTGTGTACATTTCGTTAGTGTGTCCTGTGATTTGGATGCTGCGATCTGTATACTCTGAGTTTGTATCTGTGGTATACTTTTTGTCTGTGTTTCTTGGCATTTTGTCTGTGTATCTTGTAAATTTATTTGGGTACCTTGCTGTGTATGTTTCGGCGATTCCTGTATACATTTAGTCTGTGTGCCTTCTATACATTTTGAAGTATTTTGTATACATTTATCGGTGTCTTGTGTAGTATTCACTTGAGTTTCTGCCATACACTTAGCATCAATTCCTTGTCGTATAAAACATTCTGCATCTAATTTATCATCGTTGGGTTTAAAGAGATCTGTGTTATCACCTTTAGATTCTAAATTTAAACTTATATCTACATTTTGTACTATTAAATCGGTGGTTTCATCTATTATCTTTGTTTGGCATTCACTAAGAGTGTTGTCAGTGTCTGTCGATGGAGTCTTACTGTCAAGTTTCTTTGAAAAAGTTTCGTCAACGAAAGAAACTTGCACTCTTTCTGATAGAGTCGTGTCTCCATCTTCTTCTTTGTCTTCCTTTTCGAGTGCTGAACCCCAAGACCAAAACGAACTGGCGAGAGAAGAATCTTTTCTTGGAGGCGTTGAAGATTTCTTCTCATCTTCACTTTGGGTGTTACGGCTGAACAGACTGGTAGGATTTTGGAAAAGCGATAATAACTTTTCCAAGTGTGACGGTTTTTCCTTTTCCTCCGGCCTGGGAATGTGGAAACTGGACGAAGGGGCTACCCAGGAAATCTTTCTCATTCTATCCAAACTCTTATTCTTAAAAGCTGGCACGTCTAGTAAGCTTGACGTTCGTTTCGGACTAGATGTCAACGTTTCTTGTAAGTTACCATGTTTTACAGTTTCCCGTAAACTCGAATTATGTGTCAATGTACCCTCATTCGACGAATTATCTTCTTTACTCTCAGCTGGATTCTGCAACGAATACTCTATGCCCGAATCAGCGGAGGTGACCATAACCTTCTCTTGCTTCCCAGAGTCCATAGAGCACATGCTAACCTCCAAACTGGATAGAGAATCGTGTATTTTCTTATTCTTACTAAAAAGTATTGGAGATACGCTTTCGTTCGAACTTAAGGACATGTTAAGCAAATTGCACGCATTGACTGGCGTGGCGTCACTTGTCGACTCTACGCTGCTCTCCGTAGATAATATATCCACTTTTCTTCTATCCAATTCTACTTTCTCAACTGTCTCTTCGATTATAATAGGTTTCTGTTGGTGCTCTATATTCAAACTCTCCATAGAGCTTCCAGATATTTCTAGAGAAGAACTGCTGTCACAAAAAGGACTGCCAACCAGCTTTTTGTTCATTAATCTTGATACTTCAAAGTCGGGACTGTCTAAGCTTGATTCGCTTTTGTTCTTCTTCAATATCACATCCTTCACGGGAACCGTGTTGAGCTCCAAATTGTCAACTCTCCTCTTAGTCATACAAGTCATATCTTTCATCTCCTGTATCAAATGTCCAAGATCTTCTGTAATAGCTTCAATTTGCTTCATAGCTCTCTCATCCTTCCTTATTTCTATATTTACATCGCCTATAGTTTTACTGTCACCTGTCATTTTGACATCGATAGCTCTGTCAATTTTGACAGCTACCGTTTTATCGAACGGCAAATTGTCGTTTCTCTTAGGATCGCTTTTAACAACATCGCTATACGATTTACCAATGTTACTACTGTCTTCTTGGAAGATGTGACGTTTGACGTCAGGTTGACATTTGTGAATGTCAATCTCTGCTTCTATTTTGACAGCGCTGTCTGTTATACTTTGCTTGGCTGTTATATCTGGATTTGTTATATTTTGATGTGTTGGTCTTATTTCTATGTCATATGCCGTAGAGTACGTCTGATCAGTGGGCCCACTGTCGATGAATGGTAACGGATTAGGATCATATATGGATGAAGTATGTATCACACTCTCTGGACCATAATATTGACTGTCCTTCCTCTCTTCAAACTCTTCCTCCATCTTAAATGTCGACGGTGATATAGAAAACCGTGTATTAGGTATCGATCGCACAGGTATATCTATATTCGAAGATTTTTCAAACGTTTCACTATTTTTATTGGCAACAGCAAGTGAATAATCTTCTTTAACTATATCGTAATCAGTCTGTGTTGCCAATTTATCTTTTACTAAAGTAATTTCATTACTATTTTTGAGAGTTACACTTTCAGGGTTGGTACTGTCAATTTTGACTGTAGTGGCACATTTTACTTTACTGGAATTGGTTGTAACAGGGTTGTCAGCTAAAACTTTTGTAGTTTGACTCAGGGCTGCCACTATATCTGTGTCACCGCTTCTCAGAGATGTACTTATCGTTGCGTCTGCTATATTAGGGTTGCCACTTTCATTTTTAACGCTTAATAACATTTTAATATCAGTTGTTACTCTTGCGCCTGTGTCTATTCTCTCAGTCTCCTTTTTACTTGAAGTCACGTCACTATTATCTGTTTTTAAGTCACATTCATTCGTTTTTAAGTCATTTTTTTCCGTCGTTAAGTTAATTATGCCCGTCGTTCCTTCATTTTTACTAGTTAAGTCACTCTTATTAATAATCGTATCAGTTTGTCTAACTTTTTCGTTTTGATTTAAAATTGCATTCTGAATTAAGCTATCTTGACTGGACTCTGTCAAACTCAAATTTTGAAGTACGAGAGAAGTGTTGCTCTCTATTGGACTTAAAGTTGAGGTGGAGGCCGCTTCAGCTAGAGTAATTACTGAAGGGGCTTTAGAGACATCACTATTTTCAACATTCGTTTTAGAAACAGTTTTTGAAAAATCACTAGTTACTCTTGGACTGTCACCCAATTTGCTAACAACAATACATTTTGGAGTGTCACCCAAATTGCTGACAGCAATACATTTTTCATTGTCACCCGAATTACTCACAGAAACAACAATTGGACTATCACATCGGGCTAAAATATCACTATTTGTTGTAGAGATCGCACTTGGATTATAACTTTTTGATATACAAACACTATTGCTTGAGCAGCTCGGCTGGGCAATACTTTCGGCAATATTGCTCGGACTTGTTTGGGCTATTGCAACCGCACTATTGCTCGGGCATACTGTCTGCGCTATTGTAATAGCGCAACAACTTGGGACTATACAAACATCACTATTGCTCACGCTACAGCTTGCCTGAGCAACACATACATCACTATAACTTGGTTGAGCTACAGAAACATTGCTACAGATTCTGTGAGCTTCACTAGTGTCCGTACAGCTTGTCTGATCAATAGTAACACCGCTGCAGCTCGGAGCAATACATGAAGCACTATTTCTCGGGCTATCGCTGGAAATGCTGGGTGTCGGTGATAAGCTGGGCGTGGGTGACGCTGTCGGACTCGCGGTGGGTGACGGGTTGTAGATGGAGTCGTAGTTACGTGTGACAGAGAAACGGGAGGACCGTTTCGCTGGGTGTACTTTGATTTGGGGCGGTTCTGCTACCTGTAATTGTAGAAAGAAAATGATAAAGTTTATATTATTTAATTGAATTTAGTTTTTTGTGTGTCAAAGAGTAACAAACAACAGTAAAGTTGAATTACTCAATAACATTCGTGTTTATAATTCTACTAGCCGACCCCGCGGTGTTACCCGTGTTGTACCCTTTCTCGCGGGAATTTCGGGATAATATGTATCCCATGTGTCATTGTGATGTGTAACCTATTTAACTGTAAAGTTTCATCCAAATCCGTTAAGTAGTTTTTTCGTGAAAGAGCAACAAACATACATCCATCCTCACAAACTTTCGCATTTATAACATTTAGTAGGAAGTAGGATATGATTAATATCACTACATAGTATAAAACAAAGTCGCGTCTGTTTGTCTGTCTGTATGCTTAAATCTTTAAAATTACGCAACGGATTTTGATGCGGTTTTTTGTAATAGGTAGAGTGATTCAAGAGGAAGGTTTTTATGTAAAAGATTCCCGAAATTCCCACGGGAACGGGCACAACGCGGGTAAAACCGCGGGGCGCTGCTAGTAAGTAAATAAGTTCAAGAAGGTTAGGGGCCAACCCTGGTGACGGAGTTTTTACACCGCCTCAAGGCCTCAGACATGATCTATATTAAAATGTAACAAATCATCATGTACCTACCTTACCTTAACGTGAAGCGAAAAATCAAAACTTATAGAATTACAAAAGAACAACCTCCACCCATCCATACAAATTCGACAAATAATCGTAAGTAGACTATACCTGTACGACTTTAAATCGGGAAGGCGTCGAGCACATTGTCGGGCGCGTCGGGGTCGACGGACTGGAGCTGTCGGTCGACGACTCGCGCTCCGGCGTCACCCGCGTCACCTGCGGGCGGCAGTGTCGGTCACGGGCGGGTGACAGGTGGCAGTCACAGGGGGGACAGGTGTCGGTCACGGGCGAGTGACAGGCGGCAGTCACAGGCAGGTATCACGTGGCAGTCACGGGCGGGTGACACGTGTCGGTCACAGGGGGGGTGACACGTTTCGTCACGGGAGACAGGACAGGTTAGTCTACTATCCTTTATATTGCATGACTGTTTAAAAATTTATACCTAAAGGTAACCGATACAGTGTGAAATATTCAAGTAGACGTAAAGCAAAAACCTTAACTTATAGAATGACAAAAGAATTTATAAAAATTATAGTTTAAAAAAACTAAAAAAACACGCTTTTATTGCAAATTGAACTAAAAACTAGAAAATAATTTTTCTCCTCAAATCAAAATTATAATAAAATTTAAGTTGTAACACAATGATTCAATTCAGAGTAAAAAGCGTGGGGTGCATTTTAATGTAGTTCATAACTATCCTCTCATAGATAGTTACCAATGATGATTGTAATATTTAAAAATATTAAGCACCCCACGCTTTTTTACTCTGAATTAAATCATTGCGTTACAACTTAAATTTTATTATAATTTTGATTTGAGGAGAAAAATTATTTTCTAGTTTTTAGTTCAATTTGCAATAAAAGCGTGTTTTTTTAGTTTTTTTAAACTATAATTTTATTTTTTATTTTTTAGTAAGCATAACATTATATGCAACTTTTCATCCCGTAATTCCCACGGGAACGGGCCCATCACGGGAAAACCACGGGACGCTGTTAGTGTCTAGTACCATTTAGTAAAATAAAACAGAACTCCCGTTCCGTCCCACATCGAGCGCCCGTTGATGTCTTTTATATGAAGTAATAATTTTTTAGTAAATCTGGCAAATCCATTAAGGATAACGGGAAACTGTTATTAAATTATTGCATTGTCATCGGTCCTTGATACATATGCAAAGTTTCAAATTAATCAGACTTCTGGAAGTTGGTGAAAATGATGTTCAAAGATTTCATTACATACGTACATACATACATACATACATACAGGCCAAGCTAATAAAAGCGTGTTAAAAATGCTCAGGGGTCAGAAATAAATAAATACATAATGTACGGGAATATACCGACAATGGCGTATTTGACAGAGTGTTTTTACTAATTTTACTAACTCATCTTTTTATAGGTTAGGCCCATCTCGTAGCCAGATTTGGTAGCTAGCTACGAAATGAGAAAAGTGTTTTCCCATCTTGTAGCTAGCTACTAAATGGGAACGATCTATTCGGTAGGTTAGGGTTATTTTTTTTTTACTAGTTAAAATCCTAAATCTTTGACTTTCGAATTCCTATTTCGTAGCCAGCTTCGAATCGGGATTATTTCTCCCATTTGGAAGCTAGCTACCAAATCTGGCTACGAGATGGGCCTAAACCCTTTTTATCACGTGTTAAAGACAAAATTCCGTTTTTTTCTATCGCCATTATTTCCAGAGTTACAGGCGGTCAAAGTTGCTGATAAGACAACTGCACTACAGGTCTGTGACGTCACAAGCTTGTAGCGTCGTAGAAGTTACATACAAAAAATCGTTTTGCAAGAAAGGGACAGGAGAGAATCTTTCAGAGCTTATAATGTCTTTATTTTTCAATCGATTTTGATTCTGATTTCAGTTTTGATCGTAATTTTAGTTATTTTACTAAATTCATCTCTGAAATTGTACACTTTTAATATCTGTCAAATACCCTATTACAAATTACTGTAACGATGTAATCAATAACATTATTTGAGTTTGTCCTCGTGTTACTCACAGAAAACCTAGAGGAGTGGTGATGATGCGGCACGGGCGAGCCGGCGGGCGACGGCGCGGGCGACGGCGCCGGCGACGGCAGCGGCGACACCAGCCGCCGCCGCGAGCCGCACACCGGCGACTGAAGTCAAAGAAGTTATGTAGTGGCCAAAAGTAAGTTCGAACCCTGGTGTCGATTTTATGACCGCCTCCGCCTCAAAGGCCTCCGACTTATCTCGTAGATAGTACATTATGATGTCACCCATATCTGTCACCCATTACATACTATGGATAGAGTGTCACCCACCAGTGGGTAATACGTTCAAAAGAGCCTCTATGGGGCCAAAACTGAATAAAAATATTTGACTTGGTTTGATTTGGCTTGACTTGACCCACCTTAACATTACATACTATAGTGTGTCTGTCACCCACATGTGTCACCCACCTTCACATTACATATGGTGTGGCACGTGAGGCTGATCTTCCGATGCACTCGACGCTCGTGCTCGTTCGCCGGCGGCTCGTTGCGGCGACACGCGGCGCGAATCTCGCGCGTCAAACGCGCGATAGTCGCCGCCGAACTGTCTTCTGTCAACGTTGACGTCTCCTGTCACAGTGACAGATGTTAGTTACTAATAGGTGGCAGAAATCACTACATATTACAAAACAAAGTTCTCCGCCGTGTCTGACTGTCTGTTCGCGATAAAATCACATACTACTGCATCATCAAGGGTGAAAAAATAGGGTCACTAACTATGTGTTTATTTTCAAGGGGTGCAATACTGTTTTCAGGGGTGCATTGCTGTTTTCATGGGTGCAATGCTGTTTTCAGGGGAGCAATACTGATTTCAGGGGTGCAATGCGGTTTTCAGGGGTGCAATACTGATTTTAGGGGTGGAATACTCACCACTGGGTCGTCCAAGTCAATCTGCGTGATGGTGGTGTTCTCGTTCATGGCCGCGAGCAAGGCCTGCAGCCCCGCCACGCCGAGCCGGTTGTCGCGCAAGTCGAGGCGCTGGCAACGTATCGGAAGGTTACGGCAGATGTCATTAATAATCATTTTATTTTAATTTTTTTTATATCGCCTGGTGGTCTTGTGGTGTGTGCATTCGCCTGCCATGACTGAGGTCCCGGGTTCAATTCCCGGGTCGAGGGCTCAAGGGCTCAGTGGTGTTATGGAAAGGGGCTGCCTGATTTAATGTGAAGAGGATCAGTGGAGTCACGTGGAGGGGTTCAGTGGTGTCACGTGACCGAGTTATAACGTGACGGTGTTACTTGAAGTCGGTCAACAGTGTAATGAATGTGTGAGTGGTGCCGTGAGTGAGTGGAGTGTTACCTGCAGCTGCGCGTGCGCGGCGAGCAGCGGGCCCAGCTCGGGCGCGGCGCCGGGCCCGAGCCGCGCGCCCTGCAGCCCCAGCGACACGAGCCCGCCCGCGCCCCCGCCGCCCGCCGCCCCGCCCGCGCCCCCGCCCCCGCCCCACCACAGGGCCCGCACGCCCTCCGCGCCCAGGGCGTTGCGACCGATGTTTAGGACGCACAGCGAGCGGCTGCAGCGCTGCAATCAATACATATACATACTGAAGGAAGACTCGGCGAATGAATGAATGAAACGAATGAATGTCTATGCGCTAAGGTACATTGAGGGGAGAGTAGTCCAATCGCCTTACTCATAAAAGCTTTATAACTAAAACACTGTAAGTGCTTTGTCTCTTTTGCTCATCGGAAAATAGCGTTTGTCGGAAAGGGACAAACTAATTGATATTTTTTCTTCATTAAATTTGTTTAAGAAACAAAAGTTGTTAAAAATAATTTTTATTTAAATTTTGTCTGTCTGTTTATTCCGGCTAATCATTGAAATGGCTGGACCGATTTTGAAGGGACTTTCACTGG
Organism: Cyclophora albipunctata; assembly: GCA_963082685.1. NCBI lineage: Eukaryota > Metazoa > Arthropoda > Insecta > Lepidoptera > Geometridae > Cyclophora > Cyclophora albipunctata. The sequence continues at coordinate 4,260,461 of OY720135.1, read as the reverse complement.
CAGATAACTGATGTAACAAGGAGTAATATAGGTTACTTTTATCTCCAAATTCCCGCGGGAACGCGTACAATGCGGGTAACACCGCGGGGCGCGGCAAGTCATTCTTAAACGTCTATCGACTCACCAAGGCCTTGCTAAGATGAAGCGCACAGTTCCTCGTCAGCTGATTGTTCCAGAGCACCAAAAAGGCGAGGCCTCTCGACTCGTAACTACCCACTGAAATTATAAAGTAAAAAGTAATGTCCCACTGCTGGGCAAAGGCCTCTCGTCTCACTGAAGATATCAGTACAGTGAGGATGTCGTAATCACCACGCTTAATAATATAATAAGCGAACTCTATATTCCAACGCAATTCTGTAGAGTAGGTTGACTAAGCGATGTTAATTAATAGTAGCGAGTGGGCGTACCATGTCCGTAGTACCTTTTATGGGGCAGACAGTCAGACAAAGTCAGATAACACATCGAGGTATTAAGGATAGTAGACTGGGCGAACTATGTCCTTAGCTCCTCTTATGGGGCTTTTATCTACTGGGGCAGACAGTCAGATAACACAGGGAGGTATTAAGGATAGTAGCGAGTGGGCGTACCATGCCCTTAGTACCTTTTATGGGGCTATTATCTACTGGGGCAGACAGTCAGACACAGTCAGATAACACAGGGAGGTATTAAGGATAGTAGCGAGTGGGCGTACCATGCCCTTAGTACCTTTTATGGGGCTATTTTCTACTGGGGCAGACAGTCAGACACAGTCAGATAACACAGGGAGGCACTGAGGAGCGCGTGGTGTGTGGTATACGTACGCGGGCAGCCGTGCGGCGACAGCGGCGACGCGGCGGCGGACGGCGGCGTCAGCTCCGCCTGCTCCGCCAGCGCGTCCGCCAGGTGACACGCGCCCATGTCCTGGCACCCACCAGAAGGTAACTCATTTTATATTCAAAGTACGTTTACGGATACATTTCACTTTTCCGTTCCGTTCCCGTGGGAATTTCGAAATGAAAAATAGCCTATAACCTTACCGTTGAATGTGGCTATCTATTACAAAAATAATTATTCAAATCGGACTGATAATTCCTGAGATTAGCTCGAACATACAAACAAACAAACTTACAAATTTTACCTTTTTATAATCACTACATAGTATAAAACAAAGTCGCTACTTTTGTCTGTATGCTTAAATCTTTAAAATTACGCAACGGATTTTGATGCGGTTTTTTGTAATAGGTAGAGTGATTCAAGAGGATGGTTTATATGTATAAAAATTCCCGAAATTCCCACGGGAACGGGCACAACGCGGGTAAAACCGCGGGCCGCTGCTAGTATTGGTATAGATTTTTATTATCTGACGTTCCAGCTGCTTGAACCGTGTTCAGAGTAGACTGGAGGTAGTTTCAATTCAAAATGAGTAGTGTTCGCTTCAACTTAAAAAACCAGAGAGAAGGTAACTGTTGAACATCATATCAATTACACCCGCGTTGTGCCCGTTCCCGTGGGAATTTCGGGAATTTTTTTACATAAAAACCTTCCTCTTGAATCACTCTACCTATTACAAAAAACCGCATCAAAATCCGTTGCGTAATTTTAAAGATTTAAGCATACAGACAAACAGACACGAAACAGAGATTTTATACTATGTAGTGATGATAGCGGCATTTCTATCTGAGCGCTACCGTGCTTCAGAAGGCACGTTCAGCAGTCGGTCCCGGTTGCAATCGTCAGACCTTGTCGTCAAAATTATGCGGTCTATTTCCACGGGTACAAAGCGGGTAAAACCGTGGGGCACAGTTAGTATATAACAAAAAAGATTTTTTTATTTGTTCGAACGCGCTAATCTCAGAAACCACCAATCCGATCTGAATAATTCTTTTTGAAACGAATAGCCATATTCAACGGGAAGGCTATAGGCTATTTTTCATCCCAAAATTCCCACGGGATCGGGCACAAAGCAGGCCAAACCGGGCGTAACAGGCATATCTCACCTGTATCATATTATTGGACAGATCCAAAAGCTGAAGATGGTTGTTGAACCTCAACAGCGAGGCGAGTTGTTGGGCGTCCGAGCTGGTCAGATTGTTGTCCGGGATCCGGAGTTCTCGCACTGATGTGTTGGACTTCAGGGATATCACTGCAATAGAACGAAATGGGGGTTGAAACACTGATCATATACAGGCAAACAAGTATTGCGTAATGTCCCACTGTTGGGCAAAGGCCTCTCATCTCTCTGTTATCTTCAGATAAGAAGATATGAGGGAACGTTAAGCCGTCGGTCCCGGTTACTTTCTACGGATAGTAGTCGTTACATGAGCCATGTCAGAGGCCTTTGGCGGCTCAATAACTCTAACGCCAGGATTGGTCAGGATGACCGTCCACTCGATGAAGAAGAAGAAGTAAGACAATTCCGTGCTTCGGAGGGCACGTTAAGCCGTCGGTTCCGGTTACTTTCTACGGATAGTAGTCGTTACATGAGCCATGTCAGAGGCCTTTGGCGGCTCAATAACTCTGACACCAGGGTTGGTCAGGTTGACCGTCCACTCGATGAAGAAGACTATACTTACGTACCTATGGACAGTAGCGGCTCGCCCGCGAGCTGCGTGCGCGGCATGTTGATGACGCGTAACGCGCAGGCGGGCGGGCGTAACGCGCGCGACAACACGCTCGCCGCCGCGCCCGACACCGCGCCGCACGACACCTCGAGCGACACCACGCTGCCGCTCTGAAGACAAAAATGGGGTAATGTTACATTTCAAAACGCTTAATTTAATTTGGAAAGTGAGGCTACGTCTCAAGAAGCTTAATTTAATTTTGAATTAAGTAAGGTCGAGTAGGTCAGTGGTCAACCCTGGTGTCAGAGTTTTTAGACCGCCTAAGGGTCTGCGCACATTATAACAACTCAACGACGACTCGACTCTCTGTCAAATATTGAAATTTAAGCCCTGTGTCATATGGTGAAGGTTTAATTTCAAAAAAATATGCGTAGGCCACTCGTCGTACACTACTTTAATATAATTTTTTGAAATTAAACCTTGAACATATGACACAGGGCTTAAATTTCAATATATGACATAGAGTCGAGTCGCCGTTGAGTTGTTATAATGTGCGCAGACCATAAAGGTGACGACATGGTCTGACGGGACCGACTGCTTAACGTGCCCTCCGAAGCACGGTAGCGCTCAGATAGAAATGCCACTATCGGCCACCCATCCGAGTAGGGGTCGAGCTGCACGTTGCTTAACAATCGCAATGAGTAAACATCGCTAATCAAACTACGCCACGAACGCTACGCTAATATGGAATTAAAACTGCGTTTACGGATACACTTCGCTTTTATTTTCCACTAGCAGCGCCCCGCGGTTTTACCCCCGTTGTGTCCATTCCTGTGGGAATTTCGGGATGAAAAATAGCCTATGTTACTCGTGGATAATGTAGCTTTCGAATGGTGAATGAATTTTTAAAAACGGTCCAGTAGTTTTTGAGCCTATTCATCACTACATAGTATAAAATAATTCGTCACTTTTTCGTGTCTGTTTGTCTGTCTGTCTGTATGCTTAAATCTTTAAAATTACGCAACGGATTTTGATGCGGTTTTTTGTAATAGGTAGAGTGATTCAAGAGGAAGGTTTTTATGTATAAACATTCTCGAAATTCCCACGGCAACGGGCACAACGCGGGTAAAACCGCGGGGCGCTGCTAGTTACAAACAAACAAAGTTTTCCTCTTTATAATATTAGTGTAGAAGTGTAGATGTAGATTTTTATCTGACGTTTCGGCTCCTTTACAGGAACCGTGGTCACAGAAGACTGATGATGTAGATGTCTTGTAGTTCATTGTAATTGTTAAGCAACGTGCAGCCCGACCCCTACTTGGATGGGTGGCCGATAGTGACATTTCTATCAGAGCGCTACCGTGCTTCGGAAGGCACGTTAAATTGTCGGTCCCGGTTGTTTCAATCAATACAAAATGAGTCGTGTTCGCTTAAACTTAAGAAACCAGTATGTAATAGAAAAGTTTCAAAACCGCTGGTGTTCATGATAGTAAGCATTGCAGACGTGGGAATCGAAGCTGCCAAGCTCAAATGGAATTGGGCTGGTTACGTGAGCAGGATGCACCCGGACCACTGACATCTATTATACCTATACACACTGGACTGGCTGTTACCATACAAATGACAGCTAATTTTGTGTGGCAATTTGAAGCGCCCCTGCGAGTGTCCCGAGAACTAATTCTGACGTTCCCTGCAAGCAAATAGTACCCCTATTTGCTTGCAGTGAACGTCAAAATTAATTTTAGTCACAGTCCACTTAAGTCATAACTAATTTTAGTTCCAAGGACATTCGTATCTGCCTACAGTGGCCTACAGCGCCAAAATGGCGACACTCAAATAGGCACAAAATTATTATGACAGCAGCCTGTCCAGTGTAAATAATAGAGGCCAGTGACCCGGAGAGTTGGGCAAAGATTGCAACGGAATGGGAGTTCCAGGATGCCTGCAGGCCCCCAGGTCGGCCTCCGACTCGATGGCGGAAAGATCTGGACGATTTAAAAAAGGATTAGAAGGAGTTGGCTATGGAAAGAATTGGGGGAGACCTTTTCCCAGCAGTGGGACAAAAGTGTTACCTTCTTGATCATCCTCGACGCCGCCTGCCAGCCTCTGATGCCGAACTGCCGCGGCCCGCTGATACACACTATGGTAGCGCTCTCATAGTACTCTATCATATCGAATGTCGCCTCCTGAAAGATAATATATAAAAAAAAAAAAATATATATAACTACTTTCAATAAGTTTTCAAAAAAAGAGTCAGACGAATAGAAATTAATATATATTTTTTTTAATTAAACTTCTACTTCTTCTTAAACTTAATTGAATTAAACTTCAAACACAACACAAAAAATAATTTAAAAATCTAGTAATATAAATCTTATAATTGACCAGGTGCGAGTCGGACGCGCGCACGGAGGGTTCCGTACTTTAAAAAACGACTAAAATCACGTTTGTTGTATGGGAGCCCTTGAATATTTGTTTTATTTTATTTTTAGTATTTGTTGTTATAGCGGCAATAGAAATACATCATCTGTGAAAATTTCTACTGTAGGTATCACCGTTCTTGAGATACAGCCTGGTGAGTGACGGACGGACGGACAGCGAAGTCTCAGTAATAGGGTCCCGTTTTTACCCTTTGGGTACGGAACCCTAAAAATAAACTCTTCAGCTTTCTTATATTAGTATAGCTAGGAAATAAAATTCAAATTGAGAACTTCCTAGTTTAAGAAGTTCCTTCTACATTTAAAAACGGTTGAACGTATAATCTATTACTTTTGGATTGGCACAAAATGTGGTTAAAAATTGCTCCTGAAGAGGAAAAGGTTTAGTGATTTTATTTCATTATTACCCTATCTCTAAACCTTTTTCCTCTTCAGAAGCAATCGTCTTCGGCTGCAAAATTGACGACATTGGTCCACATTTTGTGCCGATCCAAAAGAAATAGAGTTTAAAGGTGTCTACTCACCGCCCCCTCATCATCGATCTCCACATGGTCTATCTCGATCTTCTTGAACTGCACTTTGCTGAAGACCGCTTCAAGCGCGTCAATAGGCGCCGCTCCTAGCAGACAGCAATCAGCTAGCACGAGGCGAGGCGCGCGCGTGTGCCCGCCCAGAGAGGCTTCGGGAAACTCCTGGAATACCCAGGTTTAAAGTAACTTCGAGCAGCCTCCGTGGTCTTGTGTTTTGAGCGCTCGGCTCACGATCCGGAGGTTCCGGGTTCGATTCCCGGTGGGGACAAAATCTCACAAAAACCTCTTTGTGAGACTGCCCTCAGTTTGGTTCCTCAGATAAAAATCACTACATACTCGTAGTATAAAACAAAGTTTTGTCTGTTTGTCTGTATGCTTAAATCTTTAAAATAACGCAACGGATTTTGATGCGGTTTTTTGTAATAGGTAGAGTGATTCAAGAGGAAGGTTTTTATGTATAAAAATTCCCGAAATTTGCACGGGAACGGGCACAACGCGGGTAAAACCGCGGGGCGCTGCTAGTGTAAAATAAAAGCGACAAGTTTCCGTGAACGTACTTTCAATTAAATATACGTAGTGTTCGCTTCAACTTAAGATCCAGTAACTCACCCCTATTTGATGCAACACTGAATCAATGGGCACTGTGCTATGTCTGGTACATGACTCCAAGTAATCCATAGCCAGCTGCGCTCGGGTCGTGGTGGACACTGGAACCAATTGGAAACATAGTTAGTGGGCCACAATCTTTGATAATTTCAATTAAGTAAAGATATAGGTGTTGGCGACGACGTCTGGGTGTCAATTATATATCCTAACTAATATTATAAATGCGAAAGTAACTCTGTCTGTCTGTTACGCTTTCACGCCAAAACTACTGAAGCGATTTGAATGAAATTTGGTACACAGTTAGTCCAGAGCCTGAGAAAGGATATAGGCTACTTTTTATCTCGAAATTCCTGCGGGAACGGGTACAGCGCGGGCAAAACCGCGGGGCGCTGCTAGTATTCTTATAAAGCATTTGTGTATGTTTATGTAGTAGTATCAGTGAGTTAGATTCCATAACACAAGCTTTGAGCTTACTTTGGGTCTAATTAACGTGTGTGAATTTGTCCGGGTATATTATATTATAATTATTTTAAAGTACAGTATTTGTACGCAATTGTGTGTAAAATTAAAGCAACTACGAATAAAACAAAAATTATTAAAAAAAATCCAGTAATATTTAGAGAAATATAAGTTGGAACATAACAGGCTATTTTTCATCCCGAAATACGGGTACAACGCGGGTAAAACCGCGAGATATTCTATACTGCAAATAAACCACATCACAGCGAGTATGTGTGACATCATCCGCACTTAACCGACTTCCAACAAATAGGTTAATGTTGTTTATTTTATGAGCGCACTCATTCTTTAACTTTACTGCATAATATCATGGGCTAGTTTTAAGTAAGGGTTGAGGGTGTCTATCCACTGTAAGATATGCTATGTCCGGTATCCTACTAATACCTATTATAAATGCCAAAGTGTGTGAGGATGTGTGTATATTGTATGTTTGTTACTCTTTCACGGAAAAACTACAGGGCAGATTAAGATGAAACTTTACAGTAATATAGGTCATGCAGTCATGCAACGTGCAGGTCGACCCCTACTTGGATGGGTGGCCGATAGTGGCATTTCTATCTGAGCGCTACCGTGTTTAAGGCACGTAATATTGTAGGTCCCGGCTGTTTAAATCCTCAGACCACGTCGTCACCTTTAGGTGATCTGAAAACTCCGACACCAGAGTTGGCCACTGACCTTCTCGATCTTGCTTGTTTTTTAGAAAACATATTGTCTGAGGAAAATTTCCGCACATTAACGAACACTAATTCATTACTATTTTGGACACCGTCCAATCGCAGCTAAGGGTCTTAGCCCACTTATACGACTCCGCTCCAACACCGCTCCTACCCAACACCGCCCTGAACTAAGGTGACAGCTAGCTGGCACCCAGCAGTCCACGCGGCGACAGCTAGCAGCACTGACCTCTATTATTTACACACTGGACTGGCTGTTACCATACAAATGACAGCTAATTTTGTGTGGCAATTTGAAGCGCCCCTGCGAGTGTCCCGACAACTAATTTTGACGTTCAATGCAAGCAACTGCAAGCAAATAGTACCCCTATTTGCTTGCAGTGAACGTCAAAATTAATTTTAGTCAGAGTCGACTTAAGTCATAACTAATTTTAGTTCCATGGACATTCGTATCTGCCTACAGTGGCCTACAGCGCCAAAATGGCGACACTCAAATAGGCACAAAATTATTTTGACTGCAGCCTGTCCAGTGTAAATAATAGAGGTCAGTGGCTAGCAGGCACCCAGCAGTCGACGCGCAGACCGCTTGCTTGCAACGCGTGGTAAACGAGGCGTCGACACCGAGCAGTCTGACAGCGGTAAGCAAGCTGTCAGCGAGCTATCTGCTTATTTACGTTGCCAATGTAAAATATATCTAAAGAGCAATACTTTAAACCCATATTTGAATTATATTATTTTTGCCGGTATAAGTGGGCTAAGACCTTTAGTCACTGTGCTATGACTAACAAGAGGTTTTTCATAGTTTGGATGAAGAAAACATATTTATAAACTATTGAACAGATTTGGATAAAAAAATATCTATTTTTATACACTAGATACTAGCAACGTACCGCTGTTTTACCCGCGCTGTGCTCGATCCCGTGGGAATTTCGTAATTTTTATACATATAAACCTTCCTCTTGAATCTCTCTACCTATTTAAAAAAACCGCATCAAATTTTGCGTTGCGTATTTATAAAGATCTAAGCATACATAGGGACAGACAGACAGCGGAAAGCGTCTTTGTTTTATACTATGCTAATACTATATATATACATGTCAAACACATAACAACCCTCTTTCGCCCTGGTCAACTCCTATAATAGGTACTTCGATTTGACGCCGTAAACACAATACATTTATGAATCATAAAATCTGAAATCTTCCCATTAATTTACGATAGTTTCCATAGCAATGGAATAATGCCAATATCAATACGTAAAACAATTTTCGAAAATACAATAGGTATTAACTGTTCAGCCTTAGTATTATATAGATGTCCGATTCGAATAATTATTTTTGCATTGGATAGCTACATTCAAGAAGAAGGTATAGCCTATTTTATTATCCCGAAATTCCCACGGGAACTTGTACAATGGATAAAACCGCAGGGCGCTACTAGTGAACGGTATTTATCTCATAACTAGCAGCGCCCCACGGTTTTACCCGCGTTGTACCCGTTCCCGTGGGAATTTCGGGATGAAAAATAGCCTATAGCCTTCCCGTTGAATGTGGCTATCTATTACATTAAGAATTATTCAAATCGGACTAATATACAACAAACAAACAAACTAACAAATATTACCTCTATATAATATTAGTATAGATTAAACTAAAGCTGACAGTCTGTTGGCTGTCTGTCTGTCATATTTCATGGTACCATATTGTGAGACAGCTATTTACGACTCTGACTCATGACGCACCTGAATCTGAGTGGTAATGGAAACTCCTCATAAAATGAACTCATACTGATGACATTATCTATTTTCAGAATAGGATAGGACAATAGTGCTCAAAATATAGGTAAATACCATCTTGTATTTTATGTATCTATACTAATATCACTAGCAGTTTTACCCGCGTTGTGCCCGTTCCTTTGGGAATCTCGGGATGGAAAATAGCCTATTCTTCTTCATCGAGTGGACGGCCAACCTGACCAATCCTGGTGTCAGAGTTATTGAGCCGCCAAAGGCCTCTGACATGGCTCAAGTAACCGACGGCTTAACGTGCCCTCCGAAGCACGGAATCATCTTACTTTTCGAGCAATCAGGTGATTCAGCCTACAGTGCCCTAACCAAACTGAGGAAAGTCTCACAAAGAGATTTTTGCGAGATATCCCCACCGGGAATCGAACCCGGAACCTCCGGGTCGTGAGCCGGGCGCTCAAACCACAAGACCACGGAGGCTATTATAATAGCCCATAGCCTTCGTCGATATGTGAACTATCCAACACTGAAAGATTTTTTCAGATCAGACCAGTAGTTCCTGAGATTAGCGCGTTCAAACAAACAAACTCGGCAGCTTTATAATATTAATAGATAAAGCTAAAGAGTGTTTGTTTGAACGCGCAGAACCTACCAATTAGATTTGAATCATTCTTTTTGTAATGGATAGCCACATTCAACGGGAAGATTATATGCTATTTTGCATTCCGAAATTCCCATGAGAACTGGTACTACGCGGGTAAAACTGGGCGCTGCCTGCTCAACCGATTTTCATGCAGTTTTCATCACTAGATAGAGTAACTCACGGGGAAGATTTTGGGAAGACTTTTTACCCCGAAATTCTTACGGGTACGGGTATAAAGCGAGTATAAAGCGAAGCGGTGTTTGTAGCTGTTTACGTAAATAGATAAACATAAAATGGCCTTGTATATAAAACTAGCAGCGCCCCGCGGTCTTACCCGCGTTGTGTCCACTCCTGTGAGAATTTCGGGATGAAAAATAATATTACTCGTGGATAATGTAGCTTTCGAATGGTGAAATAATTTTTAAAAACGGTCCAGTAGTTTTTGAGCCTATTCATTACAACCAAACAAACAAAGTTTTCCTCTTTATAATATTAGTGTAGATATTGATTCAGATTTCTATGCCCTTCTACATATCCCTACTAATATTAATGCTATAGTATGTGTCTGTCTGTCTGTTACGTTTTCACGCCTGAACTACTGAACCGATTTTGATGAGACTTGCTACAGAGATAGTAATGCTTTGGGTAAGGATATAGGATACTATTTATACCGAAATTCTCACTCGAAAAAACACGCTGTGTTGATTTAGGACTACATTTTTTGATAAGAATTTTTCAAAAACGAGATAGTTACACAGAATGACGCTGCCAAACAATCAATATCCTCAGCTTTAACTATCAGTTGCCGCAGCCAAGTCAACATTGACAAGCCCGTTGTCACAGTGGCAGTGAGAGCGCTTACTGTGTCGGGGGTTGCGGGCTCGATTCAACGGAGTAACAATATGTGAGACATAGTTGTTGACGACGTCTGGGTGTCGATTATATATTCTTATAAAGGATTTGTGTATGTACGAGCCCCAATGCAAAATAGTTCATCTAGTCCGAATTTTTTTACTGTGAGATTTTTCTAACTTTATTTTTTGTCTATACATATAAAAAGATTAAGCTGTTCTACCATCACATGTCGCGTTACTTATGCCCTTTTAAAATTATGTACTAATAAACTATTTTGGCTATTTCAATTTATAGATATTCTGTTTTAAATTCGAAGAACTTACAAGCAAAATAGTTCGTCTAATTGTTAATTGATGCAAAAGAGTTCGTCTATCGTTGAGTTAAATAAAATTATTCCTTCTTTGTACCATGATGTTCCATAATTTAAAATGTTTAAAGTAATTCTGTGCCATTTGTCACATGAGAGAGTATAAATTCAGAAAATTTCAGTAATTTTCATTAATTTTCAAATAACAATGGGTCGTGGTAAACCCGTGTGTGAAGAGCTGCGAAAGCGAATAATTTGTGGGGTCGAAGCTGGCAAATCAAGTTACCAAATATCTAAAGACTTGATACTTCCCAGATCTACAGTTCAGTCTATTATTCAACACTATAAAAAGAATAAAACGACTTCTTGTTTGAAGAAAACTGGTCGACCACGCATCACAAGTGCTGCAGACAACAGAGTTCTGAAGAAAATTATCAAAAATAATCGTCGTGCTCGAGCTGGAGAGCTCACGGTGCAATGGAGGGACATGATTCACAAAGACGTCTCAGTCGATACATGCAAAAGAGTCCTTAAAAGAATGGGTTACGGATTTTACACCGCTAAAGAGAAACCACTGTTGACTGCTGTACAAAAGAAAAAGAGGTTGAAATTTGCTCGTGATCATTTAAATTGGACTTCCGATCAGTGGCGTAGTATCATCTGGAGTGACGAGTCAAAATTTGAAGTGACAGTCGGTGATGAAAGGAAAAAAGTGATTCGGAACAAAAATGAGGCATTTCATACTGATTGTCTCAAACGAAAAGTGAAGTTTCCGGCTTCTCTAATTATATGGGACTGCATGTTTGCACAAGGTGTTGGTTGTATGCAGTTTGTGGATGGTTTTATCACTGCTGTGAGGTATCAAAACCTTTTGGAAGAGAGTTTACTGCCTTCAATTCCCGCTCTCAAACATCAAGATTCATTCATTTTTCAACAGGATGGTGCTTAATGCCATACTGCAAGGACAAAAAGATGTGGCTATTGGCAAAAAGCATCCCTACAATCGAATGGCCATCTAACAGCCCGGACTTGTCGTCGATTGAAACCCTATGGTGGAAAATGAAAAAAGTTCTCCGTAAAAATCCATCAAGATCAAAGAGCGACTTAAAGGCTAAACTACTGGCAGTTTGGGAGTCCATAACGCCTGAGGAGTGTGAAGTGTTGGTTGCAACCATGCCTCTTCGCATTAAAGCTGTTATTGAGAGCAAAGGCGACACAACTAAGTGGTGAAGACATGTAGACGAACTATTTTGCGTCAGTAACAAGGGTAGACGAATACTTTTGCTTTTTGTTATTTAGGATATTTTTTATTTTTTTTTATGTAAAGTTAAGTCATTAAAGAATTTCAGTTAAGTTAAAATAAACTTTAAAATATTCATTAAATTGTGGTTTACTTTTTATTAAACATTCTTAATTATTTTACCAATATATACTCTATATATTTTACGCTTTGCACTACTTTTCATACTAGACGAACTATTTTGCATTGGGGCTCGTATATGTAGTAGTATCAGTGAGTTAGATTCCATAACACAAGCTTAGAGCTTACTTTGGGTCTAATTAACCATGTGTAATATTGTCCGGGTATATTTATTAATTATAGTATAGCTTAGAAACAAGTCAAAATCTAAAATCTAGATTCAGTCAGTTCACACTACGTGCAAGCTAGTTTACCTAATTATATAAACCTACATAACAAAAAGAGGTATCTTCAACGGATATTTTCTCACGTGATTATTTTGAACGTGTATACGTAATTATGTATATGTAATTGTTGCTATTACACGGCAGACAGCAAGGCGCGGGTGCGCGTGCGCAAAACTACTTGAATACCTCTGTCATGACTACATGGTATAAAACAAAGTCGTTTTCCGCTGTCTGTCCCTATGTATGCTTAGATCTTTAAAACTACGCAACGGATTTTGACGCGGTTTTTTAAAAGATAGAGTGATTCAAGAGGAAGGTTTAAGGTTTCTACCCATTACACCGTATCATACCATGACCGTGCTATGAACGTTTCAGCACCGGCAAAATATTAGGTGAGAATAGTCGACGTTGTTGGTTGGTGACGGAACGGTCTAGTGAGCATAGTCTCATATTTTTCAATACAAAGAATACTTTTTTGCCTGACACGACACGTTCATAGCACGGTCATGGTATGATACGGTGTAATGGGTAGAAACCTTGGTTTAGGCCCATCTCGTAGCCAGATTTGGTAGCTAGCTTCCAAATGGGAGAAATAATCCCGATTCGAAGCTGGCTACGAAATAGGAATTCGAAATTCCAAGATTTAGGATTTTAACTAGTAAAAAAAAAAAACCCTAACCTACCGAATAGATCGTTCCCATTTAGTAGTTAGCTACAAGATGGGAAAACACTTTTCTCATTTCGTAGCTAGCTACCAAATCTGGCTACGAGATGGGCCTAAACTGAAACCTTTATATGTATCAAAATCCCGGAAATTCCCACGGGAAAGGGCCCATTACGGGCGCTGCTAGTCTTCAATACATAGTATAAAATAAAGTCGTCTCTGTTTCGTGTCTGTTTGTCTGTATACTTAAATCTTTAAAATTACGCAACGGATTTTGATGCGGTTTTTTGTAATAGGTAGAGTGATTCAAGAGGAAGGTTTTTATGTAAAAAAAACCCGAAATTCCCACGGGAACGGGCACAGCGCGGGTAAAACCGCGGGGCGCTGCTAGTTTATAATATAATAAAGCTGAAGAGGTTTTTCCGTTCGTTTCAATTCGCTTATCTTAGGAAGTACCTATCCGATACAAATAATTTATTTTGTACTAGCCGCGCCCCGCGTTGTACCCGTTCCCGCAGGACTTTCGGGATAAAATGTATCCCATATGTTATTCTGATGTATAACCTACATTACTGTAAAGTTTCATCCAAATCCGTCGAATAGTTTTTGCGTGAAAGTGTAACAAACATACATCCATCCTCACAAACTTTCGCATTTATAATATTAGTATACTCTATTTCTTTTGGATTGGCACAAAATGTGGACCAATGTCGTCAATTTTCCAGCCGAAGACGATTACTCCTGAAGAGGAAAAAGGTTTAGTAAATTTATTTCATTATTACCTCTCTAAACCTATTTCCTCTTCAGAAGCAATCGTCTTTGGCTGGAAAATTGACGACATTTAACCACATTTTAGGATTGCATAGCCACGATCAAGAAGAATGTTGTTTGCTATTCATATCCCAAAATTCCTACGGGAACAGTTAATACAGTGGTAAACTACGAGGCACTACAATAAGGTGTAGGTATAGGTACCTAATTTATTTGTTGTTTGGCGTAGATATTTTAAATAAAATGAGGTCTAAGATAGGCTACGTTTTATCCCGAAATTCCCACAGGAACGGGTGCAGACCGCAGGGCGTTGCTAGTAAACGTATGACAGTACATTAAATGTTAGATTAGCGATGTCAATTAAAACCAATTGTGTGTTTATTGTAGATAATAATTTATGATGCTTCATACGTGATGTGATGAAAATATGACATGCCATCACAGAATACCTAGTAACCTTTCTTATAAACAAGTTCATACTTTTCATTCTGAAATTCCCACGGGAATTGGTACAACGCGGGTAAAACCGCGGGGCGCTGCTAGTAGTAGTAGGTCAAGTCAAATCTAACCCACTTTAAGATCTCACATTTTTAAATAACAGCAATTGTTATAGGTATCCAATAAAGAGAAGAAATAGAGTTTAACACTTGTTCATCACTACATATTATAAAATAAAGTCGTCACTTTTTCGTGTCTGTCTCACAGAGCATAGAAGCACCGCGCTCTCCTACTAGAGACGCCTTTCTTAAAACTTTTCATACAAACTTAGCGTGTCGGAAAGCGTTACCGTTCACTCACATCATGACACTTTTTACTTCAAAGTTGACGTATCTGTATTGTATGTAGAGATGGGTATGTCGATATGAGTCGATGTTTTTATCGATATTTTTTTTATCAGCAGAAATCGGACTAATGACTATGAAAATTTTAGGATTAGGGAATTTTAGTTTTTTATTATATCATAATGATAATACATGTATACATAGGTATGCTAGGCGTGAAAATAATAAGAATCAATTTAGTGGTCAAACTTTTATTCAATCAATAGTAAGGATCATTAGGAAACCTCAAATAATAGTTTGTATTATTTTAATATTAGTTACTAGTTAGCTACAAAACATAAATCTCTAGTCTGGGTTCAATATAAGTAAAAAATATCAATTCCACAATATCGATTCAGTACAAGGATACGATTGACACGCATTATCGACATTACGCCAACCAATGTGCACCTCACTAGCGCATTTTAATTTACTGGTTACCATGGTTACGTTTGAGGTTTTGTGTTTCAAAATAACCTCGATTGCATTTTAAGTTAGCTAAAAGTTACATTTTATTACTAACTTATGATATGATACGCCAGAATTTTGTTTATTTACGTTTTTACTTTGATTATGACACCAAATCACTGCACAATGAGGCATTACTACCGCTTTTTTGATAATATTCACTCCACAACGTGCTAGCAGAGACTGACGGCGGCTTGAGCCTGAAGTTGTGTTCAGCGCATCTTCGCCGCACGGGTATTGTTGTTAATGGCGTCTCTAGTAGGAGAGCGCGGTGCTTCTATGCTCTGTGGTCTGTATGCTTAAATCTTTAAAATTACGCAACGGATTTTGATGCGGTTTTTTGTAATAGGTAGAGTGAACCAAGAGGAAGGTTTTTATGTAAAAAAAATCCCGAAATTCCCACGGGAACGGGCACAACGCGGGTAAAACCGCGGGGCGCTGCTAGTTGTTCCTAAAATACATATTGGTATTTTCCCTAAAACTTGGCACTCATTTAGATCCCCATTCTTTTTGCGGCGAAGCCCATAGCCAAGCATAATTTTTGTATTGAACTTGGCTCTCCTTTTTTACATTTATGTTTTTGGTGGGATATTATAAGCAGGTAAAGTTTCTAACTTTGTAAGGGCTAATCTCACAAACTACCAATACGATTTGAATAATTCTTTTTGTAATGGATAGCCACATTCAACGGGAAGGTTATAGGGTAATTATCATCTCAAAATTCCCACGGGAATAGGCACAACGCGTGTAAAACCGCGGGGCGCTGTTGTATTAGATATTTTTAGACTGTATGTAGATTATGTCATCTGTATCAGTTATCTAATCTACACAAATATTATAAAGAGGAAAACTTTGTTTGTTTGTAATGAATAGGCTCAAAAACTACTGGACCGTTTTTAAAAATTCTTTCACCATTCGAAAGCTACATTATCCACGAGTAACATAGGCTATTTTTCATCCCGAAATTCCCACAGTAATGGACACAACGGGGGTAAAACCGCGGGGCGCTGCTAGTGGAAAATATTATTGGTATTTTTAAATTAGCCTTATCTAAATGTTATCTCTAACAATCATTTAATTTAGTAACCTTTATTTAGATTACAAGCCACGCCCCGCGGTTTTACCCGCGTTGTGCCCGTTCCCGTGGGAATTTCGGGGATTTTATACATATAAACCTTCCTCTTGAATCACTCCATCTATTAAATAAACCGCGTAAAAATCCGTGCAGTAGTATGAGTTTATCGCGAACAGACAGACAAGCAGACGCCCGTCGGGGACTTAGTTTTATAATATGTAGTGAAGCCGCGCCCCGCGGTTTTAGCGCGTTTCCTCCGTTCCCGTGGGAATTTCTGGAGAAACCATAGCCTTTAACCTTCCTCTTAAATACAACTATCCAATACAAAAATAATTATTCGAATCAGACTGGTAATTCCTGAGTTAGCCCGAATATACGAGGGCGGGTCAATAAGTCCGTGACTTTTGCAATAAAAGACAGATTTTTTTATTAACCTTTAAGTACTGACGTGGGTGTCTCATAGACGGCGAGTTGACAAAAATAAGCCTTATTTCAAAGGTGTTAAAGATACCCCCGCGCCCTTCCCTGTAGCTTCGGGGTTGAACACGCTGATTAATCAGTCGAGCGCTCGCGAGCGGCGCGACAACACGTTCGGCTGTGGAGCTGTGCAGTGTCTCTCAGACGTAAGGTCTGTGTAGACAACAAGTAATTTGTTCCTAAATATTTGCGTGATTTAGAAAAGCATTTGTAACCTAAGCAATATCAATACTAAGACTGATTATAAAATGTAAGAATATTGCCAAAAAAATCCAAATAATTCGATTGTAGCTAAGATTATAAGATACATGTTTATTAAGTAAGCGAAATGAAGGTTATTTAATTTGTACCAAATAAATACTGATTTTATATGAAAATGTTGTTGTTTTTACACTTCCTAAATAGAATAATAATAAACAGATCAGAATACAAGTAAATAATGTGCAAATAGTAAACAGAAATAATCCTTTTCGATTTTTTCTTAAGCCATCTGAGATACGTCACGTCACCATTCATGATGTGACTAAGTCACGTCAGTACTTAAAGGTTAAAAATATATTTTATTTTTCAACGTAGTCTCCCTTGAGCTCTATACACTTTGTCCAACGCTTCTCCAATTTTTTTATCCCTTCCAAAAAATATGATTTGTCGAGGTCGTCAAAATAGGCCTTTGTTTGCGAGATGACTTCATTATTGGAGTCAAATCTTTTTCCACCAAGCCATTTCTTCAGGTTTGGGAACAAGAAGTAGTCGCTCGGAGCCAAATCTGGAGAATAGGGCGGATGAGGGAGCAATTCATAGCCCAATTCATGGATTTTGGCCATGGCAACTGCACATGTGTGCACCCTTGCATTGTCTTGGTGGAAAAGAACTTTTTTCTTGGCCAAATGAGGTCGGTTTCTTTTTAAATCGTCATTGAATCGGTCCAATAAGTTGGCATAATATTCCCCATTGATTGTTCTTCCCTTTTGAAGGTAGTCAATGTGGATTATCCCGCGTGCATCCCAAAAAACAGTCGCCATAACTTTATTGGCCGACAATCCCACCTTGGCCTTCTTTGGCGCCGATTCACCCTTGGAAACCCACTGTTTTGACTGTTGTTTGGTCTCTGGTGTGTTGTGATGGATCCACGTTTCGTCCACGGTTACAAAACGGCGCAAAAACTCCTCCATATTACGATTAAACAATGCTAAACCTTCCTGTGAAGTTGTTACACGATTGCGTTTGTGGTCGACTGTGAGCAAACGCGGCACCCATCTTGCGGACAGCTTTCTCATGCCTAAGTGATCATTCAAAATTGAAACCACTGAGCCATGCGAGATCCCTACTTCTTCCACAATCTCTCGCACTTTCAGTCTTCGGTCGGCCAACACCATATCGTGAATTTTTTCGAATGTTTTGGGTGTAGAGACCTCAACTGGGCGTCCAGGACGCTCGGCATCTTTAGTGCTTGTACGGCCACAACGAAATTCAGTAAACCACTTTTTTACCATGGAAATCGATGGTGCAGAGTCCCCATAGTATTTATCAAGCTTTGCCTTGGTCTCGGTAATGGTTTTTTTTCGCAAGAAATAATGCTTAATAAGCACACGAAATTCACTTTTGTCCATTTTCTCGTCAAATTAGTGAGTAGTCTGATAAAGATAGCTGTAAAACACAAACTAACTGACGCAGCAAGTTCAAATTTTCAGAGGAGTCAACTTACAGATGCCTGTTGACGGGACCAGTATTATTGTTTCAGTAAAGAGGTCGGAAATTCAAAAAGTCACGGACTTATTGACCCGCCCTCGTACAAACAAACAAAACTATTTGACTTAGCATGGATATTTTTTTTTATTCTAATTTTTATCAAGGCTTCGTCCACCTTGGTTGGTCATGTCAGCCTCATGGTTACTTGTCTATGGCCTATCCAGTCAACGCTATGAATTTATACAATTTAATAGCATTGTCTGAGAGGCACTCTGATAACCAGCAGTTTATTTGCCCATTATAGAGGTGGGCTGGACCGCATAGATAATATAAGGGACATTTTATAACAAGAATTTACGCAATGGGTTATTTTATTACAAAATTAGCAGCGCCCTGCGGTTTG
The DNA here is from genome assembly GCA_963082685.1 of Cyclophora albipunctata. NCBI lineage: Eukaryota > Metazoa > Arthropoda > Insecta > Lepidoptera > Geometridae > Cyclophora > Cyclophora albipunctata. The sequence continues at coordinate 4,241,591 of OY720135.1, read as the reverse complement.
GCCCGCATTGTCCCGTTCCCGTGGGAATTTATTTTATTTATTACATTCTAATCTTTAGAACAAAAGAAGTGTGATTTGGAAATAATGTTTTTTAGTTTGATAGCCTTTATTATAAAGGCCAAAGGTTACTTACTTTTTATCCCGAAATTCCCACGGGAAACATAATAAAATTGACACAAAATAAGGAAAAAAAATCTCAAAACTCCCACGGGAACGGGGGCGCCGCGGGTGAAACCGCGGGGCACAACTAGTCACTACATAGTATAAAACAAAGTCGCTATTTTTGTCTGTTTGTTTGTCTGTATGCTTAAATCTTTAAAATTACGCAACGGATTTTGATGCGGTTTTTTGTAATAGGTGGAGTGATTCAAGAGGAAGGTTTTTATGTAAAAAAATTCCCGAAATTCCCACGGGAACGGGCACAACGCGGGTAAAACCGCGGGGCGCTGCTAGTTATACAAAAAGTAAGTAAGTCCGAGAAGATTAGTGGCCCTAGTGTCGGGTGTTTTTAGACCGCCTCAAGGCCTCCGACATGGTCTAACGATTACAACAACTGCGACCGACAATTTCACGTACCCTCCAAGCACGGTAGCGCTCAGATAGAAATGCCACGATCGGCCACCCATCCAAGTAGGGGTCGAGCTGCACGTTGCTTCACAATTGTAATGACCTAACAGCGCTTACTCAAACAACTCTAAAATACTAAAACAAACACTATTTTAGTATATTTTAGGAAATGACTAACTAGTGAGGTCATTTCAGAGAAAATTTAGTATATTGAATCATAGGTGTTGAAAATGTGACCTTGTATGTTAACGGGCAACCCTAGTGTTGTTGCTAAACCTTTTTTGATATTATCAGTTACTATGGCTATGTCACTTAGCTATGCTACAATTAGCCGCGCCCCGTAGTTTCACCCACGTTGTACCCGTTCCCGCGGGAATTTCGGGATAAAATGTATCCCATGTGTTATTCTGATGTACAATTTGTGTTTCATCTAAATCTGTTCAGTAGTTTTTTCGTGAAAGAGTAACAAACATAAAAAACATACAGCCATACTTACATCCATCCATCCTCACAAACTTTTGCATTTATATTATTAGTAGGATTTACCAAAAAGTAAACCATAGAGGTATATTTTGTAGATAATATATTTCAAGACTTAAACAATAGACAATAGACTCTATATAAAGATAGTAGCAGTGCCTAGTGCAGTATTTACCCACATTGGGCCCATTCCTGTTAGAATTTTATGATGAAAAATAGCTTATTAGCTTTCCGTTTTATGTGGCTATCAATTACAATAAAGTAAAGTTTTAGCCAGTAATGTCCCACCCCTGGGCAAAGGCATCTCATCCCACTGAAGTTATCATTACAGTGAGGAGGATTAGGCATAATCACCACACTTGCCAAATGCGGGTAGGTGATCTCAAACTTGAGCCATGTTTGAAAAGGAAACATGTTTTCGCTTGACCCAGGAATTGAACCTGGGGTCTCAGTCTTGGCAGGCAAGCGCACATACCACTAGACCACTGAGGCATTTACAATTACAATAAGAATTATTAAATTCGATTGGTAGTTTCTGAGATTAACATGTTCAAACAAACACAAATTCAAATCCTTCAGTTTTGATATTAGAAGAATGACAATTTCTTTAAATAAAAAATGTAAAACTACTATGACATGAACAATGTGACAAGGTTTGGGGTGCCACCAGAGCTGCGCTATGAATTTTATTACTACATAGTATAAAACAAAGTTGCTTTCCGCTGTCTGTCCCTATGTATGCTTAGATCTTTAAAACTACGCAACAGATTTTGACGCTTTTTTTTTAATAGATAGAGTGTTTCAAGAGAAAGTATTAAAATTCCCGAAATTCTCACGGGAACGGGCACAACGCGGGTAAAACCGCGGGGCGCTGCTAGTTGTTGATATGAGTGGTGGATACCAATCTTAACAAGCATTACTTTGGTGGGACAGCACCTTTATATTTTGTTTTGGTATTTGTAATATACTTAAATGTTGCTTACATTAACAATGATATTTAGATTATTGACAGATATTATGGAAGATGTATTTATAGAAATACCTTAGTTGGGTAGTTAACATGAATTCTATCCAAATAGGTTCCATTGTTTAGGTTATTAAATTGAGCAGTTGTATGACAATAATTGGATACAATTACAACATGATGAAGAGCATACCGGTGGTAATAAGACTTGGACAAAGTATGAGTGAAATAGGAAGATATTTTTTTGGTACACTGCCAAATTTACCTGTGGTCGTCCACAATAGAATTTGTACTTCGTAGAGGAGTTTTTAGTGTTTAATAAGCGACTTACCATCTTGCCAAGGGTTGGCGGGTTCGAAATATTGAGTGACGAGATGGTTGTCGCTCGGAAAACTGACCGAGCGATTTTTTTTCCTGTCTTTTTCCTGAGACACAGTTTCCAAGTTTTTGTCGATTTCTGGGTCCGGATGACGGAGCGCTGGACATGCCGCGTCCTTATCATGAGCGGCAGACATATCGACTTACACTAATGTCACATAATAACACCACAATTGACAACATTAGCAATTAATAATTATTCCTCACATAAAAAAACACTGCACAAATAATGTAAATTCACATAACACAACAAAGAGATCGTTTAATGAGTATCACAATCACATTACACTCTTTAGCGAGCCGGTCATAGCGTATTTTTTTCGTATAATATTCGAAGTTTTTTACAATTTTTTATTGTTCGTTTCGAATCAAAACATTCCGCACCTTTCATACACTATTTACCGCCATATTGAATTGAGCGAGACAAAAAGAAAGCTTTCCATTTAGAACACTAGAGGGAGCTTGTTTTGGTGCTGCCATTCTACAAAATTGTTTATAAAGCGCCATCTGTCAGCGAGTAGAAGAAGTGATTTAATGCCATCTATTGAGGAGTAGCAGAACTTTGGTTAAAAGTGTTTACATTATAAGTATAGATGGCGTTATTAATTTTCTTTGTTGAAGAATTAAAACTTGAACATTTTTGGGTGGTGAAGTGATGATATTTTCTTTCTTGTTGATGATGAAGGTGAAGTGAACGTCCTTCGGATTGGATCTGTGGAATGCAAATAGTTTAAGTTAATACTAATAATACTATTTATTAGCCCGCAGGGCAGCTTGTGGCGAGCTGTTGGCGAGTAGCGACACCACGGGTGATTCTCGAGTGCCCCAGAGTCGGTCGGGCCCCCGTCTCCGGCGAGCCTTTACCGCTCAGAGTGAACCCCGGGGGGGCCAGCAGGACTGGAGGCTCTGGCTATATATTATTTATTATTCATATACTGGGCTTTCGCTTAGATATTCACTCTGTCGTGTGGTCTTAAGAACCATTTCTGACGCATCATTTTAAATCTGACTAGACATGGTACAGTGAGGAGGATGTCGTAATCACCACGCTTACCTACTGCGGGTGATCTCAAACCCGAGCCCAGTTTGAAAAGTAGAAAACATTTTTCGCTCGGCTCGTGAATTGAACCCGGGACCTCAGTTTTATCAGGCGAGTGCACACACTAGACCACCAAGACGTTAACTAAAACCAAAAAAGTTAAGTATTAGCCCGTAATGTCCCACTGCTGGGCAAATGCCTCTCATCTCACTAAAAACAAAAACTACGAAAAATAAAACCATTAAATCGGGTAACTAAATGATTATTTATTAAAACTTAACATCACATACGTTATATACATAATTAGTCTATCTTAGAAATTACATAAGTTAAAACTATATAATAAATGTAAAATTTGTATATATTTTTGTCATGTTTTAAAACATTATATATAATTTCGAATGGACCAGTATATACTTGTAGTATCACATAATATTTATACTTAAATATAACTTAGTGAAACCGACTTCATACTAATTTGTTACAACTACATACCTCCTCTTTAAAATAGGGTAACAGTGGGACCAATTGTAAAAATGAGAAATACCCACCCTGAACAGAGTAAAAGAAATACAATTCGGGTCACAAACAATACACTTAAAAAAGAATTGTGAGGTAGCGTGAAAAAAACACCTCCACAATACTTCTTCCTTTTGAAGTCGGCTAAAACGAACTGTAAGTAATTTCCCTATAAATACATAATATTCTACACATGATGGACGAAATACAGACACTTAGAAACACGAATTACATATCATTTAACCTATAAAAAACAGTACAATTTCAAATATTTAATTTTTATAGACATTTTTCATAATCTTTTATAGACTTTTTATTCATAGGTAAAACTTGATTCACAAAGTATAGAAATAAAAGAAAATAGAAAACTAAAATATTAGCCACAAATGTCCCCAAAGGCCTGTCATCTCACTGAAGACATCAGTACAGTGAGGAGGATGTTGGTATCACCACGCTTGCCTAATGCGGGTTGGTGACTGTCAATATGATCCCTGGGTTCTTATTGGTCGATTCAGCGAAATGACAGCCAATCACAGGCCGGGTCATTTTGACATATCAAATGGGACCAGCTCACTGACGTCTAATACATATAGACACTGGACAGGCTGCAGTCATAATAATTTTGTGCTTATTTGAGTGTCGCCATTTTGGCGCTGTAGGCTACTGTAGGCAGATACGAAAGTCCATGGAACTAAAATTAGTTATCTCTTAAGTCGACTGTGACTAAAATTAATTTTGACGTTCACTGCAAGCAAATAGGGGTACTATTTGCTTGCAGTGAACGTCAAAATTAGTTCTCGGGACACTCGCAGGAGCGCTTCAAATTGCCACACAAAATTAGCTGTCATTTGTATGGTACCAGTCTAGACAGCCAGTCTAGTGTGTATATAATATAGAGGTCAGTGGACCAGCTGCATTGTTTTGTCTCTCGAATGCCCCTGAGCCATACTTGTGTAGGTAATTGTACATACACATTGTCTTAGTATGCATCATGGTCCGCGTCGAAATCATGTCAAAATTGTCTTCGAAGTAGCGACAGCAGTGGGTTTCAGTAAACGGAGAAGTGATTCGATGGTCATTCGCGGTGAGGTGTGTCAGATGAATATAAACAGTGATATCGACGGTACTGATTGTAACACACAGAGACGCGAGTCTGTACTCGTTACAACTCAGGGGCGCTCGTTAGATAAAACATCTAACAAATTTCTGATAATTTATACTTAAATAGATACATATTTGTACATAAACACATTAAATATAAAAAATATTCGATTTCCATACCACAGTAATTAAAAATTGGACTCCTTACATACTAACAAACAAATTATTATTTATTTAAATCTATATATTTCTACGTCATCTGTATACTATATATGTTAAACATATAGAAAACCAATTTAAGAGATTAATTTCTGTGTTTATATATTTTGAAACGAACTACTGAACAGATTTTCATGCCGTTGTACAACACACAGAACAATTTAAAAAACAAGGTATTTAGTTAGTTTTCATCCCGAAATTCCTACGGGAAGCTAACGCAATCTTGATTAACAGAGTAAGTAAAAAGACAAATGACAGAATAACGTTTTTTTTATACATTTTTTGTGATTTATAGTATTCTTCTTTTTCTTCACCGAGTGGATGGTCACCCTGACCAACCCTGGTGTCAGAGTTATTGAGCCGCCAAACGCCTCTGACATGGCTCAAGTAACGACTACTATCCGTAGAAAGTAACCAGGACCGACTATTATATTTATAGTATTGTGTATAAGTGTACATATACGATAAAAATAATAAAATTTCTTAGTTAAAATGTTCCCATAATCTTAATTTTATTTATATATTTGGTCTCATTAATTAATACACTAACTACCTGATACTGAAACGCAACTCAGATACTTAGAGCCTAAATAAACGCTCATTAACTTTAGCTATCAAATGGTTTGTCCCTTTCCGATATACGCTATTTGTCAAAGAGCGAAAGAGACAAAACACTTTAAAATCACTGACCTCTAATATTTACACTGGACAGGCTGCAGTCATAATAATTTTGTGTCTATTTGAGTGTCGCCATTTTGGCGCTGTAGGCCACTGTAGGCAGATACGAAAGTCCATGGAACTAAAATTAGTTGACTTAAGTCGGCTGTGAATAAAATTAATTTTGACGTTCACTGCAAGCAAAAAGGGTAATATACTATTTGCTTGCAGTGAACGTCAGAATTAGTTCCCGGGACACTCGCAGAGGCGCTTCAAATTGCCACACAAAATTAGCTGTCATTTGTATGGTAACAGCCAGTCCAGTGTGTATACAGGGTGATTACGGGGTCGTGGAGCAAGAAAGAAGCATTTAACTTACTTTCTCCTAAGCATCACGATAGGTTAGGTAGGACTAACAGTACACCAGCGACTTATTTTAGTCAGCAAAAAAAACTGCGATAATTCGAGATCATGGTCACCCTACTATTTCCCAAGAAAACTTATGTCAAGTAATATTTAAAGTAGGGTGACCACGCATTTTGATTCAATAATAATTTTAAATAAAAATACGTAAATAACGAATCATCTTTGTTTAAATTAAAATAAATACAGGTAGCATCGCAATCATTTATGTACTGAGTCAGAAAAAAATGGTTGGGATCACGACCCCGAAATCACCCTGTGTAATAGAGGTCAGTGCTTTAAAACAGTGTGTTAAATATCGTTTATGAATAAGGTTGGTGTGTTTCCATTGAAGCGGTCTCTGTGGTCTTGTGGTCTGAGCGCTCAGCTCACGATCCGGAGGTTCCAGGTTCGATTCCCGGCGGGGAAACGCACCTTTACTTACTTTCATACATTTTTGACAACTCAATCAAAACTGTATGAATTGAGGGCTGCTTAAATTTGAGTTGCGTTCGAGCACGGGTATAAAAGACTGCACTTAAACGGTACTTAAAATTGAGTTAGACGTAGATAAATAAAATCCGCCCCACGGTGTTACCCGCGTTGTACCCGTTCCCGCGGGAATTTCGGTCTAAAATGTATCCCATGTGTTATTCTGATGACCTATACTATAAAGTTTCATCCAAATTCGGCCAGCAGTTTTAAAAATAACCACACTTCCATACAACCTCTCAACCTCTCACAACCCCTTTCAACCCTGTTTTCGCGATAATAAAGTAGCCTGTGTCCTTTCTCAGGCTCTGGACTACCTGTGTGCCAAATGTCAATCAAATCGGTTCAGTAGTTTTGACGTCAAAGCGTGACAGACAGACAGAGTTACTTCCGCATCACTACATAGTATTAAACAAAGTCGCTTTCCGCTGTCTGTCCCTATGTATGCCTCGATCTTCAAAACTACACAACGGATTTTGATGCAGATTATTTTAATAGATAAAGTGATTCAAGAGGATGGTTTATATGTATAAAAATTCCCGAAATTCCCACGGGAACGGGCACAACGCGAGTAAAACCGCGGGGCGCTGCTAGTTTATAATATTAGTTAGGATTTATTTATTCATTTATTTTAAGTACCGTTCAAGTAGCTATCAGTAAATCACTATATTTTACACACTTCTTTTGAAATCACTATATAACTAATAATTAAATTAATATATTTAAAATAAACTAACAAAATAAGGTTTCCTTTTTCCTAACGAAACCTTAAATATGATGTATTTGCAGTGAATTCAGAAGAGATTCTAAATTGTAAACATTCTCCTATGTATATATATTGTGATCTGGTTGTAACAAGTTTGAACTTGTCGCTCTTTCTCTCTGCAACTTTGAATTGTCGAGTGTTGGACGCCGATGAGTTCGAATTAACGCGTCGTCACTACATAGTATAACACAAAGTCGCGTCTGTTTGTCTGTATGCTTAAATCTTAAAAATTACGCAACGGATTTTGATGCGGTTTTTTGTAATAGGTAGAGTGATTAAAGAGGAAAGTTTTTATGTAAAAAAAATCCCGAAATTCCCACGGGAACGGGCACAACGCGGGTAAAACCGCGGGGCGCTCTGCTAGTTTTATTATATAGCAATGATTTTTTCGTTCGAATTACCAAGTGTATAAAAATGTATTGATTTAGTTCGAAATATAAAGAGATTTTGTAGGGAACTCGTGATAACTTTGAATTATAGAGAGGTTCGAATTATCGCAGGTTGGAATTAACGAGAGTCGACTCTTAAGTTGAAGCGAACACTTTTCATTTTGAATTGAAACGACGTTTACGGATCCACTTCGCTTTTATTTTACACTAGCACGCGTTGTACCCGTTCTCGCGGGAATTTCGGGATAAAAAATAGATGTTGTCCGATTCTCAGGCCTACCCGATATGTACACAAAATTTCATGAGAATCGGTCGAGCCGTTTCAGAGGAGTTCAACCACGGTACCAGTTCCCGCGGGAATTTCGGGATGAAAAATAGATGTTGGCCGATTCTCAGACCTACTCAATATGCTCACAAAATTTCATGACAATCGGTCGAGCCGTTTCAGAGGAGTTCAACCACGGTACCCGTTCCCGCGGGAATTTCGGGATGAAAAATAGATGTTGGCCGATTCTCAGACCTACTCAATATGGTCACAAAATTTCATGAGAATCGGTTGAGCCGTTTCGGAGGAGTACGGGAACGAACATTGTGACACGAGAATTTTATATTTAAGAAGAAAGATTAGATAAAAATGAATCGCTGAATCTGTTGCTAAGCGCATAACTTCAGAACGAATGCACCAAATTGGATGCTTCTTTTTTTAATGTGTTCCTTATTGTCAGGACAAGGTTTTTATATAAGAAAAATAAGGAATAAAAATCTCAAAATTCCCACGGGAACGGGGGCGCTGCGGGTGAAACCGCGGGGCACAGCTAGTATAGATATGGATTTTTATCTGACATTTCGGCTCCTTTACAGGAACCGTGGTCACAGAAGACTGCGGTGTAGTTTTTCAATTCAAAATTAGTAGAGTTCGCTCAAACTGAAGAAAATTAACTATCTTCTTATATATAAAATTCTCGTGTCACAATGTTCGTTCCCGTACTCCTCCGAAACGGCTAGACCGATTCTCATGAAATTTTGTGAGCATATCGAGTAGGTCTGAGAATCGGCCAACATCTATTTTTCATCCCGAAATTCCCGCGGGAACGGGTACCGTGGTTGAACTCCTCTGAAACGGCTCGACCGATTCCAATGAAATGTTGTGTACATATCGGGTAGGCCTGAGAATCGGACAACATCTATTTTTTATCCCGAAATTCCCGCGGGAACGGGTACAACGCGGGTGAAACCGCGGGGCGCAGCTAGTAATATATATTTTTCGGCTATAAGAAAAAGCCGTAACATTAAAAATGTTTTAACATTTCGATCTGAGATGTAATATTAACCGCCTTCATAAACTCTCTTTACTTTAAACACTGTTATAAAGTGTCTTGTCTCTTTTCCTCGTTGAAGAATAGGGTATGTCGGAAAGGGACAGACCATTTGGTAGTTAAAATGCTGTTATTGAGAGTTTATGAAAAGACCCTGATAATTCATACCTCTATTTAAAGTAACATTAGTTCAAACATCACTACATATCACTACATAGTATAAAATAAAGTCGTCTCTTTTTCGTGTCTGTCAAACTGTTTGTCTGTCTGTATGCTTAAATCTTTAAAATTACGCAACGGATTTTGATGCGGTTTTTTGTAATAGGTAGAGTGATTCAAGAGGAAGGTTTTTATGTAAAAAAAATCCCGAAATTCCCACGGGAACGGGCACAACGCGGGTAAAACCGCGGGGCGCTGCTAGTGTATTATAAAACAAAGTCCCCTGCCGCGTCTGCCTGTCTGATCGCGATAAACTCAAATACTACTGCACGGATTTTGACGCGGTTTTTTAAATAGATAGAGTGATTCAAGAGGAAGTTTTATGTGTATAAAAAATCCAGAAATTCCCACGGGAACGGGTACGACGCGGGTAAAACCGCGGGGCGCAGCTAGTAGATTTTAATCTCAGATTAAAATTTAAAATACATATTTTCCAATATTGTTATAACTTCTAAACTATTTGTGATGTGAATTTCATTAACGTGCTTTCAACTTTGAATTACAGCTCAGAGATATGAGAGTCTGGGAGAACCACTGACCTCTATTATATACACTGGACAGGCTGCAGTCATAATAATTTTGTGCCTATTTGAGTGTCGCCATTTTGGCGCTGTAGGCTACTGTAGGCAGATACGAAAGTCCATGGAACTAAAATTAGTTATGTCTTAAGTCGACTGTGACTAAAATTAATTTTGACGTAATTTTTTAAAGCAAATAGGGGTACTACCTATTTGCTTGCAGTGAACGTCAGAATTAGTTCTCGGGACACTCGCAGGGGCGCTTCAAATTGCCACACAAAATTAGCTGTCATATGTATGGTAACAGCCAGTCCAGTGTGTATATAATAGAGGTCAGTGGGAAGAACTCACAAAACTATTTTTCATCCCGAAATTCCCACGGGAACGGGTGTATCTAGTACTACTAGTATTGTGTGAAGCAGAATGAACGAAAGCGTAAAAAGGTATCTATTAATAAGGTTGTAAGTGTAAAGTGGTGTTTACACTGTGTCAATATTATCAAGCGACCCAACATCTGTAAAAGTAAAGTAAAGTATTAGTCTGTAATGTCCCACTGCTAGGCAAAGGCCTCTCATCTCACTGATCAGTCAGGAGTCAACAATATGTGAAGACATAGTTGTTGACGACGTCTGGGTGTCATTGTATATTCTTATAAAGTATTTGTGTATGCATATGTAGTAGTATCAGTGAGTTAGATTCCATAACACAAGCTTAGAGCTTACTTTGGATCTAATTAACCGTGTGTGAATTTATCCGGTATAGTTATTTTATAGCGAGCTTCATTCTTGCGATCGTGTGACAATATTGACAGTGTAAAACCACCCTTAAAGTGAGTTAAATATTTAAAAAACCAAACCTAATATAATAATTTTACAATAATTAATAAAGTGACTGTTATAATTAACACAAGCGTCTGTTCAAAAATAATCGCCGTCCATTAAAAACGTACACAAACTTACTTTATGTCTAAAGTCTGTGATATCTTAGTCTATGGTATAATCACTCTTAATGAACTATAATAGGCGCATAGACTATTATAGTTCATAGAGTAAATAGATTCACTCTTAGTGAACTATACCATAGACTATATGGTATGGTAGAGTCTAGTTCACTTATTGTGAATATACCATACTCTATGATATAGTTCACAAAGTGAATGTATTCAGGCCATTTTTGAACAGACTATAATCGACTATAAATAAACTAATTTGAACTATAAATAAAATATTTACTGCGGTTCTTTCTTCACTTTCAGATCCAAAACGCCATCTGTAACAATACGTAAGTAAGTATTTGTGTATGTATATGAGGTAGTATCAGTGAGTTACAGTCCGACCATCTTATCTGTTCAGTTGACAGCGTCGCTAGTGGAGAATTTGGTTTTGCCATAATATAAGAAATTCACCAAGAAACAAAGGTAATTAAAACATGTCTTGCAAGTCAGTCTATAGATATCATTAAAATTTAAGAAACTACAATATCAATCATATAAAGCCTAACTAAGAGAGAGATTCAATATGACGCGGCTGTAGTTCCCATTTTGCCCACCTGAACAGTTAAGTTGGTGGCACTGTAGATTCCATAACACAAGCTTAGAGCTTAGTTTAGGTCTAATTAACCGTGTGTGCGTTGCGAAAGGGGGCTAGACGGAAAAAAAGGCAACGACACTTTTTAGGCCCGAGAGGGACAGACAGAGAAACTTGCGCACGCCAGCGAGAGAGAGAGACAGACAGAGTAACATGCGCGAGGGAGACAGACACTGTCTGTCTCTCTCTCTCTCTCTCTTATAGAAAGCAAGCCAGATATTTTCGTTTCGTCTTTCTATTTCGCATTGAACAGTGTGGTGTCGCGACGATTATTTTTGTTGATCTATACTAATATTATAAAGCTGAAGAGTTTGTTTTGTTTGTTTGTTTGTTTGTTTGTTTAAACGCGCTAATCTCAGAAACTACTGAACCGATTTGAATAATTCTTTCACTGTTAGATAGTCTATTTATCGAGGAAGGCTATAGGCTACATTTTATCCCGAAATTCCCACGGGAACGGGCACAACGCGGGTAAAACCGCGGGGCGCTGCTAGTAATAAATAAACTTCGTTCCATCCGGGTGTCCCTTGACACCTCTCAAGTTTTTTATTATTTGTTTAATTCTCGGCGAAACACCGGTTTTACCATGTACACGGGCCTAAGCCAAGTGTACATCAGTTAAGTGTAATGAGGTGGTGGCATGTTTTCGCAAGTAGGTTGGTCGGTTGTAAAAAAATGCGTCCTATTCGGCATGTATTAAGTATTGCAGCTTTTTGAAGATGGTAAAATGTATATTCTGTTATTATTATATTAACTACATTCATTCATTTTATTACTAGTAATCCTGCTCACTGTACTGATATCATCAGTGAGACAGGCCTTTGCAATGGGACGTTACAGGCTAATTCATACTTTTCTAGTAAAACTAGCAGCGCCCCGCAGTTTTACCCGCGTTGTACCCGTTCCCGTGGGAATTTCGGGATGAAAAATAGCCTATAACCTTCCCGTTGAATGTGGCTATCTATTACAAAAAGAATTATTCAAATCGGACTGATAATTCCCGAGATTACCTCGAACATACAAACAAAAAAACAAACTTACAAATTTTACCTCTTTATAATCTATCTAATTTAAAAAATTCTCGTATCACGGGGTGCGTGGTTGAACTCCTCTGAAACGGCTCGACCGATTCTCATGAAATTTTGTGTGCATATCGGGTAGGTCTGAGAATCGGACAACATCTATTTTTCATCCCGAAATTCCCGCGGGTACGGGTACAACGCGGGTGAAACCGCGGGGCGCTGCTAGTTATTATTATATTAACTGTTATTCTTACCATCACAGTCGTTAAAATACGTTATCCTCCGCGGCGCCAGTTGCTTCCTCCCGTGCGATTTCCTCCTACCCTCCTTCACAGACAAGTTCAACACCTCTTCGCTAACATCAGTACAATGATTCAGGAACACCGTCTTCGCAGTAACCATTTTCTTTTCATCTTTAAATATATGATTCACTGATTGCTGCACTAGTTTCGATATTTTACATTCAAATATGTTGTTTTCTTTTTTTATATCTTTCTTTTCTAATAAAATCTCTTTTCTTATTCCGTTGTCTAGTTTTACTTCTTTTCTCGTTCCGTTTATCTCTTTTTTGGTTCCGTTCTCCATTTTGAATTCGTTCTTTTTGATAATGATTTCTTCTCTCACTCTTTCGAACATTTCGTCGTCCTCTTCTAATAATAGCTCATCTTTGAAGCACTCGGCCAGCAGCGGGGTTTTGGTTTGTGTGACTGTGACTTTTTTGATCAAACTCTGTTGTGATGATAGGTTTAGTTCTAGGGACGGTATTTCGGATGGGTCCTGCCGTTGTTGTAGTATCTGGAATTGATATTTATAAATTTTACAATTAAATTTTTAATTTACTGTTAGTAAATATTTCTTTGGGCTATTTTAAAACAGGAGGAGGTTTCTCTGTTCAACCGTATATATGTTTTTATTATATACTGGTTTTTAATTAAAAACAAAACATTTTTAAAATGTTTGTATGTATGTCTGTTTGTTCCGGCTAATCTTTGAAATGGCTGGACCGATTTCCACGCGACTTTCACTGGCAGATAGCTCAAATAACAAGGAGTTACTCAGGTTATTTTAATCCCCTAATTCCCGCGGGAACGGGTACAACGCGGATACCACAACGGGTGTCTTTCCTACAATCAGTGTACCTCGACAATGATTCGGCGGAGCGCGCCGCACTTGTTCCTGACGCTGTCCCGCCGCGCGATCAACGCGCGTCGCTCCGTCAACGCGTCGCGGCGGCACGCGCGCACGGCGCGTAACTCGCGCGTTAGCCGGCGCAGGTGTTCCACTGAGCGCCGTCGACTGTTCTGTGATGCTAGCTGTAGATTGAAAATAGGAAATTAATCTATTAAGAGTAAAAAGTATTAGTCTGTAATATCCCACAGCTGGGAAAAGTGTTAATTAAAGATCATGTTTTAATTTGAAAAAATCTATTCGTGGGAACCTGTAATTGGCTATCGATAGTTATAATTATTATTAATATTAGTATTAAGAGCTGTTGGTTCTCCTAAGATCTATACTAATATTATAAAGCTGAAGAGTTTGTTTTGTTTGTTTGTTTGTTTAAACGCGCTAATCTCAGAAACTACTGAACCGATTTGAATAATTCTTTCACTGTTAGATAGTCTATTTATTGAGGAAGGCTATAGGCTACATTTTATCCCGAAATTCCCACGGGAACGGGCACAACGCGGGTAAAACCGCGGGGCGCTGCTAGTTATAAAATAAAATAAAAATAATTTTGATAAAGTATTACCCTGTAACGTCCCACTGCTGGGCAAAGGCCTCTCATCTCACAGAAGATATCAGTATAGTGAGGAGGATGTTTATCATATCAGATCATTACAATCATTTATAATCGCCATGCTTGCCCAAAGCAACAAGTAAAGTATTACGTAATGTCCCACTGTTGGGCAAAGGCGTCTCGTCTCACTGAAGATATCAGTACAGGGAGGAGGAAGTCGTAATAACTACGCTCAAACCCGAGCCATGTTTGAAAAGTAGGAAACATGGAAGAACATTTTGATTACAAAAAACCCAATGGGGTTGACATGCCTCCGGTTTTAGGATGCATCACTACATAGTATAAAACAAAGTCGCTATTTTTGTCTGTTTGTTTGTCTGTATGCTTAAATCTTTAAGCATACAGATGCATCTTACATGCATGTAAGCATGCATCTTACGCAACGGATTTTGATGCGGTTTTTTGTAATAGGTAGAGTAATTCAAGAGGAAGGTTTTTATGTAAAAAAAAATCCCGAAATTCCCACGGGAACGGGCACAACGCGGGTAATATAAAATAAAGTCGTCTCTGTTTCGTGTCTGTTTGTCTGTATGCTTAAATCTTTAAAATTACGCAACGGATTTTGATGCGGTATTTTGTAATAGCTAGAGTGATTCAAGAGGAAGGTTTTTATGTAAAAAAATTCCCGAAATTCCCACGGGAACGGGCACAACGCGGGTAAAACCGCGGGGCGCTGCTAGTAGTATTATAATTATTAAAAAAATCAAAAATATAGTATGCTTAAAAAATATAGTTTTTTATGGGAAAACGAAAAAAATACCTCTTTATCTTTTACTTGTTTATTTTTTCATTTAAAACTATATTTTTAGCACTGTCTGCATCTTTCAATCGTTTTTTGTTTTTAATAAAAGTTTCAGAAGCTCTTTGACATTTAATGTTTACATTTATATAAATTAACAGCTCATTTTAAATCAAGTATTTGTTAAATCGCTTCATCCGTTCGAGAGCTACGATGCCACAGACAGACAGACAGACAGCCAGACAGACAGACAGACAGACAGACAGACAGACAGACAGACAGACAGTCAGACAGATAGACAGACACGTCAAACTTATAACACCCCTCTTTTTGCGTCGGGGGTTAATAATGAACACTACTACTATGTATTTGTTCAAGAGTATATAGTACAGAGCCTCGAAATACACTATTATCTATAATATAAAAATGAATCGCTGAATCTGTTGCTAAGCGCATAACTTCAGAACGACTGCACCAAATTGGATGATTCTTTTTTTAATGTGTTCCTTATTGTCAGGACAAGGTTTTTATATAAGAAATATAAGGAATAAAAATCTCCAAATTCCCACGGGAACGGGGGCGCTGCGGGTGAAACCGAGAGGCACAGCTAGTACTATATATTATAGTACGGTTGGCAACCCTAGCCACTGGTTAGCCACAGTAATCCGACTCCAGTAAGACCATTCCCACGATTCAATTTACAATTTCACTTCATTCATTTTATTACTAGTAATCCTGCACACTGTACTGATATCATCAGTGAGACAGGCCTTTGCAGTAGGACGTTACAGGCTAATTCATACTTTTCTAGTAGGACTAGCAGCGCCCCGCGGTTTTACCCGCGTTGTGCCCATTCCCGTAGGAATTTCGGGATGAAAAATAGCCTATAACCTTCCTCGATAAGTGGACTATCCAATACTGAATGAATTTTACAAATCAGACCAGTAGTTCCTGAGAATAGCGCGTTCAAACAAACTCTGCAGCTTTATAATATTAGTTTGGATGTAGTGATGAATAAATTTGATTGTTATTTACTGTTTTAATATAAATAATGGACGTAACACTCTTTTGCGTTAGAATTAGAATTTATTAGGTAATGGATAACTTAACAATAATATTTATATTATTAGTATTACCCACTGACCATTCAGTTTGTTACCGTGCGAACCTTCCATTTTCCACTATAGGTATATTTTACAATCTACACTAATATCATATAGGTAGCTGCAGAGTTTGTTTGTTTTGAACGTGCTAATCTCAGAAACTACTGAACCGATTTGAATAATTCTTTCACTGTTAGATAGTCTATTTATCGAGGAAGGCTATAGGCTACATTTTATCCCGAAATTCCCACGGGAACGGGCACAACGCGGGTAAAACCGCGGGGCGCTGCTAATTATATATATAGCTGCCGAGTTTGTTTGTTTGAACGCGCTAATCTCAGGAACTACTGGTCCGATTTGAAAAATTCTTTCAGTGTTGGATAGTCCACTTATCGAGGAAGGCTATAGGCTATTTTTCATCTTGTAATTCCTACGGGAACGGGCATAACGCGGGTAAAACCGCGGGGCGCTGCTAGTTATTTCTATAAAAGTAGTACTGAGAGGCCTGTAGGCGGTCTAACAACTCAGGGTTTGCCTCCAACCTACTCGAAATTACTTCCTACTAATCCTACTACCCTATCCTACTTCCTAATAATATTATACATGCGAAAGTTTGTGAGGATGGATGTATGTATAGATGTATGGATGTTTATGTTTGTTACTCTTTCAAGTAAAAACTACTGAACGGATTGGGATGAAACTTTACAGTCATATAGCTTATACATCAGAATTACACATGGGACACATTATATTCCGAAATTTCCCCGGGAACAAGTACAACGCGGGTAACACCGCGGGGCGCGGCTAGTAATATTATACACTAGCAGCGCCCCGCGGTTTTACCCGCGTTGTGCCCGTTCCCGTAGGAAATCCGGGATAAAATGTAGCCTATAGCCTTCCTCGATAAATAGACTATCTAACAGTGAAAGAATTATTCAAATCGGTTCAGTAGTTTCTGAGATTAGCGCGTTTAAACAAACAAACAAACAAACAAACAAACAAACAAACAAACAAAACAAACTCTTCAGCTTTATAATATTAGTATAGATGCGAAAATTTGTGAGGATGGATGTATGTTTGTTGCTCTTTCAAGTAAAAACTACTGGACGGATTGGGATGAAACTTTACACTAATATAGCTAACTAGCAGCGCCCCGCGGTTTTACCCGCGTTGTGCCCGTTCCCGTGGGAATTTCGGGAATTTTTTTACATAAAAACCTTCCTCTTGAATCACTCTACCTATTACAAAAAACCGCATCAAAATCCGTTGCGTAATTTTAAAGATTTAAGCATACAGACAGACAAACAGTGTGACAGACACGAAAAAGAGACGACTTTATATTATACTATGTAGTGATACATCAGAATAACACATAGGACACATTTTATCCCGCAATTCCCGCGGGAACCGATACAACGCGGGTAACACCGCGGGGCGCAGCTAAGTGATACTTAAGTGATACTTACCCTATTCTTGATCCGCCGCCGCAGCCCCTTCAGAAAGACCAGGTCGTCTTCGTTCAGCTTCAGTGACTGCACACGCTCCGAGTACTTGCACGTCGGCAGACCGGCCACCTCTTCTACAGTCATATTGATTCCTCTCTCTGAGTAAAGAAAAACAATGTTAATTGAGTATGAGTAGGTTAGTGGTCAGCCTTGGTAGTAGTTGTTAGACTTTTATGCATTGAACCCGAGACCTCAGTCTTGGCAGCAGGTGCACATACCACTAGGCCACCGAGGCGTTAAACATTACCATGAGACTAGAATATAGTCCTTGGTTGGAACACCAACAACAAAGTTTTTTTTCCGTGCTTTGGAGTGCACGTTAAGCCGTCGGTCCCGGTTACTCTCTACGGATAGTAGTCGTTACATGAGCGATGTCAGAGGCCTTTACCGACTCAATAACTCTGACACCAGGAATGGTCAGGATGACCATCCACTCGATGAAGAAGAAGAAGATTTAATTGGTACCCCAATTTTACAAAAAATCTTTATCAAAATGTAATTAGCTTAGCAGTTAGATACATAACTAGCTGCGCCCCGCGGTTTTATCCGCGTTGTGCCTGTTCCCGTGGGAATTAAAGAACCGCACAATCGATTTTGATCCAACTTCACATAAACCATCTACTAAATAGTGCGAACAAAGCCTAAACATTTGGTTTGGATAGGTGAGACCGTTCTTGAGTTATAAAATTACAACGAAAAGTGGCATTGATTTTTAACTAATACTTATATTCTAAATGCGAAACTAACTCGAAACGAACCGATTTGAATTCAATTTGGTACACAGTTAGTCCAGAGCCTAAGAAAGGACCTAGGCTACTTTTTATCGCGAAATTCCTGCGGGAATGCGTACAACGAGGGTGAAACCGCAGGGCACGGCTAGTAGAGATATAAAACTTACAATATTTCACCTCTTTTACCTCATTGGTTTCAGAAACCAGAAATGTCTTCACAATATTATATGTTTTTAATTGTTATTTTCCCACTAAATATTAGTTCAATAACACATAGCTGATTATTATGGACTTTGCTTATTGGAAGGATAAGCTATAAAAAACTCCCTTGCGAGTAAAATAAGCACTGGGTAGATCAAAATTTATATAAATAAAAATGAATTGCTGTTCGTTAGTCTGCTTAAAACTTTGGAACGGCTGAACCGATTTGGCTAATTTTGGTCTTGAAATATTCATGAAAGTCCAGGGAAGGTTTAAACGGTAAGCATTGACTAAATAAATTCGGTTGAAACTGCAGGGCACAGCTAGTAATTTAATAAAATTTAAATATTTATACTGTACACTTACAAGGATTTATTTTTGGTACTCTATAGCAAAGTTATCGTGATATGTAGTTAACTGTATCTATCTAGTGTATCCTGTGTATCTAGTGTAGTTTTGTAAAAGTTTTTTAAAATCTAGTGATGGTACCAGAAAACAGACGATAACGACTAACCATTATTGTTGGGCAATATCGAATATGAAAACTAACTTTAAACTTTTTTCTACTTATGTTGGACTAAAAAAAAGTTTAAAACTAAAGAGGTTTGCTGTTTTTTGGTACTAAAAGACCATTAGTTGATAAAAAAAGTAAGTTAGTAAGTTAACTACGCCTCAAAGTTAAACTGATTCATATTTCAATCTAAGCAACCTGTTGCGATTTTGTTACAAACACACGAATATACCATCAAACTTTACGTACCGTCCAGTACTTCCTGATCTATCTGATAGGAGGCTGAATTCTTTGCATTATCGTCCATTCTTCATATTTAAATTTGTTTATTTATTACGTGAATTTAGGAATATTTTTATTAGATTGCAAAATACCTTATCTATGTACCACAATAGGTTATAATTTTTTTTAATTTGATCGATGTCAAATTTTGATGAATGACTCAAAACATATTATGTCAATTGTAAATGACAGTTGTCTTGGTATTGTTGATCGAAGACAGTTGTGTTAAAAGAACGTGGTTTACATATGTAGGTTTTACGTTCATTATAATCGATCGATTATAATTATTAATTACCAATACAGTGCATTTTTGAGATTAAAGGGATTTCTTACTAAAACTTTATTTATATTCATAGAAAACCCATGGCTTTATCTTTTTTTATAAAGCGACTGTTCAATTATCCATATTATGTTTTAAATTATTCACCTCCGGAATCAAGTTAATTCATAATAGTCTACTATCTGTGTGCCGTACTATTCTATATTCTACAGTCTCACTGACATAAATTCATTCATCTAGTTCACCATGCTTTTTAAATTGTCAATGAATTAACTGTCACAATTCTGTCATTCATCGATTTCCATCGTAATTCTTTGCGTCTTTGTTTTTTGCCGGCAAATATTTTTCAGTTTTCTACTATTTTATCATGTAAGTAATTACTATTTTAAATTAAAAAATAACACATAATGATACATACATTTAAATAAGAATTATTTTATCCGTATTCTATTGGTAAAGTTTACAAAATAGAATTAACACATGGAAACATAACGATCTTTATTTGAAAATCCTGTCATTATTTTCTCCTGGGCTAAAAAAATTAAAGAACATATGAATTACGCCTTTTATATGAAATATATTAAAGATACATTCAACAGGAGTAATATGTACGAAAGGATTAAAAGTTTTAACTAAGTTTACTGCAGAAAATAGCTCGGACGTTGAACAACAAAGAATTTGAAACACGACGCGATTTTTTTGCATTTAACATTGTAGATAGAACTACTAAGTTTTTTTAGGGAACTGCAAATAATACAAAGTATGTATTTGTATTTTATATTTGGTTGATAGTGGTAGGTGCCCAATAATGATTATGTTAGTGAATCTGCCTTTTATTATTGCCTTATGGTCCAACATTGTTGACCTTCAGTCTAGTCCTTCAGTTAAAATGAAAGAAGTTGATTTTTGTAGACAGAAAAATAATATTTTAAAAACAAGAGGAAAAGTAGATCAATTTAAAAAACTAGTTAAGAAAAAAAAAATTAATCACACATGACAAGCCCGTTGGCACAGTGGCATGTGAGAGTGCTTACTGTGTCGGGGGGTTAGATTCCCGCCCGGAATCAACAATATGTGCAGACATAGTTGTTGACGATGTCTGGGTGTCAATTATATATTCTTATAAAGTATTTGTGTATCTGTAAGGAGTAGTATCAGTGAGTTAGATTCCATAATACAGCTTAGAGCTTAGTTTGGTTCTAATTAACCGTGAGTGAATTTGTCCGGGTAATATATACATATATTACTGATTATTATAATTATTCTATTTTTTCTTTGAAAGTTAAAATCTGATCTATCACAACTGATTTTTCAAAGACAGCTTCTTCCATTGAGGATCAAGGATCAGTGATGTCGTACGCATGGAATCAGTTCACTAAACCTCATTCCTCTTCAGAAGGAATTGTTTGCTGTAAAGTCATCCCCATAAATGTAAATTGTTCCTATATTCACGTAGGAACCTGCACAATGCGGATAAAACCACTGGGCGCAACGCATATGTTATCTATAATAATACTAGCAGCGCCCCGCGGTTTTACCCGCGTTGTGCCCGTTCCCGTGGGAATTTCGGGATTATTACAAAAAACCGCATCAAAATCCGTTGCGTAATTTTAAAGATTTAAGCATACAGACAAACAGACACGAAACAGAGACGACTTTATTTTATACTACCTATGTAGTGATTATATCGTAAAGAGGTAAAATTTGTGTGTTTGTAGGTTCGAGCTAATCTCGGGATTTAGCTGTCCGATTTGAATAATTATTTTTGTACTAGATAGCCACATTCAATGGCAAGGTTATAGGCTGTTCTTAATGCCAAAATTCCCACGGGAACGAGCACAATGCAGTTACATTACCAATCCTGGTGTCAGAGTTGTTGAGCCGCCAAAGGCCTCTGACATGGCTCATGTAACGACTACTATCCGTAGAGAGTTACCGGGACCGACGGCTTAACGTTTGCTCCGAAGCACGGAATCGTCTTACTTTTCGGGCAATCAGGTGATTCAGCCTGCAATGCCCTAACCGAACTGAGGACTATCTCACAAAGAGGTTTTTGTGAGATATTGTATGATATCGATGAGATATTGTGTCGGGTTCAATTCGCAGGTCAAAATCGAGCAGTTCTTAAATTCCCACGAGAAAGTGCACGATGCGGATAAAGCTCTGGGTGCAGCGCTAAGTCAGTACAGATTTGATGACGGACTGGTACATTTGTTTCAGTTCACCATGACAGCACGGGGGCGGGGTTATAGCTCGAGCACGGACTGGGACCCTATGAGGGATGACTACAACACGACGTACGACTCTCAGTACCCTGACGATGATTCGAGGTGGGATATTTTTATTTATTTTATTTTGTACACCGTTTTTAGACCGCCTAAAGGCCTCCGACATGGTCTAACGATTGAAACAACCGGGACCGACAATTTAACGTGTCCTCCGAAGCACGGTAGTGCTTAATTTAACACTTAAATGCACTCTCTATAGGTGCAACAACATGCGTAACTTTTACGCTACTTAATATCTACTAAACTCAATTTTTTTTTATTGTCCCAAAATGTGGACCAATGTCGTCAATTTTCCAGCCGAAGACGATTGCTTCTGAAGAGGAAAAAGGTTTAATGATTTCATTTCATTCTTTCCCTATCTCTTAACCTTTTTCCTCTTCAGGAGTAGTCGTCTTCGACTGGAAAATTAACGACATTGGTCCACATTTTGGGACATCTTCATCATAAATATAAGAGCAAGGCTCTTGGCATTTTGGGACAATCAAGATAAAATTGATACAATGATTTATTAATTCTTTCAGCGGTGGAGTTCAATTGGATCACACCAGGCTGTACATCACCAACCTGCCTCGGGGTCTGAGCGAAGAGGGTCTCAAGTCTGCATTCTCCCGCTTCGGGACGCTGGAAGAGGCCTTTGTCAGCAGGGACCCTCAGAAGGCATATGCACTCGTCAAATACGAGACATCAGTGTAAGTACTGTATTTAAAAAATTAAATCAATTTATAGCCACATAAAGAAAGTACAATACAGAAAAAGTTACACTTAAAATTAAAACATTTGAAGAAAATGGGCAAAAGGTAGGGGGTCAGCTGTGTGTTGTGCGGACAGAGTCTACACAACGCTGTTTTTCAGCCCTTCCTGTTTATTCCTTCCTATTTATGGGGAAATGAGGGATAAACTGTATCCCATGTGTTATTCTGATCTGATATATAACCTATATTACTGTAAAGTTACAGAAAAATCCGTCGAGTAGTTTTTGCGTGAGAGTAACAAACATACCTCATAAACTATCAATCCTCACAAACTATCGCATTTATAAGATTAGTAGGATCACATGTACCACTTCCCTGTGTACCACTTGTTCCTGGAGGAATTTTGGGATAAAAAACAGATATCTATTCTCAGGGTCTATCTAAGATGTACCAAAATTCAGTTAGTTAGCGAAGCATATTTCCAATTTACTTTTCTAAAATAGCTCAAGTTTGAGATCACCAACACGCAGTAGGCAAACGTAATGATTACGACATACTAGATACGACACAGACATACGACAGACAGAGAAACATGCGCGCGCATGTTTCTCTGTCTGTCTCTCTCTGGCGTGCACATGTTTCTCTGTCTGTCTCTCTCTCTCTCTTATAGAAAGCAAGCTAGATATTTTCGTTTCGTATTTCTATTTCGCATTGAACAGTGTGGTGTCGCGACGATTATTTTTGTTGATAATAAATAAACTTCGTTCCATCCGGGTGTCCCTTGACACCTCCCAAGTTTTTTTATATATATTTTGGATCAGCTGTTCAGTTCAGCTGTCAGTTGTTACTTAAGCTCCTCTTCACTGTACTGATATCTTCAGTGAGATGAGAGGCCTTTTCCCAGCATTGAGGTGGTAACGAATATTATTTTTGTTTTCAGGGAAGCCAAAATCGCTATGATGAAGATGAATAAAACGGAGCCACTCAATTTATCAGTATATGTGGCGCATAAAGTAAGTCTACATATTTATGTAACGTTAGCAGAGCGCGTTGTGCCCGTTCTCGTGGGAATTTCGGGATGAAAAGTAGCCTATAAGCTTCCCGTTGAATGTGGCTATCCATTTCAAAAAGATTTCTTCAAATTGGGGCAGTAGTTCCTGAGATTGGCGCGTTCAAACAAACAAACTCTGCAGCTTTATAAAATTAGTATGATATTAAAAAATTGTTGACTGTCTTTTTTTTTAAACGTGTAGGTATTAAGCCTGTAATGTCCCACTGCTAGGCAAAGGCCTCTCATCTCACTGAAGATATCAGTACATGTTTTTTTTTATGTTATTTATTTTTCTCAGCCCAAAAACAAGAAAAGCTCTACAAAACCGACCGGAGGCAGACAAGATAGATCTAGCAGTCAAATTCATAGTGCGCGGGAATGCCGTGACCATGAAGGTAGTGTTAGCAGCATGGGGCGGCCGTCTACAAAGAGGTAACATACTTTTATAATTCACACGATTTGCACTCATTAGACAAGCCCGTTGGCACAATAGCGAGCGTAGTAGTGTGAGAGCCCTCACTGTGTCAGCGGTCGCGGGTTCGATTCAACGGAGTCAACAATATGTGCAGACATAGTTGTTGACGACGTCTGGGTGTCAATTATATATTCATATAAAATATTTGTACACTGTTAAATATAAAGTGTTGTTAACGGTAGGCTAATAGAAAGCCACGTTTTTTAGGGTTCCGTACCCAAAGGGTAAAAACGGGACCCTATTACTGAGACTTCACTGTCCGCCCGCCCGTCCGTCCGTCTGTCACCAGGCTGTATCTCAAGAACGATGATAGCTAGTGCAGTGGGTATTACAGGCTTTATAAAAAATCTTGCGATCCTCTTTTTTTGAAGTCTGTTGACGGGTGAAAACAACCTTGCTTGTGTTAATTTTTGTATTTCGCGGGCTCAATTTAATATGAAGACAATAATTTTAATTATAATGTTTAACCATAAACTATAGAGTACAAACACCCTTTTCTGATTGGTCAACGACTAGGTTCTTTTTACTTTCGTTCATTCATTCGTTCATTTAATTTTATTTACTCACATCAAAAAAAAATGGAGGCAAATAAGTCGTTCCGGTCGTTCGTCGTTTCGAAGTTTTAAAATATTTTCGTGTTAAATTTCCAAAATCGTGATTACTTTTGTGGATTAATATATTAATACATTATATTTGTGTTTTTTACATCGTTTCGTTGTCAAGTTTTGATATTTTATTGTTTACTTCAAAAGTTTACCGGCTTTGATAAGTGCCATGATGTTGAAAAAGTATTTTTCGTCTATTCAACAAAATGATGTTATGTGAGTTTATCTAAGTGTATCATGTTTCTATATCCGTTGATTACATTACAAAGACACTATATAACTTTGTTAATTTATCGCTGGTTAGAATTGGCCTTTGTTTTCAATCAAATAACTTGCTAAGTAGGTTTAATGTACTTAGATCTACCCTATTTTGTGACTAGAAAAAGTTCGCTTGCCTAACGTAATTAAATTTCTAAGTATTCCAATTCATTTTAAGTTTATTAAGTTTAATTGTACTCCTGGGTAAGTGTTCCCCAAAGCTTATTACGTGAAAATGAATAATTATGACTATTCATTATATATTTTACTAGCTGCGCCCCGCGGTTTTACCCGCGTTGTGCCCGTTCTCGTGGGAATTTAAGAACCGCTCGACCGATTTTGTGCAAACTTCACATAAACCATCTACTAAACAGTCCGAACAAAACCTAAACATTCGTTTTGGGTAGCCTGTTGAGCCTGTTCTTGAGTTATAAAATTTCAACGAAAAGTGGCTTTAATTTTTATGCATAGAGATTACTGTAATCACTACATAGTATAAAACAAAGTAGTTTTTCGCTGTCTGTCCCTGTGAATGCTTAGATCTTTAAAACTACGCAACGTATTTAGATACTGTTTTTTAAATAGATACTTAGAGTGATTAAAGAGGAAGGTTTATAAGTATACAAATTCCCGAAATTTCTACGGGAACGTCCATAACGCGGGTAAATCCGCAGGGCGCTGCTAGTAATCTATATAATTAAAGAAACTTGCATTAGTTACACTACTTAGAACTCTTAGAACAGCTCAAACCAATTTTAATGGTTCTTTTTTTATTTTATTCCCCTTGGTCAGGAATAGAATAACAAGTAATACAATTCTCAAGATTACCACAGGAAAGGGTGGGTGAAACCACGGGGCACAGCTAGTAATATATAGTGCACACCCCAGTTATATCTGGATAGAATCTATTATAACATTACAATATTACCCGGACAAATTCACACACTGTTAATTAGACCCAAAGTAAGCTCTAAGCTTGTGATATGGAATCTAACTCACTGATACTACTACATATACATTATACATACACAAATACTTTATAACAATATATAATTGACACCCAGACGTCTTCAACAACTATGTCTTCACATATTGTTACTCCTTTGAATCGTACCCGCAACACAGTAAGCGCTCTCACTGCCACTGTGCCAATGGCCTTGTCAAAATCATAACTTTTATTGTCAAATTCCCTCTCAATTATATTTTACCCTGAAGAATCTTTTTCAAGTTATCTTATTCAAGTTATCTATTTTCAGGGAACCGCAGGGCGCTGCTAGTAATCTATATAATTAAAGAAACTTGCATTTGTTACACTACTTAGAACTCTTAGAACAGCTCAAACCAATTTTAATGGTTCTTTTTTTATTTTATTCCCCTTGGTCAGGAATAGAATAACAAGTAATACAATTCTCAAGATTACCACAGGAAAGGGTGGGTGAAACCACGGGGCACAGCTAGTAATATATAGTGCACACCCCAGTTATATCTGGATAGAATCTATTATCATAACATTACAATATTACCCAGACAAATTCACACACGGTTAATTAGACCCAAAGTAAGCTCTAAGCTTGTGATATGGAATCTAACTCACTGATACTACTACATATACATACACAAATACTTTATAACAATATATATAAAATTCTCGTGTCACAGTGTTCGTTCGCGTACTCCTCCGAAACGGCTTGACCGATTCTCATGAAATTTTGTGAGCATATTGAGTAGGTCTGAGAATCGGTCAACATCTATTTTATCATCCCGAAATTCCCGCGGGAACGGGTACAACGCGGGTGAAACCGCGGGGCGCAGCTAGTAACAATATATAATTGACACCCAGACGTCTTCAACAACTATGTCTTCACATATTGTTACTCCTTTGAATCGTACCCGCAACACAGTAAGCGCTCTCACTGCCACTGTGCCAATGGCCTTGTCAAAATCATAACTTTTATTGTCAAATTCCCTCTCAATTATATTTTACCCTGAAGAATCTTTTTCAAGTTATCTTATTCAAGTTATCTATTCAGAAGTTATCTATTTTCAGGGTGCCAGAGGATAACAATAATGAAGAGCAATTGAAAGAGAAAAGGGAAGATGATGAAGTGGTAAGCAGCCTGTTCATTAATGTTACTTTTAATCTATACTTATACTAGCAGCGCCCCGCGGTTTTACCCGCGTTGTGCCCGTGCCCGTGGGAATATCGAGTAGAAAAATAGCCTATGATCTTCACGTTGAAGGTAGCTATCTATTACAAAAAATAATTATTAAAATCGGACAGGTAATTCCCAAGATTAGCTTAAACTTACAAAAAAACAAACTAACAAATTTTGACTCTTCTTCTTCATCGAGTTGCCAATCCTGGTGTCAGAGTTATTGAGCCGCCAAAGGCCTCCGACATGGCTCACGCACCGACTACTATCAGTAGAAAGTAACCGGGACTAATGGCTTAACATGCCTTCCGAAGCACGGAATCATCTTACCTCTTATAATATTAGTATAAATTTTGAAAAGTCTTATCTTTTTATACAGAGCTTGGACATTGACCACAGTCTCCATTTGGAGCTGGAGACGCTGAAGTTGCAGCAGCTCAAGGTCAAGGAGGAGCAGCTCAACTGCAAGCACCGGCTACTGCTGCTTCAGCAGAACGAAAAGAGGATGGTATGTCGTTGAAACAATACTACTAATATAATATTACTGTAAAGATTCATCCAAATCCGTTCAGTAGTTTTTGTGTGAATTAGTGATATTTTACTATATATTTAAACATACATTGATGTCATTATTATTTGTTTAAAAGAGAACTTACATACGACGGAGGTGTTGAGGAACTCTCAACAGTAACCTCCGTCGTACGTAAGTTCCCGTTTAAACAAATAAAAATGAATTTATATTTTGATAAGCTTCTTCTTCAACGAGTGGACGGTCAACCTGACCAATCCTGCTGTTAGAGTTATTGAGCCGCCAAAGGCCTCTGACATGGCTCATGTAACGACTACTATACGTAGAAAGTAACCGGGACCGACGGCTTAACGTGCCCTCCGAAGCACGGAATCATCTTACTTTTCGGGCAATCAGGTGATTCAGCCTGCAATGCCCTAAATAAACTGAGGGCAGTCTCACAAAGAGATTTTTGTTAGATTATCCCCACCGGGAATCGAACCCGGAACCTCCGGATCGTGAGCCGAGCGCTCAAACCACAAGACTGTTGTTAATGGACATGGAGGCTGTTGTAAACTTGTGCGGCTGAAGCCATACAAAATTTTTGTCCTCAGGGTCCATCTACCAGCAAGCGCTGCGTCCTGCCTGATGGGAGGATTATGATTCGAACTTCAGACAAGTAAGTGTCACTACATAGTATAAAACAAAGTCGCTTTCCGCTGTCTGTCTGTCCCTATGTATGCTTAGATCTATAAAACTACGCAACGGATTTTGACGCGGTTTTTTTAAATACATAGAGTGATTCAAGAGGAAGGTTTATATGTATAAAAAGTCCCGAAATTCCCACGGGAACGGGCACAACGCGGGTAAAACCGCGGGGCGCTGCTAGTTTTGTAATAAATCGCATCTCTGGTTATAAGACGTGTCTGTCCGTGTGTCTATCTGTCTGTGGCATCATAGCTCCCGAACGGATGAAGCGATTTTAATTCAGTTTGTATAAATGTGATTATGTATGAGTGTTCTTAGACAAGTTTTATGAAAATCGGTTGAGCCGTTTAAAAGTTTTGGGGGTGAAAGTGGGGAACAGTACCCGAATGTCGGCAAATATATTATCTCTCTCTTATGTTAAATGTAATCCATGATGTACAGTCACATGCAATGAAATGTATACACGGGCAGATTTGCAAATAAATGTCCACTCTGAAAATTTCATAAACATATAGCTACTTAACAATTCATCACTACATAGTATAAAACAAAGTCGCTATTTTTGTCTGTTTGTCTGTATGCTTAAATCTTTAAAATTACGCAACGGATTTTGATGCGGTTTTTTGTAATAGGTAGAGTGATTCAAGAGGAAGGTTTTTATGTAAAAAAAATCCCGAAATTCCCACGGGAACGGGCACAACGCGGGTAAAACCGCGGGGCGCTGCTAGTACTATATAACCACCCGAGTTTCTCACAATAATCTATACATTTTTGGCAAAAATATGGACACAGGTTGTTTTCAGATATTTGTATACACGATCACATGCAGAAATATGTATCCATTATGAATTACAATAATATGTAATTTCATTGCACGTGATTGTACTCGAGTCTAACAATATATTTCTATTATTCTATGCTAGTCCCAAAACCGAATTGAGAGTCAGGTAAGATTTAAAATTCTCCACTCTTGCATGTACTGTTGTGGGCTGTATTATAAAAATAATATCCTGTAATGTTCTATTGCTCGGCAAAAGCCTCTCATCTCACTGAAGATATCAGTACAGTGAGGAGGATTAGGCATAAGCACCGCGCTTGCCAAATGCGGGTTAGTGATCTCAAAACCGAACCATGTTTGAAGAGTAGAAAACATGTTTTCGCTCGACCCGGGAATTGAACACGGGACCAACTATATTATAATTTTTTTTCTTATAGATTCCAAGATGGCGGCGATAACAGTTTAACGGCTGGTGCTGGCGATTCGGTAAGTTTGAATTATCACAAAGTTATATTTTATTTTTTGTTCAATTACTTGAACATATTTTTTTGC
Source organism: Cyclophora albipunctata (assembly GCA_963082685.1). Classification (NCBI taxonomy): domain Eukaryota; kingdom Metazoa; phylum Arthropoda; class Insecta; order Lepidoptera; family Geometridae; genus Cyclophora; species Cyclophora albipunctata. Next base: position 4,211,739 of record OY720135.1, on the reverse strand, counting down.
CACACAGTACTAATTTCGAGTTTTTTAACAAATAGTTTTCCAAATTCAGTTATTCTTTTCAAATTCTATTTCTATCCGAAATAAATGCATTTTGGTGGTGAAGTTTTTGGAAATCCTAAAGGCTTGAGTGCCTTCAATTTTGAAATGGGTTGTAGAGGGAGACCTAAAAGGACTTATTCATAAACGATTACTTTAGCTATCAAATGGTTTGTCCCTTTCTGACATACGCTATTTAACAAAGAGCAAAAGAGACAAAACACTCACTAACAGTTAGAGAGTGTCTTATAGTAAAAAACTCGAAATGTATGCTTGTTTGTTTTGCTAGCGATTTGCAATCATCATATTCTTAAAAGCATTTTAGACTGATTTAATGCTCATAGTATGTTTGTTCTTAGCTCATGTAGAGTATAAACTAACTAGCAGCGCCCCGCGGTTTCACCCGCGTTGTACCCGTTCCCGCAGGAATTTCGCGATAAAAAGTAGCCTATGTCCTTCCTCAGGTTTAGGCCCATCTCGTAGCCAGATTTGGTAGCTAGCTTCCAAATGGGAGAAATAATCCCGATTCGAAGCTGGCTACGAAATAGGAATTCGAAAGTCAAAGATTTAGGATTCTAACTAGTAAAAAAAAAAACCCTAACCTACCGAATAGATCGTTCCCATTTAGTAGCTAGCTACAAGATGGGAAAACACTTTTCTCATTTCGTAGCTAGCTACCAAATCTGGCTACGAGATGGGCCTAACCTCTTTCTCAGGCTCTGGACTAACTGTGTACCAGATTTCATTCAAATCGGTTCAGTAGTTTTTGCGTGAAAGTGTAACAGACAGTTACTTTCGCATTTATAATATTAGTTAGGATAAACAGATTTTCCAACCGAAGATAACCTTTTTCTTATACAGAAGGGTGTCTGTATAAGAAAAAGGTTTCGTGGTGACGTTAGAAAGGAAATCCACCTATCTACACTAAAGAGGAAAGATTTGTATTTTAGAGTGTATGTTTGTAATGAATAAACTCCAAAACTATTTGACCGATTTGAATAATTCTTTTTGTAATGAATAGACTTATTCAACGGGAAGGTTATAGGCTATTTTCCAACCCAAAATACCCACGGGAAAGGGCACAACGCGGGTAAAACCGTGAGGCGCTGCTAGTCTATCATTATAATAAGCGTAACATCGTTGGAAAATCAACACTCAAAATAAGCATTCTGTGTACATTTTCCAAGAAAATCTTGCTATATTATAATAATTAGTTTGTCGAATCAGTCCTTCCGTTTATTTTTCTTTTATTTAGTGTAGGGCCACATCTGCGGAACGTACGGCGCCGAACCTTCCGCTAAATACGCGCGTAGTGTATTTCAAGTTATCTATGACACATCAGTACGCGGCGTAATTTCGACTGATGTGTCATAGAGCGGAAGGTTCGGCGCCGTACGTTCCGCAGATGTGGCGCTACACTTAGCTTTGCCATTATGCTATGCTTGTTTCAAAATTGTGGTTTACACATACAAACATTATTATCACAATCGTCATGTACTTTGTCAAATTATTTAAAAAAATATTTACATTATTAAGTAATATAGAAGTGTCGCTGTCAAAAAGGTTACATATATTATATGTGCAATGTGTTCTAGGGATGTACATTTAGCTTATTCGGCTGTCAAATATAAAGCTTAAGGTGGTTCATGTCAATTTTGGTATTACTTTTCATTCTAGAATCTAAATAAACTCTCGTCGATTACTCCACTAGTCATCCATGTTTAGTTAGAACTGGGCTAATTCTACTAGGTACTTAGATTCATCCTTTCAAATACACGAAAGTAGTAAATTCTTCCATAGGAGCCAATCAATATAAATAAATAAAATAATCATTTATTGCCACAATTACAAGAAAAATAAAAAATACAAATTGCAACTAACATAATACAGCAATAGGAGACGTCTCAGCTGATGCTGTACCGAGGCCGAAGTCTCGGTACAGCGCTGGTTTTCAGACGCCCCCCGCTCTGGTAGAATAAACAAAAGCGATTAACATCACTCGCTAAATAAAAATAAAAATATATAAAAATAAAAATATATAGTAGAAAGTAGAAGTGAGTGAATATGAATTAAGTTATGATAGAATTATTAATTACAAATTATTAATTATATAATTATCAACCCCCCCCCCCCCCCCTGAGAAATAGTATCTAGGAAGTAGTCCCTTAAGTAGTCTCGACTTCATCAGGTTTATGACAAAATAGGCTATTCGAATCTGGTGTTGCATATTTACCATTTCAGGCTGCAAAAAACTCCAAAGTAAAAGTCTTTTGAGACTATTTTCGCCTTCAAAATTTCCAGCATGCATGGCCAGCTTTGGATAGCAGGAGCTTTTATACAAGTACATCAAACAACAAACAATATCAATCGTTTGTCAACAGAACGAAAACACTTGTTCGTGCAAGAAGAGTGATTGGCGGGACGAAACCGACGGTAGTTCAACACCATCCACCTGTGTCATGTATTCCGAAGAGCAAAGCGGTCAGAAAAGCAGCAATATCAAATCAGAAATCAGTAAAAACACATCCAACACTCTCAGTAAATCAACCAAAAGATCTGAGTGTAGCAAAGTCACAGATACTATAAGCAAAAGATCGGATGTTACCAGTAAGAAATATGATCCTAAACGGTGCACTTGCAAGGTTAAGAGTGACATGACATGCGATTTGAAGTTCTGCGATTTTTATAGTGATAGTGACGATGACGCGGACGAGACTAATAGACTGATACAACTTCGAGATTCTGACTATTTGGACATTGTTGAAGAGCATCTGAAGCTTGTTATTGCTTTAGCAGGATACCCTCGATCAAAAATGAGGTTGCGACAGATGGAACTGTTCCAAAGGTGTCTGAATGATATTATTGATATGCAAGTGAAAGGCGGCTTGATGAAGAAGTCTCCTTCTTTCTTAGATTATTATTTGAACAAAGGTGCTATTGTGTGTATTTGTAAAGATGTTGAAACTAGAGATTGGATTGTTCGTATTTCGCCAGGTCTTCAAGAGCGCATGTGCAGGAATCTGGTGCTCTTGAACGCTAAAGTTAAAAGGCTGTGTTTGGCTGTGCTGAAAATACCTAAAATTTGTTGGCCGGCTACTGCCCAAGACGCTTTTAAACTTTTGCAATACTTTAACCCTCCCCTGAGAACGTCGCAATGGAAAATTTACTCCCAAAAAGTGGTTGATGGGGTCGAATGTACCTCCTTCCTTATTGATAGAGTTTCCGGCGAAATTATTAGGGGACCAACTTTCAAAAACGTAATAGACTACGACCAAATGGAATTTGAGGTCACCGGCTACTCTGAAATTTACTACGAATGTCTATTGGCTGGTTTGCAAAAAGATTTGTGCAGTGTGTCGTCTAGAGTCAAGCTTTTGGAAGAAATAAAATCTGCGACTGCCACGCCTAGAACTAGCTCCACGGTTAGTATCCAACCAGTGAAAGAAGAGCAAATATTTGAGGTACCAGATACTACAGTGCACATACAAGAAATCACCTCAGATACTCCGAAAAAAGTTCACGACGACAATGAAATGAAGAAAGCTCTCGAAAATTCTCTTCAGGAAGAAGTTCTGTCCAAAATCAAAGACGTTCAGTATATTGGGGATAATGAGGAAGTGTTGGTATGGTCAGAAGAACCGGCACCAGTTAATGATAAAGATAAAACTGAAATCACTGATTCGGAAATACAAGCAGACACGGAAAACTATACTATTTCGACGTCTTATGTTGTTTCCGAAAAATCGGGGTCTATAGCAGAGAGCACAGAAAATTTACTATCCAAAAGCAGTAATCTACATATTGATAGTAACAGAGGCATCGCTTATCACAGGCGAACAAATTACTTGCATGTTGAGAACGAGCTCAAAGTAGCCATCACCCTAGAAGGCTATCCTCAAAATAAACTGGAAGGAATACATATTAGAAGACTAAAGCATTTATTCAAAGAATACTTACATAAAGACATGAAGAGCCAGCGATTTGCCAACCTCATAATACCTAAATTCCAAGACATCTATCTGTCAAATGGCGCTGTCATCTACATCTGTGATAGCTTGGAGACTAAAGACTATTTGACAGAAGTCTTGCCAAAGTTCATCAATTCTACTGGCTTGAAATTGACGTTTAGAGAAGTGAAAAATCTGGTAAGATATACTCGGGTGGTTATGAGGCTTCCGAAAGAGCAAGCGCATGTTGAAACAATAGAAATTATAATGAAGTTGCAAGAGAAATATCCAGGATTGAAACCTGATTGCTGGAAGTATTATTCTGATGTTGCTGGAAAGCAGAAAAGACAATTTGGAGTCGACCCAGAGTCGCTAGAAGTGATCAAGAACCCTGATTTTGCCCCTGAATTCAACGGCGAGCAGTTGTCGTTCAGGATCATTGATAGACAGAAACGCGACGTCAGTTCTGGTGAGATCCAAATGGAGGAAGATGACACAGAAAGTAATAGACAGAAAAAGCAAGTTATCAAGGATATGTACGAGCCTATTGATCCAGTTATCGCCAACGCTCCTCTAACACGAATAAGGACAAATCACTATTCAGATCTAATAGCCGACGACCTAAAACTCTACGTAGGTCCACATAACTACCCGGATTCTCGCATAGATGAAACTCAATTCCATGCAATCAAAAGAACGTTCCAGAATATTCTGTACGAAGCAGTTAAATCTGGTTCCATCACTGAAGCCAATATGCCGAAATTTCACGACATGTATTTGTTTGACGGTGTCATTTTCATCATTTGCCAGAATATGAATTCTAGGTTTTGGATCGATAGTAACATTGCATTGGTCAATTCGAAGTTGAAGACTAACTTGAAGTCTACAGAGTTTAGAGGCGCGGTCGGTATTATCAGTATGTATGTGAGGTCGGGCAAAGATACGGATGAAGTTATAGCCATACTTCAGGCCAATAATCCGAGGCTGCGCAGTAAATATTGGAGGAAGATTAGCACCGTTCGTAGTAGCACTAAGTTGGATGTAGTTCTGCAGATTGATAAACTATCCGCCCAAGTCATTTTAGACGCAGATTTCAACAGATATATCGGCAACGAACCTGTACAGTTCAAGTTAGGACATCTCCAATCCATGATTAAACCTAAAGCGAGCCTGGAAGAGCTTACTAAATCACACTTACAGAAAATGGAGAGAAAATGGAACAAAGTATCTAAAACAAACAAAAAGAAGCACAAGAAGGAAAAAGATGTGAATGACAATACTGAAATCGTATCTTTTGACAACATCATGCTGCAAACTATTTCTGATACGGATTTGGATCCTATCATTATAGAGCCAGAATCACCCAAAATGGATAGGGAATTTTCTGCAGCAGAGAATTATCAAGCCAAAATAATTTTGAAGATACCATTGGCCATTATACCTGATGGTCAGGACGATTTGAATATTATTTTCGACATTCTGGAAGATAAAAACCCAGGTCTGAACACAGAGATTTGGCAAGTCTTCAGCGAGACTGCTTACCCTAACAATGGGAAATTCATACTTTACGTTGACAAGCAATCTTTGTCCGTGATTCAGAATAAGAATTTCGATTCTTGCGTTGGCGGTGAAAAGCTGAAGTTTTATTTTTGAAATACTCTTAAAGAGATTGTTGAAACTTGATTTGTGTTTATTATGAAGCCAGCTTTTAGGCAGTGATAAATCAAATTATGCCTTGATGTGCCATATGGCATTACTAATATTTACGGCTTTACTCATTTCGAGACATTCCAATAACTTTCCATGGCTGTTTGTTGAGACATTCCATCTGAATGGCTACCGCCTCTTAAGTACACAGCAAAGTACCGTTACCTGGCAAAAGAATTAGAAATCATCATTTTTCACTTGACTAAGATGCACAAAGCGTGAAAGACTAGCTTTATTATGACTAAAAAAAATTATCTTGAGCCTAAACAGTCCCGTCCCCATATCTAAAAACAAACTGTACCTATTTAAAATAAGTGTCTACCTGTGGTGATTTTTAGAACTTAGTTGTTTTGTATTACATTTAGTGATTTTTAACTGAAATGTGTGATTATTGTATTTTGATACCCAGTTTTGGATCTAATAGTGTTAATGTTTAAATTTTAAGTGTCATTCTAATGTACTTTTAGAATTACAAGAATATTTTAAACGATGTCTTCGATTGATCAGAATCATAATGCTTGGGGATTTGAACACAGATTTTCCCCCTACCTAATTTCCCTATATTTATAGGCCAACTTATATCAAACCTCCCGAAGCCCTGTTTACTGTCATAAATCCCACTAAGCCAGTTATTATCGCATCGACCACCAACCAATTTGCAACCCTATAGCCATATGTTGATGACAAGCCCGTTGGCACAGTGGCAGTGAGAGCGCTTACTGTGTCAGGGGTTGCGGGTTCGATCCCCGCCCGGAGTCAACAATATGTGAAGACATAGTTGTTGGCGACGACGTCTGGGTGTCAATTATATATTCTTATAAAGTATTTGTGTATGTATATGTAGTAGTATCAGTGAGTTAGATTCCATAACACAAGCTTAGAGCTTACTTTGGGTCTAATTAACCGTGTGTGAATTTGTCCAAGTATTATTATTATTATATTATTATATGTAACCCAATTTTGCTCGAGTTACAGATGGCTATATGGTATATATTTTTTACGTAACCTCGCTGTCCCACTGCTGGGCAATGTCTTCCCCAAATTTTTTCCATAGCCAATAATTAGCCATATAATTAATAATTAAAAAGAAGATCCAGTTTCTTTAAAGCCTATCTTTCACAGTATTAATCTATATTCAATTCATTCATTTCGTGTACATTAGTGGCCCACTGATATATACTGAAATTATATCCCGCATAAATACTCGTATTTCACCCCACCTATGCTACTTTAACTATAAACCACCTATAGTAGTTTATAGTCACTGTGCTACTTTATATTTAGGCCACCTATTTTTTTTTTTGTAGCTCACCTATGCAATTTTATTGATAGACCACCTAGTAGTCCAGATATGTACTACTTACAAGCCACCTGTTCTACTTTATATTTAGGTCACCTATATTATTTTTTGTAGCCACCTATGCAATTTGATTTATAGACCTCTTATACTGTTTAGTAGCCCAGCTGTATTACTTTAAAGCCACCTGTACTTATAACCCACCTATGAAACTTTATCTATAGACGACCTATACTACTTGATTGCCCTTAATTTTATCTAGATCACCTATACAACTATATAGTCCACCTACTATTTCTATAGCCCAAGTTGTGCTGGCATTGCCGAAAACATTAGACCCATTATTTCTACGATATTGTTCTTTTTACATTATGTTTTAGTACTTAAGTATTTTTAGTTTGTGATAATTAATGTTTGTTAGTGTTTTCTATGATGCTGTGTTGTATTTGATAATTATGTGCTTATTGTGAATTGATTCTTAGGAATTGATTTAATAAAGTTTAATTTTTAATTATGTTTGCTTTCATTTATTTGACAGCGGGTTTGTATTAGTACTTCAAATAATCTAATCATTCAGTGGCTGAAATTCATTTTGAGCTTTCATCGTGTTCTGAAATTGATAGCCTAGTTTAATATTTATTTAATTTTTTAACAATAATTTTAATACACTTGTGTTCACCATCTTGCCAAGCCCGTTGGCACAGTGGCAGTGAGAGCGCTTACTGTGTCGGTGTTTGCGGGTTCTTAAATAGATAGTGTTTTTTTAAATAGATAGAGTGATTCAAGAGGAAGGTTTATGTGTATAAAAATTCCCGAAATTCCCACGGGAACGGGCACAACGCGGGTAAAACCGCGGGGCGCTGCTAGTCGCGAATAAGTTTCTGAAGAAATCGCTTAGATTCTCATGCACTCTAAGTTGAGCTAATCATTAACAAGAAATACAATGAAAAATATGAAATAACTTTTACAATAAAACATTTAATTAATTATATCAGAATACATGAAATAAGTACTATTACTACCTATAGTCTATATTGAATAAAAATACTTTCAACAATATGCATAATGTGTAGTTTCTGTTACTGGACGTAATATCATTCACTGCTTGCTTTCCGGTCTGACTGTAACTAAATGACGACCGCTGTGAGTACATTTTACCTACTTTATCTGTGTTCTTGTGATATATTCATTAAATAAGGGTGCCTCGCGTTTACTTCCCGCAGTAAATACCTTATACTAGCTTTATAAATATGTAATAGAAGTAATTTCTCTATCCTGAGCTATTGTGGGCCAGTTATTGTTGTGGTCTAGTTCGTCCCGCCATCGCTTGTGGAAGGAGGGTAGGGAGGCCTTAGCCCTGCAGTGGGACATTTATGGCTTATTAATAATAATGGAAGTAATTATTATTTATTTAAACGGGAACTTACGTACGAACGAAACTACTGTCGAGAGTTCCTCAACACGTTTCGGTCACATGCGGTGACCTTCATCAGGAGGTGGGTGAAGCGCTCGCGACAGCGTCTCTCCCCGCAAGTTTGCACGAATCAAAATGTATTTATTTATATCCCAAATTTTAAAAAAATCCCACGAGAATAGATATAACTGACTACCGTGCCCCGCGGTGTTGTATCCGTACTCGCGGGAATTTCGGGATAAGATGTATAACTGATGTATAACCTATATTACTGTAAAGTTTCATCCAAATCCGTCCGGTAGTTTTTTCGTGAGAGTACAAACATACATCCATCATCACAAACTTTTGCATTTATAATATTTCTAAGATATAACAGCGTATGTATAATCATTTTATTTGGATTGGCACAAAATGTGGACTAAATGTCGTCAATTTTCCAGCCGAAGACGATTGCTTCTGAAGAGGAAAATTAGAGATAGGGTAAGAATGAAATAAAATCACTAAACCTTTTTCGTCTTCGGCTGGAAAATTTACGACATTGGTCCACATTTTGTGCCAATCCAAAAAAAAATGAGTATAAAGACAGGCAATGATTACAAACCACACACACACACACAACAATGAGTGTAGCGCGACATTTGAATGTGAAACGCAGCTTGTTCCCCCGGCGCTACAGAGCTTCGCGTCGCGTCAGTGCGTGGTGTGCGACGCGCGCGCCGAGAGCTTCTGCGCCGCGTGCGGCGTCACGCCCTACTGCGGGGCCGTGTGTCAGAGGAGGGACTGGGCGGATCGGCACAAGGCCGTGTGCCATAACTTGACGCGGTAAGGCTGTCAAAACTTTGTTTGGTTCTAATGAATAGGCTCAAAAACTACTGGACCATTTTTAAAAATTCTTTCACCATTCGAAAGCTACATTATCCACGAGTAACATAGGCTATTTTTCATCCCGAAATTCCCCACAGGAATGGACACAACGCGGGTAAAACCGCGGGGCGCTGCTATATAGAAATATATCGATTCAATTCAGTTCAATTATAGTTTGAATGATATTGATATGTGATGAAAATGACATCAGCCATATGACGTAACTAGCCGCGCCCTGCGATTTTATCCCGAAATTCTCGCGGGAATCGATACAACGCGGGTGAAACCGCGGGGCACTGCTAGTATTAGTATAAATTACATTTTATGTATAATCCACAAGATCTATCTGACAGAGGCTTAAAATCTCAAATTAAAAATCTTTTTCAATAATACTAAATTATATTTTAAAAATTTGTTTTCAGTACGGGACTGAGCGCCGACGCTGAAAAACCACAAGAAGCTGCGACTATCAATAACATGTACGTAATTTACAAGCTTTTATCTATGTACACCTGTCCCGGTGTCTGTCATCAAATCTTGAAGATACAGACCCAATTTTCGGTGTCCCATTGAGCTTACATTTAGCATATAATATGTTTTTCTGCTAAGAAAAAAGTGCAGGGCATAAGTTATGCGAGGCGGACTGGTGAAAACAGTTATACTCTACCAGCTGTCCCGCGCGGTGGTTCCACCCGCGACCCAATAGATGTCGCTAGTGTGAATCTAATTCTAAACCATCCAGTGTGCCAACCATACGCACACAAAAAAACATCATTCAAATCGGTCCAGCCGTTTCGGAGCAGTTCAGTTACAACGAAAAGTGGCATTAATTTTTTATATATGATGATTTTCTATTACGAGTCTAATTTTCGAGCCGAAGACGATTACTCCTGAAGAGGATAAAGGTTTAGTGATATTATTCAATTTTTACTCTATCTCTAAACCTGTTTCCTCTTCAGGAGTAATCGTCTTGGGTTGCGGGTTCGATTCCCGCCCGGAGTCAACAATATATATGCACACATAGTTGATCGCGACGACGTCTGGGTGTATCAGTGAGTTAGATTCCACAACACACGCTTAGAGCTTAGTTTGGGTCTAATTAACCTCGTGTGAATTTTTCCGGGTTATATATTATTATATTGTAAGCTAAGCAAAAGGTCACTGTACGAAACTCTTCCTAGTTCGCGACCGTACTCTACCTTTTACATATATTGTGTTCTTTCAGCATCCAAGCGCCTGCACCGGCTCCGTTGCGGCGTCCCTATTCGCGGGAGCCTCACCTACGCGATGAGGATTCCGGATCAGACAGATCTAGGGTAAAGAATTACTTATTTTATAGATTTGATCTTCTCCATCGAGTGGATGGTCAACTTGTGATGTCAGAGTTATTGAGTTATAGATTTAATAAAAATAAAAGACGTGTGGCACTCGGGGACTGCCGCGGTAAAGCTATTGCATAGCATTTTGTATCAACTTATGCAATTATAATTTAATACGTCTAATCGCACACAACGCCGTGTCGAAGACTGCCGAACTGAAACGACGTTAGACGATGCACGGCCTTCAAGCCACACCTCCTTGCCCGTCGGAGTGGGGAGCGTGAGGTTTTTTCGTTACGGAATTTCTGGATTCGGTCCCCGCGCTCAAGGCCCGCGATAGAAGCTATGCAATAGCTTAATAATCTATATGAATAAAAATGAATTGCTGTTCGTTAGTCTGCTTATACTCGAGAACGGCTGAACCGCTTTGGCTAATTTTGGTCTTGAAATATTCATGAAAGTCCAGGGAAGGTTTAAACGGTAAGCATTGACTGAATAAATTCGGGTGAAACCGCAGGGCACAGCTAGTATAGAAATATATATAAGGAATTAGTCGAGAGGATTACAAGTTTTAAATTTTCATTATCATGAAGCCCCTAGCTACGAGTGTGTGTCCTCGCTGAACTAAAAACAGACAAACGCTTTTTCATGCGGTTTTCATAAACAGTAGTAGGCAAGCGTAGTGAATACGACATCCTCCTCATTGTACTGATATCTTCAGTGAGATAAGAGGCCTTTGCCCAGCAGTGGGACATTACAAGCTACTACTACCACTTTCATCAACGGAGAGCGATAATAGGCGATATTTTTTCACCATCAACAGAGAGGATTTTTTCCCGATTAGATTCCGAAATCAAAAGCATTTCTTATTACAGCTGTTTCAATGTATTCATCAAACTTTCAGCGCACCATCCAACCGCACGAAGACCGTAAACCCAACCACAGACAGCAGAACAATTACAACAGGAACAAAGTGACCAATGGTAATAGACAAGACTGGAAACGGCCCAATGAGAAGAACGGATTTGAAGGCGAGGAAGACTGGGGCAACATTCGTGAGTACACACAGGCTTACACATAAGTATGTACAACTAGCAGCGTCCCGCGGTTTTACCCGCGTTATACCCGTTCCCATGGGAATTCCGGGATGAAAAATAGCCTATAACCTTCCCGTTGAATGTGGCTATCTATTACAAAAATAATTTTTAAATCGGACTTGTAATTCCCGAGATTAGCTCGAACATACAAACAAATAAACTTACAAGTTTTACCTCTTTATAATATTAGTAAAGACAAATCATTTTAATAGCCATTAGTCGCATGAAATCCCTGAGGACGTGCTTAAGAGCTTTGAATCACTGAGCTCTAATAATTATGTCATATATTTTTTATCTATTTCAGCTAAAGAAAACAGGCAACCAAACAAACAACAGAACTATTCCGAAACAAAATCACAATCCGCTGCAGCTAAGCCGAGTATACCCGAAGCCAACCCGAAAGTCCCCGAACCCCGCCCGAAAGTCCCCGAACCCCGGCAAACAACCACCGAAGCTAAGCCTAGTAACCCTGTGGCCAAGCCAAATAAAGTCATACCCAGGAACGTTACCGAGGCTAGAGCGAGTTCACCCGAAGTCAGAGCGAATGCTCCTGAACCCAGAGCGAAAGTCGCCCAAACCATAGCGAATGCTCTCGAAGCTAGAGCGAAGGCTCCTGAAGCTAGAGCGAAAGTTCCCGAGCCCAGAGCGAATGATCTCGAGGTTAGCGCGAATATTCGCGGAACCAGGCCGAATGTTACCCAACCAGTAAAGGCGAATGTTGTTGAGGTGACATCACCTCAAAGCGTAGCCGTGGTTGAAGAGAGAGTACCTACAAAGTAAGTTTATCCTATTATATAGGTCTAGCTGCGCCCCGCGATGTTACCCGCGTTGTACCCGTTCCCGCAGGAATTTCGGGATAAAATGTATCCCATATGTTATTCTGATGTGTAACCTACATTACTGTAAAGTTTCATCCAAATCCGTTCAGTAGTTTTTGCGTGAAAGAGCAACAAACATACATCCATACATCCATCCTCACAAACATTCGCATTTATAATATTAGTAGGATTAGTAGGATAGCAAGAAAGGGACAAGAGATAATCTTTCAGAGCTTATTATTTCTTTATTTTTTTAATCGATTTTGATTCTGATTCAGTTTTGATCATAATTTTAGTAATATTACTAAATTCATCTCTCAAAAAGACTTTCTCGTGGTCGCGGGTGAACTCTCGTGAGCGTGTGAGTGCGTTTAAACCCTATTCTAACACTTCCTCATTTGTCACCCTTTCAATATGGCGATCAATCAAGAAGGATAAAATGGTTGGATCTAAGTGAATGAACGTTTTTTCTGTACCCAGAGGGATATTTTTCTCCATTTTGAGAGCAAATTTTGTACTAACCGTGTGTAAATTTGTAGGTATATATCTATATGTATTTTCTTCACAGCTACATGGTAGAGAAGTTAAACATTGGCGATGTGTTCGTGGCGACCGTGGACGCGGACACAGCTGAGGGTCTCGTCTGCCTGACGCTCCACACGGACTACGAGGATGATTACTCGACGCTCGTCGATGCATACGCGATGGCGTGCGAGGCTTTGGATGTGGAAGCGGGTTATAAGTGAGTACTTGAGCATTAGGATCAGCATCCATAGCATTGGTCAACTCCAATCTTCAATGGTCGAAAACACCAAGCTGGCAGTCGATTTCGATATCACCGTCAAAGGGTGACTTGTACAACTCTTCAAGAGCTTTCAAATGACATATGTCATGTCACAAAAATCACACTTTAATATTTGATGAATTTAGATCGGTATTTTACACACCTTTAGTACCGTTTACCTGCCAAAGCCTCGGTAACCCAAACTTCATAATAGTCCATCGTTCTTACCTGTGTTAGGAGCATTCGCTGACAAACTTTCAGCTTTTATAAAATAACGAAGGTCTGGGGTTCACGGGCTCTAGGTCTACTATCTACTAACCCCGAGGTTTCACCCGCGTTGTACCCGTACCCGCGGGAATTTCGATATAAAATGTATTCCATGTGTTATTCTGATGTATAACCTATATTACTGTAAAGTTTCACCCAAATCCATTCAGGGATTTGTTAAACATAAAATGAACCTTCCTCTTGAATCACTCTATATTCATCGCAAGGGGGCTCCGATACAACAAATGTGATCTTTTGCCGTTTTTAAAGTACGGAACGCTCCGTGCGCGACTCCGACTCGCACTTAGCTGGTTTTTCTTATTAAAGTATAAAGTATTAGCCTGTAATGTCCCACTGTTGGGCAAAGGGCTCTCGTCTCACTGAAGATATCAGTACAGTGAGGAGGTTTCAGGCGTAATCACCACGCTTGCCTAATGCGGGTTGGTGATCTCAAACCCCGAGCCATGTTTGAAAAGTAGGAAACAAGTTTTCGCTCGACCTGGGAATTGAACCCGGGACCTCAGTCTTGGCAGGCGAGTGCACATACCACTAGACCACCGAGGTTTTTCTTATATTGATGTTAATTTTTGCTTGAACCTATAAATTAAACATAGTTTCGTTGTCTGTGACCGCAGAGCCCGCGCCGGGCAGCTGTTCTCGTTGCTGTGCCCTGCGGACGGCGGCTGGTACCGCGCGCGCCTGCTCTGCCCGTCCCGCGCCGCTCTCATCGACGCGCCGCGCACAGCCGACATCACTTCCGACTCAGTGTGCAGGAGGATGCCTGAACAGTTCAAAGACGTGCCCGAGTTCAGCGCCGTTGTTAAAGGACCGGTATGTATTCTTCTTCTTCTTCTTCATCGAGTGGATGGTCACCCTGACCAATCCCGGTGTCAGAGTTATTGAGCCGCCAAAGGCCTCTGACATGGCTATGGATCTTAAGAGATAGATCGGGCGAAACGAGCCCTTTGTCGATTAGCTGATTGCATCCGTACGGGTACGGGGGACGGGTACAACGCGGGTAATACTGCGGGGCGCGGCTAGTTGGTAACATAATAGTGAGTAAGTTCATGTAGGTAAGAGCCCAACCCTGGTGTCAGAGTCAGCCTCGCCGTCGTAACGAATGAACAACCGGGGCCGACAATTTAACGATTTAGGTATCTTTAGGGTCGGAACACATCTGACGGAAAATGCGTCGAGCGTATCATCGGTCGCGTCTATTCCGTCAAATTAGACCTTCTACATTAGGCGTCTAGTCAGTTTCTGCGTTCAGTATCTACAGAGCGGTTGTGTTGTGTGATATTAAATTTTAAAATGAAGCCCATCGAAATAATAGCTATCGACCGACAATGCGTTGACGGAAACGGAACAGACGCTGTACGCTCGACGCACTAACGCATCATCGGTTAGGTGTGAAAGGATGGATGTTTTTCTATACATTTGTCTGTTCTGGCGTTACGCGACCGATAATACGCGACGCATTTTCCGTCAGATGTGTTCCGACCCTTAGGGTTCCGTAGCCAAATGGCAAGAAACGGAACCCTTATAGATTCGTCATGTCTGTCTGTCTGTCCGTATGTCACCGCACTTTTTTTCATATATCTATAACAACTTTGTGTTTTCTTTGCCCACAGGTAGCGCTTGGAGATCACCTTAGTTGCACAATACTATCCAAAACGCGAGACGCGGTCAAAGTGAACATTTGCGACGAGTCTACCGGAACAGAAATAGGAGTAGGAGAGATTACAAGATGGACGCCCGCTGTTGTCAAGGAGGCGCCTGGTATGTCTAGATTTAGTCTGTTATGTCCCACTGCTGGGCAACGCCTTCGGCCCACTATAGGTAACGAATCACAGTGGGAAAATGCATCCTCACTATAGTAAGAAGTAAGTTCGATTTAGGTCAGTGGCCAACCCTGGTGTCGGAGGTATTAGACCGCCTAAAGCCTCCCGACATGGTCTAACGATTGAAACTACCGGGACCGACTGCTGAACGTGTCCTCCGAAGCACGGTAGCGCTCAGATAGAAATGCCACTATCGGCCACCCATCCAAGTAGGGGTCGAGCTGCACGTTGCTTAACAATCGCAATTAACTAACATCGCTTATTCGAACTACGACTCGAGCTACCTTCAGCTAAGTACAATGAACTAAGTTCGTCAGTGACTCACTGTCTTCTTCTTCATCGAGTGGATGGTCAACCTGACCAATCCTGGTGTCAGAGTTATTGAGCCGCCAAAGGCCTCTGACATGGCTCATGTAACGACTACTATCCGGAGAGAGTAACCGGGACCGACGGCTTAACGTGCCCTCCGAAGCACGGAATCGTCTTACTTCTTCTTCTTCATCGAGTGGATGGTCAACCTGACCAATCCTGGTATCAGAGTTATTGAGCCGCCAAAGGCCTCTGACGTGGCTCATGTAACGACTACTAAATATATCTAATTATGTTAAATGCTAAGATAAATTTAGTTGACATATGTATTTGGAGTATAGCTTTGTATGGGTGTGAGACTTAGACGATGACTCAACGGGATAGGGAGAGGTTGGAAGCGTTTGAGATGTGGTGTTGGCGTAGGATGGAAAGGATTAGTTGGACGGAAAGGGTGACAAATAAAGAAGTATTAGAATTGGTGAGAGAGAGTAGAACATTACTTGAGATCATAGAAAATAGGAGAGGGAAGATGATAGGACATCTCATACGACATGACAGATACATTAATAATATCATGGAAGGTAAAGTTGAAGGAAAGTGAGGTAAGGGAAGGCCTAGAATCAGTGACATGAGTCAGATTAAAGAAAAAGTGTTTGTCATGTCGTATAGAGATGTGAAGGAACTTGCACTGAATAGGAATAGATGGAGAAGTCTGCATCGGACTCATCGACAAGAGCCTTGCTCCTAAATTTATGACGATGATGATGATGAGATTTCTGAAACCAAAAGAGATACAGAGATATTGTCTTCAATAAAATTTTATGATTAAGCTGAAGAGGTTGTTTTCTTGTTTTTTTGAACGCGGTTATCTCAGAAACTACTAATCTCATTTGAATAAATCTTTTTGTAATGGGTAGCGAGTAAAACCGTGGGGCGTCAGTCATAGCGGTTTTATCCACAATGTGCCCGTTCCCGTGGGAATTTCGGGGTGAAAAATCGCCTATTGCCATCCCGTTGAATGTGGCTACCCATTACACAAAGAATTATTCAAATCTGACTGGTATTTCCCGAGATTAATGTGCTCAAACAAATTGTTAAAGTAATTATTATTTGTTTAAAAACATATATTATTAACAGAGGACAGCTTTCTACTCATGAAGCACTGCTTCACTACATAGTCACTACATAGTATAAAATAAAGTCGTCTCTTTTTCGTGTCTGTCACACTGTTTGTCTGTCTGTATGCTTAAATCTTTAAAATTACGCAACGGATTTTGATGCGGTTTTTTGTAATAGGTAGATTGATTCAAGAGGAAGGTTTTTATGTAAAAAAATTCCCGAAATTCCCACGGGAACGGGCACAACGCGGGTAAAACCGCGGGGCGCTGCTAGTTATGTATATGGCGCTCAAAAGGTTAACCATTTGGGACGTTCGAATACCAATTTGACCATTCACTGTGCTGATTTCTTCAGTGAGATGACAGGCCTTTGATCAGAAGTGGGTTTTTACGGGAACTTACGTACGACGGAGGGTACTGTCGAGAGTTCCTCAACACGTTTCGGTCACGTCCGGTGACCTTCATCAGGTGGTGGGTGAAGCAAGAGCGACAGCGTCTCTCCTCGCACCCCGTTTAAACAAATAGTTTATGCAACTGTCATATAATGAAGGGAATTAAATCACGAGTGTGAGTTTCATAATAGTAACGAGTGTTTTAATACCCGTGTTATATGCAGTTGCATACACTACTTTATCTTCATTAATGCAATTAATCATATAACAAGAATAAAAGCAGACAATAGTTTTTCACGCGTACGTGTATTGTCACAGTGAACTTGCCGCCATTAAAATCTAACCAATGAGAGCGCAGCTCGCGCAGGGCCAATCAGTAGCGAGCGCGCGATGTTATAATGAGATTTTACGATATCGATGTGGATATTATACCATCATGTGAAATTGCTTAAATTGAGTGTTTTGTTGTCTGCGCTATAACAGTAGTAATTATAAGTATTGGAAACATAAGTAGAATGTTCCAACATTAGTGTAGATAAACGTACATTTGAATGAATGTTGTTGTAATGACCCCCAGTGCGGCGCGCGGTCCCGGCGGCGCCGCGGGCGGCGCTGCGCGCGGCGCGCGTGCGGCTGGCGGACGCGTGGAGCGCGGCGCGCGGCTGCGTGCGGCCCGCCGCCGCCGCCGCCAGCCGCGACTACGCCGCCGCGCTGCACGACGCGCTGCAAGCAGGCTTGGAAGGTACCGCGTCACACACCACCACCACACCACTCACACAACATCATACTACACTTCTTCTTCTTCATCGAGTGGATGGTCACCCTGACCAATCCTGGTGTCAGAGTTATTGAGCCGCCAAAGGCCTCTGACATGGCTCAAGTAACGACTACTATCATAGTACACTGAAATCTAATTCCCGATCTGAGATCGGGAAGGGGAAGGTGGTAAGTTTTTAAGGGTAACATCGGTTTATCTGAAAAAATGTCGCTACAAAAGTTGTATATCTTTTAATTACCTACAACTTTGTATTTGACTTTTTCCGTAGGACTTGTAGTTTTGCCGGAAACCGCTACCCTTAAAAATTCCTCCCTTCCCCTTCCCGACCTCAGATCGTCCGTAATTTACTTTTCCTTTAATTTTTATCGTATTTCTATCAGTTTCTACTATCATATTTTTTGTTAAAAAAATTGATTTATTACTGTAAACAAACATACATATGTACATACATCCTCACAAACTTTCGCATTTATAATATTTGTATGATTTATATCTCAAAGTGTTCTGTTTCCAGCGTCGCCGCTGACCGAGCCGCCTCAGCCGGGCGACACAGTGATAGCAAAATTCACAGACGGACAACATTACCGGGCGTTCGTCAGACGCACCAACGTCAAAATGAACAAGTATCTCATCGAATATTGCGAGTTTGGTGAGTTTAATATTACTAACTTAACTAGCAGCGCCCCGCAGTTTTACCCGCGTTGTTCTCGTTCTCGTGAATATTTCGGGATGAAAAATGGCCTATAATCTTCCCGTTGGATGTGGCTTCCATCTATACTTCTATACTAATACTAGCGGCGCCCCGCGGTTTTACCCGCGTTGTGCCCGTTCCCGAGGGAATTTCGGGAATTTTTATACATATAAACCTTCCTCTTGAATCACTCTACCTATTACAAAAAACCGCATCAAAATCCGTTGCGTAATTTTAAAGATTTAAGCATACAGAGAAACAAACAGACAAACAAACAGACAGACAAATTTGTATGTTTGTTTGTTTGTAATCCGTCCGATTTGAATAATTCATTTTGTAATAGATAGCCACATTCAACGGTAAGGTTATAGGCTATTTTTCATCCCGAAATTCCCACGGGAACGGGTACAACGCGGCTAAAACCGTGGGGCGCTGCTAGTTACAAATATATTCAAATCGGATTTGAAGTCCTGAGATTAGCCCTTACGAAGTTGATTTGACTCCAGTTGTAACGGTGTTAGGTCTTAACGAGTGATTTAGACCTCTTTTCCCCATCTCCATGTCATGTCAGGTAACGAAGAAACCTGCCCCCTGGAGCGGCTGTACCCGTGCCCCGCGGAGCTGCGCCTGGCGAGCTGCCCGTGCGTGGCGTCAGTCGTGCAGCTCACAGACGTCACCGAGCCGCTGACGCCCGCCGCGCTCGAGTACATCGACTACTTGAAGTATGAGGACGTTGACTTGCTTCTGGTCAGTGAGAGGTTCACTTCACTAGTCTAATAATATTCTTCTTATCGAGTGGATGGTCAACCTGACCAATCCTGGTGTCAGAGTTATTGAGCCGCCAAAGGCCTCTGACATGGCTCATGTAACGACTACTATCCGTAGAAAGTAACCGGGACCGACGGCTTAACGTGCCCTCCGAAGCACGGCATCATCTTACTATTCGAGCAATCAGGTGATTCAGCCTGCAATGCCCTAACCAAACTGAGGAAAGCAATAATATTGAATTGAAACTACGTTTACGGATACACTTCGCTTTTATTTTACACTACCCCACCCCGCGGTGTTACCCGCGTTGTATCGGCTCCCGCGGGAATTTCGGGATAAAATGTGTCCTAAGTGTTATTCTGATGTATACCCTATATTACTGTAGTTTCATCCAAATCCGTCCGGTGGTTTAACGTGAAAGAGCAACAAGCATCCATACTTCCCCACAAACTTTCGCATTTATAATATTACTAGCTGCGCCCCGCGGTGTTACCCGCGTTGTACCGGTTCCCGCGGGAATTTCGGGATAAAATGTATCCCATGTGTTATTCTGATGTATAAACCTACATTACTGTACAGTTTCACTCAAATCCGTTCAGTGGTTTTTGCATGAAAGAGCAATAAACATCCATACATCCTCAGAAACTTTAGCATTTATAATAATACTAGCAGCGCCCCGCGGTTTTACCCGCGTTGTGCCCGTTCCCGTGGGAATTTCGGGAATTTTTTTACATAAAAACCTTCTTCTTGAATCACTCTACCTATTACAAAAAACCGCATCAAAATCCGTTGCGTAATTTTCAAGTTTTAAGCATACAGACAGACAAACAGTGTGACAGACACGAAAAAGAGACGACTTTATTTTATACTATGTAGTGATAGTAGAAGTAGGATAGGATTATAATATTAGTAGGATTTCTATCTGACGTTTCGGCTGCTTGAACCGTGCTCACAGAAGACTGGGCGTAGTTTCAATTTAAAATGAGTAGTGTACGCTTAAACTGGTTCACCAGTAGTGAAATAATGTTCACTTAATATGTACAGTGAATAAGTAAGGTAATGAGACTGTAATGTCCCACAAGACGAAGTCCTCTCATGTCACTGAAGATATCAGTACAGAAAACATGTAAAGTTCAATTAGACTGTAGTGTCTCATGCACGACAAGCCTCTCATCTCACGTCGCGGTCGAACGAAAACATGTTTCCTACTTTTCAAACATGGCTCGGGTTTGAGATCACCAACCCGCAGCAAGCGTGGTGATTACGACATCCTCCTCACTGTACTGATATCTCCAGCGAGATGAGAACCTTTTGCCCAGCAGTGGGACATTACAGGCTAACACTTTTTACTATTAAGTATTCCAACAATGCATTCTGTAGTGTAGTGCGATCATTCCGCCCGTAACTTACCGTTTTCATCCCACAGACTATACCAAGCGGCGAGGAATCTGTACCCAGCGGTAGTAGAGTCCAGCTCACAGTGGCCAAGAATAACGAATCCGTCAACAAGAAGCTTGAAGAGTTCTGCATGCCGGAGTGGAAGAAACTGGAGATGAAAGGAGGGGATGTGCTGGGTGAGAGTTAGCGATGAGAGGTTAGGGGAGTGTCTGTGTCGCGGCGGGAAAGTGGCGGAGAGAAGACCGAGTGTCCTCGGTCCGGGACCTTACAATCTGTACTCATACTAGCTGTGCCCCGCGGCTTCACCCACAGCGCTCCCGTTCCCGTACGAAATACGGGATAAATAGTCCTATATCCGTCTCCTGGTTCTAAGCTACCTCCTCACCAATTTTCAGCCAAATCGGTTCAGCCGTTCTCGAGTTATAAATAGTGTAACCAACACGACTTTCTTTTATATATATAGATATACTAGCTGCGCCCCGCGGTTTCACTCGCGTTGTACCCGTTCCCGCGGGAATTTCGGGATGAAAAATAGATGTTGGCCGATTCTCAGACCTACTCAATATGCTCACAAAATTTCATGAGAATCGGTCGAGCCGTTTCGGAGGAGTACGCGAACGAACACTGTGACACGAGAATTTTATATATAAGATTGATTATAAAGAGGTAAAATTTGTAAGTTTGTTTGTTTGTATGTTGGAGCTAATCTCGGGAATTATCAGTCCGATTTGAATACATATTTCTTTTTGTAATAGATGGCTGCAGTCAACGGGATGGTCATAGGATATTTTTCATACCGAAATTCTCATGAGAACGGGCACAACGCGGGTGAAACCGCGGGGCGCTGCTAGTTATACATAAAATAGACCCTCCATTCAATCATTCGAGTAGGCCCTGTCGGAGTGTTTAGACCGCCCAAAGGCCTCCGACATGTCTGACGATGTGTTTCAGACTCAGAGCCGTGCATGTTCTCCCGCGTGTCGTACGTCGAGTTGCCCCTGGGGCGCGAGTTCGAGCTGCACGTGACGGACGCGTCGGCGCTGCGGGCCGGCTCGCTGTGCGGGCACGCGCGGGCCGAGCCGCATGCGGACATCGTGCGGGGACCGCTCGCGCGCAAGGTGAGCACTACTGATACTATACGTGCGAGACTGTGCGGGCACGCGCGGGCCGACCCGCATGCGGCCACCGTGCGGGGACCGCTCGCGCGCAAGGTGAGCACTACTGATACTATACGTGCGGGCACGCGCGGGCCGACCCGCATGCGGCCACCGTGCGGGGACCGCTCGCGCGCAAGGTGAGCACTACTGATACTATACGTGCGGGCACGCGCGGGCCGACCCGCATGCGGCCACCGTGCGGGGACCGCTCGCGCGCAAGGTGAGCACTACTGATACCATACGTGCGAGACTGTGTGGGCACGCGCAGGCCGACCCGCATGCGGCCACCGTGCGGGGACCGCTCGCGCGCAAGGTGAGCACTACTGATACTATACGTGCGAGACTGTGCGGGCACGCGCGGGCCGACCCGCATGCGGCCACCGTGCGGGGACCGCTCGCGCGCAAGGTGAGCACTACTGATACTATACGTGCGAGACTGTGAGGAGCGATGGGTGGATGTTACTCTTTCACGAGAAAAAGAATGGACGGATTTGGATCAAACTTTACAGAAATACTCGTATGTTATACATCAGAATAACACATGGGATACATTACATATTACCCCATTATATATACATTTTACATTTTACCCCGATATTCCCGCGGGAACGGGTACAACGCGGGTGAAACTGTGGGCGCGGCTAGTACTACTATAATGATGCTGAAGATTAGTGTTTTTAGTTTGTTGGAACGCGCTTTTCTCGGAAACTCCCAATCCGATTTGAATAATTCTTTTAGTAATAGATAGTCACGAGTGACCAACAAGGTTTTTGTTTCAGATCGCGGAGTACTGCAACAGTGCTCTGTGCAAGGAGCCTTACTTGCCTAAGATGGAAGAACTCTGTATTACTAAGAACAGCGAGGGTGAGTCAATATTACATCAATACTAATATTATAAAGCTGCAGAGTTTGTTTGTTTGAACGCGTTAAACTCAGGAACTACTGGTCCGATTTGAAAAAATTCTTTTTGTAATGGATAACCACATTCAACGGGAAGGTTATAGGCTATTTTTCATCCCGGTATTCTCACGGGAACGGGCACAACGCGGGTAAAACCGCGGGGCGCTGCTTGTTCCTCATAAAACTGAAACTCACTGAAGATATCAGTAGGAGGATGTCGTAATCACCAAGCTTGCCTAGAGCGGGTTGGAATTTAACCGAGAGCCATGTTTTAAAAGAAACATGTTTTTTGTTAGCTCCGGGAATTGAACCCGACACCTCGGTCTTGTCAGGCGAGTGCACATACCACTAGACCACTTAATTATGTTTGTATATATTTACAGGTATATGGTGCCGCGCGGCTCTGTTCGAAATGGTGGACGGCCCAGGAAGTAAAACGGTTAAAGTGCTATTTCTAGACTATGGCAACATCGAGGAGGTCTCTGTGTCGGATATACGGAAAATGTTGCCAGAGTTCGTGGACGGATACCCGGCGATAGCTGCGCATTGCGAAATTATAGGTAATCACCACATATCACGAAAACTAGAGGGAGATGTGAAAAGGGGAAAAATATGGAACACATTGCAGTCGCAATATTATGTGTAAATAGTTTACAATGCTCGCATAGTACTAAAGATTGTTCGAACGCTGAGTTCTGATACCGCAATGGATAATCTTCTTCATCGAGTGGATGGTCAACCTGATCAATCTGGTGTCAGAGTTATTGAGCCGCCAAAGGCCTCTGACATGGCTCAAGTAACGACTACTATCCGTAGAAAGTGACCGGGACCGACGGCTTAACGTGCCCTCCGAAGCACGGAATCATCTTACTTTTTCAGGCAATCAGGTGATTCAGCCTGCAATGCCCTAACCAAACTGAGGGATAATGAGCACATGTTATTTTGAATGTCCGCAGGATTCCCCTCGGAGCCGACTGAGGCGCAGCTGCGGGCGGGCCGCGGCGCGCTGCGGCAGACCGGCGCCGGGCTCTGCACGCGCGTGACGCGCTGCGAGCTCGTCGAGCCGGCGCTGTACCGCGTGCGGGCGCCGGAGCTGGAGGCAGCCGTGCGGGCCGCGGGGGAGGCGGTGTAGGAGGAGTTACTTCTTGTTATGTATGTGACACGAAAAAATACTGGAAGGATTTGGATGAAACTGTACAGGCATATAGGTTATACATCAGAATAACGCATGGGATACATTTTATACCGAAATTCCCGTAGGAACCGGCACAACGTGGGTAACACCGCGGGGCGCGGCTAGTATGAATATGCATATATATAATATAATAGACGTCTGGGTGTCGATTATATATTTTTATAAAGTATTTGTGTATATATATGTAGTAGTATCAGTGAGTTAGATTCCATAACACAAGCTTAGAGCTTACTTTGGGTCTAATTAACAGTGAGTGAATTTGTCCGGGTGTATTATATTATAATTATATGTTTGTTTCAGGTAAATGATACTGAATTTCAAGAACCAATTAATATTGTTTTGTATTTACCATCAGTGAGCCATATATTATTTTCTTTTGTTATTTTATTAGTATAAGCATTATCTTTTGACGATTTCTCCCTAAGCTTTTTTAATCAAGACTTGATTGTGAGAAGTTCTTAAACAATAATCAGTTAGTAAGAATACTCACCGCTGCGCTCAGAGTTGGCAAATTACTCTTAACCTCGCGTCAGGACACGTGACCTGATCGAACATTCGTAAGACGTTTCGACGTTGATGTTCAAGTTTTCACTTCCGCCGGCACTCCCGGAGCAACCCGTGGATTTTTCTACAATTCCTAGTTGTCTCACGGCGACGACTGTGATTTTATTTTTCAAGTAAATACTTTTTCACACCTTTGTGTCGCGTGAATATTGATCACAGGTTAGGCGAATACCGCTCTGACCAGATCAATGAAGGTTTTCACGAAAATGACACTGTTGACAGAGTTTTCGACCTCACGCCTCAGTGCTGCCGCCTAGTGGGGTCCATTTCAGAAAACCTTCATTACGGACGGCATTTTCAATGCTGTGTCATTGACATGAGACTTCATGTTTCATTAATTCGATATTTCCTCATCTTTCAATGCTTGCAGTGGTCACACTCGCGTCCTTGCAGTCATACCTCGTGTAATGGTCACAATCGCGACCTCTTTTCTTATTCCCCTGGTCTTTCTGACCTTGACTCTACAGTCATGACCTCATATTTTTATTAATGATCATACTCTTAACCTTATGGTTCAAATTATGATCTTATGGTGATACCTTTGGTTGCTACCCCTTGACCCTAAGCTCATATTGTGACCCCATGTTCGTGCTTTGATTTTTCTCCTGTATCTTGTGGTCATAATGTGACCATATTATACTCGTAGTACTGACCACGTGGTCAAATGAAGGCCGTGGCCATATGGACACTTCGTAGACATTAATTTCGGTCTCAACCGAATTGACATAATTTGTTTTGCCAGTTGTGTGTCAGTGTATTTGACATGACAAGAATGATTCCTTGTGTCTCTTTACAAAATACATTAATGAACGTAAATTAGAACCACCCTACTAATTCAAACTGTTTTCTTTCATCGAAACATGAAAATAATTTTAGCCAATTATCTGATTCGTATGACTGATATTGTTTCCCCATGTGTGTTATTTTCACGTACTATGTTCGTTTTGTCACAGATATACGTTGTGTGTCTAATTTGGTCAGTCATGACAATTTAAGTGACTATTTATTGTCAAAGCATACCGCATTTTTCTTATTTTTTCATTCACTTGTGTCCCTAATTTGGTGTCACTTGTATTTTTGTCACAGTAGTTTACTGTGTTGATAATGTCATAATATATCAAATAAAAAGACAACTTTTTTCTCTACACATATTTTGACCATTGCCAAGTGGCAGGAAATAGGTTAAATTGATCTAGAATTCTTACTCTATGGTTTATAATTTTAATTTCTAATCTGAACATACTGTTTAAGAAGTGTGAAGGTTAGGAGTGATTTTTTCTCACATTATACAGGGTGGTGCGTGTTTTCTTAAGTTTAAGGTTAAGCGAACACTACTCATTTTGAATTAAAACTACGTACTACTACATAGTATAAAACAAAGTACTACTACATAGTATAAAACAAAGTAGTTTTCCGCTGTCTGTTCGTCCCTATGTATGCTTAGAACTTTAAAACTACGCAACGGATTTTGACGCGGTTTTTACACATAGAATAGATATACAAGTTTATATAGATAGAGTGATTCAAGAGGAAGGTTTATATGTATAAAAATCCCGAATCTCCCACGGGAACGGGCACAACGCGGGTAAAACCGCGAGCGCTGCTAGTGTAAAATAGAAGCGAAGTGTATCCGTAAACCACTGACCTCTACTGGACTGGCTGTTACCATACAAATGACAGCTAATTTTGTGTGGCAATATGAAGCGCTCCTACGAGTTTCCCGAAAACTAATTGTGACGTTCACTGCAAGCAATTATGTACACAGTCGACTTATGACATAACTAATTTTAGTTCCATGGAAATTCGTATCTGCCTACAGCGCCAAAATGGCGACACTCAAATAGGCACAAAATTATTATGACTGCAGCCAGTCCATATAGTAGAGGTCAGTGCCGTAAACGTAGTTCCAATTCAGAAAGGGTGGCATGTTATAATGCCTCCTGCAAGGCTAGGATTTAACGAAGACAACAGTTTTGTCTTCGTTTTTCTTTGCTGTAAAGTTATCTATCTCTTTCTATTTATTTATGAAGACAAGATATGAGATTATTGTCCTTGGCGTTGTCCTAGCGCCGCTCGGATTAATTCTGCTGAAATATTTGTGTCTTTGATTGCAATCAATCCATCATCATCATCATCGAGTGGACGGTCAACCTGACCAATCCTGGTGTCAGAGTTATTGAGCCGCTAAAGGCCTCTGACATAGCTGAATCATGCAATCATTTGATACACAAATTAAAATAAATAAATAAATGACCACCTAGTTTTCGCAGATTGTTTGTATATGTATACATAATCGTAACTACTGACATACTAAATGTATTTCTTTTAGGTTAGGCCCATCTCGTAGCCAGATTTGGTAGCTAGCTACGAAATGAGAAAAGTGTTTTCCCATCTTGTAGCTAGCTACTAAATGGGAACGATCTATTCGGTAGGTTAGGGTTTTTTTTTTACTAGTTAAAATCCTAAATCTTTGACTTTCGAATTCCTATTTCGTAGCCAGCTGCGAATCGGGATTATTTCTCCCATTTGGAAGCTAGCTACCAAATCTGGCTACGAGATGGGCCTAAACCTTTCTTTTCACCTAAAAGCTGACTGTTCATAGCTTCGGTGAGTAAGCTTGAGTAGAGTAAGTGCCTTAGTCATAAATGCTTATAACAGTACTTTAGCTACCAAATGGTTTGTCCCTTTCCGACATACGCTATTTGTCAAAGAGCGAAAGAGACAAAACACTGTTTAAGTTAAATATCGTTTATAAATAAGGCGGTATGTGTTTAACGGCCATTTACAAATTAATTAAACGTTATTTTTTTGTATTTAGTGTAAAATATCTGTTGTCAAAATGTTTGACGAATCGTTAAAATAAGTTATCTCTTTGTTTTTGTTCTTTCAAACGGACATTTATATAAATAAAAATATTAAATATTTTCACCTTGTTTCATTTATTTCCAATATTACATTTCTAGTTAGTTATATAAAAAACTAACAAAATTATTTAGTAAGACATAATTAGTTACATTTCAACTTTTTCACTAGTTTTAAACACTACGTACTTATATGGGCTTGTACAAGGACATTTTTAAATTCTACACAAACTAACAAACTGGGTGAAATTTTATAATACCAATGAAGGACTCGCACTCCAAGATATATTGCACTAAAGAAACATTTTATTTAGTGAGAGTACATTCAAAGAAGTCTAAAAAACACATTCACAGCTTCATAATTTTGTACTATCGGATAAACCGACAAAATTTTTTTGTTACTGAAACTGAAAAATCCTAAAATCTAGACTCCAAACTAATATACAAACAAAAACTTTATTGAAACAGACAGATTTGACAAGCCCGTTGGCACAGTGGCAGTGAGAGCGCTTACTGTGTCGGGGGTTGCGGGTTCGATTCCCGCCCGGAGTCAACAATATGTGAAGACATAGTTGTTGGCGACGACGTCTGGGTGTCAATTATATATTCTTATAAAGTATTTGTGTATATATATGTACTAGTATCAGTTAGTTAGATTCCATAATACAAGCTTAGAGCTTAGTTTGGGTCTAATTAACCGTGAGTGAATTTGTCCGGGTGTATTTATTTATTTATTTATTTGTAAATACACAGATTTATTCATTGAAGGGACTCTGAGTAAATTTTAGGGCGCCTGTCCACTGACGCGGGGCGGAGCGGAGAAACGGACAAATATTAAAAAATAGGATTGCATAAAATCTCCGCTTAGCTGCAGTGGACAGGGATTTGCGAGAGAAAATCATACATTTTTGGAAGCGGCACGTGGTAGCGGAGCGAGGCAGCGGAGTAATGGATCGGCCTCGGGTCGGGGGATAGGATAGTATGCCGCTCAGTTCGACCAGGGACACGATTCTCATGCTTTTGATATTATGTCAAATACGCTATTTATCGACCTGGATAAATATCGTATAATAATATCGTAATATTTCGCGTACACTGATCTCCTCGTAGTCCGCAACTCTTCTCCGCAATACTCGCTCGCTCCGCTCCGCTTCCTCGCTCCGCGTCAATGGACAGGCACCCTTAAGGGTGAAGGGAGAAACGGACAAATATAAACCAATTTGATAACTGAGCTAAATATAATGTAATTACATTTGAAATAAATAAATGAATGAATGAATGAATGAAAAAAAAAATAGGGTTGCATAAAATCTCCCGTCAGATATTTTACGCAATCCTATTGGTTTATATTTATCCGTTTCTCCGCTCCGCCAGCCCGCTTTGCGTCAATGGACAGGCACCCTAATTGTCATAATTCAAAACTGTGTTTTTACTCCAGTAATTTAATAAGAGAATTGATTGTAAAAAATGATTGTGTCCTTCGTTAAATAAGAGTCAAGTCCTTCAAGGAGGCATTAACAATTCCGCACAGTATATTTTACTTAAAAGTTTTTTGCAACCAAAGTGAAGACCAAACTCCTTTTTTATATATATTGTTTTAAAATTGGTCTTTTAAAACAACATGGTCTAAAATTGACAAACACTATTTTCTAGATCACCACGTATACACACATTTCATAAAAAATAAAAACGATTTTTTTGTCATTCTCAATAGATAATGGCATAAGAAAAATTATACGAGGTTTTTATACAGTTATCTAATGAGATATATTGTTACTTAACATAGAGTACCTTAGATTTTTTTTGTCAAATTATTTGCCAGATCAACGCAAGGGTAACAGTTGTAATACATAGTTAAGTTATTTCCTTTCAATCGACTTCAAAAAGCACATTCGTAGTGTGGTAAAAATAGTTAGAATTTTATTGTTCACAATCACAAAGATTTGTCAAAAAGTCGCAACTAGACAATATAATGGGACATTTACACTGGCTGACTTACACGATGATGTGTACGGCCAAAACTCAACTGTGTAAAATGTAGTTAATCATGTAGGCACGTGACAAAAGCCTATTGTGAATACCCTAAGAATAAACGATTTTTCTCATATTTAAGCAAATATATTAACTAAACAATTACTAGGTAACCCAGAAAATACTCCCCTTCTACGAGTAAAGACTAGATTATTATCTTAACAATAAAAAATCTATTTTTGGTTTATTTTTATCCTTCCCGTGTATCGTTCATCCATCATATTTTCGTAAATCAACTCTGGTGATTGAATCCTTGCTAATCTCTGTTGTTCCAATGTGTTATATACTTTATCTTTTTCTTTTTGCGAGTACTTAGACACAGCTGCCAAGGTAGTGTCGATCCATGCTTCGTAGTAAGGTTGCGTATGACCTGTCAAACTGGAAGGAACCCACTTTGCTACCTCAGTGGGCGGGCTTTTACTACCTTTTATAACGCCAGGAGACATAGGCGCGAATCTAAACCTCCTTTTACTAAGCCTCGTTGGCATTTTGCTCTCTTTATCTGTGCCGGTGCTTATGGTACTCTTACTGGTCTTTTCTTTTTTCAAACCTTTATGTTCACTCTTTTCAAAGTCTATGGGCAGTTTTATTTCTAGAGGCTTTACGTCTAGTTTGTCTACGAAAGTGACCGCTTTATATTTGTGCCCATTTTTTATGGACACTGTTTTGATCATAGGTTTTCTCTGTGCTCTTTGTTCCTTTGAATCGGCTTTTGTCATTTTTGCTTCTTTTCCGTCCAGTTTTAGAGACTTTGTGTCTTTCGTATCAATCTTTGATAGTTTTACATCTTTATTGTCTAGTTTTGGAGCTTTTGCTTCGGATTTTGAAGATTCTTTCGTTTCATTTTGATGTTTAGCATCTGATTCAGGTTTGGAAACGCTCGTAAACTTTTTAATTTGTTTATTGTCTTTGTTAACTGGCTCGTTTTTGGTTGCCTCTTTTCTCTCTGCGTTTTTAATTTCTGAATCTATCTTTTGCGGTACATTTGGTTTTCTAAGCCTTTCTTTTAAAGGCGACACAGGTCTTCTCTCGTTATTCTGTTTTTTCGGAGCCACTGTATCATTCTTGACATATTCCCTTTTTTCAAGAGTTTTAATTTCAGTTGATGCTTTTTGGATGAGAGGGGTGCAAGACCATTGGGATTCGTCTTTTATTCTTCTTTCAATAGGATCAATGGGGAATTCCGGTGCCTTTATCAATGGACGGCCACCATCCCGTATTTTGCCTAATGGCTCATTTGAATTTTCTGTCGGTTTTTTAATTAAAGATCGAGTTTCCTTAAATTCCTTACGAATGTTGTCGTAAAAAACTTCTGATGCTTTGTGGAGCAAACAACGAGAATCCTTCTTAAATGTGACGTCTTTCTTGAATAGCAGTTCGTCTGAGAATCCTGGGACGTTTGTACCTGTCAAAGTAAGTTGGTGTTGGTTAGCGGGCAACCCTGGCTTTCGCATTTATAATATTAGTTAGGATTTCAAAGAGTATGCTCACCATGGTTCCTATAGGCGGTCTAAAAAACTCCCCCACACCAAGATTTGCCACTAACTATTCGAAATAAATGAATGAATGGTCCCTTCTACCCGACTTAAAGTACATAAATAGTATCTTAAAGTACATACATTATATCTCTCATTAACTTCGCCGTTCACCGCGATACGCGACTAGTTATACAATTAAATACATCATCCAACAATTACAGTACTTAGTTTTTAGGGTTCCGAACCCAAAGGGTAAAAACGGCACCCTATTATTGATACTTCGCTGTCCGTCCGTCCGTCACCAGGCTGTATCTCAAGAACGGTGATAGCTAGACAGTTGAAATTTTCACGGATGATATATTTCTAAATTTCTATTGCCGCTATAACAACAAATACTAAAAATTAAATAAAACAAATATTCAAGGGGGTTTCCAAACAACAAACGTAATTTTTACCGTTTCTTGCTCGATACTATTAATTTTTAATAGATAATGGTACGGAATTTTTTCGTCTGCGAGTCCGACTGGCACTAGGCCGGTTTTTTCACTTTAAAACAACTGTTACTCACCAGTAGTGACTCCAGGAGAGAGTAGAGTGTTAATCTTCACCGACTGACTTTCGTTCGCGTCTGTACCGTTGGAATTTATACCACTCTTGTTAGATTTACTCGCATTCAATTTAATAGTATACTTCTCTCTAATTAGCTTTCGGAAGTCGTTGGCGACAGCTCGGTTAGGATTTTGAAACCTCTCGTATTTCTTTTTGTTAGCAGCTCTTTGTAACGGAATTATTCGTTTCCATTCATCTTCGTTCTTTTTTGATGCTGTTAAATTCTTCGTGAGCACATTTTTAATCTGTGGCTTTCTGGCTGAATCGCCTCTTTCTAGTTCGTATGGGTGTCCTTTCTTGCTTGAGTCGGAGTCGGAGATGTATTTGTTAGAAGCAGGCTTTTCCAAGTCACCCCCTTCTTTGATTACTACGTATTTTTTTCTATCCATCAGCAGTTTACATTTGTTATTCATTAAACTGGAATTTTGAATAAAATAAAACTAAAAATTACTGTAAATTTTGCTGCTGATAGTGTAGTGACAAACCAACGTGATTTGGATTTGATTTTTTGACGTATTTTGAAAATTGAGTACTTGTTAGAAACTTCGTTTTGAAATACGCACTCTTTTGTGTTCAAGTAGGTTGGTACCTCGTAGTTCTTAATATCACCTCCTCTCACTTTAACCATGGAGGTACTAACGTACCCTACAAGTTAGTTTTCAAAGTTTAGTAATCTCGGTGGAAAGTAAACTAATATTATACATGCGAAAGTTTGTGAGGATGGATGTATGTATGTATGTATGTTTGTTACTCTTTCCCGCAAAAACTACTGAACGGATTTAGATGAAATATTTTACAGTAATATAGGTTATATATCAGAATAACACACGGGATACATTTCATCCTGAAATTCCCGCTGAAACGGATAAAACGCGGGTAAAACCAAAAAGTTTTCAGATCCTCCAAAGAGTTTATTAATTACAATACACCTATTTATCTTTATCATGTCTTTACCACTGTACTTGACAATCATTGTCAAATTTCAATGTGTACCGTACAAAACCATTTTTTATAAAAAAAACAATTAAAAATTATTATGTGTCTCAAATAATTCTTGAATGCTATAGGAATCCGTAGCAACGCGGCTATGGCAACGATTGATAAGCAGTCTGAAGATCAGAATTTGATACCGTCAAACACCAACGACGCTACAGACATCAATATATGGACCAACAGCGAATTCCAGACGAATCCGACGAAAAAAAGGGGGTTTTACGTCGAAAATAATGCAACGAAGTTCCCCTCTTTGAGCTCTAACAATAGTGAGTTTTTTGTTTTATGACCGTCTCTCTACTCTTTCTCTGTGCGCTACCGTGCTACGGGGTCGTTAAATTGGCGGTCTCACGGCGCCCATACACATAGACATCAAATCACTGACCTCTATTATATACACACTGGTGACACTGGACTGGCTGTTACCATACAAATGACAGTTAATTTTGTGTGGCAATTTGAGGCGCCCCTGCGAGTTTCCCGAGAACTAATTCTGACGTTCACTGCAAGCAAATATGGGTACACACACAGTCGACTTATGACATAACTAATTTTAGTTCCATGGAATTTCGTATCTGCCTACAGTGGCCTACAGCGCCAAAATGGCGACACTTAAATAGGCACAAAATTATTATGACTGCAGCTTGTCCAGTGTATATAATAGAGGTCAGTGCGTCAAATGCTTTCTTAGTAGATATTTGATGAGTGATTTTGACTTGTAATGTATGAAAAAATAGTTAATAGAAACTAGCTTAGCTACTCGAGATTCTTGTTTCATTTCTTATTTTATTACAGCTACTACAACCACAACGTTAGGCTCTAAAACATTAGCTAATACACCGGTTAAACCGCCACCAAGACCTGGTAAGAAAACGTTTCTGAATTCCGTGCTAACCATACTGTCAAAATCCACCGCCGGCACCCAGTACCCGGACGAGAACGACCCAAAACCCAAAACAAAATCGAAGAGAAAGCCCCGAAACGACGACTCCAAAAGAGAAAGCAGAAAAAAGAAATTCCGGTCCAAAATATTGAACGAAACAAAACCCTTTGAAGATCCTCTGGAAGTCATTCAAGGGAAGAAAGACATTGTGTACAGTCCTTCGTTCTCTTCAGTCGCGAGCAACGCGGAAGACAAACCAAAAGAGCTGGATTGTCCGCGACTGTTCAAGGACCGCGAGGAATACCAAACGATCTTGAAAGAAATAGAAAACGGCAGGAACATTGACAAGAAAGAATCCATTACGCAAGCCAACGATAAAAATGTCTACAATTTCTTCGTTGATCTTATAGAAACCACTTTTAGTATGTACAACGTGAACCCTCACAATAAAGAATTAGCTGACAATTTGTCCGCAGCATCTTCGAAGGTAGCATTTGAAATCGACGAGGCGGTTGCTAAGAAACTGACAGTGCCTAAGCCACGGTATTCCCCGCCTGTGTCCCGGAATGCTTCAAACATTTTCTATCCGGAGTATGACGATAGAATTTTACTGGACAACTTTTATAATGCCCCTTTCCGGACGAACTATCTGTTAGGTGCAGACGCTAAGGCAGAGAAGAGAAAAAAGTCTAATACCAAAAAGAAAATGATACCTCCTTGGTCTAAAAAGGAACCGGTAAAGCCGGTGTCTCTAAAGAAAAATAAAATGAATTTCATTAATATGGTGAAAGAACAACTTACTATGGACTATTACACTTATCAAGAACCGCAAAATCTTTTTGATGCTCTCAGAGGAATGGCTTATTCTAAAAAGAAACAGCGAACTATACGCTTCGATGATCTAAGCATGCCCCTAGAAAGAAGACACCCTCCTAAAGGAAGGAGTAAGAAAATCAAAAAGTCGGCGAAAACCAACAAACGTGAAAAAGATCCCCCCAAAGCTATTAAAACACCAGATACTAAAAAATACCAAACACAAGCACCGGACATGGAGGATTTTGCTGCAGAGTATTTAACTTCGGGGATTGATTCGAATTTGTCTATAGAAGTTTATGGTTACGAGTTGGATCCGAATCATCAGAAATTAAGGCAGATGAATAAAGTTACATTACCGTACCATTCTTCTGATTCCGGCAGTTCTGCTACCTTGACTGCTATGACAGACCCTGAGTTCTGATTCAAATCGTTCGTTAGTCACTTGCTACAAAAAAATATTTAAGATGATAGAAAGGTAAACAAAAATTAAAGAAAAAAATTCTGGAGAAAATGATTCCAAATTAAAGGTCATTTTTTCGAACGAATAATAATCAAAAAGGTTATGATTTTTCGAAAGTATTATTTACGTTCTTGGAAACATTAATCTACGGAGTCTGCAAAAGTTTTACACGACCGACATTTGTCGGCAATGACAAGGTATGGGCGACTGTCACTGTAAGACGGTGACTTTGCTTTCTGATAACTTCATTTATTTTTGAAATAGCTAAAATCTATTCTATAAAGGTGCGTTTCCACTGAAGCGAAGCGGAGAGTGGTGCGGTGTCCATTAGACCAATCACAGCACTTTATCAAAATTTCGTAATGCATTGTGTTTGGTTTATTGGACCCTACACCGTTCCGCTCCACTTTAAGAAAAACGCACCTAACACCGAATTTCCAATAAAAGACAATTTCTTTTCATAGATACTTGCCACAAGACTTAATCCTCTATAGAAGTCTATGGTGTGACAATGACAAAAGGCCTTATTAGTTAACATCTTAATGGGGGATGGCACAAGGACTTTTAAATCTAATTAGCGCTTAAATATGTTTAGTTAAACAAATGACGTTCGTTTGAAATGATGTTCTATTTGGTGCACCATAGAGTAATTTTTTAATGAATATTATTTCTTTAACATATTTGCACGTGTACTAAGTAACGTGCGTTTCCCATGAAGCGGAGTGGAGTCCTATTGACCAATGAAAAAGAGTCCTATTGACCAATGAAAAAGAGTCCTATTGACCAATGAAAAATCATTTAGAAAGATATTGACAATCTTAATGCGTTGTTCGACACTTTCAATGCGTTGTGATTGGTAGATTGGGATTCGCACAATTCCTCTCCACTTAAGCGAAACGCACAAAAGAGTTCTTGTGTAGTCACTCTTGTATTTAAAAACTAGCAGCGCCCCGCGGTTTTACCCGCGTTGTGCCCGTTCCCGTGGGAATTTCGGGATTTTTTTTACATAAAAACCTTCCTCTTGAATCACTCTACCTATTACAAAAAACCGCATCAAAATCCGTTGCGTAGTTTTAAAGATTTAAGCATACAGACAAACAGACACGAAACAGAGACGACTTTATTTTATACTATGTAGTGATAAATGCAGTACTTATAGGCCGTAACGCTTGTCTATGATTGCCTATGTTGGTCGTTATAAATGCCTCTAACTGCTGTACAACAAACACAAACTGTACCTAATAAACAATTGGAATTATATTTTGCAATGTGCGAGATATGAAAAAATTAAATGTTGTGGAATAATTTTAGTTGCCCCTGGTCTTGTAAATGACGATAACACGGGATACATAATTACTAAAATATGGCCACGTTTTTTGTTATGAACCAAGAAATGTAATAAATATAGAAATAAAGTAGTTTATTTTTATAATTTTGTTTGTTTTTTTTTTATTTAATTTAATGCTCCTCAAAGTACTAATAATATCTTCGATGAGATAAGATTCCTTTCAGTCATTCTGGCCCGGTCGTCAGATTGGACCTCCTGGTTAATCTGACGCAGTGTTCAATCTGACCCGGCATTCAATCTGACCCGGCATTCAATCTGACCCGATGTTCAATCTGACCCGGTGTTCAATCTGACGCGGTGTTCCATCTGACCCGGCATTCAATCTGACCCGATGTTCAATCTGACCCGGTGTTCAATCTGACGCGGTGTTCCATCTGACCCGGCGTTCAATCTGACCCGGTGTTCAATCTGGACAGGTGGTCCAACTTACCCGATGGCCAATTTGACCCCAATGGTTTATCTGACCCGGGCGGTCTACTTCTAACTGAGCCGGTAGGCACATCTGAATAATATTGTAAATGCGAAAGTTTGTGAGGAATGATGTATGTATGTCTGTTGCTCTTTCACGCAAAAACTACTGAACGGATTTGGATGAAACTTTACAGTAATATAGGTTATACATCAGAATAACACATGGGATACATTTTATCCCGAACTTCCCGCGGGAACGGGTACAACGCGGGTGAAACTGCGGGGAGCGGCTAGTAAATTATATGGACATAGATGTACATTTGACCAAAGCACGGAAGCCTCTCAGGTCAGGTCAGTGACAAGTCCTGGTGTCGGAGTTTTTAGACCGCCTAAAGGTGACGACATGGTCTGAGGATGGAAACCACCGGGAACAGCCATTAACCTTCTCGAACAGAATAAAGAATTAAGCATGCGGTGTTTGAATAACAGCCTCCGTGGTCTTGTGGTTTGAGCGCCCGGCTCACGACCCGGAGGTTCCGGGTTCGATTCCCGGTGGGGATATCTCACAAAAATCTATTTGAAAGACTTTCCTCAGTTTGGCTAGGGCATTGCAGGCTGAATCACCTGATTGCTCGAAAAGTAAGATGATTCCGTGCTTCGGAGGGCACGTTAAGCCGTCGGTCCCGGTTACTTTCTACGGATAGTAGTCGTTACATGAGCCATGTCAGAGGCCTTTGGCGGCTCAATAACTCTGACACCAGGACTGGTCAGGTTGACAATCCACTCGATGAAGAAGAAGAAGTTTGAAATAAAACAACACATTACACATGAATGCTGATTTATTTAAGACGGATAAAGCAGAATTCTTAATACAATAATTGTAAAAGACTGCGCCATACATAGAATACTAATAATATAAAGAGATACAATTTGTAATTTTGTTTGTAGGTTCGGTCTAATCTCAGGAATTATCAGTCCGATTTGAATAATTCTTTTTGTAATAGATAGCCACATTCAACGTGAAGGTTATAGGCTATTTTTCATCCCAAAATTCCTACAGGAACAGGCACAAGCGGGTAAAACCGCGGGGACTGCTAGGACTATGTCTTGTCACCTATGGGGGCTCTTGTAGGAACACTTGAAATATATCGGCGTAGTCTTACCAAATCTAGGCTAAAACATTGATACAACTTTACAAACACAGTATTTATTTTATTTTAATGTGAACGCAGATTTGGGCCGCGCCGCAGTCGCCGCAGTCGAATTCTTTATATGATGAAATTATACACAATATATCACCACGCGTAGCGGCCGGCGCGGCGGTGATTCTATGCTCTGTGAGTTATATGCAACCTCGCATACCCCGCGCCGCAGTCGCCGCAGTAGAAGCGGCCTAATTCCCGGAACCGCAGCTGACGACGTCACCAACACCCGCCCATCGGACGCTGCGGCGCGTGCGGTGCTGATGTCGTCATTCGCATTCAACGATCGACCATACCGATTAATTTATGAAAGAAATCCAGTGCGATGTGTGCGTCGACGGGTACGTGGTCAATAACAAAAACGATTAATGCGGCAACTGCGGTGGGGCCAAGTCTGCGTTCACCTTTTTTGTTTTAGACACCGATAACATCTATTTAATAGTGATATGAGCCAATCTTTAATCCCAATGCAAAGTGAGTTGTAGCCTTGAAGATTCAATTCGGACCCCGATGTGACTGCCAAAGACAATTTTTCTGTCTTATCTCTTCTATATTTTATGTCTTCTTATCATACAGAAATAGAGAAAGAGAGAGATGTTTTTAGAAGAGACAAATAAACCTTTATCTTGGCAAGAATTTTTGCTGTCCGTCCAATTCTCGTCCATTACTTACTCGAATTCATAGCCTAAGATAATGTAAGTACAATATTTGCAGTCGGGATTTAACTTTCATTGTATTTTCGGGGTACAACTATGAACACCTATTATACATTGATATATCTGTCAGATTACAGTAGGGCTAAAATTCTCGCCAAAGACAAATACTCTTAATTTTTTTGTCTCTTCTCTTCATGTAGTAAAACAGCGAGATGTCTATAGAGAAGAAGAAATGACAAAGACAACATTTTTGCCATGTCTTGGCGAGCATTTTAGCCCATCAAATTTGATAACATAATTAATTTTAGAACGAAATAGAATGTTCTTTTAACAAATATAACATAATGAGATCACATAATCACAACAAATTTAACAAAATGCATATTTTTAATCTTTGATTAAATGCTAATGGCCAAATTAATAAACGCGTAATAAGAACATTTTAGCTATCAAATTGTTTGTCACTTTCTGACATACGCAAGTTTCCGAAGAGCAAAAGAGACAACACTTTATAACAGTATTTTAGTTACACCGCGTTTATTAATTATACGTTTATCTATAAACTGTGCAATATTTATTTTAAACATTACTAAAATTTCAACAAATATGGCAAATTTTCTCAAGTAACTTGTTAAAGAA
This sequence comes from Cyclophora albipunctata, assembly GCA_963082685.1. NCBI lineage: Eukaryota > Metazoa > Arthropoda > Insecta > Lepidoptera > Geometridae > Cyclophora > Cyclophora albipunctata. The sequence goes on along the minus strand of OY720135.1, from coordinate 4,172,691 downwards.
TTATATATTTTCTGTTTTAAACAAATTATATAGCTACCGTGCTTCGGAGGGCACGTTAAGCAGTCGGTCCCGGTTGTATCAATCGTCAGACCACGTCGGAGGCCTTTAGGCGGTCTAAAAACTCCGACACCAGGGTTGACCACTGACCTGCTCGAAATGATTGAATGAACTACTAACAAGTTCATTCATTCATGAATGAATATGATGAGAATGAAATAATCACTATCTGTCAATGTGTCATGTACTTAGAGCCTTAACGCGGTGTAACTAAATCACTGTTATAAAGTGTTTTGTCTCTTTTTCTCTTCGGAAAATTGCGTATGTCAGAAAGTGACAAACCACTTGATAGCTAAAATGTTCTTAATACGCTGTTATTAATATAGCCCATAGTGTTTTGCAAGCTTTTATTCAGTGTCCCGGTGTCGGTAATTAAACGTTTCCAATTAAACACACTTCCAGCCCGGCTAGCATATCACTGAAGACAAATGTTTTCTCTTCGTATTGTCTCTACTCTAGAACATTTTCTCTATATCTACATGTAACGTTCAAACCTCTCGTTTTTACTCTCAAGTGAAGACTAAACGGATTAAATATTTGTCAAACAAGTCACTGTCATACAATATCCAGCCAATCATAAAAGAGTTAGTGGAATGAACAGTCCAATTGAATGAATGAATCCGGTGTTGCAACGACGAATTATTAGGCAACAATAATGGTGGTAACATCAGTTTCTCTACCAAATCTCTTGGGAAGAGTAGATATATTATGTCTTCGTTTTTATACTATACGGGCTGGTTATGATTGAGCTGAAATTGTCAATACACGTTCGGTCTTGATGAGAATGTATGATAATGACAAAAATAAAGCTTGAAGCTTGTAATAAGCTCATTTATGAAATACTAGTCTATCATCCATCATTTTACAAAATTACAAATTAAAAAACATTTCAATAGTAATGAATAATGATTAATTATACACGAACTATGTTCTAATACTGATTACACGAAGGAACTACATTGATAATAGAAATAATCAAACATTATTTTGAATTCCCAATTATCATTCAAAATTTTAATATTACTAATAGTTATTCCCTGTTTTATATATTTTTGGGATTTTTATCTTATCTAATAAGTAATGTTACATTTTTTTAGCATTTGATATTTATGATCAATCGATGGTAGACAAACAAAATTACAAAAAAAAAACTTGAGAGGTGTCAAGGGACACCCGGATGGAACGAAGTTCAATGCGAAATAGAAAGACGAAACGAAAATATCTGGCTTGCTTTCTATAAGAGAGAGAGAGCACGGCGTGCGCATGTTTCTCTGTTTGTCTCTCTCTAACGCAAAAAGTGTCGTTACAACTTTTCGTCTTGATTTTTTCCGTCTAGCCCCCTTTCGCAACGCGCGATAAGGAACTTCGTTCCAAATGTAAAAGTGTCGCGGTGTTTATAGTTAAACTCTTTCGAAACGGCTCGACCGATTCTCATGAAATTTTGTGTGCATATCGGGTAGGTCTGAGAATCGGACAACATCTATTTTTCATCCCCCTTAAAGTTAAGGGTAGTCCATACAATTTTTTTAGGCAAAACAACGGAAGCTAGTTTTCTTTAAAATATTATCAGTTTTGGCAGATATCATACGATACAATTTTACTATGTAATTTCGATTAAATCATCACTATCACTACATAGTATAAAACAAAGTCGCTTTCCGCTGTCTGTCCCTATGTATGCTTAGATCCTTAAAACTACGCAACGGATTTTGACGAGTTTTTTAAATAGATAGAGTGATTCAAGAGGAAGGTTTATATGTATAAAAATTCCCGAAATTCTCACGGGAACGGGCACAACGCGGGGCACTGCCAGTTAAAAATATATTAAATTGACATTTCTCATATGTCTACGCGTCTTTTTAAAAGTAATTTCACTGTACCATCAATCGATCCATAGGACCTAAAATTATTAAAATATTTTTTACAGAAAAACATAATAGCTATAGATAGTTCAACTCATAGTTGCGGCTACACATATGTGTAAACTTTCTTCAATCAATACCGATAAGAACATGTGTGTGTGTGTTGTGTGTGTGTTACTAACGACCAATGACAGTTGTGTTTGTAACTGTCAAACGCAGGCACACATATCGCCGCGAGGACATATGACTTGAACTATATATAAATTATTTTAATTTTACAACTCTCTAATGAGACTCAACAATCATAGATAATACCAGACTCTCTTATATCACACATACGTCGCTGATAACCAGCCCTTCTGTTAAATTTAGTCGAAAAATCGACCGAAATACACATTTTGATATATATATATTCGTTACGTTTGGAAGATTTTTTTGGGTATAATTTTCGACTTTTCTCCGTTAAGTAATAACGTTTATTGGTTTTTTTTTTTCAATTTACACTCCTTTTTATAGAAAAGACAGTTTCGTATTTTTGGGCGACTTCAAGGGTTTTTTTAAATCGAATTTTTCTTTTAACATACAAATAATTTTACTTTTTTTTTACCCCATCATTCCTAAGGTAGGTACCTCTGTTTCTGACGTCAGTCGCGCGTATTCTGTAACTCTAACGTCAGCCGCGCTTACTACCACGCTACGGATGTTTTCATTACCTAGCGACACAACAGACGTCAACTACAGAGAATTTCAGATATAAACAAATATTCTGTCATTTGTGTCCCCTAGATTTAGGGTAAATGTCGATCATCAAAGAGAATTTTATTCTTTTCATACCACTAAGATTTACTACCTTTCAAATGTATTACCATAGATATTTTTGACTTTGTGCATTATGTATTTTACATTCAAGAGTGACCAACAATGAATATCTGACTAGCGACAACCCTACACTGTGCGATGTATTATTTATCAACATTACATTTTAGCACCATTTAGCACGGATGGGGCCACAACGACACATATGGTAACAATGCTTTGCAAGGCTTGTTGAAATCATGGACATATTTGATCATTATTATCTTACGAGACATCGCTACCAAAACAATATGGCCATTGCGTTGCTCGATCACCTCCATTTTCAAGATCGGATGCAAGGACAGTATCGGTATATCAATACGCTCGGAGAAGTTATAACTTTTGATCGGTGCAGACTGGTATATATTCAACTCTCCGTCGACGAAAGGCTTGTAATAAACTAGGACTACACCGCAGTGACAGCCGAAGAAAAATGTATCACCATAGACTTTCGCACTTGATAAAAACCTGTATGGTCCTTCGGGGATCTTCCTTCCGAGCTGGGCTAGCCAAATGAAGTAGAGTCTCCATTCCATATTCTCCAAATAGTTGTACTGGTAAAGGATGTTCATCAAATTGGGTACAGCGTCCAGATTGAATTGGGTGACGAAACCGTCATTGATGAAAGCGCTTATTCTTCGATCTATTGTCAGAATGTGAAGCATGTTGTTGTAGATACTGAGTGAGACGAGACCTGGTTCTTGTCGTCTGTAATACCCTTTAGGCTTGCATTCGTCATAGATGTCGTAGCTCAAAATCTGGTTACCAAATGTGACGAAGAAGACAGTACTATCGACGCAGACGAAGTTTTTGATGTTGTTATACACTATCAACAAGTCTAAGTGGTCTTCATTAGGTAGTGCATCCTTGTTTCGTCTGTAGATGCTGAGATGTAGTTGACTGCTCAGTGATACAGCGACGTCGTCGTTCTCATAGAATTTGTTGAAGTCCCCGTGTAGCCCGGGACTCATTGTGAGCTTTTGAGACTTTATGTTGTAGTATACGATAGCAGTCCGCCGATGTACCGCAACTGTGCCGTTCTGAAGCGCGACTATATCGCGTATTTCATCGGCAACGCATGACGAATGACAAAACTCGTCTATATCCTCTGATGACCGGCTTATATTCCTCCACAGGGACAGAGATTTGTATACTTCTTGCCATTCGCAGGGAGGAAAACTCTTGAACTTTGCTTGGACGTAAGTGGTGGGAAAATCTAGGGAGCAGTATCTTTTCCACGCTCTCTCGTCTTCTAACAGACCCTGGATTAAGTAGTTCCATCGCTTGCACACTTGCCGACACTTAAGCAGTTGTTTTATGTGGAGATATTTGAAGATGTACATCAACATCTCTGTTGGTATCTCGATCATGTAGCAGTAGTCGTATTGAGCAAGAGCGTCCATCCTGAAGGCTGTATTGACGAGGACGGGTAAAGAAAATGTGGGTTTTCAAGTTTTTCTCATGATTTTAACACAAAAATTTGTTTTTTCCAAACATTTACGGTGTCGCACTTCGCCGAGGAAAAATCGATTTTGATTGTTTGTTTTCCTTTTGCTTGCAGGTTTGTTTTGATTTTTTGACAGATAGATATCAACTGTCAAGTACTGATAAGTGTAACATGGAGGTATGAAAAACAGACCGCCGACGAAGGAGGATGTACAATGTAATAAAGTGGTAAAATGCTTAAATTTTTATCCGAAACTCATACATCTGGAGTTTAATCGGAGGGGTTTGTGGAAAGGGAATTCAATTTGATATCGGTTTATTGGCATTATTAACAATCAACAATTATTTCCCCAAATGTCGAGAGGTGGCCGAGGCGGCTAACTGTTGAGTGAGTGAATGAAATGTGAATGAAATCTGTTCTGTAGTCTATGGAGCCACAGACTGAAAAGAGAAGGCAACGACAGACAGACGAGACGACTGACGAGAAATCTGTGCGAGAAATAAGTAAACAAACAATTTTGAATCAACGGAAAGTGAATATTTGCGAATTTTGTTAAATTTCTATTTAATTTGCTAAAATAAAGTATCATGTCCGGTTATAAAGCATTAAGAGACGTCAGTAACCACTTCGAAAATGATTTACAAACACTTTCCGCCGAGTTATTTACCGCCAGAATTGGTGATAAATTTGAAGAAGCGGTGTCGAAAAAAATGAGAGATTTAGCTCTGTATTCCTCTAAATTAAAGCTTTTGAAAGCAAAAACCTTATCCGGTAAGCATAATACGGACAGTAATATACTATTCAGTGCGTAAAACCTTCGTAAAGGTAATAATTTGACTCATTAATTACATGTACAATTTTCAGTAACTCCAGATATTGCCGAAATTGAAAAATTGAATTCAATAAGTGATTATGAACAAACCGCTTGCAATAAAGTCCTGGAGCAGATGCTAGTGAAGTCCTCAACTCAAGGAAATGCTGTAAAGAAGTTATTAACGACTCCATGTAGAAATTTGGACCCAGAATTAGCAGAGAGAAAAGAGTAAGTACTTAATAAAACATTTCAAACTCGATTTCCTAATACATTCAGTAAAATTAATGGAATTATTTACATTTCTAAATATCCACGGTATTAATAAGCTATGATTTAAATATTCACTTCAGTTTATTTGTTTGTTTGAACCATGCTAACTAGGTTGAATTGTAGGTATTAGATAACTAGCAGCGCCCCGCGGTTTTACCCGCGTTGTGCCCGTTCCCGTAGGAAATCCGGGATAAAATGTAGCCTATAGCCTTCCTCGATAAATAGACTATCTAACAGTGAAAGAATTATTCAAATCGGTTCAGTAGTTTCTGAGATTAGCGCGTTTAAACAAACAAACAAACAAACAAAACAAACTCTTCAGCTTTATAATATTAGTATAGATTTTATTTTTTTGTTTGAACAATGCTCACTAGACTGAGTTATACTGAATTGTAAAGTTTGCTATTAGTGAGTATTAGCCTGTAATGTCCCACTGCTGGACAAAGGCCTCTTGCCAATAACTGGTTAATCCCTCAAACCTGAGCCATGTTTGAAAAGTAGGAAACATGTTTTTGATCGACCCATGCATTGAACCCGGAACCTCAGTCTAAACTACGCAACGGATTTTGACGCGGTTTTTTTCAATAGATAGAGTGACTCAAGAGGAAGGTTTAAATGTATAAAAATTCCCGAAATTCCCACGGGAACAGGCACAACGCCGATAAAACCGCGGGGCGCAGATAGTAATTTACTAAAATTAAAAACCCTTGATGATTCCAGAGAAACCATCCGCCTACTGCTTCAGTTCCGTGACAAGGAGACGACACTGCGACATCTACAAGGAGTCTTGGACGAGAAGGAGGCTGAACTAGCCGCGGCGAGGGTACAGTGGGACGAGGTGCTCGGGGAGTTGAAGACTGTAAAGGGGCTGAACGATAGCTCGGTCGAAGGAAGCAGTGGGGGGCCGCTGTACGGGTGAGATATCAGAGAATACTTTGTATATCTATTCTAATACTGGCCGCCCGCGGTTTCACGCGCGTTGTACCCATTCCCGCGGGAATTTCGCGATAAAAAGTAGCCTATGTCCTTTCTCAGGCTCTGGACTAACTGAGTACCAGATTTCATTCAATTCGCTTCATAGTTTTATTGTCAAAGAGCAACAAACATCCATACATCCATACATGCATCCATCCATCCTCACAAACTTTCGCATTTATAATATTAGTAGGAAGTAGGAAGTGAGCACTGAGAAAGGATTTTGCGAAATTTAACCCTTTACAGGGGGTGGCCCTTTCAGACGCAGTGAGGCGTGGCCAGCCGCCCGTACCCCTTATAGTTTCACTTTTCAGACCAACCCATACACTGGTTTAAAAAAGCCCTGTACAATAGAACATTTTTGGAACGAAGTTCCTTATCGCGCGTTGCGAATGGGGGCTAGACGGAAAAAATTAAGACGAAAAGTTGTAACGACACTTTTTGGTATAGTAAGCTATTGTAAGCCGAGCGGCGTGCGCATGTTTCTCTGTCTGTCTCTCTTATAAGCAAGCCAGATATTTTCGTTTCGTCTTTCTATTTCGCATTGAACAGTGCGGTGTCACGACGATTATTTTTGTTTTTAACTTCGTTCCATCCGGGTGTCCCTTGACACCTCTCAAGTTTTTATATTTTTTTCTCAGCAAACTTCATTTACTGTCGAGCAAGCTTGAGCTGATGCGGTGGGCGCTGGCGCGGTTACTGCTGTCGCGTGGCCAGTACGACTGGCTCAGCGACCCTCGGACTCTGACGTCAGCGTTCGCACACACACGCACCCACTACTCTGTACAATACTTCATGGAGGATTAAACTATAGACTATTATGACTTTGTTTTCTTTTATTTGTTGCCTCTGTGGTCTAGTGGTATGTGCGCTCGCCTGCCATGAATGAGGTCTTGGGTTCAATTCCCATGTTTGCTATTTTTAAAATATGGCTCGGGTTTGATATCACCAACCCGCAAGCGTGGTGATTACGACATCCTCCTCACTGTACTGATATCTTCAGTGAGATGACAGGCCTTTGACCAGCAGTGGGAAGTTACAGGCAATACTATGTATGTTATTTTACAATTTTTTTATGAGTGTTTATTCTATACTAATATCATAAAGCTGCAGAGTTTGTTTGTTTGAATGCGCTAATCTTAGAACCTACTGGTCCGATTTGAATAATTCTTTTTGTAATGAATAGCCACATTCAACGGGAAGGATCTAGGCTATTGTTCATCCCAAAATTCCCACGGGAACGGGCACAACGCGGGTGAAACCGCTGGGCGGTGCTAGTAATAAATAATTAGGGATGTATTTTTTTTACATTTTCTTTATTTAGCTTTATTAGTTTCTTAAATATATTTTTAACATAGTTGAGACTAATTAACAAGCTCTATTCTAGAACAAATTAACATTTTGTTTTTACTAAATGAGTCTAATCTAAACTATTCAATTTAGACTCTTATTATGACATTAATCCGGAATTGCCTCGAAGTAGGTTAGATAGGTACCTACTAATAAAATTTATTTTACCAAATGAGTTGAACGAACTATGAGGGTTTTCTGAAATTACACCCACTAGGCGGCAGCACTGAGGTGTGAGGTGCAGACATCTGTCAACAGTGTCATTTTCGCATCATTTTCGTGAAAACCCTCATGACCTTGAAGTAAGGAGGTACTTAATAAAATTTTATTTTTATTTACTTAGACTAAATAAACATAATTTAATTTATTTGCAGTATTTTAGATCAAGTTACTGGCACATCTGGTCCCAGAAGTCATGTCGTGAACGTTGCCTCTGTAAAAAAAAGAAAGACCATTTAAGTAAACTAATTATTATTAACTAGCAGAGCCCCGCGGTTTTACCCGCGTTGTGCCCGTTCCCGTGGGAATTTCGGGAATTTTTTTACGTAAAAACCTTCCTCTTGAATCACTCTACCTATTACAAAAAACCGCATCAAAATCCGTTGCGTAATTTTAAAGATTTAAGCATACAGACAGACAAACAGACAGACAGACACGAAAAAGAGACGACTTTATTTTATACTATGTAGTGATACATCAGAATAACACATGGAATAAATTTTATCCCGAAATTCCCGCGGGAACGGGTACAACGTAACACTGAGGAGTGCGGCTAGTAACGACATGAAATAACTCACTTGTACACGTAGAAGTTGTATTCGTTGGTATCTAGTGTCGCGTACCCGAAGCCAGGCAGGGTGTTGGTGATCACCCACACCTCGTTCTCAGTTACGTGTAGATCTGTGGATCAAATCACGGCCTGTAGGAATATACTACAGGACAATCGAGTAGATAACAATTGATCCAAAGACAGCGCACTGAAGTTGTCAAAATCTCTTTTTCTTGTTTCAAAATGTTGTCAATTTTAATGCTTTGGATTGGCCATTTTAGCTAGGTGCGTTTTTATGCAAGCGATACGTATAATAACTAATCAATCACGACGTATGTATATAAATTGTCAAAATATCTTTATAATGCTTTCTGATTGGTCAGTTGAGCCCCGCTCACGAAATGCACACGTACCGTTCGTTTCCTGGTCTGTGGTCCCGATCAATGATCATTAGTGAATGTCAATTAAATGTCAAAATGTCCACACGAATAAAGTAGATTGACGAAAACATTGACCGTCCTACAAAAGCGATTATTAATTAATAAGTAATTCGATTGACAATCGCATCAATTGCTTATGTAATTAATATGATAATTACTGTGTTATTGGTTTTTGAACGAAGTTCCTTATCGCGCGTTACGAAAGGGGGCTAGACGGAAAAATGGTAACGACATTTGTTTTGCCAGAGAGGGACAGACAGAGAAACTTGCGCACGCCAGAGAGAGACAGACAGAGAAACTTGCGCACACCAGAGAGAGACAGACAGAGAAACATGCGCGAGAGAGATAGACAGAGAAACATGTGCACGCCAGAGAGAGACAGACAGAGAAACATGCGCGGCGCGCAGGCGCGCATGTTTCTCTGTCTGTCTCTCTCTGGCGTGCACATGTTTCTCTGTCTGTCCCTCTCTCTCTCTCTCTTATAGAAAGCAAGCTAGATATTTTCGTTTCGTTTTCCTATTTCGCATTGAACAGTGTGGTGTCGCGACGATTATTTTTGTTGATAATAAATAAACTTCGTTCCATCCGGGTGTCCCATGACACCTCTCAAGTTTTTTATTTTTTCCTTTAGTTTTCCACCAATCAACACACAGTATTTATCATCTTGTCTTATCTTGTCACATGTTGGCAACATTGTGCTAATATAATCAATCAAACTAATTTGAGACCTCTTTTTTGAAATCTGTTAAAATTCATTCACTCACCCGCCGGATAACTCATTCTTTTCACATCCTGTGCTAATAGGACGACATTTTCCGGCGTCATTGGCCGACTTGTATGCCAACACGATACGCCGTCACGCCCGATGTCAGCGAAGAATATTACTCCTGACTTTCTATGGAGGTCATGCATTGTACTCTGACTGTTTGGACCTCTTTCGCCGAGGACCTGGAAAAGGTAGGTAAAAAATAATTTTACACGTTGACCCCCAACACCATTCTTCTTCTTCTTCATCGACTGGAAGGTCAATCTTACTGTAAATCGCTCCCAGTACGCCCGATCTTCGCTAGCCGTCCTGTTATTCAGGGTGCATGTGGATACGCTGAATTCTTGCGTGCTGATGAGGGGGTGGAAGTAGGCGGTCCGGCAGCCGCGGGAGGGGGGGCCCAGCGTGATGCTGAAGATACCGTCGTTCCACTGGAACCGCTGGCCTGGGGAATACCTTGGTTTAGTAAAGGCAGGTTGCACCAGCATTCAAAACAAAATGTAGGTATGTCTCAACAGACGACGTAAGAAAGAGTTTCAGATATACATACATCTGTGGCATCGTAGCTTTCAAACGGATGGACCGATTTCTTTATTTGAAAGCCAGTTTACTTGCAGTGGTAGGCAAAAATCTGTCAAGCCGTTCTAACGCTAGTTACATTTTAAATTGTACTTGTATAAACTCACCCGCGACATTCAAACTGGACGCAGTAGGATTGAAATGTAAGTAGTTATGTGTCAACCGCCAGCTGTCTCTCTCTCGCAGTGAAAATACGACGATCCCATTGGTCGTCAGATCTGGTATGTATGCGTAGGCATCGTTACAGCCCTTGCTGGTGTCTACAGTTATTGAGGCGAGGCCTGAAATAGATCGATAGTAAAGTAGGTATAAACGGAGCTGTGCGGAGTAACCAATAGCAATGCATGCAAAAATATTTTGTCAATGTCAATGTGTTAGCCATAGTAATAATTGTATTAACGTACGTAAAGATAAATATAAAGTAAGTATTTTATTTGCTTTATAAACTTTTTACCGCGAAAACCCGTGTGAGTACGTTTACTAAATGTCTTCCGAAGCCTTCGAAGCATGGTAGCGCTCAGATAAAACTGGCTAAACAAAGACTAAGACAGCCTGGCTAAGTTCATCCGACCAATCACAACGTCTAACGAAAAGATTTTGACAATGTCTATGTCTTATTTGACAATGTCAATGTCTTCTTTGACAATGTCTATGTCTTCTTTGACAATGTCAATGTCTTATTTGACAATGTCTCTGCCATTTGTAAAACAGCGCGTATTATTAACCGACTTAAAAAAAGGAGAAGGTTTCTCAATTCGACCGGATACATGCTTTTTTTATATCAATGTTCTATTTACTTACCAGTGGGCGTGTTATTGGCTATAACGTCTGTGTCCTTCAGATTGTATCTCAGGATCTGTCTGTCTGTCCGGAGGTCGTATATCACGATAGCCGGAGTCTGCAGCTGCTGTGGGTTCACTGAAATTAAAAATATTATGTATGTATTAATTTACAGATACCTAACAAATAAAAACTAGCAGCGCCCCGCGGTTTACCCGCGTTGTGCCCGTTCCTGTGGAAATTTCGGGATGAAAAATAGCCTATAACCTTCCCGTTGAATGTGGCTATCTATTACAAAAAGAATTATTCAAATCGGACTGATAATTCCCGAGCAAACAAACAAATAAACTTACAAATTTTACCTCTTTATAATATTAGTACATATAGATGAGTAAGATTCCATAAAACAAGCTTAGAGCTTAGCTGGGTCTAGCGATCCTTCGTGAATTAGAGTTGTAAACGAATAATAAAATTTCAGTTTTTATATATTTTTTAAATTAAATTTAATATATTCCACCTGGCAACTCCAACAGGCCCGTGTCCACCATCCAGAGCCGTTGACAGCTGTCAGCGCGTGTCCTGTACACTGACACTAAGTCCGCGCTGTCAGCCACGGACGGGTATGGCGAGAGGTGAGGCGAGCGACTGCTGTCAGATAGGTCTATATAGTTCAGGGTGGCTGGAATACCTGTAGTGAAAGAAAATATGTTTTTAAGGGTATTTAAATAATACAAGCTGTCGCGCGCAGTGGTTCCACCCGCGACCAATAGATGTCGCTAGTGTGAATCTAAACCATCCAGGGTGCCAAAAGGCACCCTGGATGGATGCTTTTCATAATAAAAAAAATTTCAAATCGGTCCAGCCGTTTAGGAAGAGTTCAGTGACATACACACGTACAGTAGATACTTGACCCAAGCTGTTTTACCCGCGTTGTGCCGGTTCCAGTGGGAATTTGGGCATGGCAATGTAGCTATTCAATACTAAAAGAATTATTCAAATCGGACTGCGAATTGAACCCGGGACCTCAGTTTGACAAGCGAGTGTCACTAGACTCTGTGCCACTAGACTACCGAGGTAGGTAGATGTCAAGTGAAAAAACTTTAAAATAAAAAATAAATAAGTAGGTACATATTACCTAACCTAACCTATTTTTTCCCGCGTAATTAGTATTGTCTATTGCTCACCGTATCTCCTCCTTGGCAAAGCTATAAACAATCTGTTGCCATACTTCTCCGCGCCCATGGGCACATTGTTGTATTGACGGAAGAATGTTGTTGAGTCGTCTGAAATAACCATTAACATTATGATGAAGAGTAAAAAAATAAAAGGACCTATTAAAAAAAAATTAAAGTCTTATTTATAAACGATATTGAACTTAAACAGTCAGTATTTTGTCTCTTTCGCTCTTATATCGGAAAGGGACAAAACATTTTATGGCTATAGTGCTGTTAATGTTTAAAATTGCTGTTAAAAGGGTCTTAGCCTGTGATGTCCCACTGCTGGGCAAAGGTCTCTCATCTCACTGAAGATACCAGTACAGTGAGGAGGATGTCGTAATCACCTCGCTTGCCTAATGCGGGTTGGTGATATCAAGCCCGAGCCATGTTTGGAAAGTAGGGAACATGTTTTCGCTCGACCCGGGAATTGAACCTGAGACCTCAGTTTTGGCTGGCTAGTGCACATACCACTAGACCACCGACGTTAATATGATAAAGTCTTCGATCAACAATACACAACTAGATGTCGGGTCGGCGCAAAAAATACGTCTCGGTGAATAACGCCTCATTTGAAAAGTGAGCTCTTATTTTATTCATAAGATTTGCTACTTTATTGCTAGTTGTCACGGTTGTAATTAGGTTGAACTTCGACTGTTTTAAAACTTTTGTCTCAGTTCGGTAGTAAACAAATGAAGCTGTCACACGTCATCCACGCGGACAGTATTTAGCTTTGATTTTGTACGTGACCCGATATTTAGTTGTGTATCGTTGATCGAAGGATAAAGTTTATCGGCCGCGGAGCTGTGCGAAGCTAAACTGACTAATCACAATGCATTCCGTGCTTCGGAGGGCACGTTAAGCCGTCGGTCCCGGTTACTGTCTACGGATAGTAGCGTTACATGAGCCATGTCGGAGGCCTTTGGCGGCTCAATAACTCTGACACCAGGATTGGTCAGGGTGACCATCCACTCCTTCGATCAACAATACACAACTAGATATCGGGTCACGTACAAAATCAAAGCTAAATAGAAATACTGTCCGCGTGGATGACGTGTGACAGCTTATTTTGTTTACTACCGAAATGAAACAAAAGTTTTAAAACAGTTCGAAGCTCAACCTAATTACAACCATGACACCTAGCAATAAAGTAGCAAATCTTATGAATATAATAAGAGTTTACTTTTAAAATGAGGCGTTATTCACCGAGACGTATTTTTTGCGCCGACCCGACATCTAGTTGTGTATTGTTGATCGAAGATCCACTCGATGAAGAAGAAGAAGAAGACGTACGAAAATATTGCGTTGTTTGACAAATGAGAAAGTTACATTTGGTGACTATAAAGTGAGTTTTGGTAACTGAAAAAGTAACTTTTGGTGATTTAAAAGTGACTTTTGATGAACCAACCAACTCCAATCTTCGGTGGTTGAAAACACCAAGTTGGCCTTTGATTTCGATATAACCGTCAAAGGATGACTTGTACAACTCTTCAAGAGCTTTCAAATGACATATGTCATGTCACTATTGAGTATTGGGCCAGGCTCCATAGTAACCCGCCCAAGGTCCTTTGTCACTGACAGATGACTTTTGGTGACGAAAAGTTACTTTTGTGATTACGCTGTGATTAGTAAATCGGGCTTCACATTGCTCTTCACCGCTTCAATAAAAACTTAAAAAAACTAGCAGTGCCCCGCGGTTTTACCCGCGTTGTGCCCGTTCCCGTGGGAATTTCGGGATATTTTGTACATATAAACCTTCCTCTTGAATCACTCTATCTATTTAAAAACACTGCATCAGAATCCGTTGCGTAGTTTTATGATCTAAGCATACATAGGGAAGACAGCGGAAACCGACTTTGTTATATACTATGTAGTGAAATACCGAAGTAGTTAGGTTTTAATTTAACTATCTGTGCAAAAATTATTATATAAAGCAAAAGTGCAATTTTTTTATCTTTGAGGGAAAACCGCAGTTTATCAGTTTATAAATATTCAACATAACATGTATGGAGGTAAATAATTTAAAAAATACTTTAGTATCACTACATATTAAAAAACTGTGGCGGTTTTTTTCCCCGCACTACTGGTGATTGATAGACCTAAGCGCATCACTAGGGACGCACACAAAACACCAAAAAAGATGTTTATCTACACTAATGTTGTAACATTCTACTTATGATTCCAATACTTGACTTATAATTACTACTGTTATAGCACAGACAACTAAAACACTCAATTTAAGCAATTGCACAGGATGTTATAATATCATTATAATATAACATTATAACATCATTATAACGCGACCAATTAACCTGGCGAGCCTTATGTCAAAATCCTCATACTATTTGCATAAAATTTTGATATTAGGCTGGCTCTTGAAAACTGTTGGGTTATACGTGAAAACTTCGTCGAAACTACATTATACACAAAACTCTTTGGTAAGATCTCGCTCGCTCCTGATTGGCCCTACGCGCAGCTGCGCTCTCATTGGTTAGATTTTAATGGCGGCAAGTTCACTGTGACAATACACGTACCTACGCGTGAATTTAATGTTTCGCAATGTGTTTTGTTTTTAAAATTTTTTTTTGATTAATTGCATTAAATAGTGAAGATAAAGTAGTGTATGCAACTGCATATAACACGGGTATTAAAACACTCGTTACTATTATGAAACTCGCTGCGCTCGTTTCATAAACTCACACTCGTGTTTTAATACCCTTCTTTATATGACGTTGCATAAACTACTATTGTTTAACTGACATCTAAAATAAATTGTACCATTACACCAGTAGTGCGGGGAAAAAAACCGCCACAGTTTTTTAATATGTAGTGATACTAAAGTATTTTTTAAATTATTTACCTCCATACATGTTATGTTGAATATTTATAAACTGATAAACTGCGGTTTTCCCTCAAAGATAAAAAAATTGCACTTTTGCTTTATATAATAATTTTTGCACAGATAGTTAAATTAAAACCTAACTACTTCGGTATTTCACTACATAGTATATAACAAAGTCGGTTACCACCCAACAAAAATTACGAAGTTTTTATAAACATGAATTTTTGAGATTTTTAATGTTTTCATAATATTTTTGTATGTTTTTTGTTCGTTTAATTATATATTTTTTTCTTTAAAATTAAATATTTATACCTTAAAATCAATTTTTAAGCGGACGCGATAGAAAATTGTGGTCAGTTTGGTGATTCAGAAAATCGATTGTAAAATTAAAAATAAACGGATTTAGACATTATTTTTACTTTTTATTCGTACAAATTAACTTAATTTATCAAACAATTAATACTTATTAATGAGTTTTTTATTTATAAGTTCTAAAAATTAGGATTTTAATTCAGTTTGGTGACGAGTGACACTATTGCAACCACAATTTTCTTTTTAATTATAAGTTTAGTGATCTGCTTCGTAATTAATAAATTGCATATTCAAAATAAAAGTGTTTAAAACAATATTGGAAAAAAAATAATTATGTAAACATTAAAACAAATCTTTTATAAGCCAAATTAAGTAAAAATAAAAGTGGGACAGTAGCTCCTAAAATACTTAGGGTGCGGCTACATAATACAAATAATAAGTTGAAAATATAAGTCGTTGATTTTCATAGTAACTTTAATGAAATAATTAAGTATTCATTTATATTTTAACTTTTATAATGAACATATATCTAATATCACATAATTATGAAGAAAGTTTTCCATTATTACTTCGCCTTAAACTATATTACCGCTGAGTTCTCTCTGCACCATTTAGTGGCATGTTGCGATTTTAAACTCAATGTACACTTAGCCTTATGGGCCAGTTTAGTGACTTTTGTAGTCCGCCCTATATGTGACGATATAAAACGTCACTGAATTGACCGTCACATTTTCCACTTTGCAATTGAAAAACTAGCGTTTTAACCGAATAAAATGTTGTTTTTTTTCAAATTAACTCCATAAAACTCTTTTGGAATAACACCGAAAACAGAAAGTCAATTGTTCAATAGTGAGGAACAACTAATATTAAGAAAAAAAGGCTTCAAACCTGACCTACGAAATCGTGACCAACCGCAAACACCACTAAAACACCCACTTTTTTTCGCGGATTGAACAGACTGACTGCTTCCGATAGGTTAGTTATGACCCATTATGGATATATTATAGCTATTTAAAAAAACAAAACAGCTTTAGTAGTAAAATATCCCGTTAGGGCCGTCACTGTGCTGACATGTCAGGTGACCTCGAATTTTGCGGACAACACAAAAATGTATTTTATTACTTTATTATTAGGGTTTCCTTTCTTATATTTAATCAACATGACGGAGAAAATACTCCAGTACATGGAATCAAAAACTTGGCAATACTTTCGGAGGAAATTTTACGAGCAATTTCAATGCGTCTGAAGCGATCATGCAGTGGGACACGTCAAAAATGGCTCCCTTGAGCATTTGAATTGACCATATTTAAATGAATTAATCATAAATTACATGTTATTTTTGCTCAAATAAATAGTTAAATATATTTGGCATCGACTGTTATACTTATTAACATTAAAACACATTTTATTAATTCACAATACAACTTTAAACACGTGGGACAGCGTAAAAGTGGGGGTGGCACGTTTTTGTGAAAATGCCCATATTACTCTGACACCCCAAAAAACAATAACCCCGGCTGCGTCTTTCTGTCTGTTCGCGATAAATTCAAATACTTACTAGATACGGCTCGAATTTTCACGAGATTTTTTTTATAGATAGAGTGATTCAAGAGAACGGTTTATATGTATAAAAATTCCCGAAATTCCCACGGGAACGGGTATAACGCGGGTGAAGCCGCGGGGCGCGGCTAGTGAGAATATATTTTTGAAAATAGCTCACCTGTTGCTGCAGGCCTTTGTAAAGCACTTCTCATCATGTATGAACCTGGAACAAACATAGATAATAGAGCATCCACATACACCGAGCGATTCCAATAGAGCAGAGAGGAGGTGGGCGAACCTCAACTGACCAATCAAAACGCATTCCGAAAAGATGTTGACAATGTCAATGTCAACGCGTTGTTTGACAATCACAATGCGCTGTCATTGATGAATCGGGCTCCGCTCCGCTTACACATGCCGCTTACAGTCTGTCTTACCGCTTACTGCCGCCGTGTAAGCAGATTAGTTTATTACTAGACTAGCTAGACCCCGCGGCTTTACCCACGTTGTGCTCGTTACCATGAGGATTTCCAGATCAAAAATAGCCTATCTACCTTGCCATTGAATGTGGCTATCTATTACAAAAAGAATTATTCAAATCGGACTGATAATTCCCGAGATTAGCTCGAACATACAAAGTTTAAAATTTTACCTCATTATAATATTAGTATCACTACATAGTATAAAATAAAGTCGTCTCTTTTTCGTGTCTGTCTGTCGGTTCGTCTGTCTGTATGCTTAAATCTTTAAAATTACGCAACGGATTTTGATGCGGTTTTTTGTAATAGGTACCTAGTGATTCAAGAGGAAGGTTTTAATGTAAAAAAATTCCCGAAATTCCCACGGGAACGGGCACAACGCGGGTAAAACCGCGGGGCGCAGCTAGTTGATTATAAAAAAGAAATTAGTTTCTACAAAACGAAGTTCTTGCTTAAAAGTTAGTTATAGAACTTACCATCAAATATTTTCGAGCTCCGATGTGAATTGAAGCCATTGTTCGTTTCTGAAAAAACATAAACAAATTAGTGATTGATACTCTGGTACCATTTTTTAGGTTTCCGTACCCAAAGGGTAAAAACGGGACCCTATTACTGAGACTTCTCTGTCCGTCCGTCCGTCTGTCACCAGACTGTATCTCAAGAACGGTGATAGCTAGGTTTAGGCCCATCTCGTAGCCAGATTTGGTAGCTAGCTTCCAAATGGGAGAAATAATCCCGATTCGAAGCTGGCTACGAAATAGGAATTCGAAAGTCCAAGATTTAGGATTTTAACTAAGTAGTAAAAAAAAAAATAACCCTAACCTACCGAATAGATCGTTCCCATTTAGTACCTATAATAAACATATCATATATAATAACATTAATGACAAAGGGCACTTTTCAGAGCCACAATACGATCTAGTATGTTTCTATTTGATTTTTTTTAAGTAACGATATGCGCCTACAACCATCTTACGCACATCACTATGCTGCTCCATAGGACCTACGAGTGCGAGCGAGAAAAGAATAGACAAATGATTTATGGCCCCACGACTCAGTTGTTAACGTCCGTAGTATAGCTAGCTACAAGATGGGAAAACACTTTTCTCATTTCGTAGCTAGCTACCAAATCTGGCTACGAGATGGGCCTAAACTGATAGCTAGACAGTTGACATTTTCACAGATGATGTATTTCTATTGCCGCTATAATAATAAAATAAAACAAATATTGCCGTTTTTTAAAGTACGGAACCCTCCGCGCGCGAGTCCGACTCGCAATTGTTAGATTCCATAAAACAAGCATACCTATAGCTTACTTTGGGTCTAATTAACAGTGAGTGAATTTGTCCGGGTGTATTTATTTATTTATCTGAGCGGTACGTGCTTCGTAAGTAAGTTGTAAGTACGTTAAATGGTCGGTTACCGTATTTCAATGGGATGTTAATAAAGTACTTACGTCCGTTATTTCTAAAATTCCCTTCCTCTTCACTGCTCCCGCCAAAATATGAATCTTCCATGCTACTTTGTCTTTTTTGTCGGCCATTTTGGTTTCTGAACAGTCCTTCCGATGAAATTCTATCCTGAGTCACTGCGAATAAAATAAAGCTTTTAATGTCATCTCACTGAAGATATCGGTACACTAAAAAAGGAACTAGTTGCGTCCCGCGGTTTTACCCGTGTTGTACCCGTTCCCGTGGAAATTTCGGGAATTTTTATACATATAAACCTTCCTCTTGAATCATTCTATCTATTCAAAAAACCGCGTCAAAATCTGTGCAGTAGTATTTGAGTTTATCGCGGACAGACAGACAGACGCGGCCGGGGACTTGGTTTTATAATATGTAGTGATAGTGATGTAAGTATATTATTAAGGACGACATCGGTTAATTGACATAAAACTTAGATGGATTGCTGTTACGTAAGTATCTAGTTAGTACCTATGCTGTTTCTAGGACTTGTCAATAACAACAACATCCTCATAGAAATAATTACTCACGATCTTACGAAGAGGTAAAAACATATTAATTCATACTAAGTATGTAAGAAATATTAGGAAAAATCCGTAAGATGATCAGAAAAAATAAAAACATCAACTTTTTGTGATGCTGTAATAACTACATGCGAACACAATGCTGTTAATTACGAAATTACAAAATGTATTCGTCACAAATCGGATTCAGACAAACAATAAATATAATTCTTTAGCATATTATTCGATTCAACGGAGTGACAATATGTGAAGACATATCTAGTTGTTGACGACGCGACGTCTGGGTGTCAATTATATATTCTTACTCAGTATTCTTATAAAGTATTTGTATATGTATGTAGTAGTATCAGTGAGTTAGATTACATAATACAAGCTTAGAGCTACTTTGGGTCTAATTAAACGTGAGTGAATATTTGCCCGGGTATATTTATTTATATTAGTACTAGCAGCGCCCCGCGGTTTTACCCACGTTGTGCCCGTTCCCGTGGGAAATTCGGGAATTTTTTTACATAGAAACCTTCCTCTTGAATCACTCTACCTATTACAAAAAACCGCATCAAAATCCGTTGCGTAATTTTAAAGATTTAAGCATACAGACAGACAAACAGTGTGACAGACACGAAAAAGAGACGACTTTATTTTATACTATGTAGTGATGTAGTGATGGACCAGCATAATATCTATAAATATAAAAATCCGTGCCACTTTTTGTTGTAATGTTACAACTCAAGAACGGGCTCACTATCCAAACCAAATGTTTAGGCTTTGTTCGGACTATTTAGTAGATGGTTTATGTGAAGTTTGCACAAAATTTAATGGTTCTTAAATTCCCACGGGAACGGGCACAACGCGAGCAAAACCGCGGGGCGCAGCTAGTAATAGAAGAGATAGCATGGAGTAAAGCACGTTAAGCCGTCGGTCCCGGCTTTTTTCACGGATAGTAGTCGTTACATGAGCCATGTCGGAGCCCTTTGGCGGCTCAATAACTCTGACACCAGGATTGGTCAGGGTGACCATCCACTCGATGAAGAAGAAGAAGATGGACTAAAGTAGATAATGAACTATGATCTTAAATCGTGCGCTGTGTATCGGGTCACTATCGGTAAGTGAACCCGCGGGTCTATGCTAGTCTGTTTAGCCTCGATAATAAATATGACCTCGTAGATAATTGTTTTATTTAGGTTTATCATCAATATTTACGAATAATTGTTACGTACATAGTGTAAGTAGTATATCTTATATATAAAATTCTCGTGTCACAGTGTTCGTTCGCGTACTCCTCCGAAACGGCTCGACCGATTCTCATGAAATTTTGTGAGCATATTGAGTAGGTCTGAGAATCGGCCAACGTCTATTTTTCATCCCGAAATTCCCGCGGGAACGGGTACAACAACGGGTATAATATACTACCGAGATAGGGAGGTCATAATATTTAGCTTGGCGTGATATGAGAGCGCTCGCTGTGTCGGGGGTTGCGGGCTCGATTCAACGGAGTAACAATATGTGAACTGTGAAGACATAGTTGTTGACGACGTCTGGGTTTCGAATATTCATCTTCACTACATAATATAAAACAAAGTCTCTTTCCGCTGTCTGTCCCTATGTATGCTTAGATCTTTAAAACTACGCAACGGATTTTGACGCGGTTTTTTTAAATAGATTGAGTGATTCAAGCTTGATTAATGTGGCTATCTATTACAAAAAGAATTATTCAAATCGGACTGATAAT
Organism: Cyclophora albipunctata; assembly: GCA_963082685.1. NCBI lineage: Eukaryota > Metazoa > Arthropoda > Insecta > Lepidoptera > Geometridae > Cyclophora > Cyclophora albipunctata. The sequence goes on along the minus strand of OY720135.1, from coordinate 4,151,619 downwards.
TCCTTAGATTAGCGCGAACATACAAACAAACAAATTTACAAATTTTACCTCTTTATAATATTAGTATAGAAGTATAGATAAAGATCTTTAAACTGTATGGGCGTTTGCCCAGCAGTGGGACATTACAGTCTCATACATTTTCAAGTTATGGGGGTAGAAATATAAAGATACTTACAAATGTTCCCATTAATGTTGAACGTCATTTGTTTCCAAGCGTAAACTTCAGTGAACGGTCCAACATGGCTGTTTTGTGATCGGACAGACAGACAAAACAATTGTAGTAATATCAGGATGGGTAGAGACTTCATCGTCACGGGATTTTTGATTTTGAGTTCAGTTTTCAAAAAGATATGAGTTTACACTGAATCTGAAAAAAAATAAAATTGTTAAAATTGTAATCTTGATTACCTACCCTTAAGTAATGAAATACATTATAATAATTACGGGGATGAAACAAAAAAAGATAAACAAATTAAAAAAGACTAAGTATTATCTTACTTTGGATCGTAGATAAAAACAATTTTTAAAAAAGCAAATAGTTTAAGGATTCATAATGTTAAGATTACCCTCACTGAAATTTTTTGTTGTTATTTCATCGAATTTTGATGGTAACAAACTAATAAATATATTTATAGGTACTTATATAAAGGTACTTACTTAGGTTCATTAATGTACCTAACGATCTTTGAAAAACACCTTCTTTTTTGTAGTAGGTTTAATACTACAAATGTACAAAAAAGGTTATATACCTAGACTAGCAGCGCCCCGCGGTTTTACCCGCGTTGTGCCCGTTCCCGTGGGAATTTCGGGATTTTTTTTACATAAAAACCTTCCTCTTGAATCACTCTACCTATTACAAAAAACCGCATCAAAATCCGTTGCGTAATTTTAAAGATTTAAGCATACAGACAGACAAACAGTGTGACAGACACGAAAAAGAGACGACTTTATTTTTTACTATGTAGTGATAGTGATAGTTACGTAAATTTTTGGACCCAGTTAAAATTATACATATACCCTCTTATTCTCACCGCTGTTTATCTAAAACACTGTAAAATGTTTTATCCCTGTTGCTCTTCGGAAAACAGCGTATGACGGAAAGGGACAAACCATAGCTAAAAGTATTTATGAACAAGGCCCTAAGCAAATAAATATTTATACAAACTAGATACATACCCAGTATGTTTTTATTTAAATAAATATATTAATTAATTAACTTCTTCAACACTTCATTTCAATATTCACTTTCGTAAACACAAATTAGTTCCTAAATAGAACACAGCTAAGAGACGTGTGGTCTCAATAAGAAATAAAAGGGAACTGGTGATTTAAATACAGACGTTGATTGATAAACTTATTAGTATGCTAGCAGCGCCCCGCGGATTTACCCGCGTTGTGCCCGTTCCCGTGGGAATTTCGGCAATTTTTATACATATAAACCTTCCTCTTGAATCACTCCTATTCAAAAAACCGCGTCAAAATCCGTTGCGTAGTTTTAAAGATCTAAGCATACATAGGGACAGACAGCGGAAAGCGACTTTGTTTTATACTATCTAGTGATTACGTAGGTAAACAAAAACCACAGTTGGTCAGATATTCCTACATAAAGACTGATTGCCGCTGATTGTGAAGCCAAGCATGAGATCTCCGATACTAGCAGCGCCCCGCGGTGTTACCCGCGTTGTGCCCGTTCCCGTGGGAATTTCAGGAATTTTTATACATAAAACCCTTCCTCTTGAATCACTCTATCTATTTAAAAAAGCCGCGTCAAAATCCGTGCAGTAGTATTTGAGTTTATCGCGAACAGACAGACAGACGCGGCCGGGGACTTTGTTTATAATATGTAGTGATTATTTGTAAAGTCAGTAGGTAATAAACACATTTTGGAAACCCCGAAAAAAATCTAGATAGGTTACCTATCGCATAACCTCGATGCACTAGTAAAACTGTTTACATTTTGTTATCAATTCGATAAAGAGGTCAAAAATTGGTGGGAATCCCGGGGGCATATGATGACACTACTCGCTCAGAAAGAAATGCCACTATCGGCCACACATCCAAGTATGGGCCAAGCTGCATTTAGCATAGCTTAGCTTAACTCCGTCACGAGGGCTACACACGAATAAAAATAACAGTGTTTACGTTACTACATAGTATAAAATAAAGTCGTCTCTTTTTCGTGTCTGTCACACTGTTTGTCTGTCTGTATGCTTAAATCTTTAAAATTACGCAACGGATTTTGATGCTGTTTTTTGTAATAGGTAGAGTGATTCAAGAGGAAGGTTTTTATGTAAAAAAAATCCCGAAATTCCCACGGGAACGGGCACAACGCGGGTAAAACCGCGGGGCGCTGCTAGTTAAGATATAAAAGCAACCGTAGGTAGGTATATCTATAGAATAAACAGCCGGACAAATTCACTCGCGGTTAATTAGACCCAAAGTAAGCTCTAAGCTTGTGAATCTAACTCACTGATACCTACTACTGCAATGCATATACGAGTACATACACATTTATAAGAATACTATTTCGGGATGAAAAGTAGCCTATAACCTTCCCGTTGTAAATAAAATAAAAAGATCATTAAAATTGGTCCAGTCGTTCTCGACATACGGTGTAACTAACACAACTTTCTTTTATATTCATACTAGCCGCGCCCCGCGTTGTTACCCGCGTTGTGCCCGTTCCCGCGGGAATTTTGGAATAAAATGTATCCCTTGTGTTACTCTGATGTATAACCCATATCACTGTAAAGTTTCATCCCAATCCGTTCAGTAGTTTTTTCGTTAAAGAGCCACAAACATACATCCATCCTCACAAACTTTCGCATTTATAATATTACCTAGTAGGAAGTAGGATAGGATATTTCTAAGTATAATATATTCTAACGGTGACTAAAATAAAAAAATACTTGTTTATATTACTTTCTAACTTATTAATTATAGTGTTTTTCCTTCTATGGTGTTTACGAGTAAAAAATACATAGGTACCTAATACATGCAGGTCAAATACATATAACACTCTTTTCGGGGTTCGCCGTAGTCGTGGTAGAATTCTTAAACATATACCTATAAACCTTCCTCTTGAATCACTCTATCTACCTATTTAAAAAAACCGCGTCAAAATATGTTGGGAAGTTTTAAAGTTCTAAGCATACCTACATAGGGACAGACAGCGGAAAGCGACTATCACTACAAATGTTGAGTTCATAAATGTTAGTGTAATTGAATCTATACTAATATTATAAAGCTGAAGAGTTTGTTTTGTTTGTTTGTTTGTTTAAACGCGCTAATCTCAGAAACTACTGAACCGATTTGAATAATTCTTTCACTGTTAGATAGTCTATTTATCGAGGAAGGCTATAGGCTACATTTTATCCCGGATTTCCTACGGGAACGGGCACAACGCGGGTAAAACCGCGGGGCGCTGCTAGTTTAAAATAAAAATTACATACTAGGCGACCTATAGTTCTAAATCTCCTTGAAGTACCTACCTAGGCTTTTATATATTTGTTTGTTGCTAAGAAGGTAAGTACTTACTGAGGAAAATCTATAGAATTATTATTATTGCAGTTAAATAGATTTAAGTAGGTATTTGTGCTTTAAAATGATAAGATGTCTGACATTCTATGTTCATAAATATAACTGAACTAGCATTACCCCGCGGTTTAGCCATCGTTGTGCCCGTTCCCATGGGAATTTCGGGATGAAAAATAGCCTATAACCTTCCTGTTGAATGTGGCTATCTATTACAAAAATAATTATTTAAATCGGACTGACAATTACCTACTGAGATTAGCTCGAACATACAAATATGTACCTCTATTTAATATTAGTATGAGGGTTTTCACGAAAATGACACTTTTGACAGATTTCTGGAACTCACGTCTCAGTGCTGCCGCCTAGTGGGTGTCATTTCAGAAAACCCTCATTGATTGATCAATAATACACAAACTATGCGATGGAATCAACTCTGCATAGTTTAAAAGTTGTACAGGCATGTCAGTAGGTATATTAGTAGTGTGAATATGTAAAGATTCTTATATATTCATAGATCAACTGTATTAATGTATCTTCAATTTGGGAAATTTCACTTCAATTTGGGAAATTACGTGTAATAAAACCATAAATAATTTAATTACCCGCCAATTTTCCAATCACCAATCTTGACAAGTTGACATTTATCCATAGACAAAACACAACTGTCAAAATAACTTTTTTATAAAAATTGGTGATTGCAAAGTAGGTCTTTTATCGTTTATTTAATCATTTAAACTACATTTTCGCTTATACTGATTGTGTATAGTTTAGTCCTTGTCACGGTAGTGCTTGATGTTGACGAGCACCCAGGCGGGCACGACCGACCATCCGATGACCATCAATGAAGCTAGGACGATGGTCTCCTGAAATCATAAAGGCTTTATATAGTGTTGTTTTTTTTACCTAAGTAATAGGGGTTTTGGGTAATTATTCTGGAGATAGTATAGTTTATGATAGGTGCTAAGAAAAGTATGTATATATTGTTTTACTAGCCGTGATTATGGTATTACCCGCGTTCTACCCGTTCCTGCGGGAATTCGGGATAAAAGTAGCCTGAGTTACTCCTTGTTAAATCAGTTATCTGGCAGTGAAAGTTTTTTTAAAACCGGTCCAGCCATTTAAAGATTAGCCGGAACAAACAGACTGACAGACAATTTTTTTTTAAATGTTGTTTTGGTTTATGTATATCTAGATGCACTTAGTAAAATGCGGTTATTTCAATATTACAAACAGACACCTCAATTTTATTTATTTGTATGTAGTATAGTTTATCCATTCTTCTTACAAGCCACAATAATTGGTTAGGTAAACTTTTATTCTTGGATGAGATGTAACTAGCAACACCCCGCGGTTTTACCCACGTCGTGCCAGTTCCCGTAGGAATTTCGGTAATTTGTATACTTATAAACCTTCCTCTTAAATCACTCTATCTACTAATAAAAGCGCATCAAAATCCGTTACGTAGTTTTAAAGTTCTAAGCATTCATAGGGACAGACAGCGGAAAGTGACTGTTTTATATTATGTAGTAATGATTATTAATTAATACCGTATAATAAGTTGTGTGTAAAACATATTACTTATTAGAACAATTTACAACTTTTATCACTGTAATCTATAATTAGATGCATAGGAGGAGGAGAGGTTTTCTATGAGCTTACAACTATACAGACAAACTGATAGTATAAATAATACTGAACTTAGTGTCAAGGGCTGTGGGTTGCAAAATCAATGTTTATATTTGAAATCATAAATAGTTTTTACTAGTTTCTCTGTCAATTTTACATAGAAATACAATAGAAACATCGCAGTTATCTGTATTAAGTACATTTAATCTAGGTTATTGATAAAAAATACGATATTACGAGCATTTATATTGTGATAACCTCTTCGTACAAAAATTACGTAATAAACAAAATTACAAAAAAATACCAATTTGTGATAGTTACTTAGTCGTAAAAAGTATTATCAGGTTAAAAACACTAAATAAAGCTACTTTTTGTGTAAAAGAGCAAAGGTTAGGTGTAAAAACTGTGTTTTTCCAAATGTACTTACGCCTGTGCTGACTTTATTTCTTGGCGGGATGGGGATAGCGCTCATGTTGCGCTGTTGGATCGCATTCCTGAAGATTTGTTGGTTTGCTCTAGCAAGAGTCCTAACGCCCAGCATTTTGCGTTATTTGTTAAATTCACTTGAAAATTTTGTAAAACTAGATCAACTTGATCGAAAAATCAATGCAAGATGGACTTTTGACATTGACAGATGAAGGAAGTTTTAGTTGATTAACTCTAATCGACTAAAACTTACCACAGACTGTCATAAAGAATTGAATGGAGTTTTGCTTGAGCTTTTTCCCATGCCTTTGTAAACATATCTGTGACATATCTCGTTTATTTGCCACCTTTAATAAAAAATGGTTTTGTATTTTTTTTTAACTTTTTGAAGATTTTAACTTATTTTCTTTTCTTTATACTAGCTGCGCCCCGCGGTTTCACCCGCGTTGTACCCATTCCCGCGGGAATTTCGGGATGAAAAATAGATGTTGTCCGATTCTCAGGCCTACCCGATATGTACACAAAATTTCATGAGAATCGGTCGAGCCGTTTCAGAGGAGTTCAACCACTGTACCCGTTCCCGCGGTAATTTCGGGATGAAAAATAGATGTTGTCCGATCCTCAGGCCTACCCGATATGTACACAAAATTTCATGAGAATCGGTCGAACCGTTTCAGAGGAGTTTAATTACGCACCCCGTGACAGGAGAATTTTATATATTAAGAAGATTATATCGAACGTGGCATTGCATCTTTCTAGAGGAAAGGCAAATATAAGCTATTTCAGGATAAATTAAAACAAAAATAATTTATTTATTATTATTTTATTACAAACCTTAGAACTAAACTTAATTCTTCCACAGAACATAAAGGCTCGCCCCGACCATAATTAAAGCATTTGTAGACAATCAAATTCTATTATTCCTATGTATTTTATACCAACCTATTTCTTACGACAATAAATGTAAAATTACAAGTCATATTTTACAACCATAGGCAAATTATTCAACAGAAGAAAAAGTTCAGTGATGGGGTAAGAATAGAAACCATTAACATATTTCATCTATAGAAGAAATTATCTTTGGTTGGAAAGTCAGCCATATTTGTTTACATTTAAGCCTCGGAAGAAATAGATTGTAGAATATGCAAGTTTATTAGCTACTCTAGCCAAAGAATGTACTCTCTGCGAGAACCGGAGCCCAACGAATCACAATGCAATACGACGTATCGTAAAAGATTCCGACAGTGTTCGCGAGCGATAGAGACGCCCGATTCAATAATCACAGGACATTAGGACTGTCAAATAACGCATTGACATTGTCAAAATCGTTTCGTAATGCGTTGTGATTCCGCAAGGTGGTCAACTGGGCCCGCAGAGCACTGAAACCACGGGCTAAGTTGACCATTTTTTTTTCTTTAGGGGCGACTCGACCCAAGGGTCAACCCAGCCCGCTTACTTACCGCCTAAGAGTCAATTCAGCCCGCGGGCGTAGGTACTATTCGGTAGGTTAGGGTTTTATTTTTTTTATCGACTGAACCTGTTGGCTGAGCAGGCCCTTATCGGTAAATAGTAGTCGTGTGATTAGTGTGGGTCGACTGTCGAGTCACCTATGAAAAAAAACGGAGTGGGTAACTGAACCTGCGGGCTCAGTGCACTGCGGGCCCAGTTGACCACCAAGCGTGTGATTCAGTTGAGCTACGCACAGCTCCAATAGCACCCAACACGCGTAGAGGCCATCATTTAATAATCATTTAATCAAACATATCTTGTTTATTGTGCTTGACGGGTGTATGTCGAAAAATTGTAGGATACTGTAGAGTAAAACGAAGATACTCTTCTATTGAGAGACTTCCATCAATTGCGGTGCATCTGTAAACAAAATATTGTCAGTACAAACTGCAGATTTATGGTACACTAACCGCGCTCCGCGATGTTACCCGCTTTGTACCCGTTCCCGCGGGAATTTCGGGATAAAATGTATCCCATGTGTTATTCTGATGTATAAGCTATATTACTGTAAAGTTTCGTCCAAATCCGTTCAGTAGTTTTTGTGTGAAAGAGTAACAAACATACATCCATCCTCACAAACTTTCGCATCATACATAGTCACTACATAGTATAAAATAAAGTCGTCTCTTTTTCGTGTCTGTCACACTGTTTGTCTGTCTGTATGCTTAAATCTTTAAAATTACGTAACGGATTTTGATGCGGTTTTTAGTAATAGGTAGAGTGAATCAAGAGGAAGGTTTTTATGTAAAAAAAATCCCGAAATTCCCACGGGAACGGGCACAACGCGGGTAAAACCGCGGGGCGCTGCTAGTATAAAATAATTCTTTCATCCAAATCCGTATTGTAGAAGAGTTACAAACATACATACATCCTCGCAAACCTTCGCATTAAAAAAACGCTTCGAAAAGCCCATGTGAGTACGTTTACTAAAGGAATTAATAATTTAATTGACAAGCCCGTTGTCACAGTGGCAGTGAGAGCGCTCACTGTGTCGGGGGTTGCGGGCTCGATTCAACGGAGTAACAATATGTGAGACATAGTTGTTGACGACGTCTGGGTGTCGATTATATATTCTTATTAAGTATTTGTGTGTGTATATGTAGTAGTATCAGTGAGTTAGATTCCATAACACAAGCTTAGAACTTAATTTGGGTCTAATTAACCGTGTATGAATTTGTTCGGGTGTATTATTATATAACCCACCTCCGCCTCCGTCGTTAAACATGAATTCATCCTGGTATTCCTTCAGGAACTGTTCGGAGCGGTGTTCGTCCAGGAATAAGGAATAAACCTTCTTTACATCTTCCATGCTTACCTGAAATATGGAGAAAAAAATAATAATGGCGGTTTTAACAAGAACGGTTAATTTTGAATTGAAAAAACAGAGAAATTATTTTCATCGGCTTATGTGTACCAAATCAATTAAAAGAAAAATAGGGGTCCGTACACAAATTGTGAGAATAAGTAACCCAAGCTATGAAAACAATGCCTAAATTGGCGTGCGCTGCTAAAACTATATATATTGATGACAGCGCCCCGCGGTTTTACCCGCGTTGTGTCCATTCCTGTGGAAATTTCGGGATGAAAAATAGTCGTGGATAATGTAGCTTTCGAATGGCGAAAGAATTTTTAAAAACGGTCCAGTACTTTTTGAGCCTATTCATTACAACGAAACAAACAAAGTTTTCCTCTTTATAATATTTGGTGTATCTACACAAAATAATGTTCTACATATTTAAAGTACTAATTTTTGCCAATAAAAAGTCCAGCGCAGGCATAATGTCTAACTATTATAATTAAGGCATAATAACCGCTTATCCGCTCGACCCGGGAATTGAACTCGGCACCTCAGTCTTAGCAGGCAAGTGCGTATACCACTAGACGACCGAGGCGTTGACTACTATAATAGGATCTAGACACGCGGCAGCGTGTCAAGCCAAGTTCAAGCAAAGGAACGGCTAGCCAGCGCCGAGTGTAATATTACACGAACCATTTGGTGCCACTTTTGACCCTTCTATAACTCAAAACCTATTTAACGTAAACACATGAAACTTCGTGTGTTTAATTATATCCATTAGGACATCTAGAAACCCAAATTTCATGAAGCTAGCTCAAACGGTTATAAAGATATGAACGTCAGAAAGTCGTAAATTTTAGTATTGACTGACTGACTGACATATAGTACCTAAACCTAACCTACTTCCAGATGACCTAGAAGGATGAAATTTGGAATCTAGCTCGGTAATTGTGTGTAAGCGTAAGAAAAAATCTAAAAATATAAAATAGTTAAAAAATAGGGGGGGTCCCCATACAAAAAATATATTTTTTAATTGTAGCGTTGGAACCGTTACTAGCAGATATTTGAAACTATTCCAATATATGTATTATTATATTTGCTATTTAACTGCAATATAAACGTAAAGTTAAGTAAAAAAAATAAGTGGTGTCCCCATTCAAAAAAACTTAAATTTCGCGCTAAACAACCGGCCAACGGTGTGTCGTCGGCGGCGCGCGGTAGGTACTTATGACGCGGTCGGTCCACCGTCGCCCCAGCCAATCAGCGTCACGCTCTGATGAATAGTACACAATTATAAGCGGTAGCGATTTGGTAAAAATTTAGCGGGTCGGTTGGTTTATACCTGCATGGTAGTAAAGCGATGTATTATTGTTACCGATATAATGTATGTATTGACTAATTTAAGAATGCTGGTTGAACTCGCTCGCGCCTTGCACTTGTAGGCTAAGGACTCACGAAGCGGTTTTCACCCGTGCCCGCCGCGGTTGCGGGCCCGCAGCCTTTGTAGAATACAGATATTTATGTAAAAACTTAAAGCACATTTCACGACGCGTTTTACGCCCGCGGCGTGTGCGATTGTTTGCGGGTCCCGCTGCTCCAGCGGTCATCTTGTACCGGCGGGCGCGGGTCGCGGTCCCGCAGCCGCGGCGGGTTGCACCCGCGCGTTCTGCGGTCGGTTGGCGGGCGACCGCGCGTGGACAGCGGGGGGCGGGGGGGGGGGGGGGGAGGTTAGAAATCCGACGCCATTTTGCAGTGACTTGTTATTACTCGTTGCGTAGTAGTTTCTGGTGTGTGTCCATGACGGTCTGGAACTCAACTGATCGTTTAACCGCCCGTCTTGCGATTATCAACCGCCAAGTTTGCGGGCGATAATCGCAACCGCGACGGCTGCGTAACCGCACAAAACTCCGGTCTCGTGAGTTTTGAAAATAAAACTCCATTCCGCCACCGCGGCGGGCACGGGTGAAAACCGCTTCGTGAGTCCTTACTCGTACGCGGGGGCAGCGCGCGGCTCACAAGCGCTATACGATACAATTTAAAATGCGAACGAACCAAAGTACCTATGCAGCGGAAACGCAAGAAAAAACAATAAATATCAATACCTAGTTTTCTTTACAAAAAGTAATGATATCCCACCAAAAACATAAATGTAAAAAAGGAGAGCCAAGTTCAATACAAAAATTATGCATGGCTATGGGCTTCGCTGCAAAAAGAATGGAGATCTAAATGAGGGCCAAGTTCTAGGCAATATCTCAATATGTATTTATAGGAACAAAATAACATTATGAACAAGTATTAAACTCTATTTCTTCTCTTTATTCGATACCTATGACAATTGCTGTTATTTAAAAATGTGAGATCTTAAAGTGGGTTAGATTTAACTTGGCCAGTTTGTTGTTATATGTTGAATAACTTTATAAAATGACTGCTGTAATGAAAACTGGTCAAGTCAAATCTAACTCACTTTAAGATCTCACATTTTTAAATAACAGCAATTGTCATAGGTATCGAATAAAGAGAAGAAATAGAGTTTAATACTTGTTCATAATGTTATTTTGTTCCTATAAATACATATTGAGATATTGCCTAGAACTTGGCCCTCATTTAGATCTCCATTCTTTTTGCAGCGAAGCCCATAGCCATGCATAATTTTTGTATTGAACTTGGCTCTCCTTTTTTACATTTATGTTTTTGGTGGGATAAACTACTTACTTCGTTAGCCTTCCGTCGCTTAGCCACAAGCGACGCGGTAGTGATCAGCTGTATCGCATAGCGTAGCGACGTCTCGGTGGCAACACGGGTTAACACTGTCAGTGCATCGCTCGACATTTGACAATCTTCTTCTTCACATCTGAAATTATATTATAAAAGAATATAAATACACCATAATTCTACGTCCTACTTCCTACTAATAGTATAAATGCGAAAGTTTGTGAGGATGGATGTATGTTTGTTACTCTTTCACGAAAAACAACTGGACGGATTTGGATGAAACTTTACAGTAATGTAGGTTATATACCAGAATAACACATGGAATACATTTTATCCCGAAATTCCCGCGGGAACGGGTACAACGCGGGTAACACCGCAGGGTGCGGCTAGTAATATTATAAATGCGATATTTTTGAGGATGGGAAGTATGTTTGTTCCTCTTTCACGCAAAAACTACTGGACGGATTTGGATGAAACTTTACAGTAATATAGGTTATACATCAGAATAACACATGGGTTACCTTTTATCCCGAAATCCCGTTGTGCCCGTTCCCGAGGGAATTTCGGGATTTTTTATACATATAAACCTTCCTCTTGAATCACTCTATCTATTAAGAAAAACCGCGTCGAAATCCGTTGCGTAGTTTTAAAGATCTGAGCATACATAGGGACAGACAGCGGAGAGCGACTTTGTTTTATACTATGTAGTGGTACTTACTATCAAAATACACATGGGATACATTTGCGGGCTCGATTCAACGGAGTAACAATATGTGAAGACATAGTTGTTGACGACGTCTGGGTGACAATTATGATAAAAATATGATGCATGGATGTTTGAATAGATGTAAGTATGTTTGGATGGATGGATGGATGTTTGGATGGATGTTTGGATGGATGGATGGATGCATGGATGGATGGATGGATGGATGGATGGATGGATGGATGGATGGATGGATGGATGGATGGATGGATGCATGGATGGACGGACGGACGGATGGACGGACGGACGGACGGACGGACGGACGGACGTACGGATGGATGGATGTTTTGATGGATGGATGGATGTGTGCCCCTCACCTGATGTTCAGTATCTCCCTCAAGTCCTGGTGCGAGTAGGGCGTGGTGGGCACTATGATCATGCGGTCCAGCAGGTCGAGCGGGATCCCGTGCGGGCTCTGGTAGTTGGTGCCCCGGATGCGGGTGATGCCGCGGTTGGTGGCCATGATCACCACCGGCGCCGTCTCCGACTCCAGAGCGCGGTTGAGGAACGAGAAGCACTCGATGTCTAACATGTGAGCCTGGAGACAGAAATGGATGAATTTATACTAATTTTAGCCGTGTCGCGCGGTTGCCCACGTTGTGCATGTTCCCGTGGAAATTTCGGGATAAACAGTATCCTATATCCGTCTCCTGGTTCTAAACTACCTCCCCACCAATTTTCAGCCAAATCGGTTCAGCCGTTCTCGAGTTATAAATAGTGTAACTAACACGACTTTCTTTTATATATATACTAGCTGTGCCCCGCGGTTTTACCCACAGCGCACCCGTTCCCGTAGGAAATACGGGATAAATAGTATTCTATATCCGTCTCCTGGTTCTAAACTACGTCCCTACCAGTTTTCAGCCAAATCGGTTCAGTCGTTCTCGAGTTATAAATAGTGTAACTAACACGACTTTCTTTTATATAGATAGATATAGATAGATTAGCTGTATCGCGCGGTTTCACCCACGTTGTGCAAGTCAACGCGGGAATTTCGGGATAAAATGTATTCTATGTGTTATTCTGATTTATAGGCTGTATTACTGTAAAGTTTCGTCCAAATCCGTTCAGTAGTTTTTGCGTGAAAGAGCAACAAACAATCGTCTCACTTTTCGTGCAATCAGGTGATTCAGCCTGCAATGCCCTAACCAAACTGAGGGCAGTCTCACCAAAGAGATTTTTGTGAGATATTGTCCCTACCGGGAATCGAACCCGGAAGCTCCGGCTCGTGAGCCGAGCGCTCAGACCACAAGACCACAGAAGCTGTATTGTACTACGGAGAACAGTGCACTGACCTCATCAATGAACAGCACTCCAGGAATCATCTCCGCCTTGCCCTCCTCGCGCCACTCAGCCACCTTCGAATTGATCTGCTCGCGAATTTCAGACTTTATCTCACCGGTGTCGCCTGCGAATTGATAAAATAGTAAAAAAGTAAAGTATTGGCCTGTAATGTCCCAATGCTGGGCAAAGGCCTCTCGTCACACTGAAGATATCAGTACAGTGAGGAGGTATTAGGCGTAATGAAAACGCCCCGCGGTTTTACCCGCGTTGTGTGTAAAATGAATGAATGAAATGAATGAAGAAAATGAATGAATGAATGAAATGAATGAGTGAATGAATGAAGTGAATGATTGAAATGAATGAACGAATGAATGAAATGAATGAACGAAATAAATTGCTTACCAGAGAATAAGGCCAAAAAGCCATGAGTCCTGGAATTGATGACATCCACCTCATGTAAGGTGACTGTATGTACTACTTCTTTCCGCTTCTGTAACTCGCCTTCAGGACACTGCACGAAGCGGGCCTGTTGTCCTGTAACATGAAACACGTCCTGTTACTCAACATCTTAGTACAGCGAGGAGTACACGTGATCACAAGCAACCACTAATCAAAACAGATCAAACTCGCTCACTGAAGATGTTAGTACAGTGAGGAGAAATTCTACAATATAATACCTGTGGCATCATAGTCTCTGGCGCGGGCAAAACTTCTGCCCAATTTGTTGATCTTGCCCGTAGCTTTGTCTATGGTGATGACGTCACCGGCTTGCACCTGGAAGGAAAGAATACATTTTTTAATAATGTTTGCAGGCTATTTTGTTGATCTAGGCACAAAAAACGAAATTTGGTCAATCACTACATAGTATAAAATAAAGTCGTCTCTTTTTCGTGTCTGTTTGTCGTTTGTTTGTCTGTCTGTATGCTTAAATCTTTAAAATTACGCAACGGATTTTGATGCGGTTTTTTGTAATAGGTAGAGTGATTCAAGAGGAAGGTTTTTATGTAAAAAAATTCCCGAAATTCCCACGGGAACGGGCACAACGCGGGTAAAACCGCGGGGCGCTGCTAGTATCATACAAACTTAGCTATCACTTTGTTTGGGCAATATTAAGAGCGGATCGCACAAACATTCTTAATAGGATCTGATTCTTGGTCAGTCATATTTAACTGCCGTTGACCCGATGTGCAAAGGACCAACATTGGTCCTAGAGCTATCACTTAGGACGTCGTGCACAAAAACTCTTAAATCTAATTAGTTCCTAAATATGTTTAATAAACAAATGACGTGGAACCGAACCCCCACCTTTTCTTTAAGCAGCGCGTCCGCCATCTTGGTGCCTATGTCATAATTGGTCTCCATGTCAACAGTCTGGTGAGTGAGGCGGCCGACGACGACGCGACCATCACTTACTGCTTATTAGCTGTTCCTACGCGTTTTATACACTACCTACCACTCGAATGGACCATTCCACCTACATATTACAAGGTTTTCCATCTACTAAAAATTTGCCGATATTGGCCACCTATAAAAAAGTTGCAAGTATTAACTTATTTTTTGTTTCCCGACGTTTCGGGGGGATTGCACCTCTCGTTCTAACGCGAAAAAACCCGTGTGAGTACGTTTACTATGTTCAAATCGTGTAAGTTTAAAAATGACTATAAAAAACTTGAGAGGTGTCAAGGAACACCCGGATGGAACGAAGTTTATTTATTATCAATAAAAATAATCGTCGCGACACCACACTGTTCAATGCGAAATAGAAAGACGAAACGAAAATATCTATAGCTTGCTTTCTATAAGAGAGTTTCTCTGTCTGTCTCTCTCTGGCGTGCGCAATTTTCTCTGTCTGTCCCTCTCTGGCCTAAAAAATGTCGTTACCATTTTTTCCGTCAAGCCCCCTTTCGCAACGCGCGATAAGGAACTTCGTTCCAAAAATTGGCCAAATTTGTCCCACATCGCCCAACCCTACCTTCTCCTTGAGCAGCGCGTCCGCCATCTTGGTGCCCATGTCGTAGTTGGTCTCCATGTCGCTCGTCTTGAGCGTGAGCCGGCCGACGCGCGCTCCGCCCCCGCCCGCGCCGCGCTCCACCACCACCTCCACCACTTCCCCTTCGATTATTTCGGACTCTTCTCTGTAAACAAATCATTAATGAGAGAGCCTTTACATACTTTTTAAACTCACACGATTTGCACTCATTATACTAAATGAAACGGGTCTGTATTGCGTTAAATAATTTAACGTATTTTACTCGTATACTACGAGCGGTGTAATCCGCTCGAAACGCCGGGTACGTATTTTTTTGTAAAATACGTTAAATTATCTAAAGCGATACAGACCCGTTTCATTTAATATAATGAGCAGTTCTTCGGCAGCGCTCCCGTTCCCGTGGGAATTTCAGGATTTTTAAACTTATCAGGCATTTTTAAATTTTTCTCCGCAAGAACAATGCTCGTACTTCAAGGAATTAGCGAAATCGGTGCAGCTGCTCTCGAGATTTGCGCTTAGCAACACATTCAGCTTTTGATTTTTATATTATAGAAGACTGACTAGCAGCGCACGGTTTTACCCGCCTTGTGCGCGTTCCCGTGGGAATTTTGGGAATTTTTATACATATAATTCTTCCTCTTGAATCCCCGTGGGAATTTCGGGAATTTTTATACATATTATCCTTCCTCTTGAATCACTCTATCTATTAAAAAAACCGCATCAAAATCCGTTGCGTAGTTTTAAAGATCTAAGCATACATAGGGACAGACAGCGGAGAGCGACTTTGTTTTATACAGTGATATTACTAGCAACGCCCCGCGGTTTGTGACCACTATTCACGCCTTCAAACCCACAGGAACGGGTTCAACGCGGGTACAACCGCGGGGTAATGCTAGTCAATATAAATAAAAATGAATTGCTGTTCGTTAGTCTGCTTAACTCGAGAACGGCTGAACCGATTTGGCTAATTTTGGTCTTGAAATATTCATGAAAGTCCAGGGAAGGTTTAAACGGTAAGCAGTGAGGAAAAAATGCAGGTGAAACCGCAGGGCACAGCTGGTTTTGAATAGTTCTCTAACTTACTTGATCCTAATACCGATGGATTTCCTGATAGCCTGTGTTAGGGCTTCCGTCTTACTCATCTCCAGAGAGTAGATTTCAGAGCCTGGAATTACAAAGATAAATTAAACTTCGGAGGGCACGTTAAGCCGTCGGTCCCGGTTACTGTCCACGGATAGTAGTCGTTACATGAGCCATATCAGAGGCCTTTGGCGGCTCAATAACTCTGACACCAGGATTGGTCAGGGTGACCATCCACTCGATGAAGAAGAAGAACGCGTATTGAGAACATTTTAGCTTGAAATTACGTTTACACTTCGCTTTTATTTTATCTTCGGTGAGATGAGAGATCTTTGCCCAGCAGTGGGAAATTACAGGCAAATACTTTACTTTACTTTTGCATTGTCATAAAATTTGACATTATATAATACTAGCTGCACCCCGCAGTTTTTTTACCTGCGTTGTGCTCTTTCCCGAGGGAATTTCGGGTATTTGTATTTCATATCAACCACAACTCTATCTATTTAAAAAAACCGCATCAAAATCCGTTGCGTAGTTTAAAGATCTAAGCATACATAGGGACAGAGAGTGGAAAGCGACTTTGTTTTATTCAATGTAGTGATGGACTTACCAGCCATGCTTGTAAAAGGTGTATCAGGTCCCAAAGCCTGAGCCAACCCCATAGCTATAGCAGTCTTGCCAGTGCCGGGTTGTCCGGCTAACAGTACAGCACGGCCGGCAATCTTTCCTGTAAACATTGTATAAAGCAAAACTATGTACTTTAGACATACTAGTCATGTTATAAAAAAAAACTAGCAGCACCCCACCGTTTCATCTGCGTTGTACCCATTCAAATTATTGTCTGCTAGCAGCGCCCCGCGGTTTTACCCGAGTAGTGCCCGTTCCCGTGGGAATTTCGGGATGAAAAATAGCCGATAACCTTCCCGTTGAATGTGGCTATCTATTACAAAAAGAATTATTCAAATCAGACTGATAATTCCTGAGATTACCTCGAACATACAAACAAACAAACTTACAAATGTTACCTCTTTTTATATTAGTATAGACTAGCAGCGCCCCGCGGTTTTACCCGCGTTGTGCCCATTCCCGTGGGAATTTCAGGATGAAAAGTAGCCCATAACCTTACCATTGAATGTGGCTATCCATTACAAAAAGAATTTTTCAATCCAAATTTTTAAACCGCTGTCTCTAATACCAACATTAATCAATAGAAAATGAAGCAGCCTGCAGTTACCATAGCAACAAACCCACCAACAACATGCCATCACCGTAGCAACATACCTTCTTTGATCATCTGTAAGATGACTCCGGCGGCCTTTCTTGCCATCTTCTGGCCGACCATGCCCTGGGACACGGCCCTCGGCTCGAGCGAGTCATCGAGCCCGAGTCCTCGGATGTGGGAATGAGCTCCAATACGTTCAATGCGGGTTATTGACCGCACTTCTTGCACTTGTGCGGCAGCTAGGGACTGTGCAAAGGATTTTTTAAATGTTATTTGCCCAATAACAGTGTTTTCTAGGTTAAAGACTTTTTAAACCTCTGTGGACCTCATCTATTTTTGTCTATGAACAAGATAAATTGACTTTTTAATTAATAATGCAAGTTACTGGTCAATATTGATTCATGTGATAGTAAATATTAAATTTTATACAAATACAAAGATTCCTTCTGTCATCAATATTAAAGACGTGGCTTTTGAGCTTTTTAAAACCTAGGACCTAGACTATAAAGGTGTGTCTTTCTTTAGTATTAGAGGTAAAGAGTTTTCTATGTACCAAATACAAATTATTTTGCGAATAAAAGTGAGGTTATCAATACGAAATACCGACAAAATGTTTCAACGAATTACAAATAATTATGTGTAAAATATAATAAATGTAATACTTACAGCCATTTTTGTATTATAGCACTTTTCTAATTAGGAATAATCTGGAAACGCTTCAAATTAAAATGCGTGTTTCTGTCGCTTCGCAACACAACAAACAAATTAATTCAAATTTAGAGAATCACAGACAACAAAATTATCGATTTAATTTGACAGCTTGACATTGACATTTAAAAGTTATTGACAGTGACGTTGACTTTTTACAGATTAAGTGAGGTGTTTTAGCCGACTTTTTAAAGATGGGGTAATGTGTTTAGGCATGATGAACATTATATACAGGGATTATATATTACTAACTATCTATTTATTCAATATTAGGAAGCAGTTTATCAAAAAAACAGATAGATAAGCGTGTTACCAAGATACAGTTCTAATTCAATACTTCTCATTATTTTTAATTACAGGCCATTTTACCTTCCAGCCAAAGCTTATGAGATGGGTTCAATTAAAATCTTAACCTAATTTTCTCGAACGTTCTCTGTGTTTCAGGTTTCAACAAACAAACATAGCTATAGTTGGCGTCCTCTTAGCGTCACCTAGATACGTAGACTGCACTTCCCCTATTCCTACTGCTCTAGTGAGGATGCACTCATGAGATTTAGCGAGCCCCTACTACTGGACTCCATGAACTTGCGAGAATTAAGTGACATTCTACTAGCATTCGAACGAGACATAGGTAGCTTGTTTGGTTTGTTGTTAATTTTATAAGACTTCGAAGAAGCATAAGCTTACGTAGGTACTTAGGTATTTTGTCCCTAATTACCTAGGTACCAAATAAGAATCTACTTCCAATACGGTATTTAATTATAAATAGATATTGTAACTACCTATTCAAGTATTTAAAAAAATATTTTATAGATAGGCTAATATTAATATTAATCAAATCCACCAAGCTATTTAAATCTCTTCTCTAAATATTAATTTATCTAATTACATCGAATAAAAATCCCTTTTCAAAACAAATATTCCATCCCAAATATAAAACCAATAGTAATCACGAAAAACAACCCTGTGAAATGGCGGTCACCCTCGTAACAACTGTCTCTTTTGCACTCATTCAATTTTCCTATACATCTATCTCGGTCTGACGTTATGAGAGGTCCTAAAATCGATTTTCGCCACACGCTTTTCGGAGCGCGCTTGTAAGAGTCGGATTTCCCGCTATTTTGCGTTGTATTGTAATCACTGTGTTACAAAATAGTGAAAAAAGAGATTTTAATTCATTTTTGTACTGGATTTTGGTGAAAATAGCTGTGTTTGATTGGTGTGGATCATTTTACGTTGAATGGTATGTTATTGTTGTTAATTTTTTGAAGTATTTTTGTCAGATAAAAATGTAGTATTTTATCACAAGTACTAGCAGCGCCCCGCGGTTTTGCCCGCGTTGTGCCCGTTCCCGTGGGAATTTCGGGTATTTTTATACTTATAAACCTTCCTCTTGAATCACTCTATCTGTTTAAGAAAACCGCGTCAAAATCTGTTGCGTAGTTTTAAAGATCTAAGCATACATAGGAACAGACAGCGGAATGAGACTTTGTTTTATCCCTACAGTGCATCCGGTGCCTGAACAGTCACAACCAATTTAATAATAATGTACTAAAAATAATAATGTCCTTTATGTGTCACAACCATTAAAATTGTTTTTATTTATTGAAAATATCGACTGATATTTTTTTCTTTATTTTTCCCATCATCTACTCCCCCACTAAAACCGTATGTATTTTTCTCACCAAAAAATAAAAAAATCATGCATGGTAGGGTTATACTATGTAGTGATGCTGGGTGCTTCCGTCATTTAACCCTAGAGTGGGCGCGCTATGAGCATTTCGCCGCCTACACCAAAAAAACGTTGATAATTGGTAAAATAGTTGCTCGCTAAGTACGCGCTTTTTAACACGCTTTTATTAGCTTGGCCTGTATGTACGTATGTACGTATGTACGTACGTACGTACGTACGTATGTAATGGAATCTTTGAACATCAATTGACCAACTTCCAGAAGTCTGATTAATTTGAAACTTTGCACACGTATCAAGGACCGATGACAATGCAATAATTTAATAACAGTTTCCCATTATCCTTAATGGATTTGCCAGATTTACTAAAAAAATATTACTTCATATAAAAGACATCAACGGGCGCTCGCTGTGGGACGGAACGGGAGTTCTGTTTTAAGCGGGGAATTCACTAGACGGGCATGTCCGCGGGCAGTCTGTCCGGGCATGCCTGGCGACGCAATACACTTCACAGACTCTTCAGTTTGTTTTAGAACGGCTTCGCTATTAGTTGTGTTGCAAGATGGCAATGCAAAGACGAAAAATTGCAATAGTTACGCTAAATCAGCTCTGGGATAAATTTCTTTACATTTTTCAATCAAATGTTAATAGGCGGTATTACGCATTTCACTATTCATAAATTCCTTGCTTTTTACCTTCCATAAACATGGATAAGTTTTGTATTCAGGAGGGAGTCAGGTGGAACTGAAAAACAGCGCTGCTTGACACTCAGGTGCCAAGCAGCTTAGAGCTGAGTTCTGCCTATTGCCATTATGTATTAGTATAGGTTAGAGTAATTAAGTTCTTAATTTTTTTTTTTAATATTTTTAATTCTATGTATTTTGTTTTGTTTTGTTTTAAGCTCAAGTGTGTAATATTTTCTTCTAATGGCAATAAACAATTTTTTATTTATTTATTATTTATTTATTCAGCTATAAATTCTTCCCAGAATATTTTATTCTCATTAAAACTCATTTTAAATTAAAAATTCTCCACAACTCGTCGAACGATAATAAGCGGACGTCTGTTTGGGTTGCTGTCACTGCTAGGTCTGTCCACAGGCCGCCCGGACTAAGCATTCACGCTCGGACCTGTCGGTGCCTGTGCAGACAAAATGAGATCGCGCGGACTTCCAACGGGCAGTCTGCCAGACCGCCCGCGGCAGTACTACACTGACTGATAAAGCACAGACATGATAGTAGCGAAGCCCGTCGGACTTGCCTGCAGGCTTGCCCGCGGACATGCCCGTCTAGTGAATTCCCCGCTTTATTTTACTAAATGTTACTAGACACTAACAGCGTCCCGTGGTTTTCCCGTGATGGGCCCGTTCCCGTGGGAATTACGGGACGAAAACTTGCATATAATGTTATGCTTACTAAAAAATAAAAAATAAAATTATAGTTAAAAAAACTAAAAAAACACGCTTTTATTGCAAATTGAACTAAAAACTACAAAATAATTTTTCTCCTCAAATCAAAATTATAATAAAATTTAAGTTGTAACACAATGATTCAATTCAGAGTAAAAAGCGTGGGGTGCTTAATATTTTTTTAAATATTACAATCATCATTGGTAACTATCTATGAGACTTATGAGAGGATAGTTATGAACTACAGTAAAATGCACCCCACGCTTTTTACTCTGAATTGAATCATTGTGTTACAACTTAAATTTTATTATAATTTTGATTTGAGGAGAAAAAATATTTTCTAGTTTTTAGTTCAATTTGCATTATAAGCGTGTTTTTTAGTTTTTTTTTTAACTATAATTTTTAGTAGCTGTCCCCACTTTCGTTCACTTCTCGTGCGGAAAGGCGGGACGCCATCAGTGCGCGGGGAGCCGCTACAGGACGAGGTTGTTACCATCGGTCGTCGCGAGGCGGCAATTTGCTCACCGCGTGCCTTTTCACGTAAGTAAAAATTATGTCAACTATTTTTTTGCAAAATTGAAATTTACTCTTTATTTATGATGTTTTTATTGTAAAAGCTATAATAACGTATATTTATTTTCAGGATTTTAAGTGCCACGTGGAATAAAAAATGGATGAACGAATAATATCTTGGTTAGAGGAAATACCAGATTTTGAAGGGGCTAGTTCACAGTTTTTAGTCGAGAATGTGTCTGAAAGTGACCGATCTAGTCAACATAGTGAGCATGACACGGACACAGAACAGTCGGCTCACGATGACGATCCCGACGAGGAAGAACCTTCTTCAGTTGATGTGCCCTCTGAAATACCATCTACTCGACGCCTATCGACATATACTGTAGAGCAAAGCTGTAGCCATTCACCATCTATCATAAGTGATCAGCCTCAATCTCGCCGTCGCAAACGTACAATACAACGAGGTGATACTACTCCAACATGTACATCCAGTGATGATGATACGCCGTTAGCACAGCGAGTTCGCCGTAGAGAAACTGTACCATCCCCGCAGGCAAGTACATCAGCTCAATCTCAACTTCTGTCCATTGCTCCAGCTTCTCAACGACAACCTTCTAGAGTACCGATGTACAAAGGTAAAGATGGCACCAAATGGCTTATTCACCCACCATCAAGACCAAATGTGCGGACCAGACAGGAGAATATAGTCATCAATAGACCCGGCGTAAAGGGACAGGAAGCTATCAATTGTAAAACACCAATAGAATGTTTTCATTTGTTTATTACCGAATCAATGCTTGAAGAAATTGTGATATTTACTAATACACATATACAAGAAAATAAGGATAATTTTTCCCGTGATAGAGATGCAAAGGAGACAAACATAACCGAAGTAAAAGCTGTTATTGGATTATTGCTTATGGCTGGACTAAAAAAGATGCACCACCTAAACATACACGAAATGTGGGGAAATGATGGGACCGCCCCTGATATCTTCAGAACCACGATGTCGATAAAGAAGTTCTATTTTTTACTAAGGCATTTGCGATTTGATGATATGACGACCAGAACAGAACGTGCAAGCTGTGATAATATGGCCGCTATGCGAAATATTTTTGAAGCCTTTGTTGGAAATTGTCTAAGACATTACCAAATCGGAGAATATTGTACCATAGATGAAATGCTGGAGTCCTTCAGAGGAAGATGTAAATTCCGGGTATATATGGCTAATAAACCTGCCAAATATGGCATAAAAATATATGCACTTGTTGATGCAAAGTCATTTTATACCAGCAATTTAGAGGTGTATGCTGGGAAACAACCTCCAGGACAGTTCAACATTGATAACTCCGCATATGCTTTGGTAAAAAGATTATCCCAAAATATCCTCAACACTGGTCGCAACATCACAATGGATAACTTTTTTACTTCGATACCTCTTGCTGACCATTTGCAAACTGAACATAGGACGAACATCGTTGGGACATTGCGTAAAAATAAAAAAGAAATTCCCCCTAATTTTCTAAATACTAAAGATCGCATGAAACCATCTTCAATGTTTGGGTTTGGCGAGAAGAAAGTTTTGGTATCTTATGTTCCAAACAAGAAACAAAAAAAAGTGGTATTACTACTATCAACTTTACATGAGGATGATAAAATCGACGAAAACACCGGATCTGCTGCAAAGCCTGAAATATTTACATTTTATAATGCAACCAAAGAAGGTGTTGATGTTGTAGACCAAATGAAAGAAGAATATTCTGTTGGAAGAATGACTCGAAGATGGCCAATGAGGTTATTTTTTTCAATGATGAATATTGCCGGCATAAATAGCCAAATAATTTACAAAGCCAATACTGGAAACATGATGCTACGCCGACAGTATTTGAAAGAGATAGCAATGGACCTAGTTAAGCCATATATGACCATAAGGTCTTCCATTACGACATTAAATATTCCTTTGAGGAACCAAATAGCTCGGTTTGTACCTACAGAGCAACCATCATCTTCAAATAAGGAGGGCAAATGCAGTATATGCCCATCGAAGAAAAATAGACGCACGAAAAAAGGGTGTTGCAGATGCTCCAAATTACTGTGCAATGAACATTGTACATACTTATGTGAAGACTGTTTTGCTAAAGCATATCCTGTAGATGAAGAAAATATTTAATTTTGTTATTATTTTTCTATTTTAATTAGTGTTATATAGTTTAATATAGAATAAGTAAAATAAGTTAATTAAAATGTTGCATTTTCTAAAAACTTTTATAAACAAATGTTCCTAAAACAGAGTACAATAAATATGTTGATTTTTCATTACTTGTTTGTGTTTAACTAAATATCCTGAAAAAACACATTAAATCTAATGTAGTTTAATAAAATACTTAATGAAGTGGAGCGGCAAAATGCTCCCCACGCGCCCACTAACGTTACGCAGAAAGACGCGCCCACTCTAGGGTTAAATTGAATTTTTCGCAATAAAAATCATTTGGGCATCGTATAATTGTCATAGATAATTGGAAAGCTTGTTTTCATTCTGAAAATGTTGAATACGAAATTTGGCGCATAGATTAATTATGTTTAAATAGGTATAATATCCAATAGGTTTGGCATCATAACGTGGTGGCATTAGGCGTAACGTGAAAATGAATTTAAAAAAACGTAAGTTAAATAAATAGGTTTTACTTATTATTAACGCAAAAATTAAATAGTTGAAACATTATTTATATACCTAGTACATTAGCAGCGCCCCGCGGTCTTACCCGCGTTGAGCCCGTTCCCGTGGGAATTTCGGGAATTTTTATACATATAAACCTTCCTCTTGAATCACTATCTATTTAAAATAACGCGTCAAAATCCGTGCATTAGTATTTGAGTTTATCGCGAACAGACAGACAGACGCGGCCGGGGACTTTGTTTTATAATATGTAGTGATTGATCATCTATCCTTGTGTCGTAGTTTTTAGACCGCCTAAAGGCCTCCGACATGGTCTAACGATTGAAAAAACCGGGACCGACATCTTAACGTACTCTCCGAAGCACGGTAGCGCTCAGATCTTCTTCTTCATCGAGTGGATGGTCAACCTGACCAATCCTGGTGTCAGAGTTATTGAGCCGCCAAAGGCCTCTGACATGGCTCATGTAACGACTACTATCAGTAGAAAGTAAACGCTCAGATAGAAATGCCACTATTGGCCACCAATTCGAGTTAATAATTAAAATACCATTAAGATATCTATATAAAGATCCTCTGAAGCTATTATTGACATAAAAGTCAGGGTTACCTATTAAAAAAACGTTTTAATTACTAGTCATTTGAACCATCCCAAAGCTTTACCCCAAGGGATAGTAATTTCCGTTACCTCCCGAAGTCGTTATCCGTTAACGGAAAACGGATATTACCAATACGAAGACCCTGGAACGGAAAAATAACGATGTTACGTCTAATAACTAGATATTAAAGAGAAAATTCGATTTGAAAGATCGAAAAGTCACAAAATTATAATATATAGGTAATACACCCGGACAAATTCACTCACAGTTAATTAGACCCAAAGTAAGCTCTAAGCTTGTGTTATGGAATCTAACTCACTGATACTACTACATATACATACACGAATACTTTATAAGAATACTAGCCGCGCCCCGCGGTTTCACTCGCGTTGTACCCGTTCCCGCGGGAATTTCGCGATAAAATGTATCCCATATGTTATTCTGATGTATAGCCTATAGTACTGTAAAGTTTCATCCCAATCCGTTCAGTAGTTTTTTCGTGAAAGAGTAACAAACATACATATACATCCTCACAAATTTTCGCATTTATAATATTAGTAGGATTCGACATATCTCTCTATAACCCTAATGTCAGATTTTTACGGATACGGATATTTTAATTTCGGATATCCGATAGTTACGGATACGGATAGTTTTTTTTGGATATCCGATAGTTTCTCAGTTTAACTCACATACATCCGTCCTAAGACACATATGTACATACCCTTTCTTTATAAAAGGCGACATAGTACCTCTTTGTAAATGTCGGCTAAAATCCCAGTGAACTAACATCTACACCTTTCAAACTATAGAGTGTTTGTTTGAGCGTGCAGTTTGAACTAACTGTCTATGGGGCAGCGGGGAATACACAGAGACGGATTGAGGGAGGAGAGATTAATGAGGTGGGTGTTGGGGAAGGGAGGAAAAAGGGAAAGATTGCTGAGAAAGTGGGACTAGTATTCCAAAAAAATCTAGAAATATATCAGATTTATGAAAAGCTCGTGTTTTTTTTATTGAAATTTCGTTTATTAAACCCGGCAGCCATCTTTAAGCATATTAAAACAATCTTTTAGAAAAATATCAGTATTTATAAAAAAAATCTTGTTCGATTTTTTTATTGTTTCTCTTATATACGGGACCCATCTTTAAGCATATCCTTTCATATAGAAATCCTACTAAGTAATATTATAAATGCGTATATTTGTGAGGCTGGATTTATGTATGTTTGTTACTCTTTCACGAAAAAACTACTGAACGGATTTGGATGAAAGTTTACAGTAATATAGGTTACTTGCCGCACCGGCGGTGTTACCCGCGTTGTACCCGTTCCCGCAGGAATTTCGGTATATAATATATCCCATGTGTGATGTATCTGGACGCGAGTTTAACATTTTCTACCCATCACAAAAAAAGTTCACATACGCCGCCTAAAGAAGGTTTCACTTCAAAAATATTATGTAATACCTAAAATAATTGTTTAAAATGCTAGGTACTTATCTTTGTATACTCTAATAAACAATATACCCGGACAAATTCACACACGGTTAATTATACCCAAAGTAAGCTTTAAGCTTGTATTATGGAATCTAACTCACTGATACTACTACATATGCATACACAAATACTTTTTAAGAATATATAATCGACACCCAGACGTCCTCAACAACTGAGTCCCACATATTGTGACTCCGTTGAATCGAGCCCGCAACCCCCGACACAGTGAGCGCTCTCACTGCCACTGTGACAACGGGCTTGTCATTGACCTATCATTTCCCGCTCTAGGTACCTAAGTCCCTCCCTGTAAAGGGGTATTATCTAGCACCCTTCCCCATTGAAAGCTGAACTGTGTTTAACGGCACCGGAAAAGCACTTGGCAGTGTTTTGTTTTGTAATAGTTTTTAACCCTGGGGTTGAAACTTCAGGAAAATTAGTGGATACATATTGTTGAAGATGGTGGAAGGATTCTGCAAAACTGTTTTTTGTATATATATACATCTATTAGCAGTGCCCCTCGGTTTTACCCGCGTTGTGAAACCGCGGGGCACAGATAGTAAAAAATAAAATAAATTAAAATTTATTGCCACAAAAAAAATTAGGAAAAATACATTCACGTTTTACTTAAAGCTAAAAAATAGTGTTGCAATGGGAGGCGTCTCAGCTGATGGTCTATCAGGACCGAGGCCTCAGTAGAACGCTGGTTTTCAGACGCGCCCTACTCTTATCGGATAGACTCTATCATTAAAAGATTACGTACATATAAAGGTTACCACTGACGATACGTCCATTTAGTAGACTTCCTTTTGGATGCACTCCAAATGAAAATGTATCCAGATACGGTACCATTCACAATACTTCCATTTGGATGCATGGCGTCACTTCGAACTTTGCAATCGTACGGAACGGAAAATAAATAGTTTAGGCCCATCTCGTAGCCAGATTTGGTAGCTAGCTACGAAATGAGAAAAGTGTTTTCCCATCTTGTAGCTAGCTACTAAATGGGAACGATCTATTCGGTAGGTTAGGGTTATTTTTTTTTTACTAGTTAAAATCCTAAATCTTTGACTTTCGAATTCCTATTTCGTAGCCAGCTTCGAATCGGGATTATTTCTCCCATTTGGAAGCTAGCTACCACATCTGGCTACGAGATGGGCCTAAACCAAATAAATAATACTATGGATAAAAATACTTTACTGGTGGCAGCAGCTAGTGTACTCGTATTTCATTAAAAAGACAAAAAAACCTAAGAGAAAGTGGATGAAGGGTTGGTTGAAACAAAGAAATACTTTTACTTGCCATATACATGGATATGATTTATATTTTTCTATTACTTCCAACACAAAGTCACGCGCGGACGTAGACATAATAAAAAAAATATTTGTAACGCTTGACAAATACACAGCACACGCACCACCATCGACATCAAAACATAAAGTGAAACAATAACCTCAAAAAAATGGACGCCGTTTCGCCCATTCACGGACAATTCCGACTGCTTCCATATGGCGTGGCGCACGTTTCCTACATTGACGGACGGCCGCGGATGACGTCCATTTGGCCTGGACGCATGGATTTCAATCCGTTTGGAAATCCAGAGCTGCCTGACGTCCATCCAAATGGAATATTTTTTTACCATTCATGGGACGATTTTGGACGACGACTACTCCATTCGGATTAATGGACGTATCGTCAGTGGTAACCTTAATATAGTAACATCACTACATAGTTAACATAGTATAAAACAAAGTCGCTTTCCGCTATCTGTCCCTATGTATGCTTAGATCTTTAAAACTACGCAACGGATTTTGACGCGGTTTTTAAATAGATAGAGTGATTCAAGAGGAAGGTTTATATGTATCTATGTATAAAAATTCTTATAGGAATGGGCACAGCGCGGGAAAAACCGCAGGGTGCTGCTAGTTAAAAATAAAATAGTAATAAAAAAATAACCGAGCTGATTGTGGGCGATAGCGTCCGTGAATATGTTCAAATACGATGCTTGTTCCAGAGAGCGTTCGGCATGAGTTGGTCTGAGTGAGATGGATGGCATTCAGATGGAGCCTATAGGCAAGTACAAGGCAGACAGGAACGGATCCGCTAAAGGTGAGAATAAAAATTGGGTAGGTTTGAGGAAAAGACGCTGTGATTGGATAAAGGGTCGAAACTGCGTTAAGCGGGTGCCCGCGCGGTTCATACAAAATCGAACAGCCGCGTGCGCCCGTCGCGTGCGGTGTTTTACAAAAGTGCACCGTCGCGGGCGCCCGTCGCGTGCGGTCTTTTACAAAAGTGAACCGTCGCGGGCGCCCGTCGCGTGCGGTCTTTTACAAAAGTGCACCGTCGCGGGCGCCCGTCGCGTGCGGTGTTTTACAAAAGTGCACCGTCGCGGGCGCCCGTCGCGTGCAGTGTTTTACAAAAGTGCACCATCGCGTGCGCCTGTCGCGTGCGGTGTCATACAAAAGTGAACCGCCGCGTGCGCCCTGCGCGCGTGCTTCGGTTTCGGCTGAACGCAATTTCGGCCCTCAAGGTTTGATTGGCTTTGATTGGCCAAAAATGACAACAGACATTTGTCCACAGACATAGTTACTTTCGTATTTATAATATTAGTTTGGATATAATATGGATGTCTTATTGTCTATCTTCACAGCCGCGGCTTGGCGTAACATGGTAGACCAGGATTTGGACGACGTGGCATTTTTGGCAGGTGAATATAATAATTTTGATTGTCTTGGTTGTCAACTTGGTGATGTTTTTAGTGATCTTGACTTCTTCTTCATCGGATGGTCGCTCACCTGAGCGCTCAGCTCACGATCCAGAGATTCCGGGTTCTATCCCCGGTGGGGACAATATCTCACAAAAATCTCTTTGAGAGACTGCCCTCAGTTTGGTTAGGGCATTGCAGGCTGAATCACCTGATTGCCCGAAAAGTAAGACGATTCCGTGCTTTGGAGTGCTCAATAACTCTGACACCAGGATTGGTCAGCTTGACCATCCACTCGATGAAGAAGAAGAAGAAGTTACCTACACCGGGTTAATAATCAGGCCTATGAGGCTCACGTCTACCAACCCAATCCCAAGTCCCCTACTCAACCGTAGCTTAACACCCACGATCGTTCCAGACACGGATAAAGCTAGGGAGGCACGCGAGCTGCGCGATGCGCCGGTGGCGGTGTGCTCACAGCGCCGCGCGCTCTGTGTCACTCTGTTGGTGTTCACAGCTATCTTCGCTAGCGCCCTCATAGTGGTGTACGCCACGCCACAGCCTTGTAAGTATCAAATTATATAGGTGGTTGAATAGTATAGTTGATGAAATAGATCACCTAGTTTGTATAGTTGGTAAAATAGTTCATGAAGTATTGAGCTACTATTTTAACTATTTTACCAACTATACAAACTATTTCATCAACTATACGAATAGTTGAGTTTGTAAAGTATTGGGTAGTATAAGTGGTTGAATAGTTCACAAATAGTTTATATAGTTCGTTAAATAGTTAATGAACTATTAGGTGACGAACTAGTTTATATAGGTGATGCACTAGTTCGTATGAGATATAGTTGATACAATAGTTCATAAACTATTAGGTGATCTACTAGTTCACATATACGATTATAGTTCAAATAGTTCCTGCAATATTATTTGTTTATATTTATTTTCAGTATTTTTTAAGTAAGTTAATTTAAGTACTTAATGCAAGATATGTATTTATAGATTGTCCGTGCGCATCTGAGGCGACATTAGTCGATGGACAAACGCCGACTGACGCATCTAATAGCGAAGCCAACCCTAACAAGTGAGTATATATATATATATAACAGCCTCCGTGGTCTTGTGGTTTGAGCACCCGGCTCACGATCCGGAGGTTCCGGGTTCGATTCCCGGTGGGGATACCTTACAAAAATCACTTTGTGAGACTGTCCTCAGTTTGGTTAGGGCATTGCAGGCTGAATCACCTGATTGCCCGAAAAGTAAGATGATTCCGTGCTTCAGAGGGCACGTTAAGCCGTCGGTCCCGGTTACTTTCTACGGATATTAGTCGTTACATGAGCCATGTCAGAGGCCTTTGGCGGCTCAATAACTCTGACACCAGGATTGGTTAGGGTGACCATCCACTCGATGAAGAAGATATATATAGTCAAACATTTCTTGACACGTAACTTAATTCGAGTATAAGTAAGTAAATATAAGTAACATACTGGTTTCTTAAGTTTGGCCTGAGAATTGCAACAACTGTGCTCTGTGATATTTTCGTTTCGTCTTTCTATTTCCCATTGAACTTCGTTCCACCCGGGTGTCCCTTGACACCTGTCAAGTTTTTATTTTTTCCAGGGAACGAATCGCGAGTAATGGCGCCGTGTTCCCGTGGCGAGGCGCGAGGTTGCCCACGTACGTGGTGCCCCGACATTACAACTTGTGGCTGCATCCCAACCTCACCACCGGGGAGCTGAGAGGTAAAGTATAAGGTCCCACTGCTGGGCAAAGACCTCTCGTCTCACTGAGATATCAGTACAGTGAGGAGGATGTCGTAATCACCATGCTCGCTGCGGGTTGGTGATCTCAAACCCGAGCCATGTTTGAAAAGTAGGAAATGTTTTCGTTGGACCCGGGAATTGAACACGGGTTCTTAGTCTTGGCAGTCTCTCAGTTAAGAGATACTCACAGTCAAATCATAGGTGTCCTGAATTGTGATGTACTACGCGGTGTTACCCGCATTGTACCCGTACCCGCGGGAATTTTGGGATAAAATGTATATCCCATGTGTTATTCTGATGTATAACCTATATTACTGTCAAGTTTCATCCAAATCCGTTCAGTATATTTTTCTTGAAAGAGTAACAAACATACATCCATCCTCACAAACTTTTCGCATTTATAATATTGATATTTTTTTGCATCTGTCAAATTGTACCTACATTTTCCATCTATAACTTTCCAGGTGAAGTGTCAATTGATTTGAGAGTGGACCGCGACACATTATTCGTAGTTCTCAACGTTCGCGACATGAATGTGACGGAGCGAGCGCTATTCAAAGGAGATGGCGCCGTCGGGCCTAAAGTGTCGCGCGTGCTGGACTACACGCCTAATGATCAGACGTATATCGAGTTCAAGGTACCTGTTGACAGTACTATATAATAATAATAGTTAATGTTTGTAGTTCATGTAGTTGATAGTACCAGGTGGTCTGTAGTTGATAGTACCAGGCGGTCTGTATTGGATAGTATTATTCAGTACAAATGGTTCATTTTATTGGGATCTAGTTCATATAGTTGGTAGTACCAGGTGGTCTGTAGTTGATAGTACCAGGTGGTTTGTAGTTGATAGTACCAGGTGGTTTGTAGTTGATAGTACCAGGCGGTCTGTATTTGATAGTATTATTCAGTACAAATGGTTCATTTTATTGGGATCTAGTTCATATAGTTGGTAGTACCAGGTGGTCTGTAGTTGATAGTACCAGGTGGTCTGTAGTTGATAGTACCAGGCGGTCTGTATTTGATAGTATTATTCAGTACAAATGGTTCATTTTATTGGGATCTAGTTCATATAGTTGGTAGTACCAGGTAATCTATAGTTGATAGTACCAGGCGGTCTGTAGTTGATAGTATTATTCAGTACAAATGGTTCATTTTATTGGTGGGGATCTCGTTCATATAGTTGATAGTACCAGGTGATCTGTTGTTGGAAGTATAATTAAGTACAACTAGTTCATTGATATACTTGATCATCTAGTTCATATGGTTGGTAGTACCAGGTGGTCTGTAGTTTGTAGTCTTATTCAGTACAAATAGTTCATTTATATAGTTGACTAGCAGCGCCCCGCGGTTTTAACCGCGTTGTACCCGTTCCCGTGGGAATTTCGGGATGAAAAATAGCCTATAACCTTCCCGTTGATTGTGGCTATCTATTACAAAAATAATTATTCAAATATTTCATTCTGAAATTCCCACGGGAACGGGCACAACGCGGGTAAAACCGCGGGGCGCAGCTAGTATCACATATTATTACATATTTTTTAAATTGCTGAACTTATTTTCAGGAAAAACTTCGTCGTAAATACAACTATACGCTCAGCTTGAGATTCATTACTCGGTTGGAACGGAGTGACAAGTTGAGAGGATTCTTCCTGACGGGGACGCACCGACAGTGAGTCGTTGACGAACTTAGTGTAGGGCCACATCTGCGGAACGTACGGCGCCGAACCTTCCGCTAAATACGCTCGTAGTGTATTTCAAGTTATCTATGACACATCAGCACGCGGCGTAATTTCGACTGATGTGTCATAGAGCGGAAGGTTCGGCGCCGTACGTTCCGCAGATGTGGCGCTACACTTAGTTCATTGTACTTAGCTGTATAATCTATTTTTTTGGATTGGCACAAAATGTGGTTAAATGTCGTCAATTTTCCAGCCGAAGACGATTGCTCCTGAAGAGGAAAAAGGTTTAGAGATAGGGTAAGAAAGAATGAAATAAAATCACTAAAAACCTTTTTCCTCTTCAGAAGCAATCCTCTTCGGCAAAGCAATTTAATGCAATCCTATTGGCTTATATTTCTCCGTTTCTCCGCTCCCTCGCTCCTCATCAATGGACAGACACCCTTATAGTTAATGATTGTTAATGTTACGTTAACCGACCGTTTAAACGACTGACCACATTTAAGAGGAATAGCCATCGTAGAAGAAGAATGACTGTAAATGCCAATATTACATTTACGGTAACCGACCGTTTAAACAACTGTTAATGATTGTTATCTCTGCAGTCGCTGCGCTGTCTCCAGATTCTGGTTGACTCATGCTCGGTCCGTGTTCCCTTGCTTCGACGAGCCTCACTTCAGGGCTTCATTCAAATTGACCATAGTTAGAGACAGGTGAGTTTTATACCGATCGTAATCGTAAACGTAAACGTAATGTAGTCGTATTTAATAAAGGTTTAAAAATAATTGATCTATAGGTAAGTTTTATACCGATCGTAATCGTAAATGTAAACGTAATATTTAATATCGATTTAAAAATAATTGATCTATAGGTAAGTTTTATATCGATCGTAATCGTAAATGTAAACGTAATATTTAATATCGATTTAAAAATAATTGATCTTTAAGTAAGTTTAATACCGATCGTAAATGTAAATGTTAACGTAAACGTAATATGGTCGTATTTAATAAAGGTTTAAAAATAATTATAACTGATTTTTTACGTATTATTTATTTCTTCTATTGGTTTATCGATCACCACGCTTGCCTAATGCGGGTCGGTGATCTCAAAACCGAGCCATGTTTGAAAAGTAAGAAGCATGTTTCCACTCGACCTGAGAATTGAACCCGGGACCTCAGTCTTGGCAGGCGAGTGCATATTCTACTAGACCGCCGAGGCGTTCATTAATGATTGACACTACGTTTACAGATACACTTCGTTTTAATTTAACATTTTTATCTGACGTTTCGGCCCCTTTACGGGAAAATTTGGCAAGCGTGGTGATTACGACATCCTCCTCACTGTACTGATATCTTCAGTGAGATGAGAGGTCTTTGCCCAGCAGTGGGACATTACAGGCTAATACTTTTTTACATGAATTAAGATGTGCATAACATATTTCAGGTTCCACGTGTCCTTAACTAACATGCCCATTATAGCTACTGAAGAGGCTGGCTTTTATTTGGGACACAGATTGGTAAGTGAAGTGAAATTAGTGAATAAGAATGACAAGTCCGTTGTCCCAGTGGCATGTGTCCGCTCACTGTGTCGGGGGTTGCGGGCTCGATTCAACGGAGTGACAATATGTGAGACATAGTTGTTGACGACGTCTGGGTGTCGATTATATATTCTTATAAAGTACTTGTGTGTGTATGTGTATGTAAGTAAATAGTATCCCAAATAAATCCAAATATCTTGAAAACCATCAACTTTCGGCCATACATTCCCCCCTATTATTATTGCCCCCTATCATTATTCCCCCTATTATTATTCCCCCCTATTATTATTGCCCCCTATTATATATTGCCCCCTCTTATTACCTCCTATTATTATTGCCCCCCATTATTACCTCCTATTATATATTGCCCCCTCTTATTACCTCCCTATTATTATTGCCCCCATTATTACCTCCTATTATATATTGCCCCCTATTATTGCCCCCCTATTATATATTGCCCCCTGATCCCGGCGGGAATACGTCGAGCTACCAATAGCCCTGTATATATCTCCCAGCTTCAAGACGAGTTCTCGGTGTCCCCCCCGATGTCGACGCACATGGTGTCGCTGTCGGTGTGCCGGCTGCAGCGCCGCGCGGCGCCGCTCGCCTCCAACGAGACGGACCCGGAGCCGACGCCCGAGATCAGCCTGTACAGCGACCGGAAACTGATCCTGGATGACGCCGAGTCAGTATTTCCCT
The DNA here is from genome assembly GCA_963082685.1 of Cyclophora albipunctata. Classification (NCBI taxonomy): domain Eukaryota; kingdom Metazoa; phylum Arthropoda; class Insecta; order Lepidoptera; family Geometridae; genus Cyclophora; species Cyclophora albipunctata. Next base: position 4,116,702 of record OY720135.1, on the reverse strand, counting down.
CATTGTACCCGGTCCCGCGGGAATTTTGGAATAAAATATATCCCATGTGCTATTCTGATGTTTAAGTCCAGCAGTTTTAAAAATAACCACACTTCTATGCAACCTTTCAACCCCTTTCAACCCTGTTTTCGCGATAAAAAGTAGCCTATGTCCCGTTTCAGGCTCTGGACTAACTGTGTACCAAATTTCATTCAAATCAGTTCAGTAGTTTCGGCGTGACTAACAAACTTCAGCAGATTCAAATTTCAGCCATTGTGTTATTTTTTATATATTTATTCGAGGTCCCAATTAGTTCATCTCATAGTTCCCAACTAGTTCATCACATAGTTCCCAACTAGTTCATCACATAGTTCCCAACTAGTTCATCACATAGATCCCCAAATAGTTCACCACAAAGTTCCCAACTAGTTCATCACATAGTTCCCAACTAGTTCATCACATAGATCCCAACTAGTTCATCACATAGTTCCCAATTAGTTCATCTCATAGTTCCCAACTAGTTCATCACATAGTTCCCAACTAGTTCATCACATAGATCCCAACTAGTTCATCACATAGTTCCCAACTAGTTCATCTCATAGTTCCCAACTAGTTCATCACATAGTTCCCAACTAGTTCATCACCTAGTTCCCAACTAGTTCATCACATAGATCCCAACTAGTTCATCACATAGATCCCAACTCGATCATCTCATAGTTCCCAATTCGTTCACCACATAGTTCCCAAACAGTTCACCACATAGTTCCCAAACGGTTCACCACCTATATTGTTCCAGACCGTTCCTGGATTGGGTCCAGAGGACAATACAGATGTTCGCGTTCGAGTTGAACACATCATACCCTTTGCCGAAGTTCGGTAAGTGTTTACTATCACTATAGTACAAAACAAAGTCGCTTTCCGCTGTCTGTACTACGCAACGGATTTTGACGCGGTTTTTAAATAGATAGAGTGATTGAAGAGGAAGGTTTATATGTAAAAAAATTCCCGAAATTCCCACGGGAACGGGCACAACGCGGGTAAAACCGCGGGGCGCTGCTAGTTTTACCTAAAAAATAATCGCCGTTATGTTTGTACGCGCTTAACTTCAGAACGATTGCACCAAATTGGATGATTCTTTTGTTTATGCATTCTATATCTAATCTAGTCGTTACATGAGCCATGTCAGAGGCCTTTGGCGGCTCAATAACTCTGACACCAGGATTGGTCAGGGTGACCATCCACTCGATGAAGAAGAAGATCTATATCTTGTTATATTTATCTCTTGTTGTAAATTCTTACTTATTTCAGACATCGTGGTAGTCGAGGGTGGCAACCCCTATTCCGAAGGGTGGGGTCTGATTACTCTGTCGCCTTCGACTCTATCGGACACTAAGACTGTAGCCAGGCTGTTGGCGCAACAGGTGAGAAATGACACATCTGTTTTATTTATGTAATGACACATCAACAGTGTCACATATTATATAATAGGGAATGTCACAGTTTTTTTAAATTATTTTTATTAACTCATCTTTTTATCACGTGTTGGAAACTAAAATCCGTTTTTTTATATCGCTATTATTTCCCGAGTTACAGGCGGTCAAAGTTTCTGATTAGACAGAGAACGCACTACTAGCTCTGTGACGTCACAAGCTTGTAGCGCTGTAGACGTTGCATACAAAACATCGTTTTGCAAGAAAGGGACAGGAGAGAATCTTTCAGAGCTTACAATTTCTTTATTTTTTAATCGATTTTAATTCTGATTTCAGTTTTGATCATAATTTTAGTTATTTTACTAAATATTCATCTCTCAAATTGTACACTTTTAATATCAGTGAAATACTTTTAATATATCAAGTGATAGAGTACATTTAGTAGGTACTCGCCTGGAGTCAACAATATGTGAAGACATAGTTGTTGAGAACGTCTGGGTGTCAATTATATATTCAGTGAGTAAGATTCCATAACACAAGCTTAGAGCTTACTTTGGGTCTAATTAACAGTGAGTGAATTTGTCCGGGTATATTATATTATAAAGTTTGCTCTTAGCGACAAGGCCTACATTGTACAACTTTGAATGTTGTCCCCCAGTGGTTCGGCGGGCTGGTGTCGCCTCGCTGGTGGTCGTCGCAGTGGCTGATGGAGGCGCTCACGTGTGTGGTCGGGGAGCGGGCGCCGCCCCCGCACGGGGAGGGGGGGCCGGGGGGGCAGGGGGACGCGCTGCTGCTCGACCACGTGCTGCCCGCGCTCAGGTGAGGGGGAGGGGGGCAGGGGGACGCGCTGCTGCTCGACCACGTGCTGCCCGCGCTCAGGTGAGGGGGAGGGGGGCAGGGGGACGCGCTGCTGCTCGACCACGTGCTGCCCGCGCTCAGGTGAGGGGGAGGGGGGCAGGGGGACGCGCTGCTGCTCGACCACGTGCTGCCCGCGCTCAGGTGAGGGGGAGGGGGGCAGGGGGACGCGCTGCTGCTCGACCACGTGCTGCCCGCGCTCAGGTGAGGGGGAGGGGGGCAGGGGGACGCGCTGCTGCTCGACCACGTGCTGCCCGCGCTCAGGTGAGGGGGAGGGGGGCAGGGGGACGCGCTGCTGCTCGACCACGTGCTGCCCGCGCTCAGGTGAGGGGGAGGGGGGCAGGGGGACGCGCTGCTGCTCGACCACGTGCTGCCCGCGCTCAGGTGAGGGGGAGGGGGGCAGGGGGACGCGCTGCTGTTCAACCACGTGCTGCCCGCGCTCAGGTGAGGAGGAGGGGGGCAGGGGGACGTGCTGCTGCAGGACCACGTGCTGCCCGCGCTCAGGTGAGGGGGAGGGGGGCAGGGGGACGCGCTGCTGCTCGACCGCGTGCTAGTGAAAGTGGGGGGTGGGTAGTGAGAAGTTGAGGAGTGGCGGATGGGGAGTGCTATAATGAAATTGGTTTGGCGTTGCCATTTCAACAGATTCTAATTACGAGTAACACAATTGTGATTCCTATCCATCCGTTAGAAATCCGGACCCGACACCCTACACGTAATAACCTGTGTTTACCATTATATATTTTCAGATTAGATTCAAGCAACTCCGTTCGGGCGGTCGCGTCGCAACGACTCGAAAGAGCCGACATAGAGTCGGCGACCGACGAATTGTCGTTACATAAGGTGAGATCACAATTCATGAGTGAGTGAATGTATAGGTGAATGGGTGAATGAGTTAGGGAATGAATGAATAAATGACTGAGTGAACGAGTGAGGCAAGAATGAGTGAATGAATGAGTGAATGAGTGAGGGAGTGAATGAATGTATGGTTGAATGAGTGAAAGAGTGAGGGAATGAATGAATGTATGGGTGAATGAATGAATGAGTGAGGGAATTAATGAATAAGGGAATGAATGAATGTATGGGTGAATGAGTGAATAAGAGAGGGAATGAATGAATAAGGGAATAAATGAATGTATGGGTGAATGAGTGAACGAGTGAGGGAATGAATGAATGAATGTATGGGTGAATGAGTGAATGAGTGAGGGAATGAATGAATGTATGGGTGAATGAGTGAATGTCGGTGTACGGAAATTGAATTATGAGTGAATGAATGAAGAAATCAATGCATGAGTGAACGTGTGAGTGAATGAATAAATAGGCAATGACTTAATGAATGAAGGAAAGACCAAATTAGCGATTGGATGATTGTCTGAGTGAATGAATGAACGAATGATATTATGCTTTGAATCAAAACTTTGGATCATATTCCAATAATTTGTCTTCAGGGCGCGGCTATAGTGAGCATGGCTATAGAAGCCGCGGGCGAAGCCGCCGGGCGGGCGGCGCTGGCCAGGCTACTGAGGGACCACAAGTCGGCTAGTGCAGACGCCAGGTAAGAACGAGGCATCCTCCTCACTGTACTGATATCTTCAGTGAGCCGCGGGACATTGCAGGATAATATATTACTTACATTTTTTTATTTTATTTTGGGACTCCCAGTATATTGTTATTTGGACACCCTGTATATTGTTTCCTGACACCCTGTATATTATTTCGGAACACCCTGTATACTATTTTGGGACACCCTGTATATTATTTTGGAACACCCGTATACTATTTCATAACCCCTGTATGTTATTCTGGGACACCCTGTATATAATTTTATACAACCCTGTATACTGATTTTGTAACACTCTGTATATTGCTTTTTAATACCCTGTATAGTCTTCTCCGGACACTCTGTATATTTTTATTCTGTGACAAACTGTACACTGTTTTCTAACACCCTGTAAATTCTTCTGCGACAACCTGTATATTTTTATTCTGTGACACCCTGTACACTGTTTTCTAACACCCTGTAAATTCTTCTGCGACACCCTGTATATTTTTATTCTGTGACACCCTGTACACTGTTTTCTAACACCCTGTAAATTCTTCTACGACACCCTGTATATTTTTATTCTGTGACACCCTGTACACTGTTTTTCTAACACCTTGTACATTCATCTGCGACACCCTGAATATTATTAATCTGTGACACCCTGTATATTCTTATTCTATGACACCCTGTATATTTTTATTCTGTGACACTGTACACTATCCTGGGACACCCTACATATTAAATCCCACACGCCCAGGGACCTGTGGCGCGCGCTCGACCGCGACAAGGGTGAGGACTCGGGCCACTCCCACGCGTGGGACGGCTGGTGCGAAAAGCCGGGATACCCGCTCCTCTATGCCACGACTATTGGGAGCGATGTCTTGTTGAAGCAAGAACGGTGAGTAAACGACGAAAAAGGATTTATCCTAACTAATATTATAAATGCGAAAGTAACTCTGTCTGTCTGTTCCGCTTTTACGCCAAAACTACTGAACCGATTTGAATGAAATCTGGTACACAGTTAGTCCAGAGCCTGAGAAAGGACATAGGCTACTTTTTTATCGCGAAATTCCTGCGTGAACGGGTACAACGAGGGTGAAACCGCGGGGCGCTGCTAGTGCGAATATATATATCACTACATAGTATAAAACAAAGTCGCTTTCCGCTGTCTGTCCCTATGTATGCTTAGATCTTTAAAACTACGCAACGGATTTTGACGCGGTTTTTTAAATAGATTGAGTGATGCAAGAGGAAGGTTTATATGACCACGGTCCTTGTAAAGGAACCGAAACCTTCAGATAAAAATCCTATCCTACTAATATTATAAATGCGAAAGTTTGCGAGGATGTATGTTTGTTAGTCTTTCACGCAAAAACTTCTTAACGGATTTGGATGAAACTTTACAGTAATGTAGGTTATACATCAGAATAACACATGGGGTACATTTTATCCCGAAATTCCCGCGGGAACGGGTACAACTCGGATAACACCGTGGAGCGCGTATATAGCTACTTCGCTTTTATTTTACTTTTTTATCTGTTTAGGCCTTTTTAGGAACCGTGGTCACAGAAGACTCTTCTGTCTGTTGGGTCTTCTGTGACCACGGTTCCTGTAAAGGGGCCGAAACGTCAGATAAAAATCTATAATATAAAAATGAATCGCTGAATCTGTTGCTAAGCGCATAACTTCAGAACGACTGCACCAAATTGGATGATTCTTTTTTTAATGTGTTCCCTATTGTCAGGACAGGGTTTTTATATAAGAAAAATAAGGAATAAAAATCTCAAAATTTCCACGGGAACGGGGGCGCAGCGTGTGAAACCGTGGGGAACAGCTAGTATAAAATAAAAGCGAAGTGTATCTGTAAACGTAGGTAGTTTTAATTCGAAATGAGGAACATATTTGATCGTATAGGTTCGTGATGTTCGCGGCTCCGCCTGCGCCGGAGCCTCCGGTGAGGAACGATCTCCTCACGATGGACCTCAGAGCTGATCTGGATGAGCTGTTCTATGAGCCTGGTGAGTCATATCAGCTGTTTATTTTCGCTTGTCTATTCTCCATATACTAATATTATAAAAAGGTAATATTTGCAAGTTTGTTTGTTTGTTTGTACGTTCGAGCTAATCTCGGGATTCTCGGGAATTATCAGTCCGATTTGAATAATGCTTTTTGTAATAGATAGCCACACTCAACGGGAAGGTTAAAGGCTACTTTTCATCCCAAAATTCCCATGGGAACATGGAACTGCGGACGCTCAACTCATCAGCTGAATTTTGACTTTAATATTAACTCTAGGCACTCCTACGTTTTTATCATACAATTTAGCAGCCTCCGTGGTCTAGTGGTTTGAGCGCTCGGCTCACGAACCGGAGGTCCCGGGTTCGATTCCCGGTGGGGACAATATCTTGCAAAATCTCTTTGTGAGACTGTCGTCAGTTTGGTTAGGGCATTGAAGGCTGAATCGCCTGATTGCTCGAAAAGTAAGATGATTCCGTGCTTCGGAGGGCACGTTAAGCCGTCGGTCCCGGTTACTGTCTACGGATAGTAGTCGTTACATGAGCCATGTCAGAGGCCTTTGGCGGCTCAATAACTCTGACACCAGGATTGGTCAGGGTGACCATCCACTCGATAGAAGATCATATAATTTTAACTTCGGCGAGGAATATTTGAATGGTTTTTTAACGAATCATCCACAGAAAACTACACAGAAATCTCTGAAGATGACTACAACACCACTACCACAGCTCCGACCACAACGACCACAAAGGCGACCACAACCACACCCAAGCAGACGTCCAAGTGGATGATTCCGCTCACTTTCATGGTGGGACCTTTACATACAGTGGAAACGGGTCACAATGGATCGCGTGGGAATACTACTTGGTAAATTTATTCAAATATATACTAAATGTTTTTGAAACGAAGTTCCTTATCGCGCGTTGCGAAAGGGGGCTAGACGGAAAAAAATTAGACGAAAAGTTGTAACGACACTTTTTGCTATAGTAAGCTATTGTAAGCCGTGCGGCGTGCGCATGTTTCTCTGTCTGTCTCTCTCTGGCGTGCGCATGTTTCTCTGTCTCTCTCTTTGGCGTGCGCATGTTTCTCTGTCTCTCTCTCTGGCGTGCGCATGTTTCTCTGTCTCTCTCTCTGGCGTGCGCATGTTTCTCTGTCTGTCTCTCTCTGGCGTGCGCATGTTTCTCTGTCTCTCTCTCTCTGGCGTGCGCATGTTTCTCTGTCTGTCTCTCTCTCTCTCTCTTATAGAAAGCAAGCCAGATATTTTCGTTTTGTCTTTCCATTTCGCATTGAACAGTGTGGTGTCGCGACGATTATTTTTGTTGATAATAAATAAACTTCGTTCCATCCGGATGTCCCTTGACACCTCTCAAGTTTTTTATTTACATAGATGTAATTATTTGTCACACAGGTATGACGTTGGTAACGAAACGAAGACGGTGCTAACTTCACGTTGGTCCGAAAATGTCACCAATCTCATCTGGATGAATGATACCGAAAGTAAGTATATATACCTGATTGCCCGAAAAGTAAGACGATTCCGTGCGGAGGGCACGTTAAGCCGTCGGTCCCGGTAACCTCTCTACGGATAGTAGTCGTTACATGAGCCATGTCAGAGGCCTTTGGCGGCTTAACCTGACACCAGGATTGGTCAGGTTGACCATCCACTCGATGAGGAAGATTATATTTTTTATACAGATTTTCATGCAATCTTTACAAAAAATCGTCACAGTCTTTACATAAGACACAAGAATGTCATAATCACTATCACTACATATTATAAAACAAAGTCCCCGGCCGCGTCTGTCTGTCTGTTCGCGATAAACTCAAATACTACTGCACGGATTTTAACGCGGTTTTTTTAATAGATAGAGCAATTCAAGAGGACGGTTTATATGTATAAAAATTCCCGAAATTCCCACGGTAACGGGCACAACGCGGGGCGCTGTGTAATGACATTATTTTTCATATTTTTTCTAGTGACAATACCGGACTTGGGCAAACACAAATGGGTGAGATACAACGTGGGCGCAAGAGGGTTGTACAGGGTGGCGCCGCAAGACCCCAATGATGGAGACGTGAGTATAGATAAAATCAGTGTATTTTGAACGCCATGATTGAGGTCTCGGGTTCAATTGGGCTTTTGAAAAAAAATATGTTTTTTTTTAATGTATTTTAACTTTATTATTAATAATATTGATATTTAATGCAAAAAACTTAAAAAAAATATTTTTTCAATTAATTATAAACAATTAAAAATTGATGAAATTTAAATAAAAATCACGTGACTATAAACGCGCCAAGATTGGTCACCGTAGTTGTGACGTTATAATGTTATAGCTATTTAACCATAAGTACGTACAGCGTTTACAATCAAGATTCCCGCCCTTTTATTCTCTTTCCCTCCAAAAGTTTGCGATGTAACCGAACCTCTTTTTATAAACATATAAAAAGTTTGCGATGTAACCGAACCTCTTTTCATTAACATTAATTATCATTATGACGTCACACGCGCTCGAGTTTGTTCGGGAGTTGTCGGCGTGTCTTCGGTACTGGATTCAAAAATTAATTTTTATTTTGAAATAACTTTTGAATTATTGCGAAAGAAAATAAAATAAAAATAGTTTTGTTATATAACTAATATTTTAATCTTTCCATTTATCACAAAAAAATTTTTTTTTCAAAGCCCAATTCCCGGGTCGAGCGAAAACATGTTTCCTACTTTCAAACATGGCTCGGTTTTGAGATCACTAACCCGCAGCAAGCGTGGTGATAACGACATCCTCCTCACTGTACTGATATCCTCAGTGAGATGAGGGGCCTTTGACTTGCAGTGGCACATTACAGGGTAATACTTTACTTTATGGTTATTTTTAGGGTTCCGTACCCAAAGGGTAAAAACGGGCCCCTATCACTGAGACTCCGCTGTCCGTCCGTCCGTCTGTCACCAGGCTGTATCTCAAGAACGGCGATAGCTAGACAGTTGGCATTTTCACAGATTATGTATTTCTATTGCCGCTATAACAACAAATACTTAAAATAAAACAAAATATATTCAAGGGGAGCTCCCATACAACAAACGTGATTTTTTGCCGTTTTTTAAAGTACGCTTCCTTCAATCCTCCGTGCGCGAGTCCGACTCGCACTTGGCCGGTTTTTTTGTGTATGGTATTAATGAGTTGTGTTCCCCCAGCCGGGCATCAGCCCGTGGTCCGGCGCCGGCGCGGCGGCGGAGCGCGCGCTGCGCCTGGACGACGCCTTCGTGCTGAGCCGCGCGCGCCGCCTGGCCGCGCCCTGGGCCGTGGCGGCGCTACGTACGTACTCATCAGTATTACATGGCCGGGTGGTTATAATCTTATATATAAAATTCTCGTGTCACGGTGTTCGTTCGCGTACTCCTCCGAAACGGCTCGACCGATTCTCATGAAATTTTGTGAGCATATTGAATAGGTCTGAGAATCGGCCAACATCTATTTTTCATCCCGAAATTCCCGCGGGAACGGGTTCAACGCGAGTGAAACCGCGGGGCGCAGCTAGTATTAGTATAGATAGCCGCGCCCCGCGGTGTTACCCGCGTTGTGCCCGTTCCCGCGGGAATTCCGGGATAGATATATACTATTGAGGACTTTTTTGTAGATCTTTTGAAGACCATCATCTTTGTAATACATACTTTTGGTGTATGATCAACGTGTGCGAGGATAAGAGCTCGAAAACGCATTTTCATCCGACTTGCTTCAAATTTATCGTCACTGCTCAGCTCCTATGCGTCTTAGCGTTATGTTATATAGCCTATAACCTGCCCAGGAGTATGGACTACAATCGCACCAAATTTGGTTAAAATCCCTTCAGTAGTTTTTGACCCATGCGTGCACATACAGACTGACAGACAAAAAAAATACTGATTGCATTTTTGGCATCAGTATCGATCACCATTCATCCTCCAATATTAATATTCAATGTACAGAATTGACCTCTACAGTTTTATTACAAGTATAGATATAGATATCCAAAATCCCTCCTTGACAAAAGTGCCAATATCCTCATATAATTGGTTAGGAGACAACCAAAGTCAGCCAGCGTCGTGGTGGCGCGTGGTGCGCACTCACGTCACCACGTGGAGCCAGCTGCTCGCCCAGCGGGCGTCCGGCCCGCGGCTGCTGGAGCTGCTGGCCGAACTACCCGCAGACCCTATGGAGTGAGTATTGTGGGAGTACAGCTTCAAAAAGAGCAAGCCCGATGTCACAGTGGCAGTGCGAGCGCTCACTGTGTCGGGGGTTGCGGGGTCGACTCAACGGAGTAATATGTGAAGACATAGTTGTTGACGACGTCTGGGTGTCAATTATATATTCTTGTAAAGTATTTGTGTGTGTATATGTAGTAGTATCAGTGAGTTAGATTCCATAACACAAGCTTAGAGCTTACTTTGGGTTTAATTAACCGTGTATGAATTTGTTCGGGTGTATTATTAAAATGTAAAACACTCAACATAGCTAAGAGCCACTACCGTGCTGTACCGCGATACCATGCTTCGGAGTGCACGTTAAATTGTCGGTCCCGGTTGTTTCAATCGTTAGACCATTTCGGAGGCCATAAGGCGGTCTAAAATCTCCAGGGTTGACCACTACACGAACTTACTTTACTTAATAAATCATCCACATAAATATCTCCCACAGTCCAGACATCGACACTGACTTGAGCGGGACACTTCTCTCAGCCGGAGTGGAGTGGAAGAACGTGTATATAACGCAGCAAGCGTTACTCATGTTCAACAGATGGCTCAACAGGAACGATTCTATACCTGACTATCATCAAGAGGTGAGTTATGGGCAGAGAGATTGATTTGACGGTACATTTTTTTAGTTTCTCTTCTAAAATTATCTTTGTTGTTCATTATTTTAGTTTTTTGACATCAAAGTGATGTTGCCAAGAAACTTACTATTACTGTTATTTTGTTTATTAACGAAATTATGTAATACTAGCAGCACCCCGTGGTTTTACTCGCGTTGTGTCCGTTCCCGTGGGAATTTAAGTATGAAAAATATCTGTAACCTTCCCGATAAATATGGCTGTCCATTACAAAAAGAATTATCCATTTCAATTTGATTTGTAGTTTTTGAGATTAGCGTGTTCAAACAAACAAACAAACAAACAAACAAACAAACTCTTTTAACTTTATTATATTTTCGACCCACATGTAACGGGATGTTCATAGGTTAATTATTCATCCCGAAATTCCTACAGGAACGGGCACAACGCGGGTATAACCGCGGGGCGCTGTTAGTCTATTATATACGCATCTAGAGTCTAGCACTTTTACGTTTTCTTATTATTATTTACTATCTAGCTATAAATTAAACATGCCATAGATAACTTAATTGGTGTCCCTATATTTTTAGTTACTACATACTGTTACTGTTAGCCGCTTCGTCCGCAATTAGGCGTCCATTTTGCGTATTTACTACCTAGCTTTCCATTATAAGACTAGGTATCCATACTACAATCCTAACCAAGGGTAAATCCGTAGGGCGCGTTCACCGCCGGCGTGCGGTCGCTGGGGGAGGCGGCGTGGCGCCGCGTGTGGGCGCGGCTCAAGGAGTGCTCGAGCACGCCGCGCCCCGACTGCAACACGCACGCCATACTCACCGCGCTCGCCTCGCCTACCAGCGACTGGCTCTTCCACAAGTAAGGGGGGGCTGAGGGTATCACACGAGACATAGGGCCGATACAGGGGCGGGGGTATGGGATATGAGACGACAAATATTAATCGGTACAGGGTCGGGGTTATGTGTTCTCGTAGGAATTTCGGGATCAAAAATAGCCTATAACCTTATATCCTATATATATATAACCTTATAACCTATAACCTTTCTCGATAAGTGGACTATCCAAAACTGAAAGAATTTTTCAAATCGGACCAGCAGTTCATGAGATTAGCGCGTTCAAACAAACAAATTCTGCAGCTTTATAATATTGGTATAGATTTTCATCTGACGTTTCGGCTCCTTTACAGGAATCGCGGTCACAGTGTCATCTGTGGTAATGTAAATAAGATTTGTTTTACAGATTTGCATTGACAGTCCTATCACCGGAATCTCAAAGGAATAGAGAATGGAATCTCTGGGTGACCACGTTAATAAAGAGCACTTGCAGGTGAGGATATTATTATAGACACTAACGTCCGTACTCAAAAACGTAAAAACTTCCTTCCTCAAGTGTAGGTGGACTCGCTATTTAAATATAGGCTAGTAAACTGGCTGAGTGTAATCAGATTCACTAGCTCACTAGCATGGAGTTAGAATACGTTTATTCATAGAAGAGTTGTGGCAGATAGTTGGGGAGCTAAGTAGTACTGTGGTAGTATCATCTAAGCTTTGCAGCCCAATAGGTCTCTATGACGCACAAATCCCTATTTAGCATCGTGGGCTCCCCTATTAAAAGTGGAGCGCTCGAGCGGTGTGAACCTCGGTGGACCAAAAATGTCTTTAAGTAATACCTAATTAATTGCCTTCAGGAGAGACTCTTCGAGGTAAATTAAATGATTTCTATATTTGAAGGTAATTTGTATACTATAGTATATTATAATATTGATATTTGTCCGCTAGATGGCGCGGCTCGACTGGTATCTGGAGCATACTGCGTCCGAAGCCAGTGTTGCCGCCCTCGGCCCTGAGCGAAGCGGCCAAATGCTTGGACCAGCCGCAGGACTATTATAAGGTTAGTAGGGTTATAGGATGACAGGTACCTCCCCGCGGGTTAACCCGCTTGGTACCCGTTCCCGTGGGAATTATGGGATGAAAGAAGTCTAAAAACTTTTTTTTAGTCCGGAGCCTGAGATATCACTTAGGCTACTTTTTATCAAGAAATTCCCGTGGGAACGGGTACAATGCGGATTTCAGTAAAAGAATGAATGACAGAAATCTGTGACGATTTATTTCAGTTCAAAACCATGTTCGCGGGTCATCAAGGTCTCCAGCCCGCCCTCGACGAGATAGCCCTAAACGTTGCCTGGGCGGACAGAGCTGACCTAGACCTAACTAGGTACTTCGCAGCGATAGACAAACACACGGAAAACTGGGATATCAAGTAGATGTAAGTACGTGTATACATTTGAGGTTATTTCGACAGCGGCCATTTTGAATTCCAACATGGCGCACGCGATGTCTTTGGTATTTCAAATTGAAAAATCGAGTAATTTGTAGAGAATATATTGCATTTGATAATTAGAAAAACCTTTTTTGTCGTTTAGCAAAAATCTTGAGTATTTTTAAGGCGGCCATTTTGAATTTCAAGATGGCGTATAGTACTTTGGATCTCAATCAAAATGAAAAGATAAACAATATATTTTGCTGCAATATACAAACATATAACTACGATAAATCATACATTAATTTGGTAGATTTTCAGTCACTATTTTGAATTTTATAATGGCGTCACATGATTTATATTAATTAATACGCAACTTAATTGTATTGGATACATCAGAAATAGATATGTAAAAAAATACAGTTCAAACAACAGCAAAAATACAAGATATATTGCAGCTATAGACAAACATATGTAACACTAGGATAAATTGTAGATGTAAGTACCTAAAGATACCTTCCGTAGTAGATTTTCAGCCATTTTGAATTTCAAGATGGCGCGTGCGATGTCATTGGTATTTCAAATTGAAAATATCGATTTAAAGTAATCTGTAGACAAATATTTGATTATAATTATACTTTTTGTCTTTTTTTAGCAAAAAATATGGATTATTTTTCAGAATATACGAAATAATATTAGCTTTTAAACTATCTATGTATTACTGTTTGATTATAAATTAATGACATAAGCAGTATTAAGTAATTATTTTTTACTTTAAACTAGAGTATAGTATAGTACAACAAATAATTCGATGTAGCGATCTGACATTTATAAACAAAACACAAACGATTTCTACCATATACTTAGGGTGCGTTTCCACTGAACTGGAGCGGAGCTGGAGCATAACGCATTACGAAAAGATTTAGACAATGTCCTAGTGTTGTTCGACAATTTAATTGCGCTGTACAGCCTCCGTGGTCTTGTGGTTTGAGCGCTCGGCTCACGATCCGGAGGTTCCGGGTCCGATTCCCGGTGGGGATATCTCACAAAAATCACTTTGTGAGACTGTTCTCAGTTTGGTTAGGGCATTGCAGGCTGAATCACCTGATTGCCCGAAAAGTAAGATGATTCCGTGCTTCGGAGGGCACGTTAAGCCGTCGGTTCCGGTTACTTTCTACGGATAGTAGTCGTTACATGAGCCATGTCAGAGGCCTTTGGCGGCTCAATAACTCTGACACCACTCTGACACCTGATTGGTCAGGGTGACCCACTCGATGAAGAAGATTGCGCTGTGATTGGTTTATTAAACTCTGCATAGCTCTCCGCTCTGCGTCAATGGCGCCTTTAGCCTAATTCACAAATCAAATGTTCAAGTAACTCAGAGACATTGCTACATGTCAATATTATCTCTCAGAGACAGAAATATATGTCAAATGACTGCATCGAATTCTATGTCGGACTATACTTACGTAACAAAATCCTATAATGTATTATAAAAAATGCCCAAACTATAGCTTATTAAAATATTGAAGAAAGTATATCGACTTCACAGTTATTTTGCGCACAGAATGATTATTTAATAAAAATAATAATATTAAAATTGTATTTACTTGTCATAATGTTGCCGTCTTATTAATGAACGCGGTGTAACTAAACACTGTTATAAAGTGTTTTGTCTCTTTCGCTCTTCGTAAAATAGCGTATGTCAGAAAGGGACAAACCATTTGATCGCTAAAATGTTCTTAATACGCGTTTATTAATATGGCCCTTTAGGTATAGCATTTTGTGTGTGTTTTTAAATATTTTATATAAAAATCTTGACAGTAGGTATGCGATTGTGGTCACTGACCTCTATTACACTGGACTGGCTGTTACCATACATATGACAGCAAATTTTGTGTGGCAATTTGAAGCGCCCCTGCGAGTGTCCCGAGAACTAATTTTGACGTTCACTGCAAGCATAGGAGTACCACAGTCGACTTAAGACATAACTAATTTTAGTTCCATGGACTTTCGTATCTGCCTACAGTGGCCTACAGCGCCAAAATGGCGACTCTCAAATAGGCACAAAATTATTATGACTGCAGCCTGTCCAGTTTATAGAGGTCAGTGGATTGTGGTGTTTTCTTCTGTCTAATAAAACTGTCCTTAAAATGACGAAAAGGACTTTCAAGGGACACGTTGAAACTATTCCATACAATAATATCACAGTTCTAAAAGTACGTACGTAAAGCGGAACGGACCGGAGCTGAGCTCATTCGACGAACCACAACGCATTACGGAAAGATTTTGACAATGTCAATGCGTTCTTCTTCTTATCGAGTCAATATGGTTATTGTTTATTATATTTATATGTGTCTGGACCAGAATTTGGCCACCTCCGTCGCACTGTTACTGGCTTTCCATAAATCCTCCATAGTTCAGGAGATGGGACAGTTAGAGCATTGTAGTAGGTGGTTCATATTCTGGACGGCGCCACATTCTCAATATCCGTTCTCTGAGAAACCCCACTTGACAGAATTCGTGGCATCTCCCATCACCAGTTCGGAGTCTATTTAAAGACTTCCAACCTGTCCAGGGGAGATCACCACCCGGAGGGAGCTTCTCAGAGAGCGGAGAGAGAGATGAGATGCAGGAGAGAACTTGTTTTGTCAGTGCGTTGTGATTGAAACGCGCTCCAGATTGCTATCTATACTCTATTTCTTTTGGATTGGCACAAAATGTGGACCAATGTCGTCAATTTTCCAGCCGAAGACGATTGCTCCTGAAGAGGAAAAAGGTTTAGTGATTTTATTTCATTCTTACCCTATCTCTAAACCTTTTTCCTCTTCAGATGCAATCGTCTTCGGCTGGAAAATTGACGACATTGGTCCACATTTTGTGCCAATCCAAAAAAAATAGATTATACATTGATGTATGGTGTACGACATTTGTCATCTTGTCATCTACTTAAGTGGAAAATGTACCATTAATACTCATTACCATTTCTAGTCAGTATAGTTGTATGAAATTAGTATAATAATATTTCAGCCGTCTTTTATAAAAAAAACAGTGCCCCGCGATTTACCCGCGTTGTACCCGTTCCTGTATGAATTTTGGGGATGGAAAAGGCGTGGAACCTTCCTGTTGAATGTGACTATCTAATACTTCGATCAACAATACACAACTAGATATCGGGTCACGTACAATATCAAAGCTAAATACTGTCCGCGTGAATGACGTGTGACAGCTTATTTTGTTAACTACCGAACTGACCAAAAAGTTTTAAAACAGTGCGAAGTTCAACCTAATTACAACCATGACATTTAGCAATAAAGTAGGAAATCTTATGAATAAAATAAGAGCTCACGTTTCAAGTGCGCTGTTATTCACCGAGGCGTATTTTTTGCGCCGACCCGACATCTAGTTGTGTATTGTTGATCGAAAATCAACTCGTAATACAAAAAGAATTATTGGAATGGGATAGGTAGTTCCTGATTAAAACGATCAAACAAACAAACAACATTTTCAGTTTTATTATATTAGTGTAGATATATTGACCAAAAATCTATTTTAGGTTATATTTTTGTAGACCTAGCGGGGAGATTTTACAAAATTTTCTACTTTTTATTCTTAGACCAAATAAAAAGTTCAGACCGACCGCTGCATGCGAATAATATAGTGAAGCATGTGAAATTGACACCCTGATACAATACATCACGTAAATTACACCCAATACAGTGAAGTATTTAAAATGACATCTTGTGCTCTATGCATGCATTTACTGCCAAATTACACCTCAATTAGCGAATAATATAGTGAAGCATGTTAAATTACACCATGTTACAATTCATCTTGTAAATTACACCTTAATACAGTGAAACATCTAAAATGACATCCCGTGCTCTAAGCATGTATTTACTGCCAAATTACACCTTAATAGCTTAGTTTGACTTGACTCACGTCACACATTACAAAACCGGCTTCACTCGACTATTGTCACTATGTCTGGACTCTTTATTTAGTTTAAGCTTTTTATTATAAAATGAAGTATCTTTGAATCCGACCACTAGATTGCGTCGTAAGTATCAAAATTGGTTTAGTAATTTATAGAACGTAAAGTAATGTGCGAAAGATTTGTATTTAATAAGAAAATGTAACCCTCCGTTAACCCTGACGTCAATATTAGGGTGCGTCTCCATTAAAGAGGAGCGGAGCTGTGCCAACTGAACAATCACAACGGAGGTTCCGGGTTCGATTCCCGGCGGGGACAATATCTCACAAAAATCTCTTTGTGAGACTGTCCACACTTACTTAACTGTCCACGGTTAGGGCATTGCAGGCTGAATCACCTGATTGCCCGAAAAGTAAGACGATTCCGTGCTTCGGAGGGCACGTTAAGCCGTCGGTCCCGGTTACTTTCTACGGATAGTAGTCGTTACATGAGCCATGTCAGAGGCCTTTGGCGGCTCAATAACTCTGACGCCAGGATTGGTCAGGGTGACCATCCACTCGATGAAGAAGGTGAATCGGGCTTCCGCTTGCTTCAATGGACACGTACCCTTACACATGTATCACTCAGTTATTTTATTCATTAAATTACGTTTTATTTTAATGACTTCAACTTAAGTAAAAACATAAAAATTATATGATTTTTCTACATAGTTTTATCTGACGTCAGAGTCCATGTCATTCTATGACGTCAGTACGACAGAACTATTATTTTACTGACGAAATCTCAAAGCCATATTAGGTAATAATAATAATTGTATATTAACAAGAATATGTTTTTTTCCCATTTGCCACATAACGGGACGAATGAAACTCTAATAATTGTATATTAACATATTTTTTCCCATTTGCCACATAACGGGGCAAATGAAACTCAAGGACTAATTATACAAGTCCAATAAGTATTTTACTTGTTATTTTTATGTTAAGAAGCAATGCAGATTATAGTAGACAGTTTTAAGACTGGCTTGTCCGATAAAGTCAAGTCTGTTTAAAACTTGTTAAAGTAGTCAGTCGGTAAAAATTTTACTGACTGACTACTTAAACTACTTAGACTGCCCTCAGTTTGGTTAGGGCATTGCAGGCTGAATCACCTAATTGCCCGAAAAGTAAGACGATTCCGTGCTTCGGAAGGCACGATAAGCCGTCGGTCCCGGTTACTTTCTACGGATAGTAGTCGTTACATGAGCCATGTCAGAGGCCTTTGGCGGCTCAATAACTCTGAGACCAGGATTGGTCAGGTTGACCATCCACTCGATGAAGAAGAAGAATAGAGAGAGATGACATAAGGTGACATAACGCCGAGAATAACACTCCGTATCTCTTGCAGTCTCAGATTTAACCTTACCTATAAAAAACACCCTGTATTGTATGAAATTTTCCAAAAAGCTACCCTGTACAATTTCATACATTAAAAGACAGTCTTAAAACTGACTAAATACAGTCTGCATAGTATTAATACGACATACAGTTACCAAATACTTCCTAAATTATTTTCATAATAGTCGGTTAAGTCATTAGGTATGCTGCGTCAAATTTAATGCATTCATATGAAATTAATATTTTATTGTGTGAGCTAATATGCTATAATTATACCTTATCAGTAATTTAACTGTTTAACTGGCATTAAGCAAGCGTGGTGATTACGACATCCTCACTGTACTGATATCTTCAGTGAGATGAGAGGCCTTTGACCTGCAGTGGGACATTACAGGCTTGTACTTACTATTGGAATTCATTCTTCAATATCAACATTTGATTAGAAATACCTGTGGTCTTAGCGTCAATATTGCGTTTAGCGTGCGCCAGTCGCGTGCGCCCGTCGCGTGCGCCCGTCGCGTGCGCCCGTCGCGTGCGCCCGTCGGTTCTCTTTTGTATGACACCGCATGCGACGGGCGCATGCGACGGTTCACTTACCTATATATGAAGCCACACGCGACGGGCGCCCGCGACGGTTCACTTTTGTATGGAACCGCGACGTGCGCACGCTTAACGCAGTGTCGGGCTTTACAGTATGATTCCAATTTCCTTTAAAAGTTACAGAAATCTTAAAATGTAATAATTTTGACAAAGCATTAAGTAATATACTAGTATTTTATATTTAGATTTAAACTCTTCCGCTATATCGTGTACACACTATTGAGAAAACATGTTTCCTACTTTCAAACATGGCTCGGGTTTAAGATCTCCAACCCGCATTTGGCAAGCGTGATGATTACGACATCCTCCTCACTGTACTGATATCTTCCGTGAGATGAGAGGGTACGCCCAGCAGTGGAACATTACAAGCTAAGCAGGAAATTAATTTGTCCGGGTTAATTATATTATTAGTAACTAGCAGCGCCCGCGGTTTCACCCGCGTTGTACCCGTTCCCGTGGGAATTTCGGGAATTTTTATACTTATTACCCTTCCTCTGGAACCACTCTATCTGTTAACAAAAACCGCATTAAAATCCGTGGCGTAGTTTTAAAGGTCTAAGCATACATAGGGACAGGCAGCGGAAAGCGACTTTGTTTTATACTATGTACTGACTTCTGAAGTTAGTTAAGCTTCGCCCTGCCACATTAGTATGTCTCATAGTGTGTACACAAGTTAGATACCTCTATATCATAAGCACTTTGTAATGTAAAGTTTTTGTAAAGGCTTTTGTAATAAACTTTCTGAATTCAAACTTGTTTTTTCTTTATTGTTCCCTGTTCCTGCACTTCCAGGTCTTGATACTCGTTCCCACGGGAATTTCGGGATAAAAAGACGCTTTGTATGTTCTTTCCTACAAGTCTACATCTATGTTAAAGTAGCTAAAAAACTTTTTCAGTGACTTATGCCCGTACTGAGAGATGTCAAATTCTTCTTAGAGCTAAAATATGTAATTTTGACATGTAATGTCTAAAAAATACATCAATTAGTTAAGTGACCATTTAATGGACGCTTGCCTTGAGTTCAGTTCAGGTTGCGTGGGATAGACATTGGAACAAGTTGTTCACTATTATATGATTACAAGCTGCGCCCCGCGGTTTCACCCGCGTTGTACCCGTTCCCGCGGGAATTTTGGGATGAAAAATAGATGTTGTCCGATTCTCAGGCCTACCCGATATGTACACAAAATTTCATGAGAATCGGTCGAGCCGTTTCAGAGAAGTTCAATTACGCTCAACGTGACACGAGAATTTTATATATTAGAAGATTATATTGTGCACACGAGAGTACCAACAAAGGTATGCGAGCGACTAAACTAATAAGGACATGTAATAGATCGATACTTTAATCAAGCTGCTATAAGTACTCAAAGTAAGTAAAAATAGGTAAGTAGGCACAGACGTCTTTGAGTGCGGTAGTTGGAATTGAAAGCGTACGCAAAAGGCAATTATTAGAGATGCCACACGGGCGCTGCGTCGTCGCAACGCAACGCAGCTTTCTCCGAACGTCACAACGTCGATGTAGATGTATAAATTGTATGTCGTTTTTGAACGACACCTTCGATATATTACTTCGATATTTCGAAGAGAATATTATAGAGATTATAATTTCTTTGTTATTGATGTTGATTCTGATTTCAGTTTTGATCATAATTTTAGTTATTTTTACTAAATCCTTCTCTCAAATTGTACACTTTTAATATCCGTCAAATAGCTTAATCGCTAGAATACTGCAGGTACGAATACAAGCACCAGAGCTGTGCTATTCTTGATACTACCAACCATATCAAAGGTAGTACTGTGGTAGTACAACAACTTGACATAACCATAGTGTTATCGTAAACGTAATGTTAACTTATATCAAACAGCATAGCGATGGTTATTCCCTTACCGCCATCATAAACGATATTTATCTACACTAATGTTGTAACATTCTACTTATGTTTCCAATACTTGACTTATAATTACTACTGTTATAGCGCAGACAACAAAACACTCAATTTAAGCAATTTCACATGATGGTATAATATCCACATCGATATCGTAAAATCTCATTATAACATCGCGCGCTCGCTCCTGATTGGCCCTGCGCGAGCTGCGCTCTCATTGGTTAGATTTTAATGGCGGCAAGTTCACTGTGACAATACACGTACGCGTGAAAAACTATTGTCAGCTTTTACTCTTGTTGTTTGATTAATTGCATTAGTGAAGATAAAGTAGTGTATGCAACTGCATATAACACGGGTATTAAAACACGAGTGTGAGTTTATGAAACGAGCGCAGCGAGTTTCATAATAGTAACGAGTTAGAACTTCATTATTATGACAGTTGCATAAACTACTATTAACTTAAACTGCGTTTTAAAGTGTTTTTTCTCTTTCGCTCTTTGGCAAATAGCGTTTGTCGTTTATGATAAAGGCCCTTAATTTATCAAACCACTTAATATAGCTCCGAGGGATATGACTAAGGGCATCTAAGGGGGAGGCACTGGGGTCAGTTGCCGCCTCCCTGGAGCCCTGATTTTCGACCAAGTTTGATAAGCCCGTTGTCACAGTGGCAGTGAGAGCGCTTACTGTGTCGGGGGTTGCGGGCTCGATTCAACGGAGTAACAATATGTGAAGACATGTTGTTGACGACGTCTGGGTGACAATTATATATTCTTACTAGCTGCGCCCTGCGGTTTCACCCGCGTTGTACCCGTTCCCGCGGGAATTTCGGGATGAAAAATAGATGTTGGCCGATTCTCAGACCTACTCAATATGCTCACAAAATTTCATGAGAATCGGTCAAGCCGTTTCGGAGGAGTACGCGAACGAACACTGTGACACGAGAATTTTATATATAAGACAAGATAAAGTATTTGTGTTTGTATATGTAGTAGTATCAGTGAGTTAGATTCCATAACACAAGCTTAGAGCTTACTTTGGGTCTAATTAACCGTGAGTGAATTTGTCGGGGTATATTATATTACTATTGTGTTTCTCCTCGGTGTCATGAGACAAGCCCGGTCGTTGTGGGCGACACTATTATTATATTATGACTAGCTGCGCCCCGCGGTTTCACCCGCGTTGTACTCGTTCCCGCGAGAATTTCGGGATGATAAATAGACGTTGGCCGATTCTCAGACCTACTCAATATGCTCACAAAATTTCATGAGAATCGGTCGAGCCGTTTCGGAGGAGTACGCGAACGAACACTGTGACACGAGAATTTTATATATAAGATTATAACTTATATGACAGTTAAAGCTATTTGGGCGGCCATTAGAAAGCTGCGATTTTTCGTATTCTTACGTCTTTTGAGAGGGCCATTTTGTTTAAAGGTTTAACTGGTGTGTGATCGTAAACTGGAGCGACTCGCTCTAGTGTTCATTGTATCATATTAACGAACGTAGATCAGAAAGTAACTGGGGAATAAATCGATCATCCAAATAGTTCGGGGGCTCGGGCTCGTTGCGTAGTTTGACTAAGCGATGTTAGTTGAGATTGTTAAGCAACGTGCAGCTCGACCCCTACTTGGATGGGTGGCCGATGGTGGCATTTCTATCTGAGCGTTACCGTGCTTCGGAGGGCACGTGAAACTGTCGGTCCCGGTTGCTTCAATCGTTAGACCATGTCACCTTAAGGCGCTCTAAACACCAGGGTTTGCCACCTACTCCGACTTACTTTATATTTACTTTACTTTACTTTACTTTGTATTTCGAAAGAGAGTTGTAATAGTATTAACACGTTCATTACCACTGTAAATTTAAAGATGTTTTCTGGGGCATACATTATACGATTGACTCGCCGGCACTAGAATAAGATTTACGTGAACAATGTTGTACCTAAATACCTGTAATAGTAGACCTATTACAGGTATTTATGTTAAAATAATTAATATTTAGCGGGGTCTAAGTAAAACACGTTACTTCTATGAAGGCGGAAGGGGAACTGATTTATTTAATAACGTAAACGGAAGCTAATACAAATGTTCATTCGTTCAGAATGATTGAGTTAATTGTTTCATTGATGTATTCTCAACAATAAGAAAAGAATAGTGTTATGGTCAAGCTTTAGTATGCATATTGTTGGTGTTTCTTTTGTAAATCACTACATATTATAAAACAAAGTCCCCGGCCGCGTCTGTCTGTCTGTTCGCGATAAACTCAAATACTACTGCACGGGTTTTGACGCGGTTTTTTTTAAATAGATAGAAT
Organism: Cyclophora albipunctata; assembly: GCA_963082685.1. Taxonomy (NCBI): domain Eukaryota; kingdom Metazoa; phylum Arthropoda; class Insecta; order Lepidoptera; family Geometridae; genus Cyclophora; species Cyclophora albipunctata. The sequence continues at coordinate 4,093,697 of OY720135.1, read as the reverse complement.
GATTCAAGAAAAAGGATTATACTTATGTATAAAAATTCCCGCGAAAACGGGCACTACGCGGGTAAAACCGCGGGGCGCTGCTAGTAAAGAAATAAACTCTCCGGGCAAGTCGGCAGCAGTGAACGTGTTAACAGTACTCGGTACTTGGATTGTACAGCTGTAACCCAACCGTACCTATACCTAAATACGACATTTTGAACATTGTAACGCAGACATGCCTGCAATCGAGTTACGATTATGACGTCACGTCTTATCAATTGATAAGAAGGTAATTTTAATTACATTTTCCAATTCCGCAAGACATGTTAACATATTTTTATTGTTGTGTACTTGCGCCACGATGCTGATTCTGGAGTCAGTTGGCTTTGTAATGTTTTATTAGTAATACTATGATGTACACTCACTTGTATTTTTTATTTTTTTGTAAGTATTTTTCTTGTAACCTATGCAACCAAATTGTGGATTTTTTACGTAATTGACAGTTAATTTGTCTTAGTGGAATTAATTTGTTTAGTGTTTTAAATGGGTTAATCTAATCATCTAAAAACTTATTAAGCTTAGTAAAATAATAATAATGTTCAGATATTTTTTTTATGTCCGTAATTTTTTTGAATATTCCTTCACTGTATCATAGAATAACATACCCACCCCATACTTAGTCTTTTTACGTAATACCTAATATATGAAATAATTAAAGCGATCCATCTTTGCTTCGATTCATCGCGACTGTGTTAGATTTTCGTCAAAAATTCTATGACAAAAACCGTCCCCTTGAATTACTCTATCTGTTGATGAAAACCGCTTGAAAATCCGTTCAGTACTTTGTGACTTTATCGTGGATACACAGACAGAATGACGCAACGAAATACTGTATTGTAACATGTATGAAGAATAAAAAAACATTTTTAATTCCAGTTAACTCAGCGACATCTATACAGCTGTTCTACTTCTCAAAATACCCTCAAATTCTCGATCAGAAACCAGATAGCGTAATCTTCAATGATGGTCCCGAAAATTCAGATATAAAACTCAAATCAGAACACGACGAAGGCTCGAAAAATCTTATAAAAAATCAGAAATATTCTATATCGGCAAAATGTGAGATGTTAGCTTCCAAAGGGATTAGGGATGTGAAATGCGAAGCTCTTAGACAAGGCCCTCTTTACTACTTCCAACAGACGGTACGACCGAAACCAAAGACAGTTTTCACCAACTTCATGCCACTGAGCTTAAACAACCTGCATCATCAGTACGACTTCGTAGACTTGACTAGAGATGACTTTTCAATGGACTACATTGACGATGTGTTTAGGACTGGACAAATATCAGAGAGAGAGAAGAGGCAAGCGCTAGAGTGTAAACTCTTAAGCTTGGTAGGCAAAGCTCCGGAGGAATGTGCCCACAGGCGTAGCAGAGGCAGGAGAGAACTATTAAACGTAGACAATAACATAGATCCAGAACCTGATCTAAAAAGTCACACTAGATTCAAAGTGATTGACGGCAAACACTCCAAAGATTTCAGAGGAAATGACAAGTTGAAGAATAAAAGAAAGAAAGTAACCACAGAAGCAACAAACCAATCTTCCGAATCTGACGATACAGAATCGGAACAGTCCCAAAAAGATAACGAGAATCTATCTAAATCTGACAGTTCAATATCTGAAGAAAATTCAAAAACTTCGCGCCCCGATAACGATATGGTGGACCTCTTACAAAATGACTGGGAGTCGGCGACGGAAAAACCCGTTAAACCAAAAAAAACATCTTCAGAAGAAAATATTGAAAAATTACCAAAACACGAACACGAGGACACGAAACCACAAAAATATGTGACTGACACTAACCCGGATGAATCGGAATCTGAAGAACCTGAGGTCCAAAATGCATCCAAGGAATCTGAGGTCCCAAAAAAATATGCATCCAAGGAATCTGAGGTCCCAAAAAAATATGCATCCAAGGAATCCGAGGTCCCAAAAAAATATTCATCCAAAGAATCTGTGGTCCCAAAAAAGAAAGGCTCCAAGAAATCTGTGGTTCCAAAAAAATATGGCTCTAAAGAATCAAAGGTCCCAAAAAAAAATGGCTCCAAAGCATCTGAAGCTCCTAAAAAAAATGGCTCCAAAGCATCTGAAGCTCCTAAAAAAAATGGCTCCAAAGCATCTGAAGCTCCTAAAAAAAATGGCTCCAAAGCATCTGAAGCGCCGAAGAAAATTTGGTCGAAAGAGTCTGCAATCCCAAAAAAGTATTGGTCATTGGAAAATTCTGCCGAAGAGAAGGCTTCAGGATCAACTGAAGTCAAAAATCAGTTGACCGATTTAGATTGGTCTACATCTGTGGAAGAATTCAAGGAGAAATACAGTTACCTCCAAGGACACACGTACTTACGAGACTCTAGGAAGAGGCTGAACCAATTTCTACCAAAACGAACCTATTGGGATGACAGACAAATTCGCCATTTGACTAATTTCTGGTTTAATACCGCGCCTTATGAATAGGGTTGCAGGAGTGGGCGGTATGTCTCGTCGGCCTCTAGAGGGATTTGTGGCCTCTAGAGGTATCACCAGAGGCATAGTGGCCTCTAAAGGGATAGTGGCCTCTAGAGGTATCACCAGAGGCATAGTGGCCTCTAAAGGGATAGTGACCTCTAGAGGTATCACCAGAGGCATAGTGGCCTCTAAAGGGATAGTGACCTCTAGAGGTATCACTGACCTCTAGAGGTATTAGTGGCCTCTAGAGGTATCACTAACCTATAGAGGTATCACTACTACTGGTTTGAAGTTTATCGTTAGCTTGTCAATGGTTGTATCAGAAACATTAAAAAAACCGAATGAATTCAGATTCTAGGGGCCTTATTCATAAACGCATATTAAACAGCACTTTAGCTATTAAATGGTTTGTCCCTTTCTGACATACGCTATTTGCCAAAGAGCGAAAGAGACAAAACACTTTAAAACAGTGTTTTAAGTTAAATATCGTTTAAGGCGGTAAGCCTCTAGAGCCCGACGAGGTAATCATATCATAGTTCTCTGCTGTACGTATTTTAGTGGCTTTGGACACATTCGTACAATTTCCACGTTCGTACAATTCCACATTCGTACAATTCCACATTCGTACAAATAGGTGCTATAAAACCGATAACTATGGAACTAGTAAAAAAAAATAACCCTAACCTACCGAATAGTAAGTATTTGTACGAATTTGGACAACAATTTAGGAAAAATTGTACGAATGTGGAATTGTACGAACGTGGAAATTGTACGAATGTGACCTCACACATTTTAGTTTATTAATGTTGAATAAGACGACTTCCACATAAAATTAATAAGATTTTCATAATAAATATTATTGCTAAGTACATTTTTTAAGTACGAGATTAATGTAATTTTGTTAGATAATATAAATACTATTTTTTGTTTAATTATTCCTTTTATACATTGAGTTTTATGTACTAGTACATATAACTCAATTTTTTATACCTGTAAATACTAAGGTGCCTATACCTATAATACCTGACTGATTACTTTACAGCATTTTAGCTATGAAATGTTTTATCCCTTTCCGACCTACGCTATTTTCCAAAGAGCAGAAAAGACAAAACAGTGTTTTAAGTTAAAAAGCTTTATTAAATAGCTTAAAGCGGAACGGGATATTTTACATTAATAGAATATAATCTACCATTTCTCTAATATACTAGAGCAGAGAGCAACTATCGCCATTATATCTTATGCGGGATTTACATTACGAAACTAGTGTCATGCATGATGAAACTAGTTTCGTGAAAGTAATTTCAGCACATGTGAAACTACTTTCGTTGAAATTATAGTGTCGTGAAATTGTCAGTATCGCGGAGATAATGGCCTTGTCAATATCATAGCTATTGGTGCTGCTGTCTCTAAAATGCTGTCGCGACACTAGTTTCGCGTTGCATCTACACTATGAAATTAGTTGCATGACACTAATTTCACCTAAAAATCGCGCAGGGCACGAAACTAATTTAGTTTCACGAAAGAATGCATGCATAGTGAAACTGAACGTTTACACGTGAAATTACTGGTGAAATTGGTGTCACGAAATTAATTTCATGCCACTAATTTCGTAATGTAATTTAGGCTTTACTCATCTAAATTAGGTTTGGTATTGACAAGCCCGTTGTCCCAGTGGCATGTGCCGCTCACTGTGTCGGGGGTTGCGGGCTCGATTCAACGGAGTAACAATATGTGAAGACATAGTTGTTGACGACGTCTGGGTGTCGATTATATATTCTTATAAAGTATTTGTGTATGTATATGGAGTAGTATCAGTGAGTTAGATTCCATAACACGAGCTTAGAGATGCAACACGTCGCAGCGTTGACGCTCCGTATTTCTACATCCAGTCTGGCCGGCATGCCACATGGTACCCCTCTGTTTCATAAGGTCTAGTGTCCTAAATCGTCTAGTTTGCTATAACGTCTACTGTCCCAATTCGTCCAGTCTCACTTCGTCAAGTGTACCATAAGGTCTAGTGTCCTAGAACGTCTAGTGATCTATATATTGTCCCTCCTTGTCTAGAAATGTGTACATATAGGTACTATCCAGTTTGTGCCATAATAGTGTCGACGGAGCTCCTATTTCCGCCTAATTTTGGCCCGTCGGGCCTGATATAAACTTAACCTAACCTAACCTACAGTTGTCGATTGTTAATTAGAGGTTACTAGGAAGTCATAACAATCTGAATACCTAACTTGTGCATACCTGGGGGAAATCTAATGTCCCTAACTTCACTGGACGTTATATGACTAGACGAAATGGGAACTAGACATTTTTACACTAGACCTTATGGTACACTTGACGAAGTGAGACTGGACGAATTGGGACAGTAGACGTTATAGCAAACTAGACGATTTAGGACACTAGACCTTATGAAACAGAGGCCACGGTGCGTCGCAACAACGCACGAGAAGTGAGGGAGACGAGGCGAGAGGGGTGCTGCGGTGCGACGACGCTGTGACGACGCAGGACAGCGCAGTATTGTTTACAATATCGGAGCTGTCGTTCAGACTACATACAATTTATATACACCTACATCTATATACGTCAGCGCTGTGTCGTCGGAGAAACGCAATGACTTCAACGCAATGAGTGTCACACGAGCGCTGCGACGACGCAGCGCAATGCAACGCCCGTGTGGCATCTCTCTTAGAGCTTAGTTAGGGTCTAATTAACCGTGAATGAAATTATCCTGAAAATATTTAGGTACTTATTATTACTAGCAGAGCCCCGCGGTTATACCCGCGTTGTGCCCGTTCCCGTGGAAAGGGCATTGGGTAAAAGTGGCGTTGTTTTGAAGATCCGCGACCAGTTAAAAAACTATTGCCATTAGTTAGTACTCTCAAAAACGAGCAACTTTTATTACTACAGCCACTACCTAAAATATATCGGAAGCGAGATATCGAATTTCAAAAAACCATAAAATATGGTCTAGATAAACAACTAACAAGACTTCCCTAAGTTTTTAGTAAACATTAACGCATGTCATAGAAGTAGTAGAATGAAATGGAACATAACGTGCTCCTTTGTAAACCTGTTTGGAGCTCGGTTCAGTTACGACAACCAATCACAGCGCTCTATTCGTTTACCTGCGTGAGAGTACGGTACTTGACGAATATGACGCTATCGCTCAACTCTTCAATCGACTCTGTCTTTACTCACCATCTGACTTTCGTGTTGTTTGCGTGCGTACTGTGTTCCCTGATTATCATTATCTATAATTCGACTCGGCTTGTACTACTGGACTTTGTGATATAGCTTAACGTGACCTGGCAGTGTTAATGGACTTTGGAAATAATGAATGAACCGGATATTCAACCATGCATTGGTTGCATTACAAGACCACAGGCTTGTAGACGATATTATAAGAGAGATTGATCCGAGATCTGGTGACACGAACCCTTTATGTGATTTCATAATTACAACCAATCTCAACAGAAGACGAACCAACTTTCAATCAATCACAGCGAATGCACCTGGAATGGACGAATTTCCACAAATAAGTGCTGATGATCTCATTATATTCGCTCTTGGTACATACCAAATAGCTCAAGCACGAAGTTATTATGGGGAACATATCAAGCAAGGCACTTATAATATTGAAGTATGTAAGGACTTAAATATAAACCAACTACGCCGTCGGAACCCTGGTGGCATCAATCCGTGGTTGTTACGGGGTAGGATTCAATCACGGCATACAAACAGACGGACCTATTTGGTCTACGTATTAGTCGAACGAGAAGTTCAAGGACGACGAGCCATATTAGGGCACTATTGTACGTGTATAGTAGGGAAACGAACGTTAGGGTGTTGTGCTCACGTTATGTCTTGCATATGGTACCTGGGGTGGGGGCGATTTCAAGAAAATCTATCTCCCCCGGCACAATTTCTAGACCTCATAATCAGAAACGAAGTAGAAATCGAAGCATATGAAGAATTGGATGATTGAAGGAAAGAAGATTAAAATAATTATAAGTTATCTAAGTGCTGCGAATTATTTATATTTATTACTAGCAGCGCCCGCGGTTTTACCCGCGTTGTGCCCGTTCCCGTAGGAAATCCGGGATAAAATGTAGCCTATAGCCTTCCTCGATAAATAGACTATCTAACAGTGAAAGAATTATTCAAATCGGTTCAGTAGTTTCTGAGATTAGCGCGTTTAAACAAACAAACAAACAAACAAACAAACAAAACAAACTCTTCAGCTTTATAATATTAGTATAGATATATATATATATATATATATTTATTAGAAATAAAGTATTATTTATGGGATCCATGTTTTTTATTCCTAACTTACTCCTCCATAGGTAAAATAATAGTATTTTTGAAATTAAAATGCATTTTATCATTTACTTAGTCGATATTATTCTTCACTTCAAAGTCGAATATTTTGGCTCCGATATAAGTTACGGCTTTATTGTTTTTTATAATAAATATATAGCTGTAGTACTTCAATTTAACACATATTGCATCAGTGGTCGCGCAAAAAAAAAAACAACGCCATGGCTCCATACCACACTCCATACAAACTTACCCAATATTATTCTTCACTTCAAAGTCGAATATTTTGGCTCCGATATAAGTTACGGCTTTTATTGTTTTTTATAATAAATATGTAGCTGTAGTACTTCAATTTAACACATATTGCATCAGTGGTCGCGTAAAAAAAAAACAACGCCACGGCTCCATACAAACTTACCCAATGCCCTTTCCGGATAAAATGTATCCCATATGTTATTCTGATGTATAACCTATATTAATGTAAAGTTTCATCTAAATCAGTAATATAGGTTATACATCAGAATCAACAGCCAGCCAACAGCCAACAGTCTCCGTGGTCTTGTCAGTTTGGCTAGGGCATTGCAGGCTGAATCACCTGATTGCTCGAAAAGTAAGACGATTCCGTGCCTCGGAGGGCACGTCAAGCCGTCGGTCCTGGTTACTCTCTACGGATAGTAGTCGTTACATGAGCCATGTCAGAGGCCTTTGGCGGCTCAATAACTCTGACACCAGGATTGGTTAGGTTGACCATCCACTCGATGAAGAAGAAGAAGACATGAGAATAACACATGGGATACATTTTTTCCCGAAATTCCTGCGGGAAAGGGTACCAAGCGGGTAACACCGCGGGGCGCGGCTAGTATTGTATATGGCGTTCATCTGAGTGGTTCAGAAGTAAAAATCTCATTGTTTAAATAAACAGATAACCGTAAATGACAAATATTTATTTCATTATTTATAATACAGGCAAATAGGTACATTGCGTCTTTTATTAGCGATTTGAGTTTAAGTTGAAAAATATATTTCATAAGTTTTAATTTTCACCGCAGTAGGGCGCTTCGCGATACATCCTCACTGTACTGATATCTTCAGTGAGATGAGAGGCCTTTGACCTGCAGTGGGACATTACATGCTGATACTTTTACTTTTTTATAGTTAAGACTTTTTTAGCCTTCAAAATATTGCTGACAGATACAAAAAATATTTTTTGATATTGTTGTTAATTTATGAAATATTTTCTTCAACTCAAATACAACAAATCCAGCATGGCTTATAATAATAATAATTAATTATTAATAAAATTTGGCTATATTTTAGAATAATTACATTAATTTAAATATAATGAATATTCCTAAAAAGTAGACAGAAAATTAATATATTTTATACTATTTTACAAATTACATTTTTTTTTCAAAATACCAAAATAATGGAATCTTTCTGAAAATATTTTCTCACAAAAAATATTTATAGAAGCTTACACTTTGGTTGAAAAATTTATAAATTTTTGGCTTTTTTTTACACTGGCAATTATATATTTATACACTTTTTAAACATAGTAATATCATTTTTATTTCAACAGCATAGTTCGCATAAAAAGAGTACCCTTGTGAGAGTGAAAGAACCAAAAAGAATATCTAATCACGATCAATTTTAATATATGATGCAGATATATGAAAAAGGCGTTCGTTTTTAGCAGACAATATAAGATTTAAAATAAAAAAACATTCGTATAAAATCTACTTTAAAATAATTTGATCTAAGACACTATTTTATTCTTTGCCATTTAAAATAAAATTACGGCTGATCAAGCATAAGAATTGCCACACATATAATCGGGCCGGCATTGCAAATGCCGAACCGAAAAAAACATATTGCCATACAACAAATTAGCAGTCGAAATTATACATAGTTCATGATTGATTGGCTATGTGTGCGTATGTCTGTACAACAACAACACAACTACGTCTATACTCACATAGAACTGCGCGCAAAGATTCGTTAAACTATCTGCTTCACGTATCGTCTTCATTCGGCTGATTCGGGCCGGAACAAAAATTTATTTGACAGAATTTTATTACCATACTGTTTATTATGCCGGCCCATTGAAGGCAAAGCCGAGCGGTTTGTAATTCATCCAAACATATTCAGTTTTACCGCAAGGCAATGCCGATTAATGCCGGACCGAAAAGTGTGTGGCAACACTTATGGCAAATCGAAGATCAAATTCATACATCTACGTATGATCATTATTTCACACCCCAAAACTGGAATAAACTCTAAAGCGATCTTGAAAGAATTTTTTATTTAGAATACGCTCGACAAATTTGACAATACAAAACGTCACTTTGACAAACATCAGAATTGACACAAAAAAACGTAAATTTTGACAGAGACATGTCAGTTTCGAATGGCGCGTCAATTTTGATGTCTAGTGACATTGACAGCTAAACGTCAGTGGCTTGTGTAGTCTATATTAGATAGGAATAAGCTCAAGAAACTCTCAATTAATATATTTATATCGTACATAGTTAGTTTATACAAAATTTTAATTAATCAAATCACTTGTTTATGGACAAATGTCTTCTAATTATTTCGAACACAGCCCGCTAGTAATTTTGGTATAGTCTAGGAAGGAATACACATGCGTGCTACTGGCATGCGACTAACACCAGCTTAGTTATTGTCAAGGGTACATGCTAACTGACATGCCTGTCTGACAAGAGTGCATTGAAAGCTGATTCAGTCAGCTGGCATGCCAGTAACTGCTCCATTTTACAATATGTATTTATATGCTTATGCTTATTGTATGTCATAGTTGCTATATGCTATATAGCGAAGAAATATAAGGGCGCATTACATTAAACCGGAGCGGAGTTCGGAGCTCAATCACAACGCACTGAATATGTCAAAAGCTTATTGCAAAAGTATTTCACCTTTTTTAAAATTCTTTCTATTAACTTATTTCTATATCACGCGATAGACTAAAATCAGTTTTTTTTAAATCGATTTTATTATCAGCATGGCTGAGCCCGATTCACCAATCACAGAACATTGGGACTGTCAAACAACGCATTGACATTGTCAAAATCTGTTCGTAATGCGTTCTGATTGGTCAGTCGAGCTTAATGAAAACGCGCCCTGACGTTATATAATAATGCAAACTCCAACACACAACCTCTTATAAACGATGTGGTTAATTTGATCAAACCGCTTAACGTCACACATACACGACATACAAGAATGTTATGGCGCAATTATACTACTGCGTTCGAGTAAAGGGTCGCTAATGTGACATTAATAAAAGACTTCAATAAAAGACTCTTGCGGTCACCGAATTTTACATGCGAACGGAATAATGTAATTTTGTCATTAATGTAATATAGCATTAAGCGCATTGATCAAATAATATTTTATAATAAGTGACATATTTCGTTAAAATTGTGTCATCACATACATAAATATGTAAATTAAAATGCTAAACCGAAAATGAGACAAGAAAAGGCTTCACTCAAACTACAAGCAATAAGGTTACTATGTTTGACACTCATATATGACTCATCATATATGACACTCATCATATATGACACTAATTTCTTTTACCAGAGTTAAAATGTGGACTAATGCAGTCGATTTTTCAGCCGAAGACGATTCCATAATGAGGAAAAAGGTTTAGTGATGTCCATTGTTACCCCATCACTGAACACTTTTCAATAGTAGTCGTCTTTGGTCAAAATAAAATAAGTCTTGACGATTTGAATTTTAACTGTCATAAGAAAAAAAACACTATAAATTTGACATTTGTCAATTTTAATGTCAAAAATAGACTATAAATGTTACATTTGTCAATGTTAATGTCAAAAACAGACTAAATTTCCATTTGACATTGACAAACGTCAAATTTGTTTATTTTAATGTCAAAAATAGACTATAAATTAGACATTTGTCAATGTTAATGTCGAAAAAAGTACATAAATTTGAAAACTGACACGCAAGTTCCATTTGACATTGACAAACGTCAAATTTGATAAATGGGACTTGCTTTATATGAAAAGGCAGACTAATACTTTTCAGTGCCAATATTTAAAACCATCAGATAAATATTTAAGCGATAATACTTTAGACAGGTTTATCTTTCAAAAAAGTATTAATTCATTTGTTTGATTCTTGCGACTACTAAGTCTTCTGTGACCACGGTTCCTGTAAAGGGGCCGAAGCGTCAGATAAAAACGTTAAATAAAAGCGAAGTGTATCCGTCAACGTCAATTCAAAATGAGTATAAATTAAAAAAAAGTGTTGTTAAAATCTTTATTCTTTGTCATTATCATACATTTCCAGACCCAACGTGTATTGAAAATGTCAGCTCTATCGTAACCGGGAAGTGTCTTTACTGGCAAGATTTGAATACAGACATAAAAAGTAGTGTCACAGTGTCATCGTCATCGTCATCGGGTTATCAGAATCACCCCTAACCAATGAATTTGTATTACCAGTACCCGCGGGACACAGCCGGGTATATTTTGGGTACCCTAACTATGTATTTAGTTATCCGTTTTATTTTTCATGCCAGATTTTAATTTTATTTTACTATTTTATAAATTTTACTTTTTAGGACAATATTTTTGAAATTTTCATATACATTTTCTAATTCATTCATACCACTTCAATAGGGAATTTCACCGATTTTTTTTATTTTAATTTCTAACAAGTGATAAAATATGAGTTAATACATCTTTTTATCACGTGTTGGAAACTAAAATCCGTTTTTTTATATCGCTATTAGTTCCAGAGTTACAGGCGGTCAAAGTTGCCGATTAGACAGAAACAGCACTACTAGATCTGTGACGTCACAAAGCCTGTAGCCCCGTAAAAATCGTTTTGCAAGAAAGGGACAGGGTAGAATTATAATTTCTATATTTTTTTTTAATCGACTTTTATTCTGATTTCAGTTTTGATCATAATTTTAGTTATTTTACTAAATTCATCTGCTTATTTTTGAGTTGTGTTCAATCATTAATATAGCTTAAAGTTGACATCAAAATACTTGAATTTATTCAATCATAATATAAATTTCATCAGCGAGCGCTTTGCATTAATTTATACACAAGAACTCTTTTAATTCTATTTAGTTTCTAAATATCTTCAAGAAACAATAGCTGTCCGTTCAAAATTGTATTCTAAACCACACGAAATAGAGGACAATTTAAAACGACCATTATGTATTATTCAGGATCAACAAAATCAAGAATACTTGTGCTAAAAACTTCCATATGACAGTCAAATTCGAATCCAACATATGACACTTAGACCAACAACATTTTCAAATGTGACATTAAACCGTCGCCATTTTTTCTCAGTCTTTATTATAGAATAGCCAGTTCAACACGGCTTGTAAAACTACGGCCAGGACGAACCCCCCTAGTAGGTCCCACGAGTGGGCAGCCGTGGGCACGCGGCCCACGTTTAGAGGTCGCGATGCTCTCTGGCTCTCTGACAGCGACTCTACGTGCTTGGTGAGTCTGTCTATGGCCACTGTTTGTTCGCGTAGAGCTGTATCTATGGCATATAGTGTCTGTTTTATTGTCCTCCTGTAAAAAGAAAGGTGTTTATGGTGGTGATCAAAATTTTAAGGTATATGTTATATATAAAACTAGCCCCCCGGTTTCACCTGCTTTGTACCCGTTCCCGCAAGAATTTCGGGTAAAATGTATCCCATGTGTTTTACTGATGTATAACCTATATTACTGTAAAATTTCATCCAAATCCTTTCAGTAGTTTTTGCGTTAAAGCGTAACAAACATACATCTCACAAACTTTCGCATTTATATTAGTAGGTTTAAAATCAAACGTATGTAGTTCGTTTGTCTCTCTATAACTCGAGAACGGCTGGACCGATTTAGCTGATTCGGGTTTTGAAATGTTTGTCATTTTCCAGGGAAGGTTTACACGCTAAGCACTGACGGAAAAATGCACGTGAAATCATGAGTCACAGCTTGTATCATATAACTTAAAAAAAAAAAAAGTATAAGCCTGTAATGTCCGACTGCTGGACAAAGGCCTCTCATCTCACCGAAGATATCAGTACAGTGAGGAGGATGTCGTAATCTAAGTAAAAATTACTTAAGAGATATTTTTTTAATTTAATTATACTATAGATATACTAATATATGCTAGAGGACTGACAGCGTCGAATGAAATGTTATTTTATCCAACGAGCGCCCCTGAGTCATACTTGTAGTTGTAACGAGTACAGACTCGCGTCTCTGTGTGTCACAATCAGTACCGTCGAGATCACTGTTTATATTCATCTGACACCTCACCGCGGATAACCACCGAATGACTTCTCCGTCTACTTAAACCCACGGCAGTGAAACAATGTGTATGAACAATAACCTACAAAAGTATGGCTCTGGGGCGCTAGTGACACAGGCATGGTTCAGAGGCTCTCGTGACAAAACATGGCTCAGTGGCGCTCGTGACACAAGCATGGCTCTGGGGCGCTCGTGACACAAGCATGGCTCTGGGGCGCTCGTGACACAAGCATGGCTCAAGGGTGCTCGTGACACAAGCTTGGGCCTGGGGCGCTCGTGACACAAGCATGGCTCTGGGGCGCTCGTGATACAAGCATGGCTCTGGGGCACTCGTGACACAAGCATGACTCAGGGGCGCTCGTGACACAAGCATGGCTCTGGGGCACTCGTGACACAGGTATGGCCCTGGGGCGCTCGTGACACAAGCATGTCTCAGGGGCGCTCGTGACACAAGCATGACTCATGGGCGCTCGTGACACAAGTATGGCTCTGGGGCGCTCGTGACACAAGCATGGCTCAGGGGCGTAAGATAAACTATCCATAGCTAAGGTTGACTTGCTAGATGTATCAAATAGTATATCATGAAATCAATCTACTTTCTATTCAAATACGGAATGCCTACTCTTCTATATTAGTGATACGAATGGTACAGTAGATGGCGCTGTGGAGCTAAATTTATTTTTACGTTAAATTTTACATAGTCGAATAATTATGTATACCTACTACTGAATAAAAATATTTAACTTTGACTTTGACTTGATCTACATTTAATAAGTGCCAAGTCAACTATGCCGTACAACGTACAAGTCAACTATACCTTAATAATACCTAAAACAGCCTCTTTGGGGCCAAAACTGAATAAAAATATTTAACTTTGACTTTGACTTGATCTAAATTTGACAAGTGCCAAGTCAAAAATCAGCGCCATCTACATGTAATACAGAAATGTTTATCAATGTCCGACTTACGAGCTCTTGTTCGACTCTGACAGTCCTCTTGCGTATTCGGTCGGCCCAAGATCGAAATCTTGACTTAACAACCTTTTAAACAAACAAACGTAATCAACATCGTTGTATTGGTTCAGGACCTATGATGCTGGAGTGTGAATCGTGTGTGTGTGTGTGTCATGTGTGTGTGTCATGTGTGTGTGTCATGTGTGTGTGTCATGTATGAGTGTCACGTGTGTGTGTCATGTATGAGAGTCATGTGTGTATGTGTGTGCATGTGTGTATTTGTGTGTATGTGAGTGTGTTTGTTGTTTGTGTGTGTGTGTGTGTGTGTGTGTGCGTGTGTGAGTGAGTGTGTTTGTTGTATGTTTGTGTCTGTTGTCTGCCTCGCTGTCTGTCAGTCTAATGGTCACAATGACTCCCAAGTGATGGGTTGCCTCTGTCTGTTTCACTCCGTATGTCTGTCTGTCTCCGTGTGTGTCTGTCTATTCCCCCCGTGTGTCGTGTCTCTCTCCCCGTCCCCCGTACACTCACGTGTGGTGCGCCCCCTTGGCGCGGTGCGGCGCGTCGTCGTGCGAGTCTGTGTCGGAGGCGCGGCGCGGCGCCTCGCGCACCGACGTGATCACGAACGACGACTCCACCTCCAGCGCCTCCTCGGGCTGCCACGGCCTGAGGGTGCAGGGCAACTGTTAGCCTGTAATGTCCCACTGCTGGGCAAAGGCCTCTCATCTAACTGAACTTAACAACCTCCGTGGTCTTATGGTTTGAGCGCTCGGATCACGATCCGGAACTTCCGCGTTCGATTCCCGGTGGGGACAATATCTCGCAAAAATCTCTTTGTGAGACTGCCCTCAGTTTGGTTAGGGCATTGCAGGCTGAATCACCTGATTGTCCGAAAAGTAAGACGATTCCGTACTTCGGAGGGCACGTTAAGCCGCCGGTCCCGGTTACTCTCTACGGATAGTAGTCGTTACATGAGCCATGTCAGAGGCCTTTGGCGGCTCAATAACTCTGACACCAGGATTGGTCAGGGTGACCATCCACTCGGTTAAGAAGAAGTTAGTTAAGTCTATTTGATGAACGTCTCTCTCTGTGGCAGACAGTCTTCTTTTAATAATAAAAAATGGTACTTACGCGGTATTTACATGGTTGTACTGCCATCCCTGATCGATGATACCTGACAATAAAAATATTATTACTACTAGAAACGCCCCGCGGTTTTACCCGCGTTGTGCCCGTTCCCGTGGGAGTTTCGGGAATTTTTATACATATAAACCTTCCTCTTGAATCAATCTATCTATTTAAAAAACCGCGTCAAAATCCGTTGCGTAGTTTTAAAGATCTAAGCATACATAGGGACAGACAGCGGAGAGCGACTTTGTTTTATACTATGTAGTGATATAGCGCGCGGCCTCCGCTTATAGACTGCTGTTTATCCCTAAATTCCCACGGGAACGGGTACAAATGAAGCTGTTATTACCTTCCCGTTGATAGATACTTAACACTAGGTGGCGCTAGATGCACATTCTTATTATCTACTAGCTGTGCCCCGCGGTTTCACCCGCAGCGCCCCCGTTCCCGTGGGAATATTGAGATTTTTATTCCTTATTTTTCTTATATAAAAACCTTGTCCTGACAATAAGGAACACATTAAAAAAAGAATCATCCTATTTGGTGCAGTCGTTCTGAAGTTATGCGCTTAGCAACAGATTCAGCGATTCATTTTTATATTATAGATACTAATATAAAAATTTCAGTGGTGTCAAGGGACACCCGGATGGAACGAAGTTTAATTATTATCAACAAAATTAATCGTCGCGACACCACACTGTTCAATGCGAAATAGAGAGACGAAACGAAAATATCTAGCTTGCTTTCTATAAGAGAGAGAGAGAGACAGAAAGAGAAACATGTGCACGCCAGAGAGAGACATGCGCAGAAACATGCGCGCCGCGCATGTTTCTTTGTCTGTCTCTCTTGTCAGGCTACGTTTGTACCCGTGATTGCCCCGGGAACGGGCACAACGCGGGTATAACCGCGGGACGGTGCTAAACTAAACTTTAATATATATTACTAGCAGCGCCCCGCGGTTTTACCCGCGTTGTGCCCGTTCCCGTGGGAATTTCGGGAATTTTTTTACATAAAAACCTTCCTCTTGAATCACTCTACCTATTACAAAAAACCGCATCAAAATCCGTTGCGTAATTTTAATGATTTAAGCATACAGACGAACAGACAAACAGACACGAAACAGAGACGACTTTATTTTATACTATGTAGTGAAGCTGAGTTTAGTTTTATATCTTAGAACGCGCTATCTCAGAAACTACACATCCGATTTGGATAATTCTTTTTTCAATAGAAAGCTACATTCAAGGGGCAGGCTAGCGGGTATGTGTGGCGCGGCTCACCGTCGGGCGGCGGCGCGGGCTGCGCGCGCGAGAACAGCGCGGGGCTCCAGGCGCCGGCGCCGGCCTGCGCGCGGGCGCGCGCGCGCTGCGCCTCCTCGATTATGGTCTTCTGCTCCGTGGCCGCCGTCTGGGGGACAATAATAATAATAAATTAATACACCCGGACAAATTCACTCGCGGTTAATTAGACCCAAAGTAAGCTCTAAGCTTGTGTTATGGAATCTAACTCACTGATACTACTACATATACATACACATATACTTTATAAGAATATATAATCGACACCCAGACGTCTTCGCCAACAACTATGTCTGCACATATTGTTGACTCCGGCCGGGAATCGAACCCGCAACCCCCGATACAGTAAGCGGTCTCACTGCCACTGTGCCAACGGGCTTGTCGACCAATATATTTATTATTTGTTTTGGGAGTACCAACAGCAACTTACATAAAAAGCTTAAGTTACACTATTGATATACAGCAGCCAGTTACATATACCCACGCATAGCTAAGCCTCCGTGGTCTAGTGGTTTGAGCGCCCGGCTCACGATCCGGAGGTTCCGGGTTCGATTCCCGGTGGGGATATCTCACAAAAATCACTTTGTAAGACTTTCCTCAATTTGGTTAGGGCATTGCAGGCTGAATCACCTGATTGCCCGAAAAGTAAGACAATTCCGTGCTTCGGAGGGCACGTTAAGCCGTCGGTCCCGGTTACTTTCTACGGATAGTAGTCGTTACATGAGCCATGTCAGAGGCCTTTGGCGGCTCAATAACTCTGACACCAGGATTGGTCAGGTTGACCATCCACTCGATGAAGAAGAAGACTTACATAATAAGCTTGAATTATACTATTGATATACAGCAGACAGTTACAGATACCCACGCATAGTTATAACTATATTACTTAACAAATCAAGACCATACGACATCTCATACGATATCATTTAACATTTCGATTCGTTCTTAGTGGAAACTATCCTATTACGTTAGTATAACATACAGGCCAATGTTACAGGCTTTTGTAACATACAGGCCACGGTTCAGGCTGTTTATAACATACATGCCAAAAGTACAGGTTGTTTGAAACATACAGGCCAATGTTACAGGCTTAAGTAACATACAGGCCACGGTTCAGGCTGTTTATAACATACAGGCCACGGTTCAGGCTGTTTATAACATACAGGCCACGGTTCAGGCTGTTTTTAACATACAGGCCAATGTTACAGGCTTTTGTAACATACAGGCCACTGTTACAGGCGGCCCTACCTGGTCGTCGTTGGCGATCGCCTCGGAGACCTTGACCCAGAGCCGCTGCGACTCGTTCTCGGCCTGCTGGTCCAGCCGCATCAGGAACCGCGGCAGGCGCTGCTCCTTCAGCACGGCCACGTCCAACAGGTTGAATTCGTCCTGTAACAATCAAAAAATATTAATAAGCTGTTTTTTGACGCCTTGGTGGTGTAGTGGTGTGTGCACTCGCCTGCCAAGACTGAGGTCCCCGGTTCGATCGAATACAATAGTTGGAATCACTACATATTATAAAACAACTAGCAGCGGCCCGCGGTTTTACCCGCGTTGTGCCCGTTCCCGTGGGAATTTCGGGATTTTTTTTACATAAAAACCTTCCTCTTGAATCACTCTACCTATTACAAAAAACCGCATCAAAATCCGTTGCGTAATTTTAAAGATTTAAGCATACAGACAGACAAACAGTGTGACAGACACGAAAAAGAGACGACTTTATTTATACTATGTAGTGAAAACAAAGTCAATATTTCGGGAATTTTTATTCATATAAACCTTCCTCTTGAATAACTCTATCTATTTAAAAAACCGCATCAAAATCCGTTGCGTAGTTTTACAGATCTAAGCATACATAAGGACAGACAGCGAAAAGCGACTTTGTTTTATACTATGTAGTGATAAGCTGTTTTTTTACGCCTCGGTAGTCTAGTGGTATGTGCATGCGCCTGCCGAGCCAAATAGGGGTCGAGCTGCACGTTGCTTAACAATCGCAATGAGCTACTATCGCTTAGTCAAACTGTGCTGCGAGTAGGTGAAGCTGTAGGCGTCGGCCCGGGTATAGCTAGCTCCTATCTTACCCCTGTTCAGTGGTGGCGTAAGACCTAAATTTAATGTGGGCAAGATTCAATTTTTCCCAAAAATTTTTTTGACAAAAATGTTTTTAGCGCGGCTTTTAAGTAATGCATAAATTTCCGGGGCGCGAGGCCCCCTGGGTCGGGCCCGCTCTATTATATGTATACACACTGGACTGGCAGTTACCATACAAATGACAGCTAATTTGTGTGGCAATTTGAAGCGCCCCTGCGAGTGTCCCGAGAACTAATTCTGACGTTCACTGCAAGCAAATAGGGGTACCACAGTCGACATAAGTCATAACAAATTTTAGTTCCATGGACTTTCGTATCTGCCTACAGTGGCCTACAGCGCCAAAATGGCGACACTCAAATTATTATGACAGCAGCCTGTCCAGTGTATATAATAGAGGTCAGTGCCGTCGGCGGGGCCCCCCGCCGCCCCTGCCCTGTCGCCCCCGTTGCCCCTGTCGCCCCTCTCAGCACTCACCCCGGTCTTCTTGTCCTTGATGTCGATGCGTCCGTCCCAGTACCCTTCCAAGGTCGCTATGGTGTCCTTTCCTTTCTTGATCCGTCCACTGATAGCGTTAGTCTGCTCGGCACTGCCTAGGAATGACTGAAATGAGATAAATATATGTATAATATAATCCTAACTAATATTATAAATGTGAAAGTAACTCTGACTGTCTGTTACGCTTTCACGCCAAAACTACTGAACTGATTTGAAAGAAATTTGGTACACAGTTATTCCAGAGCCTGAGAAAGGACATAGGCTAGTTTTTATCGCGAAATTCCCGCGGGAACAAGTACAACGCGGGTGAAACCGCGGGGAGCTGCTAGTATAATAATACACCCGGACAAATTCACACACGGTTAATTACACCCAAAGCAAGCTCTAAGCTTGTGTTATGGAATCTAACTCACTGATACTACTACATACACATACACAAATACTTTATAAGAATATATAACGACACCCAGACGTCGTCAACAACTATGTCTTCACATATTGTTACTCCGTTGAATCGAGCCCGCAACCCCCGACACAGTGAGCGCTCTCACTGCCACTGTGACAACGGGCTTGTTATAGTAGATTATACATATAGTATATTAATTAATGTATGTTTGTATGTATATACTTACCCTTAATTTGAATTCGATATCTGCATGGTACCCCGTATCAGGACACGTTATTTGTACCTGGAAACAATATTATACATGTTAAAAATATATATTCTTTCTTCACTATTACAATAAAGCTGAATAATTAGATTTTGGAACGAAGTTCCATAACGCGCGTTGCGAAAGGGGGCTAGACGGGTAAAATGGTAACGACATTTTTTAGGCCAGAGAGGGACAGACAGAGAAACTTGCACACGCCAGAGAGAGACAGACAGAGAAACATGCGCGAGAGAGAGCGCATGTTTCTCTGTCTGTCTCTCTCTGGCGTGCACATGTTTCTCTCTCTCTCTCTCTCTCTCTCTCTCTTAAAGAAAGCAAGCTAGATATTTTCGTGTCGTCTTTCTATTTCGCATTGAACAGTGTGGTGTCGCGACGATTATTTTTGTTGATAATAAATAAACTTCGTTCCATCCGGGTGTCCCTTGACACCTCTCAAGTTTTTTGTTTGATTTTTGCCTGATGGAGTTAGTGGTGTGTTGGTAGAAAGGTTGAGGTACAGGCAATAATACACTAGTTCACTTAGTAACGTATATTATTAAGACACATGTATTATCAGAGGCATAGGAGCGACTCCCTTTATATGGTAACTAGCAGCGCCCCGCGGTTTTACCCGCGTTGTGCCCGTTCCCGTGGGAATTTCGGGATAAAATGTAGCCTATAGCCTTCCTCGATAAATAGACTATCTAACAGTGAAAGAATTATTCAAATCGGTTCAGTAGTTTCTGAGATTAGCGCGTTTAAACAAACAAACAAACAAAACAAACTCTTCAGCTTTATAATATTAGTATAGATGTAATTAATAACAAAGTACATATTGTATGACGCTAGGCAACATAAGTTAGGTACAGATAAACGCGTCTATCTCAGAAAATACCAGTCCGGTCCTGAAAATTCTTTATGAATTACATAGCTAGATTCAAGAGGAACAATATGGGATAAAATTATCCCGATATTACCATAGGAACGGGTACAACCCGGGCAAAACTGCGGGGCACTGCTAGTACCAATACATAAAGTTTCATCATTATTTCTTTGAACGCCCTATACCAGTCACTACCAATCCGATGCGAATAATTCTTTTTGTAACGGATAGCCACATTCAACGGGAAGGTTATGGACTATCCCGGTCTTCTTCTTCTTCTTCATCGAGTGGATGGTCACCCTGACCAATCCTGGTGTCAGAGTTATTGAGCCGCCAAAGGCCTCTGACACGGCTCATGTAACGACTACTATCCGTAGAAAGTAACCGGGACCGACGGCTTAACGTGCCCTCCGAAGCACGGAATCGTCTTACTTTTCGGGAAATCATGTGGTTCAGCCTGCAATGCCCTAACCAAACTGAGGAAAGTCTCACAAAGGGATTTTTGTGAGATATCCCCACCGGGAATCGAACCCGGAACCTCCGGGTCGCGAGGCGGGCGCTCACACCACAAGACCACGGAGTGTACCCCGGTCGTCCCGCGGGCCCACCTTGCCCCCCAGCTCCATGCTGAGCGTGCCGATGACGAGCCCCTTGCAGTGCGCGTAGGGCGCCGTGGTGATGTAGGTCTCGCGCCAAGCCAACAGGTGCACTCGTGCGCACCCCTCCAGAATGGCAGACGTGGAGTTACCTGCGGGGGAGATACGATATGAGGGGGTGTAGATACGATAGATGGGGCTGTTGTTTCGATAATTAAGAGAGTACAGCTTATTTTTTAAATTAATGAATGAATTTAAATGATGAACGAACTTTGAATGAATGAACTTAAATGAATGAATAAACGAAATTAATTGAATGAACGAAATTAATCGAATGAACGAACTTAATTGAATGAACGAAATTAATTGAATGAACTAAATTAATTGAATGAACGAAATTAATTGAATGAACGAAGTTAATTGAAGGAATGAACTTTAAAAAATTAATGAACTTTGAATGACTGAATTTAATTTAATGAACGAACTTAAATTAATGATAGAACTTAAAACAATGAATGAACGAATGGAACACTCACCATAAAACTTGGACCTAGCCAAGAGGCTCCCTTCTATAACGAACCCCTCCTTCCTATTTGAAACGTAGAAAGCCGACACGGGCGGGTGATGCGATACCTGTAATACAATGTATTAGCCTGTAATGTCCCACTGCTGGGCAAAGGCCTCTCATCTCACTGAAGATATCAGTACAGTGAGGAGGATGTCGTAATCACCACGCTTGCCTAATGCATCATCTAGCATCATCATCATACTTAAATCGCCGATACACATCGAATTCGGGTATATAAGAGCCTTTCATTTAACGTATAAATGATGCGTGAAAGGGAGGGAGAATGGTAGGGGGCGTAGAAGGGGAAGAGAGAGTGAGAAGGAGGGAGAAGGAGTAAGACGGATGAAGAATGGTAGGGCGTAGAAGAGGGAAAGAGGATGACAGAGAGGGAGACGGAGGGAGAAGGAGTGAGACGGAGGGAGAATGGTAGGGGGCGTAGAAGGGGTGAGAAAGAGACAGAGAGAGAGGTTCATAGACAGTACCAACCTGCTCCGCCACATAAAAAGTGTAGCTATCCTTATGCTTCCAACAGCATCTGAAGATCTCCCCCAGCACGGGGTTGTAGGGCTTCTTCAGCCCCTTGGGCTTGCGGTACAGCCCCGACAGGTACCAGCGCACCACGCACTTGAAGCGGTGGTACGGGTCCTCTATCGATTGGGCCCTGGAAGGGACAAATAATATCCCGTAATAAAATAATATACCCGGACAAATTCACTCGCGGTTAATTAGACCCAAAGTAAGCTCTAAGCTTGTGTTATGGAATCTAACTCACTGATATACATACACGAATACTTTATAAGAATATATAATCGACACCCAGACATCGTCAACAACTATGTCTCACATATTGTTCTCTCTCCGTTGAATCGAGCCCGCAACCCCCGACGCAGTAAGCGCTCTCACTGCCACTGTGCCAACGGGCTTTTAAAATATTAAAAGTAAAAAGTATAAGCCTATAATGTCCCACTGCTGGGCAAAGGCCTCATCTCACTGAAGATATCAGTAATATCAGTATCAAAGGGTAAAAACGGGACCCTATTACTGAGACTTCGCTGTCTGTCCGTCCGTCTGTCACCAGGCTGTATCTCAAGATCGGTGATAGCTAGACAATTGAAATTTTCCCAGATGATGTATTTTTATTGCCACTTTAACAACAAATGCTACCCATACAACAAACGTGATTTTTTCCCGTATTCTAAAGTCTTCTTCTTCATCGAGTGGATGGCCAACCTGACCAATCCTGGTGTCAGAGTTATTGAGCCGCCAAAGGCCTCTGACATGGCTCAAGTAACGACTACTATCCGTAGAAAGTAACCGGGACCGACGACTTAACGTGCCCTCCGAAGCACGGAATCATCTTACTTTTCGGGCAATCAGGTGATTCAGCCTGCAATGCCCTAACCAAACTGAGGAATGTCTCACAAAGAGATTTTTGTAAGATATCCCCACCGGGAATCGAACCCGGAACCTCCGGGTCTTGAGCCGGGCGCTCATACCACAAGACCACGGAGGCTGGTGTTCTATTCTAAAGTACCGAACCCTCCGCGCGCATTCGACAATCCGACTCACACATGACCATTTTTTATTTACGGTTAAATAAATTTAAAAAACTTACTGAGCCAATATATCGGCGTGATAGTAGCTGTCTGCCAACTTGTCGAGGAAAGACCTCGGTTCCAAAATGAAGGTCGGCAGCACCACTTTGCTCAAATCCATTCCAGGACGGACCTGTTTCAACAGGAACCACAGCAAGGACTTGTTCTCCTCGCCTACCTCTTCCACTAACTCTCCGGCCTGGAAGAGGTAAAGAGGTTACATAAGATATAGCCTGAAAGAGGTAGAGGTTAAAAAAAGATATAGCCTGGAGATGGTCATGTTAGAAAAAGAGGCTAAACAAGTTATCCAGAGTACTTTCAAAAACGTACAAATCAGAAACATATATAACTAGGCACGCAGCGGTTTCACCCGCGTTGTACCCGTTCCCGCAGGAATTTCGTAGTAAAGTAGCCTATGTCCTTTCTCCGGCTCTGGACTAACTGTGTACCAAATTTCATTCAAATCGGTTCAGTAGTTTTGGCGTGAAAGCGTAACAGATAGACAGACAGACAGACAGACAGAGAGACAGACAGACAGACAAACAGACAGACAGACACAGAAAGACATTCAGACAGACAGAAAGACAGACAGACAGACAGACAGACAGATAGAAAGACATACAGACAGACAGACAGATAGACAGACAGACAGACATACAGAAAGACATACAGACAGACAGATAGACATACAGACAGACAGAAAGACATACAGACAGACAGACAGATAGACAGACAGACAGACATACAGAGTTACTATCGCATTTATAATATTAGTTAGGATTACAAGTTGTAATCTTTATCAATGTATACTTACATCAACCTCCCATGCCACCAAAATCATTTTTTACTGTCAATACTAATATGTACTACGAGTATAAAGCTGCAGAGTTTGTTTGTTTGAACGCGCTAATCTCAGGAACTACTGGTCCGATTTAAAACATTCCTTTTGTAAAGGATAACCACATTTAACGGGAAGGTTATAGGCTACTTTTCATCCTGAAATTCCCATGGGAACGGGTACAACGCGGGTAAAACTGTGGGGCGCTGCTATTTAAGATTACATCACACCCAATCTCCCTCCCCATCAACACCCAACCTCTACACTCACCACGCCCACATCCGTGTTGGTGTCCTCCACGTAGTTGGTCTGCACGCGCGCCAGCGCCTCCTCCCGCGGTGACGTCATAACGCCCCGCGACGCTTCGCTGTCCGTGTCCGACGCCGCACCGCACAACTCTGCGAGGTGCGAGCTTGTAGCGAGTCTACTTGTATTGGGTAGCAGTAGGGGAATAGGGCAGCTTACGAGAGAGACACACGATTGAAAGAGACAGATAGATATAGTGATAGATACGAAACGAATGAGACACATGTATATAGCTCAACTCGGATACTTTAGTCTGTTTGTTGGATACTACACAACTCTGCGAGGTGCGAGCTTGTAGCGAGTCTACTTGTATTGGGTAGCAGTAGGGGAATAGGGCAGCTTACGAGAGAGACACACGATTGAAAGAGACAGATAGATATAGTGATAGATACGAAACGAATGAGACACATGTATATAGCTCTACTCGGATACTTTAGTCTGTTTGTTGGATACTACACAACTCTGCGAGGTGCGAGCTTGTAGCGAGTCTACTTGTATTGGGTAGCAGTAGGGGAATAGGGCAGCTTACGAGAGAGACACACGATAGAAAGAGACAGATATATATTATAGTGATAGATACGAAACGAATGAGACACATGTATAGCTCTACTCGGATACCTTAGTCTGTTTGTTGGACACTACCACAACTCTGTGAGGTGCGAGTTTGTAGCGAGTCCACTATTGGGTAGCTAGCAGTAAGGGGATTGGGCAGCATACGAGAGGAGAGTGAAAGAGAGGGCGATAATAAATCACACGAGAGAAAGAGTGATATAGTGCCAGTTTGTCGAACACCGCACACCTCTGCGAGATGAGAGCTTGTACCGATTCTACTTGTATTGGGTAGCAGCATGGAAAAAGGGCAGCTTGAGATAGAGAGAGTGCAAGAGAGAAAACAGGATAATACAGCACGCGAGAGAAAGAGATAGATATAGTGATAGACACAAACGAAAGAGAAAATTACTATAATAGCTACTCGGACAACGCGCGCTCTGTGAGCTTGTAGCGGCACAATTTTTTGTCTACTTAACTATGTAGTTGACGTTAGGAAAGAAAAGACAATGAAATTCATTAGCTTATAGGATTGGGAGACGAGACAAGAGAGACAGTACAAAATACGAGTCGTAGAAGACATGCGAGGAGTCTCGTGAGACAGTTAGAGGTAGGATTAAAATATAAAGAGAGTTAGACAAGGATGGAACGATAGACATGATAAGACTAAATATATAAATATACTATACACAAAAAGACAGGAAAATAAACATTTTTATCGCTAGTAAAAATGTACTGATTACATTGTATGATAAGTGAGGAAGATAGTAAATATACTGTATTATAAAACTGTTAGTAAATATAATAAATAAATATGTTTGGATTTTAATATACGTACATATATGTACTCTTTTTTTTATTGTCACGACCAATGTCGTCAATTTTCCAGCCGAAGACGATTGCTCCTGAAGAGGAAAAAGGTTTAGAGATAGGGTAAGAATGAAATAAAATCACGAGATCTTTTTCCTCTTTAGGAGTAGTCGTCTTCGGCTGGAAAATTGACGGCATTGGTCGTGACAATAAAAAAAAGAGTAATAATAAATATACCAACCATTATTACTACAAAACACCTCACTCCTAGATTCCAAGTCCATACGGCAGCCATTTTCTATTTTAGCAAAGTCTGACAAAATGGCGGAATCAACAGAGAACTTTCGATCGTTTAGCACAGTACATAACGTGGCCGGTTCCGAAAATTGTCTTGTCAGTTTCTTTTGACGTTTTAGAAGAGAGAAAATGGACGATCGCCGGCGAGATTTGTCTTTGAATTTTGGCGATTCGCTTGGCTCCATTTTGTTGGTGGCGTGGGAGATTGGCGTGGTGGGAGATTGGTGTGGTGGGAGATTGGTGAGGTGAGAGATTGGTGAGGTGGGAGATTGGTGAGGTGGGAGATTGGTGAGGTGGGAGATTGGTGAGGTGGGAGATTGGTGAGGTGGGAGATTCAGGTCATGTGACTGTTGGTGAAATTTGAATATAACTAAACAGAATTTACGTTTCTATTGAAATTTTGAAGTTTTTTTAAAGTATGTTTAAATTAAATCACTTCATTTCTTGATGTTATATTGTTTTTCTTATACTTAACACAGTTTTAAAGTTCATTATTGAGAAATGACACTTTGTTTATGTTTCGGTAAATATTATATTTTTGGTTCAGTTATTATAACTTTACTAGCAGCGCCCCGCGGTTTTACCCGCGTTGTGCCCGTTCCCGTAGGAAATCCGGGATAAAATGTAGCCTATAGCCTTCCTCGATAAATAGACTATCTAACAGTGAAAGAATTATTCAAATCGGTTCAGTAGTTTCTGAGATTAGCGCGTTTAAACAAACAAACAAACAAACAAACAAACAAACAAAACAAACTCTTCAGCTTTATAATATTAGTATAGATTAAAACAACATAAATTAAAGTATTGGCCTGTAATGCCCCACTGCTGGGCAACTTATTTGGCTTCTCACGATGATATTAGTTCATCTTTTTAGTACACATTGCTGAACAAATGTCAGTACAATACTAGGATTTAATTATTTCTTCAAACACGCTACCTTTGGATTGACCAATCATATTTATAAACATACTAGCTTTTACCCGCGACTTCGTCCGCATTAGATTGTTACTTTGGACAGTAGTTTTATTTTTAACCTTAAGGATCTTACCAAAGTATAAAATTTCAGCAAAATCGGTTCAGTAGTTTTGGCGTGAAAGCGTAACAGACAGACAGACAGACAGAGTTACTTTCGCATTTATAATATTATAGTATATAGTATAGTATAGTATAGTATAGTATAGTATAGTATAGTATAATAGTATATAGTATAGTATGGAAGTATGGATAGTATGGATAGTATGGATACTAGCTGTGCCCTGCGGTTTCACCCGCATTTATTTAGTCAATGCTTACCGTTTAAACCTTCCCTGGACTTTCATGAATATTTCAAGACCAAAATTAGCCAAATCGGTTCAGCCGTTCTCGAGTTTTAAGCAGACTAACGAACAGCAATTCATTTTTATTATATAGATTTCTCTAACACACATTAGAAGTAAGACTGTATGTCTTACTGGCAGCACCCCGCGGTTTCACCCGCGTTGTACCCGTTCCCGCAGGAATTTCGCAATAAAAACTAGCCTATGACCTTTCTCAGGCTCTGGACTAACTGTGTACCAAATTTCATTCAAATCGGTTCAGTAGTTTTGCCGTGAAAGCGTAACAGACAGACAGAGTTACTTTCGCATTAATAATATTTGTTAGGATACATAGGTTATATCCACTTATTTCTACGGTGAACAAGTAAACCCGCGGGGTATCTAAATGAGCTGTCAGTAACCTGCACATAACGCATCGACAGACAGACAATCCGTCAGTACCATCTGCGTATTATAAACACAAGTATTGATTAGGATTGTAGCACAGTAAGAGAGAGAGATATGACGAGATATGCGATGATTGTAGCGATAAAATCAATTGTGTTTTATTCGTGTTGAGCTTTGATAATTTTCTAGTTTACCTTTCTGGATTTTAACGGCTTTGAAGGCTGTATGAAGCATGCTAATAAGCTCATTTGTTACGCAAAATCTATAATAATATTATTATTATTATAAAGCTGAAGAGTTTGTTTTGTTTGTTTGTTTGTTTGTTTAAACGCGCTAATCTCAGAAACTACTGAACCGATTTGAATAATTCTTTCACTGTTAGATAGTCTATTTATCGAGGAAGGCTATAGGCTACATTTTATCCCGGATTTCCTACGGGAACGGGCACAACGCGGGTAAAACCGAGGGGCGCTGCTAGTCTATAATAATATTATAAAGCTGCAGAGTTTGTTTGTTTGTTTGAACGCGCTAATCTCAAGAACTACTGGTCCGATTTTAAAAATTATTTTTGTAATGGATAGCCACATTCAACGTCAAATGTCATCCTGAAATTCCCACGGGAACGGGTACAACGCGGGTA
This sequence comes from Cyclophora albipunctata, assembly GCA_963082685.1. Classification (NCBI taxonomy): domain Eukaryota; kingdom Metazoa; phylum Arthropoda; class Insecta; order Lepidoptera; family Geometridae; genus Cyclophora; species Cyclophora albipunctata. The sequence continues at coordinate 4,065,180 of OY720135.1, read as the reverse complement.
AAACAGCGGGGCGTTGCTAGTTAATTATATGACTAATTATGTTGGATTTCCAAAATATATATATTTTTTAAATAAGTGAGAGATTGAAATCTCCAAATCGCATCGCATGTGGTGGGTAACGAGCTTTAAACAATATTATTTTGTTCCGATTACGTCATAATACACTTGACCGGTGTAATACCATTCCGTTTATAGCTACCGGTATGTTTTTATTTAGTAAAGCTTAGCTTGTATAAGTTGGTATTGAAATCTTATCTATTACTAGCTTCGCCCCGCGGTGTCACCCGCTTTGTACCCGTTCCCGCGGGAATTTCGGGATAAAATGTATCCTATGTGTTAGCCTGATGTATAACCTATATTACTGTAAAGTTTCATCCAAATCCGTCCATGGGTAGTTATTCAAATCCGTCCTGTAATTTTTTATAGCAACAATCTTCACAAACTTTCGCATCACTACATAGTATAAAACAAAGTCGCTTTCCGCTGTCTGTCCCTATGTATGCTTAGATCTATAAAACTACGCAACGGATTTTGACGCTGTTTTTTTAAATAGATAAAGTGATTCAAGAGGAAGATTTATAAGTATAAACATTCCCGAAATTCCCACGGGCACAACGCGGGTAAAACCGCGGGGCGCTGCTAGTAGTATAATAAATATTGTGTTAATTTGTCAAAATTTTTTAATTCTAGCCACCAATGTGGCAAAAAAAATTTCGATTCTCGCCCGGAGTTAACAATATGTGAAGACATAGTTGTTGGCGACGTCTGGGTGTCAATTATATATTCTTATGAAGTATTCGTGTATGTACAGTAGTAGTATCAGTGAGTTAGATTCCAAAACACAAGCGTACAGCTTACTTTGGGTCTAATTAACCGTGTGTGAATTGGTCCGGGTATATTATTTTTAATCATAATTAATAAATTATTCATTTAACTAATTTTGGCATCATATATTCAAAATGGCGGTTGGCGCTCATATGCATACTGCCTTTTACGTCATACTTACGTCAAAAAACGCGAATATTATTCTTTTTTTTACCTTTACAAAAGCAAAACACATTTTTCCTCGATAAACTATTTGAATGCACTCTATAAAAAAATCGTGACAATATTATTAACATTATTATCAAGTCCTTTACTTAGAAACGTGAATTCACTTATTGATAAATAATATAATCTATACTAAGCTGCCACACTAAAATGGAACTGGGCAGGTCATGTCTCCAGAATGCATCCGGATCGATGGGCTGGGATCTCCACAGACTGGGAGTTCCAGAATGTTCGGAGAGCTCGCGCTAGACCTCCCACGAGGTGGAGGAAGGAACTGGAAGACTTTGACAAGGAGTGGAAAGAAGTGGCGAAAGATAGGTCCAGGTGGAAAGAATTGGGGGACACCTATGCTCAGCAGTGGGACACAGCAGGTTAAATTAAAAAAATACTAATATTATAAAGAAGTAAAATTTGTAAGTTTGTTTGTTTGTATGTTCGAGCTAATCTCGGGAATTACAAGTCCGATTTGAATAATTCTTTTTGTAATAGATAGCCACATTCAACGGGAAGGTCATAGGTTATATTTCATCCCGATATTCCCACGGGCACGGGCACAACGCGGGTAAAACTGCGGGGTGCTGATAGTCTATAGTTCTATACTAATATTATAAAGCTGCAGAGTTTGTTTATTGGTTTGAACGCTAATATCAGAAACTACTGGTCCGATTTGAAAAATTCTTTCAATGTTGGATAGTCCATTAATCGAGGAAGGCTATAGGCTATTTTTCATCTCGAAATTCCCGCGGGAACGGGCACAATAAGAGTAAAACCGCGGGGCGCTGCTAGTCTATTATATAAGACTAACCGCACCCCGCGGTGTTACCCGCGTTGCACCCGTTCCCGCGGGAATTTCGCAATATAATGTATCCCATGTGTTATTCTGATGTATAACCTATATTACTGTAAAGTTTCATCCAAATCCATCAGGTAGTTTTTACGTGAAAAACATACATCCTCACAAACTTTCGCATTTATAATATTTACAGGAATATAAAGAATATCTGTATAATTTATTTATTAGCTAAACAGAAAATGTCACACAGCACCAACAGCGCCCCGCGGTTTTACCCGCGTAGTGCTCGCTCCCGTGAGAATTTCGGGAAGAAAGATAGCCTATAACCTTCTCATTGAATGTGGATTCTTACTAGAGACGAGATATCAAATGCCAAAAATACAAAAAAACATAGAGTCGAATGGAGAACCTCTTTCGGATTTCGAAGTTGATTAGAACAAGTTGATTTTCAAATAGCCTTATTATCGAAATCTGTTAGTATTTTATTGCAAAAGGTCATACATTGTCTACAACATACCTAATCTAGAATTAGCCTTGTCGCCGACAAGGTTGAATTGCGAATCACTACATAGAATAAAATAAAGTCGTCTCTGTTTCGTGTCTGTTTGTCTGTTTGTCTGTATGCTTAAATCTTTAAAATTACGCAACGGATTTTGATGCGATTTTTTGTAATAGGTAGAGTAATTCAAGAGGAAGGTTTTTATGTAAAAAAAATCCCGAAATTCCCACGGGAACGGGCACAACGCGGGTAAAACCGCGGGGCGCTGCTAGTGTATTATAAATTCAATAATCTATCTCTACTTCACTACATAGTATAACTGGCAGTGCCCCGCGGTTTTACCCGCTTTGTGCCCGTTCCCGTGGGAATTTCGGGAATTTTTATACATATAAACCTTCCTCTGGAATCACTCTATCTATTAAAAAAACTGCATCAAAATCAGATCAAAGATCTAAGCATACATAGGGACAGACAGACAGCGGAAAGCGACTTTGTTTTATACTATGTAGTGAAACAAAATCAAAATCGCTTTCCGCTGTCTGTCCCTATGTATACTTAGATCTTTAAAACTACGCAACGGATTTTGACGCGGTTTTTATAATAGATAGAGTGATTCAAGAGGAAGGTTTATATGTATAAAAATTCCCGAAATTCCCACGGGAACGGACACAGCGCGGGTAAAACCGCGGGGCGCTGCTAGTAATATTATAAAGGTGAAGAATTTTGTTTTTTTTCGTTTGAAAGCGCTTATCTCAAAAACGACCAATCCAATTTGAATAATTCTTTTTGTAATGGATAGCCACATTCAACGGGAAGGTTATAGGCTATTTTTCATTCCGAAATCCCCACGGGAACGGGTACTACGCGGGTAAAACTGCGTGGCGCTGCTAGTTCAGTATGATAAGTGCAAATCGTGTGAGTTTAAAAGTATGTAGAACATTAAAATTGAGTGTAATCCGAGTAATCTATACTAATATTATAAAGCTGAAGAGTTTGTTTTGTTTGTTTGTTTGTTTGTTTGTTTGTTTAAACGCGCTAATCTCAGAAACTACTGAACCGATTTGAATAATTCTTTCACTGTTAGATAGTCTTTTTATCGAGGAAGGCTATAGGCTACATTTTATCCCGGATTTCCTACGGGAACGGGCACAACGCGGGTAAAACCGCGGGGCGCTGCTAGTTAGTAGATAAAAAGATTTACTTTTCAATCAAACTTTTTTAAACATGTCTTGTTTGATATCACCCTTACTGTACTGATATCTTCGGTGAGACGAGGCCTTTGCCCAGCAGTGGGACATTACAGGAACTTTTTCTTAAACTACACATGTACATCAAAAGTTACGATGAAGTAAAAATTACTGTTATATCGAAAAATTTTTTTACTTTTATTAAGTTTAAAAAAATTATGCGTGATTTTGAAATGTCATTTTTTGAAACGAGCCTTATACGCGAGTCAATGTATTTTTTTTGTAACTGTTTTTGTTTGAGGGTACCAACAGACTTTTTATTTGAATTTTTTAACACATCACATTTACTTAATAGTGATTACTATGTTCTTGTTATTTTTTACTTTTTGAAAACTTTTCCGACATCTTCCACGAGTCTTTCTCTCGCATCGAGAGGGTTGATTTCTCCTTCTCTTTTTCAATATCGATTCACGAAAAAAGGTATATCTTACACCAATATCACTAGCACTTATTATCTACAAATATAAAAATCAATGCCACTTTTCGTTGTAATGTTACAACTCAAGAACGGGCTGACCTATCCAAACCAAATGTTTAGGGTTTGTTCGGACTATTTAGTAGATGGTTTATGTGAAGTTTTCACAAAATTGAGAGGTTCTTAAATTCCCACGGGAACGGGCACAACGCGGGTAAAACCGCGGAACGACATATATATATCACTACATAGTATAAAATAAAGTCGTCTCTGTTTCGTGTCTGTTTGTCTGTATGCTTAAATCTTTAAAATTACGCAACGGATTTTGATGCGGTTTTTTGTAATAGGTAGAGTGATTCAAGAGGAAGGTTTTTATGTAAAAAAAATCCCGAAATTCCCACGGGAACGGGCACAACACGGGTAAAACCGCGGGGCGCTGCTAGTATATTGTAACACAACTCACACAGCCACATTACATATCTATACTAATAGTATTGAGAGGTAAAATTTGTAAGTTTGTTTGTTTGTATGTTCGAGGTAATCTCAGGAATTATCAGTCCGATTTGAATAATTCTTTTTGTAATAGATAGCCACATTCATCGGGAAGGTTATAGGCTATTTTTCATCCCGAAATTACCACGGGAACGGGTACAACGCGGGTGAAACCGTGACGCGCAGCTAGTTACATATATTTTGTTAAACTAAAACTGTTCTTTCCAACGTAATTACGATACACTTTGCACAAACACACTAAACTATGTAATCTCTCTTATCAGCGTTATCAGACGCACAGACACACGTCTAGTCGCGTACAAGTATGAGTAGGTACTGGAAAACATTGTTTTAAATTATCACTATACAGGGTGGTCAAATATTTGAGTTTTTTTTTTTATATTTGTTTTTGGCAGTTTGGTGTGATTATTTCAATGTGTTTTTTTACCGATTATTTCTTGGTTCCGGTTGTTTCATATTTTATTATCTTTTTTTTTTATTTGTTTTTGGTATGGTGCGTAATATTTTAATGTTTTTTTGAATTTGGGCGGTCTAAAAACTCTAACACTAGGGTTGGCCACTAATCTTGTTGGAAAAAAATCATTTTTTTTTTCAATATTAATCCCTATATATTTTGAAATACTATTTTGTTTTATTAAAACATGCAAAAAAACATACCCAAAAAATACTAAACGGGAAATAAAATGTATTTAGTTACATTAGGGGCGCGTGGTGATAACGACATCCTCCTCACTGTACTGATATCATTAGTGAGATGAGAGGCCTTTGCCCATCAGTGGGACATTACAAGCTTACTTTACTATACATACGTCTCATGACACCCTGTATTTAATATTAATATGACGGTAAAACATAAATAATGAGGAAGGAAAATTAATCTAATATAAGTAATACTAATAACAGAACATACAACATATTAAATAAGTTATGTAAGAATATAGTTTTTTAATATATTTATCAGCAGTAATTAACCCACATTGTGCCCGTTCCCGTGGGAATTTCGGGATGAAAAGTATCCCAAAAGCGTCCTCGTGAATCTACAAACCTAGCCAAAAAAAACATAATACCTCTCTTTTACTCAGAGTGGCAATTTATTAAACATAGCAGCGCCCCGCGGTTTTACCCGCGTTGTGCCCGTTCCCGTGCGAATTTTGAGATGAAAATTAGCCTATAACCTTCCCGTTGAATAGCTGTCCAATACAAAAAGAATTATTCGAATCTGACTGGTTGTTTCTGACGTTAGCGCGTTCAAACATACAAACTCTGTAGCTTTATAATATTAGTATAGATTTATTTTTCTTGTTTCTGGTTAAGCCTATCCCATATTGTCACAACCCATAACACTTCCTATTTTATTCAGTGTTAAAAAAAACTTTTTTTTGTAAAATAAAAAGATTTTTTCGTTAAAGTATGAAATCACCCTGTATGTAATACACCAACTTGAACACTATGACGTAATGTTTCTTTACGTTAGTCAAACAGAAAAACTCGTTTCGAAATTAGCATAATTATGATTATTTCGTGTGATAATGAATTTACAATGCCATTCAGTACGTTGTGCCATTTTTGGAAAGATTCACTGCCAAAGATAGTTTTCGAAAATATGTTCACAAATATATACACCCGGCCAAATAATAATTAGACCCAAAGTAAGCTCTAAGCTTGTGTTATGGAATCTAACTCACTGATACTACTACATATACATACATTAATCCTTACTAATATTATAAATGCGAAAGTAACTCTGTCTGCCTGTCTGTTTGTCTGTCTGTCTGTTTTATTAAAAAAATATTTTTACCCGACTGCGACAGAAGGAGGGTTTTGTTTAATGTGTAGGGGAGGTCAATGTAAGGGTAAAGCCAAGTTTGTGGGGTGTTCGTGTCCCACGGCCGCCATCTTGGAAAAAGGGGTTGAAATGCTTATGTCATAAACTATCGGTCGGATCGGTCTCATAAAAAAAAAATATATGTTACAAATTAAATTACTTATCAAAAAATATATTTTTTTGGAACGAAGTTCCTTATCGCGCGTTGCGAAAGGGGGCTAGACGGAAAAAATGGTAACGACATTTTTTAGGCCAGAGAGGGACAGACAGAGAAACTTGCGCACGCCAGAGAGAGACAGACAGGCATGTTTCTCTGTCTGTCTCTCTCTGGCGTGCACATGTTTCTCTGTCTGTCTCTCTCTCCCTCATAGAAAGCAAGCCAGATATTTTTGTTTCGTCTTTCTATTTCGCATTGAACAGTGTGGTGTCGCGACGATTATTTTTGTTGATAATAAATAAACTTCGTTCCATCCGGGTGTCCCTTGACACCTCTCAAGTTATATTTTGTTACATACAACTACGACTATTTTGTCAGTTGAGTTGAGTACGATAGAGTAACGTGCTATACTTCTTTCGGCGATCGATTTTTTCGGTGCGGATAAGTGTGCGAGTCCGAGACTTCGATTCGTTCGACGACTTCGGCTCGGATAAATGTGCGTTAACCTTTATTGATCAATGACCAATGACAATCCATCAACCACAAATCGGATAATTTTGTTTTATCTAGGCTAAACTCAATTTTGACATTATAAAATATGAAGAGTGATTTTTAGTTTTCGTTTGTTTGTTTGAACGCGCTAATCTCAGAAAGTACCCGTCAAAGAATAATAATTCTTTTGTAATAGATGGCCAGATTCGACGGGAAGGTTACCTATAGGTTATTTTTCATCCCGAAATTCCCACAGTAACGGGAATAACCCGGGTAAAACCGGGGGCTCTGCTAGTGATCTAATAAAGATATTTAAATATGAACTTGACCAGTTTTTCTTTCATTCTTACCGCTCCTGACAATTTTCCCCGCCACGTACACATTCTGTGACGTGAAGCGCTCGTCTCGTCTCTCACTCTGGTTAGCTTCGTATGAAGCCGAGGGTAGTTTTTCAAGGTTTATGAGTGCGTACTTGTCTGGTATAGGCGAACGGAGTTGAGGGTAGGTCGGTGATCGCCTAGAATAGTCGGGTATAACGTAAAAGTATACAGAATTTAAGATACTGTTGTTTAGGTTAAAAAGACACTACTCATTTTGAATTGCAACGACGTTTGCGGTTTACCCGCGTTGTACCCGTTCCCGCTCGCGATAAAAATTAGCCTATGTCTTTTCTCAGGATCTGGACCAACTGTGTACCAAATTTCATTCAAATCGATTCAGTAGTTTTGGCGTGAAAGCGTAACAGACAGACAGAGTTACTTTCGCATTTATAATATTAATAGTTAGGACTAGCAGCGCCCCGCGGTTTGTATGTATAACCGGTACAACACGGGTAAATCTGCGACGCACTGCTAGTGTAAAATAAAGTGAAGTTTCCGTAAACGAAGTTTCAATTCAAAATTACAGTTATTTAAACCGTTTTTACCTATATCCAGTTACACCGTCATCACTAGAAGAGCTATACTTCCTAAACCTCTCCAGAGATGGCGCCGTTTTAGTAATAATAATATTCTCCGGTGGATCACAAATAACTTCATCGTCAACCATCTTTTTCTTCGGCAATTTTTTCAAAAAAACATCATCGTTTTCCGAATCCGTCTTAACGCCAGAGTCTCTAAGCTCACTGATGCGTTTCTGAGTGAATTTCGTCGACGGCGTCGAACTTCGTCGAGGGACCTTGCTAAAATGTTTGACCAGGTGCTGTTCGACAAGTGTGGGTGTAGATTTCTTCTTTTCCGTCGTTATTGGTAGCTTTGGCAGGTCGAAACACTTTAATATTGGACTGCGCAAGTATCCAATGTTCATAGGACTGGATGCTAAGCTTTTTGAAGTCATTTTCTTTTTTACATCGGTTCTGTACATTGACGACGCGCTCACGGATTGCTTTTCTGAGGAAGGTCGTTCTATGTAATCTTTCTTCCATAAAAAGTCTAATAATCCCCCCTTTTCTTCAGGACTTTGGGAATCTGAAGATGGATCTTTCATAAACTCGATGGATTCGACGAATTGCGACCATTTCGATCGGGATTTCGGTTTGTCCGTCTTTTGGTATACTAGCTTTCGGTCAAGTGAAGTGATTCTTTTGGGTGAATATCCGCGCACAGACATCAGAGGAGAGCTACAAGACGATGGATCTGATATTTTTAATACTGTTTCATTTATTTTGCAATTTTTTTTGTTTTTGAAGATGAAGAAGATATTGCATTTATTTTAACATTTATTTGTTTAGTTAAGATTATTAGAAATATTGATCAATAATTAATTAATTATATAATCGGAATATATAAATATATTTTTCAAAATATTTTTTTGTCAAGACCAACATATAAGTAAGCCACAAATAGGATAGTCATATTTTACACATAAGAAAATCCATTTGACAAGATTCGTAGTTTGATTTAATTCAAACACGCAATATATTATTATCATTTCATATACACATTCAAGTATATAAGACCATTATTTTGAGCATAACGAATTATATATATTTAATAGTTTAATTAAATCCAAACATATTTATTATAATATATTGTGTTGTACATGACATGGTATACACCATGACAGTTGTCAAGTGCAGATAAAATATAGAATGAATATATGAAAATATATTAAATAATGAGTAAGTCAGAAGTATGTACATATAGAGTATTATATACATAAAAATTATAGCCATACACGAACATACACAACGAACAACATTTTGTAGTAACGTATAGCAAATATATATATACGTATATATTAAAATACAACATAAATCAGAAATATAGCGATACAGACAAACAGTGCCAAAAATATTGAAACATTTAAATCAGAATCAAAATTCAAAATTAAAATTATTAATTTGAATTATCAGAAACTATTAGAAGCATAGCTAAAAGTAATCAAAGTCTCAGAAGTACTCAGAGAAGTATCAGATATTCAGAACCGATTTTCATGACAAACAAACATATTTTTTCCACTCCAAACGCCTCCCAACCCTATCGAAAGTAATATATATATTTTTTGCTTTCTAAGCAGTTTCTTTTGAGTACTCAACCTACAGAAGCACCACAAAAAGTTATCCTTCATAGTAAAACTATAATAGTTCCATCTTTGCCATAACAGCCAACGTGGTCTTGTGGTTTGAGCGCTCGGTTCACGATCCGAAGGTACCGGGTTCGATTCCCGGTGGGGACAATATCTCACAAAAGTCCCTTTATGAGACTGTCCTCAGTTCGGTCAGGGCATTGCAGGCTGAATCACCTGATTGCCCGAAAAGTAAGACGATTCCGTGCGGAGGGCACGTTAAGCCGTCGGTCCCGGTTACTCTCTACGGATAGTAGTCGTTACTTGAGCCGTGTCAGAGGCCTTTGGCGGCTCAATAACTCTGACACCGGGATTGGTCAGGTTGACCAATCCCGGTGACTCGATGAAGAAGATCTTCGCCCTGTTGCTGCAGTACCGTGAAAAGTAAGTGTCTCACCGTGTTCATTAAAATGTTTTTCTAGTTCCTCATGTGAGATGTTCGTCTGTGTCGCTGGTGCCTCCGCAGCTATAGTCTGTTCGGGTCTTGAGCGGGAACATCTGGAAATAAATAACATTTTATATATATGAATAAAATCTAGCAGCGCCCCGCGGTTTTACCCGCGTTGTACCCGTTCCCGTGGGAATTTCAGGATGAAAAGTAGCCTATAACCTTCCCGTTGAATGTAGCTATCTATTACAAAAATAATTATTCAAATCGGACCAGTAGTTCCTGAGATTAGCGCACAAAACAAACAAACTCTGCAGCTTTATAATATTAGTATTGATATAAATAAAACCTAGCAGCGCCTCGCGGTTTTACCCGCGTTGTTTCTACATGTTTCTCTGTCTGTCTCTCTCTCTCTCTCTCTTATAGAAAGCAAGCCAGATATTTTCGTTTCGTCTTTCTATTTCGCATTGAACAGTGTGGTGTCACGACAATTATTTTTGTTGATAATAAATAAACTTCATTCCATCCGGGTGTCCCTTGACACCTCTCAAGTTTTTTATACATATAAACCTTCCTCTTGAATCACTCTATCTATTTAAAAAAACCGCGTCAAAATCCTTGCGAACAGACAGACAGACAGTCGCGGCCGGGACCTTTGTTTTATCATATGTAGTGATGAATCGCCGGAGTGTATGTACGCGCATAACTTCAGAACGACTGCACCAAATTGGATGATTATTTTTTATGTGTTCCTTATAGTCAGGACAAGGTTTTAATTAATTTCGAGATAAAAACTATCCTATGTCCATTCTCAGGCTCTGGACTAACTGTGTACCAGATTTCATTCAAATCGGTTCAGTAGTTTTGGCGTGAAAGCGTAACAGACAGACAGAGTTACTTTCACATTTATAATATTGTCATAATATTGCCATGTCGGAGGCCTTTGGCGGCTCAATAACCCTGACACCAGGATTGGTCAGGGTGACCATCCACTCGATGAAGAAGAATTTATAATATTAGTTAGGATGTTACCTGAGCATAGCATTGGTGCAGCGGAGGGCGAGCTCGAGCCCGTCGAGCCAGCAGTGGCCGGCGGCCTGCGACGGCGCGCGGAAGATCAGGTGCGCCGTCGGCAGCGGCTGCACTACTGCGCCTGCACATATACATTCATTTACTGCCAGCCCCGCGGTTTTACCCGCGTTGTGCCCGTTCCCGTGGGAATTTCGGAAATTTTTATACTTATAAACCTTCCTCTTGAATATCTCTAGCTATTTAAAAAAAACCGCGTCAAAATCCGTGCAGTAGTATTTGAGTTTATCGCGGACAGAGAGACAGACGCGGCCGGGGACTAAGCGTACCTATAGTCTCGTTATGCGGGCACTACTACTACATAGTGTTATGTGTACTAATGTACCGATAGCGGGGTGCTAGTGTATAACATAGTGCGGTGTACTAACGTACCTCTAGTCTTATTATGGGCACTACTAGTACATAGTGTGGTGTACTAACGTACCTCTAGTCTTGTTATGGGCACTACTAGTACATAGTGTGGTGTACTAACGTACCTCTAGTCTTATTATGGGCACTACTAGTACATTGTGTGGTGTACTAACGTACCTCTAGTCTTGTTATGGGCACTACTAGTACATTGTGTGGTGTACTAACGTACCTCTAGTCTTATTATGGGCACTACTAGTACATAGTGTGGTGTACTAACGTACCTCTAGTCTTGTTATGGGCACTACTAGTACATAGTGTGGTGTACTAACGTACCTCTAGTCTTATTATGGGCACTACTAGTACATAGTGTGGTGTACTAACGTACCTCTAGTCTTGTTATGGGCACTACTAGTACATTGTGTGGTGTACTAACGTACCTCTAGTCTTGTTATGGGCACTACTAGTACATTGTGTGGTGTACTACAGACCTTCAGTCTTGTTATGGGCACTACTACTACATAGTGTGGTGTACTACCGTATCTATAGTCTCGTTATGGACACTACTACTACTACGTTTTATGTGTACTGACGTACCTATAGTCTCGTTATGCGGCCCCCGCGGCGCCCAGATGCTCTGCTCCAGCGGGTGGTACAACTTGAAGCAGAAGCCGTCTTTCTTCGACGGCCGCTCGATCACCTGGCACGACGTCAGCAGCACGGTGCCCACCCAGTGGCTGCTCTGGAAGATTGGACGAATGTGTGGGTCAAGTACACTGACCTCTATTATATACACTGGACAGGCTGCTGTCATAATAATTTTGTGCCTATTTGAGTGTCACCATTTTGGCGCTGTAGGCCACTGTAGGCAGATACGAATGTCCATGGAACTAAAATTAGTTATGACTTATGTCGACTGTGATACCCTATTTGCTTGCAGTGAACGTCAGATCCCGGGACACTCGCAGGGGCGCTTCAAATTGCCACACAAAATTAGCTGTCATTTGTATGGTAACAGCCAGTCCAGTGTGTATATAATAGTGGTCAAGTAAGATAAATGTTAAGTGAGGACAAATATGTGGGTGAAGTTTTGTAAGATTTATTCTGTAATATTGTTCAAATTGTGAGTTTAGTTTTGTAAATTGTACGAAAATTGTGTTTGAAATTGTGTAAGATTATCTGTAAGAGTGTACAAATTGTGTTGAGAGTTTTGTAAGATTGTGAGTTGAGAGTTTTGTAGATAGTTAGATGAGTTTGAAGTTTTGTAAGATTCTAATCTGTACGATTGTACATTTTTTTTCTTTTTTGTAAGATAATACAAAAAAAATGTTATAACTCGAAATGACTGAGTATATGTAGTACTAACCGCGCCCCGCAGTATTACCCACGTTGTACCCGTTCCTGCGGGAATTTCGGGAATAAAAGTATGCTCTTTCACGCAAAAACTACTGGACGGATTTGGATGAAACTTTACAGTAATATAGGTTATACATCAGAATAACACATGGGATACATTTTATCCCGAAATTCCCACGGGAACCGGTACAACGCGAGTAACTCCGCGGGGCGCGAATAGTTTATAACATTAGTAGTATATGTATGATTATTATTTGTTCAAACGGGAATTTACGTATTCTGTAGGTTACTGTTGAGAGTTCGTCAACACGTTTCGGTCACGTCCGGTGACCTTCGTCAGGAGGTGGGTGAAGCGAGAGCGACAGGGTCTTTCCCCGCACTCAACAGGTTGAGGGACACTCAAAAGTAACCTCCGTCGTACGTAAGTTCCCGTTTGATCAAATAACAATGACATCAACGTACGTTTCAATTAATACAAATATATGTATAATACTAGCTGCGCCCCGAGGTTTCACCCGCGTTGTACCCGTTCCCGCGGGAATTTCGGGATGAAAAATTGATGTTGTCCGATTCTCGGACCTACCCGATATACACACAAAATTTCGTGAGAATCGGTAGAGCCGTTTCAGAGGAGTTCAACCACGCACCCCGTGACACGAGAATTTTATATATGATATTTTCAACTTACTTTCACCTTAGGTGTCTTGTATAGGAGCAGCAAGCCAGGTTTCAGGACGCACCACAGTTTCGTCCATGATTTCAGGGAGCCTCGTACCTGAAGACATACAACAAAATGGCGTCTATATAAAAAAAAAATTAACTTCCGGACTTGACAAAAAAATAGTATTTTTATTAATTTTTTCGTCAAAAAATAGTCTTTTTATTTATTTTTTGGCCAAGAAATAGTTTTTTTATTAATTTTTTTTTTTGACAAAAATTACAGACACCTTCTAACGAGTTCAAAACTGAATTAAGACGACAGAATATACGAGCCCGAATGCGGTAAAAAAAGTTGCCATATTTCATAAAACATTGCCAGGCATCACAAAAAACTGCCAGGCATCATAAAACACTGCCAAGCATTATAAAACACTGCCAGGCATCATAAAACTTGCCAAGCATCATAAAAAAATGCCAGACATCAAAAAATCTGCCAGTCACCATAAAAAATTGCCAGACATCATAAAAAATTGCCAGACATCACAAAAACTGCCTGGCATCATAAAAATATTGCCAGACTTTGTAAAAATAAGTACCTTTAGCCAATCAGCTAACACAACCACGGACGGATCTTCTATAGAGTGTAGGAGTGCAGAAGCCGCTCGTTTTTTCTCTCTTCTGAAATAAAACGGTGAACATTAATTACTACTCCCCGCGATTTAACCCTTGCTGTATCCGTTCCCGTGGGAATTTGGGGAGTTTTTATACACATAAACGTTCCTTTTGAAACACTCCATCTATTTTAAAAAACCGCGTCAAAATCCGTTGCGTAGTTTTAAAGATCTAAGCATACATAGGGACAGACAGCGGAAAGCGACTTTGTTTTATACCATGTAGTGATATAGTATAGACTAGCAGCGCCCCGCGGTTATACTCGCGTTGTGCCCGTCCCCGTGGGAATTTCGGGGTGAAAAATAGCCTACAACCTTCCCGTTGAATGTGGCTATCTAGTACAGAAAGAATTATTCAAATCGGACTGGTAATTCCCGAGATTAGCTCGAACATACAAACAAACAAATTTTACCTCTTTATAATATTAGTATAAATAAGAACCCTTTTGTACGTAGGGGGTGAATGAAAGCAGTCACCTGTAATGTTGTCTTTGCGCTTTATAGCTCTCCTTTCGAGAGAGGGCCGTCGCCGGACGCGACACGGTACCAGTGGCCGTCTCCGATGACTGGGGACAACCAAATATATATATTACCCGGACAATTCACACCTACTTGGATGGGTGGCCGATAGTGGCATATATATCTGAGCACTACCGTGCTCCGGAGGGCACGTTAAGCAGTCGGTCCCGGTTGTTTCAATCGTTAGACCATGTCAGAGGTCTTTAGGCGGTCTAAATACTCCGACACCAGGGTTGGCCACTGACCTAATCAAAATGAAATGAATGAATGAACAGTTTTTTATTTCTCACTCACACACGCTATCTCACTCTCTCATTATCTCTCTCACTCTCTCGCTATCTCTCTCACTCTCTCGCTATCTCTCTCACTCTCTCGCTATCTCTCTCACTCCCTCACTATCTCTCTCACTATCTCTCTCACTCTCTCGCTATCTCTCTCACTTTCTCGCTATATCTCTCACTCTCTCGCTATCTCTTTCACTCTCTCGCTATCTCTCTCACTCTCTCGTTATCTCTCTCACTCTCTCCTTATCTCTCTCACTCTCTCGCTATTTCTCTCACTCTCTCACCATCTCTCTCTCTCTCTCGCTATCTCTCTCTTGTCTATGTCATACCTTGTCGGAGGAAGTGCCGTCGGGCGGTGGCGAGCGCGCGTCGCCGGCGGGTGACGCGGCTATTACGCCCGGCGACCGCGGCGGTGGAGTGAGGGTTGGTTCCGCTGTGAATAACAATGTCTTGTCAAATCTGTGGCGATTAATAAAAAAATCTCATATAATACACCCGGACAAATTCACTCACGGTTAATTAGACCCACAGTAAGCTCTAAGCTTGTGTTATGGAATCTAACTCACTGATACTACTACATATACATACACGAATACTTTATAAGAATATATAATCGACACCCAGACGTCGTCAACAACTATGTCTCACATATTGTTACTCCGTTGAATCGAGCCCGCAACCCCCGACACAGTGAGCGGCACATGCCACTGTGACAACGGACTTGCAGCAAAACGTATTAAACGAAAATTGTAGACAGCTGCCATTACCATGATGACACAGTATTCGTGGTATAATAACGTTAATAATATAACTGAACTTAACAGCCTCCGTGGTCTTGTGGTCTGAGCGCTCAGCTCACGATCCGGAGGTTCCGGGTTCGATTCCCGGTGGGGACAATATCCCACAAAAATCTCTTTGTGAGACTGCCATCAGTTTCGTTAGGGCATTACAAGCTGAATCGCCTGATTGCACGAAAAGTAAGACGATTCCGTGCTTCGGAGGGCACGTTAAGCCGTCGGTCCCGGTAACTGTCTACAGATAGTAGTCGTTACATGAGCCATGTCAGAGGCATTTGGCGGCTCAATAACTCTGACACCAGGATTGGTCAGGGTGACCATCCACTCGACGAAGAAGAAGAATATAACTTACTATAACTTGGCGGAGTAGCTGGTGCCGATGGAAGAACCACGTTCAAAGGAGACTGGTTGTTTTTCTAAAATAACATAAAAATTTAATACACCCGGACAAATTCACTCACGGTTAATTAGACCCAAACTAAGCTCTAAGCTTGTGTTATGGAATCTAACTCACTGATACCAATACATGCACATACTTAATACTAGCTACGCCCCGCGGTTTTAACCGCGTTATGTCCGTTCCCGTGGGAATTTCGGGAATTTTTATACATAAAAACTTTCCTTTTGTATCACTCAATCTATTTAAAAAACCGCGTCAAAATCCGTGCAGTAGTATTTGAGTTTATCGCGAACAGACAGACGCGGCGGGGGACTTTGTTGTATAATATGTAGTGATAGTGATGCATATTGTGGCACCTGTAGAAAGTGCATAATTATTCATTAATTTAGTCGCATTTTTTATTTGTAAGATGGATGTAACATCCTTCACTGGTTGTCTTTAAATAAATAACTAGTAATTTTGAATTTAAACTAAGTTTACGAATATACTACGCTTACATTTTTATTTGACGTTTCGGCCCCTTTACAGGAACCGTGGCCACAGAAGACTGAGGTGTTATGCATAAAGCGGGATTAATAAAGCGGGATACATTACGAAACTAGTGGCATGCAACTAGTTTCATAACACTAATTTCACCAGTAATTTCACGTGTAAACGTTCAGTTTCACTATGCATGCATTACTTTCGTGAAACTAAATTAGTTTCGTGCCCTGCGCGATTATTAGGTGAAATTAGTGTCATGCAACTAATTTCATAGTGTAGATGCGACGCGAAACTAGTGCCGCGACAGCATTTCAGAGACAGCAGGAGCAATAGCTATGATATTGACAGGGCCATTATCTCCGCGATACTGATAATTTCACGACACTATAATTTAAACGAAAGTAGTTTCACATGTGCTGAAATTAGTTTCACAAACTAGTTTCATCATGCATGACACTAGTTTCGTAATGTAAATCCCGCTTAACATAACGTAAACGTAGAACTCAATTCAAAATGAGTAGTGTTCGCTTAACCTTAAGAAACCAGTAACTACTAATCTACAATAATATTATAAAGAGGAAAACTTTGTTTGTTTGTAATGAATAGGCTCAAAAACTACTGGACCGTTTTTAAAAATTCTTTCACCATTCGAAAGCTACATTATCCACGAGTAACATAGGCTATTTTTCATCCCGAAATTCCCACAGGAATGGACACAACGCGGGTAAAACCGCGGGGCGCTGCTAGTTTATTATATTAGTATAGAGAATGTCAAACCACTCACCCTTCCGCAGTAACTCGGTGTCGACGTATGGAACTGCAGCTCACTCCTCAACGCCGGGGAGGAGGGGGTGGAAGGTGAGGGGTCCAGGGCTGGGGAGGAGCTCATGGTGAGATCATCGCATGGCGGGAAGGGGAAGCGGGCCGGCGAGTGAGACAGGGTGGGAGGTTGGGTGGCGCGGGTTGGACACGGGGAGGGGAGGTCGGAAATGGTGAGGGTCGTTGGAGATGGAGAGAGGTTGGAGATGGTGGGGGGAGTTGGAGATGGGGAGGGTAGGTTGGAAATGGTGTAAGAGTTGATGTGAGGGGTTGGAGATGATGTGAGAGGTAGATGGAATCGGTTTTAATGGTGTGGGGGTTGGAGATAGTGTGGGGGGTTGGAGATAGTGTGGGGGTTGGAGATAGTGTGGGGGGTTGGAGATGATGTGAGAGGTAGGAGATAGAGCGGTGGTTATTGTGGAGATGGTGTGGATGTTTGTCGGAGATTGTATGGTGAATATGGGAAGTGTTTGGAGATGGTGTGAATTACACTTTGTAGATATTTTATCTCCTTATTTGAACTATACAGTTGGTATAATTCGATAGTTTAAAAAGAAGATGTGATCTTTATAAAATAAAATATTTAAAACGAGACGTGGCTCACTTTTAATGTAGTGTCGACTTTTTATATAATCTAAACTTAATTTTACTTATTAATAATGTCTTTATAATATGGAAGCGAATAATAATAATTAATATATTACATTTAAAATTCAAATCAAATAATAGCAAGGAATTGATAAAAAAATAACTTTAATCAAGTTACAACTAGAATTTATATACGAGGCAGATTTAATATTACTGAAATAATAGTATTTTTATATATTTATTTTCATTCATATTTTATTATAATAAAAATTAATTTAAATATTGCTTTTGGAATAAAAAATATTTGTAATAATTACAACGATAAATATTTTCTCATATTTGTGTGTAAAAAACACTTTTTTACATATTTTACATAAAAATAATTATATTAATAATATTTTTTTATTTTGTAATGTAATGTAAATAAATGTAATATTTGGATTTTAAAAGGAATATATTGGAATGTATGTGGAAGCTAAAATGGTTGAGGAAGGAAAACAGTGGTTATATCTGAAAATTAATAATACATATTATTAATAATATACATTAATATTATAAAGCTGCAGAGTTTGTTTGTTTGAACTAATCTCAGGAACTACTGGTCCGATTCTAAAATTTCTTTTTGTAATGGATAACCACATTCAACGGGAAGGTTATAGGCTACTTTTCATTCTGAAATTCCCACAGGAACGGGCACAACGCGGGTAAAACCGCGGGGCGCTGCTAGTAATTATTAAATTCAGATTGGTAGTTTCTGTAGGTTACCACTGACGATACGTCCATTACTCCGAATGGAGTAGTCGTCGTCCAAAATCGTCCCATGAATGGTAAAAATATATTCCATTTGGATGGACGTCAGGCAGCTCTGGATTTCCAAACGGATTGAAATCCATGCGTCCAGGCCAAATGGACGTCATCCGCGGCCGTCCGTCAATGTAGGAAACGTGCGCCACGCCATATGGAAGCAGTCGGAATTGTCCGTGAATGGGCGAAACGGCGTCCATTTTTTTGAGATTATTGTTTCACTTTATGTTTTGATGTCGATGGTGGTGCGTGTGCTTTGTATTTTCATGCATCCAAATGGAAGTATCGTGAATGGTACCGTGATTGGATACATTTTCATTTGGAGTGCATCCAAAAGGAAGTCTACTAAATGGACGTGTCGTCAGTGGTGGCCTTGAGATTAATGCAGTCAAATAAACAAACGAAAACACGTCTTCTTTATAGATTTAACCTAATGAACTCCCTCCTCCGCCTCCGTGGTCTAGTGGTTTGAGCGCTCGGCTCACGATCCGGAGGTTCCGGGTTCGATTCCCGGTGGGGATATCTCACAAAAATCACTTTGTGAGACTGTCCTCAGTTTGGCTAGGGCATTGCAGGCTGAATCACCTGATTGCCCGAAAAGTAAGATGATTCCGTGCTTCGGAGGGCACGTTAAGCCGTCGGTCCCGGTTACTTTCTACGGATAGTAGTCGTTACACGAGCCATGTCAGAGGCCTTTGGCGGCTCAATAACTCTGACACCAGGATTGGTCAGGGTGACCATCCACTCGATAAGAAGAAGACCTAATGAACCATAATTGTTCATTATTAGGTCAAATATAACGAGCTATCTAACAGTTCGCAAGGCCATCAAAATCAGTACAGTAATTATAACTTCGATAATTACACTATTTGGGCAAATGTTCTGTGATTCGTAACAAACTTCAAATCAAGACAGTTGATATATGTCTACACTAGCCGCGCCCCGCGGTGTCACCCGCGTTGTACCCGTTCCCGCGGGAATTTGAGGATAAAATGTATCCCATGTGCTATTCTGATGTATAACCTATAATACTAAGTTTTATCCAAATCCGTCCAGTAGTTTTAGAAATAAACACACTTCCATACATCTTTTCAACCCCTTACATACATACACAAATATATATACCTACTAATATTATAAAGAGGTGAAATTTGTTAATTTGTTTGTTTGTATATTCGATCTGATCTTTGTAATTACCTGTCCGATTTGAATAATTATTTTTGTAATGGATAGCCACATTCAACGGGAAGGTTATAGGCTATTTTTCATACAGAAATTCCCACGGGAAAATACACAACGCGGGTAAAACCGCGAGGTGCTGCTAGTAAGAATATATAATTGACACCCAGACGTCGCCAACAACTATGTCTTCACATATTGTTGACTCCGGGCGGGAATCGAACCAAAACTTCCTATTCGGGTTATATTATGATAACAGATGTCACTCAACACTGATAACAGAACAGTGATAACGCTTAAATATATTAGACGCCAGTTAAAAATTATGATTGATCATGCACCTACTATATAAACGTACAATCTAGTATAACCCCGCGTTTTTACCCGCATTGTGCCCGTTCCCGTGGGAATTTCGGGATGAAAAATAGCCTATAACCTTCCCGTTGAATGTGGCTATCCATTACAAAAAGAATTATTCAAATCGGATTGGTAGATCCAGAGACTTTTGTGTTCGAAATAAGTATAGATAATCAAACTCTGCAGTTTTATTATATCCCGAAATTCCCACAGGAACGGGCTCAACGCGATTAAAACCTCAGGGCGCTGCTACATTATTTTATATTTTTTAATAGCAACGCCCCGCGGTTTCTCCTGCGTTGTACACGTTCCCGCGGGAATTTCGGGATAAAATGTATCCCATGTGTTATTCTGATGTATAACCTATATTACTGTAAAGTTTCGTCCAAATCCGTCCAGTAGTTTTTGCGTGAAAGAGTAACAAACATACATCCATCCTCACAAACTTTCGCATCACTACATAGTATAAAATAAAGTCGTGTCTGTTTGTCTGTCTGTATGCTTAAATCTTTAAAATTACGCAACGGATTTTGATGCGGTTTTTTGTAATAGGTAGAGTGATTCAAGAGGAAGGTTTTTATGTAAAAAAAATCCCGAAATTCCCACGAGAACGGGCACAACGCGGGTAAAACCGCGGGGCGCTGCTAGTAACATATATTACTGTCAAGTTTCATGCAAATCCGTCCAGTAGTTTTTGCGTGAAAGAGTCACAAACATACATACATACAAACATACATTTATACATACATCCTCACAAACTTTCGCATTTATAATATTAGTAGGATAAACAGTATTTTCCAAAAAAATAGCACTATTATAAATCCTTTTAGGAGTAAACACTAGTTCAGATTAGTGCTTACTATGTGTAATCCTTTGAGTAGTTATTATCGAACATAGAGACTTAAAAAACATTATTTAGCAAATAAAAATCTTTAAAAATGTAAATGTTTATCTGTTGGCTAAACAATCTTTGATAGAGTTGTAGCTATTTCAGACTTTACAGCTCAATAAAACAACAGACTGTGTAAATCGTCTAGTTTATGTATTTTATCATTTTTGAAGTTTTAAAATGATTTAGCTATTAGTAAAGTGTTTTATACTACACTAGCCGCGCCCCGTAGTTTTACCCGCGTTGTGCCCGTTCCCGTGGGAATTTCGGGAATTTTTATACATATAAACCTTTCTCTTGAATCACTCTATCTATTTAAAAAAACTGCATCAAAATCCGTTGTGTATTTTTAATGATCTAAGCATACATAGGGACAGACAGCGGAAAGCGACTTTGTTTTATACTATGTAGTGATACTAACAAGCTAACCTGATGAAATTAGATTCGTCTTACAGTCAATCTATCTAATATATAAAATTCTCGTGTCACGGGGTGCGTAATTGAACTCCTCTGAAACGGCTCGACCGATTCTCATGAAATTTTGTGTACATATCGGGTAGGTCTGAGAATCGGACAACATCTATTTTTCATCCCGAAATTCCCGCGGGAACGGGTACAAAGCGGGTGAAACCGCGGGGCGCAGTTAGTATGTATATATAATAAAGATGAAGAGTTTTTTGTTTGAATGCTCTCATATCAGAAACTAATCTGATTTCAGTAATTCTTTTTGTAATGGATAGCCACATTCAACGGGAAGGTTATAGGCTATTTTTCATCCCGAAATTCCCACGGGAACGAGCACAACGCTGGAGAACAACGCATGGTGCTATTAGCTTATAATAGTAGCCCAAATTCCATTAAAATAATGCTGATAAGATTAAAAAAGTAATCTAATCAAAATATTTATATGTGAATCATATGAAACAAAGGATATATATATGTTTTTCAACAAAAAAGGGGGAAACCTACAACGTGCACCAGGAAAATACGCACACAATTAATCAGAGCCAAAACCTAACTAAGCTCTAAGCATGTTATGGAATCTAACTCACTGATACTACTACATATACATACACAAATACTTTAAAATTTTTTAATTTTGTATGAATATATAACTGTGCAAATTTCAACTGTCTAGCTATCACCATTCTTGAGATACAGCCTGGTGATAGACGGATGGACGGACAGCGAAGTCTCAGTAATAGGGTCCCGTTTCTACTCTTTGGGTATGGAACCCTAAAAATGATAATCAACAGCCATAGAATATGAAGGTTTTTTTTAATCGCATTGATGTAAACACCTATAAAATTCATTCTGACCTAAAATACTTTGCACTAATTGAATTAAAAAAATAGCTGGCAGTGTTGGCACAACACTATTTTATAGTTTGTGTTAAGTATTTTATTTTTTTGTAACAGTTGATGCGATTTACGACTTTTAAATTGAGAGAACGGTAATAATGTACTAATTTGCTAATGATATTAATCTTATTAGAATCGGAATAGAAATAAATACTCACAGGACTCGCTCGCTCCGTCGTTCATGTAAATGTTATCTGGCTATAGAACGTTAAGAAAGCCGCCGGACTCCATTACAACACTTAATTAACGCAAACAATTCGATAATAAAGCTTAAAGTATGTTTTAAACTAAAACAACAGATCCAAATACGCAAATAGCCTATTACAAGTCCATCTTCGAATGCACGGCAAAACAATTTTATAACCAAATTAGAACACTGGAAAAGTTTGTGGGAGACGTAGAGAGTTAATCGCGGTAATTGATGAAGTAATACGGATTGTGTGTAGGTTTTGTAACAATATTTTAATTGTAATTTGATGCTTCAAGGCACAAAAATTGTCTTTTTACCGATTCTGTCTGACATGCATGACGTATAGAGTTGGGAGCTGAAGTCATGAGATTTTGGATAAACACAAGTTTTTTTAGTCGATTATTTAAAAAGTATCGTACATACGTGTCACGACTCACGAGCACACTGACATTAGCGGAATTGTGACGAAATGTACTAAAAACTTAAAATTGATGGAATCTTATAGATTCAGATTTATTTATTTTGCGAATATACCTAACTATATTGCCTTATTTGTAAGTTTATTTTTATTCAGTGTTTATTTGAGTAGATTTGCAGCTATGTATTACCAATTATATTGTGAATTGTTCCACGAGAGATAATCGATTTGCATATATAACATTTTGCGGTTAGTTGATTTTTTATCAACTTCACTACTAGCATAGATACTAGAGGGCACAATCTAAAACATAGATTAAACATAGATAAAAATTCAGGCATATTTTTCTGAATACTATTGTCAAATTATTAAACTATTAAAATGTTTCGATTTTGGATACAATATATCATGTGTAGTTGTAAATGTGAAGTAATAAATACTGAACAATATTTTTTTTCCATAAAATATTATCTACCATTATGGTTTTTGAACAGTCCTTACCACAAGCAATACAAATTATGATACACGTCAAACAATTAGTGTGGGTATTGTCAATGTCATTATTACAAAACTTTCACTGTCGTTGTTGAATCTGTCATTTCATTTCATGAAATAAACAAACAGAACAAATTAATATTCTTCCCATTTTACTAGTTTTATCAATAAAAATATTAACTTTAACACATAACAATGTCTTCTTTCCTATGTTTCGTGTGTCACAGTACAGTTAACGCGGACACAAATGAAGATATACGTGAAAAATATCGAGATATAATTGGCATGAATGTAAGTCGAATTTGTATCAATTCCAGCCGTTCCTGTTGCACTATATCCCGTAGGAATGCTGGGATAAGTATACTAAATTATACTTCACGTTTTAAACCACCTGTGTACCAAATTTCATGTAAAAAATCACAAATTTTGGTCGTACCTGATCTACGCCCATTAAAGGCCTCGAAAGTAACAGAAGCACTATGAGCGTCCCACGATTTTACCCGCATTGTGCCTGTAAGTTCAGTAACTTCGGAATAAAATAGTCTATAACCTTCCTTTTAAATGTCGCTGTCCAAAACTAAAGAATTATCCGGATCGGACTAGTCTTCTTAATAAACCGCGGTGTTTGTTGTCAAACTCCTTCGAAATGGCTTAACCGATTCTCATGAAATTTTGTGTTCATTATGGTTAGGTCTGAGAACCGGACAACATCTATTTGCATCCCCCTAAATGTTAAAAATTAAAGGGCAATAAAATTTATATATGGCAAAACAATATTTGCTGGGGCAGCTGCTACTATATAGTAATACTAGCTGCGCCCCGCGGTTTCACCCGCGTTGTACCCGTTCCCGCGGGAATTTCGGGATGAAAAATAGATGTTGTCCGATTTTCAGACCTACCTGATATGCACACAAAATTTCATGAGAATTGGTAGAGCCGTTTCATAGGAGTTCAATTACGCACCCCGTGACACGAGAATTTTATATATTAGATAGAAAGACAGATATTAAAAAAAACTTGTGTCGCAGTATTTGTTGCCAAACTTCTCCGAAATAGGTTGATTTTCATGAAATTTGTGCACATTGGGTAGGTTTGAGAATCGGTCAACATCTACCACAAAAATATATATATATGGCTATCAATGTTTGTCAGGTCAGGTAGTAGTTTCTAAAATTAATTCAAACAAACAAAAATCACACTCTTCAGCTCCTTCGGTTTTACCCGCGTTGTACCCGTTCCCGCGGGAATTTCAGGATAGAATGTATCCCATGGGTTATTCTGATGTATAACCTATATTACTGTCAAGTTCCAAATCCCTCCAGTAGTTTTTTCTTGAAAGAGTAGAAACATACATCCATCCTCACAAACTTTCGCATTTATAATATTCGTAGGATTGATTTACATCTGAGGTCGAACTAACTATATTTCTTACAGCTCTGCCAAGAGTCACACCTGTGCTTCATCTGCTGTCATTTCCTCAATAAGATGTGGCTCTTCAAGTCAATATGTCTGAAAAGGACGTTGGAATACCCGGTGTTGTTCAGGTAACTGTTTTATTTAATTGGTTATTATTTTATAAGTTGTCTGCGCGCGAACATCGGCGCGGGGCACTGCGCCACCGGGAGGAGGAGGAGGAGGCACTCTGCCCTTCGCCCGCGCATCCCCCGCGCGTGAGCCCCGCCTCGCCGGCCGGCCGGCCCACGCGCCATTCGGCCGGCCCGCCGGCCCACGCGCCATTCGGCCAAAACGTCATAATTGATCTAATGTATGTGCTCCTAATTATATAAGTAAATTCCCTAAACTCAAGGCGGATCCACATCGACCGACCGAAAGTTTAAATGTGCTGTACTTAGGCGGATCAGTGTGGATCAGTGTGGATCAGTGTGGATCAGTGTGGATCGGTTGGAGCGTGTCGGTGCGACGCGGCGGGATCCGCAAAATCCAGACGACACGATCCGTGATCCATGCTTTATGCTTCCGGATTGCTGATCGCAGGAATTGGCGATCCATTTTGGATCGTTCGGTGTGGATCCGGCTAATATAAAACCGTTCAATTATACAAATAGAAGTTATAATCATTTGTACGACATCGTACATAAGTAGCAGCGCCTTGCAGGTTTACCTGCTTTGTGCCTGTTCTCGTGTGTAAAAACGAGACCCTATTACTGAGACTTCGCCGTCCGTCCGTCCGTCTGTCACCAGGCTGTATCTCAAGAACGGTGATAGCTAGACAGTTGAAATTTTCACAGATGATGTATTTCTATTGCCGCTATAACAACAAATAAAAATAAAATAAAACTAATATTCAAGGGGGGCTCCCATACAACAAACGTGATTTTTTGCCATTTTTAAAGTACGGAACCCTCCGTCCGTGCGCATTCGATTCGCACTCGGTTTTTAGAATTAACTCTAAATATTGTTTCCAGCGAAAAAGGTGCCATTAATCTTCACAAAAGCGATACACAAGTATCAATACTCTGTCCGGAAGACATCTGCATTCAACATCTGAACACTAAAATACACTATTACAACACCAACGAAAATTCCCAATCGGACATTGAAAACGACAGCAACTACGTCCAATTGCACGACGAAAAAAACTACATAATATGTGAAAATAGAAATATTTGTGAAACCAGATTTGATATACAAGAAAGTTTGCTCAAAAATGATTGCTCACTCAAACACGAGCAAGCCGAAGATATGTACAATAAAGACATATTTTATCATGATGATTGTACTGTATTTGTTCAAAAAGACACTAATTTTGATCAGAATTTTAATAATTATGATGATTTAAAACTTATGGATGTTAGTGAGAGATGTGATAGGAATTTGATCGGTGGTGATAGGAATTTGATGAATATTGATCGAGATTTGATCACAGCTGACAGAAATTTGATCAATAATAGTAATTTGATAGGTCATGATAGGAATTTGGTTGCTAATGACAGAAGTTTGATCAATAATGATGGTAATATGGTCGGTCATGATAGGAATTTGATTGTTAATGATAGAAATTGTATGAATAATGACAGACAATTGGTCCCTAATCAAAACTTAATGGTTAGTAATACAAATTTGATCGCTAATGACAGGAATTTGATCATAAATGACACAAACATTGACAAAAATGTCATAGTTGATGACAGAAATTTAATAATTAATGTACCTAATGCTAATTCAAGATCAAGTGACAAAATGCCAATAAATAATGACACAAATTTGATCATTAATGACAACAAATTGATTATTAATAACAGAAATAACATTAATAACTCTTATTGCAATGTAATAGTCACAAATATTACAGAAATAAGCTCTCAGAGTCGAAGAATAATAAATGATAATATGTTTTTAGAGAAAAATGATCATTTATTCACTCATCGTGAAAAAGTATATGATAATACAAGTTATAATAATATAGAATTAGAAATAACGAAATTGAATCAAAATAATGATAAAATTGAATATAATAATGATAACGCTAAGAATAAAATAGATGACAATGAAGATTTTTTGAATAAAAATTATATGACATTTGCGAATAATGATAAAATTGACGAAAATGACATGAATAATTCTAATGACACAGAAATAAGTCGAGATAATGAATTTTCTAATGACACTAACTCACAAACAGATAATTCCGTTAATTCGCTAGATGATAATGATTATTACGAATTTAACGACAAGAATTATCACAATAGTTCACCTAACGGAAACCAAAATAAAAATAGTTATATTAACGAATACCAAAATAACGGAATTAACGATACGCCTAAAGCTACCAACGATAATGCTTGCCAAAACGATAACCAACTAAATTTAAAGAAAAATAAGAAGAAATCGAAAAAGAAGGATTTTATCAAGAAAGTTTTATCTGTGGAAGAACAGAAGAGTGAGATAGAAAGAAGTAGGAAAGAGAAGAAGTATATTGAAGCTGTTTTTAAGTGTCATAGCTGTGCGATTGGATTCCTGTTCAAATATTCTTATCAAGCGCATATGATGAGGCATGAGGAGGTAAATATATTTGTATAGCAGTTGTTTTGTACTAGCAGTGCCTCTCGGTTTTACCCGCGTTGTTCCCGTGGGAATTTTGGGAAGTTTTATACATGTAAACCTTCCTCTTGAATCACTCTATCTATTTTAAAAAACCCGCGCCTGTCTGTCTGTTCGCGATAAACTCAAATATTACAGCGCGGATTTCGACACGGTTTTTGTTTTAAATAGAAAGAGTGATTCAAGAGAAAAGTTTATATGTATAACGCTCGACCGATTTTTGGACTACCCTTAACATTTAGGGTGATGAAAAATAGCTGTTGTCCGCCTCTCAGACCTACCCGATATCCGCCCAAAATTTCATGAGAATCGGTCAAGCCGTTTCGGAGGAGTTTAACTACGAGTACAAACACCGCGACACGAGACTTCGCTGTCCGTCCGTCCATCTGTCACCAGGCTGTATCTCAAGAACGGTGATAGCTAGACAGTTGAAATTTTCACAGATGTATTTCTATTGCCGCTATAACAACAAATACCAAAAATAAAATAAAACAAACATTTAAAAAATTCCCATACAACATACGTGATTTTTTGCCGTTTTTTAAAGTTGGCCGGCCACTTGGCCGGTTTTTTGTTTCAGTCTAACGGCGAATACCTATGTCCTATATGTCTTCTTCGTTTCGCCTCTATCGCAGTCCTGCGCTCTCATCGCCTGAACCATTCAGAGAGGTATTCTTGTACTCTCTGCGAGGCTACAGTGAGCAGGCGACAGAGACAGACGCATATCAGATCCTGTAGGAGCGATAGGGAGGACGATATTGTGTGTCATCTGTGTGAGAACGTTTTCAGGTAAGATTTTAGATATAGAACCCTTTTTATTGTACACTAGCAGCGCCCCGCGGTTTTACCCGCGTAGTGCCCGTTCCCGTGGGAATTTCGGTAATTTTTTTACATAAAAACCTTCCTCTTGAATCACTCTACCTATTACAAAAAACCGCATCAAGATCCGTTGCGTAATTTTAAAGATTTAAGCATACAGACAGACAAACAGAAGACAAACAGACGCGACTTTGTTTTATACTATGTAACTAGCAGATATAAAATAGCCTATAACCTTCCCGTTGAATGTGGCTATCTATCAAAAAAAGAATTATTCAAATCGGACTGATAATTCCTGAGATTACCCAGAACATACAAACAAACAAACAAACTTACAAATTTTACCTCTTTATAATATAGTATAGATTATATATATCATATGTTTCAGGGGATCAAACAATTTTCAGCAGCACCTGAAAAGATTTCATCAATCGAAGACAAGTAACAGAACGTATTCGTGCAATGTTTGCGGGAAGACCTATCACAACCAAGCGGCTGTCAGGACTCATATGATGTAAGTATTAGTATGATAATATGGATATCTATTATTATAGACTGTGCAGTGTACATTTACCACAAAAAACGAATGAACCGTTTTTTTAAACAAAAAAACGGTTGTACCGTTTTTTTTTTAGTAAAGAATATCTTTATAAAAATAATTATAACCTACCTCAAAAACGTTTGTGCCGTTTTTGAATAGCCAAGTTTTTTTTTAAGAAAAATAATAATTACCTCAAAAACGGTTGTACCGTTTTTATTAAACTGTCACATTTTCTGTTTACAAAAAAACATTTATTTGTAAAAACCTCAAAAACGGTTATACCGTTTTTACACAAAAAAAAATCATAATTAATTTTGTATTTTTTTTACAGTACCCACATCAACAAAAAGTTTTCATGTGAAGAATGCAACGCTATTTTCAGTAGTCCGTACACGCTTAACCAACACAAAAAAAAACATACCTCTGAAACTATGCTTCACTACTGCGACATTTGTAAGCTTTCCTATAATAGCAGGAAGAGTTTATTAGCACATATGAGGAATACTTTAGCTCACAAACAAAGCGTGTAAGTATTGTTCCCGAGGGAATTTCAGGATAAAATGTATGCCATGTGTTATTCTGATGTATAACCTATATTACTGTAAAGTTTCATCCAAATCTGTTCAGTAGTTTTTACGTGAAAGAGTAACAAACATACATATATATGTACATCCTCACAAACTTTCACATTTATAATAGTACGTGTTTATGTCACTGAACTCCTAAACGGCTGGACCGATTTGAATATTTTTTTGTATTCGTTTTGGTGCATACACATACACAAATACTTTATAAGAATATATAATTGACACCCAGACGTCGCCAACAACTATGTCTTCACATATTGTTACTCCGTTGAATCGAGCCCGCAACCCCCGACACAGTAAGCGCTCTCACTGCCACTGTGACAACGGACTTGTCAAATATAATAAAATTTTACAGCCTCCGTGGTCTAGTAGTTTGAGCGCTCGGCTCACGATCCGGAGGTTCCGGGTTCGATTCCCGGTGGGGACAATGTCTTACAAAAATCTCTTTGTGAGACTGCCCTCAGTTTGGTTAGGACATTGCAGGCTGAATCACCTGATTGCCCGAAAAGTAAGACGATTCCGTGCTTCGGAGGGCACGTTAAGGGTCCGTTCACACAGACCGGCTCGGAGAGCATCGGCGCGCATTTTTCTTTTCACACAGACCGGATCGTATGCGCTTGGAGTTGGTCGGAGCGGAGCCGCCAACTATTTCACATAGACCGGCTGGAAGCGACCTGAAAGCGGATGCGCTCGGAGCCGGTTGGATGCGCTCGCAGCCGGTCGGAATCGCTCGCAGCCGGTCGGATACGCTCGCAGCCGGTCGGATGCGCTCGCAGCCGGTCGGATGCGCTCGGAGCCGTTCGGATGTGCTCGGAGCCGGATGGGTACACTACAAAGGCAGTACCAGTCTTCCGATCCAGCACGCAATCGGAGCCGATCGGCTGCGCGAGCGAGAAAGAGCACGCAATCGGAGCCGATCGGTTGCGCGAGCGAGAAAGAGCACGCAATCGGAACCGATCGGCTGTGCGAGCGTTAAAGAGCATGCAATCGGAGCCGATCGGCTGCGCGAGCAAGAAAGAGCACGCAATCGGAACCGATCGGCTGTGCGAGCATTAAAGAGCATGCGATCGGAGCCGGTAAGCTCCTCTTATTATTTCACACCAAGCGCCTTCAAGCATTCTTAATCACAAAAGCAGTGCACATGCAAAAATAAACCTTAATACAAATACTAAAAACTCTGTTTTCAACGTGATAAGAATCTGCTCTCCTCTCCGAGCCGGTCTGTGTGAACGGACCCTAAGCCGTCGGTCCCGGTTACTCTCTACGGATAGTAGTCGTTACATGAGCCATGTCGGAGGCCTTTGGCGGCTCAATAACTCTGACACCTGGATTGGTCAGGGTGACCATCCACTCGATGAAGAAGAAGATAAAATATTTCAGATACAAGTGTCCTATATGCGACAGGACTTGTCCGTCGTTGCGTTCTCTACAATCCCACACTCTGGCTGTACACGAGCGAAGTAAACACTTAGCCTGCGATATATGTCCAGCAAGATACTCTACTAGGAAAGTAAGTACTTTGTTTTACCCGTTCTATACCAGGTCCCGTAGGATTTTTTGTTTGATACATAATTATACAATAACTAGCAGCGCCCCGCGGTTTTACCCGCGTTGTGCCCGTTCCCGTGGGAATTTCGGGAATTTTTTTACATAAAAACCTTCCTCTTGAATCACTCTACCTATTACAAAAAACCGCATCAAAATCCGTTGCGTAATTTTAAAGATTTAAGCATACAGACAGACAAACAGACAGACACGAAAAAGAGACGACTTTATTTTATACTATGTAGTGACTAAGTCCCCGGCCGCGTCTATATGTGTGCGATAAACTCAAATACTACTGCACGGATTTACCCCCTCAGCTTTGTGTTGCGTTGTGCCCGTTCCCGCGGGAATTTAGGGATGAAATGTATCCCATGCCATGTGTTACTTATTCTGATGTATAACATATATAACTGTGAAGTTACATACATCCAAATACGTCCAGTAGTTTTTAAGCATTGCTTAAAAACTACTTACTTTCGTGAAACTAAATTAGTTTCGTGCCCTGCGCGATTTTTAGGTGAAATTAGTGTCAGGCAACTAGTTTCATCATGTAAATGCGACGCGAAACTAGTGTCGCGACAGCATTTCAGAGACAGCAGCAGCAATAGCTATGATATTGACCGGGCCATTATCTCCGCGATACTGATAATCACGACACTATAATTTAAACGAAAGTAGTTTCACATGTGCTGAAATTAGTTTCACGAAACTAGTTTCATCATGCATGACACTAGTTTCCTAATGTACATCTCGCTTTACACGTGAAATTACTGGTGAAATTAGTGTTATGAAACTAGTTGCATGCCACTAGTTTCGTAATGTAAATCCCGCTTTAGTGGGTCTGAAAACTCCGACACCTGGGTTGGCCACGGACCTATGAGAACTACTTTGCTTATTTGTGTATTTTTCTGTTGCAGGCGTTATTGAGACATTTACTTACCCATAAAAATGAAATGGCGAAAAAAACTCCGTTATGTCATGCTTGCGGAGAGAGTTTCAAGGTAATTTTTGTATATTTACTATCCCCGCTGTTTTACCCGCATTGTACCCGTTCCCGTGGGAATTTCAGGATAGAAATAGCATATGTGTTATTTAAGACTCTAATCTACCTTTTTGTCAATTTTCGTTCAAATCGGTTCAGTAGTTTTTACGTGAAAGAGTAACAAACATTCTCACAAAGTTTCGCATTTGTAATGTTACCAGTACTTTGCGTTCTTGCCGTTTTGTACCCGTTCCCGCGGGAATTTCGGGATAAAATGTATCCCATGTGTTATTCTGATATATATCCTATATTTCTGTAAAGTTTCATTCAAATCCGTTCAGTAGTTTTTACGTGGTAGAGTAACAAACATACATACATTTTTACAAACTTTCGCAGTTATAATATTAGGTAGGATATTTTTATTTTTTCAAAAATAATATCTGTTTTTTTTTACTTTTCAGAGTACTAGTATATTGAAAAGACATTTGAAAAATGTATGCGAGAAGGAAAAAGTGGAAGATGAATCGTGTAATTACTATTAAAACACACAACACTCTTTTATCTTAGTCGGGTACAATTAAAAGTGAAGTTAATTACCCTGTAATGTCCCACTGCTGGACAAAGGCCTCTCATCTCACTGAAGATATCAGTACAGTGAGGAGGATGTCGTAATCACCACGATACAAGTATTGCATTCCAAATCTTCGCCATAGATTCACCAAACATAACTAAAGACTATCGCAACCAAAATGACTATAGCATGAAAAAACCGCATCGAAAACAGTCCATCCTATGGAATTACGATGCAATACACACACATTAACATCGACGTCAGAGTTTAACAATCCTTATGTGAGTGGGGGGTAACGTAAATGATTTTGAAAATAACGTATATTTATTTTAATACTAGCTGTGCCCCGCGGTTTCACCCGAAGCGCCTCCGTTCCCGTGGGAATTTTGAGATTTTTATTCCTTATTTTTCTTATATAAAAACCTTGTCCTGACAATAAGGAACACATTAAAAAAAGAATCATCCAATTTGGTGCAGTCGTTCTGAAGTTATGCGCTTAGCAACAGATTCAGCGATTCATTTTTATATTATAGATAGACTAGCAGCGCCCCGCGGTTTTACCCGCGTTGTGCCCGTTCCCGTAGGAATTTCGGGAATTTTTTTACATAAAAACCTTCCTCTTGAATCACTCTACCTATTACAAAAAACCGCATCAAAATCCGTTGCGTAATTTTAAAGATTTAAGCATACAGACAGACAAACAGACAGACACGAAAAAGAGACGACTTTATTTTATACTATGTAGTGATAAGGAAAATAAATAAAATTGAAGACCAATAGTAAATAATTCATTTTATTATGATCTAATTTTCAACTTTTTACAAAACCTACACACTATACATACTATAACATTTAAAAATTAAGTATTTTATTACTTTCTATACATATTGAAGTATGTACTAGTCCCGCCCGCGGTTTCACCCGCGTTGTACCCGTTCCCGCGGAAATTTCGGGGTAAAATGTATCCCATGTGTTATTCTGATGTATTACCTATATTACTGTAAAGTTTCATACAAATCCGTTTAGTAGATTTTGCGTGATAGAGTAACAAACATACATCCTCACAAACTTTCGCATTTATAATATTAGTAGGATATTCTAATAAAAAAAAATTGCCAAATTTGAATATTATTTTTACTTTTTATACATTTTACAAGCATTTTTAGGGTTCCGTACCCAAAGGGTAAAAACGGGACCCTATTACTGAGACTCCGCTGTCCGTCCGTCCGTCTGTCACTAGGCTGTATCTCAAGAACGGTGATAGCTAGACAGTTGACATTTTCACAGATGATGTATTTCTAATTTCTATTGCCACTATAACAACAAATACTAACAATAAAATAAAACAAATATTCCCTTACAACAAACGTGATTTTTTGCCGTTTTCTTATGAATTATGTATTAAATTAAAACTTTGTAGTGCAGTATAAGAAATTAAGCTGTACCCATCCATACAAAGGACAATAAGTTTATTCAAAATATCACTAGTGTCTACTAAAATACATTTTTTATCACTTCTGCCTATTTTTTGTTCCTCAACTGCACACCATTTTTTCTTCCAAACTTGACATAAGTCACTTTTTTTTATTTCCTGAGAATTTTGAGAGCTATTTTGACTTAAAATTTGACTTAAATTTTTGTTTTTTAAGTATTTTTTTAATAAAATGTGCAGCAAATGAAATATGTGGCAAAGATTTTCTAAATGTTTTATATTGTTAATCTCTTGTATGGAGTTTAAGTTTGATATATCTGAGTGAACATTTTCTAATATTTTATTTATTTTTTCAATTGTATACTTTTGTATGTGAACAGATTTTGTGAAAAGTAATATTCTTTGTATGTATTCGTCTTTTTTCAGTACCTGAAAGAATAATGTTAATAAAGTTATGTTGAACTCGCTGCGTTTTGTTTTTACCCACGTTGAGCTCGTTCCTGTGGGAATTTCGGGATAAAATGTATCCCGTCTGTTATTCTGATGTATAACCTATATTACTGTAAAGTTTCATCCAAATCCGTTCAGTAGTTTTTGGGTGAAAGAGTAACAAACATACATACATACATCCATTCATACATCCATCCTCACAAACTTTCGCATCTATACTAATATTATAAAGCTGAAGAGTTTGTTTTGTTTGTTTGTTTGTTTGTTTAAACGCGCTAATCTCAGAAACTACTGAACCGATTTGAATAATTCTTTCACTGTTAGATAGTCTATTTATCGAGGAAGGCTATAGGCTACATTTTATCCCGGATTTCCTACGGGAACGGGCACAACGCGGGTAAAACCGCGGGGCGCTGCTATTTATAATATTAGTAGGAATAGCTGCGTTTTGTTTTTACCCCCGTTCTGCCTGTTCCCGTAGAAATATCAGGATAAAATTGGCCTATATAACTATGTATTTCTACGGATAGTAGTCGTTACATGAGCCATGTCAGAGGCCTTTGGCGGCTCAATAACTCTGACACCAGGATTGGTCAGGGTGACCATCCACTCGATGAAGAAGACTATATAATTCAAAAAGAATTATTCCAAATAGTAGTTCCTGAGATAAGCACGATCAATCAAACAAAATCTCTTTAGCTTTTTCTATACTAATATTACATATAAAGAGGTAAAATTTGTAAGTTTCTTTGTTTGTATGTTCGAGGTAATCTCGGGAACTATCCGTCCGATTTGAATAATTCTTTTTGTAATAGATAGCCACATTCAACGGGAAGGTTATAGGCTATTTTTCATCCCTAAATTCCCACGGGAACGGGTACAACGCGGGTAAAACCGCGGGGTGCTGCTAGTTTATTACATATATTAATTTAGATTTATAATTATATTACTGACCTCATTTTCATGAAATTCATCGTCTTTATAAACTAATTGAAGGAGCAATTCTACTGTTTCTAATATTTCTTCTAAAAATGAAGGATATGATTCCTCTACGTGTAATTTGTCAATTAATTGGCCAAGAACCTGAAAAAAAATTATTAGCCTGTAATGTAATAAATAATAAATACACTCGGACAAATTCACTCAGTGTTAATTAGACCCAAAGTAAGCTCTAAGCTTGTGTTATGGAATCTAATTAACTGATACTACTACATATACATACACAAATACTTTATAAGAATATATAATTGACACCCAGACGTCGTCGCCAACAACTATGTCTGCACATATTGTTGACTCCGGGCGGGAATCGAACCCGCAACTCCCGAAACAGTAAGCGCTCACACTGCCACTGTGCCAACGGGCTTGTCGAATGTCCCACTGCAGGTCAAAGACCTCTCATCTCACTGAAGATATCAGTACAGTGAGGAGGATGTCGTAATCACCACGCTGCGGGTTAGTGATCTCAAATTGCCTTACCAAAGATATATCTTTATTAATAACTTCAGTAGTTATGGCCAAAGTGCATTGTGTCAGATAATTGAACAAGCAATAAGCTGATTGGTTTACCCAATTGTGGGATTGGGATGCTGAAACAAAGGACGTCCTGTAAGATTGTTGTACACGACACAAAATTGTCCTGCAGCGTTAAAGTACAGGACAGAATTTTGTCCTGTAATATAGTAGTTAGGGGCAACGAACGGCCTGTAAGATGAAAGTCCACGACTAAATATTGTCCTGTAAGATTTTGTAAAGTATAAAATATTGTCCTGAAATATAGTAGTTAGGACTTGCCCTAAACGGCCTGTAAGATGAAAGTCTACGACTAAATATTGTCCTGTAAGATTTTGTAAAGTATAAAATATTGTCCTGAAATATAGTAGTTAGGACTTGCCCTAAACGGCCTGTAAGATGAAAGTCTACGACTAAATATTGTCCTGTAAGATTTTGTGAAGGATACAATATTGTGCTGTAATATAGTAGTTAGGGCTTGCCCTAAACGGCCTGTAGATGAAAGTCCAGGACTAAATATTGTCCTGTAAGATTTTGTAAAGTATAAAATATTGTCCTGAAATATAGTACTTAGAGGTTTGCTCTAAACGGCCTGTAAGATGAAAGTCCAGGATTAAATATTGTCCTGTAAGATGATAGTACAGAACAAAGTTAAGTATAGTACTGTAAGATTATAGTAAGTACAGGACTAAGTATTGTCCTGTATGATCACATAACAGAGCTAACTTAATCTTAACGAAAGTAATGGCCAGTAAGGTCCCACTGCTGGGAAACGGCCTCATCTCACAGAAATTATCAGTACAGTGAGGAGGATGTCGTAATCGCCACGCTTGCTGCGGGTTGGTGATCTCAAACCCGAGGCATGTTCGAAAAGTAGGAAACATGTTTCCGCTCGACCCGGGAATTGAACCCGAAACCTCAGTCTTGGCAGGCGAGTGCACATACCACTAGACCACAGAGGCGATCGAAGCATCTAAGCGAACGCCGAAATAAGTTGGTAATTTCAAGCGAGCACTTATAAAAATAAGTGAATTGCGGGTAGTTCGAAATGATGCTATGAATGTAATTAACACTACTACAGCCAGTGTTACAATGACTACGAACGGTGCATGTCGTTGAATCGTCGGGTACGTATTTCTACACTAATATTATAAAGAGGAAAACTTTGTTTGTTTGTAATGAATAGGCTCAAAAACAACTGGACCGTTTTTAAAAATTCTTTCACCATTCGAAAGCTACATTATCGACGAGTAACATAGTCTATTTTTCATCCCGAAATTCCCACAGGAATGGACACAACGCGGGTAAAACCGCGGGGCGCTGCTAGTTTGAAATAAACATAAAGTCCCAGTTTTTATTTATAGTGAGTGCTAATTGTGAAGTGATTGTATGTGAAGTAATTGTGTGTGAATTGAGAAAATCTTGGTAATTTTTTTTTATTTATAAGTTTATTACAACTAGCAGTGTTCCGCGGTTTTACCCGCGTTGTGTCCGTTCCCGTGTCAATTTCGAGATGAAAATACCCAATAACCTTCCCGTTGAATATGGCTATCCAATATAAAACGAATTATTAAAATCGAATTTGTAGTTTCTGAGCGCGTTGAAACAAACAAACTCGTCAGCTTTATTAAGTACTAGTAGCCCCCCGCGGTTTCACCCGCGTTGTACCCGTTCCCGCAGGAATTTCGCGATAAAAAGTAGCGCATGTCCTTTCTCAGGCTCTGGACTAACTGTGTCCAAATTTCATTCAAATCGGTCAGTAGTTTTGGCCTGAAAGCGTAACAGACAGACGGACAGTTACTTTCGCAATTATAATATTAGTTTGGACTAGGATAACTTTACCTTCGATCAACAATACACAACTAGATGTCGGGTCGGCGCAAAAAATACGTCTTGGTGAATAACAGCGCACTTGAAACGTGAGCTCTTATTTTATAAATAAGATTTGCTACTTTATTCCTAGGTGACATGGTTGTAATTAGGTTGAACTGTTTTAAAACTCTTGTCTCAGTTCGGTAGTAAACAAATGGAGCTGTCACACGTCATCCACGCGGACAGTATTTAGCTTTGATTTTGTACGTGACCCGATATCTATATTGTTGATAGCAGCGCCCCGCGGTTTTACCCGCGTTGTGCCCGTTCCCGTAGGAAATCCGGGATAAAATGTAGCCTATAGCCTTCCTCGATAAATAGACTATCTAACAGTGAAAGAATTATTCAAATCGGTTCAGTAGTTTCTGAGATTAGCGCGTTTAAACAAACAAACAAACAAACAAAACAAACTCTTCAGCTTTATAATATTAGTATAGATCGAAGAAATTTACCTTGAATACTCTTTTGTGAATCGCTTCTGTATCCCGTGTCATTTGAAAATCTGTCCATTTTATTCAATTTTCTCAAATACAGTTTCACTTTATTCAATTCTTCTAGAACTTTAAAAGATACTATTTCACCTTCTGTATCTTTATTATTAAATTCGCTATTAATAATAATTGGACTATTATCAATATCAATATTATTATGTTCGTTAATTTTGTTATTTGGAGAGAAATTTTGAGAATTTTGTGAAAATAATGAATTTTGAGAGTCAAATTGCGTGAAGTCTTGCGAATTAAACAAAATTTGATTGGGATTTTCAAAATTTTGAGCGTTTCTTGAATTTTCGCTTTCTTTTTTGAAATTTCTAATATCTTCTTGAGAGTTAGTCAACGTCATTTCCTTCATTCCAGGTTCCGCAGTATTAGATATTTCTATACGTTCGGCATTATTCATTAATTGCTTAGTATTTTCATTAATTTTTATATTATTAAATTTTGACTTATTAATAGTTCTTGGAGACAATTCACTGACAGCAGACATATTAAAACTAAAATTACTTGTTAAAGTACTATTATAATCATTTTGAGTACTTTGACTTTGAGTGTTGCCATATAGTTTATCTTGACTATTATTAAATGTATCAACATTTTCTGCATCATACTCATTATCAATGTTGCTAGTTACGTCTCGCTTGTGGCTATTACCATTAAAATCTTTCTCAGTATTGCCAGTATTTACATTTTTACTATAAATATTGCCATGTATTTCATTCTCAGTGTTACCAGTGTATAGGTTGTTATTGTCAATGTTGCCAGTACCATAGTGACTATTATTTTTGCTATAAATAACTCTTTCAATGTTACCACTGCGTATATTCGTAGTTTCATCAACTAATTTACGATTCAATGTAGCATTTTCTTTATTGTCTGTTGCATTTTGTTTATCATTATTATTTCTACCAATATTATCTATGGCACATTCTGTATTAATAAGGTCAGTTGCAATGGTTTTATTAAAAATATCAATTTTATCAGTTGCCATACTATCATTATCATCAACATTAGCAGAACTATTATTATTATTTCCATTTTCAATACCTGGATTGTCCAAAATCAATGTTTTACTTAATTGACCATATTCATAACGTATATTATCATTAAAAGACGTAATATTCTGGACTACAATACTATTATCATCTGAAACATTATTAATATGACCATTTTCATATTCAACGGTATTATTAAATGTATCAACACTATTATTGACACCAACAGGTCCATTATTATTTTTTCTTATTATTTCTAATTCTGTTTTATTTATATTAAGTTTTTCTTTATTCCCATGTATATAGTTTTGTTCTATGACTATGTTATGCACCTGACTTTGACTGTAATGTGTGTTTACTTGACTCTGAGTAAAAATATACGTTTCTTGTGTATCCATCAGTTTATCTATGTATTGAAGTTTTGTTGTTTTTGGTACTTCTATTTTGTCTATTATATCAATTTGACTATTAATATCAATTTTTGTATTGATTTCATTTATTTGAGGTAATTTATCTGTTTTGACTCTTTCTGTTTGTCTGTCAGTTGGAAGAGGATTATCAAAATTGGTTTTTTGTTTTGAATTATTACTTTTACTTGCAGGAGGTGTAGTTTTGAGATTTTGTTCATTATTTAATGAACTGTTACTTTGTTTTTCATTAAGTTTGATAGGTTTGTTAGCATTATCAGTATGATTTTTATTTTTGACTGTAATGTTATTTTCTAGATATTTATTCAAATTAGATTTCAATTTTGCTTTTCTACTGTTTGTTTTTTCTTTATTACTTATAGTTATGGAATTATTGGTGCTAGCATTTTCTGATGTCTGTAAATTAAAAAATAACTGTAGTTAAAACTTAATCTTAACTTTGTAGCCGCGCCCCGCGGTGTTACCCGCATCGTACCCGTTCCCGTGGGAATTTCGGGATAAAATGCATCTCATGTGTTATTCTGATGTATTTATTATAACATATATTACAGTAAAAATTCATCCAAATCCGTCTAATAGATTTTTCATGAAAGTGTAAAAGTATACATTGGTACATCCATCCTCACAAACTGAGAGAGTTGAGAAGTAGGAAACATGTTTTCGAGCCGGGAATCGAACCCGCGACCTCAGTCTTGGCCGGCGAGTGCACATACCACTAGACTGCGTAGGCGATTTACGTCGGAAATTAAAAACAATCTTACCACATTTGCTTCGCACGTTTTCAAAGATACCAAAACATTCATCAAATCATTTCCGTTGTCATTAAAATCTTCCAATATCCTTGGACTGTTTGCATCTCGAATTAAAGTATCGTTATTAATGCCATTAACTTCCGTTAAATCAATAATAGCATTACTTGAATTAATGGCATTATCTTTGCCGTTAAGAACCTTAGAATTTTGCGTTCCGTTAACAGCGTGGTTTATCGTAAATTTGTCGTTAAATTCAATTAATTCTTTAGCATTTTCATTAATTAAATTTGAATTCTTCGCTTTCATCGAACTGTCGTTAGTAAATCCGTTATTATAGTCATTAATTATGTTAGATTCCGTTAATACATTATCGTTATGTACGTATTCGTTAATTTCTGATACGTAATGTTCATTACGTTCCGTTAATTCATTATAAGTCATGTCAGATCTCGTTAAACCATTATCGTTAACAAAATCTCTCGTTAAATGTCTATCAGTACCAGAGATATCATTAGTCATCATTAACTGACTATGAGTGCCGAAATTATCATTTGTCATTAATTGACTATCGTTAGATATACTCTCGTTAAATTCTTCCAAGTCGATACAATTTAAATCTACCGTAGCATCGCTGTCAAAGTTGAAATCATCGCTAATTACGTCAATATCTATATCGCTAGTGTCAATATTTTTATTTATTCTAGATTTTAGGTCTTCTAAGTAAGCTTTAGTGTCTAAATTTTCAGGTTTAGTTTTGATCACAGCTATGGCTACAGCCAATTTGTATTTTTGTGATAAATAATTTGCTGAAAACATTTCAAATAAATAATAATAAAAAAATGGTATTATACATAAGTTGGTTTTACCCCATAAATATAATTATTATAACTAGCAGTGCTCCGTAGTTTTACCCCTGTTTTCCCGTGGGAATTTCGGTATAAAAATAATTAAAAAAAGATGTGCCAAATATAAGCTTGTTCAAACAGACAAACTCTTTAATTATGTTAGTA